>OX638412.1:8694123-10141623 GCA_951813805.1 Limnephilus auricula
AACCTCAAAAATTCGGGAGACACAAAAAATTGGGAGGCGGGTATGGGTACCACCGCCCCGGGAACCATTTATTGGATAACCAACGCCTCTGCCATAGGTCACCCCAAGTGGTTCGCTGCATTTGTTGACTTAGCAGGGGTGTCCAGGTTCCATGGGGTAAGGTTTGTCCGGTTCTTAACGGTGAGTGCGTCTGCCCGCCAATTGCGTGGTAGGCCAGAACGGGAGAGACTGGTTGAGAGAGACCTTTTGATTGCTCCAGCAGGGCTCTCTCGATACATCATCTTGCATCGAGTGGGAGGGATCGAATCTTTCGTCCGTCACTCCTGTACACACTGACCCCCAGATTCCTCATACCTTTTCCTTCCCAGAACTTCTCCTCCTTACTTTCCTATTAATGAACCTCCACACAGCATCCCAAAAGATGATAAAGGCCCCGAGGGAAATTATTTTCTTCAGGGCCCCTTGTGTAGAGCCAATGTAAAATAAATCAATTATATCTTCCTTTCGGCAACAACCAATTTCTGAACATCGCTTATAATAATATGATGTGTAAAACTCAGCATAAAGACCATGTGTATTTTTTAGTGCTCGCCGTTAAGTCCTATATAATGAATAATAATTAATTTTATTGGAATAACTTGACGGTTATTCCCATTAATGTAATTTATCATTGAAGAAGAAGATAGTACTAATAATAAATCTAAAAGAAATATGAAAAAAAAACACAGAAAAAAAGTAAGTTTCCCATAAAAATAAAATTGGATATGTTTATCCGAGAAACTACTATTTATGTTGCAAATAAATTTGCCAGAACTTTGTGAAAATTTATTAAAGGTGATCGGACAACTCAATAATGTGCAACTCATCACTCTCTTGAAAAGTCAAGCGGTGAAAAAAAAAACTTGGTTAAATAGGTTTAATGACTTTTCAAAGGGATGTTAAAATGTTACTTTTTTGAGTTTTTCATGGGACCTTTAAAAAGATAGCAGCAAAAATAAGAGAAAAATTAATTGAAGATAACATTTTATTTTTATTTATTTATTCGATTTCAACACTCTTATGGGCTTTTACATGATATATAATACAGAGACAATGTTTAGATAAAAAAATACTTAAAGAAATTAACGGTAGTGGTAAATCGTATGAATATAAATGGTAGATATAAAGGTCCCCTGGTGGGAACTAGGCTCAGATGCCTGGAGAGACATACAGTAGAACCAGAAGAAATAGCCACATACCCAATGACAACTCTGGTGAACTTTATTAAAGGGACTGGGTTGTTATTAAAGGATTGAGGTAAAATGGGACATAGCACAATGGGCCTATGGCCTAAGTGCTCACGGGAACTGCTTGTAAAGCGTCTCCGCCTTAAAAAAAAGTAAAATTAAGTGAACATGAAATTTAAATTATAGGAAAAAAAAGAGAAAAAATAGAAACCAGTGTATCAATTGTAGACAGAATAAAAACAATAATACAGTGTAGGTTAATTATAAAAAAAATTCAGCCAACTCATACTTGAAAAGATGAGCATGATACGGAACTAGAAAAGAGAGGTTTTTTAAATTTTAGATAAATAAAAAAAATACAAAAATATATGCAACATCTCCGTGGTATGAAGCCCCTTAATTATAAAAAAATGTGCTACATAAAAATATCATTCAGGTATTTCTTAAATAATAGTAAACTTATGTTAATTATAAATTTTAATTATGTGAGATCGACTAAAAAGATTAAAAAAAAATAGGTCCTAATGGCCGAGTTGGTTTAGGCATTTTTCACGGTAAGAAAAGAGATCCTGGATTCGATTCCCATTACCTTTTTATTTTTCTATGTCTTGTTCTTTTTCATGTTTCGTTTAGATTTATTAATAGTGTCTTCTTATTCAGTGACGTATTATAGTTAGATAAATGAATTTGTATATTTTTTCGAGCTTGGATCAATGCTCTTTCATGTTGATGACAATTATACGGTATCGCTGGAAGTATAACATTTTTATTATTATTTATTTCACGATTGTACACTGAATAGAAAAAAGCGATAGAATTGTAGTGTGGGCGTGTCCGTGTTACCGGAATCAGCTCGTTTTAGCCTTACTTCTGTTGAAGTGGTTTAAAACATTAAAATATACGATTTTTTTTTGAAAAGATTGTCTGGGGCCTAGGAGTCAAGTTTCACAGATTCATGATTAGGAATGAATAAGTTATTAACTAAATAGTTAAACGAAAGAAATGGTTGTGTAGTAAGTAAATTTTTCCCAATTTGTATAAAAAAATTGTCAAAAATTAAAAGTATTATTTTTGTTTTTTGACCTTTTTGTTATATGAATACTGTACAAGAGTCTCAACTGCTCCTGTCTGGAGCCAGTGAGACTATGGCATCCCCATTTGGGGTTTGATGTGAGACTGAAGGTAATGAGTAGGGGAAGGAGATGGGGTAGAAGAAGGTGGGGAAGACCCTGACTATTCAGATCTGGTCACCAAACACGGCTAAAGCTATATCAAGCAACATTTCAATTCTGAATGGTGGTCTTACACTAGGTCAATACTGAGAGTATCTTCCACTCTGGAACGTGCCGCAAATATTTTATATATTATTTCTAATTAATTAATTGTGAAATAACGCAAATTAATCAAATAAAATTTATTTGAGCACGACCCGAACTTCGAAAGTCGAGAGCCTTACCCCTCGGTCACGCCGGCCTTCTACCTGTTTTAACTTGACCATTAAGCATTACATCTGCGTTAATTTGTTTGCTACGTTCCGGTTCCGGTTCAAGATGGTGACAGTAATGAAATTTTCATTGACCACACCTCAATGAAATAGACCACGAAGCAAGATTTTCTGATACCTACAAGCGCAAATTCTTAAATAACTAATTTATTGAGCGAAGCAAAATCCTGTTTCAACTCGACCATTTCGAATTTCATCTATCTGTAAATTTGTTGGACACTACCTTTTTATGCCGCAAGAGTTCGCATCATCTTGTTTCCAACTACGAGTTGCCAATTGGGAACAATTAATTTCATGGTACCTATCCGCCAGAAGGAAGGTTGAAAAAAGAATTGTCATGGAGATGATGACGTTTATTTGGACAAATTATATAATTTCTTACTAGAAATTAAAAAAAAGGTACGTAAAATATAATTGATTTATAATAATTAAGTAGGTAGGTATATACCTACATACAAATCCAATGATCTCAGAGGAAATTTTGGTTATTGTATAAGAAAAATTAGATTTATTAAATAAGAAAATGATGAATAATTGACGACACACGAGGCTCTGAGGAAAATACTTTCGCTCATGGCCTATGTCATCTTTGAGGATGCTGCGTTGAGGGTCTTTTTAGGGAAAGAAAGGAGAGGAATTTATGTGAATGAAAAGGTATGAGGGGTGGTTAGGATCAGTGGCGGTTTTCTCTAAAGTGCGGTTGTGCGGTGAACCCCCATTAAAAATATGATAAAATAAAACAATCTTGTTGTATAGTAATATAAGCGCATCACAGATAGCTCGACATTAAAATTCCGTCTTTAAAACTCGCGCCACCGAAAAATACGGTGCCTATCTATTCCCATTTTGTGCGCGTTGCGATCCGCACACATTTGTCCATACGAAAAATCATAGCCGATACGAATCGCTGTGACGGTAGAACGGAAAAAACTACGCAGCTTGGTGCGCTGCTCACGAGTCCGAACTTTGACGAGTCTCGCCGAAACGAAGCCCGAGATTGTCGCAGGATGACCGGCTGACGACCGACTTTTGCACCGACGGATGCAAGTTAAATGTTATATATTATTATGGTATTTAACTTTGTAGTCATTGTGGTACATTTTTTATTTTCTTGTTTCTGCATTTCTCCAACCGTTTACTAATGGCATTTGAAACCTACTATTGAAGTGGACCGATTTTGACTTCTGTTTTCGTATTTTTTTTTAATAGATAAGTCGTTATATCCCTTAGTTTAGAGTACATTTACTAAAGTTTCGGCAAACAACGTCGCTAGTTATGCAATTTTGTGTTGAGCTTTCCTAGTATTGTTTCGGCTTTCAAATTGAAAGTGGTTGCGTTTATCGGTTGTCGCGAATATTCTGTCCTAATTTTTTCACACAATGACGGAATACAGTGTTATATACAAAAATAACGCTAATGCTTATGAAAAAAGTTTGGAAATTAAATATTATTATTTTTTGTATAATGTATTTTTAGTGTAAGTGAAAAAAGCTAATTTTATTTCGTGGCCACCTTTATTTGTGTTTCTTGTTTTTATATGTTTTAAAATATCAATTATATTATATTCTACATTCTACGCAATTATTCTTATTGAAAAAAAAAACAATAATAATTAGCAACGTACATTGAGTGTTGTAAAAACCATTAAACAATTTAAATCCTCTAAAACCATTTTGGTTGTTTAATAATTGTGTCGAGGAGTATCACGTTATTTAAAAACAATAGTACCTATTTAGGTGCCCCCCACTAACTTTATTTAATTTGAGTGACAAGAGTAACTTTTGATTAGACAATATATCATTCTTCTCTTGTTTCTTTTTTTTTTAAATTTCTGAACCCCCCGTTAAAAAGACCACGAACCGCCACTGGTTAGGATGTTAGGAATCTGGGGGTCAGTGTATCTAGGAGCGACGGATGAATGAATGATGAATCCATTCCTTACACTGCGGTGCAAGGTCGAGAGAGTCCAACTGGAGAGGTCAAAAGGTCCCCCGATCTGGCCCGTTACGCAGTAATTTTGGTGGGCAAAAGCATCCTGCGATTTGTTAAATAAGAAAAAATTAGAAACGTACTTTTTTGGACGCGAGATTTACTGATCAAAAACTTACCATTTTAACAGATTATTTTTACGAAGGTCATTGGTTAATCTAAGCCTAGAAACGAATGTACTATGTAAAAAAGCGATATCGATTGGTTTCAAATCTGTATATATCACATTTCTAGGAATTTAGATCAGTGTATCCATACAGTATCTAAATATAAGTGCGTTCTCATGTTTACCAAAAGGATAACATTTACTTTTGGAAAAAGATTCGAACATGCCAATTTACATAATAGAATGTATATTTTATGTGTTGAGAGATAAAAAAGGGTGTAGGAAGTTATAAATAGGTAAAATGTAATAAAAAATCTACAGAGCTCCTAAAAAATAATAATTTCGCGCGAAATAAGAGATAAGGATTATTTTTCTTTTCTTTGTAAATAATCCATTTCCTTATCCTGTTTTTTTTTGGGTTTTCACTTAGGTAATGCAAATATATTCTGGAAGGTAGATCACTGTGAACAAGAGATCTCACGTCCAAAAAGCATGTATCTATTTTTATCTTTTTTAATAAATCAAAACCAAAATTTCCTCTGGTATTTTAATACCTTTTCCCTCGTTAATTATGAACAACACATTTAGTGCTTCCGCTGACGAGGCAACTGAAAAAAAACAGTTTGTAACTAAACTCACTATCCTGTGTATGTCAATGTGATGGTCCGCACACAACACAACTTCTCAAAAAACCGTTGTCAATGGCAACGCAAGTAGTGACTCGAAACTCGCCATGCTTGTTGCCGCGAACGGCGACGCGCCAGTTTCTGGTTGTCGAGGATACGCCAGTTTTGTTGTCAGATTTCGAGATGACAGCTGAAATGTTCGTCGTCTATGATGAAAAATAGCTGAGATAATGGCTGAAATCGTAAAATTGACATGCGCATGAGAGAAGTTTGGCTGGCAACCATAGCAACGCGCATTTATAAGGCGCTCCGCTGACGAGGCAACTGAAACCAAACTAAATCCGGCTGGTTTCTGTGTCTTGATTGGTCAAAAAGCTTGTTTAACCATAGACGAAGAACAATCAGCTGACAACCAGCAACGGCCGCCCAGCGCAATCAGCAGTGACAGTCGCGAGTCACCGCTTGCGTTACCATTGACAACGGGGTTTTGTGTGATTATGAAGTGTGCGGGCCATCACATTGTCATACAAAGACAGTTGGCAGTTGAGAGTTTTCAGTTGCCTCAGTGGGCGGAGGCGCTTAGTTATGTTTCAGTTTTTCCGGTGAGCGGATCGCCATGTAAATTAAAAAAAAATTAAATAAAGAAATATACACTTTGTCTAAAGAAACGTCACCATCAAGCAGGCACTAGATACCATGATATTGAAAAATTGAGAATGATAAAATAGAAATAAACACAACAATTTCACAGAGGAACAAAAAAATAATGAATTATTAAAAAACTTTAAAATAAGCCATTTTCTCCTTTTTTCTAATAAACTTACTGATAAAAAACAAATAAACTAAAAACACACACATATTTTATTAGATACATAAAACACAATCACTTCACATAATGAAAATTTATTTTATTTATTTATTTATAATAGAAGGATACAAGAAAAGTACATTTTACATATAAGAAAGCTTTGCCTGTCCAACTAGGAAAGTTTCCCGTTCTAGGACAAAATTAGATTCATATTTTATTTTAAATTTTGTGTGGTTAACTTTTAGATTTGAATATAAAGCGTGGCGTTTTCTCTTTCTAACAGTGTTAAGATCATATTTCTCAACCAAGACAGTAAGGGAGACACAACGATTTCTTTGAGTTATTCCTGAAAGCGATAAAATACATCTGAGGGGTCAAACGATATGCTAATAAATTGTTATATACGAAGGAGAAGCACAAAACATGAAAATAATATTGTCCCACCTTACAGTTGTGTAAGACAAAATGAATAATATCACTGTATTTTTAAAATTTCTGGGAAACAATGTATTTGTGTTACCCTTTGAAAGGCGAATAAATTTACTCCCTGTTAAAACATATTAAGAGGGTATTACCAGAGAATACCGGAAATTTGTTCCTTTTAAATCAAATTCTACACGTATCGACTCTTTTTTACCAAAAAACATAAATTGATTTTGAAAGATTGTTATTTTATCGGGTACACGCAGTTTTAAAATTTTAAAAGACTAGTGTATTTTTAATATGCTAAGGTTATATATGCCGTTGGTCGTTGGCAGATTTGTTCAATTTTCAAACCATAGATTCTATTAAACAACACAAATTTCAAATCATATAATCATACAAAAAATAAATCAATACATAATCTAGTCAACACAGTTTTCAGTATTTTAATTTTAGTTAAATTAAAATCGTTAAAAAATAAATCCGAGAATGTATTTTGTGAGAAAAATACCTCAGTTTTTCTATTTATTTAAGGTCTTACAAACTAAAATATAAATATATATTTTTTTTACACACTCATTTTGTTTAGACATTATTGAAAAATCATCAATACTTATGATCAAAAAATACTTTAAGAACCAAACGATATTTACTAATTTATCATCATGCGTTTTAAGCATTTTTATTGGTTACTTGAATGTAGGTATATCTGGTATATATTAAAGCAAGTTTTGAATGAAATGAATCGATATTATTTTTTTTATTTAAAAAATTTGATATGGGGAATAATCGATCTTTCTCATTGGAACCTTCCTATACAGTTGCAAGCATTTTTAAACTTTTATATTCTGCTGCTGGTCAATCGCTCTTAACTGCTTGTTAAACACTTCGGAGAAATAGTCACTTTACCGTCTGCTTTTGGAATACATTTGAGATCCATGATGCGTGCATTACAAACAAAATATAACATATATTCCAAAGTTTCACTAATGAGAAAATTGGCAATTAATAAAGGGTTGGCATAGTATTTGATACGATCCATTCTCGCGCAGTTACTGACTTTACACTGAACGTACGCGAAAGAGAAAAGATGCGTAAAAATATACTAGTACGTGCGACAGAGTAGGACGTGGGCGGGGAGGCATGTCACTTTTCTAACCGTAAACTCGCCTATTGCGACGATTTTTATATTAACGTCAGGCCAGTATTAAAGTTTGGCGTGTGCTATACAGCCTAATTAATAAGTTTGCAAGGGTTATACTTGGATAAAAGATATAAGGCAGGGCCGCAAAGCATTATTCGTATGAAACAACGCGTGTCGCCAACACCGACAATGGTATTTCTGTTGTTTTGAAGGTCAAGTGTGCAAAATTTCATCAATCGCTTAATACATTTGGGAGGCGGGAATGGGTACCGCCGCCCCGGAAACCATTTATTGGATAACCAACACCTCTGCCATAGGTCACCCCAAGTTCTTCGCTACGTTTGGTGACTAAGCAGGGGTGCCCGGGTTCATGGGGTAAGGTTTATCTAGATCTTGGCGGCGGATGGTCTAGACACACTGAACCCCAGATTACTACCCAACCCTCATACATATTCCTTCCCAGAACTTCCTCTCCTTCATTTCCTTAAAAATACCATCCACACAGCATTCCCAAAGATGACATAGGCCCTGAGGGAAACTAATTTCCTCAGTGCCTCCTGTGTGGACCTAATGTAAAAAAAAAACTGTATATTTGTTTAAAAAAGACATATCGAGACACTTCAAAATATGGCCTAGACGGTCATTTTTAAATTATTTTGAAAGTCAAGTGTACAAAATTTCATTAAAAGTATCAAAATGCTATTTTAAGGCTTGGGAAAAGGGTAGCTTTTAGAAATCTCAGTAACCTTTCTCTTTTTTCTGCAAGGCTCTCGACTCCCAATCCGAAGGTTGCGGGTTTGAACCCGGCGTGCGCAAATAAATTTTATTTCATTAATTTGTATTATTTCACAATTAATTAATTAAAAATAATATATGGTATATTTGCGGCACGTTCCAGAGTGGAAGATACTCTCAGTATCGCCCTGATGTAAGACCACCATTTAGAAATGAAACATTGCTTGAAATGGCTTTAGCCGTGTTTGTCACCAGATCTATAGCCAGGTACTTCCCCACCTTCCTCTACCCCATCTCCTTTTCCTTCCCACTGCCTGCAGCTTCACAACATACCCCAATTGGGGATGCCATATTCTAACTGGCTCATTCACATACAAAAAAGTAAAGACTGCAAAATTGTATTTATCTCGTAATAAAACTGTAGATTTGTATACAAATCCAATCCACGCCGCCCGACAGAGTTCGTCACGCGGCCGCCACAAGAGATCAGAGACACCTTTCTTTATGAATAGTTAGATAGATAAAAAATTAGAGAAGATTTTGGCCAACTGACTAATTATTGAACAACTTTGTATACGATTCCTTTGTTTAGATAGAATATGTTAGTATTTTTTGCTTTTATTCTCATCGGCTATTTTCGCAAACTACCCCGCCTTTCCGCAGGGATAGGCAGAGATGATAGAACGCTGAATTCTGTCCAGACAAACGATTTACTAAATCAATCTTCTTAATCTGTTTCAAACATTTCATTCGTACGTGTTTCGCGACATACGGATTGGGACGGAATATTGTAAAAATGGTAGCTCATTAGTGAGTTCGCAGAACATTGTAAAAAAATAACATCTAAAATTAAACTCGAGTTAGTCACGTAGGTTTCTGAAAGGCGTAGTTTGCCGTCTACCTCATTCCATTCTGTGTCTTGCACTAATCGTCTTCAGGATTATCAGGTGGATATTTTTGTATATCTTGCTACTCATAATTTGACTAAAATATAGAATTTTTGTCTATTTACAAAATACAATTACCTACATTATACATCTATACAAGTATCATGAAACGCGGTATAATAGATAGTATTGTTACATTTCCTAACCTACATTCCTCCTATAGACCTGTCATTTCTTATTACCCACATCCAGTCATCAATCGATCCTCACCGCATGAACATCTCCGCATCAAAATTCCGATCTTTCGCTCTTCGCCGCCGCTAAAGAAAGTACCGCAACTAATACAAACATTACCGTTATAAATGCATTGCAATTCTTGAACCAGCTCGACAGAAAAGGGTGTTCCACAGTAGGTCAATTCTGTCCTTTTCTTACCTGTTCGTGCATATTTTCTCCAAGTACAGTGGTTTCATTAAATTACACACATTTCATACAAAGATCCCTTGATACACAAAAATTACACCTCAAAAACTTTTGCACAAATTTTGGCAATTAGAATTTATAATGGATACAATTTCTCAACCAGTCAAAATTTTACAAAACAAAATAAGCAGGGCTTTGCACAAATAAATTACTTCTGTTCCTAAGTGATCATTAGTACCAAAGGTGAATTTACAAAGGGGCCTTATAAAAGGAAAAAAAAAAACAAAAAAATAAAGGGTTATGTTGTAATTAACAATGTTCAAAAACAGGACAATTAGAGAATACAGAAAGACACAAAATGAACATGGTACAAACTAGGGTTGGGTTGTTTCGCAGAAATTCTAATGTAACATTGTAATCAAATGGATAATCAGTATCATTTGAAAATTCAAAACGAACACATACGACAAGCATAACGACACGTCAGTTTTTAGCTGATGACAAAATGTCCAATAACTTAAGCAGAGCTAGATTTGGCAGTCATCAGTGAAATTAAAATCAAATGTCCATATCTATGGAATGGTTAGTCATTTTATGATAATTAGTCAGTACTGTTTTTTAAGTTTGAAGATCGTAAACCTCGATAGTGTAAGAGCTCATCCATAGATGGCACTAGATAGTAATCTATTAGGTTACCCATAGATGGCGTTTAATATTATAGAGACCGTTTGTATAATAAATAAGGTGGGGACCTCAAGGTCGGGGTCCACATGATTCTAACCGCCTGCTAAATAAGATAGTAGAGCCCATTATAAGTACTTGAGACAACCCCGGAGTTACAATTTTCTAACTGAAAATTAAATTAAAAATGCGTGATTAAAGTGACCTACCACAAAAATACGAATACAAACAAAAAGTATTAGATACATAATTTAGTATTTATAGTAGTGTGTACGTATGCTTGCATTTGCAATTATTAATGCTTGGTGGGATTTGGTTTACAGACAATATTAGGACTTTAAACTGGGCTGCGTGTTTCGGTTATTTATCAATAAAAACACTTGAGTAAAACAAGACAGACATATTTACAGGAATACAAATTTTAACAATCAATCAAAAGCGTAACTACCGGAGAGGAAATAGGCACTTGCCAGGAACGTTGAAACCAGAATGAATTTCGCAAATCATGTTTTGATCCTTGCTACCGTTATCAGTGATACCAGCATAGAAAATTTATAAATACTAAATGTTAGGGCTGTTAGCTACAATAGTAATTGACAATGCATTTTATTGTATTTTAACGAAATTGAAATCAAAATAAAATGTTGAAGTAAGAAAAGAAAAGTTTTTTTTACCGTTTTTCTATTTTCTATTTCTATTATACGATAACATTTTGTTAACCTAAAAATTCAATATTCTTGTAAAAATAGAAACATAAAACGTGCTGTCGCGCACATGCAGTCTCAATTACTGATGTATTATTCTAACACGTCTGGTATTTACGAAGTTACTTTGAGTAGGTAAAGCATCGAATATGAACAAAAAAGTTTGCGGGTTTCAGCGTATGCGGTTCAAAGTATGTTTTTAGTGTAGTTTTAAACGAATTAAGAAATTGCTATTTTATTATCATGTTCCTACACACTACTTGATATTTCCAGAACTTCCTTTTCTTACTTTCTGTAAAAAGACACAGCATCTCCAAAGATGACCTTGAAGATGAGAGCCAGGGTCTCCTGTGTGGAATCAATGTAGAAAAATAACACGGAATGGACATGTCACAAATGAAGTCAGTTAAAAAACTCACTCTCTTCGAATTAGAGCGAAGCTTTATTAGTGGAAGCACCCTCGTCCATTTTACGAAGCTGTCGAAGCATAATGTGCAAAAACCTACGCCTTTATAGCAAATGCGCATAGGCCGCAACACTTCTGTAGCGTGGGAGCCTAACCGCAACGTACCACGTTCCACTGAAAAATGTTCGAAATGTGTTTCGTGTACCTAAAGTAGGCTAAAATTTTCCTTACTTCTAGTGAAATTAATACATTTTATTATATCGATTTTTTTCTTGATTTCACGGCCCTGTCAATGATTTGAAAAGTGTTATGTAAATTAGGCTTGTGGTGGACCAAACGGCACCAATTTATGTTCCACTGAAGAGATACACGGTTAGTAGTGCGTTGTGTGGGTGTTTGTCGGAACTAAGCTTAAGATGATACCCGGTGGTGCAGAAATAGATTTTACTAAAATATTGCTGTCACTGTTGCTCTTACTCCACCGGATATTGAGCGAAAGGGACAATGCACTGACACCTAACTAAAATTGAGGTTTTGTATTCCCCACTTTTCTCCTCCAAAAGTGGACTGATTTTCAATTTTTTTTTTACCAACTACATAAGAAAAAACTATTCTATGTCTGTACGTTTTGCTTTTTTTAAAAAAACATTGTCTGGTTTGTATACTGAACATCTTTTGACGGCGCTTAAACCAGTCAATTTTATTGATTTTTGGAAGGTCATAACTTCTATAAAAATTAACTTATCAAAAAAAAACAAAAAGTACCGACACGCTAGTAGTTGATATCTATTTTATGCAAAAACAATATTTTCTCTAGGGTTAAAATCCAGAGAGATAAATAGGGAATACGTTTGTATGGAAAAATCACCGCCGGGTATCCTCTTAATGTTCGTTACTTCTGATGCATTAAAAAAAAATCTAGTTTTATACTCGTGAACAGTCCTAATTTACTTAGAACCTTATTTTTACCAATTATTTAATTTTAACATTGCCTTATGTGGTGGTTGTTTAGAGAATGTTAAATATTATGACTTACGTACGTTGTTTATGGCTTAGTTGATAATCACAGATATAAATTTTAATTCGAAGACGCATTTTTTAATGCGTAAACCCCATAGTCAATGATTTGTAAGAAAAATATTTCAACAACAAATAATTACGAAGAGATGCGAGACATCTCTTGTTGAACTGTGAAGCTACTATATTAGCCTTGTGATTATGCAATGATGGGAATAAGTGGAAACTTAAACTTTAATTAGGCGCACGGGGTCTCCGCGACCCCAAGTGATCTTCAATTGGTGTTATTTTTTTTAAGTAATTTACGCTAGCAATTCGAACTTTCTGCTGGCTCGGTAGCACCCTCCGCCGCAGTGTCTCCGGTGTACGGCAGTGCTTGCTTGGGGTCGCTGCGACCCCACGCGACTACTGGTGTAGTTTAAATTAAGGTTAGTATATTTCCTAGTAGGGCACTTCAACATCTAGCAGTGGCTTACAAACGGGGAAGAAGCCACATTTGCCCGCGATATTTCGATATTTCGCGACGGAAAAACGAATGAAGTGCCATAAACGTGCAAAATTTATCTGTGGTGACCACACGAAGAAAATTTGTTATAATTGTTGACTTATTTTGTACTTACGAAAAACACAATTTTTTTATTGCTATCACAATATCTTTCGTTTATTTGCTGTTTTCTAAAATATCACTCTCGTACACCCACTACGTTTTCCGGTTCTCTCGATGTCCTGGGTCGGCCGGATCGTGGTTGGTTATTCATCCCTGAGGAAAGTTCAAGTTGAACTGAAATGTTAAACTCTTCATTTCGAATTTCTGCCCCCAATTCTGAATCGTTTGAATTGTTGGAGCTTGATTTGCGTTCCGTTTATTGTAATGAGATCAAAATTTTCTTGTAGTTTCAGTCGAAGAATCGTTATTTCGATAGTTATCGCAAATGCGAAGCGCACATTAAATGATGCCATGATGTTGGTAAATGATGCCATGATGTTGGTAAATGATGCCATGATGTTGGTAAATGATGCCATGGCACTAAAATCCTATCATTCGCTCTTGCGTTTGATATCGCCAAAAACTTCATACAAAAGAGGTGACATTAACTGGCCATCCGGCTTTGCTCCCAATGGACTTTTTTCCTTTGGGGATTCCTTAAACGCTAAGTTTACATCAGCAAACCCAGAGACTATTGTAGAATAAACGAAAATATATGCAATGAAATGCAACACATTTCACCAACAACTTGCCGGGTTGTTATGAAAAATTTCCGGTTTAAACCAAAAACTTGTTACTCTCTTTTGTTTTTCTGTATTGTAAACTTTTTCTTGTATAACTCATCTGTAAATTTCTAATATTAACCTACACTACATATTATTATTTTTTTTCCATCTGCAATTTAAAAACTGGTTTCAGTTTAATTTAATTTTACTTTTTCTCTTTTATTATAATATAATATTTTTAACTTACTTTTATACCTACCATTTTTATAATGTTCATTGCTATAAGTTTATATTTCTTATTTAAACATTGTATTACACTGTATTATATACTTATTATGTAAAAGCCCATCAGGGCGTTGAAAATTAATGATAAATAAAAAAAACACTATTTTTCATGGCCATTAAAAATATTAAAGGACTATTTGTCCATCCTGTACATACAAAAGGAAAATCGCTTTTTAAATTTGGACGTATATTAATGCCTTCCTGATAAAATATTGATCATATTTCAAATATCTAAATTCTTTCTTGAACAGGTAATCAATTTCGCTGGCCTGGCTGTGGACTAAGTGTCGAAAGGTCCTATACATATTGGCGACATAAGTTTTATTTCAAATCGGTATTGATCACACTCTAGGGATTATTTTGTTCAGTGAATTAGGTCGTTCTAATGAAACTGGTGTACGTCATTACAGTAAAATGAAATTTCTGATTGGAGTTGATTTCGTACTACTAAATTATCACGTAACTAGAGTGGACCCATTCAAAAACACGGAATATTATAATTACAGGATTTGTGAAGCTTTATTTTTGTCAACAAATTAGAGTGACGTCGGAAAATTAACTTTCGTTAGTAAACTTGTGATAAAGAACGATATGAAAATTTAAACAAAAGATTTACACATTTCAAATATATAAATAAAATAATCTTGTTACCTAAATTACCACATGTCTGAAATGATTTATACTTTTCCATTGCAATTTTGAAAATGAAAAGCTCATTGAATGAGAATTTTTTTACACATTACATTATGCAAGAATATTTTACATTACGCACATCATCACAGACAACCGAAATAAGAATGTTATATAAATAACAAGAAAAATATTATGTTTTGCTTGCAAGAGATGAAATTTAAGTATTGACAGTATGTTATAGTCAACGAACACGCCTCAAAAATCCAGATGTCGCGGGTTCAAATCCTGGTGTGCGCAAATAACATTCTTATTTAATGAATGTCTTATTTCACATTTAATAAATACAAAAATAATATTATTAAAGTCCATTTGCTGCACGTTCAAAAGTCACGGCTAGCCAGTGGCTTTAGCCATGTTTGGTGACCAGATCTTAATAGCCAGGGTTTTCTTAACCCACTTCTTCTACATGAAAGTATGTATTTATATTTTATTTTAAACTTTTTTTTTCTTTGTTAAAGCTATGGCCATATAGAAAAAAACCAAGTTAAAACATTCAAATATAAATACATAAAAAAAAAATTTAGTTAACAGATTAATGGCATCCTGTAAATCACTATTATTAACAATGTTCCCATGTTACGTTGATTCCTCCCACAGTTCTCAACCTCTCTCAAAATCAACCCTCCCACCTTTTTTTATTATTTTTTCTCATATTAACTCCATACAGGAGGCCCTGAGGAAAATAATTTCCCTCGGGGCCTGTGTCATCTTTGAAGATGCTGCGTGGAGGGTCTTGAAGAGACCCATGTTGTAGAAAGGAGGAACCACGGAGGCCGGCAAATCGTTCCACAGCCGAGCTGTTGAACTCAAGAACAAGTCGTAAAAACGACCAGTTCTCATGTGACAAATGTCAACCGTGTACATATGTTGGGCGAGCGTTTGACGTGTTTCCCGACTATGCACCGGTGCCGAGGGGATCAATGACGCTAGTTCCTCAGAGCATCTTCCATTGAAATACCGGTAGAACAAGGATAGCATTCCCACCCGACGCCTGTGCTCTAAAGATTGCAATCCGTTTGTTAAGATGGGAGAATCTATCAAACGGACCCCCCGTTTCTGCACAGAGTCGAAGGTGTTTTTCAGGTACTTTGGGTCTCCAGTCCAGAGGTGGCTGCCAAATTCAACCGTGGGGCGTACTTGCGATTTGAACAGGGTTAGCAGTTGTGTACTATTAAAGTATCTGCGGGCCCTGTACAGTACGCCCAGTTTCTGAGAGGCTAACTTAACTCTGGCCTCGATGGAGTCCCCATATCTGAGCTGGTCACTTAGAGTTACACTAAGAATATCAATGGAGGCCCTGAGGCCCTAGCATACTCGCTCTTTAACGATCGATAGGATAACTATCGGTAACTTCTCATCGTTCCCTAGGACAACTGCACATCGCTAACGTACAAACAACAGTTGATGTCGAATATGTTAAGGACACTTAGTCATTGTGATATGTCACTTATTCGTTGGCGATCTGTAGTCATGCTAGGGAACGATGAGAAGTTACCGATAATTATCCTATCGATCGTTATAGAGCGAGCGTGCTAGGGTCTCTGTTTGGAAGAATGCTACCGTTGAAGGAGACTAGATAGTCATTTCGATCCCTTTTAGACGTAATCAGACATGATTGGGTCTTTGAAACATTGAATTCGACGAGATTACTACTACTCCCACCTAATGAAATGTAATCATTTCTATACATTTTAATTTTGCTAGTGAATATCACGGATGTGTCGAAACCGGTAGCAGATAATAAAAAATATATGTAACAAAACAATGTACACGGAAAATAAAACTCTTTAAAACAAAATGTCTAGAAATTATCACATAGTTAATGCCGAAGAAATACAAAAAAAAAATAACAATATTATCTTAAACTAATTTAAACCAGCCTATTACATTAGTAAAATTCATTGCGTTAGATTTTCTATTCCACGTTGTAAACCGAGCACTTCACTGCGGTTTCTCCTTCACTTCAAGGTACGCTACCGACTTCATCTCTGCTTGTAGTACGCGGACTTCACTGCTACTTTACCTAGGTACTAGACAACTTCAGTACTTTCATTTCTCTCAACTGCTGAAAGAAGTACGGAGAAAATATTTCTCCAAATACCAAGTTTAAATTCAGGTGTAAATCTTCTTATATATAAAAATCTCGCGTCACAATGTTCGTCAGAAGTAAACTCCGAAACTACTTTGAAGTAATATGCTATGTACATTGTACATCCCAGGGGTGCTAGCATGGTCAATCGATATGAAGTTACCGACCAATTGTCGATAACTTCTCATCGTTCCCTAGGGCAACTGCAGATCGCTAACCTACAAACGACAGTTGATATCGAATATATTAAGGACACTTGGTCATTGTGAACTGTTCCTATTCGTTTGCGATCTGCAGTTGTCCTAGAGAACGATGAGAAGTTACCGACGTCGGTAACTTCATATCGATCGACCATACTAGCACCCCTGGGATGTACATAGCACCTTGCTAATTATATATTTTGAAACATTTGCTTCATCCCTAGCTTTAGAAATCAAGTTAAGCTTCAGCCAGGTAGTACGTCGGGCCTCCCGGTTTAGTGGGAACTGTTTTCTGGAGATGCGAACAGCGAACATTTCCTGTAAATGGCTTCCTTCATCCGCTGCGCCTGGCGTATAGGCAATTGTGTTTACACCGGTGCTACGCGGGAGGTGTAGAAGTATTTTTCAGGCGCAATGCGAAAAGCACTGCAAAGCACACAACAAATACAAGAAGAATCTTTTAAATATACAATACAAATACGCCGAATTTCTTCTTAGTTTTCTGTGTTGGAATTATTTTATATATATATAATTCTGGTTTGTAAGCTTTTATAACGGTCACTTCATGAAAATTCTCCAGTCCTTAAGAATCCTAAAGTTCTCAAGTCTTTCAAATAAATATTAACTCACCTTTAGCTTCAATCTTCTTATAAATGAATACCAACAGTGATGGGGGGCAGTAAATGTAAAATCTCAGTGTTTTCAATATAGTGTCATCCGCGTGCAAATTGGTATCTTCTCCACACGGAGAAAAGTGTTATTCGAAAAATCGATCATTTTAATAGTAAAAACGGTTAAAAACGGGACTGAAGTTCTTACGAACAAATTAACCGTGTTTCAATGTGTACTGGCGGGAAAATGTAAGAATAATTTGTTGGTTTACGTACGATATTACGTATACTAACAAATTATTCTTACATGTTCCCGCCAATAAACATTGAAACCCTGTTAATTTGTTCGTAAGAACTTCAGTCCCGTTTTTAACCGTTTTTACTATTAAAATGATAGTTTTTTCTAATTATTTCTAAACTTTCTGATTAAAGTGTGTTTATTGGAAGTGGCCGGCCAGGTAAGTATGTTTCTGTATGCATTTGTAAGTAATAAACTTAGATATAGCCTAAGAATTATATATAATCAATCAATACAGCGCCCTTGAGGTGATTTCTTACAAAACTGCGCTCTACAAATTATCCAATTATTATTGTTGTAGACAATTTTACAATACTAACTATTCAACACACCGAAGTTTCCCCGAAGGGATAAGAAGAGACTTTAAACAGCCAACCAACTATGCATTCTTTTTTTTATTAGAATAACTCTCATGAATCATTTTGAAGATTTTTAACATCATTTTGATATATCAAGAAAAAGATAATACATACTAACAAATCTAAACGAAATATAAAAAAAAAAATAAGACAGAAAAAGCTAACGGTCGCCACGGTGACTCTAACCCAGAAACTCTCGCCTAACCGGAACGAATGCCTTTACCAAATTCGCCATTAGGATCTCTTCTTTCAGAGTCTCGATCTTTTGACACATAATTAGTTATGGTTAATCGGAAATAGACTGTTACTACGGATCCAGGTTGGAACCGCGATGACACTCTTTAATATTTCAGGTATCTACCATATCTATTTCTCCATCACGAGAACGTGATTCGTGTCGTACATCTATGGTCCAACAAAACAACATACATCTATGGTCGCTTGCTACATAAATGATTCGATCGATCATTAGTTGTCCGTGATCAGATCAAAAAAACGGGTCAATCACGATCGCCCCAGGACTTACTCTAAAACGTTTAAATTCTTCCTACTAGCACAATTGTAAGAGGAAAATGTTGCTTATGCGATGATGGAGAATTGATCTGGTAGAGCATGAAAGCAAGTTAAACTCGGTAAGCCCAAGTGGGAACTCGAGATTTGGAACCACTACGCTACTAACCCAGCATGTTTTTTTCAAATGTAAATACCGCATAAGAGTCTCAACTGCTTCTAACTGTCTGGAACTAGTGAGGAGGGGAAGTAGATGGGAAAGAGGAAGGTTGGGGAGTGCCAGGCTATTCAGATCTGGTCACAAAATAAAGTTAAAGTCAATTCAAGCCACTTTTCAATTCTGAATGGTGGTCTTACACCAGGGCGATACTGAGAATATCTTCCACTTTGGAATGTACCTCAAATATACTTACACATTATTTTAAATGAATATATTCTGAAATAACTTAAATTAAGTCAAATTTACTTGAGCACGATTAAAATTATGGCACGATTAAAACTATTTACGTTTCCATCCTTCCTAATGGAAGACAAAGTAAATTTCGTAAATTTTTGATACAATCACATTTAAAAACATGTCTTGCTAACAGTCAGCCATTATGCCATGGTCTACATACACCTTTGGTACGTCTCTATTTATCCAACTAAATTATAGTCACACCGATCTAGACCAATCCTGAATAAAACAAGGACCCGGAATATTTTTACGAATTTTAATTATTAACAATACCTTCTGCCTTAGATACCCAGTAGCGTAGGAAAAAAAACTTTATTTTTGTAAACTTACGCGTGAACGCTTACGATTCTTACCTTTCCGAAATTACAAAGTAAACTACCATAATATATGCCACTAGATGACATTTTTATTATTTTTTCAGATTTTATCATTGACATACCTTGTTTTTCCTCTCTGGTATTCATTTCATCTCAGGGCAGACAAACTGATTAACTGCCGAACAGTTCAAATGCTTAATTGCCTTACTGATTGACTGGCATGCTTTAGGTTAGAATGTGTTAATCTTATCTACTAAATTAACATGTCCTAAAAATGTCACGGGAGAGTTTAAATAAAAAGATTCAATAACTTAACAGAGATCCACTTTATTTTATATTGTAGAAAACACAATGGTGTGACAATTAATTATGTTTAGAATGTGCGAGAAGGTGTGCAGTTTAAAGTGACGGAAGGAATGATGCGTTTCTGCTGCGAACTAAAGTTCGCCTGTGTCAGTGTTGCCAATTGAGCGACATTACCAGTGTACAAAAATAAAACAAAATGGCTTGTCAGTACTTTGTTACAATGCTTTTTAGAACGTCAACTGTTACGCCTCTGGTTTCCCCTGACAACAAGCTGACAACGATCTCTAGGTAGTATGTAGTGGGTAGATCTAGAAGGAAGTAGAGGAGGGTGGAACGGGGTACGCGCTAGGAAGCTGCAAGATCCTTCTTAGACGATTTGCCTTATCAAGTTACACCAGGGGCTTTCAGGATTTAGAAGTCTGGATGAATTTATTAGCTACTTTTCCTATCCTTCTCTGGAGAGAAATAAAAAAAAAACGTACTAGAAGAGTGCAATTCATTTCTCATACTTTTTTTAGGTTTAGAATAAATTAATTTAGCTAATGGATAAAGTGTGTAGGCGTATCGTTATTATTATTCTATTATTTTATCTTTAAAATCGTCTCGATCTCTTATTTTAGAAAAAACTAGGTAGGATTCTCTAGGTAACCTATGTTGACTTGGCTGAATAATTCAGGCATTGAAAACAATGTGAATTTTTATATTTCGTACTTCTGGTGAAAGTATCAACATGTATATTAATTTATTTAATTGACCGAACCGACAAATTAAGTGTGTTTTACCAGAGAACACCGGAAATTAGTCATTTTTAAATCAAATTCTAGACTTATTGACTCTTTTTTACAAAAAACATAAAGTGATTTTGAAAGATTGTTATTTTATCTGGTCCACGCAGTTTTAAAATTTTGAAAAACTAAGTGTATTTATAATATACTAAGGTTATATCGTTCGTCGTTGGCAGATTTGTTCAATTTTCAAACGATATATTATATAGGTTATATATATTCCATTAAAAAACACAAATTTAAAATCGTATAATCATACAGCAAAATAAATCAATGTATAATCTAGTCAACCCAGTTTTCAAAATTAAAATCATTAAAAAATAAATCTGAGAACGTGTTTTGTGACAATTTTTTTTCTATTTATTTATGGTCTTACATACTAAAATATTTCAGATTTTTTTTTACACCCTAATTTTGTTTAGACATTATTGAAAAATTATAAATTATTTTGATCAAAAATTAATTTTAAGAAGTGCATAATTTTCATTCATTTACCATCTCCCGTTTGATCATTTTTATGGCAGTTCGAGACATAAATTCTCGCGATTCATTAGCCGCCGAGACGCAGCCGTGTGAGGTTGTCTGTTCGTGCTGCTTATTTTGACAACATTTTGCAATAAATTTAAAACTAATATCTACCGTTTAGCTTCATGGTTGTTATAACATCCGCGCGCAGCGCTGTTAACAAAAACGGAATAATGGATTGCTGGATATATTTATTACCTCTTAATGATTTGACCGGTCATTGGCTGAATTGTCGGTGTTCAATACTACGGCTGGCTTATTCCTCAAACACGACGCAAGCTTTTTTTGCTTACCTACTGTTACTGTGATGGTAGTAGAAGATTTTCAAATATTTTCAGGATTTTCGAACTCCGGCAATGTTTGCCTAACATTTTCATATACCCATCAAAATTGCTTGTTGAGCAAAACATTAATATTATTCAACTTTCAGAGACCTAGCAGACGAAATGTCTAAATGTATAGATAAATCACACTTCTAGCAAAAACATCAGTGGCGGTTTTTCACAGGGGGACAGTGGGGAGAGTCCCCACCAGTTATACTCGAAACCTACTAAAAGAAATAACAGTCTTCACCAAAATTATTGAAATCTTTAAACATAAAAGCAATTAACATTTTGCAGAACTAAAATACAACAAATTAAAGCGATCCGGGCGGCGCGGCCACTATCCAGGCTGACCAGCGGACAGCCGATCAGCGCACGAACCATCAGAGTGCATTTCTCAGTGCGCAGAACCTACTGCGCACTTGGGGGACAATCCGTATTGACCCTTTAAGCATTTTGGTTCATTCTTTGAGTTTCGTTCGCGATAGTACGCAATCCGAGACTCGCACTTGCGCACTTGTATGTGAATTTCAAATACCGCGGGGATAATCCAATGAATCCCTTCCTAAAAAAAGTTGCATAGTTTCGGGTGGGAATCGCTCGCGTTCAAATTAACTTCGATGATAATCTTGCAAGATAAAGCGTTATTTTTATTATACTGTATTATAAATTGTACATCTATAGACATTTGAATTTTTTGTGTCTAGACATCTGGTTAGCCTGATTTTACCATGAAAATTTTATATTATATTCTCCTGGTTGTGAGATTACAATACAGTAGTATATGCAAATATATACCACTGTATTGTAATCGTACACTGTATCTATAGTACACTGACAAATATGTTTTTTTTGCTCTTTCAAAAGATATCTATACTATAATTATTTAAGTGCTGTGTAAAAAACTTTGAGAGGTATTTTATTTTATTGCGGGAAGCATTTTCGATTGGGGCACCGAGCTATAAAGTACTTTGTTCCGGCTGCGCATGGAAATTAAGTTTTGGCGTTTTAACATACTTTCTTAATCCAGTGGAGAAGCAATTGGAAGATAAATAAGATATCTAAAAAATAATCTTTCTTTTATTCGGTCAAGGTTTCCCTTTGCCTATTAACATAAAGTTAAATAAACATTCGCGTTTTACGAATAATTTGATAGTACAGTTATACCCGGCAGAGGTTGCATCCACGTCATCAAGGAGCTATCAAGGAGCTTTCGGAAGGAACGTAAGTAATTTGCTTCCTCTAATATTGAAAGATGACGATGACCCTTCTTCTATAATTGAAGGTACCTTTATATGTACAATCAATCAGTACCTACAACGATACTATATTTTATTTGTTGTGGAATCGAAATAAAAACGCGAGTTAGTATAAGAATTCTAGTTGTTTATAACCACATAGTATTTACGTATGTACGATCTCTCCCAGGGACTAGTATATTTGAATTATTCCTGTTACCTACCATCATTAAAAGCTGTAATAATCAAATATAATGTAACTTTTTGTATGGCTATGTGCTCTCTATGTGAAGATTATTATAAAAACTCAAAATAAAGCCACCCTTTTAAACTTGGGAGCCCCAAAATGGATGAGGGTTTTTCAATTACGTCGAGATTCGAAAGTTCCGTCCTTAAATAAACATTATATTACCCTCAGGGCCTAGACAACATAACATCAAATATTCCAGCTCGTCGTTCAATTCCAAATATATTCGCTGCTTTTCAACGTATCCCAAAATGAGATTCGTTTTTTGAAAGCAGTTGAAAGACGCTTTTAGATTTAAATTTAACAAACGGACATAATCAATTGAAAATATCAAATTTAAAATAAAACAATAACTTATAAAACACCATTTTTACTTTTTAAATACTTTATTACGATCGGGTTTCGCTACAACCGTAGCTTCTTCAGGGCAGTATGAGTGTCTAACAGTAGGTAATTCCTAAATCTCCAGATTCCTTCCCCATGACGTATGTTTATATATCTATTTATATATTTATATAATATTTCATATCTGTATTTATATGTTTGTTTATTCTAAACTCCCATAAAGTATATATTTACATAAAACAGACACACACCCCACACAACACAAAACGCAGGACATCTGATGTCACTGAAGGCCGAATCTGTTTCATGTTGACAATCGGCCGCCTCCCTCGAATAAGGTTTTTTCGTGGATTTCCTTATTTCCAAAGGCAAATGCGAGGGAATTCCTAAATAAGAGGACACGACCCATCTCCTTCCCTCTCCCAACAAAACACAAACAGACACGGATGTATATATGCTGCCGTCGCTGGCTATGCTGATGATGTTGTTGCCGCTTGGGCGGACATGCAATTTTAATAGGGTTTTTAGATAACAATTTTTCCCTATCGATAAAACACAGGACCTTTAAGTCTATAATAGCAAGGTAACTTTTTAATATTACCCACATGAGGTAAAAATTGCGAGGCGCATATGACGCCGTTCTATTTGTATAAAGAACATTAACTTTAAATTCAGTAATTTAAATGATTCGCACTTCATGCAAAATAAGAATCTAGAAAATAAAAAAAATAAAAAAAGAGTGTCTGCTAATGTCTAACAGTTTATAACAAAAGTAAAAATAATAAAATAAAATAATTGAAGTTTTTGTTTTATTTTAAATTATTATGTCACATATCAAAGGATCTGCTTCATATGAAGAAAGAAAAATATTAAAATTAATTCACCGTAAGCAATATTAGCGACTCTCGATCGAAATTTTGAAACGCGTTAAGAAAATGAAAATAATGTTAATAGTTCTTAGTCGAAGTATGATGAAGTTAAAAATGACTGAAGGGGAGATAGGGTCCCATTAGCTAGAGTGCTAGAGCATCACCCAGCAAGGATAAGGTCCTGAGTTCAATTGCTAAATGCGACCGTATCTTTTTTTAGATTTTTCTGTTTCAAATTTTCGATTG
Organism: Limnephilus auricula; assembly: GCA_951813805.1. Taxonomy (NCBI): domain Eukaryota; kingdom Metazoa; phylum Arthropoda; class Insecta; order Trichoptera; family Limnephilidae; genus Limnephilus; species Limnephilus auricula. The sequence goes on from OX638412.1 coordinate 8,718,718, forward strand.
AGCGCAACATTACCATTTCAGTCTATACTGAATTAGGGTATACTTTTCATGTTGTATTGTATAGTGTTCATATGCTTGTGATGTTCGTATAAGGTAATGTGTTCGTGTGTATACATACAGTTAGTTATATTTTCGTTGTTTGTTTTTGGGGTGTTATGCCGTGTTGCGCTACCTCCTTCTTTAGCCGACGTTTCGGACAGCGTTGCAGTGTCCATCATCAGGGCAGATCCGGCAGATCCGACGATGTGTGAGTTAGTTATATATTCATACAGTTTTCTGGTCTCAACCCTCGACCCGTCGCGTGGGGTCTTTAAAAGCCTAGGTTTTACAGAAATGCTAATCATATACATATTATATGTTCGCACTGATTCCTTACTTTAGGTACCTTCCTAAAAGAAACTATACTTGAAGCTAGCGCCGCCGACATTCAGCTTGCGCATGCTCATTCGGCGTGAGGCTCTGAGAGACCCCACGCGACGACTGACGTAAGTAAAATTGTTCTTGTACTTTGTATTTATTTCTTGTAATAGTTTATTTTACAATTATTTTTTGGTTTTAGACTCGTTTTTATAACATAATTATGAACGCGAGACAAAATCAACAAATTTTGAGATGGTTGTAGTAGGAAAATTTTCTAGAGAAAACTAAGACTACTTAGATAAGGAAAAGTTTATATGTTTTTTCATTGTATTTTGTTGATTTCTTTTTTGTTATAATAATCAGTCTATGTCAATCTCAAATAGTTATAAGTTTGAAAGAATTGGTTTAAAAGAGATTTTATTAAAAAGTTTCCTTTTAAAATAAGTATGATTCAAAATTATAAAAAAATGTTCCTTGTTGATTTTTAATATTTTTTTTCAAAAATTAATATCCAATTTATAAGTATGTCTTTTTAATTCAATGCAGCCTTTATCACCTTTTTTATATTAAGTCCACACAGGAGGCCCTGAGGAAAATAATTTCCCTCAGGGCCTATGTCATCTTTGGGGATGCTGTGTGGAGGGCACTTTTAAGGAAAGGAAGGAGAGGAAGTTTTGGGAATGAAAAAGGTATGAGGGTTAGGTAGGAATCTGGGGTTCAGTGTGTCTAGATCATCCGCAGCCAAGACCTAGATAAACCTTACCCCATGAACCCGGGCACCCCTGATAAGTCACCAAACGTAGCGAACCACTTGGGGTGACCTATGGCAGAGGTATTGGTTATCCAGTAAATGGTTCCCGGGGCGGCAGTACCCATTCCCGCCTTCCAAATTTAAAACCTGAACTGACTATAACCAGTCAAAATAACATATAAAATGTGTTTAATAATTTTTTTTTTAATAAATTTTGAAATTTTCTATTAAACAATAATTATTATTTGTAATACATGGAATATAGCAAGCTTTGGGTATAAATTATAGCCTATATGTTATTCTGATGTATGAGCTATATTATTGTAAAGTTTCATTAAAGTCCATTCGCTGGTTTTTGCGTGAAAGAGTAACAGACACACATACATTCATTCACACAAACTTTCGCGTTTATAATATTAGTAAGATTCCCAGAACAGATTGGAATTTTTCACAGCGTACTATATATTCTGATGTATGAGCTATATTATTGTAAAGTTTCATTAAAGTCCATTCAGTGGTTTTTGCGTGAAAGAGTAACAAACACACATACATTCATACAAACTTTCGCGTTTATAATATTTGTAAGATTCCCAGAACAGATTGGAATTTTTCACAGCATACTACTTATTCTGATGTATGAGCTATATTATTGTAAAGTTTCATTAAAGTCCATTCAGTGGTTTTTGCGTGAAAAAGTAACAAACATACATACATCCATACAAACTTTCGCGTTTATAATATTAGTAAGATTCCCAGAACAGATTGGAATTTTTCACAGCGTACTATATATTCTGATGTATGAACTATATTATTGTAAAGTTTCATTAAAGTCCATTCTGTGGTTTTTGCGTGAAAGAGTAACAAACATACATACATCCATACAAACATTCGCGTTTATAATATTAGTAAGATTCCCAGAACAGATTGGAATTTTTCACAGCGTACTATATATTTTGATGTATGAGCTATATTATTGTAAAGTTTCATTAAAGTCCATTCAGTGGTTTTTGCGTGAAAGAGTAACAAACACACATACATCCATACAAACTTTCGCGTTTATAATATTAGTAAGATTCCCAGAACAGATTGGAATTTTTCACAACATACTATATAAAAAAACTAAATCCAAACTTTGAACCAATTAAAACTTTCTTGTTATTTTGAGCACCAGTCTACATTAACACTAGGTTATAATTAGAACAATGTTTGATTTGGAACTTTGACGTGGAAATATTGTTTTGTATCCTGCCTTTGGCTCGGTATTTCCGGCACGCGATTCGGCAGTCAAAACTAAATATGGTTTTGGCTTAGCTGCGTTGGTAAAAGGCACCATTATTATTTGCAATTTGAGTCTGGCTTTTTGGTCGGGCGGATGACTGCCAGCCTGTAATTAATGTATTAGTGTTGCTGCCTTGCTACGGAATAGATTGACTAGATTTATTATTCGGGATCGCTTGGCTAGAGTAATCAAATTTTATATTAAAATGTAAGAATTTTTTGATTTTCCAAGAAGAACTTTTTCAGAAAAAATAACAATTTCCAAACTTCACATCAAAAAGATAAATGACTTAAAAATTTAGTAACTTTTTTTCCTCATCAATTTTCCGATATTCCCAGTAAAAAATAAATTTTTCCATGGTCAAAAAATATCCAACATAAAACATTTCTAAGGTTGATATAAAATAATCAAAAAATAAATGTTTTTATAAAAATTTCCCGACACATTTCCGACCAATTTTCCTAGCAAAATTTTTCCTATTTTCAAATTTTTCCACAATAATTTTTATCTTCTTCTTCTTCTCGTGCCCTGTCCGTTCAACGGACGTTGGCTATCATGTTGGCTATGCGGACTTTGTTTACTGCGGACCGGAACAGCTCTACAATAGACTGGCCAAACCACTGTCTCAAGTTTTTCAGCCACGATGTCCTCCTTCTTCCAGGGCCCCGTCTTCCGGCAATCTTTCCCTGCATTATGAGATGCAAGATCTCGTACTTCTCCGGATGTCTCATCACATGTCCTAGATATTGAAGTTTTCGGATTTTTATTGTTTTTATAACTTCTTTTTCTTTATTCATCCGAACCATAACATCTTCATTCGTAACTCTGTCCATCCAGCTTATTTTTAGTATTCTTCTGTAGATCCACATCTCGAATGCCTCAAGTCGCCTTACCAGTTCTTCAGTAAGTGTCCAGGCTTCCATTCCATAAAATAACACTGAAAACACGTAGCATCTGACCATTCGCATTCGTAATCCAAGGTTGAGATCATGACTGCAGAACATCTTTTTCATGCGGATAAAGATTGCACGAGCTTGCTCAATGCGGCATTTGATTTCAACCGAAGGATCCCATCTTTCATTTAAATTGCAGCCCAAGTATACAATGCTTTGTACCTGAATTTTTTTTTTTGAATTTTTATCGCAAAAATAAAAATTTTCTAATATGGAAAGTTTTCAAACTTTCTTAAAATAAACGTCAAGATCTAAATAGACAGGTACCTGTTCTTCTCCCCACACCCTTTTGCCTCACAACATATCCTAACATGCCTCAGTTAATAAGCTGCAAGCAGTTGGGACTCTTGTGCGGTATTCCAATAAAAAACCTTTTGTTAGAATTTCAATCCCTTATTAAAATGTTCAGACTCGAGAGGTTAGATGTTTCAGGTATCATAAAACTCGCTAAATCGCTTTATTGAAAGGTCGATGGCGTTTAATGTAACGCGAAAGGGTTATTTATTGCGTGAATTGCTCCGTAAATATTGCCAGGCAAATTTTCATCACGTTAAGGGGTTGCATGCTACCAACTAACTAATTTAATAGTACGGTAGGAACTAAGATAACTGAATTTAACGTCATGGTGGTATTGGTGGTACCGTAATATGGGGCGAATTTAAAAAAAACCCTTTTGGCCGAAATTGTGTTGGGATGTTAAAAATACGTGTCTTGAAAAAGTGTTTACAGAACAATTGGATTTAAAAAAAATTCAAGTGATAACGTTATTTGAAACAACGATATCCTTCCTCAAAACAGTGTTCAGAATAATTTTAATTTCAAAATATATTGGCATGGAAAACGGAATATTATCTGAAGCTATCAATGCAAAAATTGCAGAAGGAAAATAATTACAATTTGTATGTGTGTTTATTGCATTACATATTACATTGTAAGTTTCTAAATTTTAGAAAAATATGTGTTTTTTTCATATTTCCTTTCTTTTTCCTTTCTTTTTCCTTTCTTTTTATTATTATTACAAGAAGGTTATTAAAAAAGCAAAATACTTAAAAGCTGACTACTGTTGCCCTCTATAGGGTAAAATTTAAAGTTATTAGGTTTGGAGCTTGACTAAACCCTGCTGTCATTTTCGCTAACTACTGGTTATATAATAAAGCAGTTCTCTTGCTTATATGATAATGTACAGGCTCAACTGCAAACACAGCCTCTGTTAATTATTTTCGTTGTATTGGTTTGTTGAATTTAGTTTTTTATAAATACAATAGGCTTCTTCAAACTTTCTTCGTTTTACTTCATACACAGAGCAAAGTAGTTTCTTCAGAATTAACACGGGGTACAAGCCGGTTCTCATCTGGTTCGAGGATAAAAGTGCAACTGTTTTATTGTAAATAAGTAGACTACCCACTGGAATGATTTAGGTCCAAATTTAGACCGCTTTTATTTTTCTGCGACAGAGAGAAATATAAAAAATCACCCTGAGCCAATCAATCGCCACTTTTGAAAATTAATTTTGAAAATTTTCCGACCATATTAAAAAAATCATTACTCCACATTTGTGTATATAAACATATAAAAAATGATAGTGCTATACAGCCAATAAATTCACCTATATTTTTATAACTATTTTATATTTTTAAAATGGATAGAAAAATTACAAAAAATCTTTAATTTTATAAATGCGTGAAATTTTTGCTTTAGTGATTTGAAATTGCCGCCATTGGATTTTTTTAATGTCTATATTGAATAATATGTTCTACGTTTTTATGTTCTCTATGGCCTGTTTGATAACCAAAGATGCAAATATATACTAGAAAACTAGTTAAAAGTCAGAATTTTAAAATTATTTTGAAGTACCGATAAGTTTGAACCGCTAAAACACATTCGAGAATAATTCAAATACAATCGTAAGGCTATAAGCAATAAAGTTTATTTTATCAACTATTTGATAGAATAAATTGCTGACCATGATAATGTTTCAAATAATTACAAAAGTGTTTTACGAATGGTACGAAAATCGGTCCCTTTTTGTACCGAAAGCAATCCTAGAAAAATTAAAGTGGTCCAAATTTGGACCGAAATCGCTCCAGTGGATAAGCATTCCAACATAATTTAAAAAAAAAGAAGAAGATCACTGAAAGTGGTTTTGATACGTAAAACCGAAATATAGAAGGAGCGCGCTAACATTAAGAAAAATATTTATTTAATTATTAATAGGCGTAAGCGACAGATTGTAAATATTTAATACAACACGACTTACTTAAAATAATAGTAATTAAAGAAACACTGAAGTTTTTTAAATACCCATAACGTGTTATATAACTGAACCAGATGTGTTTTATATAATATATAAAACACATCTGGTTCTTATATATATATGTATATATATTTTTTTGAGACTATTTTGATTTTTTTTTATATAAAAAATTTTTTCTATCTAGGGAATTACTAATAAATAATTAATTTTTTAACTCGATACCCTAAAAAATCACACAAATTTTAATCTAATAGTTCAAAAATCAATTTACAAGGTAAATGTTAAATACATTATTAGTTCTTCATAAATCAATTTTAATTTCTTCTAAAGTACATTTGTTATTTGTTTTTAACGATGCATTTTATAGTTGGCATCTTAGAGGTGCTTTCTTTCCCTTAGTATTTGATTAATACTATCTACACACCATGCTGCGAACAGCAGCTATTGGCAGCTGGCTAAAAATCGAAGGTTGGAGGATGTTTCCCGTCTCTTTTTTTCCCATGCGAACCCGTAACACTCTGTTTCACGTTGACTGCAAATTGGAAGAAACTGTCTGCCGTTAGTACCAACCGATGCGCCGCAGTGAAATGAGATGGTGATATTGAATTTGTTGTGTTAATAAAAGAGACAGAAGACAACGTGAAACAGAATGTTACGGGTTCGCACGAGGAAAAGGGAGACAGGAGACAATAGCCAGCTGCTAACAGCAGGCTGTTCGCAGCACCATGTATATAGCCCATAAAGAGAGTTTTTCCTAATTACGAAATATGCTTTAAAATATACCCTCTGTGTGTATACAATACGTTCACGTTTGATGTATGTGCGATAATTGTACTGGTAAATTATTTTGAAGTTAAATTAGCGTGTAACATTGTTGTGGCGCGCATCTCGTCACGTCTCGACTCTTCTTACCACTCTTCGTCTTGTCCCTTCGCCTTTTCTTGTCATAATTCAATCTAAAACATGGTATTAGCAATATAAAACCCGATTAAAACAATAAAAGAGGTGAGATGGCTTGGAAATTCTGAAAGACGAGATCTTCTTTATCTATATAAATAAAGGGCAACGACTAGGACTTGTATACTATTTATTGACAGAGTTCCTAAATAACGAGTTTACTGACTCTAGCAAAATTACAAATGGATTTTATATTGAAACTTTAAGTGGAGGGATTTTTTATGATGATGTATTATTATTATTATTTTTTTAAAATTATTTATTAACCAAAAATACATTTTAAGTGCATTTTTTTTGTAGGTATATGCCACCTCACTGGGCTGAGCCTGTTCCGAGGTGGCAGGAATTTAATATTTTTTATATCATTTTCTTAATAACTCAGGTACGGGACATACGTCATTCCTATGTCTACCTACGTTAAATTATCGTGAAAACAAGCTTTTCGTGAAAAGAAGCGGTTAAAAGAAAGAATAAAATTAATTATTAATTAATAAGTTTGGAAAAATAAACATAAAATGAAAATTAATAAGAGAAATAGAAAAGAAAAAATGGAGAAGAGATAATATAAAGAAATTAAATTATTTGAAAGGAAGAGAAATAAAATTTAATACAGGTAGCTATTATATTGTAGAAGTTATAATATGTCCGCAGTATACAATTCCCTTGTTTACTATTCATGTATGTATTTTGTGTTTTAGATTTACGCTTTTTATCAGGTGAATGTCTTTAATGTCTTTTTCAATTAAATTTGAAAGTTTTGGAGCCAGATTACGGTAATGTCTTTGTCCATAGGTGGTATTTATCTTCGGAGTCATGTGTTGATGTCTATGTCTTGTACCGTAGTTGTGTTGTGCAGTATGTTAGTTTAGCTTGTCTTTTTGGTAATGTATAGATATAATTTTGATGTACAGTTGTTGTATGTTCAGTACGGCGAAGTTCTTAAATAACTGTATTGTCGAGAATCTATAAGGTTTTTTGTTATAACTTTAATTAAGGCCTTTTGCGCTTTGACGAGAGGGTCCATGATAGTCTTAGCAGTGATAACTGTTTGGCATAATGTGAAATGAAATTTAAAACTATGGTGCGACTTAGGACAGGAATAACAATACATATTATTAATGTCATGTATTTAATTGTCTACTCTTTACGGAGGATAACATAAGACTTTAGACTTCGCTTTTCGGCCCATACAAAAAGGACGCCCGGGAAAAAACACTTTTCTACATCGAAAATTGCACAAAATGAATATTTTTTTTATACTGCCTTCTAGAGGGTGAAAACTATGTCGGTATGTTTTCGAATTTTGATGCGTTTCGTATTAACGTAAACATTCACTGTCAAACATGTACGATTTATCAAAAAATATTATTTAAGAATAAGTGCTGCTAACTCAACTCTCATAAAGAATTATAAAATTATAAAAAGCTACCGACGTAGCTTCTTCTTTCTAAAAAAAACATATTTTAAAAAATTTCAATTTCGTGAAAGTTTCGGTATAGAAAAATGTACTCTCCATAAACCCCTTTTCGAGCGATTTCTGTAGGTAAATTTGAGCGTTGTCTCATTCGCACATTTCGCATTCGCATGTATTGTAAGTGTGAGTGAGCTTATTGTGAGCGGGACAGAATGACAGACGCGGGTGTTCCGGGTGTCGTTCAAAGTCTAGCCTCTTAAGGTATTTTGTATTTGGTAATTTCATTCTTGCTATATTGAGCGAGAGAGTTATAGGCCGGCGTAGAATTTATTCGATTGTGAAATGATTAACTCCCTTATCAGAGGAATGTTTGTGTCTTTAAGGCGAGTTGTAACCTTTGGCTTTGTTTGGTGAATGTAAGCTGCATGACCCCAAATGGGTGCAGCGTATGTAAAGGCCGACCTTCTGGTTGTCTTGAAAGTAATTGATTGTTTGATAAAAATCGGCTATTTCTACCCTACAGTATAGGGTAGAGTGCTGCAATTGACTTGTTTGCCCATTTAACCTTTTCTTTGATGTGTTTAGCCGACGTTAATTTGAAATCTAAGGTTACTCAGAGGTATTTCTTAGGGATATTCCTCCGGCTCCGTGTGCGCCTTAGACTCATAAAGTACCTACTAGACCGGTTTCGCAGATTTTTTTTTCTTCTTATTAGTTTTTCTTTTTAGCAGCAGGAGTGTTTGGAGAATGGTCAGGCTTTGTTTTTCATACAAATCTACAGGCTTGAGCTTGAGCTAACATTTCAGAATGCAGCACAAGAATCCCATCTGCTAGCAGTCAGTTAGACTATGGTATTCCCAAATAATGGGAACGGAGTGAGGCCGAAGGAAGTGGGAGAAAAGTTTTGGATCTACCTGAAAATTCAGATCTGGTCACAAAATAAGGCTAAAATCAGGTATTGTTTGAAATTTTCACGGCCAGACTTATTTTCCTGATTTGTTTTTGGGTTATTAATAGAGCCGAAAGGCTATGCTTAAAAGTTTTTGATTTCCGGTACTTGACGGCTTCACCACAACTAAACTCCGAAAACTGCATTAATTTAACTATTTTTTGTACTAACATACCGGCCCTGGCACGCAACGAGGTTTTAATTTAACATACATAAATAAACACACACTTTATTACAATCTCCTCATCTGCTCTGATGATGGACGCTGTAAATCTGTCCGAAACGTTGGCCATTTTTAGATTCTTGTTTTTAAGAAGGAATAATAACTCAAAAAGGTGCAATAACTCAAACATGAGTAATTTATAATAATAAGAATGTGGGGAGGATAGTGCAATCCCACACGTCCCATATATAGTTATACATATTTTTATGGTAATTTTTACAGTAAATTTTAATAAAATAAACAAGAAGAATAGAAAAAAATGGAAGGTGAAGAAAATGCAAGAATATTACAATAATACATAATCAATTACGTAGGGCGTGATCTTGAGTGAGCTCGGGCCCAGTGATCACTCAGGAGTGGCACTTGGTGCTGGACGGCTGTCACCCACGGACCACCTCGTTGTCCTGGCTCCAGTGATCCGGTGTCTCATCAGGCCGGCCATTCAGTTCTAGTTTCGTTAACATTGTCGATGTGCTGCTGTATGTACCTTATGTATCCAAATATAAGTAAGTCTAAGCAAACTTAATTTCTAAATTTAAAACATTATTATTATTGAAGTCATATTCAATTCTGAATGGTGGTCTTCCACTAGGGCGATACTGACATTTGTCTACCATTCCGTTCGGCTTAAAATTTATTAGGTTATCATACTCTTCTCTCTTAGTAATCTTCCCCCAACCCATTTGCGGTACGTGTTTAAGGCTCCTAAGCATCTGAGCGGTACTTTCCGTTTTATATATTTTGAATTCCTTCCGAATTTCGACATTTGTAATTCAGTCACATATGGTTTTAGCATACGTACGCCTTAGAGATTTTAATTTCACTGCATCCAGCGTGCCTTCGAACTTTCTTCGTCAATTCCACGCTCGTAAAATATTGGTAAATTTGGTACTACGTGCCAAATGTCACCCATACAAAATCATAACATAGATTAACCATGACAAGCAAAGTCAAGGTAGAAACTTCCAAATGTAGAGAATAGTGCTGTGGGCGTTGCGTTTGGCCGAAATAACCAATTTTTTTCCTTATTCACACAAAGTGATAAAATATTTCGTTTACCGAAATTCCTTTGGGAACAGACAATCAATTCGACGGTCCCGAAGAACAATGTCGAAAAAGCGATTTTGTCGTTTTGCAGTGATGTTTCGTTTCAGACGTTTTATTGTTTTTGAGATCGAGAAATATAGATCGGATATTGGACAAGTTTTAAACTTGTCCAATATCCGATCCGACCGGTTTAACAAATGTAATAATATCGGCCAGATCACACTTCTAGTGATGCTTAGTTCAGTGGTATATCTTGATACGAGCATGAATAAATGACCCAAAACTCCGCCACAGGAAAAACGCGACCCAGACGTACCCCGGCGCAGCACCGAGCGGGACAGCGTACCTACGGCGCACAGTGGGCTGAAAATCGCCTTTCATAGACATAGAAACTTGAATTTTCATGGGTCTTTTTTTGGCTAGAAATGATTCTGCTGATCATTACTATGCTATAAAATTTCGTATGAAGCAATTGCGTGTACAAATGAAGGAGTTATCATTTTTTAAAGAAAAAAATTGTATTGCACTGACATTAAAAATGAGGCTATCTCTGGAATCATCACGCAATTGCTTCATACGAAATTTTATAGCATAGTAATGATCAGCATAATCCATTTCTAGCCAAAAAAGACCCATGAAAATTCAAGTTTCTATGTCTATGGCGATTTTCAGCCCACTGTGCGGCGGCCGGCACTACCCACCACGGCTTGTCACTGGAGCGGCCCGATAGATAGGCAATCGAGTTCGGGCTCCTTCAAAAGGACGGATTTTGGGATAGAATCATGAGAAGGTATTCACACGCATTCAAAACGCAGCGCGCAGCACCAAAAAGCAGCACCACGTGTTCCGCGTCTCACCTGAGCTTCTTCCTGACCACGCTCCCAGTGACACCTCTGCAAAGAGCCTACCTGCTGTTCCGATCCAATCCAGCAAATTGTGTTGAACTACAGTTAAAGTGCTTTTGTTGCCAACTCGGCCCAACAATTTCCTAAAAAAACTAAATACTAACCATCTCGTAAAGTGAAGTGAAAGTGTAATCAATTTTCAACAACCATAAACTAAAATTCACGATGAAAGAGAATGTGGCCCGGTACTCTGAAAGCCATTACTTCAAAAAGTCAAAAAAGAAAGGGTATTGTTATAAGTCCTAGCTAGTTAGAGGATTACGAAAAAATCCATGAAATATATATATATATATATATATATATTTAAAAAAAAAAGTAGTTATCTCCCGAAGCTGCAGCACTTAGCTGCCAAACCTACCACGGACTGTCTGACCGTGGAAGTTCCCCCTCCGGACCGCGGCTGTCCTTTGAGAAGTGGTACACCGCAAATTGTGATTCATAGTGGATTGCCTTTGGATTACGACAGTTTGTGTTACCGTATCGAACAAAGTAAAATAGACTTAAAATTAGTGAAATAGACACCCCGAAGATTTCAGATTGTGATAAAGACACTTCATAAACATTGTATTGATATTCTGAGTAACTTGTAAAATAAAGTATCTTACCGAGACACTTGTATTTGTGTTACTGAGCCCACATTGATACCCGACCCTATCAATTGAAAAAGTTGATTCTCTGGCTGACAAGTAAAAAATCACAAATAAAAAAAACTTGTAAGAAAGCAGTTCACATTTTGTTTTCCGTAGCTTTATTGAAAAATTTTCGTCACCTTGTTACCTTGTGAGATGTATGACCTTTCTCTGGGACCACTATAGCACATGTTTATTTTTTAAATTAGCTCCACACAGGAGGAAAATCATTTCCCTCGGGGCCTATGTCATCTTTGGGGATGCTGTGCCGTGCTAATGTAAAACGAAGTCTCTTCGAGCTTATTACGCTCTCTGAGATATTTTTATTCATTAGTCATTAGTCTCTCTCTCTCTGGTTTCAATCCTGGGATTGGTTTGCAGCAATTTCCTCTATTTTTCTCTTCCATTCTTCCCTATCTTGTGCGGCTCTTTTGAAGTCTACATATGATGAGCAGCGCATGTCCACCTGCAGGTCCTCCAGGTACTCTCGGCGTGGGCGTACCCTAGATTTTGTCTCCTTGATCATACCCTCCATTATGGCATGCAAGAGGCCTTCTTGACGTATTATATGGCCGATCCATCTTGCACGCCTTTCGGACAAGGTCCTGAGCAGGTGCCTCCCTCCTTCGATTCTTTGGAGAACCTCCTCATTTGTAATGTGGTCTCTCCAGGAAATTCGTAATAGTCTTCTATAGGACCTCATCTCAAAAGCCTCTAGTCTCCGTTTATCTCTTTCGTCTAATTTTCTTTTAGTCTCATCCTTACAAATAACATTTATATGTTTAACTTAATAATTGCAAAAAGCCTTTACGAGTTCATTATTTAATATGATTTCTCTTTTATTTCAGTGTATGATTAGTATTTATTAGTGCTACCTTTTAATATGTACTCTTTACTCAATATTTAATTGAGGAATTCTCCTGTTTAATGGTTACAACGTAGAAGAACGCATCCGCCGCTAGACAAACTTCATCCATGAACCTCTAGTTGGCCGATTGATCACCGGTGATCACCGGTTTTCGGAAGCGATTTTGTCCCTTATGTATAAAGAAATTGTATGAAGAACAAGGTCAGATTCGCTTTGACCATTCTCTTTCTTGACATAACGAAATACTGGTTAGCGTTTAGCCACTCCGAATATTAATTCCCAATGACGCGCCGGGCACCAAAGACGGCGGACAAAATAGCTGCCGCTTGATAGTATGAACGGAGTCATATTCGAACTCTATATTTTTTCATTGTTTTTGATATAAATCCATTGTAAAAAGCATAGATTTGAGTGATTATTAGGAATAATTTTTTTAAATTGATAAACTAATGTTTAAGACAAGATTTTTTATGCATAGCACTAAGGGTAACAATTATTATAAGCAATAATTATTAGCCTGAAACACTCATCAATATTGAAACCTCTCCCGAGAAAAGATATATGTCGCCGACGGGACTCGAACTCGCACCCCTCTGTTTGCCGGACAGGAGCTCTACTATAAGGCTACGGCGGGATACCTCCTACCCGTTAAATGATTCAATATATACCTAGTGTTTCATTCAACAATTATCGCTTATTATATTTTTTCACCTGCAAACAACCAACTTTATTTTTATATGAGAAAGGCATGTAAGTGCTAACTCTCTCACTAGGTGGCGTCGAGACATTATATCTACATTTTTTTAATGAAAATACTTTAACTCGTCAAATCTTACTCTCAATATTCTTCACTCTCTCAATATCTTTTCTCGGGAGAGGTTTCAATATTGATGAGTGTTTCAGGCTAATAATTATTGCTTATAATAATGATTATTAGGAAGTTCATTTTTTCTACATTATTTTGATGTAATTTTTGTAATATATCACAAAAGAAATTTTGTGATATATTTGTGTGTTTTTATATATTGTGAGAAAATTGAATTCGTAAGAAAGGTGAAAAATGTCAAATATTTTACGTCGTATTGAAAAAATATATTTTTTCTATGCTGGCTTTCAACAGGAAGGTCTGGCTAAGGTCACCAAACTTAGCGATTCACTTGGGATGACCAATGGTAGGGTTATTGGTTATCTAATGAATGGTTCACAGGGCGGCGAATCCCTTACCGTCCTCCCAGATTGCTTAGGACCAGTTGTTTAGGAAAATTTCACGTTTGAATTTCCTTCAAATCGACATTCACCGAAAAATTGGGTTGTTTCAACCTCCGTCAGAAGAAATTTAATCGAAAATTCCATAGGACCAGTTGTTTCGGGATTCCCTTCAAATTTGAATTTCCTTCAAATTTGAATTTCCTTCAAATCGTCATTCACCGAAAAATTGGGTTGTTTCAACTTCCGTCAGCAGTAAATAGCATCAAATAACGTTCGATAAATTTGAAAATTTTATTCAAGTGTTCCCCGCCGAATCACAATTTTGACGTCTGCGTATGCGCCTCCCATTATTTCGCTAACCGTCCGGACTCGGCTGATCACATTCACATCACATTTCTATAGTATTTTCACTGCTGACGGAAGTTGAAACAACCCAATTTTTCGGTGAATGTCGATTTGAGGGAAATTCAAACGTGAAACTTTCCGAAACAACTGGTCCTTAGTTTTCCACACGGTTTATGCTTAGTAGTTCATATGATATTCAAGCTAATCTATCTTTAGCACATGCCTGCGCTGGTAAATTTATGTACACAAGCAGCATAATAAAATTAAATGCAAGAGGTCTAAGTCAAAGGCATGTCAAAGCGGAGGATCTTGTCGTGAGGTTCTGTGTCAAAGAGCCTTTCAAATGTAATTACGCTCCCCCCACTGTTATATATTCTCAACACCCTCATTCTTACTGCCTCTCCCCTCGTATTAAGTGATTCACTTTCAGTTAAACCGATGGTTTTTTGTTCTTATGTTGTGGAAACCCGCTAATAATATTATTATAAAAAAAGTTCTTTTGACATTTCCGTCAGGTATTTTTGAATCCGTCAGGAGACCAATTTTGTCCCTGCTTACGTAAAAATCATTGTCTCTCCATTGTGAGAAATATGATATGTTGCATATGCTGCCATAGTGAGAAATATGATCGAAAACATCACGTTTTATATTAAAATCTAGTAATTATGAGCCATTGACCAGCGGCTGAGAATAAACGTTTAAAAATGCTTGCAACTGTATAACGAGGTTCCAATGAAAAAGATCGATTATCCCCCGTATCAATTTTTTAAAATTAAAAATACAATATCGATTTACTTCATTAAAAACTTGCTTTAATATATACCTACATTCAAGTAAGCAATAAAAATGTTCAAAACGCGCGATGATAAATTATTAAATATCGTATACTTCTTGTAAGTACTTTTTGATCATAAGTATTTATGATTTTTCAATAATGTCTAAACAAAATAAGTGTGTAATAAAAATCTTAAAAGTTTTAGTTTGTAAGACCTTAAATAAATAGAAAAACTGAGGTACTTTTGTCACATCGGATTTTTATTTTTACGCATCAGACTTTTAGGTCTTTCACACACTTTTCCACAAAAATGATCATCTAGTAAATCCACGCTATGCAAGTGTATTATATAAGTATAATTAATACAAAACAATACAAGAACAACATATTAACCTACCAGACTATTAAATGGGAAAATAATTCACCGACTCCAGATATTTTCATATCAGAGGGTTCGGCTCGGTGGAATGCCTAATTTGACCGATAAATCCTACAGATCCCTCAATACACATATTTAAAAAATCTTTCGTAATCCTACATGTATTTAAAATGACTGATTTTCGCATTTTTATATACAAATTCTTTGACAAATCTAATATGCCTAAATTTTTAATGAGAGAGCTAGGTATAATGCCAGTAGCCGAAATAACAAATGGTAATATTTTTAGAGTTTGAGAATGCCAAATTCTTTTAATTTCATATCCTAAATCTGTATACTTTCTTGTTTTTTCAGAAACAGATTTTTCAATATTACAGGAATTTGGAATAGCTACAATTAATGATTTTTATTTAACAAAAAATTAATTTTTTTAAAACTGTGTTGCTAGATTATGTAGTGATTTATTTTGTTGTATGATTATATGGTTTGAAATTTGTGTTGTATAATACAATATGTCGTTTGAAAATTGAACAAATTTGCCAACGACCAACAGCATAACCTTAGTATATTAAAAATAAGCAAAGTTTTTCAATATTAAAAAAAAATGCGTTTACCAGAAAAAATAACAATCTTTAAAATCAATTTATGTTTTTTTGTAAAAAAAGTGTCAATAAGTCTGGAATTTGATTTAAAAAGGACTTATTTGTGGTATTCTCTGGTAATACCACAGACATATTATTCATAGACTTGAGAATCAGGGAGAGGGGTAATAACTATCTGTAGCGGGGCGGAGAGGGATGAGTTGACGGTAACGATATGTGATTCGTTAATCCTTCAATACGACAGTATATAGGCATCACGCATTATAATATCACCATTTAGCTCTTAAAAGTAAAATCTGCCTTTGAATGAATAGACCTTTTTACATGGGAGCGCGAATTGTTCGCCCGGTTTGAACAAACTTGTGTAATCCATATAAAATGAAGAAAGGTTCGCTTGTTTTGAGAGTCGAATATTTTGTTACCGTGTTAAGTTAAGACACTTTTACAAATGTTTCATAATTTACTTATCACAGTAAACTGCAACGTGCACACGGCGGGACCGGGAATTTCGCTTTATGTCTAAAACTGATCATATTATATGGTGTGAATAAGCTTAAAATAATGACAAATAATGCCTGCATATGGAAGGTAATACGACAATTGGGTTTATACTATTTTTCACTTCTATTTTTGCATGTTATAATAGCATAAGTTACCATTTTTGCCGTGTTATTTCGTAAAATTTACCGATAAGAGCTCGACGCTAGTCTGCCCAAGAATGATGACGTCACATTTTCTAGATTCACGCGTACCTATACGCCAGCCCGGCCGGTTCCATGGAACCTAGAATTAAGGAGGGGGAAATAATACGCTTTTATCACTTAGGGCAGGTCTATACATATTCATATGTCTATGGGTAATACCCCTTTATATTTAAAAAAAATATGCACCTTTACGAAACCAAAGTATCCGACAGCAATTTGAGAAAAATGTATAAAATTTTGAATTTTTTGTAGTAATTATTTTTATATGAAACGACAAAAACTTGAGGATCTAAAAATATATGTGCGGTTTTTTTTATTATAATTTTAGATAGAAAAAAAACGTAAGGTGAACCATTTAATTTTTTTTTTAATGTTTATGTTAAAAAATTTAAATGCAGAAATATTCAATTTATTTGGATTTTATTGCAATTTTTCTGACCTTCTGACAGAATATGCCGAAATCTGAATCACTACTGGAATTTGCCAAATTTTATGCTTGCCTGTAGCTGAAAATATCGCGTACATATTTACGTCACATTAAGGGAGAATTTATAGCCAGGGAATGCTTGTTGGCGTAGAATTAATTGCTGCTATCCGTTACTATAGAATTTACTACTCGCTATACGAGGTGGTTTTATCTACGTCATTAGTTCAAGATACGTTCAGTGTCTTTTCATACGTGGATATTGGAGGGGACCCCACCATTTTCCCAACGGCATTATAAGGAAACATATGGTTTCCTCCTTTACCGCACACGTCAAGACTCTATTTTTTTTTTTTGAACGAAGCTACATTTATTTTGAACGACTCTAGACCCTCCAATGTCCATGCATACGAGGTTAGTAAGTAGTATGCAAGTACTTACATTGAAATAATACGAGAGAGAATTAAAACTAGCTGCTCGTGGAAGAATTCTTCTGAAAAAGATAGTTTAAAAATATACGTAAAAGTGTTAGCAAAAGGGAAATATTAATAAGAGCTGCAAACCTTCGAAGAAACCTTCTGAAAATACAAGTAATAATGAAAGAAAACAGTAATAATATAATATAAGTACTTACAATGACAACAGAAAGAACAAAAATTTTGAAAAAGAAAGAATGACCAGAGAAGGTATTTAGCAAACCACCCGGCAGTCCCAATGAGAATGTGCTTGGCCATCGGTCTGACTACAGACGAATCCCGAGGTCCACGCCCTTTAGCCGGCTAAAGATACGTGGATATTCAGATCTGGTCACAAAACACGAATAAAGCCATTTCCGGCTGGCGAGGTCAAAAGCCCTCCCTCAACTAGTCTCTCTTGATCCGGCCAGCCACGCAGTTGGTGGGCAGACGCATCCGCCGCCGATACCTAGACAAACCTCACTTGATGAACCCGGTTGAAAGTGAAGTGTATTGATATTAGTATAGTTTCAGTTTGGTAGGCGGGTATGGGTACCGCCGCTCCGGGAACCATTTATTGGATAACCTCTGCCATAGGTCACCCCAAGTGGTTTCCTATATTTGGTGAATTGGCAGGGGTGCCCGGGTTCATAATGAGAGGTTTGTCTGGGTCTTGGCGGCGGAGGCGTCTGTCCACCAATTGCGTGGAAGGCCAGATCGAGAGAGACTAGTTGAGACTTGGGAGACCTTTTGACTTCTCCAGCAGGGCTCTCTCGGAACATAACCTTGCACTAGGGATGTTACGAACATTCGCATCGACATTCGCATTCGCAACAATCGATGCGAATGTTTAGCGAATGCGAATGTGTGCAGATCATGTCGTGACTCGCCCACTGTCCACGTGTCTTTTGTTTTCTGTCGAAGCAGTCTAAGTCTGTCTAAGCAGAGTAACCAGGATGGTAATGGGCATTCAGCTTCAGGTGCTAAAAGGTTGAGGACTTCAACAAGCAACATTAATAAGCCTTCGATAAGTTCTGCTAAAACTCTTATAAGCAATCTGGCAGGAATCCTAGATTCCTCAAGTGATAGCGAAAACTCCGACGGTGCAGAATCTGGAAACACTATAAGCTGTGAAATCAAAGCTCAATTGAAGGCACATCTTAAAGAAAAACGAGCCTCTCTTGATGAAAACCCTTTGGACTGGTGGAAGACTAAATTGAAATACGACAAATTGACAGATCTGGCTCGTAAGCTCCACCGGCCAGCGTTCCCAGTGAACAATTGTTCAGTGAAGCCGGCCTTATATACGAGCCCCTTAGAAATTGCCTCATGGGAGAAAAGGTTGCAAAATAGCGGTTTCTGAAATATAATATGCCTCTTTTGTACTTCGATTATTAAATTGCTTAATTACGATTATAACTTACTGTATAAGAATTGATTTATTATTATTATTTTTTTATTAAAACGATGATTAATGTTGACTAAAGTTTTTTTTATGTGATTCCTGAACATTCGCATTCGCACATTTGCTCTCTGAACATTCGCATTCGCGAATGTGAAAAATATCACATTCGTAACATCCCTACCTTGCACCACAATGGGAGGGATGGAATCATTCATCCATCACTCCTAGACACATTGTACCCCATATTCCATTATTATTAACAACATCATTAACAATACTTATATTAAAAACGTCAAGTCAGCTTTTAATTTTTATAAAGCAAATTTTCCAAAAAATTCTGATTGCTTAAATAAAACAGACTGGTCCTTTCTGGAAAACACAATTATTAACAATAATTAATAATTAATAACCAACACTTTGTGGAATCCTACAAATTATTGTAACGTGGGTATAATATAGTTAACGATTTGATGTGTTATTGTAATATTTTATATTATATTTTGTTTTATGTTATTGTCAAATAATATATAATTTAAAATATTTCACGGTTTTACGCTATATTCTTCAAAAACTACTTGTATATTCTTAAAATGGTTCACTTTTATAACTTTTGGTATAAATTCAATGTATGTGTAATCCTTGATAACTTATATATTATATTATTTTATAATCTATGTAAAAGCCCTTATTAGCATATAACAATAATAATGTACATACATTTTATGCCATCCTAAATGATGCTATTGCAAATTTAAATAATAAAATTTATCTTTTTCCCAACTGGTTTAGTCCCGAATTGATCACTTTAGTATATAATAAGAAAATAGGTCATAAGAATTACAAGCGATCCAGAATGTTAAGCGATTACAATGAATTTCAATTATTAGAAAAGGAGTGTTGTAGAATCTCAAAATTGTGCTATAAAAAAGCCGCAAGGCTCTCCTTTAGGCCCCATTTTATTTATTATATTCATAAATGATATTGTTGATATATTTACTAACATAAACGTATTACTTTTTGCTGATGATTTGAAACTTTATAAAGATATTAATAACATAAATGATTGCATTACATTACAAACTAATTTGAGACATCTTTTTGAATGGTGCTCTATCAACAAACTAGCATAAAGAAATGTGAGTTCATTAATTTTTGCAAAATAAATATTCCAATAATTCTTCTGTATACGTTAAATGATAAAAAAATAAATTGCGTCAGTGAAATTTTTGACCTAGTTGATTGACGAGATTCCGTGTTAATAAGGCTCTAATTGCTAATCTTCATACAGATTAGAATATGCGAGACCAGCCGCGAAATTGTGTCACTCGTTTGGAGGGGAATCGAATTACAGTATGCGGGACGCGATGGCATCCGATTGCAAGAGTAAATATTGATTGAAAAACGATGTTTTGGCGCTGATAACTGATATTTTGCTTTGTGATTGGGTTGTTTTTGTAGAAGAATGCGCCTAATATCTGAACTTCAGTTATTGTTCTGCGTTTTGTGGGGAAATTACTGAACTTTTAAGACAAATTAATGACAAAATCCAATGAACATATTTGTTTATTAGTTGGTAGGTGCGTCTGCCCACCAACTAAGCGGTGGGCCGGATCGGGATACCCATTTTGACCTAAGCCATACTCTCTCAACACATCACAGTGGGAGGGATGGATTCATACGTCATTACTTCTGGATACACTGACTCCCAGATTCGCCCCTACCGTTCAAAAATTGTCTTTTAGGACAATTTTTCCCTCCTTCCTTCCTCTCCTTCCTTTCCTTATAAAAAACCCTACACAAAGAACCAGGGAACATAAGCTCAGGTTAAAAAAAAAAAATAAAATTACGATCAGGTACGAAGCACTATTGTGATTTATTTTTGGGGCGTTATGCTCCTTGTTTAGCCAAAGCTTCTGACAGCGTTATATCGATATAGTGTACGAAATGTTGGCTAAAGAAGGATGTAACGCCATACGATATAATATCCCAAAAATAAATCACGATAATACTTTTGGCCGTGAAAATCTCAAATCATGCGAGCGTGAAGCATGTTTTTAATAATATTTAATAAATTATTATTACTAGATCATTAGGTATGTACCTATACCTAGCAAAAAATATACAACGAGCATCAAAACAAATAAACCTGGTCCAATTCAATTACCATCATTTTATTAATCCCGTTGCTTTTTGTATTTAGAAACACCTCAATCGATTTTTGATGGACAGAATAAATTGTCTTGGATCATCGCAGTGGCTTCCCACAGGGATCCTAATTTGGTCCTGATTATTTTTCTAAGGATACGAAAAAACTCTCTTTACTGTGGTTACAAATGTTTCTTTCTTATTTATCTTCTTTATCTAAACTAATTTTAGCTTCTTTTAGGACGATTTTCATTAGGTAATAGTAAAGTAACTTTTAGTAAAATTGTATTTATTTATTTATTGTTTCTTTACATGTTATTACTGTTTAAATTTCAATTTATAACCTCGCTGGGGCTATGTTGAGGAAAAAAAATTTATAAAATAATAAAAGAACAATAACGTTTCTTACAAATAATGGGTACCTACAATGCCGAAGGAAGCTCACTCATCATAACGTAGTAAATATGTAGGGTGACCATAAGGTTGATATTTGATTTGAAATAATATATTACCCTTTTAATTTAAATAGGACGAAGATGAAAAAAAAACAATATATCATGCTATTAATTTAAAAGGTGAAAAAATGAAGAAAAAAAATCAATAAATTATGCTGTTAATTTAATAAGTACAAGGTATTTCTCGTAAACATCAAAATTGTGATGCCCGGTTCAGGGCTTTCTGTTTTTGTATATTCATTCTAATCAAAGCTATTATGTTGATGGTGTTGGTTTATTATTGAGAAATTTTTGTTGTTTATCGGAAATAATCATTTTGATAAATTATAGGACATTTCGCGAGTATCAAGTGTCTTTCTAGAAAATTAAATTTCAAGAAACCTTGCTTGAAAGATTGCTTGAAGCCAAATGGAATGCTATTAAAAGGTCTCAAAAAACAAATAAAATAATATTGAGGTAACAATTATTATAAGCAATAATTATTAACCTGAAACACTCATTCACATTGAAAAAATCTCCCGAGAAAAGATACATGCCGCCAACGGAACTCGAACTCGTGTCCTTCCGATTTCCGGTCAACTGCTCTTATACACTGAGCTACGTCGGCTTATCTCTTACCCTGCCAAATAATTCAATACATACTAGTGTTTCATTCAACAATTACTGCTTATTACATTTTTTCACCTGCAAACAACCAAGTTTATTTTATATGAGAAAGGCATTGTAACTGCTAAATCTCCTACTAGGTGGCGTCGAGACATATTATGTCTACATTTATTTGGTGAAAATGCTTTAAATCGTCAAATATCAATTATTATTTATTTAATTGATAAACTAATTGTGCTACGCATAAAAATCTTGTTTTAAACATTACTTTATCAATTAAAAAAATAATAATTAATATTGAAGTATTTTTTAAAGTACAAATTTGGACAATTCGTAGAAATCCTCTAGTGTCTCTATTTTGCAGAGGCCCTGAAGTTTAACAAATAAGGCCTTTCTTCCACAGGGATATGCAAGTATCCGATACTAGACGATACCGCAATTCATCTGCGCGGGAATTCGTACACAGGCACACACCTCACTCGCCATCTTTTAAAACTGTCGGCGACGCCAGTCTCCCGTGACTAGCCGAGCGAGATTTCGTAATTGAATTTTTTTTTTTAAATATAGATGTTTTTTTTAAATGAAAGGAGTGTAGCGATGCATACGCTACCTACTTAGGTAGCCACTCGCCACGTTTAGTACTGCGCGCCTACTGACCACCTTCTGGAAAGAGCTCGAACCAGCCACACATTACACACAGCGCTGCGTAGCCATATCGAGAATCTTCCAGCGTGTGCACGATTTCAGCTGCCGTTCTCGTACCAGGCTCGGCCCTATATAAGGGCTCAAGTAAGCCAAATCCAGCAGTCGTTCTTCATCAGTCTTCGCTGCGACGAGCCGGCGGCCTAGCAACACAACTACGCAATCTGCGGTTCGGTCGGGATAATATTACCACGATTGTAAATACTCTCTTCATTTATATATAGTGCATAGTGTAAATACACATCTTCATCAATCATCATCGCATTTATTTATTCCGACCCACAGCACGCGGAGATACGCATCTTGCCCTAAAGGAGTTTTCTAAATTTGCATTTCTCTTAACCCTGGGAATTTCTCTTCCCAAATTCTTGGATGAAAGGCGATTTATTAATTTATACAACAAATCAACTAATTTATCGCTAGTATTCAATTGCAGGAATTTCCTACTCTTTAAGTATGCCCTCAAGCAACAATTAACAATCGCTTCAAAAGCACCGATACCCAACGAGTACCAAGATCAAGCCTACTAAACCTGGCTGTCGATCACTGAATATTCTATCGTGTTCCTTAGAAAGTTTTCTGCGAACTTTCTAAGGAATCTTCCGGTGGGCGGAGAAATGTGTCCAAAGAAATAAATTTCTCAAAATGTATCAAGCTCTGAATGGAAAATCTACAGAAGTGACATAATAATATTATAGTACCTCCTATTCCGAGACAATGTTAAGAGCGATTGGCAAAGGGCTGAGAATAAAATTTAAAAAATGCTTGCAACTGCACAGGGAGATTCCAATGAGAAAGATCGATTATTCCCCATATCAAATTTTTAAAATTTAATACCGATTTATTTAATTAAAAACTTGCTTTAATATATACCTACATTCAAGTAAGCTATAAAAATGCTCAAAACGCACGATGATAAATTATTAAATATCGTGTACTTCTTTTGTAAGTATTTTTTAATCATAAGTATTTATGATTTTTCAATAATGTCTAAAAAAAATAAGTGTGTAAAATTTTTTTTTAATTTTTAGTTTGTAAGACCTTAAATAAATAGAAAAACTGAGGAATATTTGTCACAAAAAACGTTCTCGGATTTATTTTTTAATGTTAACTAGATTATGTTAACTAGATTATGTTACTCCTTCAACGGTAGCATTCTTCCAAACAGGTCCTCCATTGATATGCTCGGTATAACTCTAAGTGACCAGCTCAGGTAAGCGGGCTCCATCGAGGCCAGAGTCAAGTTGGCCTCTCAGAAACTGGGCGTACTGTACAGGGCCCGCGGTTTATTTAATAGTACACAACTGCTAACCCTGTACAAATCGCAAGTGCGCCTAATGGTTGAATTTGGCAGCCACCTCTGGTCTGGAGCCCCAAAGTACCTGAAAAACACCCTCGACTCTGTGCAGAAACGGGAGGTCTGTTTGATAGATTCTCCCGTCTTAACAAACGGATTGCAATCTTTAGAGCACAGGCGTCGGGTAGGAATGCTATCCTTGTTCTACCGGTATTTCAATGGAAGATGCTCCGAGGAACTAGTCTCATTGATCCCCTCGGCACCGGTGCATAGTCGGGAAACACGCCAAACGCTCGCCCAACATATGTACACGGTTGATATTTGTCATATGAGAACTGGTCGTTTTTACGACTCGTTCTTAAGTTCAACAGCTCGGCTGTGGAACGATTTGCCGGCCTCTGTGTTTCCTCCTTCATACAACATGGGTCTCTTCAAGACCCATGTTCATTCCTTCCTCTCCTCAAAAAGACCCTCCACCAGCTCTTCAAAGATGACATAGGCCCCGAGGGAAATTATTTTCCTCGGTTTAGCAATACATTCCATTTTTTGACAATGAAACAAAAAAAAAACAGTTCAATCTTTCAGCATCGTCCTGGTGAAAATTACTTTAGCTGTGTTTATATAGCCATGTACTTCTCAACCTTCCTCCACCTTCCCAGCACGTTGTAAAAATAGCATTTATTTTCCTAGAAAAATTTCGACGACGCAAGTCAAAAGAGAAAAAAAAACTGAGTAAATTTACTTTTTAATTTTTTTGGATTTATTGACCTTTACAGCAACTCAATTTTCCGCTATCAATATCTCAATTAAAAAACGTTTGATTTTTCCAATTGACGTTAGAAAGATTTGAGCTGACTTAAGGCACGCTGACACACCCACGGTACACTTCTATTGCAATAAATCTTCAGTGGTATATTAAAGAATGTGCTATTTTGGTCATTTTGTTCACGATTCACACCAAGGTCAATATTTGATACCGGGATGATAAAATCCATCACTTTGTTGGATTAACCTTTCAAATTGACTAAGGTACATCGTGTGGGTGTTTTTAGAAACACGCATTTTCTACTAAAATACATCAGAGTTTTGTATCTTTGCTATATTTTTCACACCATTCAGTAAATATTGAATATAGATGGAAACGGTTAATACGAACTTTTCTTAAAAAACTCTTTTGATTCACCTTAATTACATTAAAAGACAACTATTAGGTCCTTACATATACAATTGGCGTTTTGTATGGGAGGAATATAAAGTCGATTTTTTAAAATATAATATATTTATTTAATCAAAGTATGTACCATTGCTATCTATGCACTTTTGCCATCTCATATGTAGTTCATCGATCCCTTTACTAAAAAAAAACATTCTGACGGGAATCAATAAAATCTTTGAAGGTGGTTTGGACTGCCCCATCGGAGTTGAATTTATTCCCTAGCAAGAAGTTATCCAAATTTCGAAAAAAATTGTAATTATCCATTGCGATGAGCGCTTCCGATTATCGTACAGGATCCACTTTTCATCACAGGTAACGATTCGATTTAAAATCCCTTCATTATTGTCCCGGTTAAGTAATTTGCTTCAAGTGAATTAAAACATTTTTATCACTAACACCGCAGTCTGCAGCTAACTCGGACGTGGTTCGCGATGGATCCTCTACCACAATAGCCTTCAATTCTTCATTTTCAACTTTGGTCTCCGGCCGTCCACAGTCCTTGTTCTGCAGGTCGAAATTTCCAGAACGAAAGCGTTGGAACCAAAAACGCACTGTGTTTTCTTTTGCGGCACCGTCGCCATACACATCATTAATCCGTCGAGCCGTTTCTGCAGCACTGGTGCCACGGTGGAACTCGTACTCGTAAATTACGCGATATTTCAGGTTTTCCATTTTGTAAACTAAGTGACGCAAAAAACAAAAAACAATTAAGGAAAAAACAAATGAATTATAATTTTCGAAACACAAATACTTAAATAATAAAAAAGAGTAAATAGCTGTATAAATTTAAATTTGGAATTCCTAACCAAAGAGAAGATATTTGAGATCAAAGTTGCCAGTACGGCAAAACGCCAATTTCATATGCAAGGACCTAATATTTGCATCGGGGGAAGTGGAAAATATTTCATTTTAAATTTCAATTACGTAAAATTAAAATTAGCTTTCTGTAAAATGAGACCAACCATTTTCAAACATTTTTGACAAATGTAATTTTGTTATGTTATTTAGTATTCTTGATACTAGATACTGTACGTAGAGATGCTAGAGCGAAGCTTAGCAGATTTCATAGGAATCTGGCGTTAAAAACTCAATAACAACGAACGGCTAGTAGAAACAAAATCGCGCAGGCGTTTTAATGTAAAAAAACTAAAATTCCGCCTAATTAGTACTTTCCTAATACGCATGCATTGCGTGCGTTGTGATTAAAATTTATTAGTTTGAATTTTTTGTAACTATTTCTGTGATGATATAGCACCTGCTCGTGTCAAGGCAATGACAACTTTCTGGTTTTCAAGTAGTTTAGCGGCTACGCTAGGTTTGTGTAATCTGGTTTGTGATACAAAAGAAAGTGCCTCCTTCATAGCGCCTGCTCGCCCCAAGGCAAGAAAAACATCCCAGTATTCAAGTAGTTTAGCGGCTACGCTAAGTTTGTGTAACATGGTTTGTTATACAAAAATGAAAGTATTATTTAAAAAAAAAAAAATATTAGAAAATAAGCATGTTTTTTACATAATTTTATTTCTAAAACTCCGATAAATTAGTGTTTACCTAATACGCCCAGATTTCGTGATATCTTCAAAATATTGTAGCTGTTGGTTATATATATAAAGGTATCCGGAATACCAACATACCAAAGTGACAGTGATTACAAATATGGCCAAATCTCACAAGACGAAGATAATTTTAATTTTACGTAAATTAAATATTTTCTACTTCCCCTAATGCAAATAGTTGTCTTTTAATGTAATTAAGGTGAATCGAAAGATATAAAAAAGTGCGTATTAACCGTTTCCATCTATATCCAATAATTACCCACCATTTCATACATACATCAATACCAGATAAGCTGGCAGAAATAGCATTAATAGTTTCATACTCCGCCTACTGGTTAATACGGAATATTTTTTATTCAAACAGTTAGATTTTGCTTTATTATTACGAAAATTGAGTATTTATGTCGGGGGAGACGAAAAAACATGCATTTTATATTTCAATGTTATAAGATTATTTCACTTACGCGAAGTATTTGACAGCCACGTTTGGCCAAGTGAAATGGGACTTGTACAACTTCAATTACTACAATATACAACTATTTACGTGCACAAAATAGGTTATTAGGTTCTTAGGCTGGGTAACCTAAGTAATTCGTGCGTATTTAGATTGAAAAAAATCGCAAATATCAAATCCAAAGATATGGCGGCAAAGGAAATGTTCCGCTCCGTATTATCCGTGCGTATCCGTGTATCGAAATTCGAATTCCGTATTATTCGGTAAGCGGAGTAGTAAACATTTACCAAATTTTTTTATGTGAACTATTTCTGTGATGATATAGCACCTGCTCGTGTCAAGGCAATAACAACTTTCTAGTTTTCAAGTAGTTTAGCGGCTACACTAGGTTTGTGTAATATGGTTTGTGATACAAAATAAAGTGCCCCCTTCATAGCGCCTGCTCGCGTCAAGGCAAGAAAAACATCCCAGTTTTCAAGTAGTTTAGCGACTACGCTAGGTTTGTGTAACATGGTTTGTGATACAAAAATGAAAGTATTATTTAATAATTATTAGAAAAAAAGCATGTTTTTTACATAATTTTATTTCTAAAACTCCGGTAAATTAGTGTTTACCTAATACGCCCAGATTTCGTGATATCTTCAAAATATTCTAGCTGTTGGTTATATATAAAATGGTATCCGGAATACCAACATACGAAAGTGACAGTGATTACAAATATGGCCAAATCTCACAAGACGAAGATAATTTTAATTTTACGTAAATGAAATATTTTCGACTTCCCCTAGTGCAAATGGTTGTCTTTTAATGTAATTAAGGTGAATCAAAAGTTATAAAAAAGTGCATATTAACCGTTTCCATCTATATCCAATAATTACCCACCATTTCATACATACATCAATACCAGATAAGCTGGCAGAAATAGCTTCAAATTCTTACGTTTTCTAAATTTTAAAATGGGTATTCCGGCAATTATGTTGAACATTCTTTCAGATGATATGAATATGCCTTACGGCCTGGCATTTCGATTTTCTACCCATTTATAATAAGTGTCTGTACGCTAGGCATACAGGGGGATTAGATTGGTCTAGATTGTCCACTATATTCTCGCAAACGCCTGTGGATCTCGATACGGTTGTTCCGCAGAACCGGATGATAAGATAATGTCACAAAGGGTAGATACTCACGGTTGTTATATTTGTCTCGGTACGTGGATGTCCTTCGTGGTCTTATCATAACATCCTCTGGAGGAAGCACAGGCACTCATATTAGGTTGTTGTGTTATGAATGAGTCATAACCGCGTTCATTTCCGATAACATGATGACTTGTGTCGCGATACGAACGATAAACAATTGCCGATTGACAGAAGGCGGCCGTCAGCCGACGGGTAACGGCCAGTATGGTGCCCAATGTACGAAAACCAATCAAAATTGAAGTTCTAGTCAAATCATCGGGTAGCAGAACAAACCACATTGTTTTTTTTTTTTTTTATATATTTTCTTTATTCATTTTCTTTGTTACAGGTTTATTTTACATGGCTTTTTGACTACCAAGCTAGGCAAATGCCCGTATTATGGTAGTCGAGATTCATAAGATGTTATATTAAGTATAAAATATTAGGTATAATCATCCATATATGTAGATGAAAGTAATAATATATAGCATACATATTAGGGAAAGTATTCATACTAATATTAGGTACATGATCATGTACATGATCATGTACATGAAAGGAGTTAAAGTAGGTGAATCTTGTAGAAATAAAAATAAAATATATCATTAAGATCCCATTGGGCATTACGAAACAGTGTCCCTTGAACAACTTATAAGTTCTAAATAAATAAATGTTATTTTTTAAGATAATTTTAACGGTAATCACAAAAATTGCCTCGATAGAAAAAATCGTAAAGTATGCTCCAAAAATTAAAAAAAAACACATACGGTTCTATTATTTAACACATCATTTCGGTTCGGTTTGAAAAATTCACAGTGTTTCTTTAAATGCTACTTAAGGCTTTGTGGAGAGATTTTTGCCCTATTTTAAACGAGTTGTGTTTTATTAAACATTTGCCCAATTTTTGCTTGAATATTATCATTTTTAATATTAGCGCGCTGTCTCTAACATTCGTATTATCGTACTCTCCTTCTTCTTCTTTTTTTAAAGGATAATCACTGGTTTGGTATTTCTATATACAATATTAAATTATGCAGTTGAGGGTCCAGAATTACTTGCATTGATAAGGTTTCGGATTCCACTGCGTAATACTAGAAGTCGGAATTTATTTCAGTGCAGAAATTCTGGGACTAACAAACTACATGTATATTCATCTTTGCCTAGAATGCTAATTGATGGAAATAGTTATACAAGTCAGTGAACATCTTCAATTTTTCACTAAAAAAAATACAAAATGAAATTATTCAGGCAGTTCAGTTATTTACAGTAAGTACTGTACTATTTTTACTATCCATATGTAAAAACCCTTAAAAGATTATAATAAATAAAAAAAAACTAAAAAAAAATCACGCGAGGCCGCCAACACATGATTCTAAATCTTCCCAGGTGCAGAGCTGACTTACCAATGCAGAAGACTCAAGTAAATTAACTGCCTAGCAGGAAAAGTGGGTAATTTCCCTATACAATAATTAATTTTCGTTGTTTTTTTATGGGATGTTGTGCCGTGTTGCGCTACCTCCTCCTTAATCCGACGTTTCGGACAGCGTTGTAATGTCCGAAGATGTAGACGGATCTGCCGGATCTGCCCTGATGATGGACACTGCAATGCTGTCCGAAACGTCGGCTAAAGAAGGAGGTAGCGCAACACGGCATAACATCCCAAAAACAAACAACGAAAAGCTTTTGGCCGTGAAAATCTAAAAACGTAATAATTAATTTACCTTCCTCTTCTCCATCCTCATTCCTTCAGCCTCAATACCCCATTTGGGGATGCCATAATCCCTCTGGCTCCGGATAGTTAGTTGAGAGCACTTGGTATGTAATCTGGCTAGCTGTTACATCTGCTTCATTCGGTACTGTTCACAACGTTTGATGACTTAGCAGGGGTGCCCGGGCTCATGGTGTGAGGTGGCTGAGTCTTCCCACCAGGTGCGTGGCGCGCCAGATCAGACACTTTGACCTCTCCTGCCGGACTCTCTCGACCCATCACCTTGCACCGTGGTGGGAGGGATGGATCTATACCTCACTTCTGGACATCTCATCTCATCTGCCTATGTCTCAAGTCTTTAAATAATATTAATTCTTATATGAATTCACCTTCCCTATCTCCATAATTTGAAATGATGGTGTAGAACACCCTTGAAGGATGAATTCAACATATATAAAAGAACAATCTTTTTCTCCTATCTTTGCTTAATCAGACCCTCTACACAGCATACCCAAAGACGATAGGGAAATAATTTTTCTCTGGGTATCCAGTGTGTAGTTAATGCAAACAAAATTATTTCCCGGTTCAAAATAGGCAGACGACTTTTATATATTTTTTTGTTCGCAGAGGTATTATTTAAGTCACACTGCTCAAATAAATCAAAAGATGTCTCAGAAATTTTACAACGAAACGAACTTTTATCTAATTTTCATGAGTTTCATTGGATAACTTTTCGGTTGATTTGTACAACAGAAAATAATTATTTCCTCTGGTAAGTTTTTCTGTGGAAAATAAGGGTAGATAAATAACTACCTGGGAAATTCAAAAACTTTTTGGAATTTGGAACGATTTCATAATGAACTGACAGATTTATCCGCTAACCAACTGGATTTTCCATAGCGTTTATTTACATTCAAAAGACAAACAGTTCCAATCGCGTTGAGGGGGTGTCCGTGTGCCAAAATTAAACCCAATTTTTCCTGACTTCTTCTGAAACTGATTTTTTTTATTGTCGCAAAACTTTCTTGAGTAGATAATCACTTACATTGGAGTCTAGGAGCCGAATATATTATATAACTTCTCTCAGTAAACGTTGATTTTTGTTTATTTTTTATTTTCTTTATTAATATATTTTTAAATATATTTTTTTTAATAACATAAGTGAAGAGAGTAACAAAAAAATGTAGATTTAATGTTAAACTGTAAGAGTTTAAAATGTAGACAGTACAAATTAGAGGAAAAATTTATTCACTTCCAAATTTTTTTCCCAACTTTCAATATTTTTTTATAAATACATTTACAGGTAGGTACATACATAAAAACATAAATGAAAAGAGTAACGAATGAAGTGGGCATTATAATAAGTGTATATTAAACAGTGGTGGTTAAAATATAAAGAATTTAAGAAAATAGTACAATTGTGTATTTCTGTGAATTTTTTTTAAAATTACAAAAACATTTATTTATTCTTATATATAGATATATTTTTTTAAATCAAATATTCAGAAAGACATGGCATATTCTAGATGTTTAAAATGTAGATAGTATTCAAATAATATTAAAAATTTATTCACTTCAATATTTTTTACCAAACATTTAATATATATATTTTTTTAAGTTTAAGTTTTGTCATGTGTTGATGGAGTTGGGTAAGGAATTGAACAATTTTGAAGCAATACAGTTAATGTGCCTTTGGGCCAGCCTGGTTTTGCAATGAGGCACTGTGTACATGAAAGTGGTGAGTCTTTGACTAGATCGATTTGGGTTTTTAGCGAAATTGTTAGGACGAGTAAATATAAATTTAAGACATTGGAAACAGTAGATCCGCCTTAGTTTCATAATTTCAGTTTCCTGAAATAACTGATGAGTGGGATAAGTCTTGATCTTCTGGTAGATTATTTTAATGATGGACTTCTGGGCAGTTTCTAAAGGTTTCACATGGTTATTGTATGTTTGAATGGCATTAGCTTTGTTTATTGACCAGATATGAATATCCAGGTCCTTCGCATCTCCTTCTTTTCATCATTCTTTTAAGCCGCACAACATACCCCAAATGGAAATGCTACAGTCCCACTGTCTTCGGACAGATGGTACTTAATTTTTTTGGTTTTTAAAATGCGTCGAAAACGTCTCCAATAATCACCTAATTCTGAAATTTGCAAAAAAATATTTAAAAAAATTTGTGTTTATAACTTCATGTTATTTTTACATTATGTCCGCACCGGAGGCCTTGAGCAAAATAATTCCTATGTCATCTTTGGGGATGCTGTGTGGAGGGTCATTTTATGGAAGCAAGGAGAGGAAGTTTTGGGAAGGAAAAAGGTGTGGGTGGGAGTGACGGACGTATGAGTCCATTCCTAAAGCAATGTCTCGGGAGAGTCGTGCCGGAGAGGTCAAAGGTTCCTCAATCAGTCTTTCCCGATCCGACCCGCTATGCAGTAGGCGTGTAGCCTCAACTACCGCCAATATCCGGAAAAACCTCGCCCCGTGAACCCTTGCACCTCTTCTATATCACAAAACGTAGCGAACAACATTTTGTGACCTACGGCATATTCAATAAATGGTTCCCGGGGCGGCGGTACTCATATTTGCCTCCAACATTGTGATGTAGATTCCTCAGTTTTCCGCTTGAACCACTAGTTTCCGAACACCGTATATAAAAGACATCACAATCTAAAATATTAGATCTTAAGTCCTTAAATAAAATTAATGGAATTTAATTTTTTTAATATTTTTTTTACTTTAAAATTTTGTTCAAATGTTTTCAATTGAATTGGCGAGGCCAGAAATACGATTGTCGAAGAAGCTCAACCAAAAAGACACCGAACAAACAAAAGTTCTACGTCTAAATGTGAAAAAAATAAAATAACATTAATTTATCTTCGGCTAGTAAATATTAATTATTATTTGTCAAGAAAGCAAAAGGCTTCCATTTATAATTTTATGCAAACAGAAATCAAGACTTGCGCCAAGAGATATGAAAACAGGTCGTAGGCAAAAAAGTCACTCAAAATTTTATATATATTAAGTACTAGCTTCTGCCCGCGATTTCGTCTGCGCAGGATTACTACTTCGATTAGCCTATTTTCTTTTCGGAAGTCCCATTTATGTTTGTATCAAAATTCTTAACCTATTTATTTAAATTATCTATAATTCTTGATTCGATTCAAGGGTGAGTACTTCAAGTAAATTCACTAATTTAAATATTTTCTAAAATAGAATTTTGGTTTTACAATCATTGTTTTTCAAAACGTCATTCTCAAATTTTGACATTTTCTATTAAACAATTATTATTATTTGAAATACATGGAAAATAGCAAGCTTTGGGTATAAATTATAGCCTATATGTTATTCTGATGTATGAGCTATATTATTGTAAAGTTTCATTAAAGTCCATTCAGTGGTTTTTGCGTGAAAGAGTAACAAACATACATACATCCATACAAACTTTTGCGTTTATAATATTAGTAAGATTGTATTGTACCACATATCTATGTTGGTTTTTGGAATTTTTTATGTAGTTATAAGAAAGTAGATACTCTAAAACTTCTCTTATTTGTATGCTATCAATACCTACCTACGTGAGCTGCTCTAGTAAACACTAGCGTGTGCAGTTCTTCAGTCTGCTCTAGTAAACAGCTGCTCTAATAAACACTAGCGTGTGTCGCTCTCCATAGAGAGAAAAAAAATTGTCTTATTTTTAATCGCCCGGAGTCTCATAAGTTTCGTTTGATCTGTAGCTATTCGAAAACGCAAAAATAAATGAAATTGGTGTTCACTATTAAGCTCGCTAAAATGGCCGAAAGTTTTGAAAAAAATATTACGTGATTCGGGAAAAAAATAAAACGAGGGGTCCATATCTTATATTTTGTGGGAAACTTAATTTTTATTCCATTACTGTAGTCCAAAGAATGCAAATAAAAAACTTTGAAACATATGTGATGTGTTTGTTAAAAATATAAAAGGGGAAAATAACACCCTTTCTGGATAAAATCAAGATACTAAATAATAACCACAGCAAAACTTTTTGACAAAATACAACGAATAAAAAATAATGGACGCCATTTAAAAAAAATAAATTATCTGCAGTTCTCATTTTCTTTGTAAGACACAACTTTTGAGACCCCAGGCGTTTCTGAATTCCAAAGTTGAAATAATTGACACACCCCAATAAACACGCTTTAAAAACTTCCAGTAAGTGCACACCTGATACAAATTAAATATATTAAAAAAGTCGATCTATATTCAATGAGTGACACCAAAATGGTGATATTTGTAGAATTCTGGATAATTATATAATAAATTTTGGATTATAATTCACAGGTAATCTTCTTCAAACAAAGTGCTTGAGGCGAAAAATGTTTTCATTTCGGTCCCATTAGTGAAAAACAAATAAGCCACAAAAAGCCTTATTATATTTCCCAAGAGGGCGTAGAATTGAAAATCAAGGAAAATGGAATTTTGGGGAGAAGTAGTATTTTCCATTTTACGGTAATAACATGAATATATATTTTTCTTAGTTTTTTCTTAAAATGACAAATAAATCTTACTGCAGAAACCACGTACACGCTTCTGGTTAATATATTTTTTATTTACTCTATTACATGCTTATCCACTTATCTATTATATGCTTATATGCTTATTGCCACATTATGGCACTTTTTCCAAAGCCTCGGTTTGCCACAATGTGGCAAGTATTTCCCAGATTCGTAAAAAAAAAACATTGAAATTTTTTCGAATGTTCCCGCGTCATGGAAATATGATTATTTGATAAGTGTAAGCTAATTTCAAATATTGATCAACAGATGCCACTCTTCTTCGTTATTTATGGGCATTTGTCGGCCAGTATAATTTCAACATTATTTCAAACGGTGGGCTGACAGACTCTTATCCTCTAAAATATCACTACTTCCGTATTTTAGTCGATTTTTCTAGCAAATCTGTCAACCAATGTAATAGTGATTGAATTATTAATATATTTAAAGTGTTTAAATGTCGTAACAGTTAAAAATCAAGATAATATTTTCAAAATAGTGTTTGCTGGTTAATACTTTGTTCGAGATGACTATTTTTTCAAATGCATTATTTTCAATAAATAAAGCGTTAATCTAGTTAATTTTTTTTGTGAATTAACGTTAATGAATATATCTGCGAGGTATGATGCAGTTATTCTTGGTAAGTGCATTAATATTTACATTTTAGTACAATGAAGTGTGTGCATTCCACGACCAAAATTTGCGAGGAATTTTTTTTTCATACGAAACATTTAAAGTCTTCATAACTTATAAAATTCTGTTTTATTAACGATAATTGTACATCAATTAGAACATTTATATGAAATTTCATATAAAATATTTAATGTGGTCGCAAAATTGAACTTCTCACAACAGTTTATAACTAGAAAACTCAGAGAATATATCCATTTCTAACGTTTACGATTTTTTTATAATTTATTTATAAATCCTAAAGAGATTAGATGATTATTTAAATATAGGCGAATTCATTGGCTATAAAGCACTTTATTCGGTTTATATATCCTCGTATTAAAATTCGGAGGAAAGATTTTTTTAAATTTGGGCGGAAAATTTTCTAAATGGTCACCAAAAAATCTCGAGCAATCGGAGAAAAATGTTTTAAATTGCGCTGTCGCTCCAGTGGCTATGGGACTTTTGCATTCCGTAAATAGCGTTTGCATTGTACACAAGGGTTAAAAATAAACAAATAATTTCTTATATTACAGTGGTTTACAATAATTGGATACATTTGGGAGCAATAAAATAATAAATAAAAATTATCAGAAATAATATGTAAAGTATTTTTTAAACACAGGATTTGTTACATTAAAAATATCGATATCATTTGTATAATTGTATGCCAAACTATGCAAGCGAGGAATTGGCGAGTTTACATAGCGAGTCGAGTAGTTGAAACTCTTAAATTGACGAGCTCCGAATTTACAGTTTTAAAAAGAAACATAGTTAGATTATGAAATTTATTAACAATGTGATGCAATTACTAACAAACATTGAAATTCATTTCATCATATCAAAATTGGTAATTTTTAATTGCGAGCTAAATAAATATAAATGTCCATAAAAGAGTGCTTTTTTTGCCACGTTACGAGTAACTTTTCTGTTTTCGTTTCTTCTAAGAATTTATATCATAATATTTAATCTGATTATTATAATCCCTTCTAACAATTGCTCACCATTATAAATACCTTTCTTCTTATGTTTTGTGAATACCGCACAAGAGTTCCAACTGCTGCCAACCTTTCTGTTTGGTGCAAACCTTGGCGGGTATGGGTACCGCCGCCTCGGTAACCATTTATCAGTTAACCAACACCTCTGCCATAGGTCACCCCAAGTGGTGTACTACGTTTGGTGACTTAGCGGGGGTGCCCGGGTTCATGGGGTGAAGTTTGTCAAGGTCTTGGTGGCAGATGATCTAGATACACTGAACCCCAGATTTTAACCCAACCTTCATACATTTTTCCTTCCCAGAACTTTCTCTCCTTTCTTTTCTTAAAAATACTCTCCACACAGCAACCCCAAAGATGACACAGGCCCTGAGGGAAATTATTTTCCTCAGAGCCTTCTGTGTGGAGCTAATTTAAATTTATCATATAAAATATATAATTTAAAAAATTATTTTTATTTTATAATTTAAAAAAAAAACAACCGTCTGGAACCAGTGAAGCTATGGTATCCCCATTTGGGGTATGTTATGAGGCTGAAGGTAAGTGTGGAGGGAAATGAGTTGTCGAAGAAGAAGGTGGGGATGTACCTGGCTATTCAGATCTAGTCACCAAACACTGCTAAAGTCATTTCAAGGATGTTTCAATTCTATAATTTGGAAGGCGGATATGGGTACCACCGCCCCTGGAACCATTAATTGGAAACACCTCTGCGTAGGCCACCCCAGTGGTTCCCGACGTTTGGTGACTTAGGAAGGGTGCCCGGTTAATGGGCCGAGGTTTGTCTAGGTCTTGGCGGTGAATGCATTTGCTTAACCTACTGCGTGGCGGGCCGAATCGGGAGAGACTGGTTGAGGGAGACCTTACCTGTACCTCTTCAGCCAGACTATCTCGTCCTGTCGCATTGCACTGCAGAGGGAGGGATGGATTCATACATCCGTTACTCCTGGACATGTGGAACCCCAGATTCCTACCCACCCCTCATATATTTTTCCTTCCCAGAACTTCCTCTCCTTCTTTTTCTCTAAAAATATCGTCCATATCCACACAGTATCCCCAAATATGACATAGACCCTGAGAGAATTTATTTTCTTAAGGTTTTCCGGTGTGGAGCTATTAAAAAAAAAAAACTGAATGGTGGTCTTACAACAGAGAG
Source organism: Limnephilus auricula (assembly GCA_951813805.1). Taxonomy (NCBI): domain Eukaryota; kingdom Metazoa; phylum Arthropoda; class Insecta; order Trichoptera; family Limnephilidae; genus Limnephilus; species Limnephilus auricula. Next base: position 8,756,268 of record OX638412.1, read on the forward strand.
TATCTTCCACCCTGGAATATATCGCAAATAATTGAAATATATATTCAATAAATATAAATATATATTTATTAAATCTTATATTTATTTTTTATTTATTTATTGAATCTATATCATAAGGTTTACATTTTTTTTGGCCTTGCCTGTCTCACTAGGAACTCCTGTATCGAGACAGACTAGTTTACAAATATTTTTTTATTATTATATAAAGTACATTTTTCAATAAAGCAAAAATATTTGACAAAATTTTCAGGTTGGTAGGTAGTGGTAACAATAATGAGATATATGATTATATTTGGCTGAGGTGACTAATTATTGCACGACCTTTTTCGATGATCCATTGTTTGATCAGGATTTTGTATTTTTTAATATTATTCGATTGTCTTGTTTTGTCAGGTAGGTTATTGTATATTTAATTAATTAATTATATTCAATCTTAAACCCTTTAAGAGGGTATTACCGGAAATCAGTCCTATAAAAATCAAATTCCAGACGTATTGTCCCTTTTTTACAAAAAAGTGTAAATTGATTTTGAAAGATTGTTATTTTATCTAATACACGCAGTTTTAAAATTTTGAAAAACTAACTTTATTATTAACATACTAATACCGTTAGTCTTTGGCAGATTTGTTAAATTTTCAAACGATAGATTCTATTAAACAACACATATTTCAAATCATATAATCATACAAAACAATAAATCAATACATAATCTAGTCAACACAGTTCAACACAATTTTAATTTTAGTTCAATTAAAATCATTAAAAAATAAATCCGAGAACGTGTTTTGTGACAAAAATACCTAAATTTTTCTATTTATTTAAGGATTTTTTTACATCACTTATTTTGTTTAGACATCATTGAAAAATCATAAATACTTATGATCAAAAAATACTTACAAGAAGTACACGATATTTAATAATTTATCATCGTAATTTTTGAGCATTTTTAATTGCTTAATTCAAAACTTGCTTTAATGCAGGTACACATTAAAGCAAGTTTTGAATTAAATAAATCGACATAAATTTTTTAAATTTAAAAGAATTGAAACGGGAAATAACCGATCTTTCTCATTGGAACCTCCCCGTACAGTTGCAAGCATTTTTAAACGTTTATTTTCAGCTGCTGGTAAATCGATCTTAAGATAAAAAAAAAAATTATAAAAAAACATTAAAAATACTTGGATAAGCGAAACTCCCCAACGAAATGATCCGGCATTTTTTACTTCAAGCAGAATATAGCTTTCCGAAAGTTCATATCAGAAATCTGAAAACTGAGCTTTTAAGCCCGCTAAAGCTCTGACGTGAATGCAATACTTTGAGTGCACCATGACATGCTTTGTGTATAACCACTGACTATCGAGTTTAGAATTTGTTTCAGATTTTTAATTAATTTTAACAAAATTTTTCAAATATTTTCCATGATGCATACAAGTATCACGTAACCCGATATTATAGGGTAAAACTGGTATCACGAGCAGTTATATTAATATTTTCATGCTGTAAGGCCCTTCGGTCATGGAGAAACTGAATCCAAACTAAAACTGAAGGGTTGATATTATCGTTTTCAACCAAACTTCTATCACTTCGCTACTCAACTTTACGATTTCAGTAATTAACTCGGCTTGTTTAACCATAGACGATGAACTTCAGCTGTTATATCAGTCATAACTTACAACAAAACTGGCGCAACCATGACAAACCAAATCAAATAACCTGACAACGGCCGGCCGCGGCAACTAGCACGTCTAGTTGCGTTGGAGTTGAAGTTATGTAGTTTTTAATTTTTAATTTTTTTTTTAAATTTTTTTTTGACTACAGTGAATACACAAGAGTCCCAACTGCTCCCGCCTGGAGCCAGTAAGACTATGGCATCCCCATTTGGGGTATGTTATGAGGCTGAAGGTAAGTGAGAAAGGAAAGGTGACGAGGAAGAGAAAGATGGGGAAGTACCTGGCTATTCAGATCTAGTCACTAAACACGGCTAAAGCCATTTCAAGCAACTTTTCAGTTCTGAATGGTGGTCTTACACCAGGGCGATATTAAGAGTATCTTCCACTCTGGAACGTGTCGCAAATATACTATATATTATTTTAAATAATTAATTGTGAAATAACACAAATCAATTAAATAAAATTTATTTGCGCACGCCGGGTTCGAACCCGTGACCTTCGGAATGGCAGTCCAACTCTCTTTTGCTGGACTACGCCGTCCGTCAAAGTATGTGGACCATCACATTGAATTACAGAGGATAGCGAGGTGAGTTGCAAACTGTTTTTTTTTTTGAGATGCACAAAATAAATTTATTTCATATCTATACCAACTTGTTAATAAAGGTGTTTTGAAGTCGATTTTTGGATTGGAATTGGTAAAAAACAAAAAGATTTTTATTTTATAATTTTGGGGTGCAAAGTGTCAGGGGATCCACTGTCGGGTCACCTAAAATACGGGCCACAAAAAATCAGGTAAAATTGGTACGGCACTCTTTTATACTGTACTTCGTTTAGAGGAAAATAGACAATAAAAGTTGGCGTTTCCTGTTTCCGGCCAATCTGCTTTAGTAGTTGAACTAAAGGGTTTTACATATTTACAGTGAGGGGCGGGAAACAGCGCTTTTCCGAACGGAATTCCTTTACAGTTTCGAGCACAAATATGATAATGAAGAGTAGGTTTGACTTTCGAATCTAAAACTGAATTGAAATGCAGTTAAATTTTTTTTATCGCCTCGTTTCGAACTTTGTTTTTATATTTTTTTTAAATATTTTTATTTTATTAATCATTAACGCCCTAGTAAGCTTTTACAAATTTATACAGTTTCACAGATGAAGTGTAAAATAATCAGTAGGTTGTCTCAATAAATATATTTTTCACTTTATCATTATTGGACACGAAAGATGACAAAGCACCAAAGAAATAAACCGTGTTAGAAATAATTGTGTTTTTAGCATGTCCGTTTGCTCGGAGTAAGCTAATTTATTCCTTACTCCTGGGTTGCTAGCATGGTCGATCGATAAGGATCCGTAGGATATTTCTCGGTAACTTCTCGTCGTTCCCTAGGACAACTGCAGATCGCAAACGAAAAGGTGACAGTTCACAATGACTAAGTGTCCTTAATATATTCGATATCAACTGTTGTTTGTACGTTAGCGATGAGAAGTTACCGACAATTATCCTACTGATCCTTATCGATCGACCATGCTAGCACCCCTGGTAGAAATGGTATAATATTTTCAAATATTAATTAATTTCTGGAGATGCAGAAATTGATTGATTTTTCTGGAACCAAGGAATCAAAAGGCTTGATGCTGAGAGTATCTTACACTCCATACAATTAATAAATAAAAAAAAACATTTGCGTCGGATTGGGAATCGAGAGTCTTACCCCTCGACCATCGAGAGTGTTACGCCAAAAATATGTATGAAATCAAGTATGAAAATAATGATGCTGTTTTTTATTTTTATTTATTTTATATTACAGAAACAAACAGTACATTGGTTACAGTGATGAGACAGTTTACATATATTAAATGATATTTCATGGTGGGTACCTATGATATGTTTCTTTGAATGTCTTATTTGTAATTACCGGGTGATGTGCATAGTTTATATGTGCGTGAATGTGTGTGTGAGTATGTTGGTAGGTGTGAGAAGTGTATGCGCATTGAATAGTTTATATCATTGACATGTTTATATCATTGACATGATGCTCTTTTTAAATTTGGGCAGTGAATCGGAGAAAATGTCAATGTTAGAATTTAGGCAAATATTATTGAATGTATGAAGAGCACGGTTAATTGTCGAATTAGTTGCTGCATTTGTTTTGCAATTAAGCGTGTGAAACAGTGCACTATGTCGTGTACGTCTTAAAGGTATATTGAAATTAATTAAGGATAGTAGTTCGGTACAGTCGATATTATTATTTAAAATTCTGTGTATAAATGTTAAATCAGCTAGTGCCCGCCTTTGTTGCAAAGTTTGAAATTTAAATTCAAAGTTATTGTTGAATTTGAAGGTAAGATATTTTATAAATCTGTTTTCAATGTGTTCGATGCTATCAATGTATACTTTATACTGCGGATTCCATATTGGCGACGCGTATTCCAGTGTACTTCTGACTAATGCAAAGTATAGCATTACTATTGTACGTGGGTTACCAAAAACTTTACTTATACGAAGAACAAAGCCAAGCATTTTGTATGACCTATGAACGATTGAGTCGATGTGCTTATTAAATATAAATTTGCTATCAAGGTAAACGCCAAGATCTTTACAATCCGTTTTAGAGATGACAGGTTTATTTTGGAGTGAATAAGAGTACTTAATTATATGTTTATTCCTGGTGAATGTCATAGTATGACATTTCGAAACATTTATATCTAAAAGTTAACTGCTGTTACGCAAAGAATTTTCATATAGATCCCGATAAAATTTCCGTATGGGGATCGGTAGGAAAGAAGTAAAGTATAAAACTAGCCTATTAATCCTAAAGTCAATATTACCCGCATTGTTTTACACGAGTAACTTTGTACCACGCGTGGTACAAATATAACTCAAATATTTGCTTCCACTAGCTCCACTATTTTTAGGTTCTACACATTGTAGACTTTACGGATTCTAAATTAGAATTTTGCACAATGAACCATCGGCCTCGAAAATTATTGAAACCAGGTATTTGGGATAGATTTCTCATGAAATAATGGGAGTGCATTAAAAGTGGCGTTAATAAGGTAGTTGAGTGAAAAATATTTTGACTTTTTTCATTTCATTGTTTTTATTTCTTGCTAGAGCAATCCCGATGAGTTACAACACTCATTTTAGGACAGGAGGAACTTACAATTCATAGGTAGGAGGTAGTAGTTACAATTTTACAAAGGTATTTTGATATCATAATATAAGTTTTACATTCAGCACAGCATAAAAATAAAAATAAAGACATGTTAAGTAGAACAAACAACAAGAGAAAACAAGTGAAGAGAGAAAAAAAACGATAAGAGTATATAAGATAGAACAAAAAATGACAAGACACTTGCTTATTTTCATTGTTGAATGTAGTTAAAAAATATTCTTTTAAAGCATTGTTTTGCAATTTTTTATTATGCTGGATGTTTTTGTACATATCTGGAAGCGAATTATATAGTGTATAGGCAATATAGTTCAGAGATTTTATCCAATATTTTGTTGTGTGTATTTGAGGAACGCGAATTTTATTGTTATTTTGAGTATTGTGGTTGTGGATGTCTTGATTGTAAAGTGGTTTGATGTTAGGGTGAGTTGATTGTTGGGTAATTTGTAGGATGGTGCTTCATGGTTTCATGTTTAGGAAGGATTGTGATTGGAAGGATACCGGAAACTGAATTGATGTCCCGGACATGAGTGTCCCATGGAAGTCCATAAATATTTCCGAGAGCTCGGTTTTGAACTACCTACTTATAAAAAATATGTTCATGTAGATGACCTGCAAACTTAAATACCAGTATTTTTTTTGTTTTTAAAGTTCGTTTTCATAATTAAATTAATTCTACAAGTTTGTTTGTGTGAAAACGGCCGGTAAGAAACGGGAGAGTGTGTGACGTCGTCATACGTGATCTGGTCCCTTGTTTGTGTGAAAAATCAGGGAAAATATTTACAAAAAACCGGGTCACGCTCAATATGGACACAAAAAATAAATTAAAAAATTTGTACTAGTTAAATATTAATTAGTACTTATCAATTCAGTTACCTGAATTCCGAAAAAAAAGTGCATTTTAATGGTTATTTTTTAAATTTAAAAACACGAAATGTCATTTCTCACCGACTGCCATGTTGCAAGTTTCGGTAAAAAATGACATTTCGTGTTTTTAAATTTAAAAAATAACCATTAAAATGCAATTTTTAATAAATTCCGGTAACTGAATTGATTAGTACTAGTTAATATCTAACTACTACAACTATTTAAATTATTTTTTTTCGTCCATATTAAGCGTGACCCGGTTTTGTAAATATTTTGTCTAAATTAGTCTCTCCCGATCCGGCTCGCAAAGCAGTAGGTGGGCAAACGTATTCACCGTCAAGACCCAGAGAAACCTCACCCCGTCAATCCAGGCACCCCTGCTAAGTCACCAAACGTAGCGAACCACTTAGGGTGATCTATGGCAGAGGTGTTGGTTATCCAATAAATGGTTCCCCGGGCGGCGGTACCCATACCCGCCTCCCAAATTGTTTTATGGTCAGGTATGAGATTTAAATAGTTATAGGAAGAGAGGATATCAAGTTGAATTTGAGAGTTTACTATATACAGCACATACCTGGGGTGCTAGCTTGGTCGATCGATAGGGATCGGTAGGATGATTGTCGGTAACTTCTCATCGTTCCCTAGGACAACTGCAGATCGCAAACGTACAAACAACAGTTGATATCGAATATATTAAGGACCCTTAGTCATTGTGAACTGTCACCTATTCGTTTGCGATCTGCAGTTGTCCTAGGGAATGATGAGAAGTTACCGACAATTATCCTACCGATCCTTATCGATCGACTATAGACTGCGCCTATTTGGAATAAGTCAAAAATATGAAGTTGTTTCATTTGAGGTTAAAGATTGTGGTTGTATTTTCAGTATGAATGTATGACACATTTGTTTCCAGTTTTCTCCAGGTGAGGGGGTGTCAGGTCTTGGTGGCGGATGCGTCTGCCCACAAACTGTGTGGCGGGCCAGATGGGGATACCCTTTGATCTCTCCAGCTGCTCTCTCTCGATCCATCGTCTTGTACCGCAGCAGGAGGGATGGATTCCTGACACATTGAGCACTCAATTACCTACCCAACCATCTACAACGAACTTCCCCTGCTTCCTTTCTTTAAAGAGACCCCCCACATCGCATCCCCAAAGATGTCTAGATAAAAAATCAAATTTGTAAAAAGGACACTTCTTTATTCTATGTTCGGCACTCTTAGGCATTGAAATATCTTCCAATGATTCAATTATCTCTATACAGGGTGTCCGGGGGTAAAGTGCATTAACATCAGGAGGTGATTCTCCATGATAGTGTAAGCAAAAAAGATAAATTAATAACTTTTTCGAAATTCCAATTTTTAGGGGTACTTTTTTGGTAAAAAGATATAATTGGTAAAAATGTACATCTTTTTGTATGGGAATAAAAGAATTTCGAAAGTAAGTTGTTAATCTTTTTTACTCCTACCATCGCATCGTGTAGAATCACCACCCGCAGTTAATGCACTTTACCCCCTGGACACCCTGTATGACACTGACGTACTAAGTAACACATGTCCACATAGTTCCAAAGGTTGTAAATTGTACGTAATTGTTGTAAGTTTATACGTAACCCATATAAAACAAACCGCAATATATTATAACACCGTTGACAGGACACTTCACAACAGTATTAAATTAAAAGGTTCATAAGAACACTTTTCATTAATTAGGGATTTTTTGTTGCGGAAAGAAACTCCATCAATCTTAATCAAACTCGCTTTCGACCTATCAAAGTTGCGCATCTGTTCTTGCTACCAAAACCACATAAAGCCAGGCCGTGGCACCATAAGAAATCGGCCTCTTAGGCCGCGGCATCCCGAATTTTTACTGATTTCTTACATATTTTCCTTAACCATTTGAAATTTTTAAGCTCTTAAAAAAATATAGGTTATATAAATAATATTATATAAATAGTGTTCGGATAATTTATATAGCGCCATTTTCGTGAGAAAATCACCTCAAGGGCGCTGAAAAGATAGTATCTATTCACTTCTCACGGCGAAACGGTAATTATATAAAATTCCCTCGATATAAATAAATCGTAAAGTATGCTACGAAAATTATTATTTTTATATTTTCGTGAGTTATACGGATGAAAAATTCACAATGTTTCTTTAAATGCAACTTAAAACATCTTCATGAGTTTTTTGCGCTATTTTAAACGAGTCGTGCAATATAAAACATTTTCCTGATTTTTGCTTGAATGTTATCGTTTTTAATATTAGCGCGCTCCCTCCAACATTCGTATCATCGTATCTGCCCTTCTACTTCTTTTTGAGCGGGTATAACCCGGCCTTAACATTTGTAATATAGTCCTATTTACAAAAAAATCATTATTTACACGTTGACCGACAGTGTATTGCCGGAAATTACTGGAAAATAGAGTTTCGTGATACATTACATGGTATCATATATGTTTTGTCACAGGACACGTGAGTTTTGTGAATTCAATGTAAATCAGTAAAGCAAAACCGTCTTTGGACGTAATACTATCAAACTTATGCCTTGATGATGGACACTATAATGCTGATAGAAACGTTGGCTAAAGAAGGAGGTAGCGCAACACGGCATAATATAATCATAAATCACGATAATTTCTGTTTTTTTTCACTACTAGCATCTCCGCCTAGTAACAACTAAACCTTGAATACGCATGCTCTGAACATTTTTAATTAGAGTGTTAATATCTGTGCACATATCAATGCAATAATATTAATGTAATAATTGTTAACACTGTAAATGTTTCAAACAATAAATAAACAAATAATGTGACACTATCAATAATAGAAATGTCAGCGCCGTGACACAAATATACTGGCAACATACTACTGCAATACAAAACTTGACTTACCAGTCCGTTGAGTTAGGTTAGGTTAGGTTGTGCGCTAATGTTGGATAAAGAGATTGCGCAACACGGTATAATACCCCAAAAAATAAATCACTGTAATGTGACACTATCAAGTATAGAAATGTTAGCGTCATGACACAAATATACTGGCAACATACTACTGCAATATAAAACTTGATTTCCCAGTCCGTTGGGTTAGGTTAGGTTAGGTTGTGCGCTAATGTTGGCTAAAGAAGGAGGTTGCGCAACACGGCATAATACCCCAAGAAATAAATCACTATAATGTGAAACTATCAAGTATAGAAATGGTAGCGTCGTGATACAAATATGCTGGTAACATACTACTGCACAAAAAAAAAACTTGACTTCCCAGTTCGTTCAGTCGTAATTGTGCATTCATCTCGTTTAAAATTACGTCAAAGTAGTTTTTACTTTTGTCGTTTTTTGCATTTGAAAACGCCCCGTGAAAAGCACATTCTAGGCCCGTCTCAGCTTACAATCTAATTGAGATCAGTTGAATTGACAAGGATGCCAATATAACCGCTGTGCTTTTCTACTGATCACAATTTTTTAAGAAGCTGAAAGGGACCTTAAATTGGGTTTAAAATCGATATTTGAAATGTCTAAAACAAAATAGTGCTTTTTGGTCATTCGATTACAATGTTACATTTGAATTTTTATGAAATAACCCGTCCATTGTGATGGACTAACATCGCATTAATCCTGCAGTACATAAACAAATATCATGCTTGAGTGGAGCTTGACTTTGAACCAGAGTCCCGGCCTGGGTCGAGGTGGCTTTGCTTGTATTCGGCGTCTATGTATGTAGAACATCGCCCACACTACGGTTTAAACTTTTATCTCCCGTGGAAAATACGCAAATTCTATTTCTGCGGGTTTTCGAAGGGTGAATAATTTCTCGCCCGTTAACAATGTACTACGTAGGACCCCGATAATGAGATGAGACCCGTCGCACTGTGCGCCAAAATATTTTTTGCAATTTATTTTAATACAGGTAGAACAAGTCAGATGTGTAAATAAAAATAATACATTTTTTGTTTTCTTAGCAAATTTTTATTTTTTGTTTTTTATAGTGAATACCTCACAAGAGTTCCAATTGCTCCTGTCTAGAGCCAGTGAGACTATGTAATCCCCAACTGGCGTGTATGTTATGAGGCTGGATGTAAGTATGGAAGGGAAGAAGATGGGGAAGAGGAAGTTGGGGTAGTACCTGGCTATTCAGATCTAGTCACTAAACATGGCTAAAGCCTTTTCAAGCAACGTTTCAATTCTGAATGGTGGTCTTACACCAGGGAGATACTGAGAGTTTCTTCCACTCTGGAACGTGCCGCAAATATAGTATATATTATTTTTAATTAATTTATTGTGAAGTGACACAAATTAATAAAAAAAAATCTAATTTATTTGCGCACGCCGGGTTCGAACCCGCCACCTTCGGAATGGGTGTCCAAAGCCTTACCTCTGGACTACGCCAGCCCTGAATATATTAAAGTCCCATTAATGGTTTCTTTATGTTTGTACTGCACAGTAATTCATTTGGATGCAGTATAATTAACAGCATTTAAAAAAAAAAAATTGTATTGCGCAGTTTTGGGTTATTTCACTGCAACGAGTGTTATTTAAACGAAAGTAAACTCTTTCGGTTTGCTTCGAGCTCCACACAGGAGGCCTAAAAGAAAATAATTCCCCTCAGAGCCTACGCTATCTTTGGGGATGCTGTAGGGAGGGTCTTTTTAGGAAAGGAAAGAGAGGCAATTCCGAGATGAAAAAAAATATTAGCCCACTCTCCGACATCCGACGATCGAACTGAAACTCAGAAACAGCAAATAAACTTGTTTTCGTTGTCAATAATTCATTTCGTTGTTTCAACTTGATGGCACTCACGCACACATAGGTGCACACACTCATTTCTATGAAATTGGCTACTAGCCTGGATGGCCCGAAAATTGAAAATAGATGTATTACAGTAAAAAAATCGTTGTTTTTATTGCCGGTTGATTTTTTTAAACACGTATATTTTGTTTCTTCAAACTCCGCAAAATCACTTTGTGGCGTCATTTTGAATTAAATTAAACAAATAAGTTTGTATCAACCACTATTATATAATCACAATTACCTAGATACATGTTTCGAAACCGATGGTTTCTTCGTTAGGGTAGTAATGACAAATGTCAAATTAATGTCATTACTATCCTGACGAAGAAACCATCGGTTTCGAAACATGTAGGTAATTGTGATTATATAATAGTGGTTGATACAAAGTTATTTGTTTAATTTAATACGTATTTCTTGGGCTTTGAATAATAACCTGATAATATTTAAAGTCTTCATACTACCAACATCACAAAATGTTGAAATGGTTACTTATGCAATTATGGAGAATTTAGCTAACACATGATTAAATGACCTCTTGTTGGGGGACAGACGCGCGTCCCACTCAGCTCACATTATAATATATAACATTTCTTCCTCGTTACAATATTGATCAGGGTACATATTATAGCGCAAGTTTAAAAATTAATTTGGCCAAATTTCGTTCCTCTCGCCCTACTGTGCGACCGCTAGGACTTTCTCTCAGATCATTAAAATACGGATGATTCATTATCGAACAGGTTACGAAACTTATGGAGCCCTTCACGAAATACATGGAATCCATTACGAAATTGTTTACGGAACAACCCTAACACGTTGTGGACTCTGAGAATCACGTTCAGTATGATGATTAATAAATACTTGTTGAATTTGGAAATCTTCGTCAACATTAGATAACCAACTACAACTTTTACCCTATCAGAATTATTAGGGAACATATTTTAGAACTCATGTATTTAGTAATTATGTTCGGGCGAATAACTGAGCGTTATGTAATCATGTTGTAACTCGATCAATTTGTGTAGGTGGGCGTTTTCCAAAAAAGATGTCGGTGACGTAATAGGAATTCCACTTAAGTGAGATGCTGCATTTCGATTAAAAATATACGTTAATTTATTAAAGAAAGTATGAACTTCATGAAAAAAAGTATTTAAATAGAAAATGTCAATAAACTTCGAAAATAATTGCAATTTAAGTTTAATACTATTGGTAAGAAATTCTTTTACGTCACTTTTATCATAAAGTTTATAAAGAAAATTAAAAGAAATTCATTATTTCAGATTTTTATTTACGAATTGAAAACACAATCTGTATCCTAAAAAATATGAATAATCAAGCTTATTGAAATAAATATTAAGTTTTTAAATAAAAATAATAATTTACGCTACTTTTGGATACTTTGTACTGTATATTTTTCGTTCTAGAAAGACGAATATAAGTTTTTGTTTTACGAATGTTTAATTATAACAAATTTAAAATTAATCATGAACTATATCAATAAAAAAAAGAACAAATTTCTTTGAGATATAATAATTGATCTTAGAAAATAAATCACAGCAATAACAGGACAGTGGCGTAAGGGGAAAAATTTGGTAACGTTTAGGAATTCTAAGGCCTCGGCCAGACTGAGAGGCTTGCCCGGTAGCGACAGCGGGCGCGAAATATCAGTCGTATGTGTACGCACGTTGTGGCTACACTGCTGAAGGCGCGACAAGCGACTGTTATGGGAAGAGTGGAAGATACTCTCAGTATCACCCTGGTGAAAGACCACCATTCAGAATTGAAACGTTGCTTAATAATGACTTTAACCGTGTTTAGTGACTAGATCTGAATAGCCAGGTACTTCCCCACCTTCCTCTTCCCCACCTTCCTCTTCCCATCTCCTTCCTGTCCCCACTTACCTTCAGCCTCAAACGTACCCCAATTGGGAATGCCATAGTCTCACTGGCTCCAGACGGGAGCAGTTAAGACTCATGTGAGGTATTCTCTATAAAAAAGGGCGATTTTACGTACTACCGCCACCGTGGAAGGCCCCCCGCGCAAGTACATTTTCTTCCACTTGTTCTTTTTTCTTTTCTTTTTATTTTCGTTTCTGTTCTCTCCAACGTCTTCTTTTTTCTATTCTTCTTTGGTTAGCTCTCTGATTTAATTTTGATGTTATTTTTGTCTTTGTAACTCTTTTTTTCATAAAGGCTTCATATTTTTCAGGGTCGCTTTTAATTTTGTCTCTGTACCTTTTTGATTTTTCATATTTGAACATAAAATTAAAATAAATTATATATAAAAATGCACAAATAATTAGATAGGTAATAATGGGCTACACGTGCATACCGTGTATAGCCTGAAATAGGTAACTAAGCTGAAAGGGTATTAAAGTACCTGTTAATGTACACAACTTTAATTAGGTACAGGATTAACTAAAACACACAGGAACATAAATCATGCTACATTTTATACTTACTCAATCAAAATTGTATGAACCAGCTGATTTTATACTGAATTTCAGAGTTGCCTCTACAGTAATAGTTGCTCATATTGCTGTCTATATTAGTACTTCGGCACCATTTCGACTCTTTCAGAATTAATCTTTAATAATCTTAATTTATAAAAAAAAGAAAAAAAATTATACACATAAAAATCAAATATTTTTTTCTTTTTAGCTATGCTGTTCTTTTTTTTTAATGCTACATATATCACTCAACCCACATATCTACATGTAATAGTTACATTTTGAAGATACATGCAAAATATAAATTTAATTAGAAAATTGTAACACACCCAAATACACTAAAAGACGGACAGAGTGAACCGACCTTTAGAATTCCATTACGTCACTTTTAATTTCCATTCACGAGACCGTTGCGTAAGAGAAGTGGCGTAATCGCGTCAATATTTTTTCGAAATGTATTTATCAATAAATTATGAAACTTCTGTTTGTTCTAACTAAACATTTCATAAAACAATAAATGAATCAATTTAATACAAAGTAGAGTCTAATACATGCTGGTAAATTACCTGGAGAAATACGGAAGCGTTGGTGGAACACTTTTTTAGTACAGCCGAGAACGACCACTTGTGTTACGATTTCTTGGCAAACTGGCTGTAAAAAACCAAGCATGGCCGCCCTTCATAGACTAAATAGGGTTGCTATTTTCGAAAATATTCATCGATTTGGTAATATTTTTATTGGAAGACGTCAATAATGTGGTTGCGTAGGCGGAAATTCCACCATACGCTATTTCGTAGGACAACTCAATATCTGGTATTTAAATTATTTTGCACGATAATTAACCTATATTATGGTTGCAAATCGAAAATATTATCATATACTATTAGTAGAATTAGAAATAAATACTGGAATAACATTAAATAACATTAATTTTTGAACTCTTACTGGTAGTGGTAGGTGTAGGACATACCAGAAACAGTGACCTGTAGTCTTACTTATTTAAAAATAATATCGAAATTTAATAGATTTATTCATTATTTTTAGTCCATAAAGGTATTTACTTGTTATTATATTGGTAAAATATATGGTTGGTCATTAAAAACGACACAACAAAAGTTACTGATCCTGAAAGTGATGGGACACTGACTTTTATCTATGTACACTTTTTTTGAAAAACGCCCAGGTACTTAACCCTAGAACCGTACTCATTCTGGGCAATCAAGCAAACAGTACCTACAACTGTACCATGTTTTATTCCTTGCACTGTCCCAATTCATTGCCTAGGTAGGCTGTTGGGGTCGGCTCTCATCGTTCTCAGGTTGTAGCTTCTTCGGTTCTGGGTATCGCTTCATCCAGGCCGTTTCTACGTAGGATTTTGGAGCATTGAGTCATCCAGGAATTCTTTGATCTACCTCTGGATGACTGTCGATGAAGCTCCATAGACATTGCCTGCTTCACTGTGTGGTCTGGTGGTCTCCGTTTTATGTGACCACACCATCTCAACTTTCGTTCCTCTAGCTTACTGTTTATGTCCGTGACACCCAGGCTACCAGGAATGCCTGAACTTTTAATCTTATCTTTTAGTGACACTCCTGCCGACCAACTAAGCATTCGCACATCTGCTGATTCAAGTTGCCAAGTGTAGGAGTTGTACATGTTCCAGCCCTCAGAGCCATACATTATCGCGGGTCTAACAATAGTCTGGTATACCTTTCCTTTTAGTTTTATGGGCATTTTTGTCTCACACAAGATTCCTGTTACGGATCTAAATTTAACACACCTATTCTATGGTTAACATCTGCTGCACATCCTCCATCTCTGTAAATGAGTGAGCCCAGATACTTAAATGTGTCACAGTTGGCTAATCCAGTTGCATTGAAAGAGTCACAGCATTTGCGTCTTCAAATGGCAAGTACAAATATTCAGGCTTTTTCCTGCTAATTTTTAGGCCATTATCCTCCAGGATTTTTTTTCCATCTTTCCAGGCTATTCTGTATGCCACAATGTTTATCTGCTATTGGATTATCTACATCATCTGCAAAAAGCTTAGTCTTGAGAATACTGTTGTTCATTTCTTGATGCGTTAGATAACTGTACCATGTGAAGTAATATTAATTGAAATAACTTAGAAGCCACTTTCATGTTTTATATACTTAATGCCGACCGGATTTTGCCACAAACGTTTCTTCTTCAGGGCAGCATAATATTCTACATAAACTTTCCAGTATAGCAACATGTTTTATAAATGACAAGCTCATTACCCGGCATGCATTGAAATATCAATTAAATAAATAAATAGTTTATCCCGGCGTGTCCTTTCCCATTCGTCCCCATTCCTCTTCCGCCTTTCTTTCCCCTCTCGCGTTCCCCTTCCAACTTCCCCCATCCCTCGTCACCTCTCTTGCGAACTCCCCTCCTTAATTCCTCTCCTCACCTCCTGCACCCCCTCCCCGTCCACCATTTTTTCCTGTCGCCAAACTCCTTAAAATACATCCAATTTTCAAACCACTCGCGTGTGACCTATTTCAACTTTTTATGCAAATTTCATAACGCCAGAGCTCACCATATATATAGAAACCGTCGCCGGCATGTTCACAAAAATTATTTTTTTAATTTAAATCCTAAGAATAGTATAGGAAATAATTTCATAATGCCAGTAAAGTGAAGTAGTAAAGTAACAAAAATAACACAAAAGGAAAAAAAAATAATACTTCAAAAAACACAAAATAATAGTATATTGCATAGAGGACTTAGTACGTCGTCGTTGCATATAGAATATGATGCATGTGACACTGAATACATTCTGATAAAATCGATAAAAACGAAACGGAAAATAATAATTCTATTTATGGACAAAGTAGGAAAAATATATTTCCTTTATTATAAGAATATTTTTATGGCAATCATTAATTATTTTATGCCAGAAAATTGAATTTTAACGCGTTTTTTCTCACATGCTTCATATTCTATGCACAGTTTTTTCTCGCATGGTTCATATTCTATTTTTTTTTTTTTTTTTTACATTTGGTCCACACAGGAGGCCCTGAGGAAAATAATTTCCCTCAGGGCCTATGTCACCTTTGGGGATGCTGTGTGGGGGGTATTTTAAGGAAAGAAAGGAGAGGAAGTTCTGGGATGGAAAAGGGTATGCGGGTTGGGTAGGAATCTGGGGCTCAGTGTATCTAGATCATCCGCCGCCAATACCTAGACAAACCTTACCCCATGAACCCGGGCACCCCTGCTAAGTCACCAAACGTAGCGAACCACTCGGGGTGACCTATGGCAGAAGTGTTGGTTATCCAATAAATTCTCTATCACTATCCAATTTACAGTTTTCGTCATAATTTTAAATAACATAATGTGGTCAAAATATTTAATAATTTTTTTTTCAAATTTGACAGTTAGGCATCACAAAATGATTTTAATATTATGTACATACCGAGGCAATTGAATTTTGTGGTTGTATGCAGAGGATATGACTTTTTTATTTTTTTTTATTATGTACTATTTTGATTGGTCCTCACATGGTTTAAATATTTGATATTCTTACATGGCTCAAATTGTAGAAGATGGAGAAAAAAACAATAAAAAATAAATGTATGTTTAAATCATTTAAGTCAAAATCGTTGCATTGTTTATAAACGACGATATACATAAAGCCCAGAAAATGAGAACCACAAATAATGGAAACAAAGGAGAAGGGTACTGTAATGTACTAAATTACAAATATTTTTTTTACAGTAATTAATTACGTAATATATGTATTTGATGTACCCCCATAAATAAGCAGGGCTTGTGTGTATGGGGTGGTGTAATTACATCGGTTTTATTTGACATGATTCAGTTCAAGTTTTCAGTATAATTTTGAAGGTGAGTTTTAAATTCTTTTACGTTAGTATTCATCTTTCTACTTTTTTCTGGTAATGAATTAAAAAAAAATAACTCCGTGATATTTATGATTTAATTGTCGTATAGTTTTTTTTACATTTTGGAGTACGAAGTAGATATTGACGTTTGTCTAAGATTTCTGTTATTTTTAAATGATGAAGCTATATTTTGAATATTATCTTTATAAATTTGTATTGTTGCATGGTAGAAGTATAATGCGCTTAATTTTCTGACCCTAAATTGTTTGAATAAGAGTTAAAGTATAAAGTATTTATTTATCAAAAAGAACAGGAATACATTATTATATAAACTATTACATATTTATTACATCCAGAAAATAACATGAATATATAATATAATATCATATTATTACATAGTAGTATTGGTTACTTTTATATTTTTCCTTTTTACCTTTTATTTTCTTACTTTTATTTTACACAGTAAAGTTAATAATATATTTTAGTGACAATAACATTCAATTAAAAAGTTAATAACATATTCATTGGTTCTGACGAATATGTACAGGGTTTTTTAAAAATGGTTTTTATTATTAATTTTTGTGATTTGTAAATTATTTGTGATTGATTTTTATGTACCGCCCCATCCTATGATGCCGTTTGGAGTAATTTACGGTATTCTCTGGTAATAAATAACCTTAAAATAGTCTCGTTTTTATTGGAATTCAATTTAGCTGCTCTATCATTTGATTAGCCCTTGTGTATTTGCCTTTGTGGGAAGGTATACCTTCAAAAGTATCTTAGCATATTTTTTTGTTTTGTTTTTGTTTCTGAATCTTTGAATAAAACTGTATTTTTAGCTTTTGTAAAACTTAATAAATGCAATTTTCTGTTGCAGCTTCGATGGTGTTCATCACGGTGCTACGATATTTTGATTAACGATGGGAGATTGGACTTGCGACGAGCAATCAGGAATTTGCATATTATAATTAATATTCTTTAACGTTGCATTTATTAGACCCTAATGAAAGTGTGCGTGTTCTGAAATTGGTACGTGAATGGAATTTATTTATCTTGTGGGATTATTCGTACTACGACCTTGGATTGCCAAAAAAAAAAAAATTTAAACAACTTGGATATTTGGATACGTTTTTTAGATTTTCACGGCCAAAAGCATTTTCGTTGTTTGTTTTTGGGGTGTTATGCCGTGTTGTGCTACCTCCTTCTTTAACCGACGTTTCGGACAGCGTTGCAGTGTCCATCATCAGGGCAGATCCGGCAGATCCGTCGATGGATCTGCCGGATCTGCCCTGATGATGGACACTGCAACGCTGTCCGAAACGTCGGCTAAAGAAGGAGGTAGCACAACACGGCATAACACCCCAAAAACAAACAACGAAAACTTGGATATTTGTAGATATTTTTAAATATTTGTGGAAATTTCAGAAAATTTGCAGATATTTTGGAAACCTGTTGATATCTGCTGATTGTGAATAATAATTGAGAATACCTGTGGAGATAATTTGATACTAAGGGCTATTTTTTGTGGATATTGATATGTTTGTTGTTATTTTGTAGAAGTACATTTGGTAAGGAATATTTTATGCATATGTCTGAGGATTTTTTGTGTAAATATGGGAAACTTTTTATTCATATGTGGATATTTGTGCAAATATCTGAAAATTTGTGGAAATACATATTTTTTTATGTGAATATCTTCATAATAGTCCCAAATGCTCATTTCTGGAGCCAGTGAGACTATGGCATCCACAATTGGGATATGTTGTGAGGCTGAAGGTAGTGGGAAGGGGAAACCGATGGGGAAGAGAAAGGAGACCGGGAAAAATAAGGCGATGGGGAAGAGGAAGTTTGAGAAGTACCTGGCCATTCAGATCTAGTTACCAAACATGATTGAAGTCATTTCAAGGAACGTTTCCATTCTGAATAATGGTCTTACACCAGGGCGATACTGAGAATATCTCTCACTAAAAATGTGATAATATATTTGTGGAAGGGCACAGGAGAAAAACACGCAATGTCACATTTTAATGTTTTTTGGTCTGACAATGCCATTGTATAGTTTAAATGTGGTAGAACAAAACGCCAAAATACACATTGCAGTAGCATGCAGTCACTGAGTAATCTTCATAGAAAAATATTGATACAGTGCAATAACAAGCAATGTCCAAGTCGTACCGGAAAAATATAAGCAAAAATAATAACATTGTCCATGGTTGTATGGAAAAATATAAGCAAAAATAATAACATTGTCCATGGTTCAAAAAAATAATAACATTGTCCATGGTTGTTTTCCTGTATTTTCCGATTTCGTTCACTTTTTTTCAACTAATGAAATAAATACAAGCAAGAAGTTTTTTTTATACTACACACACAAAACAAATTTCTTTTTTTTTTGTTTTATTTTAAGTTTTAATGCACCTTTTCAATGTTCAAAATATTAATTTACCAATTTCTCAGTTCATTGCTTAGTGACATTGTATGTTTTCCCCCTGTGCCAATAAATATACTTATATACACAATATTATTATGTAGACGAGTGTTTTATGGGTATTAACGGATATTTTTGAATAGTGAGAATGTAGGAATGTAGCAGGGTTTTTGAGAGACGTACGAAGGAGGTAGAAAGAAGTGGAGAAAGCATTGAACAGTTGAGCTGTCAAGCACAAAAACGGTATGTAAAAACGACTCTTTCTTAAATACGTGCCATTGAAAAGGGACCAAAATTTCACTAATCCACGGAGATCGTCAAGTATTTTATATTACCTCCAAAGAGTATTGTTGTATTAAAGGATTCTTTTTTTGGTAGGTCATTAATCATTATGGATAAAGACATGCTTCTGAAAGACTTGATTTTTCATAAAGAAATTTAACCGAAGAAAACCCACCCTTTTGTAAGTCAAGGTTAAGTCAGTTTTGTATTCGAGGATAAGCAATTTTGTTGACGTCAAAAGATACTTAACTACAATTTAATAATATATTTATAATCGCAGACTTTGTGTCATTGAAGATGCTGTCTTATTTAAAGAAATAAATCATGTTTTTTTTAAATGCCTTTTCACTAACGAACTTTATGATTTTCAAAGGAAAAAAAAATACTTAATAACACGTGTGCAAAACTACTTTCCCTATCACTGGCATAGGTGGGTAGTTTTAATTCTTAGAGGAAAAGAGAGGAACGAAGGAGATGACAACATTTTGAACAGAATCTTGGGATTTAAAAAAAATGTATTTTTATATTTAATGTCAAATTGTGTAAAGTATGTATTGAAAATGTGTGATGTACGATAAATAAAGGAGTTTTGCTTAGAATTGGTGTTGCATCGAGGGAGGCTAATAATTTTGTCTGATCTGGTTCGTTTGTTGGGAACTAGTAGTTGGATTCGTTGTAAAAGTTCCGGGCAATCTTCGACGGACCTGGATATTTTCTGTAGAAAGAGCACATCAGCCGAGGTTCTTCGATCTTTCAATGATAGCATAAAATAGGCGGTCAGCCGCGTATTCAGATCTAGTGATTTAATTGGGGACGATAGCTCCGGAAATCTAAGTATCACAGGAAACGATTTTGAACACGTTCCAGATTGTGTAAATATGATTTGTATTGCGGGTTCCATACTTGTGAAGCGCATTCTAGTTAGCTACGGACATATGCAAAATATAGGATTTTCATTGTTTTAAT
The DNA here is from genome assembly GCA_951813805.1 of Limnephilus auricula. NCBI lineage: Eukaryota > Metazoa > Arthropoda > Insecta > Trichoptera > Limnephilidae > Limnephilus > Limnephilus auricula. The sequence continues at coordinate 8,776,748 of OX638412.1, forward strand.
GTTATTGAATTTTTTACATGTTCTAAGAATGAATCTTAACATTTTCGAGGCCTTCGATGTTAGTGTCCAATGTCAGTCCTATATCTATGACTTCTGTTTTGTCAATTAGTATAGAGGATATGGTATAGTCCCAGAACTGTTTGAATATTAAACAACTGAGTCCATTGTTTATTATTTTTGTTAGTGTTAATTTAGTTAGCATCTAGTAGATACTAGGAACGCCTACAATACGATGCTATCGGTGTGTCTCTCTTCGGTAATAACATCCACGTTTTACCGCGTAGTTTCGTTTGATGTTACGCCACTAATTCCAGGGGTCGGAAGAGATTTGATTTAGTGAAATTTAAGGGTTCTATTTAAACAAGGGTTAGGCAACGATCCCTGGAGAAAATTCCGTGCAAAAAGGGCAAGTTTGGGGAAAGTAAATGACAAATAGTATTAATCAGGAGATATGGGATCCCTGAGGTGTTCCGTGAAAGGTAAAACTGAGAGGAAAACTGTGTTCCGATAATGTTATTAAAATGAATGAATGTTTTTATAACAAGTTAAGGGATGTTGGTGAAAATTGAAAGGGTTGGTTTTTGGGTCAATGATAGTTAGTTTTAGTCATATTTACATACGAACCGTTTATGAGGTGGGCTAAGCAAAACCAATTCAAAATAACTCGGCTGATCACTGACCAAGGAAACTGATGGAAGAGTGATATGGGCGTATGTAGTGTGCCCAATAGACATTAAAAATGTGCTCAAAAACTAAATTTATCAAAGAATACAACTACAAAAAAATTCGACTTAACCTTAAATGTCTCTTTTATTTTTTAGAAAACTGTTCCCTACATTTCTTCTTTAAATGTTTCTGGATTTCACCCTTCGAGGGTGTATAAGGGCATCATTTTCAAAGTACAAAGAAAGGAAATTCGAATTTACATATTAATTTAATTTAAATGGACAAATTTAATTATCTTTTTATAGAAATTTAGAAACCCTGAAATTACAAAGCGTGTGTGCTAAAAAAAAAACATGGGATTACTAGCTTACAAAACTAAAGTACTTAAATCGGAATCTACATAGCTGAAACACTTACTCACTTTAGAGAAGTCTCACTCGTCAAAAGAAAATATATATCAGATATAATTTTTCTGTTTAAAATCATAAACAACACGTTTGATTCTTTTTAATTTTAATAATTAATATACGAGAAAACCTGAATCCTTTTGGATCGATACTTATCGTACCTAATAATACATTTTCAAGCCAACGTCAATAATGACTCGATTATAAAATAAACAGTCTGCAAATTTTGAAATAATATATTATAGGTAAGAGGGAACGGAGCGATGTCCAATAATTCTCATTCGAATAAATAAAGAAAATGGTTTTTTGGAAAAATTTGAGAATTATTCTAACCACATTATGATGTAGGACTTTATATCGAATCATATTAAAGTCTTAAAAATGAAAAAAAGTATAAGTCAAGGTTACAAAAAACCAGAACAAATTGTCGTTTTCACTTATTTTCGAACCAATTTTTATCTCCAGGGCATACGTGTTTATCCAGAGAGCTAGGAAGGAAGGAGAGTGAGAAGCTAGGAAGTAAGGAAGCAAGGAAGATGTGTGAATACCCTAACGAGCGCTTAACGCCCCAACGGCGGCGTGTCCTTGAATCTCAGCGGGGAAGAATATGAAATATAGGATATCTTTAGAACAAGGCTAATATAGTACCTACCCACTACCTAGTAGACAAAGGGAATATTTTATTTACGAATAGCGATGTTAAATTACATGAATGAAATATTCTGAATTATTAGCAAACAAGCTTCTGCCCGCGACTTTCTCTGCGCAGTATCTATTTTTATACCAAAATTTTTAACCTATTTATTTAAAATATCTATAATTCTTGATTCGATTCAAAGTATTAGGCGAGTACTTCAAATAACTTCACTAATCCAAATATTTTCCAAAATAGAATTTTAATTTAATAATCATTGTTTTGCAAAATGTCATTTTTAAATTTTGACATTTACTATTAAACAATAATTATTATTTTCAATATATTGAAAATAAATAGCTAGCTTTATAAATTATAGTCTATATGTTCATCTGATGTATGAGCTATATTATTGTAAAGTTTCAATAAAATCCATTCAGTAAATTTTGCGTTAAAGAGTAACAAACATACATACATCCATACAAACTTTCGCGTTTATAATATTAGTAAGATGTCCCGAAGCTAGTAAAAATAAAAGTTTTATTTTCGAATTCAGAGTGTGATATCAGCGTCACTTCATCTAGAGAATATTTGCCACATTGTGGCAAGAAAGCAATCCGAGGAAATAGTGCCATAATGTGGCAAAAAGTGTTCGAGGGGTTATCATAATAATATTTTAAGAAAAAACATAACATATAAAACCGTAAGTTAATTTATTATCTGGTATACATCCTAGAAATAGAAAGATAAAAAATAACTTTATGCGTTACCTGTATACAAGGGGGATATACATACTATCAATTCCTGTATCTTGTCCTTGTTCTTAAGATGAAACTCCGTGATGCAGAAATTTGAAAAATAGATTTTACTAAATTTTTGCTTGTCACTGTTGCTCTTACTCCACCGGATATTGAGCGAAAGGGACAATGCACCTCGGGCTACTAATACCTGACTAAAATCGAGGTTTTGTATTCCTCACTTTTCTCCTCCAAAAGTGGACTGATTTTCAATTTTTTTTTACCAACTACATAAGAAAATACTATTCTATGTCTGTACGTTTTGCTTTAAAAAAAAAAAAAAATTGTCTAGTTTGTATACTGAACGTCTTTTGACGGCGTTTAAACCAGTCAATTTTATTGATTTTTGGAACGTCATAACTTCTATAAAAATTAACTTATCAAAAAAAAAAAAACAAAAAGTATCGTCACGCGTGATATCTATTTTATGTAATAACAATATTTTCTCTAGGGTTAAAATCCAGAGAGATAAATAGGGAATACGTTTGTATGGAAAAATCACCGTCGGGTATCCCCTTAACAGGAATGCTTGATTTTAACACCTTTAGAAGCCTACTGAAAAATATTTTTAGGAAAAAAATTTTTAAAGTTAATCGCTGGGACTGTACTTATCTTATACTTATCCACCTATGTTAAAAGAGGTTACTCGTGGAAGATTTTATACACGTTTTATGCTCCAAAAACGAGGACTGATCACAAGGCGCCAATCAACAGAGGAGCGACTCAACTGCCTAATGATACTGCATTGACCATAGACATTTTCAACTTCACTTAAAGACAGTTCAGTAACTATATTTTAAAGCACAGGTTCTCAAACTTATTTTTACCATCGCCCACTTTCAGATATAAAAAAAAACTCGTGACCCCCTATACTTTTTTAATTTAATTTTTTACATTTACATCTGTTGTGTATCTTAAAAACAGTTATTGCAAATATAATTTTTAATGTGGCAAAACCGATTTTTATTTTATTTTATTTATTTTTATTTTATTTATTTTTTCATGTTCTCTATAAAACAGTTATACACCAATATATATCATAGAGAAGATTATAAATTACAAAGTACACAAGGGCAGTTTTACTACTTAGTGACATTTGCTAAAAGATAGTTGCTGAACTGTCTGTAAGTGACATTGAAAATGTCGATGGTCAATGCAGAATCGTTAAGCAGTTGAGTCGCTCTGTTTATTGGCGCGTTCTGATATGTAGAAGTCCTCACTTTCGGAGCATAAAAAAGTGCATGGGATTTACCACGAGTATACTTGTTAGGGACGTAAAAATTAACCTCTTTTAATATAGGCGGATTGAGTATGATACCAGAGATTAGCTTAAAAAAGTGTTTACCTAAAAATATTTTTCTGCGGGCTTCTAAGGTGTTGAAATCGAGCATCCCTGTTAAGAACAAGGATGGATAAAGGAATGGATAGTACGTATATTCCCTCATATACAGGTAACGCAAAAATCTTTTTTGTACTTTTTCTATTTCTAGGATATGGTTTTGTTCAGAAGGGGCCCAAATAATGGAACTATATTCCAGGATGCTACGAACAAGTGCTTCATATGTTCGACGTATTGCAATTCCATTAGTAAATGATCTCGCATTACGAAGAACAAATCCAAGCATTTTGTTGGCGCGGGAGACAATGTCAAATATGTGGGATTTGAAAGAGAGATTTGCTTCAAAAATCACGCCAAGGTCTCTAATCTCATTTTTCCGTGTTAATATATTTTTATTAATCTGGTAGGGGAATAGAAATGTATTTTTGGATCTTGTAAATGTAACGACATTGCACTTCTGGATGCTGAAGGGTAATTTGTTCAGTTCCGACCATTTGACAAGAGAATCAAGATCATTCTGTAGAATAATGGAATCTATGTAACTTTTAATAGCTCTGAAAAGTTTGATATCATCAGCGAAAAGGAGATATTTTGAGCGGTTAATGGTCTTGCCTATATCATTAATGAATAAAAGAAAGAGGAGGGGTCCTAAATTTGATCCCTGGGGGATCCCGGAGTTGGTTTTGTATTCGTGAGAAAATTGGTGTCCGTAACTGACATACTGACGACGATTGAGTAAGTAGCTAGCTACGAAAGCGAGAAAATTCTGAGAGAATCCGATGTCACTCAATTTTTTTTAATTAAATATCATGGTCGACTTTGTCAAATGCTTTCTCGAAGTCTGTATAAATCACATCGACATGTACAAAATTTTCAAAAGATTTATTGATATATGTAGTAAGATTCATTAGGTTTGTTGAGGGTGATAGAGTAGGGCGAAATCCGTGCTGATTCTCGTTGAGTGAATGTTTTGTTTGATTATATATTTGTGAATAAATTATGGTTTCCAAGAGTTTTGCGGGTGCTGATAAGACAGCTACAGGTCTATAATTATCGATTGCTGACTTTTTGCCTTTTTTGTGTATAGGCGTGACTTTCGTTACTTTCCATTTTTCAGGAAAGATATTATTACGAATTGAAAGGTTAAAAATGTGCTTTAGAGGTTGAATAAAATAATTTGAATATTTTTTTAGTGTGATGGGTGGTATAAAATCTGGGCCGACAGAGTATTTAGGTTTTAGCTTATGAAAAGCGGCAACAATATCGACATCGCTAATTTCGTGAATTTGTATAGGTAAAGCATTGTGTGACGAAGAAGCTATAGAGGAAATATCAAGTTTGGGAATACTGTCGCTAAATACTGATTCAAAATATTTTGCGAAGCCTGCTGCTATTTCAGAATATCCGTTATATTGATGTTCGTTAAAATTCATGTGATTTAGTTTGTCACAGCCGCGACGTTTATCTTTCATGTAAGTCCAAAATTGAGTGGGGTCAGTTATAATACTATTCTCTGCCTCTCGTGTAAAGTCAGTGTAGGCCTGACCAATTAACTGCTTGATTAATTTTCGTGTTTTTTTGAAGTTCGTTAAGGCATGTTCAGATTTTGTTTTTTTCCAAAGATAGTGCATTTTATTTTTCTCTCGTATACGGTGAATGATCTCTCCAGTAAACCATTTTGGATATTGTTTATCATCTCTGAGCAAATGTGTGGATCTTTTCTTTAAACAAAGGTCGAAAATGTTATTAAGCTGCTTATAAAACATTTCGACAGCCAGGTTTACATCGAGGCAGTCATAATGATTCCAGTCGTGTTGTTCTAAGGCATTTCTAAGTGTATAATCTGAGCTTTCGTCGAAAATCCAACCCATGTTTATGTCCGGAGGTAATATGTCATGTATTTTATGTGATTTTGTTATGTAATCGAGTGTGAATGAGAGTGAAGGGTGATTGATGTCTTCTTTGACTAGTGGAGATTCATGGCGATGGATAACAGCATTTTCAGGATTTATATTACTTAATACTAAGTCTAACATGCGGGTATTAATGTTATAAACAGTGTTTAGTTGTGTCAGATCATAAAAAGAACAAAAATATTCAAAGATATCACTTGGGTTTTTCCCTGACGAGAAGTTAAAATCACCGAAGATAATAATATTTTTTGATAATAGTTTTGCACTTTCACTTATGATTTTGTCATAAAATAATTGATATTGCTCTGATTTTGTATTTGGAGGAAAATATACTACACATATATACATCATGATATTTTTATGCGTTACTTTCACCCATAAGTCTTCACCTTGGGTTTCTATGAAGTCCAGTCTTTCTGCGTATGAGTGGCTGTCAGCTCGGAGGGCTAGGAGAGTTCCTCCTCCACGACTGCCTCTATCTTTTCTGAAGACGTGGTACAGATTTCCGAATAGTTCAGACAAATAGGTGCTAGAAGTTAGCCATGTTTCCGTGAGAGCAATCAGAAGTGGTTTCTGACACATTACTGTAGTCATAAAATCTAAAATTTTGTTATTAAGGCTTCTGACGTTTTGATAAATACCATTAATTTTTGTTTTTTTGGTTTGTGCCGGTGTCGGCCGTCTTGGTTTGGGGTCGTGGCTTCCGAAATGACCATTCTTTGAAGGCCACATTCTTGGGCCAGATCGTGGGGTCCATGAAAAAATTGAAAGATTTTTCCGGAATCCCTATTTTAAATGAAGCATAACGATCGTGCCTCGTAATAAGTTTTTCAACTGTAAATTCTAAATCGGGCTTCTTCTTTTTAAGGAATGAAGATATTTGTTCTTCCTTGGTAGTCCTATGAAACATGAAAACATGTAAATGTAAGTTCATCGGGATGGTTACCAAGTTGTCATCGACGGATCCTGTCCCTTTGGAGATTGGTCGAGACCGGAGTCGTCTACCATTGACGAGGGCATCACTGTAGGATTTTATAGGCTGGGTTAACAGTTCGGATGTGGGGGGTAGAGCAGTAGAAGAAGAAGATGCTGCTGCAGCAGACGTGGAAGTATCTTCCTCTGATTTACCTTTATCAGCATTGAGTGGGGCTGGTGGATCCACCTTAGATCTGCCGGACGGCTCCATTCTATCATTACAGAATAATGCAAAGACAGACGCTGTAGAAGTTGATGCAACAGGGGTTGGACTCTTATTAAAAATTTTCCCACTATTTTTCCCGCCTTGGGAGCCTTTCGTAGCTTGTGAGCGGGTTATTCTTCTTCTGGTGTTCAAATTTTCGTCTGCATCATGAGTAGAAGCCGGCTTAGAAGACGGGGTGACGTGTGGGGAAACCGAAACGGACGTACAAGGCCTTGTAGTGGAAGTAGTATTGACTCTAGATGTAGATAAACGGGCATCAGTTGTATTTAGGTTGATATTATGCGAGATATTAGCTGCGGGTTCTGCTGTTGAAGAAGGATTCAAAGGGACGGCAGGTACGGCCGATGCTGACATAAATGTGACTGGTTGATGCATCTCGATCCGCGGCTGGGCAGATGAAAAAGCAGGACTGTTCGCTGGGACTGGGCGCTTGACTAAAGCTTCCATTTTATTTGAAAAACCCGAAAGTGCGAAAACTACATCGTTAAGAGCAGATTCTCTGCCTTTCATTGTAGCGTGCTGTACAGTTAAAGTTAAATAATCACTTTTAATTTCATTAATAGCCTTTAAAATGACCAATTTGCCATCCTCATTCATCAATCTTTTTTCCTCATTTATTACTGAGGATATCTTGTCAAGATTATCCAAAAAAATTATCAGACTATCTTTCTTTTCTTTGTTTAGGGCTTTATTATCATAATTAGAATTAAAGTTATTCATAAAATTGTTCGAAAATTGCATCGATGCGTCTACATTTATTTGTTGTTCGGAGGAATCATCATGAGAAACATCTTCATCAACTGAAATTACTTGATTCTTACTCTTCATTGATTTCGAAAACTCATTTTCGAGAATAAATTCAACAGCTTCTTTTAATTCTATTCTCCTGGCTTCTTTAGTAGTTTGGAAGGTTGACAAATTAAATGGAATTTGATCCATGATAAAAATTAAAATTTATTGTTTATTATCATTCAAATTTAAAAATCACCAATGTTTAAATGTTCTCATCAAAAGTTTGAAAATAATTATGGAATCGGGTTAGTTATAATAATATTTTTGACAGTAACCAAGGTTAATATTAACAAACCAGTATCTTAGTAACGAATTTATGATTAATCAAAAATGTTTTTATTTTAATAATTTTTAATAATTTTTAAATGAAATTTAAAGCCTCTTCGGGCAAAAAACAGGGAAAAACAGATAATGGGCAGAAGCCCAAACAAAGCACAATACTATAGAACTAAAAATTACTTATGAACACATATTAGTTAAATATTTATATTCATTGAAAGACGAGCTAACGGAAACGTAACCGTACAGCACAAGATTTGTTTGGCGGTCCGTCCTCTCTGCCCACCCCTGCGGGGAAACGGCGTGATGGTTAGTTAGTTAGTTATTATAGGATAGTGTGTGAATTTGGGATAGGAATGGGATCGCCGAAATCGATCCACCGAAAATATTTGTATCTGAAATCTTTTTGTATTTTAAATATCTGAAATCAATTTTCAATTACAATTTTCTATAACTTAACCATGGACTATGTACATGAAATATAAAGCTGCATCCACATTATTACGTGCGTAACCGACTCTAATTTAACTATCTATACGGGACTCCAAGTATTCGAGTAGTAAATCTCATCTCATGGTGTGTCGTGTCTAGATTCCGTCGGATTTTTATAGATAGAATGTGTCTGCCGTCACCCTTCTAAATTGTCTTAACGCCCCCTAATTTTCTTTGATCCTTCTACTGCCCCCTGAAAGCCTCTAGTGCCCACAAGGGGGCGTTAGAGCTTGCATTGGTGTCACATCACTATCCCGCCAAATGATTCAATATATACTAGTGTTTTATTCAACAACTACCGCTTATTACATTTTTTCCCACCTGCAAACAACCAACTTTTTATTTTTATATGAGAAAAGCATTGTAAGTGCTAACTTTCCCACTAGGTAGCGTTGAGACATATCTTGTCTACATTTTTGGTGAAATACTTTAACTCGTCAAATATTGATTATTTTTAATTGATAAACTAATATTTAAGACAAGATTTTATGCGTAGCACAAAGGGTTGTTCTCTCCACATGACCCAGCCACTGAAGTTTTCCCAGTTTTATACATTTTGTGATGTTTAGTTCCTTAAACAGAGTATTGAGCTCATTGTTGTAACGTCTAGAACCGGTCCGAAGATACGCCTCAAAATTTTCCTTTCAAAAACGTCCAATGGTCGCTCACTATGTTTCAAATAAATATATACGATTATCCGTGAAATATTAAGTACTTAGACGCAATTAATTGCCTGCATATGTTTCATGTTTACTCCACAAAAAATATTTAATACAAGAATAAAATCTCTCGGAGTGTTATTAAATTTAATCAAGAAATTTATTTCTTTACATCGTCCTCTTTGCAAAAATGACTTGGACGATATATCGGATAAATTAATTTAATTAAATTCCCTTTGTGTTGTACCCGACGCCAAACAACTAATTATTCCGCGGTGTGAAATATACAAGATGGCACAAAAGTCATCACTATCAAAATATGATATATTTTTTTGCAAATGACAGCAAATGTCAATTCTGCTTTGATATTTGTGGAGTAAACAGATACAAAATACACATCAATAAGACATAAATTGACACTGGCCAGTGCAAATCACTAAAACATTCATTTGATGAGTCAAGTTTGCTCGATTTAACCGTTCTAGGCTTCTTTTTGTGGAGTTTCTTGAAATCACGAGTCTGTGTTAACAAGCCTCAGACTTTTGAAGCCCTCAAAGAGAATATCCGTCAATAATGCGAGAATCTATCGCCGGAAGGGTGATGGAAAATGTCATAAATCGGGCATGTATGGTCACTATTTTGGCCGATATAATTTTTTTGACTTAATGAAAAAAAAGTTAAGACATTAAATAAACACAATCCAAAAGCAGAATCAATAATTTTCATTGAAAAAAAAAATTACAGCCAAAGAACATTGGGTGATAACTTTTGCGCCACCCTGTATTTGCATTTCTAAAGCGTTGCATTTTCTATGTGATACGCCGTTTCCATGTTTGTAAAACCGCAGCCCCGCTACAGAGAGACCTGTAAAAGGGACGCCCCACAATGTATTCATGGATAACAATGTAATGTTCTACTGCTTTGAAAAAATCATCACGTCATCGATAATAGTCTCTTCTCTTCTTCCTGTATGAAAACGTAGTCTTTCTTGGAGATACTAGAAAGTCGAATATCTTTAAGAGGTAATATCCAGCAATCCATTATTCCGTTTTTGTTAACAGCGCTGCGCGGATGTTTTTACAACCATTAAGTTAAACGGTATTAGTTTTAAATTTATTGCAAAATTTTGTCATTAAGAGCGGCGCGAACACAGAACCTCGCACGGCTGCATCTCAGCGGTCAATGAATCGGAGAATTTATGTCTTGAACTGCCATAAAAATGATCAAACGGGAGATGGTAAATGAATGAAAATTAAATACTTCTTAAAATAATTTTTGATCGAAATAATTTAAAATTTTTAATAACGTCTAAACAAAATAACTGTGTAAAAAAATCTGAAATATTTTTGAGGTATTTTTGTCACAAAACACGTTCTCGGATTTATTTTTTAATGATTTTAATTTGTCTAAAATTTTAATTTTGAAAACTGTGTTCACTAGATTATATATTGAATTATTTTGTTGTATGATTATATGATTTGAAATTTGTATTGTTTAATAGAATCTATCGTTTGAAAGTTGAACAAATCTGCCAACGACTAAGGTTTAACCTTAGTATATTATAAATACACTTATTTTTTCAAAATTTCAAAACTGCGCGTACCAGATAAAATAACAATCTTTAAAAATCAATTTGTGTTTTTTTTGTAAAAAAGAGTCAATACATCTAGAATTTGATTTAAAAATGACAAATTTTCTCTATTCTCTGGTAAAACACTCTTAGGGTGGGTTTTTTCATTTACCTTTACTTTTAGCAGTGCAGTTTGCAGTTACTTTAGCAGTACAGTTGACATTTACGGCAAAATGAGTTTTTTCATTACCCCAACTGCTAAAGTAAAGGTAAACAGGGATGACAGCATGATAACTAATCTAATTCCCACATTTTCGTATTGGGAACTGTTCATATATTTTTTTCATGTGGCAACTCCCAAATTAAATGTCAAACATTCTATTATTTCTATGCGCATTGCGTTGTCTATTGTTGCATCGTCTATATGATGGTCTTGTGTATGACGTTTGAAAATTTAGCCATTTTGTGAAATTTCACATTATTTTCCAACATTTTAGCGTCACTTCTAGCCATTGATATGAACATTTTGTTGAGTGGCCTTTGACACATTTAAATATATTTTGATCACTGTACTTTTGTGTGTATTTGCAATACCTCCAAATAATCTTGGCATGTTTGACAGCATTATTCCTATCAGAGGACAAATCTAGCTTCATTTTATTTATGTCATGTCATTTGAATAAATATTTGTAATTATACTTCATCAACCATTACTTATAAGTCTACATATCTGCAATTGATGTAGTCAAAAGTCGAGCAGTTTATTTATTAACGCAAAATCGGCATATGAAAGTCGCGACACGTCGTGACGTATAATTAATTACAGGTTCATAGTCAGAAGTTGACGAACTGTTACTTGTCGCAAACGTAATTATGATAATGATAATATAATAGCAAATACCGTAAAACAATAAAATAACCTCTCATCTCTGAACTGTCAATAAAGTGTCATTGACAACGGCGGCCATTTTGGTTACCTTTACTTTAGCATTTTACAGCACCATTGCTGGCCTGTAACATTCTAGGTAAAAGTAAACGGTAAATGTCAAATGAAAAAACTCATTTCTATGACTTTTACCATGAACTTTTACAATTAGCATTGCAATTAGCATTATCGGTAAATGAAAAAACCCACCCTTAATCATGACGTGGGGTAATTACTACAACTAGGTAACTAAGAAACCAGCATTGTTGAGTTAGCGCCTCCGCCCACTGAGGCAACTGAAAACCAAGTAAAACCGGCTGTTTTCTCTGTCTTGATTGGTCAAAAAGCTTGTTTAACCAAAGACGAAGAACAATCAGCTGACAGCTGGCAACCAGCAACGGCCGCCCAGGGCAATGAGCAGTGACAGTCGCAAGTCACCGCTTGCGTTACCATTGACAACGGGGTTTTGTGTGATTGTGAAGTGTGCGAGCCATCACATTGTCATACAAAGACAGTTGGCAGTTGAGAGTTTTCAGTTGCCTCAGTGGGCGGAGGCGCTTAAAAGCATAACTCCTCGTCTTTGAATACTATAAACAGAAAAATCGTAACGCATTGAAATCATCAAGTTATTGGAAAATGTTCCATAAAACTCTATGGTTTAGTTTTAAAATAATTAGGTGACTGAAACCAAACTAAAACTCGCTTTTTGCTATGGTTTTCAACCAAAATTTCTACTCAATTTTACGATTTCAATAATTATCTTAATTTGTTTAAACATAGACGAAGAACAATCAGTTGTCATGTTACGCAACTGGCATGTCGAGTCGCGAGTCACTACCTGCGTTGCCATAGACAAAGGGTTTTTGAGAAGTTGTGTAGTGTGCGCACCATCATAATATTTACATACAGAGAATAGCGAGTTTAGTTGTAAACTGATTTTTTCAGTTGCTTCGTGAGCGGAGGGAGTAATTAGGACAAGTGTATTTCCATGTTTCCATCAGGCAACTAGACTTGGATCTCCTTAGGCCTTGGACTTGGCCTAGGATTGACGTAGAAAATCAATGATCAAATGTACTTACTCAAAAACTCAAAGGTGCATATAAATAAATATTCTGTATATTAGAAATACGAGTGTCAAGGGCATTCCATGCTTGTAACGAAAATGCATTTCCAGATTCCAAGCTAACAAACCAACTGAAAACGTCTTTCGCTGTTTATTTTTAGAATGTGAGGAAAATATTTCTCCAACACGGTTCTTTATTATCCCCATTGGTTCATTGTTGAAAAGACAACAGTGCTCTCAGAGACTCGGGGAAATAGTGAAGTCACTTTCACTAGAAATACAATATAGAAGAATGCTTTCTTATTTTCCAGAAATGAATCTTTCAAAAATAAAATAATGCAGATATTAAATCTATATTGTGATCCTAGAAAAAAAATGAGTGTGCTTTAGACCACACGATTGAAGTAAAACTTCTTTAGCTCCATCTATATATATAAATATATAGATGGAGCTAAAGAAATTTTTTAACAAATTACCTCTGGATATAAGAACGGAGGAAAACTATGAGAATTACAAAAAAAAAAAAATTATAATTCCCTAATACCACCTCATAACTTTTCTTATTGTTTGATATTATGTTTTGCTTATTATTTCCTTGTATCATTTATAACCTACCTTTTTATTACTTTTATTGTATTTCCTTGTCTTGTATCATTTTATAACTCACCTATGTTTTTATTACTTTTGATGAATTTTCATATAAAATTACTAATAGTTTTTATAATAATTTTGTAATTTAAATAGATGTAAAAATATATAGTTTTCCTCTCCTAAACACAAGCAACTGCTTTATTAGGAGAGTGATTTAAATGTTATATTTATATTAAGTTGTAAATGTTATAACTCTAAATATGTTTAAATAAATAAAATAAAATAAAATATATAAAAAATATGTATAAAATATATAAATGTACATTATATTTAAGTATAATGAATTTCAAATAGCTTTGAATTTTCAAACTTTCTGACATCTCTCTAATTATTATTTGTCAACAAAAAATAAAATAAATTATATCTCTAATAATGAAAATTCAACATATTTGTTCTCAAAAGGTAATAATCCTAAGACATTTTTTTTTATAAATACTTACTAATTTACAAATTTAGAAAAACAATAGTATCCCGTTAACCTATATTTTCACGGGTACAGACCTATATTTTCACGGGTTCAGACCTAAATTTTCACGGATACAGCTAGTATTTTAACAAATATCTTAACCTAAACAAAATACATAAGTATTAAAATGTTGTTAAAATATTAATCGATTATTCGTTATTAAATAATCAGGAATATAAACGTCGAATAATATGTATTCAATGCATTTACATAAGGGTAGCGGAGCAATATTTTTGATTTTTTTGGAATTTTTAATAAGATTTGGTTGAACTTTATGCTTTTTTAGGTCCATATTAGACTTACAGACTCTAAGAAGCGTATATTTTTTACCCTTTTCGAATCAATAGCAACACATGGTAGTATGGGATTAGGTGATCGTGCTGAATCCACGATCAATCCAATTATTAAAGCTCAAAAACAAATTTTGAGAATTATATTAAAATGTCAACCTACGCACCTTTCAAATGACCTCTTTGCTAAAATAAGGGTCGTAGATAGTCAACATTTATTTACTAAGATAAGCATATGTTAAAAATAGGAAAATAATCCTAAAGATGGCTCCACAACATCAACCACATACCTGCTTTTCATCAAACCTGGGTTGCAATATCCCTAAAGCTCGAACGACATTTGCTCAAAGATAATTCTTGTTTCTCGCTCCTAAATATACAATACACCGTAAAGTCAAATAATTCATTATCCCTTTTTACTACTCGTATAGAAAGTTGAATATTTGAAATGAGAGAGCTATTTTTAATGATACGAATTATTGAAAATTACACTTGACATACTCGTATTTTACTATTTGTTCTCAAATGCTTATCTGCAGGACGCGGGAACATTTAAAAAAAAAAAAAATGTTTTACGAATGATAGGAAAATGTGGTTCAATTTTGGACCGATTACAATCGCAGAAAAATAAAAGGGTTCTAAATTTGGACCGATTTCACTCCAGTGGATAAAGTTTTTGTGCATTGAAAACTCGAAAGTTTTAAAATGTTTCGTTCGTGGGAGTTTTAACAGAACTTTCAGAATTCTCTTTAACTCTGTTTTGGGCAATGTTGAGCCGCTCTAGGCAGATTCCCATCCGGGTTATCCCGTATTCTATTTGTGATAGGTTGTGGTGAAAGTTTTTACCACTAAACTCTGTAAATGTTACAGTTGCAAAACTAATTTTCGTAGATATATGTTATATCTGGAATTGGTAAATAGTAATAAGACTGTTGACTTAGTTAAACATTGGAGCGATTTTATTTTATTTTTCGGCGATTGATATCGGTCTAAAATTGGACTACATTTAACGAACCTACAGATCTTACTAATATTATAAACGCGAAAGTTTGTATGGATGTATGTGTGTTTGTTACTCTTTCACGCAAAATTTACTGGATGGATATAAGGACTACCAACATAACAAGACTTATGAAACTATCGGATATATCTGGAATTGGTAAATAGTAATTAGACGGTTGACCTAGTTACATGACGTTTATTGACACTGTTACACGTTCAAGGTAATGCTTCAAGTGAAGCATAAGGACTACCAACATAACAATACGGACTACCAACATAACAATTGTACCGGACGTGTTTTGTGAATAATTAGTTGATATGTAATAAATTGTATCACGGGGTCAAGCAGTCCGTACAGAGACAAAAAAGAAGGCTTGACCCCCCCCCCCCCCCTCTTCCCTTTTGTACGTATCTACAACCTACCCTTTTTCAACTTTGCATAAGGTTTGAATTTGCGCAAAGTAGTCTCTTACAAAAACTCACCTTTGCGCAAATCCCGAACTATGCAAAGCCATTTTTTGCATAAAACTCTTTATCTAAATACCAAATCAATTTATTATATGTTCAATTAAATTGTGCAGAGCAACTTTGCATGAAACCAAATCATGCAAAGTTACTCTGCACAAATAACCAATTGTGCAAACTCATAATGTGTCTTTTAATAAAAACATTTTTTTTTTTTTTTTTGATTTACTAGATTCTTATTTTGCATGAAGTGCGAATCATTTAAATTTACTGAATTTAAAGTTAATGTTCTTTATACAAATAGAACGGCGTCATATGCGCCTCGCAATTTTTACCTCATGTGGGTATTATTAAAAAGTTACCTTGCTATTATAGACTTAAAGGTCCTGTGTTTTATCGATAGGGAAAAATTGTTATCTAAAAACCCTATTAAAATTGCATGTCCGCCCAAGCGGGAACAATCATCATCAGCATAGCCAGCCACGGCAGCATATATACATACGTGTCTGTTTGTGTTGTGTTGGGAGAGGGAAGGAGATGGGTCGTGTCCTCTTATTTAGGAATTCCCTCGCATTTGCCTTTGGAAATAAGGAAATCCACGAAAAAACCTTATTCAAGGGAGGCGGCCGATTGTCAACATGAAACAGATTCGGCCTTCAGTGACATCAGATGTCCTGCATTTTGTGTTGTGTGGGGTGTATGTCTGTTTTTATGTTAATATATACTTTATGGGAGTTTAAAATAAACATACATATAAATACCAATATGAAATATTATATAAATATATAAATAGATATATAAACATACGTTATGGGGAAGGAATCTGGAGATTTAGGAAATACCTACTGTTCGCTTAATCGTCTGGTTCTGAATCCGGCACATGCCAGATGTGGTCGAGGTCCAACAGTATGTGTTTAGGTAGTCTGTGGGTATATCTGAAAGTAAAGTCAGCAGGGGAATTATATTGACCGATTTCTTGAATGAGTTTATTTTTACTATGTCTGAGAGATTTGTAAAATCGGTCTGTGAGTCTGTGAGTGTATTCAAATAAGGTCGGAATGTCTTCTCTGTCATGAAGTTTTTTCAAGTTAGTTCTCCACCTCGTATTGTAAGTGATTTTAATGCAGAGATTTTGTAAAGTCTGTAGTCTCGTATGGTCAGAATGTGAGATGCTACCCCACACGGGGATCGCATATGTCAGTACCGGTCGGATAAGCGAGTAGTAGACGAGGAGTTTGGTTCTGGGAAGTAGCGGGCTTCTTCGATTGAATATTGGTTTCATCGCGCCGACTGCCTTTCTGGCTTTGTTGTGTGCCTTGAATATGTGAGATTTCCAGTTGAGGCGTGAGTCCATGGTCAGGCCCAGGTAGACAACTTCATCCTTCCATTCTAAGACGTGTCCTCCCATTTCGATGTTGACGTCTGGTTTTGTCTTCTTGCGTTTCCTCGTGTACATTATGACCTCGGTTTTGGCCTCGTTCAGTTTGAGGCGCCAGTTTTTGTAGTATTCTACGAGAGCGTCGAGCGCCCTCTGTAGGTATATGGCCGCCATATCCGGGTGAAGCGAGGAAACGTAGAGTTTGACGTCATCTGCGTATATGGATGTCTTGCATCTCTCGTCCTGGGGGATGTCGTGCGTGAAGATGTTGAAGAGATGGGGTCCCAGCAAACTTCCTTGTGGCACGCCTTTTGGAATCTCACGTATTGTCGACAGCGCATCCTTGATGAAGACTCTGAAAGATCTGTTCTTCAGGTATTCTTGGATCACTCTGATGATGTAGATGGGCGTGTTCGTCTTGTGAAGCTTGTGCAGGAGCCCTCTGATCCAAACAGTGTCGAATGCCTTTTCCAAGTCGAGGAGCGCAGCGGCAGTGTAGCGATGTTCGTTGAATTTTCTTGCGATGAATTCCGCTACTCTGGTAAGTTGGTGGGTGGTGGAATGCCTCTTCCGGAATCCGAACTGCTCGTCCGGCAAAGTGTGGTTTTCTTCGTGGTGTGGAAGCAGCCTGTTGAGTATAATCTGTTCAAATAACTTGCTCAGAGTGGAGAGTAGACTGATGGGCCGATAGTTCGTCGGCTGCTTCTTGTCCTTGTTGGGCTTGGAGAAGGGCAGCACGGTGGCCATTTTCCAGATCTGCGGGAAATGTCCGGTCATGAGGCAGGCATTGAACAGTTTTGTAGTGTAAATGATGGCTTTTTGAGGAAGATGTTTGAGTAAAATGTTGTGTATTTGATCGCTTCCCGGCGCCTTATTGGTCTTCAATCGCTTGATGATGACGGCAACTTCACTCGGCGTGCTAAAATGAATGTCGGCGACGTTCGTCTGCTCCGCTTGATCCAGATCTCGAAGAGAGTCTTCTACTAGTCGATCCGTTTCCGGATCACTCAGGCCATCCGTGGCTGTATAGGCTCTCTCAAATCCGTCGGCGAGCGCGTTTGCCTTCTCTTCAAGTGACAGCGCGAGTCCAGAGCCGTCCAACTTCTCAAACGGGGGAATCGTGTGGTCTTGATGTCTCAGGGCTTTCGCCATTTTCCATAGGCTGTTGTCCTTTGGCGTGAGTGACGTAACTTTCTTCGTCCAAAGTTCGCGCCTGAGATTGGTGATTTCTTGCTTGATTTCCCGCTGCAGGCAGTTGTAGGCAGTCTTGAAGTATTCGTCCCGCGTGCTGTGATATATGCGGCGCAGGCGATTCTTTTCTTTGATGAGCGATAAGACATACTCGGGAAGTTTGATCGTGTATGTGTGTACTTCTTTGAGAGGTATGTATGTGTCTTGTGCGTGTTGAATGATTTCCGTGAGAGTGCTAGCGGCTTCGTCAATTTCTTCTGATGAGCGCAGAGTTCCCGACGTTAGGTATATTCGTTCGTTAATTTCTTTCTTGAATCCTTCCCAGTCGGCGTCCTTGTAGTTTCGCTGTTTTCTGGGGCTCCTAGAAGTCGTTCCTCCGATGCTGAAGCTCACGGGCAGGTGATCCGACGAGAGTTCATCTAGCGTGCGTAGTGGCGAGATCGTCTTGACGTTTTTCTCGAGTACGATGTCCAGCGTGCTGGGGTACTTTGCGCGTGCTGAGTGGAACGTCGGTTTGTCCGGGGCCATTATCGTGTAGTTATGAGTCTGCATATGTGTGAAGAGCGTTTTCCCGTTCGCATTGCCTCTGTAGTTATTCCAATAGTTGTGCTTGGCGTTTAGGTCTCCTCCTAGAACAACAATTGGGCGCAAATTAAGTAATTTATCTAAATCTTCTCTCACCAGATTGTAGTTCAAATTGCAGTAGGCGGCGATGAAGGTATGCGCTCTATCTTCTATGATGACTTCGATAATTGTGGCTTCAGTATACTTCAACTTCGGAGTGGGGATCCTTGTAGACGTGATTGATTGACGAACGAATATAGCGGTACCACCGCCTTGTCCTTCCGCTCGGTCGTCTCGGTGAATTTCAAAGCCGGGCACTCTCAGCGGTGTGTCGTGTTTTAAATGCGTTTCTGAAATTAAAATAATATCAGTGTTTGTATTATTTGCTAGGGCGAGCAGTTCATCGGTCTTGAAACGGATGCTGTGGGCATTCCACAGGAGGACGTTGACCATCTCGGGATTAGACATCGAGAGTGGAGGTGATCAGCTCCATCAAGATGACGAGCTTCTCGGTCTTGTTTGTGCAGCGGGCCAGCTGCGATCGCACGCGCAGTAGACCCTGGAGCAGGGCCATTATGTCCACATCATCTTCGGCGGAGGCGGACTGTTGCTGTGGGCGGGGGTGCTGACGGGGCTCGTCTTCATGCTGCTGCTGCTGCTGGTGCGTGGCTGAGGAGCCACCGGCTACGTCAGCCCAGGAGCGTCCATCAGTCCTCGGCGCCGTCTGCGCCTGAGGATGTGGCCTGCTTCCTTGGGCCTGGCGGTGTGGTGGTCTCTGGCGCTGCTGCAGCGAGGAGACGTAAGCTACCCTCTTCGGGCAGCCTCTGAAGTTGGCCGGATGGGGGCCGCCGCAGTTGCAGCATGCGGCTGGCTCGTCCCTCGTCGTCTTCGGGCACAGCGCCGAGGTGTGCTCCAGCAAGCACTTCACACACCTGGCGGTGTGCGAGCAGTTCCGGGACCCGTGCCCGAAATTCTGACATCTGTAGCACTGCGTGCCGTGCTGCAGGTGGTTGCTACGGTGCTTCTGCAGGCGGATCCGGCAGTGGCACAGGTATTTGACAGCCGCTCTCAGCTGTCCCATGTTCACCTCTTTGGCGAACTGCGCTAAGTACATAGGATACTCAGCTGAGGCGGTTGTCATCCTCACAACCTTGATGGCAGGGTATCCTTGCTCTGCCAGATCCTCCATGATGTCAGCCGTGTCGACTGCTGGCAGGCCCTTGATGACGGCCTTCTTCATCTTCTCCGCCTCGGCCGTGAAGGTGTGGAAGCCCCTAGCTTCCCCCCGCAGTCCATTGGTCAGAGCGCGGTGGTCATCCATACTCCGCACAAAGATGTTGGCAGTCCCGCCCCGGTTGTACCGGAAGGTAAAATTGGGATGCCCCAGATGTCCTTGCACGGTCGCGGTAATCTGCGCGTGCGTCAGGTCCCCCAGGGTCATTACGACCGGGGGGACACGATCTTTCCTGGCCGCTGCACCTGTGGGAGAGGAAAAATTATTAGTATTTGTGCGCTTTATACGCGGTGCACCGCCGCCCTCAGTGACCTCTGGGAGGTCACCAAACCTGTTGCCGGTTGGCACCGGCCGGGAGTCCTGTGGGGAGAGGGGCCGCTTGACGGGGTTGGATGGCTTCCTCCATCCTTCCTCCTGGCGGCTCGACGTGTCCATGTCCTGGGGGGGCTGCTGAGGTCTCGCTGGGGGCCGGTAGGCAGAGGCTGGGCCTACCGGGGGGCGGCTGGGCCCGGCTACAGGCTCGGGCATCGGGATGGGGGCTGGGATGGCGGCGGGAGTCGCGGCTGGAGTCGGGGCAGGAGTCGGGGCAGGAGTCGGGGCAGGAGTCGGGGCAGGAGTCCGGGGCTGGTAGGCGGGGATGGTGAACAGGATGGACCCTGTTTGCGTCTGCCTTCTGTATTGGCGGGCGCCCGGAGGGATGATGATGGGAGAATCCTCCGGATTGGCAGGTATTAGCCGCGCGGGGTACATCCGCACGGCAGGGGTCCTACTCTTCGGCTTGAAGATGGGGATTTGGATTCGTGGTGGGGCCAGGGCGTCTTCTTCGTTGCCTTGAAAAAGGCAGTTGGGGGGCGCGAGCGCCTATGCAGGGAGCCGGTCGGTGTCCGGCCGGCTGACGAAAGAGCGGTGGTCTGGCTGTGTAAACACAAGCCAGACAGAGCGTGTATGCGGGCACAAAACTCTCACGTCTCGATAAGCGACTGTCGCAGGCGGCAGTCTTTAATAAAAACATCAAGGAGCGTAGGGTGTGAGGCAGGGAGAAACGGTACGGCGTTATGCCCGGCGCACCGAACGCCGGTGCATCCTAACTTTCTAGTCGGTCCAATTCTAAGAATTTCATCTTAGTTCTTAGAATCGGGCCGACACAAAGGACTGGCAAGGGCTCTAGCCCGCCAGTAGGCCCCTTTAAATAGACCGCTAAAAGCCGTACTTCGGCAGAGATCCAGACACCGCCTTCACCGGAACATCTCTCCCTGCTCTGCTCTACCTCCTCTGATCGACTTCACCACTGCACTGGACTTCTCATTTCGGCCGACCTGCTCACCTTCCTGAAAAGCATATTGCAATTGTCGATCGCCCTTATCAGGGCGCAGGTTTCCCCCCTACCTTCCTTCCCCCTTGCCTTCTACCTTTTTCCTAACATTATTCCCAACCTTTTCCCACATTTTACCCCACTTTTCCCTTTACCCACATTTTACCCCACTTTTTCCTTTTCCCACATTTTACCCTACTTTTCCCTGTACCCACATTTTTTCCTACTCTCCCCACATTTTTACCCCCTTCTTCCCTTTTCCCTCGTTTTTTCCCACCTTTTCCCTAGGCGTCGAAGCGGCCAGCCGGTCCCTTCCCGCTACATCGTCTGTGCGGCGGTCGGCTACAGCGCCCGTCCCGTACATGGTCCTTCGAGCCGGATACCGTCTTCACGCCTTCATCCCTCCACGCCACCACGCCTTCACGCCTCCACGCCGTCTAGCGACACCCTGAGATGCCGTCGCTGCGAAGCGGCCGCGAGATGGTGGCGGGACCACACGCTGCCAGCCCTGCCGGCCCACACTACGCCGGCCCTGACAGCACACCGTCCTCTGATGCCTCCACCACCACGAAGGACTCCGTCAGGCAGCTCCGAAGGGAGCACAGAGCGCTGAGCAGGCAGCTCGCTGCGCTGTTCGCATCCCTCCCCATTGCGACGCAGTACCTGCCTGGCGCCTACCCTGGGGCGTATCCTGGGGTGCCCGCTGCCGCCTACCCTGCGGCCTACCCTGGCGCGCCCCCTTCCGCCCACCTTGGCACACTCCCTGGTGGGAGTGGCGCGCCCTCTGCCGCCTACTCTGGCGTGCATCTTGGGGCGCCCACAGCCGCCTACCCTGCAACCTACCCTGGCGCGCCCCCTTCCGCCCACCTTGGCACACTCCCTGGTGGGAGTGGCGCGCCCGCTGCCGCCTACTCTGCGGTCTACCCTGGCGGACCCCTTGGTGCCCATCCTGACGCCCCCTCTGGTGCCCATCTTGGCACCACCTCTGGTGTCCTTCCTGGCTTGCACCCTGGCGCCCCCTCTGGTGCCTACCCTGGCGTGCAACCTGGCACCCTCCCTGGTGCGCATCCTGGCGGACCCCTTGGTGCCCATCTTGGCACCACCTCTGGTGTCCTTCCTGGCTTGCACCCTGGCGCCCCCTCTGGTGTCCTTCCTGGCTTGCACCCTGGCGCCCCCTCTGGTGCCAATGCTGGCTTGCACCCTGACGCCCCCTCTGGCGCCCACCCTGGCGTGCACCCTGGCGCCCCCTCTGGCGCCCCTCCTTGTGCCTACCCTGGCGGACCCCTTGGTGCCCATCTTGGCACCCCCTCTGGTGTCCTTCCTGGTGTGCACCCTGGCACACCCTCTGGCGCCCCCTCTGGTGCCCATCCTGGCGTGCACCCTGGCGCCCCCTCTGGTGTCCTTCCTGGTGTGCACCCTGGCACACCCTCTGGCGCCCCCTCTGGTGCCCGTCCTGGCGTGCACCCTGGCGCCCCCTCTGGCGCCCTTCCTGATGCGCACCCTGGTGGACCCCTTGGTGCTTGTCTTGGCACCCCCTCTGGTGTCCTTCCTGGTGTGCCCCCTGGCACACCCTCTGACGTTCACCCTGGCGTGCACCCTGGCGCCCCCTCTGGTGCACATCCTGGCGTGCACCCTGACGCCCCCTCTGGTGTCCATCCTGGTGGCCATGCTGACGCACCCTCTGGTACCAGTGACTGTGTCCGACAAGACGCCATCCCGGCTGTCACCCTGCTGTCTGAAGCCATCCACTCCACGCGCACCAAGGCCAGCCCTGCCCCAGCAGTGCCACTTACAAAGAAGTGGTACGCCGTAGCAGCGCCACTTACAGAGAAGTGGTGCTCCTCACAGCGCCTTCCTGCACATCGCCCCGCGGCGCACCCCGCAGCGCGATGGGGGGAGTCGAATGCGGCACACTGCTCTACTCACGGCTCTGCTCCTCGCCGCCCTGCTCGCGGCTCTGCTCCTCGCCGCCGCCCTGCTCGTGGCTCTGCGGCACGCCGCTTTGCTACACGCGGCTCTGCTCCTTGCCGCCGCTCTGCTCGTGGCTCTGCTCCTCGCCGCCGCCCTGCTCGCGGCTCTGCGGCACGCCGCCTTGCTACACGCGGCCCTGCTCCTTGCCGCCGCTCTGCTCGTCGCCGCCGCCCTGCTTGCGGCTCTGCTCCTTGCTGCCCTCGCCACCCACGGCGCCTCCCTGCACGTCGCCTTGTGGCACATCCCGCAGCGCGATGGGGGGAGTGGATTGCGACACGCCGCCTCACTGAACGCGGCTCTGCTCCTCGCCGCCCACGACGCCATTGCCCTGATGCACTCAGCCCTGCTACACTCGGCTCTGCTACACTCGGCTCTGCTGCACGCCCCTTTTCGCGTGGCTATCCAGCTATCCACGCTCCCCACGGCCTCGCTTCAGGCAAGCCCCACATAATGGCCGCTGCCCAGATGAGCGCTACCCTCTGTGCCCTGACAACTGTACCCCCCAGCTGCTGCAGAAACAAACCGTTCTGCTGTATGATGGCCCTGCTGCACGCCGCCTTCCTGCACGCCGCTCTGCTGCACGCCGCCTTCCTGCACGCCGCTCTTCTGCACGTCGTCTCCCTGCACGTCGCCCCGCTGCAGCTCCCGCAGCACGATGGGGGGAGTGGACGGGGGACGCAAGCATCGAGGACGCCACTGACATGCACGTCCGGTCAGTTAGGCGCAGCCGTGACTGCACCGGGGGGAGTATGTACCGGACGTGTTTTGTGAATAATTAGTTGATCTGTAATAAATTGTATCACGGGGTCAAGCAGTCCGTACAGAGACAAAAAAGAAGGCTTGACCCCCCCCCCCCCCCCTCTTCCCTTTTGTACGTATCTACAACCTACCCTTTTTCAACTTTGCATAAGGTTTGAATTTGCGCAAAGTAGTCTCTTACAAAAACTCACCTTTGCGCAAATCCCGAACTATGCAAAGCCATTTTTTGCATAAAACTCTTTATCTAAATACCAAATCAATTTATTATATGTTCAATTAAATTGTGCAGAGCAACTTTGCATGAAACCAAATCATGCAAAGTTACTCTGCACAAATAACCAATTGTGCAAACTCATAATGTGTCTTTTAATAAAAACATCAAGGAGCGTAGGGTGTGAGGCAGGGAGAAACGGTACGGCGTTATGCCCGGCGCACCGAACGCCGGTGCATCCTAACTTTCTAGTCGGTCCAATTCTAAGAATTTCATCTTAGTTCTTAGAATCGGGCCGACACAAAGGACTGGCAAGGGCTCTAGCCCGCCAGTAGGCCCCTTTAAATAGACCGCTAAAAGCCGTACTTCGGCAGAGATCCAGACACCGCCTTCACCGGAACATCTCTCCCTGCTCTGCTCTACCTCCTCTGATCGACTTCACCACTGCACTGGACTTCTCATTTCGGCCGACCTGCTCACCTTCCTGAAAAGCATATTGCAATTGTCGATCGCCCTTATCAGGGCGCAGGTTTCCCCCCTACCTTCCTTCCCCCTTGCCTTCTACCTTTTTCCTAACATTATTCCCAACCTTTTCCCACATTTTACCCCACTTTTCCCTTTACCCACATTTTACCCCACTTTTTCCTTTTCCCACATTTTACCCTACTTTTACCTGTACCCACATTTTTTCCTACTCTCCCCACATTTTTACCCCCTTCTTCCCTTTTCCCTCGTTTTTTCCCACCTTTTCCCTAGGCGTCGAAGCGGCCAGCCGGTCCCTTCCCGCTACATCGTCTGTGCGGCGGTCGGCTACAGCGCCCGTCCCGTACAACAATACATATCAAACTAGAGGATTGGTATCGAAATAAATTTATGTATGCGCTAATTACCTGAAACACTCAGTTTGCTGCAGTTGCGTACAATAAAAAACTAAATAAATGTTGTATGTTCCTTATTAGGAAAGGTTAAAGGTTAAAGACTAACTTGATCTCTGGATCCCCTTTTCAACTTTCAGTCCATCTTCACGGCCGCTGGTCACTTGTCAATATTTGATTGTCTTATAAACACAAACAGTTCAACACAATTCACATAAAACACAGCTACAATCGGTGGTCGCGACGGGTTAACTTGAATATTCAAAATACATTGCGGGTTTAATAAATGTAACACGAAAGTGTTACATTTATTACAATATTCATACAATGCGTGTAGCCAGCGGTGCGTGGCGACGAACGAATGATTTTTGTCTAACCTAACTAACTAACTAACTAACCATCACGCCGTTTCCCCGCAGGGGTAGGCAGAGAGGACGGACCGCCAAACAACTCGGTCTTGGCATACACTCTTCGCCTCATTCACATTCATACATCTTATCATACATACTCTTCTATTATTCTGACTCTTGACATGGCCCGACTCAAGTATCTGATTCACTTCATCGTGCCATGTCTTCCTCGGGCGTCCTCGACTTCTTCTACCATTCACATTCGCATCATATATTCTCTTGACACTCCTTTCTTCATTCATTCGCTCTATATGTCCAAACCATCTAAGCGTCCCTTTTTTAATCTTACTTATGACGCTCACATCGGTCTTGCATTCTTTTCGGATCTCCACATTCCTCAGACGATCATACATGGTTTTACCACACATACGCCTCAGGGATCTCATTTCTACAGCATTCAGTCTACTTTCATCCTTTCTCTGCCAGTTCCATGCTTCACTGCCATACATCAGGGTAGGTACCAGCACTCCATTGTGAACAGCTAGCTTCGCTACTTTGGACAGATTTTTGTTGGCGCCAACAGCATTCAGTCCACCATTAATGGAGTTACCTGCATTTACCCTTCTTTCAATATCCCCATTAGCCTTCCCATCTCTCGTAAACATACTTCCCAAATACACAAACTCATCAACTTGCTCTAAGTATTCATCATTCACAACTATATTGCACACTGTTTTCGTACTCTCTCTTTCAAACACCATTACTTTTGACTTACTTAATTCATCATCAACTCATTCTTCATACATACTTCGTTCATCCTAGATTCGAGCCGTTGGACCAAAGTCAGAAAAGAAAATAAAGGAACGCATTTAGGCTATTAAATTACATTGATTTGAGCAATCGGTTGGTACCATTCCACACAGGAGGCTCTGAGGAAAATAATTTACCTAAGAGCCTATGTCATCTTTGGGGATGCTGTGTGGAGGGTGTTTTTAAAAAAAGGAAGGAGAGGAAGTTCCGGGAAGGAAAAAATATGAAGGTTGGGTAGGAATCTGGGGTTAAGTGTATCCAGATCATCTGCCGCCAAGACTTAGACAGACCTCACCCCATGAACCCGGGAACCCTTGCTAAGTCACCAAACGTAGCATACCTCTTGGGGTGACCTATGGCAGAGGTGTTGGTTATCCAATAAATGGTTCCTGGGACGGCAGTACCCATATCTGCCTCATAAATTGAGCCAGATAAACCAGATAATCACGCAAACAGTCATTTACAGAATACGAGAATATTATTTCATGCGCTAGTGCGAAAATGCATCTATTTAGTGCGCCTAACCTAACCTTTACGCGCGGTTGAAGTAAAACTTCTTTGAGTAAAGCCTAAATAAAAACTTTAATTTTTTAGGCGGCGAAATATGATTAGGTTGTTCATTTTTAGGTTTATGTTTATTTATAGACGAAGGTGTAAAATTTTCCTGTGATTCAGCCATTTGAGTTCTAAATAACACTATTTTTACTCTCAAACTACTGCCACTTTTTACTTCAATAACTTTTTTTTAATTTATTTTATTTTATTTTATTTAATTTTTTTTTTTTATAGAGAAACTTCACGAGAGTCCCAACTGCTCCCTTCTGGAGCCAGTGAGACTATGGCATCCCCAATTGGAGTATGTTGTGAGGCTGAAGGTATGTGGGGAAGGGAAGGAAATGGGGAAGAGGAAGGAAAGTACCTGGCTATTCAGATCTAGTCACTAAACACGGCTAAAGCCATTATTAAGCAACGTTTCAATTCTGAATGGTGGTCTTACACCAGGGCGATACTGAGAGTATCTTCCACTCTGGAACGTGCCGCAAATATAGTATATATTATTTTTATTAATTAATTGTGAAATAACACAAATTAATCAAATAAAATTTATTTGCGCACGCCGGGTTCGAACCCGCAACTTTCCGATTGGGAGTCAAGTGTCTTACCACTCGGCCACGGACGGTCGTCTCACTAAACTAGAACTAGACTCAACTAGAACTCAACTAGAACTCCCAAGAATCAGAAAGAGAAAAGGCTGAATATTCACCGTAAAAAATAATATAAATTAAAAGGTTCAACTTAAATCTTTAGTTAAATCACATAATAATCAACAAAACATAACAAAAACCTGTTGAACTTACCTTATACATTACTGTACAAAAATAAACGGGTGATGTCTGACGTTTGAGTTTTGAGGTTTTGTTATTCGTTGCTAGGCTTCGGACACACTGTTGCCATACCTAAGACGTTAATGAAAAAAGATTTGAGTTACGCCGTTCTTCCACGTCGCTATTCACAAGCGACGCTACCGCTACCAGTCAAACAAATTTGCCTAGTGGCGTTTTCAAACACTAATAATAGTATAGAAAACACAGACGAGCGGCGATCGCGTCGCTTGAAGGTAGCTCCATGGAAGAACGGCGTTACCGGTCCCAATGCCCCTAAGAAGTCTTACTTAAAAAAAAACTTTCTTTTCGCCCTCCTGAATAATTAACATTTTGTCCTTTCATTTCAAATTTCTGTAATCGATAAAATCAAACGACACGCGATACACTAAATTTGAACACAGCATTAAATTATGTTCATTTTACAGCATATTTTGATGGTTTACTTTGTAAAAAATAAATCGTGTGGCAATCACAATAGTAAGCGACATGCAATACACAAAATCGAAACACAAAATCAAATGGCTTTTCGTCAAAAATGTCTCAAGTCAACAAAGAATACCTACCTTGCAGTAGGTAAGATTTGAACGGAAACCTAGCTTTTAGCCCATTAATCATGCGCTCTGTCTCTCTTACACTTGCCTGACATCGTATATTGCTACACCTTTTGATCGAATTAAAATTTTTAAAATAATCAAACATTAATTAGAAAACCGCTGATACAAACAAAGATCTGACTGTTTAAAAACCATCGTGCGCAAATTAATTTAATTTGATTGGGTCGTGTTATTTCACAATTTATACATTAAAAATAATATACATCTTACGAATACTATAAATGCGAAAGTTTGTATGGATGTATGTGTGTTTGTTACTCTTTCACGCAAAAACTACTGAATGGATTTTAATGAAAATTTACAATGATGTAGCTCATACATCAGAATGACATATAAGCTAGCTATTTTCTATATATTACAAATAATAATGATTGTTTAATAGAAAATGTCAAAATTTGAGAATGACATTTTGAAAAACAATGATGGTTAAATCAAGATTGTACTTTAGAAAATATTTAAATTAGTGAATTTATTTGAAGAACTCGCCTAATACTTTCAATCAAATCAAGAATTTTAGATATTTTAAATAAATAGGTCAAGAATTTTGGTATAAACATAGACGGGACCTAGGAAAAGCAAATAGGTTTTTCGAAGTACTAATCCTGCGCAGACGAAGTCGCGGGCAGAAGCTTGTATAGTATATTTGCGGCACGTTACAAAGTGGAAGATGCTCTCAGTATCGCCCTGGTACCACCATTCGGCAATGAAACGTCGCTTGAAATGGCTTTAGC
Source organism: Limnephilus auricula (assembly GCA_951813805.1). Classification (NCBI taxonomy): domain Eukaryota; kingdom Metazoa; phylum Arthropoda; class Insecta; order Trichoptera; family Limnephilidae; genus Limnephilus; species Limnephilus auricula. The sequence continues at coordinate 8,805,744 of OX638412.1, forward strand.
CGTGTTTGCTGACCAAATTTCAATTTGTGAGGCGAGTATGGGTACTGCCGTCCGGGAACCATTTATTGGACAACTAACACCTCTCCCACACTAGGTCACCCCAAGTGGTTCGCTACGTTTAGTGACTGCGAAAGGGTTTCTGGTTCATGGGTGTAGATTCACCAACTGCGTGGCAGGCCGGACCGGGAGAGACTGGTTGAAGGAGACCTTTTGATCTCTCCAGCCGGACCCTCTCGACCCATCGCCTTGCACCGCAGTGGGAGGGATGGCTTTACACGTCCATCACTCCTGGACATATTGATCCTCAGATTCCTACCCACCCCTCAAACCTTTTTCCTTCCCACGACTTCCTCTTCTTCCATTCCCTTTTTTTTTATAGAGAAACGTCACAAGAGTCCCAACTGCTCCCTTCTGGAGCCAGTGAGACTATGGCATCCCCAATTGGAGTAGGGAAGGGAAGGAGATGGGGAAGAGGAAGGTGGGAAAGTACCTGGCTATTCAGATCTAGTCACTAAACATGGCTAAAGCCATTATTAAGCAACGTTTCAATTATGAATGGTGGTCTTACACCAGGGCGATACTGAGAGTATCTTCCACTCTGGAACGTGCCGCAAATATAACATATATTATTTTTATTAATTAATTGTGAAATAACACAAATTAATCAAATAAAATTTATTTGCGCACGCCGGGTTCGAACCCGCGACCTTCCAAATGGGAGTCAAGTGTCTTACCACTCGACCACGGAAGGTGGTCAAAAAAGACCTTAAAAGACCCTCCACACAGCATCTTCAAAGATGACGTAGGCCCTGAGGGATTTTTTTTCCTCAAGTCCTCCTGTGTGGAGCTAATGTTAAAAAAAGGCTTTAGCCGTGTTTAGTGAATAGCCAGGTACTTCCCCACCTTCCTCTTTCCATCTCCTACCCCTCCCCACTATAAATTAATTCGTTTGATATCTATACCAACTAATTATTAACCCCTCAGGCCACGGGCATATTTATCGAGCAAGGTCAGAAAATTTCCTCATTTTTTTACAATACCTCCACACAGGAGGCCCTGGAGAAAATAATTCCCCTCAGGACCTATGTCATCTTAAGGGATGCTGTGTAGAGGGTTGTTTTTAGGAAAGGAAGGAGAAGATTTTCTGGGAAGGAAAAAGGTATGAGAGGTGGGAAGGAATCTGGGGGTCAGTGTGTCCAAAAATGTCTCGCCTTACATTTTTTCTAACTAATATAATGGTAAGAAAAAAAATAAAAACACAAAACATATGTTTTTTAACCTATGTATTATAAACGTTATTGTCACCAAAACTTTTTGTCAATCCATAAAAAGAATCTTACTAATATTATAAACGCGAAAGTTTGTATGGATGTATGTATGTTTGTTACTCTTCCAAGCAAAATTTACTGAATGGATTTTAATGAAACTTTACAATAACATAGCTCATATATGAGAATAACATATAGGCTATAATTCATAAAGCTAACTATTTATTTTCAATATATTGAAAATAATAATTATTGTTTAATAGAAAACGTCAAAATTTGAGAATGATATTTTTCAAACCAATGATTGTTAAATCAAAATTCTATTTTGGAAAAAATTTAAATTAGTGAATTTATTTGAAGTACTTGCATAATACTTTGAATCGAATCAAGAATTATACATATTTTAAATAAATAGGTTAGGAATTTTGGTATAAACGTAGATGGGACCTAGGAAAAGAAAATAGATTACTCGAAGTACTAATCCTACGCAGACGAAGTCGTGGGCAGAAGCTAGTAATTAATAAAAAAATCACGACGTTTCATATTTTTTCCTCAAATTTCAGTCGGAAATATTGATTTTATGAAGGTGCACATTTTAATTTTTCAATGGTTAACTTCTAGATTCGAATATAAAGCGTGGTGTTTTCTCTTTCTAGCACCGTTGGGATCACATTTCTCACCATGACAGTAAGGGAGATATAACAATATCTTTGATACCTTAGAGAGCTGTTTCCAAAAGCGATCGAATTAGCCAGAGGAGTTGAAAGTATTTTTAAAGACGATTTAACCTCTAACTGGCCGCGGTCCCCCCGGCGGGTACGGATTTTTAAAGCAATTTTGCCCCTTATGTATAAAGAAATTGTTTGAAGAAGGTCAGAATCGCTTGGGCCATTCTCGTTCTTGACAAAACGAAATACTGGATAGCATATAACCACTCCGAATAATTCAAATTAATTGTCAATGACGCGCCGGGCACCAAAGATGGCGGACAAAATGGCTGCCGCTTGATAAAATGAACGCTGTCATATTCAAAGTCTATATTTATTAATTATTTTTTATATAAATCCATTGTGGAAAGCATAGATTTGAGTGATTATTAGGAAGTTCGTTTTATCTACATTATTTTGATGTAATTTTTGTAATATATCACAAAAGAAATGATATAAAAATTGAATTCGTAAGAAAGGTGAGAACTGTCAAATATTTTACGTCGTATTGAAAAAATATATTTTTTGTATGCTGGATTTCAAAAGGTTAAGGTTTGAAATTGGTAAATAGTGCATAAATAAATATAATTTTATGATAAATATCATTTCAAGGGGCCAATTGTAAGGAATCAACTGTCGGGAAACGTTAAAAGCAAGCATACAATCGCATTTCTTGTGTTTTTATCCTATGTTTCAGGATTCTAGTAGTACAGCAGTTTCAGCCTTATGTCAGTGTAATTTCTGCTATGGTACAGAATTTCAGTAATGCTCCGACAGCTCTGCCGCGCGGTCGCTCTGGTGTCGAAATACTTCGCTTCGTCTCGCAAAAACTTTTACACGAGCCACATTGTGATAATTCTTTTGGATCAAATGATTAATTAACACATAAAACAACAAATTTATTAGTCACAGATGTTTAATAAAAGTTTGCTGTACTGTGGGTTACTCTAAAACAAAGTTTTAAAATACGTTGTGCGATAATTTTCAATCAAATAACTTTAATAAGAATTAAAAATTTAACTTAATTTTAATGTTGTGTTTAGTTTATTATCAGTAAACAGTAGTAAATCTAACTATACGCAAGTTGTGAAGCAAGTGAAATGCGTGTGTTGTTTAATTAAAAAAACTTTTAATTATTTATTTGTTATCAAAATAGTGTAAAAGATTAATTTTGTTGCTGTTTAAACATTTAAAAGTTGATGTTGATGTTACCTTGGTGATAAAATCAGTTTTTCTTCGCTATCAACAAGTAGGTAAGTTAAATAATGGCTTTTTACTATTTTATTTAATGAACAGAAGTTAACTAATTTTAATTTAAAATTGCAAAAGTTTTAAAGTTCTGAAGAATTGTGGGGTGTGGTTTAATTTGCAAGGGTCGATGCTTTTCGGGACCTCTGGTTCCCTAAGGCTTTCAGGACATTTAAGGCCTGAGGCCTAGAACATTATTAATCATAAGGGATGTTGTATTAACAATGCTTAAACAAGGCATTTCTTGGTATATGTTCTATGTTATTTATATTATGCGAAAATATTTAAATTTCGAATGTTAGGACCAGTTTTTTCACAGAATTTGAAAATTCAACAACTTGAACAACAATTTCTTTTTCAAGTTTTGTGAAAGTTATTTTTGTAATATTTTTAATGTGAATACTAAACAAGAGTCCCAACTGCTCTCAACCGCCGGGAGCCAATGGGGGATGTTGTGAGGCGAAAGGTAGTATGTAGGGAAAGCAGATGGGGAAGAGGAAGGGTCTGGTCAGATTTCAAGCAAAATTTCAATTCTGAATGTTGGTCTTACACCAGGGTGATACTGAGAGTATCTTCCACTCTGGAACGTGCCGCAAATAAATATGTCTTATATTATTTTAGGTGATTAAATTGTGAAACGATAGAATTCAGTAAAATTTACTAACGCACGTCGGGATTTGAACCCGCAACTTTCGGATCGCTAGTCGAGAGCCTTACCCCTCGACCAAGGAGGATGTCAAGTTCTACCATTCTATTGAAGCTTTGTTATTATTTCATTATGGAATAGTTGTTTCACAAAATTGAAATAATTAATAGAAATTAGAGCAATTTGATGAGTTAATTCTTTGAAAGAGTTTTTATTTTATATTTATACGATTTCCGCACAAGAGTTCCAACTGCTCCTGTCTGAAGCTAGTGAGAATATGGCATCCCTAATTGTGGTATGTTGTGAGGCTGAAGGTAGTGTGGAGGGGAAGGTGATGGGAAAGAGGAAGGTGGAGAAGTACGTGGCTATTCAGATCTGGTCACCAAACATGGCTAAAGCCCTTTCAAGCAACGTTTCAATTCTGAATGGTGGTCTTACACCAGGATACGGAGAGTATCTTCCACTCTGGAACGTGCCTCAAATATATTCTACGAGGAAAATATGGCACGATCAATTGAAGCAAATACTAAAGTCGAATTATGTCAAGTGTCTTAAAAACAATTTCTATATATAAGACTATTAATGCACGTGAATGAGGCAAGGAGGGAGTGCCAATGAAGAGTTGTGTGGCGGTCTATCCTATCTGCCTACCTCTTTAGATAAACGGCGTGATAGTTACTTAATTAAATTTTAACTTTTTTAGATGAAATTATTTATTCGTCGACGCATAACATACCAGTATATCATTTATATTGACTTCAGTTGTTCGGTGAAGTTCTAGCGACATTTTGGTATCTTAGAAAATTTCTGTTTTACCATCTTGAAAATACTGTCTTGGCTTTTTGTATGTACCTGCATAGCAATGTATTAAATTTACGCCCTAAAATATCACCCATCAAGGTACATATACATTTAACGGTTTTACCTTTTGTGGGTCAGTTTTATAGATGTCAAAAAGTAACTGTTCTTTATAAATACCTACCCCTTAAAATTCAAATGCAGTACCGAATTGCTAATCTTTCGACAAATACAGAACATTATTTTAAACCGATTTTGCATTACGCAACTAGTTGCATGTATGTTCCAAATAATTGCATGAAATTAAAAATTTCATCTAAATTGCGTAAATTTATTGGCGTGCGACTTTTAGTATCACACAATAATGGCGTCATCAAAATCAAAGCTTTTTCTGCAATGCATAATGTTGTTGTACACATGTCGAAGTATAAAATTAAAAAAAAAAAAAACTGTTAAGAAAGAAAAGGTTGTGTTAGATTCGAGGATAGTTATCAAGAATGCGGTTAATCTCTGAATTAGCAGATGAAGATCGTTAAAACTCTCTCGCAATTACAAGGAACATACACATCTTTTCCGTTGAAATGCTTTCGCGACACTAGTTGTATCACGGTTTTACACTACGCAATTAGTTGCATAGTACTAGTAGCGCTGTAATTTCGCGACAGCGCAATGCTAATTTGTTGCATACAACTAATGCATGCATGATAAAACTACGTGTTTATACGCGAAACTAGCAGTGCAATTAATGTCGTGAAACAACTTGTGCGCAACTAGTTGCATAATGTAAATTCGGATTAAAGAAACTTTTTTTTTTAACAGGTAGTTCTTTTTTTAAAAGCTTACGAACACAATAGAATTTTCTTGGCTAGATTGGTCTTTAGGCTTTACCTGCAGAGGGAAATTGCCTATTCTCTTCTTCTTCCTTGCACTGTCCCAACTCATTGCCTAGGTAGGCTGTTGGGGTCGGCTCTCCTTGTTCTCAGGTTGTAGCTTCTTCGGTTCTGGGTGTCGCTCTCTTAAAGGCCGTTTCTACTTAGGATTTTGGAGCATTGAGTCACCCAGGAGTTCTTTGGTCTTCCTCTGGATGACTGTCGATGAAGCCCCATAGACATTGCCTGCTTCACTGTGTGGTCTGGTGGTCTCCGTTTTATGTGACCAATTAAGGGAAATTGCCTATTATTGACTAATATTGTGTATTTTGCTAAAATCCTTCCATAATTATCCCCCGTCTCACACATCTTGCATAAAAATGAGAGAGACACAAAATACCAGAATGTCGAATGTGTGCAATCAATAAATAAGCCTTAGAAACTTAGAACTTTGCTTTTAAATCGCATTTATAATTGTGTGCATTGAACGAGTCCGATTTATAAAATGTAGTTGCATAATGATAAGAGTTAAAACAATGAAGAGTTGGACCGATAGAAGTGGGTTCTGGGCGTGTCGGTGTACTCGAAAAATGTCAATTTTATTTATTTATTTATAAAGAAAGAAACGTTCCCGGGTTACGACAACCAGACAATAATTTTAAAATCTCCTACTTAAGCGAACACTGTTGATTGCGTCGTGGAGGACTAAACCAGCCAAGAAGTTGAACTCACGACGTCTGGTGTGAACCAGACGCAATTCCAACTCAGCCAAAGCAATTTGAAAATATTTCTTGTAGAGATAATCAATTTTTTTTGGCACTTCCTTTTGGTCAAGGAATCAAAATGTCTTGCGACTAGAACTATAATATTGATTTGTCAATATATACTGAGTCAACGTACATATTAGAAAGGATTGCATTTCGTTGCCCCGAACGCCAGACGAGATCGAATGATTTATTCAATATACCAAATTCCAAATGAAAGTTTGTACAAAATTCATTTTATGCAATGTATGAGCAAAACATTCAACACTCTATGCCAGTGGTCATTAACATACGGTCCATGGGTCGGATCCGGCCTGCCGAAGATTTTCATCCGGAACCTCCGAAAATTCCCAACTTCTGCGAAAAAATAATTCAAATAAGATATACTAATTTTATAGAATTATATTCTTTGGCTGTGCATTCACGGCAGCTACACGGAGAAAAATGTTATTCTAAAATACGATCATTTTATTCGTAAAAACGGTTAAAAATGGGACTGAAGTTCTTACGAACAAATTAACAGTGTTCAACAAATTATTCTTACATGTTCCCGTTAATAAACATTGAAACCCTGTTATTTGTTCGTAAGAACTTCAGTCCCGTTTTTACGAATAAAATGATCTATTTTAGAATAACATTTTTCTCTGTGTATATTTAAATTCGTCAATCGGAATTTCATTAGGTAGTGGACGAAAAGTAAAAAAAATGGGTATTTGAGATAACCAGAGTTTTTGGTGTTTTCGGAGAATTCGGTGTTGAAGGCGACCAGATAGATAGATTTTCGTTGTTTGTTTTTGGGGTGTTATGCCGTGTTGTGCTACCTTCTTCTTTACCCGACGTTTCGGACAGCGTTGCAGTGTCCATCATCAGGGCAGATCCGGCTGATAAAGAAGGAGGTAGCATAACACGGCATAATACCCCAAAAACAAACAACGAAACACTTTTGGCTGTGAAAATCTAAAAACATAGCAGATAGATAGATGTTCGTTACTCGAATATTCCTCGGACACTTTCTTTAATTTGTTGAAATTCTCAGAACGTAGTTCAGGCAAGATAAAAAAGAGTAATTCAGGCAAAACAGAGGCCAAATCGAAAATAGTTAGTTGCATTTCAAAGTTTACAGTATCGCTTGATTATCGTAATAGGTTTAAGTAAAATAAAAATAGTAATTAGCGGTAATTTCCCTATTTGCGGTTGATTCTATAATTTTTTATTGAAATTCATTAAATTATAGTGCCTCAGTAGGCGCTGATATGAAGAAGTAGCTCGAAGAAAAGTTTTTCTACTATACAAATTTTTCGATTGCACTCAATTGTTAATTTTTTATCCGAGGTGTTAGAAGTAACAGAAGAACTAGAAGGATTAAAACGTTTGAAAGATAAAACTTTTGTTGAAAAGATATTTTCATGTGAAACTATAATAACCTAAAACTTAACTGGAATCTATTTATTATCAGCTGTTACAACGGATGGTGCTAAAAATATTGGGTCAAATATTGAGTTTATCGGCCAACTTAGTGATTTTCTGGAAAAGAAATGTATTAGAAAACCCTTGAATTTTCATTATGTACATAATTCATTCTAATTTTAATAAGAGTTTATTTTTAATTCCGCCCCCAGTTTTTCAAAAAAATCATTCCGGCACTTTTCTAAAAAAAGTTGGTGATCACTGCCCTACGAAATGGAGACATTTTCAGCTGTACTTTGAAAACATATATAATCAAATTCTTGAAACAAAAATTATATACATCCTTTTAATTGTTTTTTTCTCTTATTGTTAATTTGTTCTATTGATTATTTTTTATTTTGTATTTGATTACATTTTAGTATCTACTATCTTCATCAACTAAATATCGAAAAGTACAAACGTATACTTATTTGTTTGTATATATATTTAAATAATGGTACTCAAAACTCCTAAAACCCTGGAAAATTTTCGGAGAGTATTTCCGCTGTGCAATAAAATCCAAATAAATGGAAAATTTCTAAACGTATCCGAAAACTAAACACTGTTTTAGAAGTAAGCTAAAATTACTGAAAACATTTTTAAATATTTTATTATATAAACTTTGTCACCGTTTTTCGCGATTCATGTTAACCCGTTTAATCACAGGAGACCATATTTGTCCCAGCTCACATAGGTCTCACAGAAATTGTTGTTTTTCCCTTACTATCATAGTCAGAAATGTGATATAAACAATATTGGAAAGACAATACAACAAACTATATATTCAAATCTAAAAGAAAACCACAAAAACATTAAAATTTACCCCTTTCTGAAACCAAAGTTTCCGAAAGCAATTTGAAAGAAAATTATGGAACTTTGTGAATTTTTTAAGAATTTTTTTTACATGAAACGAAAAAAAGTGAGGTGACAGTAAGGTTTATAATTCATTTATCTAATGAAATAAGTACGTGTTTTATTTTTTTTCATTATCTGTAATTTTAGTTAAAAAAAAAGTAAAGTGAGCCATTTTTAAAACATTTTAAAGTTTTCGCAAAAAAAATTTATATTTAAAAAAATACATAGTAATTTTTAATATAGAAATTTGAAAGCCTATTTCATCACCTTTCAAAAACAATTTTTAGTTTTCGAATACGTTAACAAATGTTCCATTTATTTGGATTTTATTGCAAAGCGGGAATATTTTTAGCCTCTGACAAAATATGCCAATTTTTTTAGGGGAATAATAATTAGCTAAATATTCTCAAATTCTATTTTTTCCAATTGTGGTCGGAAAATTTGGTTTCATAGAGGTGTCTTTTTCAATTTTTCTGTAGTTAAATTTTAGATTTGAATATAAAGGATGGTGTTTTCTTTTACTATCACCGTGTCAGTAATGGAGACACATCGATTTATATGAGACCTATACGAACTGTTCCCAAAATCAAACAAATTAGCCTAATGGGTTGGTTCATGGTGTATTCATTTTACGATGTAAATTATCGTCTAAATAACTGCTTGGTTCCTAATCATAATAAAATTAAAATAAAACAATTTTATTTCATTTCGGTATATATAAAAATTCTAGATATTATTTTTGTTCAGTGAATGCAACGGATTTCTCATGAGTTCAACTGTATTTCTCAAGGCTAATTTTGAACGAAAACCAGGGCCTACTGAAGCACCGGGCATACGTTATTTTAACGTCCTAGATTGCCAAGAGCGTAACTATTTCCTCAGCCCTGGGGTGCTAGCATGGTCGATCAATAAGGATCGGTACGATAATTATCGGTAACTTTTCATCGCTCACTAGGATAACTGAAGATCGCAAACTAATAGGTGACAGTTCACAATGACTAAGTGTCCTTAATATATTCGATGTCAACTGTTGTTTGTACTTTAGCGATCTGCAGTTGTCCTAGGGAACGATGAGAAGTTGCCGACAATTATCCTTCTGATCCTTATCGATCGACCATGCTATTTCGGACAGCATTTTGGGGTAGAACATATCTCAAAAACTTGACAATCTTCAAACGTAAATACAGCATTCACAAACTGGAAACTGTATTCGAATAAAGCCCATCAGACCATAAAATTTAACGACCCGGAAGTAGTCCAAAGTATTTTGTTGATATGCTTATGTATGTAAATTGAAAAAGAAATAGTATTCGAATTTCGTTTTTCAAAATCATCTATTATAAAGGACACAGAAATTGAACAATTTATCAAATTTCAAAGTGAAAAAGTTCATCAAAGTTCTGTGAAAGTTCTATTCAACTTGTGTTATTATTTCAGGTTTGCGAAATAACTGACCAAAATTCTGTTATTATTTAAAAACAAAATTAAAACACATTTATTAGTAAGGCCCCGTATAATATACACGAAGTGGATGGAAGAAGACATGGACCGATAAAGATTTTTTTTTACATTAACTTTAAAATAATTTCCTCAGGGCCAATGTCATCTTTGAAGATGTGAGGAGGGTCTTATTGAGGAGAGGAAGGAGTGAACTGTGTTGTAGGAAGGAGGAAACACAGAGGCCGGTAAATCGTTACACAGCCGAGCTGTTGAACTCAAGAACGAGTTGTAGAAGCGACCCGTTCTCATGTGACAAATATCAACCGTGTACACATGTTTGGCGCGCTTTTGGCGTGTTCCCCGACTGTGCACCAATGCTGAAGGGATCAATGACGCTAGTTCCTCAGAGCATCTTCCATTGAAATACCGGTAGAACAAGGGTAGCATTCCCACCCGACGCCTGTGCTCTAAAGATTGCAATCCATTTGTTAAGATAGGAGAATCTATCAAGCGGACCGCCCGTGTCTGCAAAGAGTCGAGGGTTTTTTGCTGGTACATTGGGGATCCTGACCAGAGGTGGCTGCCAAATTCAACCGTGGGGCACAATTGCGATTTGTACAAGGTTAGCAGTTCTGCACTATTAAAGTATCTGCGGGCCCTGTACTGTACGCCCAGTTTCTGACAGGCTAACATAACCAAAACTTCGTAGATCACAACTTAATTCTGGCTTTGATGGAGCTCCGTACCTGAGCTAAAAGTGTAATCGGGCATAAGTTAGTGAAGATAGAAAGAGAGAGAGAGTTACGTTTCGTATATTACTGTAGCGGCAAGAGAGAGAGATGCACAAGTTTTCTTTCTCTCTTTCTCTCATAGCCAGTTGCGTTTCGTATATTTAAGACACAGTGCAGGCCTATTGTCTGTATCACACTTTAGGAGCAAGAGAGAGCAGTGCGCGCGCACAAGTTTTACTTTAGTTGTGTGGTCTAAAGCACACTCGTTATTATTATTAAATATTATTCTTAGATTTTAAATATTACGTAGTTCAGTATTCACATTGATAAATTTCTAATTTACTAGCTTTAACTTACCGTAGATTTGAATCTACATGGATTTGTTTATTTGATTTTTTAATCTTTAAAAGCAAATTTTCTCGTACAAAAAAGAAACATAAATTATAACATAAATATATAATATTAAAAAAAAAATACAGTTGAACTGGTTTAAGACGATTAAAATAATATTGGTTTAGTACTTTCGAATACAAAAAAAAATTGAGTACATCTAACCTTTACGTCGGTTAAAATAAAATTTTAGTTTGACCAAAAACTAAAAACTAAATAAAACTTACATTTTTTAGGCGGTGGAACGTGATTAGGTTTTTTTTAATATTTTTTTATTTGAAATACATGGGTACATATATTTACAAAAGAAAATCAAGGGTCCTAAAGCTAATTACAATAAAATAGTTTGTTAACGAATCTACCCAATTCAATAAAGAAAACATTTTTCGTGTTTGAATTGGGGAGGAGTGCCATTACAAAGGTAAAAGAAAAAAGAAGAAAAAATTTCAGGTAAGAAAATACGTAAACTTATATAGGATGTTAACAAATATACATTGATAGTGGAATTGAGTATCATATCAGTTACTAAGTTGGATATACACAAATAGTTTAGTAAAAGTAAGAATATAGATGTAGTGAAATAAAATGATATTATTATCTACATTTCAATTTATAGTTAGGTATTATATATCATTAACAAAGGTGGTAGGTATATGGATTTGATTCTATCAGTTGAGTAGAGGAACCGATAATGCTGTAAAAGCAGTACATAATATTGAGTTGTGACAATAATCCTTTGATTGTAGTTCAATGTAGGTATATACTTACAAATTTTCCCGTGATTCAGCTATTAGAATTCTAAACAACACTATTTTTATTGTCACACTACTGCCACTTTTTACTTCAATAGCTAGAATTTACAAGAATCAGAGAGGAAGAAGGGTTAAAAATGATGTGACTTAACATTCTTTAAACTTGATTTTGATGATTATTATCTATATAACCTGATGCAGAAGAATTGAATTGCGCTTGCTTGTACTGGTGAACAATATTCATCAGGATTTCGCATTGTCTTTACTGAAAAACGGGCACTAATCTCCCATTTTCATCGTAAATATAAGTTCAACTAAAATCTTTAGTTAAATCATATACCTATGTAATGTTTGCTTTATTAACTTTAAACACACTGTTGGGGACTTCTCAATAAATCTTTAGGTTCTTCTTACAAACTGTTTATTTACATAAAGTAACTAGAGCTCTACCCATCGACTATATAGTTTCATAGGGACAACTCTATCCTCCCGCCATCTGACGGAAACAAGTGGAAGCTTTATGACTCCTGCCATCTATTGCTAATCCACTGAACCTTCTAGTCAAATATACTACAATATGATTATCAACAAAACATAACAAAAGGCTGTTGAACTTACCTTATACATAATAAACGGATGATGTCTGACGTTTGAGTTTGCTTTGACGTTCTGTAATTTGCTGACAGGCGTCGCACTCATTGTTGCCATACCTATGACGTTAATGTGATGAAATATAAATCGAACGTCATTTCCGATTTAAAATGTGACTTTCGTCCAAAAAAGATCATAGTTTCTCGTCGTAATGCACCTGAAGAAGTTTTACGTCAATAATATTTAATTTACATACGAAAAGTGCCAAAACTTGTTACTTTCTTTACGGCTTTTGGTAGGTTATTATAAAGTTTTTGCCCTTTATGAAACACGCGGTTTTACGTGCATGTAAGTTTGGTTTTGGGAAGCCTAAAACTTCGGCAACTTCTCTAAGAATAATTGTGAACATTTTCATGGTACATAATATCACATCGCAGATAATTAGGGAGCTTGCTAATTTTACGCTTGAACATCATTGTTGATGTATTATTTTACTAATATTATAAACGCAAAATTTGTATGGATGTATGTGTGTTTGTTACTCTTTCATGCAAAAACTACTGAATGGATTTTAATGAAACTTTACAATAATATAGCTCATACGTCAAAATAACATATAGGCTTTACAAAGCCAGCTATTTTCAATATATTATAAATAATAATTATTGTTTAATCGAAAATGTAAAAATTTGAGAATGACGTTTTGAAAAACAATCAAATTTCATTTAAATCAAAATTCTATTTTTGAAAATTAGTGAACTTTTTTGAAATACTCGCCCAATACTATGATCCAATCAAGAATTACAGATATTTTAAATAAATAGGTTAAGAATTTTGGTATAAACATAGATAAAAGGAATAAGAAAATAGACTAATAGAAATACTAGTCCTGGGCAGACGAAGTCGCGGGCAGAAGCTTGTATATTATAAATATGTACTTTTATGTCATCATACTTAAATTTTGTAACATAATTTTAACTATTGCATTTCAAAATCTACCTCTTCCCTCTACATTGTATTTTAACCTGTTGAACAATATCAGGCCCCCTAGCACACTCGATCGATAAAGATCGATAGGATAATTGTCGGTAACTTCTCATCGTTCCCTAGGAACTGTATATCGCTAACGTACAAACAACAGATGATTTCGAATATATTAAGGTCACTTAGTAATTGTGAACTGTCACTTATTCGTTTGCGATCTGCAGTCGTGCTAGGTAACGACGAGAAGTTACAGATAGTTACCATTATCGATCCTTATCGATCGAGTGTACTAGAGGGCTTTTAATATTTCTCTTTGGCTTCGATCATGTTGAGAGCACCTCCTTAAAACGCATTTATTTTGAAAAATCAACAGATTTTTTGATGTCAGTATATGATAAACTAATTAACGATAAAAATCAAATCTAAAGACAACCTTTTCCACAAACATAAAATTATAACAAATAACCAGGATTCCAGTACCGGCTGGCTAAATATTTACAAAAAAATATAAAAGTTGTAAATATTAAATAAAAAATAAAATCAGAGAACACAAATAAATTACAATATATTATGTACGTAATAACATTCATCTAATGCATAATTAGATTATCGATATCATCGGCACTTGAGGCGTAATGACACTAGTAGGTAATTCAATAAATAAATTGGAAATTTCAGGACCGATAGTTTATTGAAGACATCTGTTTTCATTCAAATCGATGTACCTTTATAATTCTTGGAATATTCCATTCAGTGTCTTGTTTTACATTAGCTTCACACAGGAAGCCCTGCAGAAGATAATTTCCTTTAGGGCCTATATAATCTTTGAGGACGCTGTGTGGAGGGTGTTTTACGGAAATGAAGGAGATGAGATTCTGGGAAGGAAAAGGGTGGGGTAGAAATCTGGGGTTCAGAATGTCCAGGTGTAAAGCATGTATGAAACCGTCCCTCTCACTGCGGTGCAAAGCGATGGGCTGAGAGAGTCCGGTTGGAGAAGCCAAATACCATCCTTTTATTTATTTATTTAAGGAACATAAACAGTCTTAACAGTATAATATATAAAAGGATGACAAAAAAACAGACCAATTATTAATGTTCACAGATAGGTATTTGGAAATATAAAAATGAGTGTAAACAAGAAGAAAAAATAAACAGTATTAACCAGAAATTAAAAGAATAATAACAATACAAATGATAAACCTATAATACACAACAATAAGACTGCGAAATAGGTATTTGGGTTGGGATGGGTAAGGGGAGGAAAGGAATAAGGGAAAATTGCCGCGCAAGTAATATGATTGTATTATGTACAATTAATTTAATCTTCCTAGAGTGTGGTACAAAGAAATTCTGTAGCGATAGTAACTAGCAGTGAATATGAATAGGTCAGCACATGTGTCTGAATTTGCAAATTTATTGTTATAGTAGTTACATGTCCTTTGTATAAATTCATTTTGATTGGAATTGGTGTTGCATCTATCAATGTAGAAAAGGGTATTTTGTCTGCTATATCGAATCGGTGCGTAGAATTTTTTTTTTTTAGCAACTCCCGGCAGTCAGCTTTTGTGCATCTTCTGTTGAGTAGTTTTGAGATTCGAAAATGTTTCTCGATTTCGTCGTAAGAGTCGTATATGTTGAATGATTTGAAATTGAGGAATTTAAGAAATCGCTCCTGAAAACTGATCCTTTAACCGGCATCTCCCAATCCGGCAGCCATCTAGCCGGTGAACAGACGCATTTGCCGTCAACACCTGGAAAAACTTCACATTATAAACCCGGGAACCCCTGGCAAGTCACTAAACTTAGCGAACCACTTGGGATGACATATAAAGGTTTTTCAATAAGGACGCTCAATTTTAAAATGTATATAAAACAAGTTGTATGTGAGGTATCGACTCAATTTTTTTTGTGAATTTATACAGGATGTCCGGGGGTAAAGTGTATACACGGGTGATTCTACGTGACAGTGAAAGTAAAAAAAAATAAATAACTTTTTTTTCGAAATTCCAACTGTTAGCGGTAGGTACTTTATTGGTAAAAAGATAAAATAAGTACGGCGTGTGCGGCCAGCACTATTAGGTATTTTCCGCTGTTACGATACGCGCCAATCTAAACCAACGTCGCCACAACGCGCCCGGCTGACTCACAGCAAAATTATCGGGTGAGTTTTGTACCTTACACTAAGGATTTTTACATACGCAGATGATAGAATTCACTAGAATCAGAGAGGAAGAAGGGTTAAAAATTATGTGACTTTTTACATTCTTCAAACTTGATTTTTTGATTATTATTATAACCTGATGCAGAAGAATTGAATTGCCCGTGCTTCCACTGGTGAACAATATTCGTCAGGATTTTTACACTAAGGATTTTAAATAGGAACGTTTTTTTGTATGGGAAAAAAAACTTGGAATTTCAAAAAGGTTATTAATCTTTTTTACTCCTACCATCATGTAGAATCACCACCCGTTGCCCCCGGTTACCCTATATATGGCATATAGAGTATGAAATATAACGTGGTTTTGCTTGGTGGCACGTATTCGGGAGGTCCAATTTTCAGTGACTTTATCGCATAAATCTGGCTGAATTTGCTAGATGGTGTTTGTTATGTTGACTTTGAGGGCGTCAATTGTTTGCGGTTAATTTGCGTGATTGCGTCGATCTGATATTTAAGATAGACCTAAAGGAAGAAGTCCAAAGGCGTTAAATCGCACGATCTCGGTGGCCATCACCATTTAATTGATAACAAATTAGACAGATGTCTCTTTAACAACATGGCTGCTATAACCTAACAAAGTTCGAGCGTCTATGGTAGACAAAAAACGAGCGCAGTGAGATCATTTTTTTCAATATTCATTCTATTGAAGAAAATACTGAGTGCCATTCCAGAGGGTATAGTCCAGTAAGCCGCCCCAGACACAGTTGGGCGAGGCAACTTCAAGAACTGTGCGAGGAGAGGATAAGTCTGCCATGGACGGAGGCCGAACAATCGGCGCAAGACAGGGACGTATGGAGAAGCCTTATCGATGCAGTGGGTCCCCGACCCGAATAGGACAAGGGGAATAAGAAGAAGACGAAGAAGAAATATTCATACATAAAACGCCACATTATTCATGTTCAATAAGCTTTAATATTCAAAATTGGAACTTCTTATTGGAACTACGTGTAATGTCGAACAAGCGACACAGTAGGTTCAACAATGATTTTCTGAATTAATATTTATTCCTTAATCGAAATGCGTATTTGTTTTGATCGAATTATTGACAGATGCTTTGATGAATAAAAAGAGTGAAGATATCTAACTTAGAACGGTATTTTTCAAAGAATTTGAACAGTTCATCAAATATCGATATTAATTTTCAAAGTACATCTACATGCGAGAGTTCGGATACTACCCTCTGTTGTATCCCTCTGATTTTCTCTTTGGAATACTGGGAATAGATCGTCTAAACGTTAGGAGAAATATTACAATGGTGTTAGTGGCGCACGAGCTGCTAAATGGGCACATTTGCAATCCAGATATTCTGGAACGAATTTCACTTTGAGTCTTCGATAATTTATCAGAGCTAGACAGCAGAGACTATTTATTTTTCCAAGAGGCACGATTAACCTACGAATGATCATGTCTTAAGGGAGAATGACTACTTTGCTAAACCACATTTCTTCTTTGATTGACATATTCAATTTAAACAAAAGCGAATAAAAGATCGCAATAAATATATTCTTTAACATAAGGCTCCATCTCATCTGATATTATTGATGTACTCACCCATGTAATTAAGTGTATGTATGTTAAACTGTAATTTGTGAAATGTGATGGGATTATACTGTTTTTCACAAAAACAAAAAAAATAAAAAATAAAGTGGGTTAGTTGCTTCACAGAACTTACACAATAAATGAATTTGAATAGAACGTTCACAGAAACTTTTTTTTTTAAATTTTCTTTATTCATTTTCTTTGTTACAGGTTTATTTTACATGGCTTTTTGACTACCAAGCTAAGCAAATGCCCGTATTATGGTAGTCGAGATTCATAAGATGTTATATTAGATATAAAATATTAGGTATAATCATCCAAATATGTATATGAAAGTAAAAACATATAGCATACATATTAGGGAAAATATTCATACTAATATTAGGTACATGATCACATAACTCAAATGAAATTTGATCAATGATTCAATTTCTGCGAAAAAATCTGTCCTTGGACAACGTGGTATTATGGTACTACTGAACTAGGTCCAGTGGACATACTTTAAAGGCCTACTCAAATATATTGTTGAGGTTCATATCCATATTATTTGAATAACTGACCATTTCATAAGCGATGCACGTTCACGGACGGCTAAGAACGGTTTCCATACAGTGTAGCGTTGGAGATTTACTCGGAGTCGGGTTCCTTAATTTGAACCATACGGGCATTACCGTATTAATATACTTCGATGATGATTTCAAATTTAATTCCAAAGGAAAAATAATAATATGAAAACTTCAAAAGTATTTTACCTGATGGCGCCACTTCCGTTTGCAAAAAGCGTGTGAGCGAGCGCTAAGTATGTACATTACGGCAGCAGCTCCGTGGAAAAATGCATGTTCACGGACGGCTCAGAACGGTTTCCATACAGTGTGGCGTTGGAGATTTACTCGGAGTCGGGTTCCTTAATTTGGACCGTACGGGCATTAACGTATTAATATACTTCGATGTAGCGTGTCTTGTATTTTTATAATGTCATTGGATAAATGTCGTAATTTTACAAATTTACTAACATTCGCTAGGTAAATTCTTTCCTTTGGAGTCAAGCTGAGGGAAATAATTATTTTATGAAAACTTTAATGGATTGTGCTTTTCACGGGTTTGTGCTAGTTTTCTTTCTAGAATCGGTGTAACTCGGCGTTACCACAGTAAAAGTAATTTCAACGATAGAATTTTTTAAAGTTTTAATTCTAAAGTTTGTGTGTTAGACGCTTTGTAGCTTTAAACTTTGGAACCATGATTTTGATGCATTACTTTAATGCTACAATATGGGTTAAGACTTAAGAGCGATTGACCAGCAGCTGAGAATAAAAGTTTAAAAATGCTTGCAACTGTACAGGGAGGTTCCAATGAAAAAGATCGATTATTCCCGGTATCAAAACTTTTAAAATAAAAATTTTATATCGATTTATTTCATTCAAAACATGCTTTAATACATACTTACATTCAAGTAAGCAATAAAAATGCTCAAAACACACGATGATAAATTATTATATATGGTGTACTTCTTGTAAGTATTTTTTGATCATAAGTATTTATGATTTTTCAAAAATGTCTAAACAAAATAAGTGTGTAAAAAAAATTGAAATATTTTAGTTTGTAAGACATTAAATAAATAGAAAAACTGAGGTATTTTTGCCACAAAACACGTTCTCGGATTTATTTTTTAATGATTTTAATTGAACTAAAATTAAAATTCTTAAAACTTTGTTGATTAGATTATTTATTAAATTATTTGTTTGTATGATTATATGCTTTGAAATTTGTGTTGTTTAATAGAATCTATCGTTTGAAAATCGAACAAATCTGCCAACGACCAACGGTATAACCTTAGTATATTAAAAATAAAATTAGTTATTCAAAATTTCAAAACTGCGTGTACCAGGTAAAATAACAATCCTTCAAAATCAATTTATGTTTTTTTTTGTAAAAAAAAAGTCAATACGTCTAGAATTTGATTTAAAAATGACTAATTTCCGGTATT
This sequence comes from Limnephilus auricula, assembly GCA_951813805.1. Classification (NCBI taxonomy): domain Eukaryota; kingdom Metazoa; phylum Arthropoda; class Insecta; order Trichoptera; family Limnephilidae; genus Limnephilus; species Limnephilus auricula. Next base: position 8,824,974 of record OX638412.1, read on the forward strand.
CTCTGGTAATACCCTCTTAAGACATAGCCACACGTCCATAAAACTTTTATAATAACGGGGATAAAAATGCGTACCACTCTAGTAATAAATCTTTAATATATTAAACTGTATAACGTTTACGTCCCTTACAAAGAAATAGATCTTTTTTAAGTTGTCCCGTAAGGAATTCCGGGAATACTTTTAATAAGTAAAGTTGACTAATTAAAAATTCTATTTCGGAGATTAAAAATTTAATATAAGATGAATTTAATAATTATTCGAGTACGAAATGTTGAGTTTTAATTCAAATTGTGCAAAAAACTCGTATTGCTCATTTTGTAAGGAATAGAGTTTTAATAAGGTTAAGTAAGGGGTCAGGAGATGGGAAGACGATGCGCGATGGTTGGAAAGTTCCTGGTTTTCAGATATGGTCACTATTAAAACGATAGACTTCGCTTTTCGGCCCATACAAAAAAGACGCCCGGGAAAAAACACTTTTCTACATCGAAAATTGCACAAAATGAATATATATTTTTTTAAACTGCCTTCTAAAGGGTGAAAACTATGTCGGCATGTTTTCGAATTTTCGATGCGTTTCGTATTAACGTAAACATTCACTGTCAAACATGTACGATTTATCAAAAAATATTATTTAAGGAAAAAGTGCTGCTAACTCAACTCTCATAAAGAATTATAAAATTATGAAAAGCTACCGACGTAGCTTCTTCTTTCTAAAAAATACATATTTTTTAAAATTTCAATTTCGAGAAAGTTTTGGTGTAGAAAAGTGTATTCTCCATAAACCCCTTTTCGAGCGATTTCTGTAGGTAAATTTGAGCGTTGTCTCATTCGCACATTTCGCATTCGCATGTATTGTAAGTGTGCGTGAGCTTATTGTGAGCGGGACAGAATGACAGACGCGGGTGTTCCGCGTGTCGTTCAAAGTCTAGCCTCTTAAGGCCCATTAACCAGCGGCCGAGAATTCAAATTTCAACTTGCAGCTGTACAGGGCGGTTCTGATAAAAGAGATTGATTATTCTCCGTACCCAAAAGTTTAACTAATAATTCAATATCGACTTCATTTCATTCAAAATTTGCTTTAATATATACCTACATTCAAGTAAGTAATACAAATGCTCAAATGCATGATGATACATTTTTAAATATCTTGTACTTCTTGTAAGTATTTTTTGATCAAGTATTTATGATTTTTCAATAATGTCTAAGCAAAATAAGTGTAAAAAAATTTGAAATATTTTAGTTTGTATTTTTGTCACAAATAACTTTCTCAGATTTATTTTTTAATGATTTTAATTGACCTGAAATTCTGAAAATTGTCTATACTAGATTATGTATTGATTTATTTTACTGTATGATTGAATATATGATTTGAAGTGTGTGTTGTATAATACAATATTTCGTTGGAAAATTTAATAAATCGGCCAACGACCGACGATATAACCTTACTATATTAAAAATAAACTCGGTTTTTTCAAAATTAAAAAAATGGCTTTACCAGATAAAATAACAATCTTTCGAAAAAAATTATGTTTTTTGATAAAAAAGAGTCAATACGCCTAGAATTTGATTTAAATAAGACCAATTTCCGGTATTCTCTGGTTTTACTGTCTTAATGGCTGTGGCATATTTTTTTGTAAAAGAAAGGGAAAACTTTAACGAATAATATGAAATTGGTGAAATAATTAAATTTATCAAAACTCTCTTCTGATCGAAGAATTATAGCTGATATAATATTTATGTTTAAAATTGTAAATTGTCGTAAAGATAGCCCTGATTGTATTAACCTCATTGAATATCATATACCTACGAGGCTGCTAACAATACCAGGACTGGGCAGTATAAACATTCGCATGAACCTAGATTATACGATGTTAGTTATAGAAACGCAGATGTGGCGGGTCTATTTGATTGCATGGTAGGTACAAGAAGGCAATGCTATCATATCTTTTCAATCAATAATAATTTAACCTAAGTTTCTGTGTTTTGTATGTTCGCATAACTTTTACTTTTATATTCTTCAGTTTGTATAATTTATTTATACTTATTCTTCCTAGCTTCTAAAATCTTTAACATTATTTTTATTTATTTATTTATTTAATACATGTTACATAATTGTGACATTTACATAAAGTTGATATATTAAATCACCATACTAGGCGGTTGCCTGTATCATGGTGACCAATATAGTATAGTTACATTGTATGAAATATGAAGTCTAGTGTAAACATGGAATTAGTATAAATCATGTTAAATATTGGAAAAATTATAATAAAAAGTAGAAAATAGAAAGGAGAAAAAAAGTACATTAGATTATATAAACAGGCTTCTAATTCTATCACATTCACTCATCAAAAAGTCTCCAAGTGTCTTCCTGAAAGTGTGATATTTGGTTATTGTCTTTATTTCAATTGTTAAGTTATTGAAGATTTTTGGAGCAAGAAAGTTAAACTGTGACTGGGCCATTGAGGTTTTTGTTACTGGAATTATATAGTTGCATTGGTTGGAATATCTTGTATTATATTTTGATTCAAAAACATATTTTTTAATAAATTTAAATTTAAAATAGCAAGAAATGAATTTTACATATAGGGATTGTATATTAAGTATTTTAAAGTCTTTAAATAAGTCCTTTGTGGGATGAATGTAATGTACTTTGTAGATAGTCCGTATTATCAATTTTTGAGCCTTTACTAATGGATCTAATATAGTTTTAGAACACCCTCCCCAGACAACAATACCGTAAGAAATAATTGATTGACATAGAGAAGAGTATACTGTTTTTAATGTCTTTTTATTTAGTATATTTCGTAGTGATCTGAAGATATATGCTAGTTTCCGTATACGACTTGTTACATTGATTACATGATCTTCCCACCGAAGTTTGTTATCAATTATTACCCCTAAGTATCTAATGGAGTCTACGCGTTCCAGTGGATTGCATATGCAACTAGCGAGATCTCTGCAATAATGTATTTTTAGTGAATGATTAGTTGAGGGTTGGCTTATACTATTGAGGCTAAATGTTAAATATTTCGTTTTAGCTATGTTTAACGTGAGTAGATTATTATCCAGCCATTATCCCTGAAAACTTAAAAAACGTGAGCCAACCCCATTTCTTTAAAAAAACAAATAACGAAATGGATCCTTACACATGGAATACATTACAATTACAATACCCATTCATTTTACACTTTATCAATTTAATCACTTTTCAGACAAAACATAATATATCTTTATTTTCTTAGCACTATAGTATGTACAAGAATAATACATACTAATAATCCTTCAAATTTTTCATTTTCTAATAATTCTCTAACTTCTTCATCTTCTTCTTGTAACCCAATCTAACTATAAATTTTTTAAAATTTTATTATAGAAGAATTGGATGCACAGTACTAAAAGTAGGCAAAATATAATTTATCTTTATTCTTTATCTTTATTATTTATATAATTTATTTTCTACCTTGATTGCTGTGATTTATATACTAATAATTCCTTAAATTCTTCATCTTATTCTTGTAATCCTATCTAACTATGTATAACTTTTTTATTGTAGAAGAATTGTGTGCACAGTATTAATTAATGACAATTATCAAACAATACTAATGAATGTATATCCCCAAACTGTGAAATTCACCCGTCATAACACTGGGTCATCCCTAGCATGGAGGGTAAAATATCACAATAAACTATATGTACTTTCAATAAATCATGTATTTAAATAAATAAAATAACTACTTTCTGATGTCATTATAGGATCTAAGGCCACATTGTACTGTTTTTTTTTTTTAAATTACTATTCTCTTATGCTTGTATTTCACTGTGACTTGTAATTATTGCTTGTGGCATATTTATACCGTTGATATTAAATACATAAATAAATTGCATCTATATTTATCGCAAATTCACTTGTGGCGTCATTTTTAATTAAATGAAACAAATCATTTTGTTAAAAATATACCACTTAAATAAGTGGTGTATATAAGGTCTTTCAATAAGGACGCTCGAATTAAAAATGTAAATATTACAAGTTGTGTGTAAAATACATACAAATTTTTTTATGTATTTGAAATTTTATTTTATGGCAACAAAGCCCTGTTCAGATTATCTGTTGAACCGCGAGAGCTTATATTTTGTACCGTTCACACGACGCTATCAAATGCGAATGCTTAAATGGTCGGCAGGAGTGTCACTGAAAGATAAAATTAAAAGTTCACGCATTCTTGGTAACCTGGGTGTCACGGACATAAACAATAAGCTAGAGGGACGACAATTGAGATGGTATGGTCACATAAAACAGAGACCACCAGACCACACAGTGAAGCATTCAGAGGTCAGTCATTCAGAGGAAGACCAAAGAACTCCTGGATGATTCAATGCTTTAAAATCCTAAGTAGAAACGGCCTGGATGAAAGCGATACCCAGAACCGAAGAAGCTACAACCTGAGAACGAGGAGAGCCGACCCCAACATCATACCTAGGCAATGAGTTGGGACAGTGCAAGGAAGAAGACACGACGCTATCAAATATTTCTTCCTATGGTAGGAGAGGGGGTCAGGTTAATTTAGATAGCTCGATACGAGATACCATTTCTTTGTAGATTTTGTACTAGATCTGAGAATTTGACAGCTGACATTCGCGCGTTTTAATTAAAATGACCCCCTCTCCTATTCTCGGCGGGAGAGGGGGGCGCTTATCTGTTCGTATATCGCCTCAGGAGCGGTTACGGCGTAAGATGTGCATTGTCTATGGTTGATCTGCGCATAAAGCGCTTAGGTGTGAACGGTCTGAAGTGATTGCATGGAGAGCGATATTTGGCGTGCTATGATCTTTTATAGTTTATAGCTGTGTCTGAACAGGGCTTAAGTGTAGAATATAACATATTTTAAATGTCCGTCGCAGCTTTGCTTAGTGGCACATATTCGGGAGTTCTAATTTTCAATGACTTTGTCATAACTTTGTTGATATTTTCGTTTATTCATTACCTAAATTTATTTCCGAAATTTCAAAAATTCTCGAATGAACGAATGAACGAATGAACGAACGAACGAACGAACGAACGAACGAACGAACGAACGAACGAACGAACGAACGAACGAACGAACGAACGAACGAACGAACGAACGAACGAACGAACGAACGAACGAACGAACGAACGAACGAACGAACGAACGAACGAACGAACGAACGAACGAACGGACGAACGAACGAACGAACGAACGAACGAACGGACGAACGAACGACGAACGAATACCGCACAAGAGTCCCAACTGCTCCCGCCTGGAGCCAGTGAAACTATGGCATCCCCAATTGGGGCATGATGTGAAGCTGAAAGTAGTGGGGAGGGGAAGGTGATGGTGAATAGGAAGGTGGTGAAGTACCTGGCTATTCAGAAGTGGTCACCAAACACGAAGAAAGCCATTTCAGTTCTGAATGGTGATCTTACACCAGGGCGATTACTGAGAGTATCTTCCACTCTGAAACGTGTCGCAAATATACTTTAAATTATTTTTAATTAATTAATTGTGAAATAACATAATTAAAAAATTCAGTGGATATCTCATACACAACATGTTTTATTTACAGTAAATAAAAAAATATACCAAGGGCGCAGAATATGTAAGATTAACATTGGGAAGGACTTTATAGGCCTTGTAGGTACCCGTAATAACTTTAAATTATCATATAAGGCCGAATTTATAAATTTATGATCCCCTGGCGTTGCACGGAAGACTGTTCAACATTTCCCACTTTAATTTAAATTAAATAATGTTCTCAGGGGATAAGAAAGGTAAGAACGTATATATTTTTAATCAAGTCGTATATATTCTTATTAGCTTTTTATTTATTTACATTAGGCCCAACTTTATTTTTTCTTTTGTATGTTAAATTACTAAGAATGGTGCGTGTTGAGTTTTATTACATTTTTTCAGATTAGCTTTTACATTGTTCGTTTTGTTTGGAATATTTAAGGAAGAGTTTCGAAAAACTTGTAATGTTAATAATTGTAGTGTATTACGTATTAGTAATATCAAATAATGTTTATGCACAAAATGTCTGTTTTAACCACTCGAGCGCTTTTTGCCACATTATGGCACTATTTCCAAAAGCTCGGATTGCTTTGTTGCCAAAATGTGGCAAATTTTCAAAAAAATTTTTTTATTAAAACGACTATATAATATATTGTACATTCAAAATATAACAGAATAAATATTCTCTAGATTCTTTTAAATGTCTTAAGGTTAAAGATTTAATTATATTTTTTTTATAAATCCTACAAATATGTGATAATAGACAAAAGATAAGGGAATTCATTGACTACAGAGAACTATAATCGGTTTGTATGTCTCCATATTCAAATTCGGAGATGATTTTTTTAATGTGGGCGGAAAAATTTCCTTTAGGAATCCGAGAAAAATTATTTTAACTGCTTTGTCGCTCCAGTGGTTAAAAAAGAAAGATACTGGGTTCAACCTTGCGCATCACGTGATACTCATTCGTATCATTCCAGCAGCACGTTACAGACGAGACAGACCTCGTATCATGCGATCCTTAGCGACGTGTGGCAGTGCGAAAGACATAGAAAAAAATGTTTAAAAAAATCATTTGAAGACAAAATGACATATACATTTTTAACTCTAAATATGCTCAGTTCGCTGGTTTAAATCTGATACATACTGTTACATTCTATACAAAATAAACCCTAAATAGTGTTTTGACACTTGAGGTGATTGAATCGCTAAACGGGGCTAAATAAACATAACCATTGATAAATATCCCATTGTTTGAGTATTGTTTTATCTTTTGTCGAGTGCCTACTTCAATATCCTCGTATAAACGTCAATTCATCTATTTTATATCTTTGCCTTTCAAGTTTTATAGGTAACATAATGCGCAACACATTAGAATAAGATACAACAGGATGCTGAATCGATTCACATAACATTTATGGGTTTTGGGAGCCGGGTGTTCTCTTGTTGATTGTAATTAAAATAGATTCCACGAAAGCGATTTTATAGCTATCGTTGGCAATGTCGATAAATAAACAAGTAAACCCTATTTTTATAAGTTTTTATCGGCCCTTTGCACTAACGACCAAATTCACGTAAAATTGTTACGAAATCTATCAATCAATCGAAAACTTGAGAATCTCTACTCCTAGGGTCTAGAACCTCTACATTTTTAAATGTATTTTTCTTATGGCTCCGTAGAAAGCGGTTAAAATGAAGAAGAAGGTTTGAATGGGAGATATGTAAAATTCAATGTTAGACCAAGCGGGTTATTATTAAAAAAAAATAATAATTACTTATTTAATTTATAAAAACAATTTATTTATAAACTTTGAAATCAATAAATAATTAAGCGAAAATTGTGAAAATGTGATTTGTATAAAATACAGAATAAATCTCTCGACAAATGTTTAAGTTGCATTTAAAGATACTCTGGCCTCCGTGGTCGAGGGGTAAGGCTCTCGACTCCATATCTGAAGGTCGCGGCTTCGAACCGTGAGAGGAATGTGGAGATCCGAAAAGAATGCAAGGCTGATGTGAGCGTAATAAGTAAGATTAAGTTTGGGCATGTTGAGCGAATGAATAAAGAAAGGAGTGTAAAGAGAATTTATGACGCGAATGGTAGAAGAAGCCGAGGACACCCAACGAAGACGTGGCACGATCAAGTGAATCAGATACTTGAGTCGGGCCATGTCAAGAGTCAGAATAATATGTATAAGAAGATGTATAAATGTAAATGAGGCATGGAGTGTGTGCCAAGACCGAGTTGATTGGCGGTCCGTCCTCTCTGCCTACCCCTGCGGAAAAAAGGCATGATGGTTAGTTAGTTAGTTAGTTAAAAATAATAGCTGTATTTAGCCGTATTTGGTGACTGAATAGCCAGGTATTTCCCCACGTTCCTCTTTACCATCTCCTCCCCCTCCCCTTTACCCCTTTACAACAAATGGGGATGTCATAGGCTCACTGGCTCCATACGGGAGCAGTTGGGACACTTGTGCGGTTTTCATACATAAAAAAAAAAAAAAATGAAAATAAAATAAATTAAACTGAAATTTTGAATACCCATAAATTGGCAAAAACGGAAAAAAATTGTGTTTCATAATTTTCAGAGCCATGCTTTTGTGATTCTGAGGGAATTTCACATAACGTTTCGGCTCTACAAAAGTGTAGATATTATCTAAAAAAATAAAATTTATTTTTTTAGGGCCTTAAAAACATAAAGTGTTCAGGAGAAATATGTTATAAATCGGTAGAAATTCCGAATGCGGGGATTAACGAACTGTCAAAATAAGGATTGTGCGGGAAATATTTTCGCAACCCATTTGATTCCATACAAATTCGCTGTTTTTTAACGTATTATAAATTGAAATACCTACAGTTTTTGAAAGCAGATGAATGACTCTTTCAGATTTTAGTAAAAAATCGATATAATCAATTAAAATACCGTAATTTCCAAACTAAATATACATAATGTTTTTAAAGTCGCTTAACGGTAATTTATATAATGCAGACTGTAATCTAACCTAAAACAAAACTAAACATATTTAATTAAACGAATTATAAAAGATATCTTAACAAAAAATATATATATTAAAAAAATTGAAAATGACAAACATCAATTTTTAAAAGCTATTGTAAAAAGTATTGTAGAATTATTTCAAATATTTAAGGTACGTCTCTAGTCTATGGTAATTGTAACGTTTTCCTTAACCACAGGCAAACTTTGTGATGGGCTTCTTTAAATTAGGTCTTTTAGTAAGGTCCGTGATACAATACTGTTTATTTATTTTACGTGTTTACAATAATATTGATATTCTGTCTCAGCGACTGTCTTCAAATGATTAGAGGGAATGCTCCGCAGAGCACTGTGTTGCCGGCTATATTAACTGCTAGGACTATCTCTAAACTCCCGCCATCTGACGGAAACTGGCGTAGGCTTTATGCTTACCGCCATCTATCTATAAACCACTGAACCTACATACCAAGAACACCACAGTAATTTTTTTAATCTCGACAGTAAAATATTTAAATAGTAATGTTCTATTGTTCTAAAATCGTTTAAATCGTATATTTCACCATAATACAAAATGAAATAGCATGACTTTTATAAGTCCATGACGGACTGGGAGAAATATCTCCCAATTGATGTTTGACGTCTGGGAGAAAGTTATTGCTCTATGGGTTAAAAGAAAGCTGGCAAAATAAATTGCTTTTTCCAACTATTTTCTCTTTTAATTTCTTATTTATATTCTCCCTCTATCTTATAATGAACCTCTTATTATTTACAATATTCGGTCTGCTTAGATGTTCATTATAGCCGACTGAATTAGGTAAATATTCAGATGTTCATTACGAAGTATTTAACAAAGAAAATATAAGCTGTATATTGTTAAAAAAGAGTTGAATGAAGTTCTTTATTGCGAATTAACATCAATTATTATTTACATATTTTTGAAAATAAACTGTTTTGCAGCGCCTTTATCTAAGGTAAAAAGAAAAACCTTTGTTTTAATTAAAAAACATTAATTATTTTTTTCGTTTTTGTTCATACCGATTTCAGCTTATCTTGGCCATCTTTAGACAGGTTTATGTTGGGGTATTTAGTATTTATTTATACATGACCACAAAAGAACATTTTAAAAATTAGTGGATGATATTTTTTAACGCAAATTGCGACTTTTTACAGGTTTAAAATGCCTTAGAATTTATATTACAGGAAATAAAATACTTTTGGTGTTTGATATCTAACATTATAATATTCAGTATCATTTTTGATTCAACGATAGGTATTCGTCAAGTTTTTGATGTTTACCATGTGTTGTGGAATATTGCAAGCTTTTCCACTGAATTTATATTTTTCACACAAAAATGGAAATTTTTCCGTAACGATCATAAATATTCGTACATGAATTTTATTCAAAGGTGATGTTGTCCACATTCCAAAATAATCACTGCCTCATTGCCTCACCGCCTCACCGCCTAATCGCCTCACCGCCTCACCGCCTCACCGCCTCACCGCCTCACCGCCTCACCGCCTCACCGCCTCACCGCCTCACCGCCTCACCGCCTCACCGCCTCACCGCCTCACCGCCTCACCGCCTCACCGCCTCACCGCCTCACCGCCTCACCGCCTCACCGTCTCATTGCCTCACCGCCTTACCGCCACAACAGCTCACCACCTCATCACCTAGAATTATTTGTAGTAATATAAAATATTTGCATTTACACAAACGTTTTTTAGTAATATAAAGAAAAAAAAAATTTGCGGTGGCGAATTATTAATCCTATTACTTACTATATACAGGGCGGCCTGGGGTAAAGTGCATTAACTTTGGGAGGTGCTTCTACATTATGGTCGAAGTAAAAGAGATTAACAACTTTTCCAAAATTTTAACTTTTTTCCCATACAAAAGACGTAAATGAAAAAAGCACCTATAAAAGTTGGAATTTCGAAAAAAATTATTTGTCTTTTTTACTTATACTATTATGTAGAATCACCTCCCAAAGTTAATACACTTTACTCCTGGACAGCCTGTATACACAACAAACGTGTATCTTTCATTCTCGCATGCAATTTGGTCGAAGTTCGGAGACAGTCGTCACGATTACATGTCATTTTATCATCCATGTTCATAACCATGAAAAGTTTGTCGTTTTTATTTGATTAAAATAAATCTCAGATAGTAACTTCTCCTCGTAGTTTAATGCAATATCATCCGTTGTTAGTTTGTGTCCTGACGTGTGTGGTGTTTGCGAAGCCACAACTCAACCCGCCTGCACTCAGACGCTGGGAGCTATCTCGTTGTGAAACGCGAGACGTATGTTGATCCACTTAACTCACAATGCCAGTGTACAGTGTACACCGCCTGCGGTTGGCTGCTAGGACCACGTGAAGAAGTGGGTACATTGCTTCACTATTGTTATTAAAGGACAGGGTCTCTCAATGTTTCGGATCAACCTATGGCTAAGTATTGCCGAGTCTAATACAGGGGTCTTAAACTTAAAAAAAATGTGCTAAAAAAATCATTTTAACTTTTTTTAATTTTCTTTATTCAGCATTCAGCGGATATTGCAGATGTATTTGGAATTTCATTGATTATGTATTTCTTCAATCGGCAATCACTTTTTGGCGTCATTTTTAAATAATTGAAAACAAATATCTTCGTGTACACCACTTATATAAAGTGGTTTACAGAAAGTTAAGTGTTTTCATTTAATTATATAGTTATTTAATTTTTATTAGAACAACTCTTTTTTTCATAAATTTTGAAGGTTATTCCCATTAGTGTAATATATCATTGAAGAAGAAGATAACACCAATAATCTAAACAAAATTTTGAAAAATAACAAAACACAGAAAAATAAAAGCAACTGAATAAAAATTAGTCGAAGATAATTTTGTTAATTCTGAAATTTTAAATATGAGACTTACAAGTATGACGTTTAAATAAGAGGTCTCAGTGGCCGAATTGGTAAAGGCGTTCGTCCCGGTAAGACGAGAGGTTCTGGATTCGAATCCCAGTTGCGACCATTATATTTTATTTTTCTGTGTCTTGTTCTTTTTCATATATTCGTATTTATTTACTTATTTTACTTTATTTATTGAGCTAGTATTAAGATTGCACATATTACATTTTGATATATAAACTAATATGTACAAGGTTACATTTCTATTTCATTTTGGTAGGCGGGTATGGGTACCGCCGCCCTGGGAACCATTAATTGGATGACCAACACCTCTGCCACAGGTCACCCCAAGTGGTTCGCTACGTTTGGTGACTTAGCAGGGGTGCCCGGGTTCATGGGGTAAAGTTTGTCCGGGTCTTGGTGGCGGGTGCGTCGGCTCACCTTCTGCGTGGCGGGCCGGATTGGGAGATGCTGGTTGAGGGAGACCCTTTACAACCGGCTACCGCTGTCCGGGCCGCTCGGTAGTACAGGGGCCCGACCCTCAGGCTCACGACTGAGGGTGGGCTGCCCCATCAACGAGTGCAAAAACCCCGCCGTTGCTGTTGTGCCGGTTCGTGACCGGAGGGGACCCAGCAGCAGCGTTTGGGGCGCATTGGGCGACCTCTCCAGCCGGACTCTCCCGGCCCATCGCCTTGCACCGCAGTGGGTGGGATGGATTCATACGTCTATCACTCCTGGACACTCTGATCCCCAGCTTCCTACCCACCCCTCATACCTTTTCCTTCCCAGACCTCCTTATCCCCTCATATTTACTTTTTCTTTCTTTATAATTATAAAATCATGAACAACACAACGAATACAACTAATATCTTGACAGCGGCGAGTAGAAGGCGTCCCCGGTGCGGGCCTAAACTGTTGGTAAATTTTGCCAACATTCGCGGCCTGCACACAAATTTAAACCATGTACATCACCACCTTCTATCAATGCGTCCTAACCTTCTTTTCCTCTCTGAAACACAGATAGCTGAGCCTCCAGATGCCTCCTATCTGGACTGCCCGGGCTACGCCCTCGTTGGCAAGTTCAGACCCAAAGGAGGTGTCTGTCTCTATAGCCGATCTGACGTCAACTGTGTGCGTCTGTTGAATCTGGAAAAACCCAGATTCGACGTAATGTGGGTGCGCGTCAATCTTGCCAGTACGGCAAGATTCTACGCGTGTTTATACCGCTCACCGAACCTTAGCGAATCAGACACATCCGAGCTATTCAAACATTTGAGCGAGACTATTGATGACCTCTTGCCCCGCTACCCTTCGGCTGAGTTTGTGGTTCTGGGGGACTTCAACGTTCATAACGAACCATGGTTGAAGTTCTCAGGACCAACAGACTCAGCTGGCCGACAGGCGGAATCCTTTGCCCTTTGCCACGGATTGGAGCAGATGGTTCAGGAGCCTACAAGGGTTCCTGATGTCCAGACTCACCGCTCCAATCTGTTAGACCTATTTTTAACCACTGTGCCACACGGTTACAAGATTGAGGTCACAGCGCCTTTAGGATCGTCCGACCACTGCCTGGTGACGACCTCAATCCCTGTCAACTTCAGACCGCCAAAAGAAAGGCTGAAGAGAAAAGTGTGGCACTATAGGTCAGCAGACTGGTTCGGTCTGCGGGCTCATTTCAATGCTTTCCCGTGGTCAGCTGTCTGTTTTCGGACTTCGGATCCCTCAAGATGTGCCCAGGAAATTGGTGAAGTCATTACATCCGCGATGGATGGCTTCATTCAATCCACTGTTAAAGAAACTGGTGTGGGCTCAAAGCCGTGGTTCAGTCGACAATGCTCCGAAGCAGTTCGGCGAAAAAACGCGGCTTACCGAGCCTACAACACATCTAGAACCTCCGAAAACAGAGCAGCATATAACAAATTGGCAAAGGAAAGCAAGAAGATCATAAATAGGTCAAAGTTCGAGCACGACCTGCAGATCAGCAAAAAGCTGGCTGCATGCCCGCATGGCAGCAGAGCCTTCTGGTCGCTTGCGGGCTCAATAGGTCGCAATTTCTGCAAATCCAGTCTGCCACCTCTTACCAGACCTGATGGCTCACTAGCAAATACCGCCACCGAAAAGGCTAACCTATTAGGAAAAATGTTTGCGGATAACTCAACCCTCGATGATCGGGGTGCAGTCCCGACGTCGGTCCCTCACTGCGGTTTCTATATGAAAAAGCTGAGGATCCGGCATCGGGATGTGCTCCAGGTTTTACGAGGGCTTGATGTTAATAAAGCTAGTGGGCCTGACGGAATCCCCGCCCTGGTATTGCGGAGGTGCGCTGCAGAAATAGCTCCGATTTTGACAAAGCTTTTCAAAATGTCCCTGAATTCTGGCTCTGTACCCTCTGGTTGGAAAAAAGCGGTCATCCATCCTATTCCAAAGAAGGGTGACCGCTCCAACCCGGCCAACTACCGTCCCATAGCGATCACATCAGTTCTATCCAAGGTGATGGAACGTGTGATCAACGACAAACTGCTCACATACCTCGAGAAGAACAAAATTATTAACGACCGTCAATACGGATTCCGGCGGAACCGCTCGTGCGGTGATCTTCTCGCGTATGTGACGCATGTTTGGGGGCGGTGCCTGGAACGTTTCGGTGAGACCCAAACGGTTGCGCTGGACATTTCCAAGGCCTTTGACCGGGTTTGGCACCGAGGACTTGTCAACAAACTGCCTTCTTACGGACTTCCCGCATCCTTGTGCAGGTGGATTGCCGACTTTTTGAGGGAGAGGTCGATTCAGACGGTTGCTGACGGTTTCACCTCTTCCTCGCATTCGATAAACGCTGGCGTCCCACAGGGATCGGTTCTGTCTCCGACTTTGTTTCTGTTGCACATCAATGACCTTTTGACATGTGCACCAATTCATTGTTACGCGGATGACAGTACAGTCCATGATAGCTTTTTGTTTGACAAGCCCCCAAAGGGTGCACAAATTCCAATGGCTCGGAGGGCTTTGAAGCAAAGAATGGACGCTTACCTCGAGAGTGTTTTCTCTTGGGGTAAGAATAATCTCGTCGAATTCAATGTATCAAAGACCCAATCATGTCTGATTACGTCTAAAAGGGATCGAAATGACTATCTAGTCTCCTTCAACGGTAGCATTCTTCCGAACAGGTCTTCCATTGATATGCTCGGTGTAACTCTAAGTGACCAGCTCAGATATGGGGGCTCCATCGAGGCCAGAGTTAAGTTAGCCTCTCAGAAACTGGGCGTACTGTACAGGGCCCGCAGATACTTTAATAGTACACAACTGCTAACCCTGTACAGATCGCAAGTGCGCCCCACGGTTGAATTTGGCAGCCACCTCTGGTCTGGAGCCCCAAAGTACCTGAAAAACACCCTCGACTCTGTGCAGAAACGGGCGGTCCGTTTGATAGATTCTCCCGTCTTAACAAACGGATTGCAATCTTTAGAGCACAGGCGTCGGGTAGGAATGCTTTCCTTGTTCTACCGGTATTTCAATGGAAGATGCTCCGAGGAACTAGCCTCATTGATCCCCTCGGCACCGGTGCATAGTCGGGAAACACGCCAAACGCTCGCCCAACATATGTACACGGTTGACATTTGTCACATGAGAACGGGACGCTTCTACGACTCGTTCTTGTGTTCAACAGCTCGGCTGTGGAACGATTTGCCGGCCTCTGTGTTTCCTCCTTCCTATAACATGGGTCTCTTCAAGACCCACGTTCACTCCTTCCTCTCCTCAAAAAGACCCTCCTCACAGCATCTTCAAAGATGACATAGGCCCTGAGGGAAATTATTTTCCTCAGGGCCTCCTGTGTGGAGTTAATGTAAAAAAAAAAAAAAAAAATAAAAAAAAAAATTATACTTTTACAGCAGGTACGTATAAACTTTTTAAAACTACTTTTATATGTACCTATACTATCTATGGGATGTGTGGGATTGCACTCACCTCCCCACATCTGGAATAAAGAACTTATTATTATTATTAACTTCCTTTATTATTCAGGTCTTCAAGCATTTCATGATACATGTTAATATATTTTTTAATGTGAATGCTGCACAAAAGCTGCTCACGTCTGGAGCCATTGAGACTATGGCCACCCCAATTGGGGTACGTTGTGAGGCTGAAGGTAGTGGGGAGGAGAAGTAGATGGGAAAGAGTAAGGTGGGAAAGGACCTGACTATTCAGATCTGGTAACGAAACACGGCTAAAGCCTTTTAAAGCAACGTTTCAATTCTGAATGAAGGTCTTACATCTCCAGAGTATCTTCCACTCTGGAGCATGGCGCAAATATACTGTATATTATTTTTAATTAATTAATTGTGAAATAACACAAATTAATCAAATTAAATTTATTTGCGCACGCCGGGTTCGAACCAGTGACCTTCGGGTTGGGAGTCTTACCCCTCGACCACAGAGGTCTCCGGTTTGCTAGTGAATCACATACTAAATGGCGGGTCGGAATAAGAGAGGCCAGTTGAGAGAATCCCCTTGACCTCTCCAGCAGGACTCTTTCGACATATTGAGGTTGCTCCGCAGTGGGAGGGATATATTTATTTATTATTTAGAAATACAAACATAATATTTAAATAAAAGCGTCAAAACAAATTATTTTTTAACCACTGGAGCGACAGAGCAATTAAAATATATTTTTCTCGGATTGCTAAAGGAAATTTTTTCGCCCACTTTAAAAAAATCAAACCTACGAATTTGAATATGGAGACATACAAACTGATTATAGTTCTATGGAGCCAATGAATTCCCCTATCTTTTGTCTATTATCACATATTTGTAGGATTTAAAAAAATATAAATAATTAAATCTTTAACCTCAAAACATTTTAAAGAATCTAGAGAATATTTATTTTGTTATATTTTGAATGTACAATATATTATACAGTAGTTTAAAAAATTTTTTTTTTTGATAATTTGCCATATTTTGGCAAAAAAGCAATTCTAGGTTTTGGAAATAGTGCCATGTTGTGGCAAAAAGTGTAATAATAGTTGGTATAATAAAACAAATTTAAAACCTTTTTCACTTTTAATTTATTGACCGTAACTGGTTTCAGCTTATCAAAGCCATCTTCAATGTAAGAAAGTTTAAATCGATTTTAGATTTTCACGACCAAAAGCATTATCGCTATATATTTTTGGGGTGTTATGCCGTGTTACGCTATCACCTTCTTTTGCCAACGTTTACAGTGTCCATCATCATAACACACAGCTGCCCTAATGATGGACACTGAAACTGTCAGCTGTCCGAAACTTTGGCAAAAGAAGGTGGTAGCACAACACGGCATAACACCCCAAAAACAAACAACGAAAATTTTAAAATTGACTATATTTGTTTTTAAAAGTATGTTCACTTCAAAGTAAGTATATTCACATAAGATCCAAGAATTATAATATCCCGTGTTTTCTCACGGGTTTGCGCTAGTGTTATTATAAGGTGTAAATCCACTGTAATAATATACCTACGAATTTTGGTTAGGCGTTTTCAAGTGGAAAATTTACCAAATAAAACGAATAACTTAGTTTTAAACCACTTTATATTTATTATTATATTTGTCGACCGGTTTCGATTGGACTCAATCTTCATCAGGACAATAAAATTTTATTGTCGTGATGAAGATTGAGTCCAATCGAAACCGGTCGACAAATATAATAATAAATATAAAGTGGTTTAAAACTAAGTTATTTGTTTTATTTGGTATAATGTCAAGCCACAAAGTGTTTGCTTTTTATTTATTTATTTATTTAATTTCTACGGTAGAATATACCATAAACAGTAGTTACATGACACAATTAGAACCATAAGAAAATATTAGCAATCATTTTAAATAAAGAATAACAAATTAACTGTGGCATTTGATTGTGAAGTGACATCAGAGATATGAGCAAGAGAATATATCAAATTATAACAAATATATCCATATTCTATAGTATAAATAAGGTAAACATAGATTGAATTAATATTGATCGAAAATATAAGATAGCATAGCCCTCTTGTATCTACTTTCCGTGCAGTTAAATATATCCGCTACATCAGCGTATCTATTACTAACTGCATGCAACCTAGGTACAAGTGAGTTTTTGGAATACGCAGTCCTGGTGTTGTTGCATTTAAACAGGACTTTAGAACGAGTAGCTCTCGTAGGTATATGAAATTCAATGAGGTTAGTTAAATCGGGACTGTCTATACTACCATTTACAATTTTGAACATAAATATTAAGTCGAATATAATTCTTCGGTCTGAGATTTTTAATAAATTTAATTCTTTCATCAAGTAATTGTAGTTTATGTTTTCAATGGGAATACCGAGTTTGAAATTAATGTGTCTTAGGAATTTATGTTGAATTTTTTCTATTGAGTCTGAATGTAATTTATAATAGGGGGACCAGATCGAGGAGTTATATTCGACTTGACTACGAACTAGGGATGTATACAAAATTTTTAATGTTGAAATATTCCTGAAACCTCTGGAATTTCGAAGAATGAAGCCAAGCATTTTCATCCCTTTATTTTTTATTTTGTTTATATGTGATATGAAGTTTAATTTAGAGTCGAAAGTTATGCCCAGATCATTAATTTCTTCGACAGAGGTAAGGGTTGAGTTGTTAAGTTCATATGGATGAATAATTGGTTGACTAATTCTGTAAAAACTTATTGAATGACATTTATTTATATTCAGATAAAGTTTGTTAAGAGAACACCAATTAATTAACCTGTTTAGGTTATTTTGTAGACAGATACAATCTTCAGCGCTTTTAATTATTTTAAATATTTTTAAATCATCAGCAAAAAGTAGTACATTTATATCATTATCAAATATATTTACAACATCGTTTATAAACAGTAAAAATAATATTGGGCCTAGATGAGACCCCTGTGGTACACCACTGGTAGCTATAAATTGATAGGAAATGAACAAATTGATTTTTACAAGTAGAACTCTATTAGATAGATAGCTAGCAAACCATTCTAAAAGTTTTCCGTCAAAACCGAGCTTACGTAGTTTGACCAGGAGAATTTTATGGCATACTTTGTCAAAGGCCTTGATAAAGTCCGTATATATGGAATCGACTTGAGTTCTGTTAGTTAATGCGTTCGATATATAGTTTTCATATAACGAGAGATTTGTCTGAGTTGATCTGCCCGACAAAAATCCGTGTTGGTTCGGAACAATGATATGTTTAATACATGGTGAAATTTTATCAAGTAATAGTTTTTCAAAAAGTTTCGGAATTACAGATAGCTTACAAATTGGTCTATAGTTAGTAATATCACTTTTATCACCCTTTTTGAATATAGGTGTTAGATAACAAAGTTTCCAAATATCAGGGAAGCAACCTGTGTCAAGGGATTGATTAAACAATAAACAAATCGGCTCAGCCAGTGAAGTTACGCAATTTATCAGGATATTAGGATGTACATTATCGGGCCCTGCCTTTTTTTCTCTGTCTAGAGATTTAATTTTAGTTTTAACATCGTTTATATTGATGTGTATGGCAGGTATATGTATGCTCTCGTTAAGTGATGAAGGTGGTAAATAATCGTCTTGGATATCTTCGTCATAGACACTTTTGAAGTAATCAGCAAAATAGTTAACTTTTACTTTCATATCAGTACTACTCTTTTCTTTGAAATGCATTGAGATAGGTAAACCTTGTTTGTTTTTTCTGAGAGAGTTTACATGTGTGAAAAAGTTTTTAATGTTAGAAGGTATAGAATTTTCGATTTTATTTATATAATTAAAGTACGATTTTTTTGATAGTTTTTTACATTGAGTTCTATAGTTGTGAAATATCTTATAGTCGCTAAGGGAGTTCGATTCTTTAAAGTTTTTGTGTGCAATTTTTTTACAGATAACTAGGTTAATTAGCTCGCCGCTGAACCATTTCGGAAACTTTGCTTCCTTGAAGTGTGATAGTGGTACATACTTTTCAATTGCCCTATTAATAATTGTGTAAAATAGTTCAAGATTATAGTTGATATTATTATTGTGGTGAAGAAATGACCAGTCTTCATTTGCAAGATATTTATTCATGTTAGAATAATCAGCTTTAGAATAATTATATGTAAGGTTAGGAAGAATAGTCGTATTGTCTGGTGAGTTATTAGTCATGATGGTTATGCTTAGGGCGGGGTGGTGGCAGTCCAAGGGGAGGAGCTCATCAACTGATTTAACAATATGAACTGATAGATCACTGCAGAATACTAAATCTAGCAGCCGATTATTAGTATTGTATACTTGATTGACTTGATGTAGGGAGAGTATATTCGTCATATCTATTATTTCGCGAGCATTTTCTGGAAGGTTTAAGTTGTTATTAGAGTTCTTATCCATCCAATCAATGCTAGGGGTATTATAGTCGCCGAATAAAATTGTTCTGGCATCAGGGTATTTATTTTTAAAGGTTTCGAGGTCATCTATGTGGTTTCTATAGACTGTGATGTTGGATCCTGGAGGAATGTAGACACATCCTAGTAGAATTTTGCCTGATTTAGTTTTTAGTAAAACGAATACCTGTTCCACGTCCAGATGTTTACAAATTAATCGAGTGGATGGCAGTGATTTTTTAACAGAAATGAGAACTCCTCCTCCTCTGGTTTTAGTGCTAGTGGCTAGATTTCTGTCTAGGCGGTAGGTGTTGTAAGATGAAAATCCAAGTTCCTCGGTGTGAATATCAGAGTCAAGCCAGGTTTCGGTAAGAAGAAATACCTCAATGTGTTGTAGTAGTGGAAGAGTAGTTTGCAGCTCTATAAGTTTGGTGCGGCAGCCTCGGATGTTTTGGCCATATCCGATGACGTGTTTGAGTTTTTTGAGGTTGATTTTATTATTGTTGGCTTGTTATTCATGTATTTGATGGTTAACCCAAATTCACCTCCCTTTATCCGACTTTCTAGTTCTTGGCGCAGGTCCGACAAGTACTTTCGTTGGTTGGGTGTTTGGTCGGAAAAAATTTTGACGGTGGAGTTGTTCATATAAAAGTTCTTTTTCCGTAGGATATTTGTTGCTTCCGACGAGTTTTTTAGGATAACTTTGATTGGTCTTGGTTTATCAGGCCTCGGTGCTCCAAGGCGGAATGTGATGATGGAGTTCATTTCAACGTTACTATCGATTTTGTTCAAGATATTTGTTATTTTTAGGTTGTCATCTTTGATTTTATCGATTTGGTTTAGTTGAGAGCTTTCTGGAACATTTACGATAATAAGATTATTAGCTCTGATTTTTCTTTCTTCGAGTTCGTCGGCCGCTTCACAAGTGGATACTACCGTGTTCGGTTTGATGGATAATGTTTTGAAAGCTGTTAGCTCACCCTCGAGTGCTGCCATTTTAGCAGCCATTTGGGCAATGGTTCCTAGAATAGCATTTGTTTTCGGAACCATTTTCGCAATTTGATCCTTGTTTAATTTGCTGCTTGGGTCAATTATTAATTCTGTTAGGGCCTCAACTGCGTTTCTTGCCAGGCTGATGAATCCTTGGGAGTCCATTTTATTAAATTGGAAAAAAAAAATTTTTTTTTTTTTTGAAAAATGGAGGATGGGTTAAACTGGTTTTAAGGTGGAGTGACTTGAATTACTTGATACCAGGGGCCGGGTCACGCGGTAGTACTTGGGTGACAATATTATTAAATGTTGTTTTGAATGTTTATTAATATTGACAATGCTCACTCAGTTATGACTTTAGGAACCGGCGGGTTTGCTCTCCTACTTCCTTTCACTTGCAGTCTCTCAATGTCTCGTTAAAATATTAGTTTAACTGTTTTAAAATTACTGTTAAATGTTAAATAGTGCAAGCGTAAAATTGTATGTGCTCTCCGTGTCACTTCGATAATGGAAAATTTACCTTTATATTTGAACGCGCGTGCTAAACAAAACAAGGCAGATGATTTTGACAGGTGGATCATTGGCGGGAAAACTCGGTTTTGGCGGGAAACACAGTTTTAGTGGGAAATACAGTTTTGGCGGCAAAGTGGATAGGGGTTAGGGAAAGGTTATAGATCAGATAGAGGTTAGAGTAATGGTGTTTGAAATTGCTTAAAGTGTATAATTTGAAAATAATAAATAGTCAACATAAATAGATTTCTAGCATGGTAGATATTTTTAGTATCGCTCTAGTAAAAGACCTTCATTTGGAATCAAAATTAAAATTGCTGTAGACCTGTTTAGTGAATGCCTCCGTGGTTGAGCACTTGCAATCCTTGCCTCCTGGAGGTCGCAGGTTCATGTTTAGGCGTGCGCAAGTAATTTTTACTAAATTAATTGTGTTATTCACAATTTATTAATTTAAGTCATTTGCACAACATATTTGAGGCACGTTCCGGAGTGGCAAATGCTTCCAGTATCCCCCTGGTGAAAAAAGTAAGAATAGAAACGTTGCTTAAAATTTTATAATTTAATCAACTACCAATGACAGTTAAAAATAATAACATATATATTGCAAAAGTAAAATATTTTTTTTATTTTATTTTTTTTATTTTTTATTAATAATTTTTATTTTTATAACAATATGTTTTACATGATACATTTTAATAATTTTAAATCTCAGAGTTATTAATACTCTTCCATTGGAAGCATTTGCTTGTGTATGGAAGAGGAGTGTACATAAATTCAGTTATTAGTTAGTACTTAAATAATTCATTTTACATGTATATATGTGTGTTGTCGCAAGTACATATTGTGTGATGAAAAATAATAAAGATATACAATAAATTTAATCTAATAGTAAAGTGAAATTTATATTTAGTGTGTTATGACTAAGAAAATGTGAATAAAAAAAATATACACGTTATGTTTATAATTTAAGGAAATGGCTATTGGATAATAATGATTTATACTGAGGCCCCACTGAAGCTCTTGTATTACAAAATGGAGTTCACATTCTGAGGAAATGGACAAATAATTATTTTGTAATTCCGCATATATGTTTGAAACTATTGATGGGCTTGTTGATTATAAGTATTTGTTCATACACTTATTTGTACTTGCTTATTATTTAAGGTTTATGCTGCCATTTATACTATTCCGTAATTTAACCAATTGATTTAATTATGAATCATTATACATACATACCATTTAAATTGTATCATAATTGACGGCCGGCGTAGTCCAGCGGTAGAGCGTTGGATTGCCATTCCGAAGGTCGCGGGTTCGAACCCGGCGTGCGCAAATAAATTTTATTTAATTGATTTGTGTTCTTTCACAATTAATTATTTAAAATAATATATAGTGTATTTGCGGCACGTTCCAGAGTGGAAGATACTCTTAGTATCGCCCTGGTGTAAGACCACCATTCAGAATTGAAACGTTGCTTGAAATGGCTTTAGCCATATTTAGTGACTAGATCTGAATAGCCAGATACTTTCCCACTTTCCTCTTCCTCGTCTCCTTCCGTATCCCACTTACCTTCAGCCTCATAACATACCCCAATTGGGGATGCCATAGTCTCACTGGCTCCAGACGGGGGCAGTTGGGACTCTTGTGAGGTATTCACTATAAAAAAAAAATGTTATTTCATAAAATGTTGCCCTCATGTCCCTGCCGACAAAGTACACAAGTAGTTTAGCGGGTTTAAATGTTAATATAGATTAAATAATAAAAATAAAAATCGCTTAAGCCGTGTTTGGTGACCAGATCTGAATAGCCAGGTTCTTCCCCACCATCCTGTTACCAATTTCTTGTTCCTCACTACCTTCGGTATCATAACATTAAACCAATTAGAAAAATAATTACAACATAACATTTGTATAGCGCAGCTTTGTGGATGTTGAGTGGATGATTCTTTTTAGGAAAGAAAGGAAAGGATTTTCTGGGGAAAGGAAAAGGTATGAGGGGTGGGTAGGAATCTGGGGATCAGTGTGCCCGGGAGTGACGGACGAATGATTCCATCCCTCCCACTGTGGTGCAAGGTGATGTTCCGAGAAAGCCCTGTTAAAGAAGTCAAAATATTTCCCTCAACCATTCTTTCCCGTTCTGGCCTGCCACGCAATTAATTGTAATTGTTTTCTAAATTGGTGAGATTAGTTTTCTATCTTGACTTTTGATATATTGGCATACAGAGCTCGAGGCCAGGCAGGCCCCTTTCTATTTCATCGTGAATTTATATTATTATTTGGTTGTTGAAAAAATTACATAATTTGGAGTAATTGGGGAGAGTTTTCTGTCAAATTCTTATAATATTTATAACTAGCCTGAGTTTATAAAGGTGTCCCAAATTTAATATAAAAAATATACAACCTACATGAAAACCAACAATTCAAAGGTGTTTTCGAAGAATTAATTACATTTATACTTCTTTAAAAAGTTGACAGCTGGTAAAGCGGGAAATATGACATAGATAATAAGATACTTAAAATTTTTTATTTATTTATTTATTTATTCACGCCCTAATGGACCTTTACATGAAAATTTTATACATTGGTTACAGTAATTAAGTATAAAAATGCAGTTGTAATAATTGTAAAAAAGCAACACATATGAATGTCACAAAATTTAGTGCAAATTAGCTATAATAATGTATCTACACACTACACATAAAAAATAAAGATAAAATATAAAAAATAAAAAATAAAGATAATAATAATAACACAATTTAGCAAAATATGACTTGAAATTACAATAATAATAATAATAACAGCATTGTTGCATATTATTTGCAAACAGACTTTATACAGCAAATACACTTTTTAAATGAAGCGAGGTTTTTGTAAAAAAAATATATATATTTATCACTCATCTAATGATTTTCTGTTCCATGGTTTTAGTACAAAGATACTGCTATCATCATAATCAGTAATTTTGGCTCCATAACCAGACGAAGGACTCCCCTTTGGTTCGCCACTCCTTCCTGTCGCGTGTCGGCAGCTAAGCGGTCTACAGGCCGAATGCCCATAACCAATCAGTGACCGTTTTAACTGATTGATGCATCCATCATCCCACTGAATAGAAAACTACTAGACGAATACTTGAATATCTGACAATATTCGAATTACCGTAACAATTTTTTTTTTACTTTAGCACCACACAAGAGGCCACGAGGAAAATGATTTCCCTCAAGGCCTATGTCATCATATGAGATGCTGTTTGGAGAATCTGTTTAGGGAAAGCCATTGCGATGGATGGGACGTATTGACGACCGGCGTGTCGAGCGGTAAGGCTCTTGACTCCCAATCCGAAGGTCGCGTGTTCGAACCCGGCGTGCGCAAATAAACTTTATTTAATTAGATACGTTTTTAGATTTTCACGGCCAAAAGCATTTTCGTTGTTTGTTTTTGGGATGTTATGCCGTGTTGCGCTACCTCTTTCTTTAGCCGAAGTTTCGGACAACGTTGCAGTGTCCATCATCAGGGCAGATCGTCGGATCTGCCGGATCTGCCCTGATGATGGACACTGCAACGCTGTCCGAAACGTCGGCTAAAGAAGGAGGTAGCGCAACACGGCATAACACCCCAAAAACAATCAACGAAAATTTATTTGATTAAATTGTGTTATTTCACAATAAAATAAATAATAAAAAATTATATATTGTATATTTGCGGCCCGTTCCAGAAGTTCCGGAAGTTACTCTCTTATCGCCCTGGTGTGAGACCACCATTCAGAATTGAAACGTTGCTTGAAAATGCTTTAGCAATGTTTGGTGACCAGATCTGAATAGACAGGTAATTCCCCACCTTATTCTTCCCCATCTCTTCCCATCCCTACTAAAAAATGGCGATGTAGTGAAATTTTACTGTAATTGGAAAAAATATACTGTTGTCCATAGAAAAAAAATAATGACTGCCTTATTCTACCGGTATTTCAATGGAAAATGCTCCGAGGAACTAGAGTCACTGACCCCCTCAGCACCAGTGCAGTCGGGAAATACGTCAAACACGCGCCCAACATGGGTACACGGTTAACATTTTTTACACGATAATGGGTTTTTGATTTCAACAGCTCGGCTGTGGAAAGGTTTGCCGGCCTTTATGTTATACCCCTGGTCTCTTCAAGACCCATGTTCACTCCATCCTCTCCTCTAAAATACCCTTCACACAGCATCCACAAAAATGACATAGTCTAGTTAATTTAAAAAAAAGAGAAGACAATGTTAAATCATTTTCAGCAGAAGTGAGGGAAAATTAAACTTACTTCGGGCAGACGCACATTTCTACCAGTTTATCTTTTCAGTGCATCGTCCATACATTAATGGTATGTTGCATCCGTTTTGTTGACATTCAAACTAAATGGACGTATGACGCGATGTGCGTGCCGCGTATGTACATTTATGATGACATACATAAAATTTTATATATTGTACATGTGCCCTGATGATGGACACTGTAATGCTGTCCAGTGGCAGCTCGTGACTTTTGGTGAGATAGAGTGCTAATATTAACAAAAATGGCATTATTGATGTCGTAGCCGAAAAATATTTTTTTTCGAAAATTTATTTTTTGTATGCAAATTTTCAGGAAATTTCAGTTTTCAAAAAAAAAATTTCGAAAAAAAAAATTAAAAATGTTTTCGGCTACAACGACATCAATAATGCCATTTTTGTTAATATTTGCACTCTAGCTCACCAAAAGTTGCGAGCCGCCACTGATGCTGTCCTAAACGTACAAACTTACCGACCGCTATGCTAGGAACTGTTGCAAGTTTAGTTGAAAAACGACATTTCGTGTTTTTAAATTTTAAAAATACCCATTAAAATGCCATTTTTTCGAAATTCCGGTAACTGAATTGATTAGTACTAGTAAATATCTAACTACTACAACTTTTTAAATTAATTTTTTTCGTCCATACTAAGCGTGTCCCGGTTATGTAAATATTTTCCCTTATATTTCACACAAGCAAGGACCGGGTTACGTCACGAACTCTGCCGCACGGTATTATGCTCTTGCCGCCGTTTTTGGGGGCTTAATAAAATTCAAACTTGTAAAATTAATTTAATTATGAAAACGAACTTTAAAAAAAAAACATATACTGGTACCTATTTAAGTTTGCCTGTGAACATTGATAAAAAAATAAAATTAAATTTCCTTAAAACTTCCTTATTGTCTAATTTAACCATTGGAGCGACAGAGCAATTAAAATATTTTTTCTAGGATTGCTAAAGGAAATTTTTTCCGCCCACATTAAAAAAATCATACCTCCGAATTTGAATATGGAGACATAAAAACTGATTATAGTTCTATGTAGCCAATGAATTCCCTATCTTTTGTTTATTATCACATTATTTTTTTTTTTTTTTTTAAAGAAAGACAAACATTCCCGGGTTACGCGAATAACCCAACAACATTTGAAAATCTCCTACTACCACCACACTAAGCGGAAGATGTTGCTTGTGTTGTGATGGAGGACTTAGCCAGCCGAGGAATCGAACACGGAACGTATTTTAACATATTTTTAGGATCTTTATAAAAAATGTAATTAAATCTTTAACCTTAAAACATTTTAAAGAATCTAGAGAATATTTATTTTGTTATATTTTGAATGTACAATATTTTATATAGTCGTTTTAATAAAATATATATATTTTTTTTAAATTTGCCACATTTTGGCAACAAAGCAATCCGAGGTTATGGAAATAGTGCCATAATGTGGCAAAAAGCGCTCAAGTGGTTAAAAATATAATATATATCTGTTACTTCTGTTTATTGGTTGCCTAAACTGTGATAGTTAGTTAGTTTATTGATTAAATTCGGTTTTCACCAAGTTTGTGATCCCTGGCTAAGGGCTTGTCTGAGAGGTTCCCGTACCTAGAGTGTCCCAAGAGAGAGCGCCCTGAAGAAGATGAAGGACCTGCGTTGTGAAGAGGTCGCCAAATAAATTAATCTTCACGTTTCCTAGCGACGCCGTATTCTAAGCTCACTCAGAAATCTGTTTATGTGCTCCTGGTACTTGAACAATTCGAAATATCGTTTAAGACAATATATTAACTATCGACTCTCAAACAAAAGACGTGAAACAGAAAATACACGTAAATGAATTGAACCCAGGATCTCTTCCTTGCCAGAGAAGTGCTCTAAATGAAGACTTCATTCGACCACATTAACTTACGTCACTTTTAACTGTATTATTATTCTTTGACAGAGATCTACCAAAATGTCTTCATTTTCTTAACGTATATTTTTTATTTTTTTAAATTGAAAAACTAATGTTTAAGACAAGATTTTTTTATGCATAGCACAAAGGGTAACAATTATTATAAGCAATAATTATTAGCCTGAAACACTCAACAATATTGAAAACTCTCCCGAGAAACGAAAAGAGAAGAAGACGAACCCCTCTGTTTGCCGGACAGGAGCTCTCCGGCAAACAGAGGGGTGCGGGTTCGTGTCCCGTCGGCGACATATATCTTTTCTCGGGAGAGTTTTCAATATTGATGAGTGTTTCAGGCTAATAATTATTGCTTATAATAATTGTATATTTTTTAACTGCTATCTTTATATGTGTTATGTTCTTTATATTCTCTCCAGAGAATATCTTCATTTGATAAGTACAGGGACATGTATCTCCAGTACTTATTATCATTACAATCTGTAGGGTGCTTGATTGAAAGACTGTTCTTAATAACACAGTTTTTATTGTCGTATTGAATTTATAATTTTTTTTTAATTAATCAAGACAATATTAGCGAAACTCAATCGATAATATGAAACAAAAAACCATGAAATGATCGGTCAAATCTGGGACTAACTCAGTTAATTATTTTATTTTATTTTATTTATTTCCGTTATAAACAGTCTATACATTTATATATGTGAATAAGTATATTTATGTCATTGACCAATAAAATAACGACATTTAGATACAATACCAAATTTTAAAAAAAATGCAACAATATACAAACAATTCTGATTAAGTGCATTTTCAATATTTTTTTTTACGCACCAGTTTTTCCCATAGGAAAAACTAAACCCTTTCATACACTTTTCCATATAAATGATCATCTAGTAAATCCACGTTATGTAAGTGTATTATATAAGTATAATTCATACAAAACAATACAAGAACAACATGTTAATCTACCAAACTATTAAATGGGAATATAATTCACCGCCTCGAGATATTTTCATATCAGAAGGTTCGGCTCGGTGGAATTCCTAATTTGACCGATAAATCCTACTGATCCCTCAATATAAATATTTAAAAAATCTTTCGTGATCCTACATGTATTTAAAATGACTGATTTTTGCATTTTTATATACAAATTCTTTGACAATAATAATATTTAATTTAATTTATTTTCATTTTAATTTAAATTTACAAAATGTTCTATGATATATTTTTACAGGTTTACACTTAAATTTTAATGGATATCAATAATATCTTTGAGGAAAAGATTTCATTAAAATACAAACTACTCTACAAGTAAAAGAGAAAATGTGAGGAACTAATAAAAAAAAAAGAAATCAATTAAATTAAGTTTTTGGTTAAACATAGGGCATTCGATGAAATGTCATTTTTTTATGAATCTTGTGAATTAAGAGCCGGAATTCCGATTTTCTACCGATTTATAACATATGTCCCTTGAACACTTTAAGTTTCTGAGTTCTTAAAAATATATATGTTATTTTTAAAGATAATATCTGAAGGCTTGTAGAGCCGAAACTTTAATTACATAAAATTCCCTCGATAGAAAAAAATCGCAAAGTATGCTCCAAAAATTATTATTTACACGTTAGTTTCTGTTATTTTACAAGTTATATGTATGAAAAAATTCACAGTGATTCTTTAAATGCTACTTGAGGTGTTGAAGAGAGATTTTATCTCTTTTGTAAACGAGTCGTGTTTTATTAAACATTTTCCCAATTTTCAATCGAATTTTTACTTTTTTAATATTGGCCCGCTCGCTCTGACGTTCGTATTGTCGTATCTCTCCTTCTTATTCTTTTTGGGTGGGTACTCCCGTCCTTGTTCGTGTTAAACACATCGATGTTTGGGCATAATCTATTAAATGTGCTACAGCTTCTTCTTATAAATACATTTTCAAGGTAATTCGTTTTGCTCTTAGGAATATAAAATGTATCCATAGATCGAGTAACTCTTTTTGGACATCTAAAATGAATATTTTGTAGTAAGTATGGGCTGTCAATATAGTTATGAATTATCTTATAGAGCATTAATAGGTCTCTGGTGTCTCGGCGTTGATCAAGAGATTTAAGGTTTACGGGGACATAGTTTACATAATTTCGTACGCGAAAAGAGACATATTTGATAAACTTTTTCTGAAATCTTTCTAGATTTGTTTTATACGTAGAACAATAAGGGTTTCACCAACGCGACCTAGATACTATTTCAATAGAAGATGTTCGAGTAACTAGAAGCATAGTCGGGAAACACGCCAAACGCGCGCCCAACACATTATGTACATGGTTGATATTTGTCACATGAGTACGGGACGCTTCTACGACTCGTTCTTATGTTCAATAGCTCGGCTATGGAACGATTTGCCGGCCTCTGTGTTTCCTCCATCCTATAACATGGGTCTCTTCAAGACCCACGTTTACTCCTTCCTCTCCTCAAAAAGACCCTTCTCACAGCATCTTCAAAGATGACATAGGCCCTGAGGGAAATTATTTTCCTCATAGATTTGCGTTATTTCACAATTAATTATTTAAAATAATATCTTGTTTATTTGCGGCACGTTCCAGAGTGGAAGAAAATCTTAGTATCGCCCTGGTGTAAGACCACCATTCAGAATTGAAACGTTGCTCGAAATGGTTTTAGTCGTGTTTAGTGACTAGATCTGAATAGTCAGGTACTTCCCCACCTTCCTCTTCCTCGTCTCCTTCCCTTTCCCAATTACCTTCAGCCTCATAACATACCCCAATTGGGGATGCCATAGTCTCACTGGCTCCAGACGGGAGCAGTTGGGACTCTTGTGAGGTATTCACTATAAAAAAAAATTACCCCCTTATTAATTACCCTCCACACAGCATCTTAACAGATGACATAGGCCCTGAGAGAAAATATTTTCCTTGGGGCCTCCTGTGTGGAGTTAATGTAAAAAATAAGTAAATTAAGTATTTTGCTATTTCATTTATACCTAAATATTACATCCGAGACACTATCTATCTAGGTAATAAATACGTTCTTCGAACACGTGTTTCCAATGAAAAAATATATATATAAAAAATTTGAAACACGAAAATGAATGGTTTTATAATAGGTGTCAACGGCTGAATTAGATAAAGCGCCATCCCGGTAAGACGAGTGGTTCTGGGTTCGAGTCCCAGTTGCGACCGTTATCATTATTGATTTTCATATTTTAATTTAGATTTGTTTATCTTCTTCTTCAATGAATTATTAATTTTTAAATAGACTACGACCTCCTGACCTCATCTAACCTTAAAAAGAATTTTCTTGTACAGTCTCATCATAAGCATTTCTGTTTAGAATATTAAAAAAATGATAAATCAGCCTAGTTAGATAAAATTAGCTTCATTAAAAATAATATCAGTCCTCCGTACAAACAGCAGACTATGAACCAATACAAAATCAAAGAGTTTTGGCTCTTGTTCAATACCGGCAAATGTAATAAGTTGATCTAATCTTTTGGTCGCTAGCTCACGAGTATTTACACAAAACAACACAGATGGTCGAGATTGTAATTAATATATTATTATAATATAATATTTGGCAGCATTCAACTGCGACCCATGTATCACTGATAACGCCGTATCGTGTGTCATGCCTTATTTCCTAAGTCCTACACAGTGGCGGTTAGAGGCATAATTCAATTGGAGTTTAATTGGAAATTAAAAGAGGGAAAAAAAAAATTCTCTCAGATATATGAAAAAAATTATGCTATTTTTACGATATTTTTTTCATAGATCTACAGGAATCACAATTATTTCTTATACAGGATGTAACATTGCGTACCCGAGGGATTTTATTTGGACTAAAAAATGTAAATAAAATTTTGGTCTCCGGCGAATTTTTGTTATTTTTTTTATAGAGAATACCTCACAAGAGTCCCAACTGCTTCCGTCTGGAGTTAGTGAGACTATGGTATCCCCAATTGGGGTATGTTGTGAGGCTGAATGAAAGTGGGGAAGGGAAGGAGATAGGGAAGAGGAAGGTAGGAAAAGTACCTGGCTATTCAGATCTAGTCACTAAACACGGCTAATGCCAATATTAAGCAACGTTTCAATTCTGAATGGTGGTCTTACACCAGGGCGATACTGACAGTATCTTCCACTCTTTGGAAAAAACAAGAAAAATAGTAGGTGTTGGACAGTTGCAAGCGGGTTAAGACGATAGACTTCGCTTTTCGGCCCATACAAAAAGGACGCCCGGGAAAAAACACTTTTCTACATCGAAAATTGCACAAAGTGAATATATTTTTTTATACTGCCTTCTAGAGGGTGAAAACTATGTCGGTATGTTTTCGAATTTTCGATGCGATTCGTATTAACGTAAACATTCACTGTCAAACATGTACGATTTATCAAAAAATATTATTTAAGGAAAAAGTGCTGCTAACTCAACTCTCCTAAAGAATTATAAAATTATAAAAAGCTACCGACGTAGCTTCTTCTTTCTAAAAAATATATACTTTTTAAAATTTCAATTTCGTGAAAGTTTCGGTGTAGAAAAGTGTATTCTCCATAAACCCCTTTTCGAGCGATTTCTGTAGGTAAATTTGAGCGTTGTCTCATTCGCACAATTCGCATCGCATGTATTGAAAGTGTGCGTGAGATTATTGTGAGCGGGACAGAATGACAGTCGCGGGTGTTCCGCGAGTCGTTCAAAGTCTAGCCTCTTAAGAGGCTGGGCGGTTACTCGGCTGAGTGACGAGATGCGGAATAATTTTTTTTGTTTGATTTTCAAAAAAAGAAAATTGAAAAAATAAAAAAATAAATCATCGTAAAAGTCACCGGAGACCAATTTCATTTACATTATTTACTTTATATAAGCTCAGGAATCGCTGGTTAAAATTCCTCGGGTATGTCCTGTTACACCCTGTATAACAGAAGTCTTGCATTGGTTTTGAAATAAGTAGGTATGTCATTTAGACAGTTCGTACCTCTCATTAACCTCATACGCGCGCCGGCGTGGTCGAGGGGTAAGAACGACTCCCAATTCGAAGGTCGCGGGTTCGAACGCTGCGTGTGCAAATAAATTTAATTTGATTATTTTGTATTATTTCACAATTAATTAAATAAAAATAATATGTAGTATATTTGCGACGCGTACCAGAGTGGAAGATTCGCTCAGTATCACCCTGGTGTAAGACCACCATTCCGAATTGAAACGTTGCTTGAAATGGCTTTAGTTGTGTTTAGTGACCAAATCTGAACCCCTAGCTTTCACACTAGCTCAAACAATTGGGGAATGCATCCAGTCTCACTAGCAGGACTCCAGACAGAAGCAATTGGGATTCTTGTGTGGTATTATTAAAAATGTATAAAAAGTCCTGCGGTCCATCTGTATGGTTAATTCGTACCGAGATTTATCCAGTTCCTACCTCACCCTAACGATCACATTACCTGAAAAGTATTTGAAATTTTATAACAATGGCAATAAAAAATAGTACAAATTCGATTGCATTTGTTTGAAAAAGAAAATGATTTGGAACTACCTTGGAAGCAAGTTGTTTTACGTCTAAGGTGGTGCTCTCACTGAGGCAGCTGAAAACTCTCAACCGGTAAATGTCTTTGTATGACAATGTGATGGCCCGCACACTACACAATCAAAACCCGTTGTCAATGGTAACGCAAGCGGTGACTCGCGACTCGCACTGCTGATTGCCGTGGCCGGCCGTTGCTAGTTGCTAGCAGCTGGCAACTAGCAACGGCCAGCTAATTGTACTTCGTCTATGGTTAAACAAGCTTTTTGAACAATCAAGACATAGAAACCAGCCAGTTTTAGTTTGGTTTCAGTTGCCTCGGAGCGCCTGAAAATACATACGAGTGTGCTTTAGATCACACGACTGAAGTAAAACTTCTAGAGAGAAAGAAAATGTGCGCGCGCACAGCTCTCTCTTGCTCCTACAGTATTTATAAAATTGTTCAAGAATGAAATAAAATTACGAAAAATCTTCATGCACTGGCTATGAGAGAGGAAGGGAGAAAGAAAGTGTGCGCGCGCACTGCTCTCTCTTGCTCCTACAGTGTGATACAGCCCACTTTTCGTAATGCTCTCGTCACGCATTCGCCAGCGTACCCCCTAAGTTAAGCGTGATTAAAGAAGTTTTACCTTAATAATCTGGTTTTTATATAAACAGAAGGAATTTAACTTGGAAGTAGATAATATCGTTTTGTACTCATTTGTTCTGTTATGTTGTTCCTGGAGCAATGGGAATGGAACAGAAACGAAATAGGGCTAATTACTGTTACGATACTCAAAGACCCAGCTCCAGAAGCCTTGTTAAAACTTGTTAAAACTTATTTTGTAAATGCAAAAAGGGATGTCAGAAAGCCTGTGGATGCGGAAAAGCTAGGTTAAAATGCTCTGTTATATGCACAAGTTGTAGTGGTGCTTGTATTAATTCGCAAGTTTCATCACATGATGGCGATGAAGAGGAAGAAACGTACACTATTTTCGAGCAAACTTATGATGGAATCGAAAACGAAGAGGATTGTGATGAGTCTGAAAATCCCATCGCAGATGATGCGGATAAAATTTCGGTCTTTGACGCCTCGATCATTGCCGAAAACGAACTCAGGAACAGCAAAGTAAAGAAGATTGCGCTGATTTTCATAATTGTGCATTATACTCGCATGTGGATTAGGATATGTGGAATTGTGGATTAGACAGGGGACAGATACCACGATAAAAAAAACGCGCCGCTTACTCTATCTTAAGGTCGTGTGGAAATGAGTTTTATTTTAGCCAAAACACATATTTAAGTATACTTTACGGCTCTCGTACGCCAAAACTATCGATTTTATCAAAAAAATTGTAAATACATAAATTGTGGGTAATTTTCTGCAGTCTAATCTTCTATATATATAAAAATCAATTGCTGTTTTTTTGTCTCGCTAAAACTCGAGAACGCCTGGGCCGATTTAGCTGATATTGGTTATGAAATGTTTTCCGTAGTCCAAGGTTTATACGGAAGGGAGGAGGGGAACACGGGAGGGGGTTTCGCGGGATGGGGGAAGGGGGGAGGAGGAGTGGGAACGCGAGAGGGAAAGGGGACGCGGGAGAGGAAGGGGAGGAGGAAGGTGAAAGGGTGCCTAGGGATAAACAATTTCTTTATTAAATGGCATAGAAACGCGTGCCGGGTACCAGGTAGTTTTGAATAAAAATGTTTTTATTGTAAAATGAGTCGGAAAGGAGATATTGTCGAAAAACTGCTATTAGGCGCCATTTTTTCAATATGACAGCGTGAGTTGCAAATATACGAGGTGGCAAAGTTGAAATTCGGAAAGAGCATATCAAAATCTATAAAGTTACCAATTTTCAAAACTTCCGGAAACTTTCCAGGTAGCCTTTTTTTCAAACCAAATGACTGTATTATTTGGTTGCCCAAAATATGGAAAAAGTTTTTTTAAAAAATAATACAAAATTGGTTTGAATTTTTTTGTTGTTTTATTTTTGCATTGGGATTAATAATTTACTAGTTCCCGCTTGTACTAGAAGTTTCCGGACACCATGTATATTTATAACAATATTATATAATTTGTGTTTTTAGTGGTTTTTCAATTTGTTGTAAAAACATAGAAAATAAAAAATATTTTAGTTTTTAATTATAAATACTATGAAACTAATTTCACAATATCCTTCCAATGTGGTCGCCGACAGAAGATTTAACGCAGGGATGAGCAATCCATTCATGCGTATGAATCAATTCACTCTGATTCACCACATCATCGCTTCAAGTAAATAATGAATCATTTGATTCATTGATTCGACGTAATATCATTTCGACCCTAAACCAAAATTCTATTTCATGAACCTTTCATCTACTATCTTAATACACTATTAATAAAAAGTTTGCAAATCGAATATTGAAAATGGTCCACAATTCTAGCGACCTTATCTTTTAGCAACAGAAATATAATCCATGGAAATCCAAATTGATAGACCGGCCAACCAGGAAAAACGGAACAAACCATGTTGCAGGGAGCGGGAAGGCGGCCTTTTAGATTTGTCAATAAATGATTCTGACAGTATACAGGCGACTATTGTAATAAATACCTATCATATAATGTAATAATAAATAAATGTCTGTCTTTGTAAGAATCGATGCATGAACTCGTGACTTTCTCAGAATTACAACCAAACTTTGACCTCAACATTCAATATTACGTGGAACGGTTACGTTTTTAGATTTTCACGGCCAAAAGCATTTTCGTTGTTTGTTTTTGGGGTGTTATGCCGTGTTGTGCTACCTCCTTCTTTCCTCTCCTCCTTCCGTGGACGGGCCCCAGGCTAACGTAAATACTGCGCTTTCACCAAATTTCCCTTTCAAAGTAGTTCACTTTCTTCTGAAATGAAGCTAACGACACGGTATCGCTTCCAAGTAAATAAGCACACACTTAACACTACAAATTCACATCGACGGATCTGCCGGATCTGCCCTGATGATGGACACTGCAACGCTGTCCGAAACGTCGGCTAAAGAAGGAGGTAGCACAACAAGGCATAACACCCCAAAAACAAACAACGAAAATTACGTGGAACGGTTCAATATTAATTTTTGTGTTATTAGGAATCGTATCTTAATTGATTGCATTTTTTTTTTCTATACGTTGAGCTTTTATTAATAAAGTGATTTATTCAGTATAACTTCATCAGGACCTACACAACTTGCAAATTAATGGTTTTTGTGTACATAGGTACCTTTCAGACGTACCTGTACATATACGTAAACTTTGTTTTATATTTAGTGATTTTCTTTAAATCGACAGTTTAAAATTCATGAGGTTTGCAAAGAAAACATATTATTTTAATTTATTTATTTATTTCCACATATACGGTACAACATGTGCCATTAACATAAATGACATAACATATAAATAGTACAACAACATGAAGAATAACAGTATAAATGTAAGTTAAATATAAGAAAAAATGTTTACGATTTTTACGATGACTTAAATATAAAGTTATTTTTCTTGTTTATTTCTCCATCTTCTACAATTTGAGCCATAAAAAAATATTAAATATTTAAGGCGATAGAAAATAAACCACGTGGTGACAATCAAAATAGTACATAATAAAAAAAATAAAAAAGTAATATCCTCTGCATACCACTATAAAATTCAATTGCCTTGGTATGTACATAATATTAACATCATTTTGTAATGCCTAGCTGTCAAATTTGAAAATTTTTTAATTAAATATTTTGACCACATTATGGTATTTAAAATTATGACGATAACTGTGTATAGATTTTATTGGATAACCAACACATCTGCCATAGGTCACCCCAAGTGGTTCGCTACGTTTGGTGACTTAGCAGGGGTGCCCGGGTTCATGGGGTAAGGTTTGTCTGGGTCGTGGCGGCGGATGATCTAGACACACTGAAACCCAGATTCCTACCCAACCCGCATACCCTTTTCCATCCCAGAACTTCCTCTCCTTTCTTTCCTTAAAATACCCTCCACACAGCTTCCCCAAAGGTGACATTGGCCCTGAGGGAAATTATTTTCCTCAGGGCCTCCTGTGTGGACCAAATGTAAAAAAAAATAAAAATAGAATATGAATTTATTATATATAATTAATTACCTGCAGCAATCAAAAAATGTACAAACGCAAAAACAAATATTATGTTAAAAAATTGGCTCGCTGAAAGAAATAGTTTGTATTAGATTCTAAGACAAACAATTTCTAACTTTAATATTTATTTTTATATCATGTTACACCTCTTTAGGCTATATCTCTTATAATATAAATAATGTATACGATATATTTTTTAATCTTTAATTTAATTTTTGTTATAATCCATTAAGTTAAAAGAACCCATTGACAAACTACTTATAAGTAGTTTATTGTGGCTTTTTCTCTGTTTTTCTATTATGTTTTTTTATTTGATAAATATGTTATTTGTTTTAAATGTTTCTTTAAATAAAAAAAAAATTAAATAAAAAAAACCATGTGAGAAAAACTGTGCATAGAATATTAAGCATGTGAGAAAAACGCGTTAAAATTCAATTTTCTGGCATAAAATAATTAATGATTGCCTTAAAAATATTCTTATAAAGAACGAAATATATTTTTCCTACTTTGTCCATAAATAGAATTATTATTTTCCGTTTCGTTTTTATCGATTTTATCAGAGTGTATTCAGTATCACATGCATCATATTCTATATGCAACGACGATATACCTACTAAGTCCTCTATGCAATATAGTTGTTAAACAAATATTATTGGTATAGCCTTGCAGATACGAACGAAATCAACCGCTTTGAGAGACTTGTACTATATTATATAGAAGCGCAATAAATAATGTGATATATCCTTCTTGTATTTTGACAAGTCGTATTTATATTATGTTTATTCAACGTAACAAAAATCAATTGCTTATTCATTTTACTCTTTCTGTCGTTTACGATTATAATAGAATTATTTAATTGATTTACTATCCGGCGTCACCTGAGAATTTATAACTATTGATAAGTGTGGAATAAACAGTAGGTATTTCTCCACACAGGAGGTTCCGAGGAAAATAATTTGCCTCACGGCCTGTGTCATATTAGGAAAGAAGTTTGAGGGATGGGTAGGAATCTAAGGGTCAGTGTGTCCGGGACTGACATTATGCAATCTCCAATGTTTTAAATATATTGTCCTCCGCGTGCAAAGTCGTATCTCCTCCAAGTATAAACTTTCTAATTAAAGTGTGTTTATCAGAAGTGCCTGTTTTCTGTATCTATTTGTAAATAATAGTTCTAAGTAGAGCCTAAGAAGTCATAATAAAATGTACAGCGCCCTTGAGGTGATTTCTCACAAAAACGGCGCTCTACAAATTATACAATTATTATTACATTATTATTATTATTATTATGAATCCATCTATCCCGCTTCGGTGCAAGGCGATGGGTATAAAGAATCTACCTCTCTCTCTAGCACGGTCGATCGATAAGGCCTGATAGGATAACTTTCGGTAACTTCTCGTCGTTCCCTAGCATGACTGCAGATCGCTAACGAATACATTACAGTTCACAATGACTAAGTGTTCTTCATACATTCGACGTCAACTGTTGTTTTCACGTTTGCGATCCGCATTTGTCACAGGGAACGATAAGAAGTTATCTACAGTTATCGATAGGTACAATCTAATCGGTCAACCGTGTTAGGGGTCCTTCAGAAGTCAAGGGTCTCGCTCAAGGTCACCACCAGGTCGAACCTCACCCGTTGAACCCGTGTACACCTGCTAAGTCACCAAACGTAACGAACCACTTGGCGTAATCTAGGGCACTGCATTATTACAAGAGTATTAAATGATAAGACGATAGACTTCGCTTTTCGGCCCATACGAAAAGGACGCCCGGGAAAATACACTTTTCTACATCGAAAATTGCACAAAATGAATACATTTTTTTATACTGACTTCTAAAGGGTGAAAACTATGTCGGTATCTTTTCATCGAATTTTCGATGCGTTTCGTATTAACGTAAACATTTACTGTCAAAAATATACGATTTATCAAAAAATATTATTTAAGGAAAAAGTGCTGCTAAATCAACTCCCATAAAGAATTATAAAATTATAAAAAGCTACCGACGTAGCTTCTTCTTTCTAAAAAATATATTTTTTTTAAATTTCAATTTCGTGAAAGTTTCGGTATAGAAAAGTGTATTCTCCATAAACCCCTTTTCG
This sequence comes from Limnephilus auricula, assembly GCA_951813805.1. Classification (NCBI taxonomy): domain Eukaryota; kingdom Metazoa; phylum Arthropoda; class Insecta; order Trichoptera; family Limnephilidae; genus Limnephilus; species Limnephilus auricula. The sequence goes on from OX638412.1 coordinate 8,864,167, forward strand.
AGCGATTTCTGTAGGTAAATTTGAGCGTTGTCTCATTCGCACATTTCGCATTCGCATGTATTGTAAGTGTGCGTGAGCTTATTGTGAGCGGGACAGAATGACAGACTCGGGTGTTCCGCGTGTCGTTCAAAGTCTAGCCTCTTAAGACACATCAGACTTTGTGTTGGAATATTTATATTATCAAAGCTTCAAGAAGAAAATTACAATTTTTTATACTGCGTTGACTTCAGAATTTCAAACACAAATAGCATTTTTTTACACCCGAGCTCACCAGTATGTTAACAGTTTGTTAAATGTAAAACAGCTTTATAATAAAAATACACTAATGGTAACGGGTGGCAAACATTGATAAACAACACTTGACAGCACAGCAAGACGTCAAAACAATATTCACAGGGACTGATGTGAAGTTATATAAATAAAAATAAAATCAAGCTTCACGTCAACGTACTACTTTTTTATTCATCCAGATATCATGACGTAATTATGTTTAAATTTATGAGACGGATATGGGTACCATCGCCCTAGGAATCATTTATTTGATCACCCAAAATGGTTCGCTGCGTTTGGTGACTTGGAGTGATGTTTGTCCGGGTCTTGGCGGCGGGTGCGTCTGCCCAACAACTGCAAGGCAAGCCGGAACCGGGGAGTATGGTTGATGGAACCTTTTAACCTCACTCATCTCTTGAAACGTTGCCTTGCACCGCAGTGGGAGGGATGGCTTCATTCGTTCGTCAATCCTGGACACGCTGACCCCAGATTCCAAACCATCTCTCGTACTTTTTTCCTACCCAGAACTTCCTCTCCTTCATTTTCTAAAGAACCCCCTACACAGCATCCCCAAAGACGACGTAGGCCCTGAGGGGAATTGTTAAAGCTAATGTAAATATATAAATCTATTATATAAAAATTAATATTTGTTTGTTTGTTTATTTGTTCGTATTTTATGCGCGGCCATACTGTTCATCCGATTACGATGAAACTTTGAAAATATGATATATATATGGTTATAGGATAGTGAGCTCTGGCGTTATGAAAGTATTTCCTATACTATTCATACGATTGCGAATAAAATTGCATCCGAATGCTATTAATATTTTTTGAATTGTTGTGAACATGCCCGTGAATACTTCTATATCTATACTGGTGAGCTCTGGCATTATGAAATTTACACCAAAGAAAATTAAATAGGTCACGCGAGTTGTTGGAAAAATGGGTGTATTTTATGGAGTTAGGCGGCAGGGAAAGAAGGCTGCGGGGAGGGGTATGCGGGAGGGTCGGTTGGGAAATTAAAGAGGGGAAGGCGAAGAAGGTGAAGGGGGAGGGGAGGGGGGGGGGGTCGCAAGATAGGTGAGAGTGGGAGTGTGGAGGGGGGACGCGAAAAGGGAAGGGGAGTCGGAAGGGGAACGGGGACGAATGGGAAATGACACGGAGGGAGAAAAAATTTCTTTATTTTAGTGGCGTTGCAACGCTTGCCGGGTATCAGCTATAATATTCAGAATACGAACAAGGTATCAGGAACATATTGATTATAATATATCACGAATGTCATGATAAGGTAAAGTGAATTATTTACTATTTTGGGATCGTCGTGATATATTATCAAAGCAGATCGACAATATGTCCTTAAATTGACGTTTTATTAATTAAACCTGTTAATTTATTGTTCGGGTAAAAATCGATTTGCGCACAGCCAATTTGTTAAACTCAACAACTACTCGTCGAAACGACCCATTCTCATGTGACAAATGGCAACTGTGTACAAACGTTGGGCGAGTGTTTGGCGTGCTTCTCGAATGTGCCCTGGTGCCAAAATATCAATGACGCTAGTTCATTGGAATACCAGTAAAACAAGGACAGCATTCCGACACACTTGTGCTCTAAAAATCGCAATTATCTATCAAACGGACCGCTTGTTTCTGCACAGAGTAAACGATTTATTCAGGTATTTGTACCTTCAGACCAGAAGTGTCTGTCCAATTCAACCGTGGGGCGCACTTGGAATTAGTACATGGATAGCATTTGTTTTATGTGAATACCGCATAAGAGTCTCAACTGCTCCCGTCTGATGCCAGTGAGACTATGGCATCCCCAATTGGGGTATTTGTGACGCTGAAGGTTGTCGGGAGAGGAAGAAATAGTGAAGAGGAATGTGGGGAAGTATCTGGTTATTCAGATCTAGTCACCAAACACGGATAAGGCCATTTCAAGCACTGTTTCAATTCTGAATAAATGGTGATACTGAGAGTATATTCCACTCTGGAACGTGCTGCAAATATACCATATGTTATTTTAGAATTAATTAATTGTGAAAAAAAAACAAATCAATCAAATTAAATTTATTTGAGCAAGCTGGAATTTGAACCCGTGACCTTCGGATTACTAGTCCAGAACCCTATTAGCCCTCAATCATGGAGGTCGCCATGTACTGTAAGCCATTTCACGTAAAATTTCGATTCTAAATTGTGGTTTTTTTACCAGGGCAATACTGGAAGTACCTACACGGAAAAAAATATTATTTTAAAATACGATCATTTTATTCGTAAAAACGGTTAAAAACGGGACTGAAGTTCTTGCGAACAAATTAACAAATTCATAATTTGTGGATATACGCACGAAATTACATATACCAACAAATTATTCTTACATGTTCCCGCCAATAAACATTGAAACCCTGTTAATTTGTTCGTAAGAACTTCAGTCCCGTTTTTAACCGTTTTTACGAATAAAATGATCGTATTTTAGAATAACATTTTTCTCCGTGTAATTTACCTTAACGACAGTTATCATGGTAATCCGATAATTTATTTATTTATTTTATTTTTCTAGATCTTTCCACCGTTCAGTTGAGGAATACCAGACGTAAAACATTTTTTTCCTTCCCATTTTGCTGTCCGGAAAAGCACACATCACAAAGTTAAATATGTCAGATGTGTTTACGTTTGCATTGGGCCAGACGTTGTAAACATTTTTAGAGTAATTAAGTGTGAATTTTGTACATCAACAGCTAGTTTTAACAGCATTGTTTTCAGATGATTCTTAATCAAAGATAAAAATTCTTAAGCACGTAAACATTTTTAAGTCCCGACTGCTCCCGTCTGGAGCCAGTGAGACTATGGCATCCCCAATTGGGGTATGTTGTGAGGCTGGAGATAGTGGGGAGGGGAAAGAGATGTGGGAGAAGAAGATGGGGAAGTACCTGGCTATTTAGATCTGGCACCAAACACGGCTAAAGCCATTTTAAGTTTCAATACCAGTGGCGGTTTTCTCTAAAGTGCGGTTGTGCGGTGAACCCCCATTAAAAAGATGATAAAATAAAACAATCTTGTTATATAGTAATATAAGCGCATCACAGATAGCTTGACATTAAAATTCCGTCTTTAAAACTCGCGCCACCGAAAAATACGGTACCTATCTATTCCCATTTTGTGCGCGTTGCGATCCGCACACATTTGACCATACGAAAAAATCATAGCCGATACGAATTGCTGTGACGGTAGAATGGACAAAACTACCCAGCTTGGTGCGCTGCTCACGAGTCAAGATGTTACGTGACCTCCGAACTTTGACGAGTCTCGCCGAAACGAAGCCCGAGATTGTCGCAGGATGACCGGCTGACGGTCGACTTTTGCACGACGGATGCAAGTTAAATGTTATATATTATGGTATTTAATTTTGTAGTCATTTTTGTAAAAAAAAATTTCTGCATATCTTGAACCGTTTACTAATGGCATTTGTAAATCTACTATTGAAGTGGACCGATTTTGACTTCTGTTTTCGTATTTTTTTAAATATAGATAAGTCGTTATATCCCTTAGTTACGAGTACACTTACTAAAGTTTCGGCAAACAACGTCGCTAGTTATGCAATTTTGTGTTGAGCTTTCATAGTATTGTTTCGGCTTTCAAATTGAAAGTGGTTGCGTTTATCGGTTGTCGCGAATATTCTGTCCTAATTTTTTCACACAATGACGGAATACAGTGTTTTATTAAAAAAAAACGCTAATGCTTATGAAAAAGTTTGGAAATTAAATATAATTATTTTTTGTGTACGTGTATAATGGATTTTTAGTGTAAGTGAAAAAAGCTAATTTTATTTCGTGGCCACCTTTATTTGTGTTTCTTGTTTTCTTTTTACTTTTTAAAATAGCAATTATATTATATTCTACATTATACGCAATTTTTCTTATTGAAAAAAACAATAATAATTAGCAACGTACATTGAGTGTTGTAAAAACCATTAAACAATTTAAATCCTCTAAAACCATTTTGGTTGTTTAATAATTGTGTCGAGGAGTATCAAGTTATTTAAAAACAATAGTACCTATTTAGGTACCCCTCCACTAACTTTATTTAATTTGTGTGACATGAGTAAATTTTGATTAGACAATATATCTTCTCTTGAATTTCTGAACCCCCGTTAAAAAGACCACGAACCGCCACTGTTCAATTCTGAATGGTGGTCTTACACCAGGGGGCCTAGTCTCTATCTTTCGGTTTCACAAACAAGCACGTTTGCCGTTTAACCTTTCTTGACGGTGCTGTGAACTAAGCTGTCACGGTTTGTATTTACTGAAATATCTTTGTAAATATACTAAACATAGAGTTAACATTTTAGGTATTCCTCCACAATACATTTATGTATTGGATTAAATAAATACATTACACTAATATTTACTGAGTGTACAGCATCGGAGCGCGAGAAAGTTTTTAGCACAGTCAGAGGAGGGTTAATACGGATTCGTGACGTAGCTAAACCCGCGTTACGGGCGCTGTGAGAGATATAGACTAGGCCCCCAGGGCGATAATGAGAGTATCTTTCACTCTGGAACGTGCCGCGAATATGCTTTATATTATTTTAAATGAATATGGAATATGGACGTTTATTTATGTGAAATAACACATATTAATCAAATAAAATTTATTTGCGCACGCCGGGTTCGAATCCGCGACCTTCGCATTGAGAATTGAGGGTCGTCCGTGGTCGAGGGGATTTTGATTTGAAAATTAGATCGCCCTTTTGAAAATTTAATTACATACTACGAGTAGAACACATATATTATGACTATAAAATAATCATGACCATAAGTGTTAAATGGATAATTGAATAACAAATTATTATTGAAGAAGAAGATAACAATGATAATCTAATTTGTTAAAATATAAAAATGAACAAGACACAGAAAAATAATAAAAGATAATGGTTGCAACTGGGACTCGAACCCAGAACCTCACGTCTAACCGGGACATACGCATTAACCAATTTTGCTATTGCATCCTATTATGAGGCTGTCGTATTTGTCAACTTCATATTTCAAATATTATTGTCATAGCAATTATTTTTGTCAGTTTAAACTTATATTTACTATCCTTCCAGAATACATAGAGTGCATTTTTAAAATTTTTTTATATTAAATTATCGGTGTTAAAATTGCCATCAATTGGTTCATCTTTGTCCTTTGTTGTTTTATCAATAGGTACCTAAATATTTTTTGTTCTATTTTTACTACTTTATAAACTTATTATCCTCAAAACAGGCTTGTCCTAGTGAGGTTAATATTGAAATGTGAACAATAATACCGACCATGTAAAGATAAATGTCAGAATAAACAATATTATCTTCGAATAATGTTTTTTTCAAATTATTAGCAGCTACCTTTTTCCTTGAAAACAAGTATTCAAAGAATGTATTTATTACCTAGATAGTGTCTCGGATAAATATGTCCGATTTTATTGTTATGAGACTTTTTAAAATTATTAATAAAAATAAATTTAGGTAATTTTTTTGGTATTTTAAGTATGTACATTTTTCATAATGACTCTAAAGAAAGCTTGCTTGTTGTTTTTATGGCAAAGCGTACAAAGCTCACAGTGAATACGCGTAGAAATGAAAGCAAATTCCTAACGTGTGAGTTTTCGTGGTTAATATTTTTTACACGAAACTCATAACCATAAAACGTCTTTCTTGGATCACTAAAATTACTGTTATTGGCTGTGCGGCTGTGTAAAAATATGGAGCCATATTATTTATTATCTCTAATATTTTCAGAAAACAAAAACACTCTTATCATTATAGAATAAAGAAAGAATTCCTTGTCATTTATCTAGACGCCACACTTCGCGCAATCAAAGCACTGGATATTATAATTGTCGGATATATCGATTGTCCAGTTAAAGACGTCTCTGAAGAATCGATATTTGAGGTTAGAATGCAATTGTTTGTATAAGCGTAACCTCAATCTGGTACAATACTCAGATTACTCATAAATAGACATCGGATTATATGCATTTGCATATTTGCATATGCAAATGCATATAACTCTCTAATTACGGCGTTAATGCATATTTTAGCATTTTTTCCCAATCGTGCATATTTCGTCGATTTCGTTGATCAATTTGACAGTTCTGAGGCTGAAGCTAGCTTTTGAAGACGCACCCATTAAACATAATATCTCCCTCATCGCAACACATTTTACCACAAGTTACCAGATGCCATAGAATAATTAGAAACAAAAAAACTTCCTCTATTTAAATCAATAGAAATACTGGAAATAATGATAGAACTTGCCAACGCCTTTCCTAATTTAATATCAGAAAAGATTCGTAAAAAGTTAGACGCTATTTTGCTTAAAAACCCGAGTCTTGGAGATATGAAGAACATTGCTTACATCAACGGCACAGGTCCATACCCTGCCTAAACAGGTATCTCCAGAAATAGCGTCAAATTTTAAATTTTGTCCAGTGACGTCAGTTGACTGTAGTTTTTATAACTATAAATTAATACTGGGTGGAAAGCGTGCTATCGAAAAATTTGAAAAAATATATTTTCACAAAAACTATACATAATTTTAAGAATGTTTCGCTGTTTTTGTATCGTCTTTAATTAAAATACATAAAAATAAAAATGGTTTTTTATTTTGCATTGTGCATATTTTAGGCATATCAAGAGTTTTTAGTGCATATTTCGGCCTTTTTTAGTGCATATTTGCATGCATATTTTGGCACTTTGTTAGTGCATATAATCCGATGTCTACTCATAAACACCACCTAATCGATGATTATAATGCAGAAATATTTCAAGATTTATTGCAGGAGCTACTTCAAACTGCAAAAAATATATTATACGATATGTAATGTTATAAATAATTAACAATTTGTAAACTTTAATATACAGATTACTAAAATAAAATTAATAATAAAAGAATTAAACCCAAAAATTATGTTTTCTGGTTTACTATTAGGAAATTTCATAATGTCATACTAATGTACCGGACCGTTGTGCTTCCCGGTGTCATTTTATAGCATAATTAATATGTAAAACGCCGATAATTGTAAATAGGTTCCATAGGTCTAATCGGACTATGAGGTCTCAGCGTCTGAATTCCCATACTAAATTTATTCAGACACGATACTTCCTCAAATGATAATTCATCACATCATAACTCACATTAACCTAACCTAACCTAAGGTTAAAAATCCCAATTATCGGTTTTCGACGCAACGAGACATGATGAATTATCATGTGAGGAATTAACATCCGATGAAAAGTTTGTACTCAATATTCATACACTTAAAAAGTTTCCACTGAACATTCTGGTCACCTTGTAAAAAATATTGGATTTATGATGAGCATTCGAAAATTGATAATATATATCAACACTTGGTATTTGAAGCTATCTGATTAGTCAACAGGACGATCAATGTGTGCACAAATGAAATAATTTATATATCTATTTACAGAAGATTATTTTAGTATCGTCCTGCTAAAAGACCACCAATCAGAAATGAAACGTTGTTTGAAATTGCTTTAGCGGTGTATCAGGGATCTTTGTAAATTTATACAATCGAATAAAATAAGTCAATTATAAAGAACGAGTGTTTTCATTAAACAATCCGCGACCTATAGGAAAGACAATAAGGAAGTTAAGTACTTTTTAATTTATTTTATCAATGTTCACAGGCAAACTTAAAAACTAGTATTTTATTTATTTTTTTAAGTTCGTTTTCATAAATAAATTAATTCTACAAGTTTGAATTTTATTATTTTTTTTTTTTTTTTTGATTTACTAGATTCTTATTTTGCATGAAGTGCGAATCATTTAAATTTACTGAATTTAAAGTTAATGTTCTTTATACAAATAGAACGGCGTCATATGCGCCTCGCAATTTTTACCTCATGTGGGTATTATTAAAAAGTTACCTTGCTATTATAGACTTAAAGGTCCTGTGTTTTATCGATAGGGAAAAATTGTTATCTAAAAACCCTATTAAAATTGCATGTCCGCCCAAGCGGGAACAATCATCATCAGCATAGCCAGCCACGGCAGCATATATACATACGTGTCTGTTTGTGTTGTGTTGGGAGAGGGAAGGAGATGGGTCGTGTCCTCTTATTTAGGAATTCCCTCGCATTTGCCTTTGGAAATAAGGAAATCCACGAAAAAACCTTATTCAAGGGAGGCGGCCGATTGTCAACATGAAACAGATTCGGCCTTCAGTGACATCAGATGTCCTGCGTTTTGTGTTGTGTGGGGTGTGTGTCTGTTTTTATGTTAATATATACTTTATGGGAGTTTAGAATAAACATACATATATAAATACAGATATGAAATATTATATAAATATATAAATAGATATATAAACATACGTTATGGGGAAGGAATCTGGAGATTTAGGAAATACCTACTGTTCGCTTAATCGTCTGGTTCTGAATCCGGCACATGCCAGATGTGGTCGAGGTCCATCAGTATGTGTTTAGGTAGTCGGTGGGTATATCTGAAAGTAAAGTCAGCAGGGGAATTGTATTGACCGATTTCTTTAATGAGTTTATTTTTACTATGTCTGAGAGATTTGTAAAATCGGTCTGTGAGTCTGTGAGTGTATTCAAATAAGGTCGGAATGTCTTCTCTGTCATGTAGTTTTTTCAAGTTAGTTCTCCACCTCGTATTGTAAGTGATTTTAATGCAGAGATTTTGTAAAGTCTGTAGTCTCGTATGGTCAGAATGTGAGATGCTACCCCACACGGGGATCGCATATGTCAGTACCGGTCGGATAAGCGAGTAGTAGACGAGGAGTTTGGTTCTGGGAAGTAGCGGGCTTCTTCGATTGAATATTGGTCTCATCGCGCCGACTGCCTTTCTGGCTTTGTTGTGTGCCTTGAATATGTGAGATTTCCAGTTGAGGCGTGAGTCCATGGTCAGGCCCAGGTAGACAACTTCATCCTTCCATTCTAAGACGTGTCCTCCCATTTCGATGTTGACGTCTGGTTTTGTCTTCTTGCGTTTCCTCGTGTACATTATGACCTCGGTTTTGGCCTCGTTCAGTTTGAGGCGCCAGTTTTTGTAGTATTCTACGAGAGCGTCGAGCGCCCTCTGTAGGTATATGGCCGCCATATCCGGGTGAAGCGAGGAAACGTAGAGTTTGACGTCATCTGCGTATATGGATGTCTTGCATCTCTCGTCCTGGGGGATGTCGTGCGTGAAGATGTTGAAGAGATGGGGTCCCAGCAAACTTCCTTGTGGCACGCCTTTTGGAATCTCACGTATTGTCGACAGCGCATCCTTGATGAAGACTCGGAAAGATCTGTTCTTCAGGTATTCTTGGATCACTCTGATGATGTAGATGGGCGTGTTCGTCTTGTGAAGCTTGTGCAGGAGCCCTCTGATCCAAACAGTGTCGAATGCCTTTTCCAAGTCGAGAAGCGCAGCGGCAGTGTAGCGATGTTCGTTGAATTTTCTTGCGATGAATTCCGCTACTCTGGTAAGTTGGTGGGTGGTGGAATGCCTCTTCCGGAATCCGAACTGCTCATCCGGCAAAGTGTGGTTTTCTTCGTGGTGTGGAAGCAGCCTGTTGAGTATAATCTGTTCAAATACCTTGCTCAGAGTGGAGAGTAGACTGATGGGCCGATAGTTCGTCGGCTGCTTCTTGTCCTTGTTGGGCTTGGAGAAGGGCAGCACGGTGGCCATTTTCCAGATCTGCGGGAAATGTCCGGTCATGAGGCAGGCATTGAACAGTTTTGTAATGTAAATGATGGCTTTTTGAGGAAGATGTTTGAGTAAAATGTTGTGTATTTGATCGCTTCCCGGCGCCTTATTGGTCTTCAATCGCTTGATGATGACGGCAACTTCACTCGGCGTGCTGAAATGAATGTCGGCGACGTTCGTCTGCTCCGCTTGGTCCAGATCTCGAAGAGAGTCTTCTACTAGTCGATCCGTTTCCGGATCACTCAGGCCATCCGTGGCTGTATAGGCTCTCTCAAATCCGTCGGCGAGCGCGTTTGCCTTCTCTTCAAGTGACAGCGCGAGTCCAGAGCCGTCCAACTTCTCAAGCGGGGGAATCGTGTGGTCTTGATGTCTCAGGGCTTTCGCCATTTTCCATAGGCTGTTGTCCTTTGGCGTGAGTGACGTAACTTTCTTCGTCCAAAGTTCGCGCCTGAGATTGGTGATTTCTTGCTTGATTTCCCGCTGCAGGCAGTTGTAGGCAGTCTTGAAGTATTCATCCCGCGTGCTGTGATATATGCGGCGCAGGCGATTCTTTTCTTTGATGAGCGATAAGACGCACTCGGGAAGTTTGATCGTGTATGTGTGTACTTCTTTGAGAGGTATGTATGTGTCTTGTGCGTGTTGAATGATTTCCGTGAGAGTGCTAGCGGCTTCGTCAATTTCTTCTGATGAGCGCAGAGTTCCCGACGTTAGGTATATTCGTTCGTTAATTTCTTTCTTGAATCCTTCCCAGTCGGCGTCCTTGTAGTTTCGCTGTTTTCTGGGGCTCCTAGAAGTCGTTCCTCCGATGCTGAAGCTCACGGGCAGGTGATCCGACGAGAGTTCATCTAGCGTGCGTAGTGGCGAGATCGTCTTGACGTTTTTCTCGAGTACGATGTCCAGCGTGCTGGGGTACTTTGCGCGTGCTGAGTGGAACGTCGGTTTGTCCGGGGCCATTATCGTGTAGTTATGAGTCTGCATATGTGTGAAGAGCGTTTTCCCGTTCGCATTGCCTCTGTAGTTATTCCAATAGTTGTGCTTGGCGTTTAGGTCTCCTCCTAGAACAACAATTGGGCGCAAATTAAGTAATTTATCTAAATCTTCTCTCACCAGATTGTAGTTCAAATTGCAGTAGGCGGCGATGAAGGTATGCGCTCTATCCTCTATGATGACTTCGATAATTGTGGCTTCAGTATACTTCAACTTCGGAGTGGGGATCCTTGTAGACGTGATTGATTGACGAACGAATATAGCGGTACCACCGCCTTGTCCTTCCGCTCGGTCGTCTCGGTGAATTTCAAAGCCGGGCACTCTCAGCGGTATGTCGTGTTTTAAATGCGTTTCTGAAATTAAAATAATGTCAGTGTTTGTATTATTTGCTAGGGCGAGCAGTTCATCGGTCTTGAAACGGATGCTGTGGGCATTCCACAGGAGGACGTTGACCATCTCGGGATTAGACATCGAGAGTGGAGGTGATCAGCTCCATCAGGATGACGAGCTTCTCGGTCTTGTTTGTGCAGCGGACCAGCTGCGATCGCACGCGCAGTAGACCCTGGAGCAGGGCCATTATGTCCACATCATCTTCGGCGGAGGCGGACTGTTGCTGTGGGCGGGGGTGCTGACGGGGCTCGTCTTCATGCTGCTGCTGCTGCTGGTGCGTGGCTGAGGAGCCACCGGCTACGTCAGCCCAGGAGCGTCCATCAGTCCTCGGCGCCGTCTGCGCCTGAGGGTGTGGCCTGCTTCCTTGGGCCTGGCGGTGTGGTGGTCTCTGGCGCTGCTGCAGCGAGGAGACGTAGGCTACCCTCTTCGGGCAGCCTCTGAAGTTGGCCGGATGGGGGCCGCCGCAGTTGCAGCATGCGGCTGGCTCGTCCCTCGTCGTCTTCGGGCACAGCGCCGAGGTGTGCTCCAGCAAGCACTTCACACACCTGGCGGTGTGCGAGCAGTTCCGGGACCCGTGCCCGAAATTCTGGCATCTGTAGCACTGCGTGCCGTGCTGCAGGTGGTTGCTACGGTGCTTCTGCAGGCGGATCCGGCAGTGGCACAGGTATTTGACAGCCGCTCTCAGCTGTCCCATGTTCACCTCTTTGGCGAACTGTGCTAAGTACATAGGATACTCAGCTGAGGCGGTTGTCATCTTCACAACCTTGATGGCAGGGTATCCTTGCTCTGCCAGATCCTCCATGATGTCAGCCGTGTCGACTGCTGGCAGGCCCTTGATGACGGCCTTCTTCATCTTCTCCGCCTCGGCCGTGAAGGTGTGGAAGCCCCTAGCTTCCCCCCGTAATCCATTGGTAAGTGCGCGGTGGTCTTCCATGCTCCGCACAAAGATGTTAGCAGTCCCGCCCCTGTTATACCGGAAGGTAAAATTGGGATGCCCCAGATGTCCTTGCACGGTCGCGGTAATCTGCGCGTGCGTCAGGTCCCCCAGGGTCATTACGACCGGGGGGACACGATCTTTCCTGGCCGCTGCACCTGTGGAAGAGGAAAAATTTTGATTATTATTTGAGCGCTTGGTACGCGGTGCGCCGCCGCCTTCACTGACCTCTTTAAGGTCACCAAACCGGTTGCCGATAACAACCGGTTGGGGTCCCTGCGGGGACAGTGGTCTCTTGATGGGGTTGGATGGCCTTGTCCATCCTTCCTCCGGGATCGTCTGGTCCATGGGCTGCTGTGGTCTCGCTGGGGGCCGGTAGGCAGAGGCTGGGCCTACCGGGGGGCGGCTGGGCCCGGCTACAGGCTCGGGCATCGGGATGGGGGCTGTCGCGGGGGGAGTCGCGGCTGGAGTCGGGGCAGGAGTCGGGGCTGGTAGGCGGGGATGGCGGGGATGGTGAACAAGACTGTCCCCGTCTTAGATTGCCGCCTATACTGGCGGGCGCCCGGGGGAACCACAATCGGCGAGTCCTCCGGGTTGGCTGGGATAAGCCGCGCGGGGTACATCCGCACGGCAGGGGTCTTGTACTTCTGCTTGAAGGGGATTGAAATTCTTGGAGGGGCCAGGGCGTCTTCTTCGTTGCCTTGAAAAAGGCAGTTGGGGGGCGCGAGCGCCTATGCGGGCAGCCGGTCGGAGTCCGGCCGGCTAGCGAACGAGCGGTGGTCTGGCTGTGTAGCACAAGCCAGACGGAGCGTGTATGCGGGCACAAAACTCTCACGTCTCAATGCGACTGTCGCAGGCGGCAGTCACGAAGCGAATCCTGATCAACCGATCGATCGATCTTGAATTTTATTAAGCCCGCGAAAATGCGCGCCGGCAATAGTATAATACCGTGCGAGAGAGTTCGTGACATCACCCGGTCCTAGATTGTGTGAAATATAAGGGAAAATATTTACAAAACTGGGACACGCTTAATAAAAAATTAAAAAAATTAATTTAAAAAGTTATAGTAGTTAGATGTTAACTAGTACTAATCAATTCAGTTACCGGAATTTCGAAAAAAGTGCATTTTAATGATTATTTTTTAAATTTAAATTAGAAATGTGGATGAGTGTTTCAGGCTGATAATTATTTCTTATAATAAATGTTTCTGAGAGTTTATGAAATCTTTTCGATAGTTTGGGCAGGTACTTTTATAGGCTGATTTACGCGTTCCCAAAAAGACTGTAAATTAATTTCGTTCAAGTTACTTAATTTTTTCCCTACTTTCGTTTGAATTTCGAATATGCCGTTAATTAACTACGGAAAAGTTCGAACTTCGAAATACTATGATAGCACCACTGAAGAGATTTCTCGTGAAATTGATCAATCATTTTCTAAAAACGAAATTATTTTTGAACAGATATTCAGTTTCATATACCAGTCTGTGGCCTATGAGTCTACAGATCTTATGAAAATTGATATAGATCATACTTCTAGGGTTTTTTGAAGTAAGAAATTTTTAGGGGCATATTACTAAGAGAAACTCAAATTTTTTGGATGGAAATAACATTTTAAATCGGAAATGACGTTCGATGTATATTTCATTAACGTCGTAAGTATGGCAACAGTGAGTGTGACACCTAGCAACGAATAACAGAACGTCAAATCAAACTCAAACGTCAGACATCACCAGTTTATTTTTGTTGATTATTATATGATTTAACTTGTTTTAAATTTAGTTGAACCATTTGATTTGTATTATTTTTTACGTTGCATATTAACCCTTTTTCTCTCTAATTCTTGTGAATTCTAGCTATTGACGTAAAAAGTGGCAGAAGGTGACAATAAAAAGAGTGTTGTTCAAAATTTAAATTGCAGAATCGCAGAAAATTTTTACAAATTCGTCTATAAATAATTATAAACCAAAAAATGAACCACCTAATCATGTTCCGCCGCCTAAGAAATTTAAGTTTTTATTTAGTTCTTAATCAAAGAAGTTTTACTTCAACCGTGCGTAAAGGTTAGATTTACTCAATTTTTTTGAACAGATAATCCGTTTCATTACCAGTCTGGGGCCTACACGGAGAAAAATGTTATTCGAAAAAGCGATCATTTTAATAGTAAAAACGGTTAAAAACGGGACTGAAGTTCTTACGAACGAATTAACAGTGTTTCAATGTTTATTGGCGGGAAAATGTAAGAATAATTTGATGGTATACGTACGAAATTACGTATACCAACAAATTATTCTTAGATGTTTCCGCCAATAAACATTGAAACCCTGTTAATTTGTTCGTAAGAACTTCAGTCCCGAGCAACATTTTTCTCCGTGTAGAAGTCTACAGATCTTATGAAAATAGGCGAATTATAAATTGGTATAGATCATACTTCTATGGTTTTTGCGTTCAGTGGATAGCAGCAGTCGTTCGTATCGCAATTTGTTGAAAGCATTTTGGCATTCCGTTCATTAATTTATTGAGAAACTTTGAAATAATATATTACCTTCGGCGCATTCTCAGGTATTGCTTTTTTGAAATTGGTAATTGTGAAAACATATTGTACAAATCGACATACTTAACTGTACAGTCGGTGGCATTGCTAAAAGAAAACAAAAATATTAATTTCGGTTTTGGTCTGTGAACACTGTTTGAGGGATGTGCAGAAATCTAGGGGTCAAATATGTCTTGGAGTGACGTACATATGAATCCATCCCACCCACCACATTGCAAGACGATGGGTCGAGAGAGCCCAGCTGGAGAGTTCTAGGTTAGGTCTCCCTCATTCCCCCAGTCTCTCCCAATCCGTCCCGCGCGCCGTACAGTAAATGGGTAAATTCGTTCGCCGTCAAGACCTAGACTAATCTAACGAGGGCCCTACTACTAAGTCACAAAACCACTTGGGTTGACCAATGGCGGAAAGGTTGGCCTTCCAATAAATGGTTCCCGGAGCGACAGTACCATACCCGCCTACCAAATTAACTTTAGATTGGCTTTGAATTTACTTTTTTTCACATTTACTCAATGTGAAAAAAATTTAGACAAGTTATAAGGTTATTTTATAAAAACTAATTTATTTTATTTAATTAATTTTAAAATTAGACGAGTTATAAGGTTATTTTATAAAAACTATTTTATTTTAATTAATTTATTAAAAATTTAGACAAGTTAAAAGTACACTATTTTAGTTTGATTAATTAATTAAAAAAATACATTCAATTCAAAATGTATGTTTCATTTATTTAGATTTTTCACGGATATCACAATTTTTCAAGTTCACGGTGTTCATTCAAAAGCTACTCTTCGCACCATCTCTAAAAATTGGCAATATTTGTTTTGAAAAGCAATCATCCTGAGACATCCCGTGGAAAAAAGTGAAAAAAATCTGTTGTTTTTATTTAATTTTTGATTTTTGTGAATGTGATTATCTACGCCCCACGAAAATCGTATAAGTTAGATCAACCTATCTCCGTCAGATGTCGCTAGTATCTCTTTTCTATGGGACCGCTTGTTTCATCAATTATCAATTGTTTTCGCTCTCCTTTAAATTTTACTTTTTTGACTTCGTACTTACGTTTTTCTACGTTATTTCAGCTTAACAAATTCTACGATTGTATTACCCCGTAATTTTTTTTTCTTTGTCTTTTTCTGTTTTACGTTTCTTATAGATTTATTGATACTTTAATATATTCTTCTTCAAAATTAAATATTATATTTATTTGTATATACTTACATATATTGTTTATATAAATTGCTTACTCTTTCATGATTTGTGGAAAAGCATGGGAATTAATTCAGGGTAATTAGTTATTTGACGATTTTCGTTTTTGGGGGGCAAGGCTCCCGACTAGAAATCCGAAGGTCGCGGGTTCAAATCCCGACGTCAACGTATAAATTTTACTTGATTAATTAGTGTTATTTTTAAATTAATTCATTTCTAATAATATGTAGTATATTTACGGCCGGTCCAGAGTGGAAGACATTCTCAGAATCGCCCTGGTGTAAGACCAATTTAGAATTGAAACATTGCTTTAAATGGCTTTAGCCGTGTTTGGTGACCAGATATGAATAATTAGATACATTCCTACCTTTCTCTTCCCCATTTCCTTCCCCTCCCGATTAGATCCGGACGAGAGCAGTTGGGACATGTGCGGTATTCAAATAAAAAAATGTAATTCTTAAATTCATGTAAATGACGGTAAATGATTAGGATTGAATAGCTCAGTGGTAGAGTTGTGTCGGCAAGGCTGAGATCCTGGGCTTGATCATTAGTTGCGACCGTCACATTTTTTCATTTTTTATGTCTTTATTCAATGATTAAAAATATGGCGCCCATAGATCATCTTCTATTAGATAGACAGTACTAATGAAAACTTTATTACTTTTTCCCCATCTTTATTTTTGTCTCACGTGACATGCTTGACATCTCTCAATTATTTTTATTTTCCAATCCTTTTTATCTATGGCATGCCTCGAAATAAAAATAAAAACATTTACAAATTTGCACAAAATTATGTATGTCAGATGATATTTATTTTTAGAAAGGTCCAAATTTTTGTCAAAAGAACTGTCGGCAAATTTGAAAATATACCTGACATGTGACATATTGCTTACGTTATGAGAAAATTTGTTTCAAAATACACATTTCTTTTGTGTTCAACGCTTTATTTTAGTTAAGTCTCAGAAAATGGTTCCATTTGTAATATTAGGGTGAAGGATAATTTTAATTTTAGATTAGTTTTCAGCAACCCTTTGGTTAAAATGATTTATTATTAAAATATGTTTATGGCACGTTATTATTGTATTACCAAAAGATAATAAACTCATTGTGGTGTCTTAATAATTACATAGCCTATTTACCTTATTATAGTTATTACACAGCCTATGTAATAACTTGAAACAGTCGATCAAAAATTATGTTTAATTGCTACACCAATATCATATATACTCTCTTGTACCTAGATTGCAAACAGTTGGCAATAGTTTATCAGAAATAGTAGATATGTTCAACTGCATGGAATTTGGTTACAAGAAGGGGATAATAACATAACTTTAAAATAAATACTAATGTTTGATTTTATAATTCATCTGTATCGGTTTTATTTTATTATTTCTTTTATAAATTTTTTTCCTTGAATACTTTTTTATAAAATTTTTATATGTATCACTTGTTTGTAAAAACCCTTATAGGCTCGGGAGGTTTTTTCAATATGGATGAGTGTTTCAGGCTGATAATTATTGCTTATAATAATTGTTACCCGTATAGGCGTATAATATAAATAGTATATAATACCTGAACCGGTACCTTCAATTTGGGAGGCTGGTATGGGTACTACCGCCCGCCACCATTATTTATTTTTATTTTTATAGTGAATACCTCACAAGAGACCTGGCTATTTAGATCTAGTCACTAAACACGGCTAAAGCCATTTCAATGCAATGTTTTGATGCTGAATGGTGGTCTTACATAAGGGGCTTTACGGAGAGTATCTTCCACCCTGGAACGTGCCGCAAATAAAGCGTATATTATTATTAATTGTGAAATAATTAATTAATTGTGAAATAACACAAATTAATCAAATAATATTTATTTGCGCATGCCGGGTTCGAACCCGCGACCTTCGGATTTGGAGTCCAAAGCCTTACCACTGGACTATTACCGAAAATTAGTCCTTTTTAAATCAAATTCTAGAGGTATTGACTGTATTTTACAAAAAACATAAATTGATTTTGAAAGATTGTTATTTTATCTGGTACACGCAGTTTTAAAACTAAATTAATTATACCAAATAAAACAAATAACTTAGTTTTAAACCACTTTATATTTATTATTATATTTGTCGACCGGTTTCGATTGGACTCAATCTTCATCAGGACAATAAAATAAAAAATAAAAAAGTGAGTTTTTATTTTTTATTTTATTGTCCTGATGAAGATTGAGTCCAATCGAAACCGGTCGACAAATATAATAATAAATATAAAGTGGTTTAAAACTAAGTTATTTGTTTTATTTGGTATAATGTCAAGCCACAAAGTGTTTGCTTTCTTCGATAACTAAATTAATTTTTAATATACTAAGGTTATACCGTTTATCGTCGGCAGATTTGTTCAATTTTCAAACGACAGATTCTATTAAACAACAAAAATTTCAAAACATATAATTATACAACAAAATAAATCAATACATAATCTAGTCAACAAAGTTTTAAATTTTTTAATTTTAGTTTAATTAAAATCATTAAAAAATAAATCCGAGAACGTGTTTTGTGACAAAAATACCTCAGTTTTTCTATTTATTTAAGGTCAAACTAAAATATTAAAAAAAAAATTTACTCGCTTATTTTGTTTAGACATTATTGAAAAATCATAAATACTTATGATCAAAAAATACTTACAAGAAGTACACGATATTTAATAACTTATCATCATTTTTATTGCTTATTTGAATGTAGGTATATAATAAAGTAAGTTTTTAATGAAATTAATCGATATATAATTTTTAATTTAATAAATTTGATACGGGGAATAAATGGTCTTTCTCATTGAAACCTCCATGTACAGTAGCAAGCATTTTTAAACTTTTATTTTCAGCCGCTGGTCAATCGCTCGTAATTAGTGATAGTATCAACTGTACTTATTGTAATTGTATTTGTGAGAGCTTTGATGTGAATCATTGTTGACAAATCTTTAATAAAAAATAAATAAAAATATCAATATCCGCGTACTCGATATTTGATAAACATTTTTTTAAGTTTGGTCAAGTATTTTGGCCTCAAATCCAAATTTAAATTTTGGATGAAAAAGACCGCGCAGCCGTTCCTCAAGTTGAGAAATGATTTTAGTTATTTAAGAGATTGACAGGGAAAAGGTTAGAGCAAATTGAAACAATTGAATCTGAAGTAGATTTATGTTGGGTTTTTAATCAACTTCCAAAGCTTGTACAAGCAATAAGATGGATAGCCGTGTCTGTATTATTGATAGCATTTCAATAGAGATTAATTTCCCATAAATCTGAGAACTTTTTTTCTTCTGATTGGCTATGAATATAATATCGGTAGGAAAATTTGAACTTCGGAATTAAAATCTAAAGATTAAGAGCGATTGACCAGCAGCTGAGAATAAAAGTTTAAAAATGCTTCCAACTGTACATGGAGGTTCCAATGAGAAAGATTGATTATCCCCCGTTAAAATATTTTAAATTAAAAATTTAATATCGATTTATTTCAATCAAAACCTGCTTTAATATATACCTACATTCAAGTAAGCAATAAAAATGCTCAAAACGTACTACGATAATTTATTGGATATCGTGTACTTTTTGTAAGTATTTTTTGATCATAAGTATTTATGATTTTTCTGAGATAAATAGTTTGATAAGATATTTTAGTTTGTAAGATCTTAAATAAATAGAAAAACTGAGATATTTTCGTTGCAAAACACGTTCTCGGATTTATTTTTTAATGATTTTAATTTAAATTTTTTAAACTGCACAGACTAGATTATATATGGATTTATTTTGTTGTATGATTATGTGAATTGAAATTTGTGATGTTTAATAAAATCTATCGTTTATAAATTGAACAAATCTGCTAACCACCAACGGTATATATAACCTATTAAAAATACGCTCAGTTTTTCAAAATTTTACAATTGCGTGTACAATAACTGTGTAAAATAACAATCTTTCAAAACCAATTTATGTTTTTTTGTAAAAAATAGTCAATACGTCTAGAATTTGATTTAAAAAGAACTAATTTCCGGTTTTCTCTGGTAATACCCTCTTAAGAACATTTTTCATTTAATAAATACCGCTGCCTTTAATTACCAAAAATAAACTTATAAATGTAAACCTTTTTTTAATATCAATACTTCCTACTCCAAAATGTAAAAAAAAAACAATAGGACAGTTAGATCATAAATATCTCGGAGTAAATTTTTTTAACCCATTTCGAGAAAAAATTAGAAACATGAATACTAGTATAAAAGAATTTAAAACTCGAACTGAATCATGTTAAATAAAACAAAAATAATAAACACAACCTATACATAAAAGCTCTGATTATTTATGGGGCTCATAAAAAACATATATTATGTAATAAATTACGGTATATATTTTATTTTTAATTTATGTATCTTTTTGTGACTAACAAAAAAAAAAAATACTATTTTAATTATTTTTTTTTGTTTGAAGCTTATAGTTTTTGAATGTATAATATTTATTTGTAATTTAAGTATCTTTTTATGACTAATAAAACAAATAAAAATACAACTTTAATTAGGTTTTTTTTTTTTTGATGCTTTTAGTTTTTACCCGTTTTTTTTCTTCATTTTTTCAATTTTTTCGAAACTCAGCAGAAAGACGCATTGTCGAAGACAATCGACTATCACTATCTATCGATTATCACGCACGATTTGCGTATTTTTCTTCAATTTATTTCAATTTGCAGAAATTCAAGCACTTAATATATCTACGATATAAATGTCGGTTTTAAAAATCTGAATTTGAATGATTTAATAGCGCGGTCGATTTCATTCACTGGTGAGAAAAGTTAAAACCTCGGTCAAACATTTTTTGAAAATTTTAAGGACTTTTGAAGATAGATGTAATTATAATTTAAAAAAAACATTGTTTTTTAACATGAATTCCACATAGACCACCCTTGGTCATATTAATAACAACAAATATATAATTTTATTTTTTCATTATCAGTAAATTTTATAAATTATAATCTTTACTTATTTTCTCAACTATTAGATATTATTATTGCCGTGCTTGACTAACATACAAAGTTCTCTACTACTAAGCTCATGCTTGTATATGGTATTCGTACATGATTTAAATTATATTGTAAGAACAAGGAAAATAATATTTTTTAAGACAAAAAGGGATACAAAAATTTTTAAGGAAAAAAAAATAATATAAAAAATTGATCTGAATGATAAAAACATTATTTTACAGAAATACAGTGTGGCGCAAAAGTTTTCACCTGATGTTTTTTGGCTGTAATTTATTTTGTGAATGAAAAATTTTGGTTCTGCTTTTGAATTATGTTTACTTAACGTTTTTCATTTTTTTCTATTAGGTCGAAAAAATGATTTCCGCCAAGTGGCCGCCGCTAGAATTGTGACCACACGGTTCCGATTTACGGCAATTTCCATCACCCTTGCGGCGATAGGTTCTCGCATTCTTGACGGATATTCTCTTTGAGGGCTTCAAGAGTCTGAGGCGTGTTGACATAGACTTGTGATTTCAATAAATCCCAAAAAAAAGGCCAGAACGCTTAAATCTGGCGGATCTTGTCGGATAGTGCAACTCACCAAACGAGAGTTTAGGTGATTTACACTGGCCGGTGCCGATCAAAAAAAAAATCCGCGTTCTTGAGACGTGACGATGTGACATGTATTTTGTATCTGTTTACTTCACAAATGTCAAAATAGAATTGACATTTACTGCTATTTGAAAAATTTATGGCATCTTCTCATAGGATGATCTTTTGCGCCTTATAATTTTCGCTTTTTTCTTGTATATAAGTAAAAACCAAATTATTGAAAAGTATCGATGGTTTACATTCTTTTACGTAAGACAAAAATTTTAATGCACAAACATCAGTAGTTGTATTAAGAACTGTAAATTTATATATTTAACTAGCTGACCCGGCAAACTTCGTACCGCCTCAAAATCAATAAATGTTGTGTTTAATTTATTAGCTGTTCGAATTGATTCAAATTATATCGACCAACGCACTTTATTTGAAAAGCCGTTCCATACAAAATATATGAAAAAAAATATTTTCTTTATAATTACTTTTTCCGTGATTTTTTCCGATACTTTAATAGTTATTCTGTTAATCGGGACGGAGACAAATCCAACAAATCAAAGATCATAAAAATCGGTTCAGCCGTTCTTGAGTTATAAATGGTGTAACTAACCCGACTTTGTTTTATATATTAAGAAGATGTCATTCGTCTTCAGCAAAATTGCATGTGTGCACGTGTACCTGCGTGCCACAAAAAGTTGATGGAATGCATTTTTTAAAAAAAATTTATAGAGAAACTTCACAAGAGTCCCAACTGCTCCCTTTTGGAGCCAGTGAGACTGTGGCATCCCCAATTAGAGTATGTTGTGAGGCTGAAGATAAGTGGGGCAGGGAAGAAGATGGGGAAGAGGAAGATGGGAAAGTACCGGGCTATTCAGATCTAGTCACTAAATACGGCTAAAGCCATTATTAAGCAACGTTTCAATTCTGAATGGTGGTCTTACACCAGGGCGATACTGAGAGTATCTTCCACTCTGGGACGTGCCGCAAATATAACATATATATTATTTTTATAAATTAATTGTGAAATAACACAAATTAATCAAAATAAAACTTACTTGCGCACGCCGGGTTCGAACCCGCGACCTTCCGAATGGGAGTCAAGTGTCTTACCACTCGACCACGGACGGTCGTTAATTACAACGAGTCTATTTGCCGGGTTTCAGTTCGATCGAATGTCATTTATTCATGAAAACAAAATCGAAATTCAAGTAGATTTATTTAAAAAGATACAATGGTAGAGTTAGAATTCTATCTTTTGAAACAACGTTAAGAACTCATGTATTCTTTGAAAAAGTTGTTTTCTTTCAAACATCCAATGTTAAACGTGGATAGTAAAATGGGATATAGTATTATTTGATTTTATATCGGTGTTCAATGCATTGTATATTTTCGGAGCGATGAACCAGAATTATCGTTGAGCAAATTTGGTTCTTGTTTTAGGGACGATGCAACCAGGTTTGCTGAAAAGCTACGCTAAATTACGTAATACAAAAATGATGCTTCCAATTTTTTTTCTCCTTTTAATGGTCAAGAAATTAAATTGAAATTAAAATGCATATGTAATAGGTTAAAAACTACACTGTTGACGATTAATTTGTTTAATTTTTTTAATATTAAATCTCAGATATTATTATTATCAAAATTGACTTCTGTGTTAGAGTACGAATCGAGATTCAATAAATTTAACCTGTAGGCATAGTATAAGTAACTAAAACAAGAAGTGCCTTGTGGGCGTGTTTCGTATATAGGTTAATTTCGGTCCAATTTCGGCCTACACTTCCCCACAAAACTATGTTCACGAAATTCAAACGGGTTTTAGATCTATGACTTCAGGCGTAGATCTTCATCTGCAAGTGAGACCAAATGCTGGGGAATTAAAATAAATTGAATTAGTTTCCATTCTTTCAATTTATTAGATAACCAACACCCCTGCCACAGGTCAGTGCAAGTGGTTCGCTACGTTTAGTGACTTAGCAGGGGTGCCCGGGTTCATGATTGAAGGAGATACTGTTTGAGTTGGACTGGGAAATTTTTTTACCTCTCCAGCCGAACTCACGGAGGGTTGAATTCCTTCGTCCGTCATTCCTAGACACATTGACCCCCCTGTTTCCTACCCACCCCTCATACATTTTTCCTTCCCAGAACTTCCTCTCCTTCCTCTACTTACAAAGATTCTCCACATAGCATCCCTGAAATATGACAATGCCTTAGGGATGTCTTTTCTCAGGGCCTGCTGTGGAGATGATTTAAAAAAAAATACACCATTGCATACTTCTACCAAAGTCCTCTTTGAGAGTACATAACAACGTCATTTTTGGTGATATCGACAAACGAGTTTTAACGTCGCTTTAAACACTTTAAATACGGCTAATTTAATTTGACGGCCGGCGTAGTCCAGCGGTAGAGCATTAGACTCCCATTTCGAAGGCCGCGGGTTCGAACCCGGCGTGCGCAAATAAATTTAATTTAATTGATTTGTGTTATTTCACAATTAATTATTTAAAATAATATATAGTATGTTTGCGGCACGTTCCAGAGTGGAAGATACTCTTAGTATCGCCCTGGTGTAAGACCACCATTCAGAATTGAAACGTTGCTTGAAATGGCTTTAGCCGTGTTTAGTGACTAGATCTGAATAGCCAGGTACTTCCCCACCTTCCTCTTCCTCGTCTTCTTCCCTTCCCCACTTACCTTCAGCCTCATAACATACCCCAATTGGGGATGCCATAGTCTCACTGGCTCCAGACGGGAACAGTTGGGACTCTTGTGAGGTATTCACTATAAAAAAAAAATATATATTATATTGAAAATATAATATAACATATAATATACATAAAAATATATTATTTTTAAATTATCACATTCAGTTCCGTGATTTTTCAGTATAAAATAATATACCCATAGTTTTGCGGTCCCAAAAGATGACTTAGACAAAAGAGGGATTTTTTTTTCTCAGGGAAGCTAATGTAAATGAAAAATAAATTTGTATGGAAGTCACTTCTAGTTTTATATATTTTATTCTGCGCCTGTAGGCAGACATTCATTCTTCAGCTTTCTTAGAACAAATTCCTTTGACGAACGATATGAAATGAATTTGAATAGGTGATTAATTCGCTCGGTTTGATAAATTGAGGCGAAAGAATTGCTGGAATTGTAAGTCGATGAAATTAACTAATTGGGTATTTACTTGGTACAATGTCACCCCACAATTCGGAGGATTTTTTTGTATCAATATTATTTTGATATGAAAGTCGAAATATAAACGTCTAAGGGCCAGTTGCATCGAAAATAGTTAAAGTTAAATAAAAGTAACTTTTTTATCATTTCTTACAAAAATGGGTTGTTTCAACTTCGTTTAATTTTTTTTTAAGTAAATGGTTAACAATATTGTTTATTGTTTATTGTTTATTGTTTATTGTTTCTTCTTCACATTTTAGTTTTCAGTTTACAATACAATTTTTAACCTCACTAGGACAAGCCTGTGTTGAGATTAACAATTATTTACAAAGTAACAAAATAACACAAAAGGAAAAAGGAAACGAAAATAATACTTCAAAAAACACAATAATACTTCAAAAAACATATATAAAAAAAAACAAAAAACATATAGTTACTTTTATTTAACCCAGCAATATTGACAGTCTAAAGTTAGATTTTGGTAAAGATGTGAGCTGTCATCCGTCACCAAGGAACAACATATTGCTTGATACGTTTTTAGATTTTTACGGCCAAAAGCATTTTCGTTGTTTGTTTTAGGGGTATTATGCCGTTTTGTGCTACCTCCTTCTTTAGCCGACGTTTCGGACAGCGTTGCAGTATCCATCATCAGGGCAGATCCGTCGATGTGAATTCACATCGACGGATCTGCCGGATCTGCCTTGATGATGGACACTGCAATGCTGTCCGATTCACATCGACGGATCTGCCCTGATGATGGACACTGCAACGCTGTCCGAAACGTCGGCTAAAGAAGGAGGTAGCACAAAACGGCATAACACCCCTAAAACAAACAACGAAAAAAAAAAAATATATATATATATTGCTTTTTTATATCAATTGATTAAAATATATATGAAATAGATAAAATAGGATGTAAAACCACGAACTGATCATTTTCTGAAGGAAGGTTTGGATCTTATTGCCAGATATTTGATTTCAAAAAGTTTGGTTAGGCAATTAACTTTATTAATTGGCAATGACATCACTGCACACAATAATTAAAAGTGTTTATTCAAACATATGTACCTACGCTTCTCTTGATAATTTATACTAGCATTGTTATATGTAATATTTTTATTTTTATTTTTAACTTTTTAACTTAAAGAGTTAAACCTCAAATTATAATATTTTAATTAATGAAGATAATATTAGCGAAAGTCAATCGAAAATCTGAAACAGAAAAATCAGAAAAAGATACGGATACATCTGGGACTCGAACCCAGGTCCTCCGGCAATCGGCCCAATCCGAGCGCGTCGGCCCGGATTGCCGGAGGACCTGGGTTCGAGTCCCAGATGTATCCGTATCTTTTTCTGATTTTTCTGTTTCAGATTTTCGATTGACTTTCGCTAATATTATCTTCATTAATTAAAATATTGTTATATGTATTTGTATAAAACGCAACGGCACCGAAACAAAATAGAATTTTCGTCACACAAGAAATCATGTTTGTTCTGTGCATCAGGTTTCAAACATTGTATTTTTATGCAACAGTTACGATGCAAAGATGATCTCTGGGAAGCATAAAAGTATTTTCTCGCATATAATAGAGGGGGTTGGCAGAGAAATAATAGCCCGCTTTCGGCCATCATATAATAATATAATTTTTCTACAAACGTGATAACATAACAAACAACCCTCAAAAATTTCATAAACATCCATCAAACACAAAACACAATCTCGAAATCGCACCGATCTCGATAGTGTCACCCATAAAAATAAATGTGTGTTTATTTTTATTGAAAAATATCAAATTCAAGGAAACATCGAAGCCATTTCGATGGCAATACTGGTAACTTTAAACTAAGGCGCTCCGCCCACTGAGGCAACTGAAAACCAACTAAAACCGGCTGTTTTCTCTGTCTTGATTGGTCCAAAAGGTTGTTTAACCATATAAGAAGAACAATCAGCTGACAGTCGCAAGATGGTCGCAAGTCACCGTTTGCGTTACCATTGACAACGGGGTTTTGTGTGATTGTGAAGTGTGCGGGCCATCACATTGTCATACAAAGACAGTTGGCAGTTGAGAGTTTTCAGTTGCCTGAGTGGGCGGAGGCGCTAACTGTTTTAATGTTGATGCAACTCATTTGTGTAGAATTGCAGCTTAACTTTAGTTAGGGCTTAAACTCGGTTTAAATATTTAACTTTAAACTTTACTTTAACTATTTACGATGCAATTGGCCCTAACTAAACTAGAAATGTCTAAACTAAAACTTATGTAATTGCTTTATTACTATTTATTTTATTTCTTTATTTTTTCTCTTTCTCTGTAATGTATACTTACTATGTTTTATGTGTTATTTTGCTTATTATTTTTTCTGTTATTTCAATACTAGCATCTCTCTGATATAAGGGGGAATCTGGTCCAGCTGAGTGTTTTTTCCAATTCTTTTTTTTTCAGACATAATTTATTTTCGTTCTTTCGTAACATACGAAGGATACATTTGAACAAGAAGAAAAAATAACTAAAAATTTGACAAGAATAACAATATAATATACAGGATGTTACTTGACTTAATATCTAGGCACACCCCTTTAGCAAATTCATTAATTTAATAATTCAAAATTAATCCACTTTTATTGTAAAAAAAAACCAACATGTTTCGTAAGCAATGCTTACTTCATCAGGGTTTAAAGTAAGCATTGCTTACGAAACATGTTGATTTTACAATAAACGGGGTTAAAACAAAGTATTCTCTAAATTTTGAATTAAAATGGCGCTTCGAAATAAGTTTGCTGTGTTTGAAAAATATTTTTTTTTTTCAATTTTTTCTGGCTTTCCAAGGGTGTTCTAGGCCATCATTTAAAATTATGGAGAGATGAAAGGTGAATTTAAATATAATTTTTTTTAAAGGGAAAAATTTCAAAATTATAATGAAGATTTGAGTCGAATTCAGACTTAGAAGAGATGAGAAGAGAAGATATTTGTTTAGAGAGGGACAGCCAAAAATATATATGTTCCAAAGTTCCCACTTCTGACCACAGAATGTACAATCTGCGGAATCAAGGACGTGAATTTTAAAAAACAAATTTTAAAAATATTTAAAAAAAAAAAATTAAAAAGAAGTAACAGAACAATGTCCGATTCTCATTCGAATAAGTAAGGAAATTTATTTTTTGGAAAAATTGGGGTATTGTTGAAGCCATGAGTTTGATGGGATAGTCTTTTTTATTGAGGCATAGAAGGCTCCCTTGGATTGAATAGTAATGTGCCAATACTCTGCCCAAATATTGCGGGATCTATCTTTGATGGTAGAAAAAATTTCAGATAAGGAGAATGTGGTTTACGAGGGTAACAACAGGGTTGGACGCTCTTTGTTTTGCCAAGGCATCCGCAATGTCATTACCCATTATGCCAACATGTCCAGGAATCCAAATCAGGGTTACGGTTTTTCCAGAGCTTTGAATGGAGGCTATCATCACTCGAATAAGTCATACAAAGTGATCATCAGGATGAAGAAGAGGACTGGATTTAAGTTTTTGGAGGGAACTGAGAGAGTCAGAGAGAACAAGGGAATGTTCAACATTATTTTTGATCATAAATGCAATCGGCTGAAAATATTGAAAATTGATTAAAAATTGAATAGTTTTTAATCGTTAAGACCCTGCAAAATGTTTTAAAAATATATAAATACATTTTTAGAGGTCTCTTTAAATATCATAGCACCATAATATTCAGTCACAGATTATAACTTCCGATTTTAGATCACTGAAGAGAAAAGTCCTTATGCATGTTTTGTGGGCGTATCTGTGTGTCCAAAGTAAGCTTACTTTTCCTTTACTTCTGGTGAAATTAATCGAAAATCATCCCTACCAAATTGTCAATCTCATCGGCCCTTCAGAGGCCCTAGCACAATCGCTCGATAACGATCGATAGGATAACTATCGGAAACTTCTCATCGTTCTCTAGGACAACTGCAAATCGCTAACGTACAAACAACAGTTGATGTCGAATATGATAAGGACACTTAGTCATTGTGAACTGTCACTTATTCGTTGGTGCTCTGTAATCATGCTAGGGAACGATGAGAAATTATATCCGACCGATAGTTATCCTATCGATCCTTATCGAGCAAGTGTGCTAGGGTCTCTGGGCCTAGGATTGTATATCGATAACGGAAATTTGAAATTAAAGGACAATTAGTATACAGTAAATGTTTGTTAATCAGATGTGCAAACTTTAAAACATGTTTATTAGTAAGGGGGCAGATGGTGATGTTCTAACGAAATTGACAATCTGTTGAAGAAATAATTTCGAATTTTAAAATTTTTTTGGTCAATTTCACCAGAACTAAGGGTAAATTGAGCTTAGTTCTAGCAATGTCGAAACGCCCATAGCACCCTTCTATTTGTGTTTCTATTCAGTGAACAAGAAGAAGAAGAAGTAAAAATTAGTTGCTTGTGCCCTTTGAGGATATTCGATATAGGTGTATTAAAGTGGTTTCGCTAAAACACTTTCAGCTCCGTCTTTGAAATATACGACGTCATTACCTATCGCGGCGATAAAGACGGGCATTAAGGGGTTAGGTTACTTCACGTCAGGGATCGCCAACTGTCTGCAAGTGAGCACCATCTTCTGTTTTGTGTATACAGGTTGTTAAGCATCGTACTTGAGTTACTTTAACCAGTAATTCCTGATATTATTTGGAGTAAAAAATGTAAATGAAATTTTGGTCTCCGGTGACTTTTTAGATGTAATTTTTTTTTTGTCAAAAACTTTTTCTTCAAAATCAAAGAAAAAAAAAATTCTTTCACATGTTGTCCATGGTCTCTAAGCCAAGTAACCAACCATCACCTCACCCCACCCCTAACTTCCCAATACCTACTGATTTTTATGTTTTTGTAGAAAAAAAAAATGTCACCGGAGACCAAAATTTTATTTACATTTTTTACTTAAAATAATGTCAGGAATCACTGGTTAAAGTAAGTCAAGTACGATGCTTAACACCCTGTATATACTTACAACGATTTAATTGTTTTGTTTATGTTCAAAATGATCAATTAGTGATCCAAAGATAACATCACATTGTTGTCAAACTCATTGACGCTGGCTTTCCGGTTGACATGTATGACGGAAAACGTTGCCGAAGCGTTTAGATTTGTTTGTTATTTGTTCATTTTTTTAAATAATTAATTTATTGTAATATTAATTGTATTACCAATATCTATGTACCTACCAATTTCGGAATGACCGGACAACTCAACAACATGCAGATTCATCACCTCATTTAAAAAGTCATTAAACTTGGTTAAATGAAGGTTAGGTTACGGCTTTTTTTTCAAATATAAAAACATAACTTTTAATGACGTTTCAAAGAGATGTTGAAATGCCATTTTGTTGAGTTGTCATGAAACCTAATTTCGATAATCTCTGCATCCTGCGTAACTCTGGTTCAACGAACTAAAATGTGCTTTGAATTTAAGTATCATTTTTAAAATTGAAACTGATTATATAAAGATTTCAGACCAAAAACCTCGAATACTTCCCCGTAGATAGTATCCCCCTAACTTAATATTTTTCATTGGAAATCGTGCATAATCGAAACTTTTTAAAATTATTTTGGCACACACGAGTTAATAAAAAGAAAAAAAAAATAATAATCGAAACTCTTGAATAAAAGAATGAGTTGTTAAACAATCCCGCTCATTGTTTTTCAGAAAAATCGACCAATTTTTTTTTTTTTAATGTGAATACCTCACAAGAGTTTCTAACTGCTCCCGTCTCGAGCCAGTGAGACTATGTCAACCCCAATTGTGAGGCTGAAGGTAAGTGATGAGGGGAAGGAAATGGGAAAGAGAAGGTAGGGAAGTACGGCTAAAGAATGAATGAATAGTGGTCTTTCACCAGGGCGATACTGAGAGTCTCTTCCACTCTGTAACGTACCGCAAATATTTCTTATATTATTTTAAATAATTAATTTATGAAAACACAAATCAATCAAATTAATTTTAAATGCGCAGGCAGGGATTTGAACCCGTGGTCTCCGAATCTCTAGTCGAGAACTTTGCGGTGCTTAACAAATATTAATTTAGGTTCGGTTAGTGTTGCGAGTTGTTAGTTTTGGCGTTTTTCCCGTTAATATATACACTGGATAACAGAATAAAAACGTTAGTTCGACGTGAAAAAATTGTGATTTTTTTTTAATTGAATTTTTATGTCAAAAGGTTTTCGACCCCCGCTAAGATCGTGGTAAATGTCAAACGCTCGGCAATGGAAGTATATTTATTATTTCTATTGATTTACTGCCCCAATTTAATAGAGCGAACCTTAATGTCAGCAGAGCAATCTCCATTCATTGAAAAATGTAGCGAACAACGGTCGGTTAAGGTTAAGACGAAGTTTAACTCGAAATTACTATTTTGAATTAATCTTTACTACGAATTGGCTTACATTATGACTACAAAAAAAATAGTTTTAAATAAATTGAGGTATTTTCTTTCGTTTCGCTTGAGAAGAATTTAAATAAAAATGTATGTAAACTATTAAAAAAAAATTTTTTGGCGAAACTTAACGTGAAATTACTATTTTGGATTAATATTTACTACGGATCGATTTACATTATGATTACGAATTTTGTGTTTTTAAATTATGTGAAGTTTTTTCTTTTGTTTCGCTTGAACAGAATTCAAATATATTTGTTTATTATTTTATAAAAATAAAACTACCAAAAATCTATCTCTTCGACTAGTCCGGCTGGAGATGTCTAGATTAGGCCTCCTTCAACCAGCCTCACCCGATCCGACTCGCGACAAGCTAGGTGGGCAAATGCATTAGAAGTTATGACAAACTTATGCACCCGGACACCCCTGCCAAGTCACAAAACGTAGCGATCCACACGGAATGACCCAAGGCAGGCGTGTTGGTTATCCAAAGGTTCCTAGGGCAGCGGTACCCATACCAGCCTTCCAAATTGAATGTAGATGCGTTGATTATATTTATTATCATGGTATTTTTTAATGCACAATAAAGTCACATGTTACATTCGGTGTTTATTGATAATGAAAAGACTTTTTCATCAAATTTTAAATTGGAATTGCTTACTGGGATGAAAATATTAAACAAATTACCGGTTCACACTGCAGAATTTAAAAAATATCCTAATTGAAAAATACTTTGAAATATTTTTGTTATAAAATATTTGACTGTTTTTTATTTTATTTATTGTTACGTTGTTGGTGGCACGAACATGAGTAAATTAATTAATACGTGATCTGATAAAATTTATTTATTTTAATTAGATTGGCGGATTTTTTTATTTGAATACCGCACAAGAGTCCCAAATGCTCCCGTCTGGAGCCAGTGCGACTGTGGCATCTCCAATTGGGGTTTGTTGTGAGGCTGACGGCAGTGGGAAGAGAAAATAGATTGTTAGAGGAAGGTGGGGAAGTGTCTAGCTATTCAGATCTGGTCACCAAACACGGCTGAAGCCATTTCAAGCAACTTTTCAAATCTGAATGGTGGTCTTACACCAGGGCGATACTAAGAGTATCTTACACCCTGGAACGGGCCGCAAATATACTATATATTATAAACCGCAAATATACTACGCACGGCACTTTTCTTGATTTTATATTCTTTTGTATTTTATATTGTATAATATTTTGTTATTATCTTTCTTCTTTTATCTTCTTTATATATAAAAATCTCGTAACACAATGTTCGTCTGATGTAAACTCCGAAACTACTGAACCGATTTGGAAGAAATTTGACTTACTGTGTGTAATTTGGTCCAACTTAAGAGATGGGATAGTTTTTATCTCGATTATTGACCTCAATGTTTATTATTGAGAATTAAATGTTTTTTATAGGACAATTATTTAAAATTATTTGTAAGTTCTTTAAGTTTCTGATAGATGGCGATGTGAGTTAATTTATTGACACAACAATACAACTTGGTTATCTAGATCAGGTAACCATCCTGTAGATGGCGTTGTGTTTCGTTAGCCACAGCAACGCGTGGGCGGGTCAGCTGGTTTTATATATAAAAATCTCTTGTCACAATGTTCGTCCGAGGTAAACTCCGAAACTACTGTCGATTTTGATGAATTTTTCCTAATGTACTTAATTTGGTTCAACTTAAAAGATAGGATAGTTTTTAACTCGATTATTGACCTACAATAATTTATATGGTAGAACAACGTTTGCCTGGTCATCTAGTCTTATATATAAAAAAATGAATGTTTATTTGTTTGTATAGGGGAAAGAGGAACAGCGGATGTTCCAGTACCATTCATGCATTTGAAACTTTGGTGATTTGTTGTGTGCATGCCCCCGAAAGTTTCTATACATATTGGTGAGCTTTGACGTTATGGAATTATTTCCTTTACCATTCATCCGATAGCGAAGATACTTTAGCGATCTGACAACGATTTACTAAAGCGACGGTTTCTAAATATAATGGTGAGCTCTGGCGTTATGCAATTTGTATAGAAATCTTGCAATAGGCGGCTCGCGAGCCATTTGAAAAATGTGTATATTTTATGTAGTTTTTATAGACATACAAAACGTAAAAAATAAATTGTGCTAAACGGTACAATGTACAAAACATTATTTTGATAAAAACATGTAAGTTATTACAAAAATAGTGTCTGTCAGCTTACGGTGAGCCATTGCAATTTTTCATGTGGCGTTCCAAGGGTTAAAATTTTATAACGAAATAATAAAATCGTCAAAAAAGAAACTCTATTATAAACATTGTTTTAAAAATTCAATCAGTCCAACGATTTGTTTTATATTTCCAAGCGTTGTTGGTCGAATTTTGATTTACCAGGATTTTATAGGATGAATGAGTCAATCTATTTTTCCATCACTGCGGTTCGGTTTTGTTATATCGGAACAGCAGACGCAATATGCAAAGGCTACAGAATTATAAAACTGGATTGCTGTTGATGCAGAGTCAATAATCCTTATCTGAACGAATCGATTTATCAGAAAAATGATTGAAATTTTTTAAACAAGGCCTGCGAGCAAATGTCCTATGCATCTGGTCGTGTCGTTTCAAAGACAATCAAATGGAATATTGTCATTAACCGGCAAATCAATGCCATTTTTATTTAAATATATTTAAATTTCACTTTTTTTTGTTTGACGTCGAAACTTGGACGTGGAAATTTACCCATTTCCCGAGATCCAATCAAAGAAACTCAAACTGTTGATGACAATCTATATCTCAAACTATCAACTTATGGTTGCAATCACTTACGAACACACGGAAATGTTTGCTATATTTATTTCCAAAAATTAAATTGTTTCACTTCTTTTGAAGTGTCCCTTTTTGCACGCTGAAAAAACAACTGTTATACTATTGTATTATTTTTATTCTTTATGAAAATAAATTTAATCCTTTAACAAATGTAGTGTAAATCTTACCAAGGGGGTGGGGGGGGAGTCTAAATTGAAAAAAAAAACGGCTTACGTAATTAATGTATGCCCCTTAGTATTACTGGCTCCATACAGTTACTCTTGTGAGGTATACAAATTCGAAAAGATTTTTTAAAAAGTCATTTTAAATTATAATTAAATTAACTTTTTTTTTAAAAGAAAGACAAACATTCCCGGGTTACGAATAACCCAACAACATTTGAAAAACTCCTACTACCACCACACTAAGCTGAATATGTTGCTTGTGTTGTGATGGAGGACTTAGCTAGCCGAGGACTCGAACACGGAGCGCCTAGGTGGGATCCAAACACGATGCCCACTTAACCACTGACCGGTTAAAACTTTAAATTTAAAATACTCATTGCGTACGATAAACAACTGTTATTTTTTTATTTGTTATAAAAATACATTTACAGTTTAAGGAAGCTTTGACTGTCCAACTAGGTAGGTCTCCCGTTCTAGAACAGTCAAATTGACAGGTTTCGTACATATTAGGTAGGTAGTTACATGATGATTCATATATTATTAAAAAAGTTATGATTCAAAACTTCCATTTACATAATTATAATATACGATACAATCGAGTACTAGATTCTAGAATCAATTTTGCATCGAATATATATACAAGAAAAAATGTAGTCGAAGTGAGTATACAAGAGAAACAGTAAAAGAAAAAGGTTACAAAATTATTGGAAACAAAAGAAGTATATAACGCCCTTCGTTCACGCAGCTACTTACGAGTACAAGCGACTAAATCGCCTCTACCCGCTACCTGTCATACAATTTTGCTAGTGTAGCGACTAGCGGCGTTTACAAACACTAATGGTAGATTCAGACTGGGTCGACGTACGTATGCATCGCTACGCCTAACAATATCTGGGCTACTTAGCAACCAAAGATTTTCAATGAAAATTTATGTTTTAGAATCACATTGGCCACACGCATCGCGACGTGCGATGTCTGTGGCCATTTTCATATAAAATGTATGGTTGCTAAGCATTGTTTGGCGTGGCGATGCGTACGTACGTCGACCCAGTCTGAATCTACTTTAAATCGCCGCTATCCGCTACCTGTCACACTATTTTGCTAGTGTAGCGCCTAGCGGCGTTTAAAAACACTAATAATAGTATGGAAGGTACAGACGAGCGGCGATCGCGTCGCTTGAAAGTAGCTTTAAGGATGAACGGCGTAAGGCGCTCGTAATACATAATTATCAATATTTTTGCCTAAATTTAGTAACCATTTTGATATTTTTGGATACAAGAAAAATACATTAATACGAGTATATTATTATATTACACCAAAACAAAAAACGCTGAAAACAAACCAATTTACTCATTCAACCATAGACATAAAAATTATAAAAAAGGTTTCGGCTGAAAATCTAGTTTCAGTCGGTCATTATCAGAAAGTTAATACTAATAACAATATAAACACTAGCTGACCTCCCACGCGTTGCTGTGTCTAACTAAACACAACGCCATCTACAGGATGGTTACCTAACCTAGATAAACAAGTATTGTGTCAATAAATTAACTCACACCGCCATCTGTCAGAAACTTATAAAAACTTACAAATAATTTCAAAATCTTTGTCCCTTAACGAGCACTGAGGTCAATAATCGAGATAAAAACTGTCATACCTTTTAATTTTTACTAAATTACAAACATTAAGTCAAATTTCATTAAAATCGGTTAAGTAGATTCTTATATATAAAGATAAAAAAACTTACAGGAATAAATCTGAAAAACTGGGCTGCACCTGATGATGTTCGTCGTGTTAGTATTACAAATAATACTCTATCTATTCAAAATTCGCTGGACTAATAATAACCCACAGGTGGAGATTATCACTGTAAGGTGAATTTATGATTTGCTGAGAATTGGCGCTTTCATGAATCAAGTTTTCTATTGATAACTTCATATCTTTTCGCGAGAATCAATGAATCTTCTCTCCTATACGTTGATCAATCCTACATCTGCACATTGTCCATTTTCACTGAAGAGATTTACGTAAAGAAATGCGTTGTGGGCGTGTCGTCTTTTCCCAATTCACTTGAAATCGATTAAAACAGTTTTATTTTATTTTCTTCGGGGCCTAAGTATCTTTAATATCTTACTTTCTTTTGTCAGAAGGTCAAAGTATTTCCGCTGTGCCATGGAATTTCTGAACGTATCCGAAAACTAAAAAAACTGTTTTAGAAATGTGATAAAATACGCTTTCAAATTTTATTATTAGAAATAAACATGTTATTTTTTAAATACATAAATTTTGAATGTTTACATAAACGTTTTTAAAAATGGCTAATCTGACTTTTTTTATTGTTAATATTTATTACCCCACTATTTGTTGTTACATGTAAAAATAATTAATAAAAAATTCTCGATGTTTAATACATTTTCATCAAATTGCGGTAGTATATAACTTTGTTTCATAAAGGTATACGATTATATACCTTTTAATTATTTTGGGGTTAAGAATTTTTCTGATACCCACTGGAGCGACAGAGCAATTAAAATATTTTTTCTCGGATTGCTAAAGGAAATTTTTCCGCCCACATTAAAAAAATCATTCCTCCAAATTTGAATATGGAGATATACAAACTGATTATAGTTCTATATAGCCAATGAATTCCCCTATCTTTTTTCTATTACCACATATTTGTAGAATTTATAAAAAAAAAATAATTAAATCTTTAATCTTAGAACATTTTAAAGAATCTAGAGAATATTTATTTTGAATGTACAATATATTATATAGTCGTTTTAATAAAAATAAAAAAATTGAAAATTTGCCACATTTTGGCAACAAAGCAATCTGAGGTTTTGGAAATAGTGCCATAATGTGGCAAAAAGCGCTCGAGTGGATACCTATATGAGATGTTCCGAAAAGCGAACAAATTTGCTTGAAGGGTTAAAGAGTTAGTATATTTACTCTCACTGGTACCCTTCCAGGGTTAAGGTGGCGAAATCAATTTTATTATAATTTACTAGGTGTAGACCACTCTTCTAATACTTTTGCATTCAGTGCATCAACCCACGATAACAACATTGTATTCATTCATTTCTTTAATGCAAGTTTAAATTAAGCTATATTTTATCTAATTAAATATTTTCCCCTTTGTTCCAGGTATGTCACCACCAGTTTCCAGTAACTAACTTACTCCAACATCATTAGTTAAATTGTGAGTCGGGTGAGCTAAAACTATTTTTATTTCGTTTAAATTACAGAGAAAATAACAGGAAATTAAATAAAAGTCCTTACAAAGGAAAATCTGTGACACGAAAAAGTATAAATAATTCGGTTTATAAAAGCGATTTTTTTAGCACCGCAGCTAACACACAAAACAAAATGCTTACCGAATTTGAAGTCTAAAATTTTACCTGTGCGTTCGGGGGAGGTTGAGGGTTCGAAATAAGGCATGCACAAATGATTATTGTTTTAAACATTAAGAGGTAACCCGGTCCCCGAGAAATTTGAACAATATGTATTTTACCAAACTGTTGCTGATACTATATCTCTTACTCCCTGGAATACTATGCGAAATCGACAACTGTATCTTAGTCTGATAATGCCTAAAAAAAGTCATCAAAATCGAGGTTTTGTACTACCAAACTTTTGTTGACACTATAGCTATTACTCCCTGGAATACTATGTGAAATCGACAACTGTATCTTAGTCTGATAATGCCTAAAAAAAGTCATCAAAATCGAGGTTTTGTACTACCAAACTTTTGTTGACACTATAGCTATTACTCCCTGGAATACTATGTGAAATCGACAACTGTACCTTAGTCTGATAATGACTAAAAAAAGTCATCAAAATCGAGGTTTTGTACTACCAAACTTTTGTTGACACTATAGCTATTACTCCCTGGAATACTATGTGAAATCGACAACTGTATCTTAGTCTGATAATGCCTAAAAAAATTCATCAAAATCGAGGTTTTGTACTACCAAACTTTTGTTGACACTATAGCTATTACTCCCTGGAATACTATGTGAAATCGACAACTGTATCTTAGTCTGATAATGCCTAAAAAAAGTCATCAAAATCGAGGTTTTGTACTACCAAACTTTTGTTGACACTATAGCTATTACTCCCTGGAATACTATGTGAAATCGACAACTGTACCTTAGTCTGATAATGACTAAAAAAAGTCATCAAAATCGAGGTTTTGTACTACCAAACTTTTGTTGACACTATAGCTATTACTCCCTGGAATACTATGTGAAATCGACAACTGTATCTTAGTCTGATAATGCCTAAAAAAAGTCATCAAAATCGAGGTTTTGTACTACCAAACTTTTGTTGACACTATAGCTATTACTCCCTGGAATACTATGTGAAATCGACAACTGTATCTTAGTCTGATAATGACTAAAAAAAGTCATCAAAATCGAGGTTTTGTACTACCAAACTTTTGTTGACACTATAGCTATTACTCCCTGGAAT
Organism: Limnephilus auricula; assembly: GCA_951813805.1. Lineage (NCBI taxonomy): Eukaryota > Metazoa > Arthropoda > Insecta > Trichoptera > Limnephilidae > Limnephilus > Limnephilus auricula. The sequence continues at coordinate 8,902,869 of OX638412.1, forward strand.
ACTATGTGAAATCGACAACTGTATCTTAGTCTGATAATGCCTAAAAAAAGTCATCAAAATCGAGGTTTTGTACTACCCATTTTTCTTCTCTTAAACAGGTCGGATTGTTAAGTTTTTTTTATTAACTGTATACGAAGAAAATATTATTGTAAAAATAAAATTATAATGTCAAGTTTTGTATACTGAACGCCTGTTGATGGCGTTCAAACTAGACTATTTTGACGATTTTTGGAAGGTCTTAACCCCTATAAGAAGTGACTTATCAAAAAAGCGCAACACACCGACACGCTAGTGGTTGAAAACTGAATTAAAATAAAAAAAATATTTGCATTAGCGTCAAAATCCGGAAAGGAAATTGGAGAAAACATTTTCATCTTACACCATTTAAAAAAAAAAGTTTTTATTCCGGAAAGAAGAAAATAAAATTTTCATTATTCGATTAGAAATACATAAATACATTACTTGATTTTGAACAAAATTATTCTGTTTCACTTGTTTATTAAGAATAATAGTTTTTTATCCAGTCAATTTTCGTTTTTAGGCGATCCGCTCACTGAGGCAACTGAAAACTGCCAACTGGCAACTGTCTTTGTATGACAATGTGATGGCCCGCACACTTCACAATCACACAAAACCCCGTTGTCAATGTTAACGCAAGCGGTGACTCACGACTTTCACTGCTGATTTCCTTGGCCGGCCGTTGCTAGTTGCCAGCTGTCAGCTGATTGTTCTTTGTCTATGGTTAAACAAGCTTTTTGACCAATCAAGTCATAGAAACCAGCTGGTTTTAGTTTGTTTTCAGTTGCCTCGTGAGCGGAGCGCCTTAATGTTTGTTGTCTGGAAGGCAATTATACATGTTGCCCCCCTCGTAACCAATGGATTGTTTACCATAATTAGTGTTGATGGTGTTTAATTGTATGTTATCGGGTTATCGTGTAAAATGTTTGTATACTTGGGACGTTTAAATGATTTTTTGTTTGTATATATGAGTTTATTATTTATATTGTATATAAAGAGACATATTGTATTCGTATAGTTTTCTTACTGTTAACAGTTTTGTTTCCAAATATAATTTTTTTATTAATGTTTTGGATCCGTAGAGAAACAGTTTTTTGATTACCTTATTTTGAATTCAATTCATTCGTGATTGCCTCCGTGGTCGAGGGGGAACGCTTTCGACTAGCGATCCCGAGGTCGCGGGTTCAAACCCCAGTGTGCGCCAGTAAATTTTATTTGACTGATTTTTGCTATTTCACAATTTAATCATTTAATATATAAGGTAAGGTAGAGTAAAGAAGTTAACATTCAAAAATTTTGTTTACAAACACAAAAATTGCTTTCTTGAACTAAAGTCCAAAGTGGACTCCCGTGGATTTTCCTTTACGATATAGAATTAATCAAATAAAATTTATTTGCGTACGCCGGGATTTGAAACCCGCGACCTTCGGATTGATAGTCAAGGGCATTACCCCTCAACCATGGAGGTCGTCAAATCTTCCTGCCCGTATCATTAATTTTTCAGCCTTTGTGTTTGTTTGTGCCTAATTTAACACTGCCAGACACAAAATCGTTGTTTATGACACCACTGCTCTGTTGATTCCCCACCCTATCAACAAAACCCACATCACGGGGTTGAGTGACAAGATGTGACGTCAGATAAGTGAGATGCATGTCAACCAGTAATAACGCGACTTATGCCCTGTTCTGACTAGGCGAGTATTTTAGTCTAGTCGTCGCTCTAGTTCGTTTTTGTCTGACAGACCATTTTTCGTGAACTTGAGTTCAGTATGCATTTGTTCTCAAAAAGCCTTAAAAAAATTTATAAAAGATTATTTAAGGGGTTTTCAAAGCGCACTTTGTCTTACGTCCTTCAAAATGTATGTGCTTTTATCGTAAAAAAAACTTTAAAGCGCCATTTCTCCCGATTTACGTTTTGGTCTGTTGGATAAAAACGAACTGAAGCGACGTAGTAGCTAATGGTAGTAGTATAATTAATAATTAGTAACTAAACGTTTCCGAACACCACAATTATAGCAGAGTAGACTAGTCAGCTCTTAAGTAGATTGAATCCATTTGGTTCTATTTTTTTCGACGAGTAGAATCCGCCTTCACACATTCCTGCGACATGGATTGAGCAGTCGATTCGTAGACGCAGACACGCGCGATATGTCGTCCCGTTGAAGCAAAAATGCTACTCTAAAATTCTTTATTTTTGCGGCTATTAATCTATTGGCGGGTCCATAGTTTATTTATTTCATCTCACTAATTTATGCTTCCACTAGACTTCTTCTCAAATAAGCATTACAATCATTATTGTGTTGAATCTCGCCGGCTTGCGACGCGCCGCTTACTAATGAACTCTACTTGACAGTAGTGCGAACACTCGACTTACTACTAGTCAGGTGCGAACAAGACATTAGAGCCAACTTTACAATGGATAGACATACGTATCTGCTAGCTAACTGCCGGATAACACACCTACTGTCGTCCTTTTGGAGCGAAAATGCTATTCTAAAATTCTTTATTTTTGCGGCTATTAATCTATTTTCGTGTCTATAGTTTATTTATTTACATCCCAGTAATTATTTATTTATTTATATTTTTGTTATTTTTTTTTTTTATTTTTTTTTAAGAAAAAAACATTCCCGGGTTACGAATAATCCAACAACATTTGAAAATCTCCTACTACCACCACACTAAGCGGAAGATGTTGCTTGTGTTGTGACGGAGGACTTAGCCAGCCGAGGAATCGAACACGGAACGCCTGGGTGGGACCCAAACGTAATGCCCACTCAACCACTGACCGGTCAAAAGGTCAAAGGTCCACCTCTCCAAACATAAGCATTATCAGCAATTTGCCTATTTGCTTTGTTGCGTTTCATCAGCTCGTTCATCTTGCAACGTACTAGGAGACCATGAAGAATAAAAATTCCGCCAGGGCCTATTTCATCTTTGGGGATGGTGTTTGGAGTATTTTTTTAGGAAAAAAAGGAGAGGAAGATATGGGACAGAAAATGGTTTAAAGGGTGTGTAGGTATCTAATGGTCAATGTGTCCAGGAGTGACGGATGTATGAATTCATTCCTCCTACTGCGGTGGAGTCCGGCCCGACACCTCAGTAGGTGAGCAAACGCATCCGCCTCGACCTCAAAGACCTATGTAAACCTTGACAAACCTCACCAAATAATAATAATATTTTTGATTGATTTCTACACAATTACAAGTTTTAATTTAATACATGTAAGAAATAATGTCACATAAATACATTACAAAAAATAGTTTATGAATATGTGTATAAGAAATTTATAGGAATGTAGCAAATTTAAAGAAAATTTCAGGCAGTGGTGTTGATATAGTCAATGTGGAGAGACTCTTTCAAGAATAGAAATAATTTCCCTTTTGAATCTCTCCTCACCGACGTCAAATTTATCAATCTCGGAGGAGATTTGGTTCAGGAGCAATATACTGATGAACCATGGACCCATGAACCCGGGCACCCCTTTTAAGTAACAAAACGTAGCGAACCACTTGGGGTGACATGGCGAGGGTTTTGGTTATCGAAAAAATTATTATATTTTAAATTATTATCAGAACATCTCTCTTTTTATAACTTTTGAAGGTTATTCCCATCAATGTAATGTATCATTGAGGAAGAAGAACACCAATAATCTAAACAAAAATATGAAACAGAACAAGACACAGAAAAATAAAAGATAATGGTTACAACTGGGACTCAAAACTAGAACCTCTCATCTTACCGGGACAAACGCCAATTTGGCCACTGCCACCAATTATTTAAACGTCATATTTTTCAATCTCATATTTCAAGTTTCAGAAATAACAATATTATCTTCGACTATTTTTTTTCATATTATCGGCAGCTGCGTTTTTCATACGAGAGGTACTGGGGTCGAGTTCCAGTCGCGACCGTTATCTTTTATTTTTCTGTGACTCGTTCTTTTTCATATTTTCGTTTAAATTATTAGTATTATATATCTTTATCTATATATATATCTTTTTATTCAAAGATAATTATATTTTTTTCCCTGATGCCTGGGATATGGAAAGTCATATTACATACCTACATAAATTGGCGATAAATAAGGTTTTTTTCAAATTGACATAGATCACACGTCTAGAAATGTTGTGTTCAGTGGCTCATAAATAGATAGAATTTTGCCTGATAATTTAATAATGAATCTAGTTACGTCAATTACTAAAGACAAGTTCCTGAATAATTTAAATTTAATTTAATTTTTCTTAATAGAATAAATTTTCTCTGTGATTTTTCTTTGGTACGGAACACAGGCTAGTTATAAATATTTATGAAATTCGTAAAGTTCTTTTAAGTTCAGACCAAAAAAACAATTCAAGACAACAGGAACGGCTTGAGAAATGAAAAGACGAGAGAATGCTCTAGATTTGTATAATCATTTAAGAGGGTGCGGCTTTAGTCCTACTAAATTAAAATTTGCATTTGAGGTCAAACTACTTAAGTAAATATAAATTAATTTAATTTAACTGACCTTTCCTAAATTTTTATTTGTTATATGCACTTGCAAGTAAAAAACAAAAAAAAATACATATCAAACGTCTAATAACCTCATACAACATTAAGGCAAGATTCTACGCGTGTTTATACCGCTCACCGAACCTTAGCGAATCAGACACATCCGAGCTATTCAAACATTTGAGCGAGACTATTGATGACCTCTTGCCCCGCTACCCTTCGGCTGAGTTTGTGGTTCTGGGGGACTTCAACGTTCATAACGAACCATGGTTGAAGTTCTCAGGACCAACAGACTCAGCTGGCCGACAGGCGGAATCCTTTGCCCTTTGCCACGGATTGGAGCAGATGGTTCAGGAGCCTACAAGGGTTCCTGATGTCCAGACTCACCGCTCCAATCTGTTAGACCTATTTTTAACCACTGTGCCACACGGTTACAAGATTGAGGTCACAGCGCCTTTAGGATCGTCCGACCACTGCCTGGTGACGACCTCAATCCCTGTCAACTTCAGACCGCCAAAAGAAAGGCTGAAGAGAAAAGTGTGGCACTATAGGTCAGCAGACTGGTTCGGTCTGCGGGCTCATTTCAATGCTTTCCCGTGGTCAGCTGTCTGTTTTCGGACTTCGGATCCCTCAAGATGTGCCCAGGAAATTGGTGAAGTCATTACATCCGCGATGGATGGCTTCATTCAATCCACTGTTAAAGAAACTGGTGTGGGCTCAAAGCCGTGGTTCAGTCGACAATGCTCCGAAGCAGTTCGGCGAAAAAACGCGGCTTACCGAGCCTACAACACATCTAGAACCTCCGAAAACAGAGCAGCATATAACAAATTGGCAAAGGAAAGCAAGAAGATCATAAATAGGTCAAAGTTCGAGCACGACCTGCAGATCAGCAAAAAGCTGGCTGCATGCCCGCATGGCAGCAGAGCCTTCTGGTCGCTTGCGGGCTCAATAAGTCGCAATTTCTGCAAATCCAGTCTGCCACCTCTTACCAGACCTGATGGCTCACTAGCAAATACCGCCACCGAAAAGGCTAACCTATTAGGAAAAATGTTTGCGGATAACTCAACCCTCGATGATCGGGGTGCAGTCCCGACGTCGGTCCCTCACTGCGGTTTCTATATGAAAAAGCTGAGGATCCGGCATCGGGATGTGCTCCAGGTTTTACGAGGGCTTGATGTTAATAAAGCTAGTGGGCCTGACGGAATCCCCGCCCTGGTATTGCGGAGGTGCGCTGCAGAAATAGCTCCGATTTTGACAAAGCTTTTCAAAATGTCCCTGAATTCTGGCTCTGTACCCTCTGGTTGGAAAAAAGCGGTCATCCATCCTATTCCAAAGAAGGGTGACCGCTCCAACCCGGCCAACTACCGTCCCATAGCGATCACATCAGTTCTATCCAAGGTGATGGAACGTGTGATCAACGACAAACTGCTCACATACCTCGAGAAGAACAAAATTATTAACGACCGTCAATACGGATTCCGGCGGAACCGCTCGTGCGGTGATCTTCTCGCGTATGTGACGCATGTTTGGGGGCGGTGCCTGGAACGTTTCGGTGAGACCCAAACGGTTGCGCTGGACATTTCCAAGGCCTTTGACCGGGTTTGGCACCGAGGACTTGTCAACAAACTGCCTTCTTACGGACTTCCCGCATCCTTGTGCAGGTGGATTGCCGACTTTTTGAGGGAGAGGTCGATTCAGACGGTTGCTGATGGTTTCACCTCTTCCTCGCATTCGATAAACGCTGGCGTCCCACAGGGATCGGTTCTGTCTCCGACTTTGTTTCTGTTGCACATCAATGACCTTTTGACATGTGCACCAATTCATTGTTACGCGGATGACAGTACAGTCCATGATAGCTTTTTGTTTGACAAGCCCCCAAAGGGTGCACAAATTCCAATGGCTCGGAGGGCTTTGAAGCAAAGAATGGACGCTTACCTCGAGAGTGTTTTCTCTTGGGGTAAGAATAATCTCGTCGAATTCAATGTATCAAAGACCCAATCATGTCTGATTACGTCTAAAAGGGATCGAAATGACTATCTAGTCTCCTTCAACGGTAGCATTCTTCCGAACAGGTCTTCCATTGATATGCTCGGTGTAACTCTAAGTGACCAGCTCAGATATGGGGGCTCCATCGAGGCCAGAGTTAAGTTAGCCTCTCAGAAACTGGGCGTACTGTACAGGGCCCGCAGATACTTTAATAGTACACAACTGCTAACCCTGTACAAATCGCAAGTGCGCCCCACGGTTGAATTTGGCAGCCACCTCTGGTCTGGAGCCCCAAAGTACCTGAAAAACACCCTCGACTCTGTGCAGAAACGGGCGGTCCGTTTGATAGATTCTCCCGTCTTAACAAACGGATTGCAATCTTTAGAGCACAGGCGTCGGGTAGGAATGCTTTCCTTGTTCTACCGGTATTTCAATGGAAGATGCTCCGAGGAACTAGCCTCATTGATCCCCTCGGCACCGGTGCATAGTCGGGAAACACGCCAAACGCTCGCCCAACATATGTACACGGTTGACATTTGTCACATGAGAACGGGACGCTTCTACGACTCGTTCTTATGTTCAACAGCTCGGCTGTGGAACGATTTGCCGGCCTCTGTGTTTCCTCCTTCCTATAACATGGGTCTCTTCAAGACCCACGTTCACTCCTTCCTCTCCTCAAAAAGACCCTCCTCACAGCATCTTCAAAGATGACATAGGCCCTGAGGGAAATTATTTTCCTCAGGGCCTCCTGTGTGGAGTTAATGTAAAAAAAAAAAAAAAAAAAGAATTAATCAATAAATGTAATAACAACATCAAAAACAAGAGACAAAAGTTCGAGTCAAGTAAAGTCAAGTGAAGTCAAGTGAAGTCGAGTGAAATCAAATGCTGTCAAGTGAAGTCAAGTGAGGTCAAGTGAGGTCAAGTAAAGTCAAATGAGGTAAAGTGAGGTCAAGTGAGGACGAGTGAGGTCAGGTGAGGTCAAGTGAAGTCAAGTGTAGTCAAGTGAAGTCAAGTGGAGTCAAGTGAAGTCAAGTGAAGTCAAGTGAAATCAAGTGAAGTCAAGTGAAGTCAAGTGAAGTCAAGTGAAGTCAAGTGAAGTCAAGTGAAGTCAAGTGAAGTCAAGTGAAGTTAAGTGAAGTCAGGTAAAATAAAGTGAAGTCAAGTGAAGTTAAGTAAAGCAAAGTGAAGTCAAGTGAAGTCAAGTGCAGTCAAGTGAAGTAGAGTCGAGTCAAGTCGGATCAAGTCAAGTCAAGCGATGTCTCGACTTGTTTTGACTCTTGTGCGGTATTCACGTAAAAATAAATTATTACGAAAATGCTGGATCACGTTGCAAAGAAATTTTTATAAGTTATTATAAATTTAAAAACAAAGCTGTACCTACTATCATGTATTTTATTCAGAGTATATTCTAAAGGACATGGAACGAATTAAACGCTCATAGACACATACATTTTAATTCTGTACAACGTTAGAACTGATTAGTTATGACTTTTAATAAAAATAGTTAATTAATAATTGCAGGGTGACAGAGGCATTACAGGAGAGTTATCAGTCACATATTCACTATTATTTGTCAACTCACTAATAAATTGATTGTCCTATTATCATATTACAAAAAAAAATTCAACTGAATTGTTTCAGGACCATATAATAATAATAATAATAATTGGATAATTTGTAGAGCGCCGTTTTTGTGAGAAATCACCTCAAGGGCGCTGTACATCTTATTATGACTTCTTAGGCTCTACCTAGAACTATTATTTACAAATGGACACAGAGAACATACTTACCTGGCAGGTCACTTCCGATAAACACACTTTAATTAGAAAGTTTATGCTTGGAGGAGATACGACTTTGCACGCGGAGGACACTATATTAAAACACTGGACATTGCATAACTTTACATTTGCTACACCATCATTTTTCATATTACATTTATAAGAACATAACTGCCAAAAATGGAGTTAATAAATTGAAGTTATTTCGAAAGACTTGTGAATTTAGGACTCATTAGGACTGGAGGATTTGAATGAAATTAGATGTACAAATAATTCACCATTAAGAATTTGTTAACATTTTTATGCAATTACTTATTTACTATGTCGCGGGCTGAGAAGGTGAAAGTGAAGGTTTTTGTTTTTGGCTTTATGGGTACGACTGTCTAAAAAGGTGAGTTTTAAGTTTAGCTCTGAATTTCGCCGAGTCTGTGATCATTCTTAAGTCATGTGGCAGTCCATTCCAGGCTTTAGGTCCCGACACTCCGAAAGCACGCTCACCGAACTTAGTATTTGGTGTGCGCTTTGGCTCCTTCAACCTTCCGATTGCTGATGATGCCGCTGACCTAAGAGTTGACTGTCGAGAATTGGAGTTTTCTGGGATACACATTTCTGATAAGTAAGCAGGAGCCATTCCATTAAGGGACTTAAATACCATCCAGCAGAGCTTGAACTGGATTCTTTCAGGACATTTGAGCCAATGAAGATTTTTGAGATGCTCTGAGATATGGGAATATTTAGATACGCCGGTGATAAGTCTCGCCGCAGCGTTGAAAACGGATTGTAATTTGTTGATTTGATATTTTGGGAGACTTGCATATATTCCGTTGCAATAATCTAGGCGTGAAACAACATACGAATTGACTAGTAATTTAGTCGCCTCTGTTGGCAAGTTTCTTCGCACTGCTTTAATTTGCCTTAATTGAAAGAACCCAGTGCTTACAGTTCTGTTCACTTGAGTTTTAAGGGAAAAATCAGCATCCAGATTGACACCCAGTAGTTTAATACATGTCTTAGGAGTGATATCACTTCCTGAAATGGATATTGGGGAGTTATCGATGTTATGCTGACGTCTGCTTGTGGCGGTCCAGAGAAATTCAGTCTTTGATGGATTCAGCTTTAATCTATTTGAGGTCATCCAGCGGGTGATTGCTTCTAGACACTCAGTTATGCGAATTTTTAGACTGTCTATTTCCTCTGGTAAGCAGTAAAAGTACACTTGCTGGTCATCAGCGTAGCAGTGAGATAGAAGACCAAATGATTCGATTATTTTAGCGACATCATTTGTGAAGAGGATGAAGAGAAGTGGGCCCAGAACAGACCCCTGGGGTACTCCAGATGAAAGGGTTGCATATATTGATTGTTTTTTCCCCACCTTTACGGCTTGCCTACGATTAGCCAAGTACGATGTCAGCCAGCTCTTAACGTCGCAGTTTAAACCAAAGGATTCTTCTAACCGTTTAATGAGGAAATCGTGGTCAATCGTGTCAAAAGCGGCACTCATGTCCAAGACTGAAAGGAGTGCCAATTTGCCCGACTCGATAGCAAGAGTTATATCCGACAGAACACGTAGTAATCCAGTTTCCGTTGAGTGAAACCTTCTATATGCAGATTGGTATTTAGTCAGCAATTCATTTGAATTTAAGTGACATATTATCTGTGAAGCAGTGATTTTTTCTAAGATTTTGGATATAAATGGGAGATTTGAAACGGGTCGGTAGTTTGAAAGATCTTCAGCGTCCAATTGCGGTTTTTTTATTAATGGAGTTACGACAGCTGATTTAAAGGATATTGGGAATTCACCGATGCTAAATGACTTATTGAAAAGATGAACTAGAAAGGGAGATATTTCATTGCAACACTTTTTTAGCAACCACGTTGGAATAGGATCGAGAGAGCACTGCTTGTTCGGTGAAGTAAGTATTACCTTCTTTACTTCTTCGTAGTACTATATGTAGTTGCAACTACTCATTCACCATATTTCACAACCTGGGTAAAGAATGTCCGCAGCTATATCCGAACTGTACAAGCCTCTGTTTTTTACTGTTGAACTGTTTAAACATTTAAATATATATTTTTTGAATATTTATTTATTATTTAATTAATCAATTTTATTAATTGAATTACATTCGCAGGCGCTATTTATAACATAAGCAGTTTACAATAAAAATAATAACAAAGTATTACTTTTAAATAAACTACAAACAGAATCGTACATACCATTGGAAATACATATAAACCGGTATTAATAAATTCTTGCAACCGTACAGGGAGGTTCCGATGAGAAAGATCGATTATTCCCCGTATCAATTTTTTTAAACTAAAAATTTAATATTTTTTATTAGAAAAACTCTCTTTTTTTAACTTTTGAAGGTTATTCCCATTAATGTAATATATCATTGAAGAAGAAGATAACAATAATAATCAAAAAATTTTAAATATGAAAATAAACAAAACACAGAAAAATAATAAAAGATAACGGTCGCAACTGGGACTCGAACCCGGAACCTTACGTCTTACCGGGACATACACCTCTACCAATTGGGCTACTGCGATCTTATATGAGACTGTCGTAATTGTCAACTTCATATTTCAAATTTCAGAATTAACAATATTATCTTCGACTAATGTTTTTTTCCATATTATTGGCAGCTACCTTTATTATTAGAAACAAGTACATTCTTTGAATACTTGTTTCAAAACTTGCTTTAATATATACCTACATTCAAGTAATCAATAAAAATGCTCAAAACGCATGATGACAAATTATTAATTATCCTGTACTTTTGAGTATTTTTTGATCATATGTCTAAACCAAATAAGTATATAAAAAAAACTTAAATATTTTAGTTTGTAAAACCTTAAATAAATAGAAAAACTGAGGTATTTTCCTCATAGAACACGTTCTCGGATTTATTTTTTATGATTTTAATTGAACTAAAATTAAAATTCTGAAAAGTGTCTTTCTAGATTATGTATCGATTTATTTTGATGTATGTATGAAATTTGTGTTGTATAATACAATATTTCGTTTGAAATATTTTACAACGTTTACAAAGTTTTAACGATAAAATCAGTCCGTCGTATGCGGCCATCACTAGGTACTATTTTACGGTGTTACGATACGGCTGACTCACAACAATCCAACGTCGCGGGCGGGGGCACAGCAAATTTATCGGTAAGTTTGTACCTTACACTAGGGATTTTTAACAGGTAAGTCTTTTCGTATGGGAAAAAAAGCTGGAATTTCGAAAAAAGTTATTTATATTTTTTAATTATATTAATCTTGTAGAATCACCTCCCGAAGTTACTGCACTTTACCCCCGGACACCTGTATAAAAAATACAATGATCAGATGATGTTTTTTAAATTATATAACTATACATATTTCTACAATTTACCTGTTACAGGATGAGTCAAAGGTTCCTTATTTTGATCTATTATTTATACGTTATTTATTTATTTATTTATTTATTTATTGACGCCATATTGGGCTTTTACACATAGATACAAATTTATTTTATAACAACAATATAACCTAAATAAAAAAGATTACAAAATATATAAAAAAAGCATAAACACAATATAATAAATAAGAATATATCTAATGCTAAATCCACATGCATAACTTTAGAGAACTCATAGGTACAATTCATATACCTACGAGCAACAAAAAAAAAGAAGAAAAAACAGTCACATAAAAAGTTGTACAGTTTACAGTTGTAGAATATGAACAATTAAAAATAACAAAAGAAAATCGAAATAAAATAAAATGATTTCTCATTCATTATTAACATTTAAAAAGTGGTGAACTAATTTAGCTTTAAATGTGTCGAAGTTTAAATTAAATATGTCAGCGACATCTGTTAGTTCATTGCCCAACCTATGTATTCTTTCCATCACAGAATTTATAGCGAAGTTATTGTTGTAGAATAAAATATTCCGTCTGGTATATTTTGGAGGTATATGTATAGATAGCAAATTTATAGCGACAGGGCAGTCCAACCTTGATTATATATACCTTGTTATATTTTGGTATATATACCTTGTTATATTTTGGTTTTCATAAAAATACACAAAAGAATTATAACATCACAGAAATAAACATAATCCTGTATTTTGTTTGTACAAATTATAATAAATTATGTTAACAAAGATATAAAATTCGAGATCAAAGAACATTTTATCAGGAAAATGTTATTACGAACAAAAATAAAAAATGAGTATGACGCTGCAATTTCGTTACGGCCCTTTTGTTTCCCGATTCTTTTATTGTTTTATTTATTTTATTTATGGGGCTTCAGGGACAAGGCAATAGTGTCCGGATTTTCTTTTGGTGTACCTATAAAATAACCCATTGCAAAGAAAGCCTTGGTAAGATAACTTTCTAGGGTCTACTAACCACTATGTCTTTTATTTCTTGACTTGTTGAAGGCCAGCATACAAAAAATATATTTTTTCAATATGACGTAAAATATTTGACAGTTTTTTATAACATTTCTTTTGTGATATAATACAAAAATTACATCAAAATAATGTAGATAAAACGAACTTCCTAATAATCACTCAAATCTTGCTTTCCACAATGAATTTATATAAAAAAACCATGAATAAATATAGACTTCTAATATGACAGCGTTCATATTATCAAGCGGCAGCCATTTTGTCCGCCCTCTTTGGTGCCCGGCGCGTCTTTAGCAATAATTATGAATTATTCGGAGTGGTTAAATGCTATCGAATTCGTAATGTCAAGAACGAGAATTGCCCAAGCGATTCTGACCTTGTTCTTCATACAATTTCTTTATACATAAGGGGAAAATCGCTTCAAACATCCGGACCCGCCGGGGGGACTGCGGTCTACAAGAGTTGAGAGTCAGATGCTAAGAATCGCTTGAGAAAACAAATAAAAAACGACAAAATGCTCTATTTTAATTTTATTTTAAAAAAGAAACAGTACATAATTATAAGAGTGTTAACCACTCTGGTCTATCGCTTTTGTGTAGGTTTTTGGTCCTAACGAACTGTCAGATTGATACAAATGTTGTGTTATTTCCGATTTGCAATTAAAGCTCAATAAATGAAATATTTCTGAATGTAGTCGAATACTAAAAACTGTTTTTGAAAGATAATGAAATGATAACGTTAAAAAACACTTATTTTATTAAACAAATGTATAATAAACTAATTTATTATCTCACCATTCAACCATTTCATACAAAAATATTTTATAAAAAGTATAACAAAAAGTCATGCGATTTGGCAGGTAAAAACTACAAAATAAGTATTTTTTGTTTATTTTTCTGGACAACTTTAAACAGAAATAAATGTAAAGCGTGGTTTACTATAGATATTCTCATTTTTTTGGGTTGTAACTAGAACAACAACGGAGTTATAATGATTTCATTACATATGTAACAATACTCCTTGGCAGTGCAAACGTCAAAAATCGTCTCCAGTTTAAATAATAAAAATAAACTTATTTACAGTAAATCTGAACACTTAAACGATACATATGATTAACAAACAGTGCTATTTTAGTGAAATAAAGTGTTAAAACTTCAGTTTTTAGTGTGCCTTTACCAATAAAACATAAACATTAAATACACTCCTTGACAAGTACAGTACCTATACAAACTACCTATCCGAAACTGGTGAGAGTGAAGCTCAACCAGTGGCTCTAAAAGTTTTAATATTAATTTAACATAAAATTTATAAAAACTGATAAACATATTTTTACTGTCGCAATGGATATCCAGTCATTTATCTCAAACGCAGAGAGGGCAGTCAATGCTATAAATAAAGTACTTCTTGACCCTGGTAATAAATTTAATAAGGACCAAATAGCAAAAATCACTCCAATTTCATGTGAAATCTTGGCTGCAATTGGCAGCATGTCGGCAGCGGTAGCTGCCAAAACCGGCATCTTGGAAGGTGAATTGCAGGCATACAAAAATATGCAAAAAAATATTCCATCTCAAATTCCGTCACCCGTAAACAATGTGACTGACATCTGTGAGATGCTAACTGAGTTGGAGGAAAGGAAGACAAGATCTAAGAACATCATACTATTCAACATCCCCGAGAGCAATTCTCTATCAACTGCAACGAGAATCACCGAAGATATTGAAAAGGTTTCATCTTCCCTGGAGGGTTTTGAAAACACATTTAATCCCAGTGAGATCAAGATTCACCGGTTGGGAATCAAGAAACCTGACCAAACAAGGCCCATCAAGATCGAATTTAGGGATCCATCAATTTCCAAATCCATTCTGATGAACCGATCAAAGTTGAAGAACGGTGTCAAAGCAGCAAACGACCTCACCAGTCTCCAAAGAAATGAACTTGCTCATTTACGAAGTGAACTTGAATCAAGATTAAAAAACGGCGAAACCAATATTACTATTAAGTATGTCAACTCTACGCCAAAAATCGTGAATGCGCAAACAAAAAACTATCAAAATCCAGCTCACTGAACCTATACTATCAAAATGTACGTGGGCTTCGCACAAAACTAGATAACTTCAGAATTTGTGTACCATCAATAATATGTGAAGCCGTGGTACTGACTGAAACGTGGTTAGATCCATCCATCAATTCTTCCGAACTAGGATTATCCTCTTATAATGTTTATAGGATGGACAGAAACCGTGATACCAGTTCAAAGTCGAGAGGAGGTGGTGTCCTCGTCGCAATAAAAAAGAAATTTACTTCTTAGAAATTAAACACAAAAAACAGTAACGTAGAACAATTGTTTGTTTTGGTGAAATGTAAAAATGAGAAAATAATAATTAGTTCTGTATA
The DNA here is from genome assembly GCA_951813805.1 of Limnephilus auricula. Lineage (NCBI taxonomy): Eukaryota > Metazoa > Arthropoda > Insecta > Trichoptera > Limnephilidae > Limnephilus > Limnephilus auricula. The sequence continues at coordinate 8,917,940 of OX638412.1, forward strand.
CATACCCCCCTCGGCCAACACTGTTGTATTCAAAAACCATTATGAAGACGTAGAAATAATCAAATCAAAGTACCCTGATGCCAAATTTATTGCAGTAGGTGATTATAATCTTCCAAATGTAAATTGGGATTTGCACGACCCCGTATTGTCGAATACTTGTAATACAACTATCTCCGAAAATGAAAGAGTAATACTTGACATGTCAATATACTTAAACCTAACTCAACATAATCTTGTTAGAAACATTAACAATGGTGTATTGGATCTCGTTTTCTTCAATTCTCAAAGTATCAAAGTGAATAAAGCCATAGAAGTTGTCATACCCCCCGATATCCATCATCCTCCACTTAATATTTGTATAACAGACTTTGGCGAAAAAATTCTGAAACCTACGAGATCAAGCTATAATTTCAGAAATGCTAATTATTCAGGTATGTGTGACTCGCTCACATTGGTCGACTGGTCCTTCTTAGAAAGTGATGATTTAAATCATAATATTGAACAGTTCTACTTTATTCTAAGTAATCATATAAATCGCTTTGTCCCTTACACTCAATATAAGGAATCTAAATATCCAGTCTGGTTCAATAAAGATTTGATTAATTTAATTATATGTAAAAAAAACAGCTCACAAACTGTACAAGAATCACGGAACATCAAAGTTGTACATAGAATTCTCTAAAATTAGGAGTGATTGTAATAAACTTTCAAGGACATGTTATAATGACTATATTAGGCAGACAGAGAATGATATTTTTAGCAATATAAAATTTTTCTGGCGATTCAGTAAAACATTAAGAAGTGGTGACTCTGATATACCAAATACTATGTATTTTGAAGACAGAAAGGCCGATGGTATTAAAAATATTGTCTTATATGTATCTTTTTGCAGACTTCTTCAAGAACGTTTATGATAAAAGTCAACCCAATCAGTTTTCCTTACCTAACTATACTCCCCGTTTCAATATAAACCTGTCACATGTGCACATCGAACTAAACGAAATTATTAAACAAATTAAACTTCTAGATCCCAATAAAAATGCCGGTCCCGACAACATTCCACCATTACTCTTACAGCAGTGTGTCGTCGTTCTTGCTTATCCCCTGTACACACTCTTTAATCATTCTTTGTCGAAAGGTATATTTCCTGATCTATGGAAACATGATCCGATGCAATGGCGAAGAAGCTTCAAGTTGACTCAATTTACACTGACTTCAGCAAAGCGTTCGACAAGGTTTGTCACGCTATTCTTGTAGAAAAACTGTCTAAAGCTGGAGTTTGTGGAAACATGTTGCATTGGTTTATAAGCTATCTTTCAAACAGAAACTCTTAGTGTTAAACTTAATGGGGAATCATCGTATGATTTTTTTGCATCCAGTGGTGTTCCGCAAGGTTCCCACATTGGACCTGTATTATTTATCTTTTTTGTGAACGACCTTTGTAATATTTTTAAAGACATCGACGTACTTTATTCTAAGTAAAAAGTTTTAAGTCATCGCAGATGACTTAAAACTTTTTAAAGTAATTCGAAGCCTGAACGACTGTTATATTCTCTCGGCAAACTTGTTAAAATTAGTTGAGTGGTGTAGCGATAACAAGCTATACCTTAATGTCAATAAATGCATAACTATGAGATTTTTTAAAATAAAAAATCCGATTTATTTCAATTACACAATGAATAACATCATTCTCGAATCTGTTTCCGAAATTAATGACTTAGGTATTACTTTCGACACCAAACTTAGCTTCATACCGCACATTGAAAATATTGCAAAGAAGGGTTTAAAAATGTTAGGTTTTGTACTAAGAGTGGCTAAAGATTTTACCAACATTAAAACATTAAAACTTCTGTACACATCACTAGTAAGGAGCCAGGTTGAATATAATTCAACTATATGGTCTCCCCACTATAACGTGCATTCACAAACAATAGAAAGAGTACAAAAAAAATTCCTAAGCTTTTTAAAATATAAACTAAAAATACCGAAAGAACAAAAAAACTACCCTTTTCTACTACGATTATCTAATCTATTAAACTTGAGTGACAGAAGAATTGTTTTTGATCTAATATTTCTATTTAAAATCTTGCATAATATAATTGATAGCCCTGAATTCTTATCGCTCATAAATCTTAATGTGCCAACCAGAAATACAAGGTCAGTACTACCATTTTATTGTAGTAATACTGCGACCAGGGCCCAATTCAATATACCACTACAGAGAATTCAAAACTTGGGAAATATGTATTCGCACGTAGATGTATGGAATGTGTCGCTGATACAATACAAACATGAAATTATTAAATCATTCATGTCAGAATGTGAAATCAGACGTGTTTAATATTAGTTACTGTTAAAAGATTCCATAATATTTTGATGTAGCATATTCTTATAATGTAGGAGCTGTTGCACATATTTTTGTATTATTTCTATTTATCTATAATGTAAAAACTTGTTACTCTCTTTTGTTTTTCTGTATTGTAAACTTTTTCTTGTATTACTCATCTGTAAATTTCTAATATTAACTTACACTATATTTTATTATTTTTATGCCATCTGCAATTTAAAAACTGGTTTCAGTTTAATTTATTTTTACTTTTTCTCTTCTATTATAATATAATATTTCTTACTTACTTTTATACCTACCATTTTTATAATGTTAATTGCTATAAGTTTATATTTCTTATTTAAACATACATATATATCACTGTATAATATACTTATTATGTAAAAGCCCCTCAGGGCGTTGAAAATTAATAATAAATAAATAAATAAATAAATAAATTTCTGTGGGAACACACGCGTTAGCTCGAAAACAAACTTATTGGGATTGATTTGTCGTGAAAACAAGCTTAGGGGTCTGAGTGGTCAAACAGTTTACAAGGTTTTAAAATAATCTCAAGGATCGGTACCAATGACATGCCGCCATGAAATATTTATATATTTTTTTAAATCATGAATACCACTGATATCTACTGCACTGCCATTCCAATTAAAAATACTGCAATTTCCAGTCAAAGTAGTCTATAGTTTAAAAATTAACAAGACGCAAGGACAAACAATAACTCAAATACGGGACATACGTCATTCCTATGTCTACCTACGTTACATTATTGTGAAAACAAGCTTATGTGTCCAAGCGGTTAAAAACCTTGTGGCATCAATATATATTGGCACCCCGGGCGGTTTTGTATTGAGTACCCCTACTTAAAATCATCGATCACATTATCAAAATAAATTTTCCTGTATTTTTCAATTGATAAAATCTAAAGATTGGTTAGTTGCTTTTGGCTCATTGTGGACCTTAAGTAAGATTTTATTAAATTAAACAAGTAACTTTGTATCAACCACTATTATATTTTTTTATGTAGGAAAGACTTCTATAAATTTTAATATTAGAGTTAAGGAACATTTAAGGTGTTTGAATAATAATAATAATGCTAAATTTGAAACAAATCATTCTTTTGATATAAATAAAGGGTTAAAAATTTTACACACAAACACAACAGATTTACAATTAGCAAACATAGACATTTAAGAAATTAGAAAAAGTGTTAATAGTAAATTAAAAGTTATTAATAACCAAATATTTTTTAAAAATAGCCATCTCTTAAATTTATTTTCTTATTAATACTTATATTTAAAATAATTTATTTTTGTTATTTTAACATCTTTATTTTGTTTTGATGATTTATTAATTAATCACCTCTCTCTATAATATTTTTGTCCATAGTTCTTTTTAGTCTGTTTTTTTCAGTCTATACTTGTTTGTTTCTTTTGTTATTTAATGTCATTACGGTTTCAAAACATGTAGGTAATTGTGATTATATAATAGTGGTTGATACAAAGTTATTTGTTTAATTTAATTTAAAATGACGCCACAAAGTGATTTTGCGAAATTTGAAGAAATAAATATTTTATTAATTTTCACTTTGAAAAGCTTCTTTCACAAGAAGCAACCGAAATTGTTAAAAAAAATCTAACACAAAACGCTAAACTTGGAACAGACTCCGAATAGCCCAATTTATTCAATGAATTTGAGAAGTTCCAGAAATGTTGGCGGCTTCCAAATGGTGCCTCAATCGTAAAATCTCCAACACGATGTCCTCTGCTAAAAATGCATCGTAAATTTTTAACAGATTTGGAAGCATTCCACGAAAATCTTCTGGTGATGTTACCAACGTTTTAGGCTGAATGACATATGATATTGTAATAGGTACAAGAGTAGGTAGTTATTTATTGATATTTATTTATTTATATAATTTGTACATTTATTTATAACAATTACAGGCAATATAGCCTCTCTCTCTCTGGTTTCAATCCTGGGATTGGTTTGCAGCAATTTCCTTTATTTTTTTCTTCCATTCTTCCCTGTCTTGTGCACACTTGTGTCTGTCTTAGCCTAAGACGTTATAATTGTACCATTTATGCAGTGTATATGCAATGCCAAAAATCTCACCGCATTCAAAAAGCACGTAGCTCTCCCCACAGGTGAGTTCATAAAAAATTAGTGCGGCTTGCTCTACTATATAGAAGATTGTGATGACGTCCTCGAGAGTGAGACTCTGGTACAAAAAAAATTAATTGGGCCAGTAGTTCATTATTAGATAAGTGACCGTTTATTAGTTGAAAAAAATATTTAAGCAAAGCAATACCTCTAAGTGTCTCTAGGGAGTGGTAATTGGTCATGCCTAATATATAAATCGATGGGTAAAGCCAAGGGTAACGTCCATAGAGCCGCGAGAATAAAAACCTTAAAAAATTCTTATGGACTCTTTCAATGCGTAAAGTGTATGTTAATTCGTGTGGGGCCCAGATGATCGAATTTGACTCAAGTACACTCAGGACTAGTGTGTTATATAATAACGTCAGTGTCTTTCTGTTACGAAACAGAAATGAGTTTCTAATTACGAAGCCGAGAAGCCTGCATGCTCTGCTTATTAAATCATCGATGTGTTGGTGAAAAGTTAGTTTGCTGTCGTAAATAACTTCTAGATCTTTGATTTGGTTTAGGTGTTGGAGAATAATTTCATAAATTGTATATTCAAATACATTAATTATATATGTCTTTATAGAGGAAATTTTGTGCGCATTTTTTGGCTGTTCGAGTGAGTTGTCGTTGTCACCCCTTGGTGCTTGGCACGCGGGGCGGACCGTCCCCCCTTTACGCCGCCACTGATCAGTCTCAAAACTCACGGTCATATATGTAGCTTGCTCTAGAGTAGGAAAATCTAAAAATTTGTTCAAAATGTTATTCATAAACAAGTATTGTAAATAGTTAGAACATGTTTTCAATAAAAATATTTATTTTTAGATTTTATCGATTATCCGTACCGTAGACCTATACGACGGTCAGATCTCCGTGGTCGAGGGGTGAGACTCGCAACTCTCAGTTCGAAGGTCGCGGGTTCGAACTCGGCGTGTGCAAATAAATTTTATTCGAATGATTTGTGTTATTTCACAAATTAATTTAAAGTGGAAGATACTCTTAGTATCGCCCTGGAGTTATCACCATTCAGAATTGAAACGTTGCTTGAAATGGCTTTAGCCGTGTTTAGTGACTAGATCTGAATAGCCAGGTACTTCCCCACCTTCCTCTTCCTCGTGTCCTTCCATTACCCACTTACCTTCAGACTCATAACATACCCAGACGGGAGCAGTTGGGACTCTTGTGAGGTATTCACTATAAAAAAAAGTTATATGCCGTATATTTAGGGCACGTTCCAAAGTGGAAGATACTCTCAGTATCGCCCTGGTGTAAGACTATATTCAGAAATGAAACGATGCTTGAAATGGCTTTACGCTTATCCGATTTTATTATTATACGATTAGATACATGTTATTAAACGTTTTTATTTTTATTTTTTATTAATAATTTTTTTGTCACATACATGTTACAATAAAAGTTTTATTTTATTTTTATAAACAGTAAAAAGCGAGAGCAATGTAGTTGTGTAGAAAAAAGATTTAAAAAAATTAAATAAACTAAATAGACTTAAAAAACAGAAAAATATAAAAAAAAGAAAAATATATGTACATATGTATGCATGTATATGTATATATATGTATTTATATATATATATAAATATTTATACATGGGGCATTAGACGCTATATACCAACATACACACACAAACACACATACATATATTTAATATAAACATAATTTATAATAGTATGCATAAATGTACGATACCAAAAAAATCCCACATAGGCATCGCCAGTTCGTGGGTATACTTGTGTTTTTTAAAGCAGTTTAGTTAAATTTACTCTATATATGTATATTATCTTTGTAGAAATTGCAAAAAATAAATAATAATATAGTAAAATCAGTATTTACGGAATTAAAAATTAAAATACGAGAATAAAAGATTACAAATTTGTTAAAAGTTAATAGAGATTAAGATCAGGTGTTACAGCAGGTAAATATTAATATCAACACTATTTATCCAAGACTTTATTACATTTTTATGTTTGCTGAAGGATGATATATTTTCACATTTGATTTCTGTAGTCTTATAGAATGCATTATAAATTTTCGGTGCAATAAAATAAGCATGTCTTTGCGCAAGCTTTGTTTTGCACAGTGGAACTTTAAAAACATTATTTGTCCTATTACTAAATCGATTTTCATTTTTTGTAAAAATAATATTTCGGGTAAATATATATTTTAAACATTGCATATAGTAAATTTTTCTTATCTCGAACGTTACATATAAATATATATTTTTAAATACATTATATAAATCGTGATTCGTGTAATGTATATGAATAACCAGGTACTTCCCCGCCTTCTTCCTCTTCCCCATCTCTTTCCTCCACCCACTACCTTCAGCCTCACAACACCCCCCAATTGGGGGTGTCATAGTCTTATTTTTTTTATAAGAAAAACTCTCTTTTTAACTTTTGAAGGTTATTCCCATCAATGTAATATATCATTGAAGAAGAAGATGACAATAATAATCTAATTTTTTTAAATATGAAAATGAACAAGACACAGAAAAATAAGTGTATGTCCCGGTAAGACGTAAGGTTCTGGGTTCGAGTCCCAGTTGCGACCGTTATCTTTTATAATTTTTTCTGTGTCTTGTTCATTTTCATATTTTAAAACATTAGATTATTATTGTTATCTTCTTTTTCAATGATATGTCATAGTCTCACTGTCTCCGGATAGGAGCAATTGGGACTCAACAGCAATACTTCATAAAAAAATATAAAAAAAAAGACCTTCAGGCCCCCTAGCAAAGTCGATCGATAAGGATTGATATGATAACTTTCGGTAACTTCTCATTGTTCCCTAGCATGACCGTAGATCGCTAACGAATAAACGACACTTCACAATGACTAAGTGTCCTTAATATATTCAACATCAACTCTTGTTTGTACGTTAGCAAATGTGCAGTTGTCTTAGGGAACGATGAGAAGCTACCGAAAGTTATCATATCAATCCTTATCGATCGAGTGTGCTACACGGAGAAAAATGTTATTCGAAAAAACGATCATTTTAATAGTAAAAACGGTTAAAAACGGGACTGAAGTTCGTACGAACAAATTAACAGGGTTTCAATATTTATTAGCGGGAACATGTAAGAAAAATTTGTTGGTTTACGTAATTTCGTTCGTATACCAACAAATTATTCTTACATTTTCCCGCCAATAAACATTGAAAAATTTGTTCGGAACTTCAGTCCCGTTTTTAACCGTTTTTACTATTAAAATGATCGTTTTTCGAATAACAATTTTCTCCGTGTAGGGGGCCAGGAGGGTTCAATTATGTTTTGAATAAACTCAACATCATCACAATAAATTAACAAATTTTAAAACATCGTATGTGAAAATAAATTTAAGTTTTAGCTATGTAAACACATTGGTCACGGATGTGAATGAAGTCTAGAATTTTCATATTTCATAACCCGACAACCTTGTTATTCTAATATGAGTCGTGCACAGGAATTCCGTTTCGAAATAACCGTGCTACGTGATCTATCAAAGATCTTTATTAAAGGATAATGGAGTAGATCTTCCTACGACTCGTTCGCTGTATGTCTTCATTTAGCTACGTAATAAATGCTGCAGTCTCATAAAGCTAACCTATGTACAGGCATCGCTAATTCAATTCTTTGCTATCATCAATGCACAAGCAAATTTAATAATTTATTCCAAAATGCATGCAGAGGTAGCAAAACGAGGCCTCAGCACGGGTAAACCACCTAGTGCATTATGCAATGCAATTAATGCACAACATTATTGAATTTTATTATAAAATGTAAAAATATTGAATCAATTAATTAAAAAAAAAAAAATAATACGTTTCATAATTCACAGTAAAAAGTAGTGAATTCATAATTAAGGGGATACCCGGCGATGATTTTTCCATACAAACGTATTCCCTATTTATCTCTCTGGATTTAACCCTAGAGAAAATATTGTTTTTCAATAAAATAGATATCAACTACTAGCGTGTCGGTAATTTTTTATTTTTTTTTGATAAGTTACTTTTTACAGAAGTTATGACCTTCCAAAAATCAATAAAGTTGACTGGTTTAAACGCTGTCTAAAGACGTCATAAGGAAATATTTGTTAATACATATTATATAGTTTTAAGGACACATTAGGATAGATCACATAATAATATTAGATTATTTGAATTACATCTATAAGATATTTAAATGTACATGCCTAATAATAAGATATATAGGCAGCTACATTAAGATAATCAATTCAACATATTTAAAGATACATGGAGTTTTCGTTAATTACCCACATTTTTATCATTTTAGGGCATAATCTGTCATTTTTTTCAAATTTCAAATTTTAGTTATTTAATTTTAGTTAGGTATTAGTAGCCCTAGGTGCATTGTCCCTTTCGCTCAATATCCGGTGGAGTAAGAGCAACAGTGACAGCAACAATTTAGTAAAATCTATTTTTCAAATTTCTCCACCACCCGGGTACCATATTAATATTAAACACTCTAATTTCGGTTGTTAGTGCATGAGTGCGTGATTTGAAATTACGTTCCTGTGTATTGCGTAAATTATTCAAGTTTAATGAACTAATAATTTTCAAAACTGGAACTGATAAGTTTTTTTTTTACATTAACTCCGAACCGGAGGCCCTGAAGAAAATAATTCCCATCAGGGCCTATGTCATCTTTAGGGATGCTGTGTGGAGGATATTTTTAGGGAAAAATGTATGAAGGGTGGGTAGGAATTTGGGAGTCAATGTTTCCAGGAGTGACGGACGTGTGAATCCATCCCTATAACTGCGGCACTTTCTTTTTTAATAATTATTTAAAAAAAAAAAAAATGTTTTTTTTAATTTTATTTTTTTATTATTTTTTATTATAGTGAATACTTCACAAGAGTCCCAACTGTTCCCGTCTGGAACCAGTGAGACTATGGCATCCCCAATTGGGGTATGTTATGAGGCTGAAGGTAAGTGGGGAAGGGAAGGAGACGAGGAAAAGGAAGGTGGGGAAGTACCAGGCTATTCAGGTCTAGTCACTAAATACGGCTAAAGCCATTTCAAGCAACGTTTCAATTCTAAATGGTGGTCTTACACCAGAGCGATACTAAGAGTATCTTCCACTAGGGTACTAGGCGATAGGTCGAGGGAATCCGGCTGGAGAGGTAAAAAGATAAATTGTAAAGTATATTGTATTTTTATAATGTCTTTGTATAGATCCAGAAGCAAAATATCGGGTCTTTCTTAGTACATAAAATAAAAACAAAAAATAAGTAATTTATAAAGGATATTTGACCATCTCCCGTCACCTGTCGGACCATTAGGGGGTACTCCATTAAGAGGCTAGACTTTGAACGACACGCGGAACACCCGCGTCTGTCATTATAGCAGCACTTTTTCCTTAAATAATATTTTTTGATAAATCGTACATGTTTGACAGTGAATGTTTACGTTAATACGAATCGCATCGAAAATTCGAAAACATACCGACATAGTTTTCACCCTCTAAAAGGCAGTATAAAAAAATATATTCATTTTGTGCAATTTTAGATGTAGAAAAGTGTTTTTTCCCGGGCGTCCCTATCGTCTTAAGGCAACCATGGTAAGGAAGGTGGTAGTCTGCGCCGTCAGCTTCCCACACGGTGACGGAGAAGTGCTCTGAAAGAGTGCACTTGTCCCTTCAGAAATATTTACTTGGAGTTGCAGTATCTTTATATATATTGTTGGTGACTTTTAGCTTATGCTATTGGGATGCAGTGTAATCGACCTACAGTTCTGACTTCATTATAATCATTCGTACCGACAACCATAATACTGGCATTTTACTGCACATTTTTGTTCACAAACATTTATACGAAAAGAGAAAATAAAAAAAATAAAATGAAATACATAATAAAAGTCATTAGCTGGAATAATAAAGGAATCGAACGAGAAAGGTACCAATATTATGGTAGCAGATAAAATAATAAATAAGTTAATAATGATCAATTTATTGGAATAACTAAACATATTGACGCTTGCGTGCATTACCAGAGTCTTTACCTGAAATTAGTCCTTTTTAAATCAAATTCTAGACATATTGACTCTTTTTTTATAAAAAAACATATATTGATTTTGAAAGATTGTTGTTTTATCTGGTACACACAGTTTTAAAATTTTGAAAAACTAATTGTATTTTTAATATACTTAATTTTCAAACGATATATTCTATTAAACAACACAAATTTGAAATCGTATAATCATACATCAAAATAAATCATTACATAATCTAGTCAACACAGTTTTCAGAATTATAATTTTAGTTAAATAAAAATCATTAACAAATAAATCCGAGAACGTGTTTTGTGACAAAAATACCTCATTTTTTCTATTTATTCAAAGTCTTAAAAACTAAAATATTTAAAAAATTTTATTATACGCTTATTTTGTTTAGACATTATTGAAAAATCATAAATACTCATTATCAAAAAATACCTACAAGAAATACACAATATTAAATAATGTATCGTCGTGCGTTTTGAGCATTTTTATTGCTTACTTGAATGTAGGTATATATAGTGAAAGTGAATAATATTGTATGGTAATATGTTGTATGATAATATATTGTATGATAATGTAATGTTATGCGAATTCTAGTTAAGTAAGTGAAAATGTTATTTTATTTTTTTCTGGAATAAAAAAACTTAAAACTTAAAAGCAGGTTTTGAATGAAATAAATCTATGTTAAATTTTTAATTTAATAAATTTGATTCAAGGCATAATCGACTTCCTCATTGGAACCTTCCTGTATAGTTGCAAGCATTTTTAAACTTTTATTCTCAGCCGCCGGTCAATCGCTCTTAAACCTTGAAGAAGATCATATTAACTAATCTTCAATGAAATATGAAACACAAAAAGAAACAGAAAAGAATAAAAGGTAAACAGTCGCAACAGGTACTGGGTATACAAGGTGAGACGTCAACAACGCCATGTTCACGAATAAAAACGAACTTGTTTTGGCTGCAAATCGAAAATGATAAATTTTAAATCGCTATCGAAAATGTCTACGTCAACAAAAAAAAAAATACTTAATAATCTTGAAGTCCTCGAAAAAAAAAACAAATTTAGCTAATGAACAAGTATATTTGTCGAATAGCCCCATTTTTTAATATTTCCACTACCCCCTCCCACTTTCACCCCTCCTTCTTAGCCACCTCCCCCATCGCCCCACCTAAGTTGATGTTCTCTCTTCCTCTTCTAATTTTCTTTTAAATACCATGTACCTATATCTGTATACATATTCAATATATTTTTTAAATACCATGTACCTATATCTGTATATATATTCAATATATTTTTATTCATCCCAGAGGAAGGTTCAGGTTAAACCGAAACCGGTTGGATAAAGATATAATGAAGTGGAATTAAAGCAAAGTATTATAATATTTTTTATTAAAGAAAATACCTTCACCATTGAAATTTTTAATTTATTTATTTAAAAAAAAAAACATTAAAAATACCTTATTGCGATTTTCATGAATTTCATCGCCAGTGAAGGGGATCGTCATTGTAAGTACTTTACTAGTATCTGAAACTAGCTCGCTAGCAAAATAAGCCAGAGTATTGATCAAACGCCTGTGAGATAAGTGCATTTTCTTAACGTGTTGACGTTTTGCTTTGCCATTAAAGTCACTCGCGATACCGTGATTGGTTTCTTGACAGTGGCGTGTCAGTATGATTGCAATTTACCCTTTGTGAACTCTCGGGGCTCTTCTGTAACTATTAATTGAATTTTCAATATCGAGCGTTTAGTATAATATACGAGTTCCAGTTATTGAATTCTAGGAGTTGGACAGATAATGATGTTTACATCAAAAGCTAACATAGTATAAAGTGTGTGAGTCTAACTATCAGAAAAAATTGAACATTACTTTTATCGCCTCTTCTGAAGAAGAAATGAACCACCTCTTTGCTAAAATAGAAGAAGGAAACCGTAGTCTAGGTTTATTGATCAAGAGAAACAAAACAAAACTAATCGACAAGGCAAACACTTCTGTAAGAACAAATAATGCTCTAACAGACTTAGAATCGCTTAAAGCCTTTAGATATATGCTTAGGCTCGTAAGTGACGAAATAGTTTGTAAAACAGAAGTAAAAAGAGGAATTTGCATGACAAAAGACGCCATGTGCAAAATGCAAAAGATATGGAGTGACAGGGGCATAACGAAAAAGCGATGAGACTCATCCGAACGTTGATTTTCTCCATATTTCTATACAGTGTGGAAACCTGGACACTTAGATGCCCCCTGAAATGTGGTGCTAGAGAAAAATTTTAAGGATCCCATGGACTGTCAGATACACTAATGTGTCCATTCTGGAAGGCAAGGCATCCATAACAGGCTCTCAACTATCTACCTACAACGTATTTTAAGATACTTTGGACATGAAACGGAGGATTTCAACGTGGAGAAACTCGTGGTCACTGACAAAGTAAAAGTGAGAAGAAAAAGAGGAAGGTGACAGGTGTGCTGGAGTTATCTTTTTTATTTTTCTGTTTCATGTTCCTTCTTCGATGATATATTACATTGATGAGTATAACCCTAAAAAGTTATTCCAAATAAAATTGAAACGAACCTTAATTTTGATTGTATTCAGCTAATCTGCCATTCTACTTAGATAATTAGATTAATAAAAACTGGATACATCATATTATAAAGCATAGATACATTCAAATTGCAATGCATATTATAATAAAGCTTCTTCTCAAAATTATAAACCTACATAATATCTACTTTATTGCACATCAGTAAGCAATCTAATCACGCCACTGCGTTTCGATACCCATTGATTGATTGTTTATGCTTCACGGTCTCCAACGTCCGCTAATATTATTTTTATGTAGATTCCTGATTAAATTTACCTTTGTTTCACTTGTCGCAATAATTCCAATATAAATACCGTCACGTCGTGTCACGACCGCACATTATTAAAACAGTAAAAATTAAAGTTAGATCGAATCAATTGATATACTTTTATTGTCTTAGAGTAGACTTCAGGACACGTGGAAAAGCGATAATATCATCAGTTTCTTAGTTTAGTTTTTAGCCAATAATAGTGGTACTTTTATGATTCCCTGAGGAACCCCATTTATTACATGTTTCAACTAGCAGTGTACTCTTTACTTCGTCTATCTTGTAGGTCTTTCAGAGAAAGACCAGATGTTCATAGTTCTTTCTATCCTTCTATATAGTTTCTTACTTCTTGACAGATCTTAAAAAAGTGAGTTTCTCTTGGCTAGGAATTATTGATCCAGGAAACAATCAAATCTTGCCGAAGGTTTTTTTTCTTTTTCTTTATTTTTCTTTCCAGTCTGCTGAACCATTTTTGTAGTTTTAAAGCAGGTACACTTAGACAACATTTTATGTAATACATGGTAAAATTCTAAAAGTATTACAAATTTGTAAGTCCTAATATGAATAAGCAATACAAAGGCTTCATTCAGTAAGGCATCAATAAAAATCTTCTCTAATAGCCAATTTCTTAAATGTATTTGACTTTATCAGTATAAATTATTTTTTAATATCATTGGTAGTTTAATAAATATTTTTGGTACACTTATGGAAGTATGATCTATATCAATTTGAAAGAAAAATAATATTGCCAATTTGAATAAACCTTTTGATTACTAGACCTAGACAAGTCAAAATTTTGTTCAATTTCATCAGAAGTAAGAAAAACTGAGCTTACTTCGCACACGTGGACAAGTCTACAGCACACTTTCATTAGTGTATATCATCAGTGATGCTACTAAACACAACTGAATACTAATAAGACTCACGAAAAACAAATTGAAATTGTTAATCAAAACATTTCAAAAGCTTTCAAAAACCATTAAACAAGAGCTTTCCTATAACAAAGAGAAGCTCCAAAAGCAAAAGCTAAGCGCTATAAAATTATACTATTTTATCTAAATTAAACCCATTTTCGGGAGGGCTCAACGTCTCAGTTAATTTTTGATTAATTCAGTCATAATTCTCAACAAAACACATCCTCGTAACACCTCTCTATTATTAGGCTTTAATTAAAACTCGGGATTAATTACAATGAAACTGCCTTCAAAATGAGGGCTCGTCTCTAATAATACTGGATAGGCTGTCATTTGGGAAGGGGAATTCAATTAGGCAGGTTAAATAGCGGGATACGTTAAAAAGTAACATCAAAATTTTAATTACAGAGACACATACAAGGTGACATCTGTCGTTGAATTATCTCACTTGTCTGCGCCCATACTAGGAATTTTAAACTTCTGATAGGTTTCAATGTTTAAAATCAATAATACACAATGCTCTCAGTAATTTTAAACAGTTCTGAAAAAAAAGTATTCAATATAGAAGTAAACATTTGATTTCTGCAGGCTATATTAGCGACTCCGCTCGAAAATTTGAAACAGATACATCAAAAAAGAAAGATCTCTTCTAGGAATTGCACCCAGGACCTTAACCTTGCCGGGGCGCTGCTGTGAGTATTTCATTCAAATCGGCCATTACTTTGGATTTGTTCCTGAAATCTTGCAAACACCCAAACGCAATAGAACACGACTGATTATGGAGGAAATTGAAATAGAAAAATCAAATTAATATTAATAAACCACAAAATATTATAATAAGTTACAAAAAAATATAATCGTAAAATACCAAATAATTTGTTGTTTCATCAGATAAATATGAAAATATATAAGAAACAACTTTTTAAAATTACCCCTTTATGGCTAACATTATTTTTGACTCGATTGATTGACTAACTTTTTTTCGTTCTTGTAAAATTATTGATAAAAAAAATAAAAACAGCTTTGTCGCTACTTTTCCAAATACCAATACCAAAAATACGCGGAGTTCTAAAGCTGTAAGAAGTCAAATAATTCTGGCGTTTATATTCCTCTTAAATTCCCCATTGACAAACTACTTCAAAGTAGTTTATTCGGACTTTTTCTCTGTTTTTTGTATTATGTTTTATTTGATATACATATATTATTATTTGTTTTGAATGTTTATTTAAATAAAAATAAAAAATAAACAAAAAACGTGCGATTCTTAGTCTTAGGCGGCAACCGGTCCTCAAAAGAATACCTTTTTTTGCCGGTTCGCGGGTCTAAAAAGGTTGGGAAACGCTGCTATAGAAGATAGATAACGTCAATTGCCATCTTGGTTACGAAAAGGTTAAAAAAATCCAAAAAACATCACATCAATTTTTGCCTGGATACAAAATATTCCAATTCAAAATGAAACAATAGCTCATAACCTCAAATATTTTCAAGTAAACAGCAAACATCAAATTAGCTTCGTTCCTCGTTTCATTTTATGACTTGCTTGAGATTCGCGTGGCGATTTAAAACAACACAATGGTCGAGCACTTTGTGATTTTGTTCGGAGCAATGGACGTGGCAATAAAATCTATTTCCATCAAGTGCAATAGAACGAAAACAATAGAGGTATTGCTGCATTTTATTGTTATTCGATTAGTCGGGCGTGAAGGTGTAGGTTTAGATTAGAATTTCTTAATAACTGTAGCGAAAACATGAAATGTTTTCATCTAGAAAATGAGGAAGAAAGGTATATGTTAACCCCCCGAATATTCATATATATTTTCCATATTTTTTTTAGACACGCTGTGTTAGAATTAATGAAAGCGACGATATTTCACTTTGCCATGCCATAAAATGGTACCAGCTGATTGATATACATTATACAAGTATTAAATAAAAGTTGGTGACTTGTCAACATGCAATAGATAGGTACAACTTAATTATAAACATGGTTCAGCAATGGTTAAGACCAGATGTTTATTTTCATCTCGATCTTAAGAAAGGGATATACGTTTGAAAAATAAACTTTTAGGCACATTTTTTAACCCCTTTCTTACCTTATACATATATTTCAGATTTTTTCCTCGTTATCTAGAATGAAAAAAATATGCGGTTTCGTCTTCCAATTCTTGCTCAATTTTTGTATTAGATTTTAGCTACTACCGTAGTTCAGGAAGAAGACATTTTAATACTTATATAATGTGACTTTTGTGTTTAATCTCGAATGAATTTTTCCTGGAGATTTTTTTTGTTATTTAGGTTATGAAGATATATTTACAATATTTAATTGTGAAATATTTTATGTTAGGCAGTGTATAGGATTGGTTATTTTATTTTAGGGAAATTATCAGTTTACAATGTGGTTTATTTATACATGTTTAATTTACCTAACTTGGACACCAATTATAGATTTCCTCATCATACTATTTTATTATGTATCTAAAAATTAAACATTAAACTCTAAAAATTTAACAGTATACTAATAACTACTAAAATAAAATATTACGTTATTATAACGTTATATAAAAGATAAAATTAAAAGTTCACGCATTCGTGGTAGCCTGGGTGTCACAGACATAAACAATAAGCTAGAGGAACGACAGTTGAAATGGTATGGTCACATAAAACGGAGACCACCAGACCACACAGTGAAGCAGGCAATGTCTATGGAGCTTCATCGACAGTCATCTAGAGGAAGACCAAAGAACTCCTGGATGACTCAATGCTCTAAAATCCTAAGAAGAAATGGCCTGGAAGAGAGCGATACCCAGAACCGAAGAAGCTACAACCTGAGAACGAGGAGAGCCGACCCCAACAGCCTACCTAGGCAATGAGTTGGGACAGTGCAAGGAAGAAGAAGAAGAAGACGTTATTATAACAGGAGATACTACATAATGTAATTTAATACATTTTTAATAGAGTTTTTATATTTATTTTGGTTACAATTGAAGATATCTACACCAGAGAGAATGTTATTATATTATGTTGAACATATTCTTATAAGACAAAATTTTTATTTGAATTTTTTTAAACAGTGTTTTTCTTTAAATAATGCAATTCTGCTTAATAATTCAGGACAGTTGGTAATGTAACTCACGATTTTATGTAGCAACATTGCATCTAAGAATTGTCTGTACACTCAATGTCAGTGGCGGTTCGTGGTCTTTTTAACGGGGGGTTTAGAAATTCAAGAGAAAATATATTTAATCGAAATTTATTTACTAACTAAAGTTAGTGAGAGGGGTACCTACATACTATGTATATTGTTTTTAAATAACTTGACACTCCTCGACAAAATTATTAGATAACCAGAAAAGTTTTAGAGGAATTAAATTGTTTAATGATTTTTACAGCACTCAATGTACGTTGCAATTTTTTGTTTTCAATTAGAAAAATAACGTAGAATGTAGGATATATAATTGATATTTTAAAACATAAAAAACCAAAAATGAAGGTGGCACGAAATAAAATTAGAATTTTTCACTTACACAAAAATCCATTACACACTTATACAAAAAAATTCCAACCTTTTTTTCATTAGTATTAGCGTTATTTTTTGTACATATCACACTGTATTCCGCCATTGTGAAAAAAAATTGTGACAGAATATTCGCGACAATCGATAAACGCAACCGCTTTCAATTTGAAAGCCTAAACAATACTGGAGAAAGCTTAACACAAAATTACATAACGCGATGTTTATCGAAACTTTAGTAAATGTACTCGTAACTAAGGGATATAAAAAAATTAATACGAAAACAGAAGTCAAAATCGGTCTACTTCAATAGTAGATTTACAAGTGCCATTAGCAAAAGGTTGGAAAAATGCAGAAACAAGAAAATAAAAAATGTACCAAAATGACTGCAAAGTTAAATACCATAATATATATCTAACATATAACATTTAACTTGCATCCATATTATGGTGCAAAGTGCAAAGGTCAATAGTTAGCCGGTCATCCTGCGATAATCTCGGGCATCGCATCGGCGGGACTCGACAATATTCGGAGGTCACATGACATCTGCGAGCGCCGCACCGAGCTGGGTTAATATTGCTTAGTTTTGTTCGTTTTACCGTCTCAGGGATTTGTATCGGCTATGATTTTTTAGTATGGATGATTATGTGCGGATTGTTACGCGCACAAATTGGGAATAGATATCGTATTTTTCGGTGGCGCGAGATTTAAAGGCGGAATTTTAATGTCGAGCTATATATAATGTGCTTATATTATGATACAACAAGTTTGTTTTATTTTATCATCTTTTTATTTGGGGTTTGCCGCACAAACGCACTTTAGAGAAAACCGCCACTGCTCAATGTATTAATGTTGAAATTTTTTTTTGCATCCAGATATTTTCAAATCGATTGTGTGATTTCTATAAAACGTATTTTATGAATTTTATGTGAAACACGTTCTCTGCGACCGTTCTTTCAAATGAACCTAACAATAACTTATTGCAATGAACGTAGGCCGGATACTGGAATAACAGTGAATGTATATCACCAATCACTGATGAATATACGGTACGAACGTAGAATATAAATGGCCTATTTGCGTGTGAGAGAGACTCTTCCATTTTTAACCATAATGCCAACTGTCGTACTTTGAATGTCTATATTTTATTTTACTTATCAACAATTCACAAAAAATATTCTCCTAAACTATTGAAAAAAATGGAAAATAATGATATCCTTAAGAGGCTATACTTTGAACCACACGCGGAACACCCGCGTCTGTCATTCTGTCCCGCTCACAAAAAGCTCACGCACACTTACAATACATGCGAATGCGAAATGTGCGAATGAGACAACGCTCTAATTTACCTAAAGAAATCGCTCGAAAAGGAGTTTATGGAGAATACACTCTTCTACACCGAAACTTTCACTAAATTGAAATTTAAAAAAAAAAAATTTTTTTTAGAAAGAAGAAGCTACGTCGGTAGCTTTTTATAATTTTATAATTCTTTATGAGAGTTGAGTTAGCAGCACTTTTTCCTTAAATAATATTTTTTGATAAATCGTACATGTTTGACAGTGAATGTTTTGTATAAAAAAAACATATTCGTTTTGTGCAATTATCGATGTAGAAAAGTGTTTTTTCCCGGGCGTCCTTTTTGTATGGGCCGAAAAGCGAAGTCTATCATCTTAATATCTTAGGGTGAAGCGAAGTCTAGTTCCGATTTAAAACATTTTATTTATAACCAAACACTTTACACAATTTTATTGATTTAATATATGTCACACACCCAACCTCTCACTCTTAACCCCAGAGCAGGGATGGTATACCCAAAAAA
This sequence comes from Limnephilus auricula, assembly GCA_951813805.1. NCBI lineage: Eukaryota > Metazoa > Arthropoda > Insecta > Trichoptera > Limnephilidae > Limnephilus > Limnephilus auricula. The sequence goes on from OX638412.1 coordinate 8,937,539, forward strand.
AATTATTTCCCTAGAATTCGAGGCAAAATTTCCCCAGATTTCGTAGGTACTACCTTGGCAAATCAAAACCTACGTCGGGGGGAAGGGGTAGAGGGGGAGGGCGTAGGGTGTTATTACTTTGTAAGCAGTCAAATTATTCTACAAACAAAATCAATGTAGGCTTTGTATTTTTGGGCTTTTTTGATTGGGATTTTTGAAGCTTCTTCCGCATCCGAAAGGTTCCACCTTGTTTCAGAAGTTGAAGGTGTATCCATCGTAGTCTGTAATAAATACTATATTATATTCAGGATGCATTTTACTAAACGCATAATAATATAAGTTGTGTTAAACACCGAATATATTGGAAATTAGCTTAAAAATTTGGAACTTAGTAGCTGAACATTGAACTTATGCATAATGTTGTTACACTAATCCTGTTGTTTGCTGATTGTCTAACACTAATCCTGTTGTATGTTTATTAATTGGAAAGATATCGAAACTTAGTGGATGTGCTTAAAATACTGTGCTTTTCCAAATAAAACACTTTCTGCTAATTAGAAACGGAATTCCTGATGAAAATCACTTTGCAAAATGAAAATCAACCGCAATCACCGAAACTGAAAAAAATTCTAAAAAACGTAACTTGAAACCAAAATAATTTTTTTTTTTGGAGTTCCGTATTTATCTTTTTAGATACATAATATCATTTTGAGATATCAGTGTTAAAAACAACATTGCTAGACTTATGTAACAATACGTAAGATTCATGGGAATTCCAAAAAAAATAATTAGCGACAAGCAATACCAGTAATATTGTCATATGTAAAAAAAAATTGCCAGAATTCAAAATTTCCCTAGATTTTGTGCTGATTTCCCTTTTCCCTAAAAATATTTTTCTCCCCTAAATCTAGGGAAATTTCCCCAGACATACCATCACTGCCCCAGAGTAGTAATGACGCACGACGATGTATTAACAAACGTCACACCCGCACGTACTGTTATCTAACATAATATATTAGTGTATGATTTAGTTTCTAAATTATTTTACTTGTTTATGGACTCTTTGGGTCCCGTGGTCTCGCACAAATTGGTGCCAAAAGTGACCGAAGTTCAAACTTAACTTTTATCGAGGAAAAACGTGTGTTCTCCTAAGTATTATTATAAATTACAATACGACAATAAACAGTCGCTGTGTTATAATAACTTAAGTCTTTGAATAAGTATCCTGTAGAAAAGCATTGTACTGGAGAATACTGATCCCAGTACTTATTAAATTTCGAATGTCTCCGGAGAGAACATAGGAGACATTTACATACTCGAAAATATACACTACACTTCTAAACAACACAAAATATTTTTGCTGCAATAAAACTTTTCTTAACTCAATTATTATTAGTTATTCTTAATATACAGGGTGTTAAGGTACGTACTTGAGTTACTCTGACCAGTGATTCCTGACATTATTTGGAGTAACTAACTAACTAACTAACTAACCATCACGCCGTTTCCCCACAGGGGTAGGCAGAGAGGACGGACCTCCAAACACCTCGGTCTTGGCACACACTCTTTGCCTCATTCACATTCATACATCGTCTCATACATACTCTTCTATTTTTCTGACTCTAAACATGGCCCGACTCAAGTATCTGATTCACTTGATTGGAGTAAAAAATGTAAATAAAATTATGGTCTCCGGTGACTTTTTTTAGGACAATTTTTTTTTTCAAATTTTTTTTCTTCAAAATGAATAAAAAAAAAATTCTTTCACATAACCTTATTGGCCACTCAGCCGAGATACCGCCCCACCACTTATTTTGCCCCCAACTACATAACACCTACTAATTTTTATGTTTTGTAGAAAAGAAAAAAAAACATCAAAAATGTCACCGGAGACCAAAATTTCGTTTACATTTTTTACTCCAAATATTGTCAGGAATCACTGGTTAAAGTAACTCAAGTACGTACCTTAACACCCTGTATAAAAATAAATTTATATTTGTTTGTCTCTTATGCGCAACCGAAATTATTCTTCCGATTGAGATGAAACTTTTTAGATTTGTTTTAAATATACCCGAAATGGTTTCTGTACATAGTGCTAAGCTCTAGCACAGAGGTTTCCAAACTTTTTTTCTCGTAGACCACTTTCAAAATTTTACTGGTTTCGGTGGACCCCTGCTGCTACATTTCTACCATATTTACGCCAACGTAGACCATTTTTCACGCCAACGTAGACCCCCATCGAATCTCCCGTGGACCTCTGGGGGTCCACCTGGACCACCTTGGGAATCACTGCTCTAGCATTATGAACTTTTTTTCCTTTTATCCGATTGCGATGAATTTTTGGTGAGTTGTTGTGCGCACGCCGCGAAGATTTTTGCATATTCTGATGAGCTTTGGTGTTGTGAAATTTTAATCAAAGTTCGCAATAGGTGAGGAGCGAATTGTTTGAAAAATTAGTATATTTTATATATGAGAGAGGAAACCGGAAACGGGAACAAATAGGAAAGAACACACAGGGAGAAATATGAAAAAAATTACAAAATTTTAAATTTATTGTATTTATTATAATCTAGACGTAAATGTTCACAACTGGTTTTTGATGTGTTACCTATGTCATAATGCACCACGAAAGCTTACCAAGTATTAGATATTCCTGTTCTCTACTGTAAATTTGCAATGCATGCCGGGATTTAGCTAGTATGTTTATAAAATATGATAGAATGCATTGGATATTGGATAGGACTTTGAAATAACATCATCGACAACATATTTGTCGATCAATCAAGTTGGTGTGTACGAAACTCAGATAACGAATCATCAATCACAAGCTGTCGAGTGTTCTGACTTTAGACTTAGTTGTCATTTCACCAAGTTTGATCAGCGGTCCGATTAGCAATTATTTTTATCTAATTCTGAAAGTACCGGGTTAATTTGTTCGCTTTTGGAAACAGCCCACATCGGTCTCAAATAAATCTTTGGATCTCCCTTACTGTCGTGGTGTGAAATATGATCTAAACGAAGTTAAAAAGGGAAAACACCACGCTTTATATTCAAAGCTAGAAGTTAACAACAGAAAAATAAAATCTGCACCTATGAAACGTTTTATTAATATATTTTTTTATTAAACTAAATAAATAAGGGACAATAACAATTCTGATTCGTCTATGTCTTAAAATATTTGCGTGTTTTTTTCGTAACAGTATATTTAGTTAAAAAGAGCGCAAAGTGAACAATTTTAAAAGCTTTTTTATGTTTGCATTAATCAATTTAAAAAAAAAAATATATCATTAAAGAAGTAGATGATACTAATAAATATAAACGAAAATATAAAAAAAATAAAAATAACAAAGAAAATTATACCTATTGACTTTTATTTTTCTGTGACTTAATCTTTTTCATATGTTCGTTTAGATTTTAGTATTATCTTATTCTTTAATGATATATTACATCGATAGGAATAACCTTTAAAAGTTATAAAGAGAGAGATGAATAAAAATTTAATATTCATTAAGAATTTTAGAAAAAGGTTATTAGGTGTCCCATATAAATAAAATTGGATATGTTCTTTCAACAATGTGATTATTTAAAAAAGATAGCTGCCAAAAATATGTAAAAAATCAAATATGTCGAAAATAATGTTGTTAGTTCTGAATTTGAAATAAGATGTTTTATTGGCCGGGTTGATTGAGCGACTTGTCCCGGTTATATCCTGGATTCAAGGCCTAGTTGCCACCATTACCTTTTTTATTTTTGTGTATCTTGTTCTTTTTCATATTTTAATTTAAATTTATTACTATTATCCCCTTCTTTAATGATATAATTGGTGGTAATAGCCTTCAAAAGTTGCATTAAAAGAGGAGTTTATTAAATGCATTTAATAAACTGACCGATCCTTGGTTAAGTGGGCATCGCGTTTGGGTCCCACCCAGGCGTTCCGTGTTCGATTCCTCGGCTGGCTAAGTCCTCCATCACAACACAAGCAACATCACCCGTTTAGCGTGGTGGTAGTAGGAGATTTTCAAATGTTGTTGGGTTATTCGTAATCTGGGAATCTTGGTCTTTCTTTTTAATAAAAGAAAAAAGAAAGAACTTCTAAAGCAGTTTTTAGTCTTCGGATAGATTCAGAAATATTAATTTATTTTTATTTTATAGTTCTGTTTAAATATTTCGTTTATTTTGATTTTATTTTGACGAAATATTATTATTTTTCTGACGAAATAAGCCTCAGGCCTGAGATTTCATTTCTTTAACATTTTTTGACATAGACATGTGAATATTACTAGACGAGAACATATAGGACAGGGGCAAAAAATCAACTGTAGCGGGACTCAGAGGGGTTGATTTTAATGATATGCGATTCGTCAATAAATCAAATTGACAAATGTTTCTCGATGTGATAAAACTGATCATATTATATGATGTGAATGAGCTTAAAATAAGGACAAATAATGTCTACCTGTAGAATGTAATATGACAATTGGGTTTATTCTCTTTTTCACTTCTATTTTTACACGTTTTACGCGTTAATATTCCGATGAGAGCTCGACGCTAGTCCGCACAAGAATGATGACGTTAAATTTTCTAGGTTCATGCGAAGCTATACGCCAGCCCAACTGGCTCCAATTGGAACCGGTATGGGGAGGGGAAATAATAAGCTTTTATCACAGGTATATTCATATGTCTATGTTTATTGACGACAGTACTGTATCATAAATTTTCACAAAAATATGATTAGTTTGACAATCAAACAGTCTTTTTTTTCATGTACTAATTTGGTGATGCATTTCTTATTTTAATAACGCATAAGAGTCCCAAACGTCTGCAAACAGCAGATCTATGCCATCTCTAATTGGGATGTGTTGTATGGAATATATACGATCGGTATTCACATAAAAATATTCCACTAGTTCCTATTTTGACCGCCTGAACGCATAAAGTTGTAAATCTGTATTTACCAAGATATTGTATAAAATTGCTCGTAATTTGTATAAAATTTCCTGATTGAACGTGAAATGCCCGCTGAAATTTTTCCAAATTATTTTATTACAAATTAATCAATCTCGGAAAACTTTCATTTCAATCACGTAAATAATCAATTAAAACTTCAAAGTTTTGACTTGTGAACGTAAATAATATTTATATTGGTTTTATCTTCAATATTAATCACGTAAATTTGCATTTTAACGGTTTAATATGCATATCGCGTATGCGTGTGCTTTGATTTGCCACAACGGTTGTAAATATTACATTTATATTGCTTTGCCGAGAAATTCCGAGCCACAATATATAATTTACCTATTTTATTTATACATTTATTGTTTCTTCACAATTAAAATACTGAGTTTGACATATAATTACTAACCCCTACTAGGGTTCACCTGTATCGGGATTAATATTTTCATAATTTAATAAAAGTTACACATATTAAAATCGACCATTATCATAATGTTCAGTGTAAATGCAAAATAATAAAATTAAAAAATAACAATGATAAATGGAGGAAATTTGTAGAAAAAAATAATGTATGAATTAACAACAAACTGTTTAGAGATCAAATTTATTCTTCACCAGACTTTATGTCCGGGTTAAATTTTCCCCAAAGGAAAAACATAACCCTTTCACACACTTTTCCACAAATGATCATCTAGTAAATCCACGCTATGCGAGTGTATTATATAAGTATAATTAATACAAAATAATATAAGAACAACATGTTAACCTACCAGAGTACCAAATGGGAAAATAATTCACCGACTTCAAATATTTTCATATCAGAGGGTTCGGCTCGGTGGAACTCCTAATTGGACTGATAAATCCTATTGATCCCTCAATATAAATATTTAAAAAAATCTTTCGTAATCCTACTTGTATTTAAAATGAGAGAGCTAGATATCCGTAGCCGAAATAATAATCGGTAATATTTTTATAGTCTAAGAATGCCAAATTCTTTTGATCTCATTTGCTAAATCTGTATATTTTATTATTTATTCAGCAACAGATTTTTCAATATTACAGGAATATGGAATAGCTACATTAATGATATAAGTTTTTTTTTTATTTTGTCATGTAAAACTATATCGGATCTATTATGAATAATTGTTCTGTCTGTTAGTATAGTTTTATCATAATATATTTTATAAAATTCATTTTCTAAAAATGATTTTGTTTCGTATTCATAATAATATGGTACTATTTGATGGCATTCAATCAAGTTATGTTTAATTACCAAACTTTAGTGAATTATTTTTATAACCTGATTGTGCCTAAATGTATACTCGGACGGCGCTAATACAGAACATCCCGATATAATATGTTCTATAGTTTCCGAAAAAGCCATGCATTTTCTACTTAAATCATCAATTTAATTTGTATCTTTGATTATATGCTTCTTATAATTTTTAATATTATTGACTCTATCTTGAATAGCAAGCATAAATCCTTCTATTTCTGCGCTCAACTCTCCAATACTGAACCATTTGTGTTTGACGAAAGTTTTTCAACACACGTTTAGTTGAGATAATGAAGTGTTTTGCACGAATAATTTTATTTGAACAGGAATCTAAGAATTCCTGGTTGGTATTTATAAAAATGTTGGCATTCTCGTCGTATAAATTTAAAGGTGTAATGTTTCTATCTGCCTCGCAAATTATTTTATGCATTTCTGAGCTATTAGCTTTCCTATGGAAAAAAATTATAATGTTTTTATAATTTTTAAAATTAAAATCATATAAAATTATTATTCATTTTGTCATTAGTTCATACCATTTTCCACATTAGAGAAATTTAAAAATACATACCTCTGTGGTTTAGAAAAAACACAATTAAAAATATCGCAATGAAAAGCATAATGAGGACGCTCGTATTTTTAATTATTAAAAAGTATATTTTATGGCAATAAGTATGGAATATAATGTCGTTCAAATGTCCACCGTGGCTTCGTTTGGTATTCGGTAGGTCCAATTTCCAATGAATTTGTCGCACAAATCTGGCTGAATCTGTGGATGGCGTTCGTTATGTTGACTCTGAGGGCGTCAATTGTTTGCGATTTATTCGCATTGACCTGTAATTTAAAATAACCCCAAAGGAAGAAGTATAAAGGCGTTAAATCGCACGATCTCGGTGGCCAGTTCACGTCGCCGCCTCGCGAGTTTACCATGTCTTTTTTAGTAAAATTTCACATTTGATAATTTGCACATATTTTTCAACGCTATAACCTTCCATGGTGATTTGATGTACACATCTTAACAATTGACAACAAATTTGACAGATGTCGCTTTATCAACACGCCTGCTACACGGAGAAAAATGTTATTCTAAAATACGTTCATTTTATTCGTAAAAACGGTTAAAACGGGACTGAAGTTCTTACGAACAAATTAACAGTGTTTAATGTTTATTGGCGGGAAAATGTAAGAATAATTTGTTGGTAAACGAACGAAATTACGTATACCAACAAATTATTCTTAAATGTTCCCGCCAATAAACATTGAAACCCTGTTAATTTGTTCGTTAGAACTTCAGTCCCGTTTTTAACCGTTTTTACGAATAAAATGATCGTATTTTAGAATAACATTTTTCTCCGTCTATAATTTAACAAATTTTGAGGTCCCCATTGAAAGACCCTACTTTATTTTATTTTATTTTATTGGGGAGACCAACAGTATACATTATTAATAAGGCAAAATTAATTAAGTTACATTAGTTGTACCATTTACAGGTTTCCACATGGGTATTGTATATAAGTGAAATGACTTTAAATATGATAATGAAAAATTAAATAAACAAGTTGATTGAATGGGATTTGGGGAGTTGGTAGGATGGGTGGGGATAAGAGTATCTTCCACTCAGGAACGTGCCTTAAATATAGTATCTATATCTATATATTATTTTTATTAATTAATTGTGAAAAAAACACAAATTAATCAAATAAAGTTTATTTGCGCACGCCGGGTTCGAACCCGCGACCTTCATATTGGGAGTCAAGAGACTTACCACTCGACCACAAACAGCCGTCAATATTCATTCTCTAAAATCCATTCCTCCCAGTAAATGGATGAAAATCATGAAAAATTGAATTATTTAATGGAGTATATTTTAAAATTTAAATCACGTACAATTAAAATAGTACATATTATTTGTACTAAATATTTGATGTACCTTTTGATTACAAAAATAATTTTCCTGTTTAGTTGAATATTTTGGCCTCAAATCCAAATATAAGATTTGTTAAAAAGGGGCTGCAAAGGCTTTCCCCTTAATGTTTTTCATAAAGCACTACTTTTTTAGAAGAGGTAGTGAGTCTGTACCGTAACAATCCTTGAATTTGAATTTTCAACAAAGAATCTGGTAATTGAAAGTTTCAACCACTTCGTCGAACAAACAACTCATAAAAATGTGTTATTTTATTGTAGCAATAAAAATAAGAGAGAACAGTACTTTTGAGATTTGTGAGTTAAAAGGATATTACCAGAGAATATCTGAAATTAGTCCTTTTTAAATCAAATTCTAGACGTATTGACTCTTTTTTTCAAAAAAAAACATAAATCGATTATGAAAGATTCTTATTTTATCTGGTACACTTAGTTTTAAAATGTTAAAAAAATAAGTTTATTTTTAATATACTATGGTTCTACCGTTGGTCGTTGGCAGAGTTGTCCAATTTTTAAACGATAGATTCTATTAAACAAAACAAATTTCAAATCATATAATCATACAACAAAATAAATCGATACATAATCTAGTTAACACAATTTTCATAATTTTAATTTTACTTGTATTAAAATCATTAAAAAATAAATCCGATAACGTGTTTTGTGACTAAAATCGCTCAGGTTTTCTATTTATTTAAGGTCTTACAAACTAAAATATTTCAATTTTTTTTACACACTTATTTGGTTTAGACATTATTGAAAAATCATAAATACTTATGATCAAAAAATACTTACAAGAAGTACACGATATTTAATAATTTATCATCGTGCGTTTTGAGCATTTTTATTGCTTACTTGAATGTAGGTATATATTAATGCAAGTTATTAAAGGGAATAATCGATCTTTCTCATCGGAATCTCCCTGTACAGTTGCAAGCATTTTTAAACTTTTATTCTCAGCCGCTGGTCAATCGCTCTTAAGTGTTTGTTTCCAAGAAATTGTCACACTCTACGCATGAATTTTATAACACAAAAAGCTCTCAGGGAAGACACATATGGGTTTTGGTTATGTTGATATTGTATTTTTTCTACATAACAAATGCTCGTATTTTATCCAGTGTTTGAGAAATACAAGTTATTATTTTATTTCTTGACGGTATCACTTATCATAGAAATGATTTTGGTTGCGGGTAACCTTTGCTCGGGTGTGAATAATAATAATGCCAACCCTCTGAGCTGATAATATTATTGATAATATTAATATTATCTATTTCGATTAGAAAAGAAAACGATTGCCGCAAATTGAAAAGAAAAGTAAATTACAATCACGAGGACGAGACAGGACCAGAAATGCAAAGAAAATTACATAGTCAATAAGGAAGAAAACATACAGAAATCACTTATTTACCAGGCTGTCCAACTTTATAACAAAATTCCGAAAAAAATTGAATATCGAAGTATATTAATACGGTAATGCCCGTACGGTTCAAATTAAGGAACCCGACTCCTAGTAATAGTCCTAAATCTCCGACGCCACACTGTATGGAAACCGTTCTGACCTGTCCGTGAACGTGCCCTTTTCCACGGAGCTGCTGCCGTAATATGCACACATATCACTCGCTCATATGCGATTTGCAAACGGAAGTGGCGCCATCTATAATACTATATTTAAGGAAAAAAAGTATGAAGAAGAAGAAACATTTTTCGCTTTCATTCAATAATAAGAAGATTTATGTTGGGGTGAAGAGTGTTCCTCTCATTATTCACGGTCTTAATGTAAGAATGTCTACTATTAAATATAAGTATTCTGTAGTTTAATGTTAATAGTAGTAATAGTAGTTTTTCAAAAGGGTAATGCCTTATAGTCACCAATACTTACTTATACTGGGCGAAGTAGAACGAAAAGCCGCCCGCAGGGCCTAGCAGTAAAAACCCGCAGAGCGGGTTTCTCACTGCTAGTACGTTTGTATTTATTAAAACTTTATTAACAAAGTATGTTCATCACAAATATATATATATACAGTTAGTGCGTATACATACATATATGTACATATATCTTTTTTGTATTTCTTGGGCGTTAACTGTGTAACAATTTATAGACATTTTATATTGAAGAGTCATATTTCACACGCACATTTGTAACCTAATTTTTATTTATCTGCTACCGATTTCGAAACATCTGTGTCATTTTCACTAGCAATCGTGAAACTAAAATCTTAATTACAAATCTTAAATTTTTTTAAACTTAATTAGTTTTTTTTTTATTTTTTATTTTTTTTTATAGAGAAACCGCACAAGAGTCCCAACTGCTCCCCTCTGGAGCCAGTGAGACTATGGCATCCCCAATTGGAGTATGTTGTGAGGCTGAAGGTAAGTGGGGAGGGAAGGAGATGGGGAAGAGGAAGGTGGGAAAGTACCTAACTATTCAGATCTAGTCACTAAACACGGCTAAAGCCATTATTAAGCAACGTTTCAATTCTGAATGGTGGTCTTACACCAGGGCGATACTGAGAGTATCTTCCACTCTGGAACGTGCCGCAAATATAGTATTTATTATTTTTACTAATTAATTGTGAAATAACACAAATTAATCAAATAAAATTTATTTGCGCACGCCGGGTTCGAACCCGTGACCTTCCGAATGGGAGTCAAGTGTCTTACCACTCGACCACTTTAAACTCAACTTAAACTAAAATGTAATATTTTAGCGTCGGGTGGGAATGCTGTACTTGTTTTACCGGTATTTAAATAGAATATGCTCCGAGGAACCAGCACCATTGATCCTCTCGATTAATTTGAACGCGCCAAACGCGCGCCCATATGTACAGCGTTGACATCATTTGTCACATGAGAACGGGCCGTTTCCACGACTCGTTCTTGAGTTCAACAGCTGTTGAACGATTGGCCGGCCTCTGTGTTTCCTCACTCCTACAACATGGGTCTCTTCAAGACCCAGATTCACTTCTTTCTCTCCTCAAAAAGACCCTCCACACGGCGTCTTCATAGATGACATAGGCTCGAAATTATTTTCCTCAGGTCTCTCTGTGTGGAGTAAATATATATATATTTTTTTTATTGAATGAAGACAATATTAGCAAAACCCAATCGAACGTCTGAGACAGAAATATCAGAAAAATGTACAGTCATATCTGGGATTCAAACCCAAGACCTTTGGCTTTCCGGGAAGAGTTGCGGCCCGGAAAGCCGAAGGTCCTGGGTTCGAGTCCCAGATGTGACCGTATCTTTTTCTGATTTTTGTGTTTCAGATTTTCGATTGAGTTTCGCTAATCTAAAAGTTTTTAAATAGATAAATGAATAAAAATTTAGACCCGTTGACCAGCCGCTGTTGCAAAAGGCTTGCAACTGTACAGGGAGGTTCCGATAAGAAAGACCGATTATTCCCCTTATCAAATTTAAAATTCTGAAAAGTGTCTTTACTAGATTATATATTGATTTATTTTGATATATGATTATATGATTTGAAATTTGTTTTGTATATTACAATATTTCGTTTGAAAATTTAACAAATCTGACAACGACCAACGGTATAATCTTATTATATTAAAAATTAACTTAGTTTTTCAAAATTTAAAAAATGAGTTTTCCAGATAAAATAACAATCTTGAAAAATGCATTTATGTTTTTTTGTAAAAAAGAGTCAATACGTCCATAATTTGATTTAAAAAGAACAAATTTCCGGTATTGTATGGCTTATACCCTCTTAAGTATCAAACGTACACTTGAAATAAAATTCACAAAATAAAATTATCTTCTATATTCAGTGCTTTTATCCAAATTCGCAGAAACTCCCATCAGTCTAGAGATTGAGATTCGGTTCCGATTTGTATATTTTATTATAATTTCTGAGAATGTTTAAGTCACCATGAATCCAGAGCTACCCTCAGCACGATGGAAGCATAATTATTTATTCATAATATTCATTTCAGTGATGTTTTCAACCCTTATAACGAAAAATAATTAATTCACGGCATTTCCGGCGAAACAGGAACTGGATATTTGTTATTTTGCCATAAATATACCATGAAATCGTTCTTGATCCATACTTTGCTAACAGCACAGTTAGTCAGAGGCTCCCAAAAGAACTGAATCATAGCAATACGTGGTCAAAATACGTTTTCACCTTATTATTAGCTAAATACAATTTTTTTCTCTTTTTGAACTTACGATATCAATGTCCTGTTTCAACGACCGTCTTTCATCTATTTTCTCTCTCTCTCATTTCTATGGCCGTCCGTGGTCTCGTAAGGCTCTCGATTCCCAATTCGAAGGTTGCGGGTTCAAACCCGGCGTGCACAAATAATTTTTATTGGCATGTACCACAGACATATTATACATAGACTTGAGAATCAGGGAGAGGGGTAATAACCATCGGTAGCGGGGCGGAGAGGGATGAGTTGACGGTAACGATATGTGATTCGTTAATCCTTCAATTTGACAGTATATAGGCATCACGCATTATAATATCACCATTTAGCTCTTAAAAGTAAAATCTGCTTTTGAATGAATAGAACTTTTTACATGGGAGCGCGAATTGTTCGCCCGGTTTGAACAAACTTGTGTAATCCATATAAAATGAAGAAAGGTTCGTTTGTTTTGAGAGTCGAATATTTTGTTACCGTGTTTAGTTAAGACACTTTTACAAATGTTTCATAATTTACTTATCACAGTAAACTGCAACGTGCACACGACGGGACCGGGAATTTCGGTTCATGTCTAAAACTGATCATATTATATGATGTGAATAAGCTTAAAATAATGACAAATAATGCCTGCATATGGAAGGTAATACGACAATTGGGTTTATACTCTTTTTCACTTCTATTTTTACATGTTTTAATAGCACAAGTTACCATTTTTGCCGTGTTATTTCGTAAAATGTACCGATAAGAGCTCGACGCTAGTCCGCACAAGAATGATGACGTCACATTTTCTAGATTTACGCGAACCTATACGCCAGCCCGGCCGGTTCCATGGAACCCAGAATTAAGGAGGGGGAAATAATACGCTTTTATCACTTAGGGCAGGTCTATACATATTCGTATGTCTATGGCATGTACCTTTTCTCGGGAGATTTTTTCATTGTGGATGAGTGTTTCAGGATAAATAATTATTGCTTATATTTGTGCTATGCCCTTTGTGCTATGCATAAAAATCTTGTCTTAAACATTAGTTTATCAATTCAAAAATTATAATTAATATTTGACGAGTTAAAAGTATTTCACCAAAAAATGTAGACATAATATGTCTCGACGCCACCTAGTGGGAGATTTAGCACTTACAGTGCCTTTCTCATATAAAATAAAGTTGGTTGTTTGCAGATCGACCCTTTGGAATAACAAAGTTCCATCTGTTGCTTTAATAACTCAGGTCCGAGGCATACGTCATATCTACGTCTACCTACGTTAAATTGTTGTGAAAACAAGCCTGTTTACCCAAGCGGTTAAAGTCATGCGATAATGAACTCTAAGGTAGCTTACCATAGATCCTATAACCGCGTGACGTTTCCGCAACAGATGGAACCTTGAGTCGAACCCAAAGGGTCGAGGTGGAAAAAATGTAAAAAGCAGTAATTGTTGAATGAAACACTAGTATATATTTTGAATTATTTGGCGGGTAAGAGATAAGTCGACGTAGCTCAGTGGACAGAACATTTGACCGGAAATCAGAGGGATACGGGTTCGAGTCCCGTCGGGGGCATGTATCTTTTCTCGGGAGATTTTTTCAATGTAGATTAGTGTTTCCGGCTAAATAATTAGGTATATTGCTTATAATAATTGTTAAATTTTATTTGATTAATTTGTGTTTTTTCCTAATTTATTTATTTATTAAAAATAATATGTAGATAGTATTTTTGCGACACGTTCCGCATGGGAATATACTCTCAGTATTACCTTGGTGCAAGACTAACATTCAGAATTAAAATGTTGCTTGAAATGGCTTTAGCCATGTTTGGTGATCATATCTGAATAGCCAGGTACTCCCCCACCTTACTTTTCTTCTACCAACTACCTTCAGCCTTACAACATACCGTAATTGGGGATGCCATAGTCTCACTGGATCCAGACGGGAGCAGTTGGGGTATTCATATTAAAAAAATCCGGTAGTATCGTTTTTTTGGACAAATTATATAATCCCTTACTTGAATTTTTGTTTACATAAAATGTATATAGTTTTCAATTAATTTATTTATAAACGGACTTACGTCCAATATACAAAATAATGACAAGAAATTATATATAAATGTAAATTATAATAGTGGAGAATATTACGTGAAAGCAAAGAAAAAAACAGATATATATATATATATATATATATACAAAAACAGAAGTCAAAAGTGTAAGATAATCTCAGTATCGCCCTGGTGTAAGACCACCATTCAGAATTGAAACGTTGCTTAACAATGGCTTCAGCCGTGTTTAGTGACTAGATCTGAATAGCCAGGTACACTTCCCCACCTTCCTCTTATAAATCTCATTCCCCTCCCCACTTACCTTCAGCCACACAACATACCCCAATTGGGGATGCCATAGTCTCACTGCCTCCAGAGGGCAGCAGTTGGGACTCTTGTGCGTTGTTAATTTTTTAAACAAAGTCAAGACTTAGATGGAAGTGATTTTTTTTTAAATATTTCTTCACTTATTTAGTAGTGAGCGAAAAAAATCATTTTGACTTGAACCAAAAAAAAACTTGAGTTGATCAGTCTACACTACAACAAGTAGGTTTATACTTACAAGCTTGTCTTCAGAGGAAATTTTGGTTTCGATTTATTAAAAACATAAAATTAGAGACTTATAACGATCGTTTTATTCACAGCAGACAGTCAATCAGAAGGACAGCAATTATTTGCACGCAATGAAGCAGATTTATCGAGTATTTTGGGGCTCTAGCCCAGAGATGGTTCCTAAATAAAAATTTTGGACCTATTGAGATTTATTAAGTGTCAGCAGCCTACCTTTCGCGGTCTTTTTCCTTCCTTAGTCCAATGCTTCTTATACACTCTTTGATTTATTGTAAAGATTTAAAAAAAAAAATTTAAATTTAATTTATATTAAATTTAATAATGTTTATCATTAAGTTCTGCTAGTGTTATAGTTTTTTTTATTATTAAGACAGCTGTTTTGGCTTACAAGGCCATTTTGAAACTTCAATTATTAGACGACGATATTTATACGATTTAAAATGTCAGTTTGAAAATGAGCAAATTGATTTATTATCGGTTTATCAATTTGCCCACTTTTAAATTGACATTTTAAATCGTATAAATATCGTCGTCTAATTATGAAACACCTCAGTTTGAAAATGGCCTTGTAAGCCGAAACAGCTGTTACAATAATAAAAACTATAACACTTGCAGAACTTAATAATAAACATCATTAAATTTAATTTTAATTAAATTTCGAAAAAAAATTATTAAATGGAGTTCTACGAATTAAACACAAAAACAATAAATACATTGTAAAGATTTTTATGTGATTTTTTTATTATTTTAACCACACAGGAAGCAATGAGGAAAACCATTTTCCTCAGGGCCTATGACACCTTTGGGGATGCTGTGTGGAGGGTCTTTTTGAGGAAAGAAAGGAGAGAAAATTCCGAAAAGTTACAGAAGGAAAAAGGTCTGAGGGGCGGCTAGGAATCTGGGGGTCAGTAAGTCAAGGATTGACGGACTTATGAATCCATCCCTCACGCTGCCGTCCGTGGTAGAGTGGCAAGACTCTTGACTCCCAATCGGAAGGTCGCGGGTACGAACCCGGCGTGCGCAAAAATTTTTTTTTGATTAATTTGTGTTATTTCACAATTAATTTATAAAAACTATATATACTATATTTGCGGCACGTTCCAGAGTGGAAGATACTCTCAGTATCGCCCTGGTGTAAGATCACCATTCAGAATTGAAACGTTGCTTAATAATGGCTTTAGCCGTGTTGACGTAACTATACATATATACACCTACCTTTCTTCCTTCCACCAATATCCTATATCCTTTCTGACTACCCACCAGGGGACAATACTATGTGTGAGCGATACAATCTACATGTGTTTTTGTCAGTCTGTTTTTGTGCTCCATGTAATAAACATCGACCTTGTGAAGTCTGTTTTTGGCGATGTGCAGCGATGTACCTTCATCCCTCTTCGTCTTTTACATCGACTATTAACCCGTCTGCTTTTGTATTGTGCAATGGACGCTTGGACCTCTCATTACTAAACATCGACTAAATACGGAAGTCTGATTAGAGTCTGTGCAGTGAACCAAGAGTGTTCCCTCGGGCTTAACATCGACTTTATTGGAATCTATTATATGTGCTATGCAGTGCGTGATTATTCATCCCTCGGCGCTATAATATCGATTAAACGGGATACTTGCGCAATTAATTGTACAAGTGATTACCAGTGACACAATAATTCCCCAAGAACGGAACCAGGAATTCAGGGTAAGTCAGATCCTTCCCGAAGTCCTAAATACGATCCCCATAGTTGTGTCACGCCACCTCATATATATATTTTGATACAGTCCACTTCTCAAGATTCGCATCTTTGCGACTACAAGCCGTGTTTAGTGACTAGATCTAGCCAGGTACTTCCCCACCTTCCTCTTTCCCATCTCCTTCCCTTCCCCACTTTCCTTCATCCTCACAACATACCCTAACTGGGGAAGTCATAGTCTCACTGGCTCCAGATGGGAGCAGTTGGGACTCTTGTGAGGTATTCTCTATAAACGTAGCGAACTCTTAGGGTGACCTATATCAGAGGTGCTGATAATCAAATAAACGATTTCCAAGGCGCCTACCTATTCCCGGCTCCCAAATTGATATGGTTGACAATAAAAAAATTATGCGGCTTTTTTGTCCAGCTAAAGATCCTCTGTGGGGTCTCACCTTTTTGGGCGTTCTCTTTCTTACCCCGCTTAACCAAATGAATAAATCATGGTTTTACGCTGCGACCAAATTTGACACGGGAAATAACGTTGTTTGCTTAGCTTCCAAACACGCACGCTGAGGGAGTTATGTCCCCTTAAGGGTCTGCGTTTTTTCCAACGTTAAAAATGTCCTTGTCAACTTAGCTATTTCTAAAAAATGGCGCTTACAAATATTAAACTTGACATTTTTTTATTACGCTATTTTCGTGAAATGTTGCTTGAAGGAAGCTTTACAAAGCTAAGACATAAATTAAAACATTGTTATATACATTTTTACATTCATCTTACTGTTTGGCTTTATTAACCTTTAAGTACTGACGTGGGTGTTTCTCAGACAAGGTGTCTCACAGACATGGTGTCTCACAGACAAGGTGTCTCACAGAGCAAGTTAATAAATATGAGTCTTATTCCGAAGTCTTTAAAGATACCCCCGCGCCCTTCCGTATCAAACACGGCCATTAAAAAGGCGTACTAAGTACAATTCCATTGAATGTCGCAAGCCTATTTATCTTGGGTGTTCAAAAACAGTGCGTGGACTGTGTAGACAACAAGTGATTTATTCTAAAATATTTACTTGATTTCAAAAGCAATCACTACCTAAGTTATACGATAATTAATACTGATGTTTAGAAAATAAAAACACATACATAAAATGTCTAAATAATTTTATTATAGTTAAGATTATAACGAATGTTTGTCTAGTTGAGTGAAATATAGGTTATATAATTTGTATCAAATAAATATTTATCTCATATTAAATGTTGTTGTTTTTTGTACTTCCTTAGTAAAATAGTAATAAACGAATCATAATACAAGTAAATAATGTGCAAGTCAGTAAATATAAATAATCTATTTCGATTATTTATGAAGCCGTCTGAGATACGTCACGTCACCATTTATGATATGACTTAACCACGTCAGTACTTAAAGGTTAAAATATGCATTATAAGTACATTTATTTATCTTTAACTAGAAATCATTATATATGTGTTATTAATAACACTTAATAACACTTAAAGATTTTGTTGATGAGGAGAACAGTTTATTACATTAATAGTTTTAACGGATACTTAATCTCAATACCGGAGATACGTTAAGCACAGTAGTCTTGAACTAATAACCAAAGAGATCTGATTTGAATACAGTTGTAGTAGCTTTTATATATGCCAATAAGTTATTAAGAAAGTTAAGGTTGCAGTAATTAAGTAATATTTGATATTGATGAAACTAGATATCTATGCTTGAGGCATATGGTTAATGACGATTATGAAATCGGTAAACAAATAGGTTCATCTTACTAATATTATAAACGCGAAAGTTTGTATGGATGTATGTTTTTTATTTTATTTATTTATTTACATTTGATACATTTAAAGCCAAAATAACAAATAATATTACATAATAAGAGAATATATTTAAAATGAATACAAGTGTTATTACGATGTTTTAGGTCGATATTAGTTCCTAGCTAGGCAGATTGCCTGTTCTAAGGAACCAAAGTGTGTAAATAGTATAGTAGTGTGTATGTTTGTTACTCTTTTACGAAAAAAACTACTGAATGGATTTTAATGAAACTTTACAATAATACAGCTCATACGTCAGAATAACATATAGGCTATATAAAACTAGCTATTTTCAATATATTATAAATAATAATTATTGTTTAATAGAAAATGTCAAAATTTGAGATTGACATTTTGCAAAACAATCAAATTTTCATTTAAATCGAAATAACATTGCATTACATTTCTTTACATTACTTTTAATTACATTACCTTGCATTGCACAACCGCATCGCATCGCATCGCATTACATTGCATTGCATTACATTTCATTACATCACATGACATTACCTTGCATTGCATCGCATCGCATCACATCACATCACATCACATCACATCACATCACATCACATCGCATCGCATCGCATCGCATCGCATTACTTTACATTGCATTACATTTCATTACATTACATTACATTACCTTGCGTAGCATTGCATTGCGTTGCGTTACGATACCTTACGTTACGTCACGTTACGTTACGCTAAGTAACGTTACACTACACTACACTACACTACACTACGCTACGCTACACTACACTACACTACACTACGCTACACTACACTACACTACACTACACTACACTACACCACACTACACTACAAATCACTACAAATCACTACACTACACTACATTATACTACATTACACTACATTACACTACATTACACTACATTACACTACATTACACTACAATACACTACATTACACTACATTACACTACATTACACTACATTACACAACATTACAATAAAATATAAAATAATAAATTACAATGACATTTGAATTTCTCTGAAACAACCCATCCTTAGTTAGCAGATTGACCGTTTGATTCTTTATATTCGTATGGTTGTCTTTAATCAGAGCGATACTAAGAGTATCTTCCACTCAAAGATCTCAGTTTGCAATGTCGTCTCTGTTATAAACCGTCTAGATTTTGACGTAATTCGAACATCCCGACATTATTAAAACGTAATTATCCGTGAAAATTTACATGCCGCATAATAACTAAATTAGAACTAATTGACCTTAGCCTAATGCTTCCATCGGCCAATCAGTTTTCTATTCAGGCCTTTGGCCAGCGGTGGGCAAGCGGTGGCCCGCACCGTTTACATGCGATGTGGTTCTACGTTCTTCAGCAAATGGTTGAGGATTTGCGCTATATTTAAAGATTGAATTTTCCGAAGCGAAAACTTTTATAATCTTTTTTTTATTTAATTCCGTAGACCAACTGTTTACATTAACAAAGTATAATTGTATTTAAGTGTAATTATTTGTACCATTAATAGGTTTCCATACATACGGGTACTATAATATATATCTACGGTCCCGAAGAACAATGTAGGATCCTCAAAAAATCAAAAATCGTTTTTTTGGCTTATTTTAAATTTCTTTTTATGTTCTTGTATTCTGCGTTTTCAGATTTTTTTATCTTAATTATTTTAAAAGTTGTCGAAACAAACAAAGTCGGTTGTGACATAATATTCGCAGAACATTGTCACTAGAGCACAACCGACTTTGTTCGTTGTCACAAGTCCGCCATTGGAGGTGCCCCCGCTCAGTCGGTTTGTCACACACTTTGTTCTTCGGAAAGTTCGTTAGGTGAACACGTGCGTGAAGAATCAGTGCGTGCACATCAAAATAATAGTCAATTGTTGCTTTTTTGAGAGTAAGATAGTGTAAACTAACTATGCCTCGAAGAAATAATTATCGTTTTAAATCTTTGTCTAGTAAAATGTGTCCAATTGACAATTTAAGTAGGAACAAAGTCAGACAGATATATACCAGGACATGCCTCTAACGTGTCGAGAAACATTAATGGTCGAATAAAACAGTTAATGGACATTATAGATAACATTATTTATCCAAATCAGGATAATGAAAATGAAAAAGAAGCTAAGTTTTAATTTAACTGCTATGATTTTAGTTCATTTCATTGGGCCTCCCACAAACAATGTCGGATTGTCATAACCGACAACAATCACAGAAAATAAATGATTTGTCTGGACGATGAGAGTTTTTAGTTTACATTAATTCAATCATTGTTAGGTAGTATTAAAATATGTGTAAGTAATAAAAAAATATATGTGGCCGTAAAAGCACATCCGACATTTTTTGTTGGAATCTGTCTAGTAGCAGGGTGCAGGAAACAAACATCCGACATTGTTCTTGGAACATTTAAATTTTTTCTCGTGTCGGATGTTCACATCCAACATTATTCTTCGGTAGTTTTTTTCAATGAATTTTATTTTTTTATTTAATATTAAATTCTTATATATTAATTTACATAAAAAAGAGGTCCCTTTTTATAATTATTACTAAAAATAATTAGATATAAATATAAACATCTTAAACAAGAAAACTATCAAAATCGTCTATTATGCATTAATTCAGTTCTTATTACAGTACGGCATTATTGGTTGGGGAGGGGCCTTTAAGGCTTCCTTACAGCCCATAATTACAATACAAAGAATAATTATTAAAATCATCCTGAGAAAACCATACGACTTCCCTACTTTAGAGATATTTCGGGAATTTAATGTACCATCTATCACAGAATTGTATAAAAGAAACGCCTTATATCAATTTTATAAAGAATATTTTATTCAAAAAATTCACCCCTCAGATAACATAAGCAATAGATTCAAAACTAAAGGCTTAATAACCATCCCTATGCTTAGAACCACCACGGCTCAGCATCACTACCTGTATTTAGGTGTGAAATGGTACAATTTATTATTGTCCAAAAACAAAATTAGTATAACCGAAACTTTAAAATATGAACAATACAAAAAACAAATTAAGTCCCTGAAATTGGATAATGATATATTGTAACCTTAATTTACACTTAGTTTACGCTTAGTTTAATCTGCACTATTTAATGTAAAAAAAATATATATGTATTGTTGTCTTTCAATAAAAATTTCTTTCTAAATTGTAAACCTATGTAATAATGTTTGTATTTATCTTATAAGTTTTTGATTATTGATTACAAATTTAATTAGAACGTTATTTTTTGCTGTAAATACTCCTCCCATAAACACGAGCTCTTAGAGCTCAACTTATGGAGTAGTAGAATAATTATGTATAATTGTATAACTTTGCACAATGTAATCACCTGTATGTAAAATCTTTTTCTTATTAATAAATAAATAAATAAAAAAATAAAATATTTTTTTTTGGAAATACAAGAAACAAAAAAAAAAACAATAAATAGGTCGTAAATACGACAAAAACTTATGTTTGATTTCATATACGACACACATGTTTCATGCTATGTCCATTGAACAATGTCGTATGCAAACATTCGACAACTGCTTGTCCGTAAAAAAACGTCGGAAGGGATTTTTCTAAAAAACTTCAAGAATGTTGCAATAAGTTGGCATACTGAATTTTTTCAATTAAATAAATATGTGTTAATGAAAAATATCAGATCAATTTAACATTTGGTTCTCTCAAAAATACTAAAAATGCAGGAACGAAACTTTAAACAGCTCTCCAGCAAAACTACGATTTTGCAGATCCGACATTGTTCTTCGGGACCGTCGATATGTGAAACGATTTGAAAGATTTTGATGAAAGATTACATAACAAGTTTGAATGGGAATAGGGTTGAGGTATAGTATGTCATGTGCATAATATATAGTATGTAGTGACAATATGCATAATAAAAAAATCATATTTTGGCGGTAGCATTAGATTAGTATCTATAGTTGTTTTTAAGTATCGAGAGATCACCTGTGTGACTTTGGAGTGTGGTGCAGAGTTATAAATATAAAATTGTGTCGAGGGAGGCGAAGAATTAGCTCCATATAAAGGCCCTGACGGAAATAATTCCCCTCATAAGGCCTAAGTTACCTTTAAAGATGCTGTGTGGAGGGTCTTTTCAGGAAAGGAAGTTCTGCGAAGGAAAAGGGTATAATGGTGGTTAGTAATCTGGTGTTCAATATCTCCAACGGCGATGTCGTCACTACTAGTTGTCGCTGGGACTTATTTAGTTGCCACACTTTCCGCAACATATTATAATTCTTTCAGAAAAATCAGTCTCACATTTAATATGGAAATGAAATTATCAGCACGGAATATCCCAATGAGGAAATATTTATCTCTATTTCTTACAAAAAAGAAATAAAACAAAACATTTAAAAAACATCAACTTTATTAGGGATAACTTTTTAAAGCTTAAAACTCATTGTAATATTTAATCATTGACAAATAAAATTTCAAATAATTGATTTTAGCGAAACTCAATTGATAATCTGAAACAGAAAAATCAGAAAAAGATACGGTCACATCTGGGACTCGAACCTAGGACCTACACCTTGCCAGGGTGCAGCCCTACCAACTGAACTAATTTGTCCCCATCCGATTTGGTCAAATTTCAACTGAAAAATACCATCATTATCTTCATTGTCTTAACGCATTTTTTTATTGGATACTATCTTTTTTATGCATGATTGCAAGTGCAACTAAATGCTATCTTGATAGTGTCTTAGATAAACGTATCAATTTTTATTTAATGTGCGACATCTATTGACCTTTTTGCAAGTTTAGGATAAATATTTATTTTTATTTTTAACTTAATGAGTAAAACATAAAATTGTAATATTTCAATAAATGAAGACAATATTAGCGAAACTCAATAAAAAAACTGAAACAGAAAACAGAAAATAATATTATCCAACAAGATAGCAGCCAATAAAAATATGCTTTAAGAAAATTAAGATAATTTCGGTAGTTCTCAGTCGAAGTATGATGATACAGTTAAATATGACCGAATCGGAAAGGAAGATTGGTAGAGCTGCGCCCCGGTAAGGCAAAGGTCCTAGGTTCGAGTCCCAGATGTGACCGTATCATTTTCTGATTTATTTGATTCAGATTTTCGATTGAGATTCGCTAACTTTGTCTCCATTAATTAAAATATTACAATTTGAGGTTTTACTCAATAATAAAAAAAAAAAAACTTTAATGATTGAGATTACTTTGGGCACGCAACTATACTGACTTTTTTTAATATATTCATGTTACCTTTAGTGCCGTTTTAGAACATTCCGCTTAAAAAACGGCTCTTAATTGAAAATATTTTTCTACCTCTTAAATAAGAGTGTGTTGGCGTGGTGTTTTAATATATCATAAAACATTTTATATAGCAGCAGTATGCACGCCATCAACCACATATTATGAAAGTAGGAGAAGTTCACCCTGTGAAAAGATTTATTTATTTATTTAAATTACTGTATAACCACTCGAGCGCTTTTTGCCACATTATGGCACTATTTTCAAAACCTCGGATTGCTTTATTGCCAAAATGTGGCAAATTTAAAAAAATTTTTTTTTATTAAAACGACAATATAATATATTGTACATTCAAAATATATCGAAATAAAATTTTTCTAGATTATTTAAAATGTTTTAGTTATATATTTTTTATAAATCCTACAAGTAAGTGATAACAGACAAAAAATAGGGGAATTCATTGGCTACATAGAACTATAATCAGTTTGTATGTCTCCATATTCAAATTCGAAGATATGATTTTTTTAATGTGGGTGGAAAAATTTCCTTTAGCAATCCGAGAAAAAATATTTTAATTGCTCTGTCTTTAATTGTATTTAATTTAACGTCAAGCACACACTCCATTTTCATCAAACAAGCTATATAAGTATACAAAGAAACTAACTTAATGAAAATCTGAAAACTGTACGAATACAACATATGCTTATTAATCTACAAAATTCAAAATGGCTTTATACACACAAATACTACATTTATGAAAACATCACAAGTACATGAACACCACACAAGACAACGTAATAAATTATACACAAATTCAACAAAGACAGAGTGTGGCAAAAGAAACATAGACTATGAGGGTATAAACATATATAATCTCCTTCCTGACAACCGAAAATAAAAGTATATTTAGAAAAAAACTGTTTGCTATCAAAATTAATGAGCAAAACCAAAATGTTCTCACTTAAAAAAATGTGTTACTTGGTGTTAGATAGTAAACCATCATTATTAATATTATTAGTAAACCTTAAAAAAATGTGTTACTTGGTGTTAGATAGTAAACCATCATTATTAATATTATTTGTATCAATGTATTAAGTTAACAAAGCAAAATATGTATATTTCTTTTAACTTAAAAAAAAAAAGCTAATCGGAGCAAATCCATCCCCTTCGGTCACATTTAACTGTATCGTACTTTGGCTAAAACTACCAAAATTATCTTGTTGTATGATTGCAAGAATCTACCATAACGAATTCTACGAAATCTTAATCTACGAAAAATCAGAAAAAGATACGGTCACATCTGAGACTCAAACCCAGGACCTTCGGATTTCCGGGCCGCGACTGGGTTCAAGTCCCAGATGTGACCGTATCTTTTCCTAATTTTTCAGATTCAGATTTTCGATTGAGTTCATTTAGTTAACTATCAAATTTAAAAAAAAAAAAAATAAAAAAGAATCGAAAATATTATAATAAGTAAAATAAATAATAATGATTTTAATATGAAATAAGATTTTTTCTAAAGTTTAGAAGTCTAGACAAGTCAATAAGAAAATATTATTTTCAAAATAAATAATCGCTGAGACGAAATAAAACATCCAATCTCGACAAATCCATTGGCAGGATTCTTCTACATATATTAAGATAAATATTTGCTGACTAGTTTTACGAGTATATATTAAGGTAATCTGTCACCGAAGAAACAATCCGATAGAATGGTGTTGTGTGTGTGTCCGTTTACCTGAAGTAAGATCTCATTTTCTTTGTTGAAATTGATAAAAAATTAAAAATCTAAATTTTTCTTGAACATATCAATTTCAATGTCTTCTCCGAGGCTTAGCAGTCAAATAGTTTCGTATAAATTCGTGATATTATATATTTTTTAAATCAAATTCTTGAGATTAAGTTTTATTGTAATGCCTAAACATAGCTTAAGAGTGATTGACCAGCGGCTGAGAATAAAAGATTAAAAATGCTTGCAACTGTACAGAAAGGTTCCAATGAGAATGATCGATTATTCCCCGTATCGAATTTTAAAAAATAAAAATTTAATATCTATTTATTTCATTAAAAACTTGCTTTAATATATACCTATATTCAAGTAACCTATAAAAATGCTCAAAACGCACGATAATACATTATTAAATATCGTGTACTTCTTGTAAGTATTTTTTGATCATAAGTATTTATGATTTTTCAATAATGTCTAAACAAAATATGTGTGTAAAAAATTTTTGAAATATTTTAGTTTGTAAGACCTTAAATAAATAGAAAAACTGAGTTATTTTTGTCACATAACTCGGATTTATTTTTTAATGATTTCAATTTAATTAAAATTTTAAAAATTAAAACTGTGTTGACTAATGTATTGATTTATTTTTTTGTTTGATTATATGATTTGAAATTAGTGTTGTTTAATATAATCTATCGTTTGAAAATTGAACCAATCTGTTAACGACCGACGGTCGACAAATCTTAAAAATACACTTAGTTTTTCAATATTTTAAGACTGTTTGACCCAGATAAAATAGTAATTTTTCGAAATCAATTTATGTTTTTTTTTTTTTGTAAAAAAGAGCCAATTCGTCTAGAATTTGATTTTAAAAGGACTAATTTCCGGTATTCTCTGGTAATACCCTCTTAAATAAGTACCTTTAGAAATAATAACATAGTTTGATTAACTGTTCGACAAGTTAGTAGCCGAATGGAGAATGCGTCAGGTTCCAACCTAGTCATTTTCTGTTTGCCAAGTCCCCATGATTGCAATTCATTTCATTTCGTATTCCTAATATAATCACGCGAACTAAAAAAATATCTATCCATGCAAACATTGATGTCCTTACCATTTTTTTTCTCTCATTTACATTTGTTAAATCTTTTAAGATTGTTAGTAAATGAAACGGATGTGTCGAAATCGATAGCAGATAAATAAAAATTAGGTAACAAATTTACATGTTATCATATTTTAATTAATGAAGATAATATTAGCGAAAGTCAATCGGAAATCCGAAACAGACAAATCAGAAAAAGATACGGATACATCTGGGACACGAACCCAGGACCTCTGGCAATCCGGGCCAACGCGCTATCCACTGCGCCAACGTATCCCTAACCGATTCGGTCAGTTTTAACTGTATCATACTTGACTGAGAACCACCAACATTATTTTTCATTTTTCTTAAAGCATATTTTTATTGTCTGCTATCTTTATGTATGATTGTAAGATTCACCTCGAACTAAATGCCCTCTAGATAGTATCAGGATAAATTTTATGTCCCAGATCCGTATCTTTTTTCTAATTTGTCTGTTTCGGATTTTCGATTGACTTTCGCTAATATTATCTTCATTAATTAAAATATTATAATTTGAGTTTTAACTCTTTAAGTTAAAAAGTTTTAAAAAAAATTACATGTGTACAACTTATAAATCATCATTTCACATGTTTTTTGAAAACAATTATTAAATAACATTTTATTTTCTATAGCCTCAATGTAATTAATTTTATTATAATTTGAATCAAGTCAGTATGTTCACCGTATAATTGTTACATATGGAATCTTTTACTGTAAAAATGATTTATTCTGTCTATTAAAATGTAGATACTTGTACTTTCAGTATACTTGTACTGGACGCTCACGCCAGTAGCATTGACTGTAAAAATGCCGTTTTCCTCTTCAAGGTACTTTGGATAAGGATTTTCAAAATGAAAAGCAGACTTGGTACCTTGGATAAGGATTTGCAAAATGAAACGCAGACTTCACGAATGTCAAAGGACAACTTTACTAACTGATTTAGTCAATTACATCTCTATTTATTAGCCTAAAAAGTATACAGTGCTACACGTGTCAATGGGTTTCTTATATCTTAAAGGAATGTGTGGGATTCTGGGTGAACAATACATGCACTTAAGTCCGCAATTTTAACTAATAAGGTCCCACGGTTTGTCGTGAGAGTAATTCAACCTTGCAAAAGCAATATGACACGTGTACAGTCATAAAAATCTTATCAATAAAGATTCATTATAGAAATGGCCGACGGTACTTTTTGCTACGACCCTCTGTTGAAGAGGTAGTAAAATGATTAAACTCTGGTACTGTCAGCAATTATTCGAGATGTTTCTTGATTAAAGATGGAAAATCAGGAAACTATCTGCAGATGCGATGATCAAAGGTTGCAGATGTAGATAGGTGGATGATGTCTTGAGGTAAGGTTTCCGTAGATAATGATAAGTTGAAGATTTAGATGAAGCAACTTTTATTTAAAGTGTAAGTAATATAAAACATAGATTAAGAACAATCTCGAAATAATCAAAGGGAAGTGCAGCGTGTAGTCTGCGCTTCGAAAGAAATAAGAGTGAACAAGTGGGAACCGTTAGTTCCTGTTTAAATAGTATTCCTGCATATCCCAAATGTGGGAAAATCAGCTAGACTTAATCCTAGTTTACTAAGGACCAGTTGTTTCGGAAAATTTCACATTTGAATTTCCTTCAAATCTTCATTCACCGAAAAATTGGGTTGTTTCAACCTCCGTCAGAAGAAATGTCAACGAAAATTTCATGGAAATGTTTAAAAAAATGAAAAGATTCTTTTTATTTCAAATTTGACACGCAATCACGTCTTCCTACATTTCAAGTGCGAAATGGGTTGTTTCAACTCCAAATAACGTTCGATAAATTTGAAAATTTCACTCAGTGTTCTCCGCCGAATCACAATTTTGACGTCTGCGCATGCGCCTCCCATTATTTCGCTAACCGTCCGAACTCGGCTGATCACATTCACATCATATTTCTGTGGTAGGTTTATTGAAATTTCTTCTGACGGAAGTTGAAACAACCCAATTTTTCGGTGAATGACGATTTGAAAGAATTTCAAATTTGAAGGGAATTCCGAAATAACTGGTCCTATGAAATTTTCGTTGAAATTTCTTCTGACGGAGGTTGAAACAAACCATTTTTTCGGTGAATGAGGTTTTGAAGGAAATTCAAACGTGGAATTTTCCGAAACAACTGGTCCTAAATGTGTTACGCAAGAATTCGATTTTGAATTTAGAAATCGTTATCAATTAAAAATAATGTGTTTCAATTAATAATAATGTGTTTGCGTGAAACGCATGGATGCAGAAAAGGTTGACGCTAATATCGTTGGATTTATGGTTCCGCTAGGGATTATAACAATCCACATGCTGTCCGATACAATACTCATAATCCCTCCTACAGAAATGAAAGTTCTGTAGAATTTTCACCACAGACAAAAATAGTCTTTCTCTTGAATCGCAAATTTCGAAAGCTGCGAGTTCTGGCTTTTCTCACTAAGCGAGCAAAAAAATCAATCTGGAGATGACTTCGCTCTTAATGGAGCAAAGTCACTCAAAACTTCGTTCGTTGTCTCACGTGTGGACTACTGTAATACCTGAAATAACTCCAGTCCGAGAATGATTTTTGGTGAATCTAAGTATTGTCGTATAACTCCTCTTCTAAAAAATTGCCTTCATTGGCTTCGAGGCCCTGAAAGAATAGAGTTTAAGATCTGTTTAACGACCTTTAAATCTTTTCATAGGTAGGTATCATTTTCTAGTTTTTTCGAATTTCCTTCTATAACTAACTACTCACTAACTAGACATAATACAGACTGTTTGGCTCTAAGTAGAAGAGTTTTGCTCACTGCAAAACTAATTTAATAGATACTTACAAAACTTACTAACTTTTTAGGGATATTTTACATTTATCCGAGAATCTCTTGACTCCTGACAACTTAGAGACATACATTTTATTCACGTTATAATTATGGTACATAAATCGTTCAGATTAACGACCGTAATGCTACTAATCTTGATGCAGGATCACAGCGTTGAATGAGTTTAAACACACGTGTCTTTAGGCATCTGAAATTGTAAATATTGAGAGAATTTTTTTAAATTTATCAACCTGAATTTAGCATAACGCGCGAAGCAGAAATGACTGTATGGGCCGTTAAAAGGAAAATGTTTAGCTACTGGCTTATAATATTTATGTAATATTAAGACAAACAAAAGAAAAACTAATGGCTTTGTTTCTTAGAAGATGAATTTTGGACGTATTCACGAATAAAGGTTTTTTGTTAACTGTTTTGGAATCTTCATTAAAAAATCGTTTCGTGTCGTTTTACAAAGTCAACAGTCCACAATGGAGTGCTTGTACCTACCCTGATGTATGGCAGTGAGGCATGGAACTGGAAGAGGAAAGATGAATGTAGACTGAATGCTGTTGAAATGAGATCCCTGAGGCGTATTTGTAGTAAAACCATGTATGATCGTGTGAGAAATGTGGAGATTCGAAAAGAATGCAAGGCTGATGTAAGCGTAATAAGTAAAATTAAGAAAGGAACCCTCAGATGGTTTGGGCATGTAGAGCGAATGAACAAAGAAAGGAGCGTAAGGAGAATATATGATGCAAGTGTGAATGGTTTAAGAAGTAGGGGACGTCCGAGGAAGACATGGCACGATCAAGTGAATTAGATACTTGAGTCGGGCCATATCAAGAGTCAGAAAAATAGAAGAGTATGTATGAGACGATGTATGAATGTGAATGAGGCAAAGAGTGTGTGCCAAGACCGAGGTGTTTGGCGGTCCATCCTCTCGGGAAAACGGCGTGATGGTTAGTTAGTTAGTTATAAAGGATTTGGGTCTGTTCTATTTTATAATGCAGCTTTTGTTTGTTTTTTTGCAATACCTCTATATCTGAGCCATGGAATAAAGAATAACACGAACCAGAAAATGAACTTCTGCTAAGTTACCAAACGTAGCGAACCATTCGGGGTAAACTATGACAGAGGTGTTGGTAATCCAATAAATGGTTCACGGGCCGGCAGTACCCATACTTGCCTCTCAAATTGAAAAACTTGTGACAAACGGCGCATCCGCTATTGCTGAACGCGTCCCTCATGGAATTTATTTATTTATCTGTTTATAAGATTTACACAGCACATTAAATATAATTTGTAAAGTTTTTTAAATAAATTACATGGTTTTGTACCTATTACGTAAATTTATTTTTATTTTATTTATTTATTTATAGATAGATACAAAAGAAAGTACAAGTTACACATTAGGAAGCTTTGCCTGTCCAACTAGGAATCTGTAAAATGTGAATAGGTAATTTCGCCTGGGTTTTAAAACTAAATTATGATGAAACTAATGAAAAGAATCAAACATTGGTTGACTAATAAAATATAAATATGTGGAGAAAATTTTACATTTTAAAATCAAAAATTATTTGCCCACTAAAGTTTAATAAAATGACAAGAAATTTAATAATTTTGTTTTGTATGTTCGCAGTGAATCGTGAAAAATGTCTAATTGTAATAATTATTTATAATGGGTATAGGTTGTGATTGCGCGAGTGATTGGTGAGTTATTTGCTGCATTGGTGTTGTGGGCTTCTATATGTAGAAGAGAAGTGTGCCTATTAATGTATTCTATTGTGATTTCGCTGCTGTGTTATCCAACATACACACAAGGGTGGATTAGATTATTTTGTTAACCTTGTAAAATCAATCGGTAAGATACTATTTTTAGGGTGAATTGCCTATTTCTGAAAAAAATTAAATTAAAGCCGATACAGACACAATCTACCGCCACAGAGAAGAACGTATATTATGCATTGTTAACTCAATTAATCCTAAAAGCTAATGCTGCTGATGTGCACATTAATTAATATCCATGGCATCTAGTAGCTAGTCCCCGGATAAACATACAAAATTGAATGAACCCTGTGACCGGCGCAGCGTCCCGACGCCTGGCATCCCGGCGTCAAGCGACATCAGAGTCACCCCGTGTTACCTTATGACTTCGTTATCTAGTATCTCTGCATCAGGGATGTGTAACCAATCGAGAAATGAATAAATATATTAAATTAAATTAAACAAAGAACTTCTTGTATACCACTATGTAATCATGCTTCGAAACCAATGGTTTCTTCGTCAGAATAATAAGAACATATCCTAACGAAATAACCATCGGTTTCGAAACATATCGATAATTATGATTATATAGTGGTGTACACAAAGTTCTTTGTTTCATTTTATTAAAAATGACGCCACAAACTGATTTTGCTAAGATTGAAGAAATATACTAAATATCAAGCTGATATTGTAATCCAGCCCTTTATCTAATAGGGTATAACCAGACAGTACCGGAAATTTGTCCCTTTTAAATCAAATTCTAGACGTATTGACTCTTTTTTCCAAAAAAACATAAATTGATTTTGAAAGATTGTTATTTTATATAATAAACTCACTATTAAATTTTTTAAAAACAAAGTAAATTTTTATTTTAATTAAAAGACAAAATAAATAATGACATCACAAAGTGAAAACCTTTCCGAAGAAGTTTTCTTCGAAAAAAAAAAAAGTAAATTTTTAATATACTAAGGTTATACCGTAGGTACCGTAAATATTGTATTACACAACACAAATTTCAAATTATCATATAATCATACAGCAAAGTAAATCAATAGATAATCTAGTAAAGACTATACAGAATTTAAATTATAGTTCAATTAAAATCATTAAAAAATAAATCTGAGAACGTGTTTTGTGACAAAAATACCTCAGTTTTTCTATTTATTTAAGGTCTTACAAACTAAAATATTGCAAATTTTTTTTACACGCTGATTTTGTTAATCATAAGTACTTGTAATTAAGTAGTTGATCAAAAAGTACTTACAATAAGTACACGATATTTAATCATTTATCATCATGCTTTCGGAGCATTTTTATTGCTTACTTGAATGTAGGTATATATTAAAGCAAATTTTGAATGAAATACATCGATATAAAATTTTTAGTTTAAAAAATTTGATACGGGGAATGATCGATCTTTCTCATCGGAACCTCCCTGTACAGTTGCAAGCATTTTGCTGGCCAATGGGTCTTAGAAACAAACAATATTTTACACTACTTAAGGCCACGCTTACCAGCTCAAAAAGAAAAATAAGGAGATTTATGGACGTACGAATGCTGGAGGGAGCGTGCTAATATTAAAAACGATAAAATTGTGCATATGTTTAATAACACGCGACTCGTTTAAAAAAAAACAAAAATATCGTGGGGGTTATGTTATTTAAAGAAACATTGTGATTTTTTTGTATCTTGTAAAATAACAGAAAGAAACTTGTAAATAATAATTTTCTAAGCATACTCTGCGATTTATTTCTATCGAGGGAATTTTAAATAATTAACGTTTCGGCGTGGGGAAAATATAGATATTATCTTAAACCACTTTTATTTTTTATATACTTTTTGCCGACCGAGTATACAACTACACTACAACCGTAACTTCTTCAGGGAAATATAATAACACGTCTAAAGTCTAACGGCCTTACTAAAAAAAAAACACTCCGCGGCCGTTAACCGCTGTTTCTGTAGCACGTTGTGTACATATTTTAAAACAAAACGTAACTAATAACAAATCGAAAATAATCGAACAAAATCGAACAAATGTATGAATTTTTCGGTTGGTTACGCTGAAAATTAGTCCATTTGCGCATGTGCAGTCCGCCATATTCTTTTCTAACGCGGACGGCAAATTATAGTTTGACAAATGAGATTTCACGTGCAGTTTGTACAATATTTTTATGGATAATTTCATTATGGATAATAATGGTATTATTCAACACAATTACTATTATTTGTGTTATTTTTGTCAGTTTTGGTCCGTTAATAACGTCATGTTCGTAATTTACTTCTGTGAACATAAAAATATAGGTTATTAATTATATAATGTTGTTTTTCCGATTTAGTTTAATAAAACTTCCATAAAAGTAATGTTATTTAATAAGAAAAATGCATGGTGCTTGTGTAAATAAAAAAAAAATTATAGGAATCAAGGTCTAAGTTTTACAAAAATAACTTTAAAATGTAAGGTATTTTCAGTTATTCTTGGGGAATTATTAATTTATTTTTTTATAATTTTTAATTGTATGAACGAGATAAAAAGTGAAGTGATAGTTTTGTTGCAAATTCATTAAATAACAGGACTGTGTTTTTTTAATTTCAAATATTTAAAATTTTTTCGATGTTTTAATAGAAAATGTTTGGTGTAATTTTTTTTTTCAATTTTTTTCACGTTTGAAGTTTAAAATACTGCAATTTGTAAACACTAAAGCATATTTTAAAATACAAAAATCTAAAAGGTAATTTTATCTATTTTCTAAAATGGCATTTGGTTTTACGACATTTTAAAAAATAAGAAATATATAGGACATTCAAAATATCTTAGAAAAAATTAGAAAAATTACAAATAAAACAGATATGTACAACAGTTAAACTACCCTCTTTAGCCGTGTAAGCGATGTACATATCTTTCCATGAACAATTTTTTGTCAGTTTTTAATTAGTAAGGTTTTTTCATGTACGGTCGTTTAACCATTGTTAAATTTTTTTAGAAAGTTTTTTAGTATGGCTGTAACAGTTTAGTAACATGAGGTATAAATAATATATATTTTATTTACAGTGCATTGAAAAAAATGGGCTGAAGCCATTGAAGGAATAATTTGAGTAAGGGTAGATGGATAATTGGAAAAATTAGAATTTTTCGAAATTTTCCTCTCACTTTGAACGTTAAGTCTGCAAAATTTTATTAAATATCAAAATTATGCTTTAAGGGGTTGAAAAAGGGAATGAGGTGTGTTTTTTTTGACCTTATTTTGAAGGTTAAGTTTTCAAAATTTCATCTTTGTGGAGTGGAATATACTCTAAGAACTGCCCCGGTGAAAGACCCCCATTCAAAATGGAAACGTTGCTTGAAATGGCTTTAGCCGTGTTTGGTGACCATATCTGAAAATACAGATATTTCCCCACCATCATTCTCGCAACTATCTTCCTACTCATAACTTACCCGAATTGGGAATGTCAATGCCTGACTTGCTCCAGACAGTTGAGAGCACTTGTGACTCTTGTGCAGTACTCATATAAAAAAAAGTTAACCTCCCGAGCGACAAAGTAATTTAAAACTTTTTTCTCAGATTGCTTAAGGAAATTTTTCCGCCCACATTAAAAAAATTATGCCTTCGAATTTGAATATGGAGACATACAAACTGATTATAGTTCTAAACAGCCAATGAATTCACCTATCTTTTGTTTATCTTATCCTACTAATATTATAAACGCGAAAGTTTGTATGGATGTATGTATGTTTGCTACTCTTGAAATCGAAATTTAATTAATGGGTTTTAATGAAACTTTACAATAATAGAACTCATACATCAGAATAACATATAGGCTATAATTTATAAAGTTAGCTATTTATTTTCAATATATTGAAAATAATAATAATTGTATGATAGAAAACGTCAAAATTTGAGAATGACATTTGGCAAAACAATGATTGTTAAATTAAAATTCTATTTTGGAAAATATTTAAATTAGTGAATTCATTTGAAGTACTCGCCTAATACTTTGAATCGAAACAAGAATTATACATTTTTTAAATAAATAGGTTAAGAATTTTGTTATAAACGTAGATGGTACCTAGGAAAAGAAAATAAATTACTCGAAGTACTGATCCTACGCAGACGAAGTCGCGGGCAGAAGCTTGTTATCACATATTCGTAGGATTTATAAAAAAATATTATTAAATCGTTAACTTTAAAACATTTTAATGAATCTAGAGAATATTTGCCATATTTTGGCAACAAAGCAATCCATGGTTTTTGGAAGTAGTGCTATATTGTGGCATAAATTGCTCTAGTGGATAAGCAATGCAACGATTAAAAATATGGATAATGTCCATACTCTCAGTTTGCAAATCTCAGTTATACGGTCTAAATTTCAGTTATATGGTTGAAAATCTCAGTTATATGGTTGAAAATCCCAGTTATATGGTTGAAAATCTCAGTTATATGGTTGAAAATCTCAGTTGTATGGTTGAAAATCTCAGTTATATGGTTGAAAATCTCAGTTATATGGTTGAAAATCTCAGTTATATGGTTGAAAATCTCAGTTATATGGTTGAAAATCCCTGGCCACCATGCATATTAATGAAGCTGCACACCACACAATATGCATTGCACATATATCTGTCCTCCCTAACCAAGTGGCTCCGTTGCAACCTATTACTTTAAATGTAAATCTATTCCCCGGTTCTAGTTACTCGTTCGCAAGTTGAGCGAATGTTGTAAAATCCTCCCATATCGCAGCAGTCAAACAGGATATTTAAGAGGAACGGCCGCGTGGCCTTTTTCATACAAATTTTAATTTTGGATTTAAGGCCAAATTACCAAAAGCTGACAGAATAATTATTTTTTTCATTGTAATAATACTAACAAATCAAAATGAAATATGAAAAAGAAGACATAAAAATAAAAAAGCTTATGATCGCAACTGGGACACGGACCCAGAACCTGTCGTCAAACCGGGACGAACGCGTCTCTCAATTTGGCCACTGAGACCTCTTATTTTGAAGAGGGTATTACCAGAGAATACCGGAAATTAGTCATTTTTAAATCAAATTCTAGACGTATTAACTTTTTTTTTTACAAAAAACATAAATTGATTTTGAAAGATTGTTATTTTATCTTGTACGTGCAGTTTTAAAATTTTAAAAAACTATGTTTATTTTTAATGTAATAAGGTTATACCGTTGGCCGTTGGCAGATTTGTTCAATTTTCAAACGACATATTGTATTATACAACACAAATTTCAAATCATATAATCATACAACAAAATAAGTCAATACATAATCTAGTAAACACAGTTAGAATTTAAATTTTAGTTAAATTAAAATCATTAAAAAATAAATCAGAGAACGTGTTTTATGACAAAAATACATCCTTTTTTCTATTTATTTAAGGTCTTCCAAACTAAAATATTTAGTTTTTTTTTTACACACTTATTTTGTTTAGACATTATTGAAAAATCATAAATACTTATGATCAAAAAGTACTTACAATAAGTACACGATATTTAATAACTTATCGTCGTGCGTTTTGAGCATTTTTATTGCTTACTTGAATGTAGGTATGTAATAAAGCAAGTTTTGAATGAAATAAATCGATATTACATTTTTAATTTAAAAAAATTTAATCGCTTTTTCTCATTGTACAGTTGCAAGCATTTCTAAACTTTTATTCTCAACCGCTGGTCAATCGCTCCTAAGTCATTTTTGTTAATCTTATCAACTTCTGATTTTCTCTTAATTTTCTATTTCTTATTTTATTTAGGTTTCTTAGTATTTAGCTTCTTCTTCAATGTTATATTAAATTGATGAGAATATCCTTTTAACATAATGGGAGTTGTTCTAAAAATAATTCAATTATTTTTTCAATTAAAAATCTATTGCAAATATCTAGTACGGATACGTGAAATTTGTTTATTTTTGCTTTAAAATATTAAATGTAGGTACCTAAATAAAGAAAAAAAATTAATTGTTCATACCCTTCTGATATCATACTCAACTGCCATCTGTTGGAATTACTAACTTAGCTATCGACATCTATTGAAGGAAGATGAAACTATGTTAATAATAAATACTCTACACTTACCCTACCTATTGAGTAAATATAGTGATAAAAAATTAAATATAATTTAAAAAATAAATTTGTATTCGTAGAAATTTTTATTTATTAACTACAAATTTGTGTTAACAACACAAATCAGTCGTTTATAATTTGCATTTACGCCTATCAAAATGCTTTTTTATCATTTTTATTTAAATTTCATCGTATTTTCATTGTAAATAAATTAAAATTATTTTTCTCAAATAAAAATAATTATTATTGACTCTTATCACAAATAATTGCCCAAGTTGCCTCTTAAATCACTAAAAAATGATTTATCAAAACCATAAACACATAACGTAGCATACATCTTACCAGATATTTGATATAATATATAATTTAGACAAAAAAATTGAAAAATCAGTTTGGTTAAGTATTTTCGCCTCAAATCCAAAATTAAGTTCTGTATGAAAAGGGCTGCGCAGCCGTTACCCTTAAGGTTTTATGCAAGTATGGAAGCCAAAATCATGCATTAATTAATGGGAGAAGGAGTTTTTCACTGAGAATAACTGGTAGAGTATTCAAAGGATAAAGTCAGAAACTATCTTGTGACCAAGAATAAACCCGATTAGAGATTAAGAACTCTTCATTGTTCGGTGCTATATATTCTTTTGTGTGGGATTGAAACTTGGACAGTAATCCGTGCATTAACTTGGAAGACCATATAAGCTTTCGTAGTGTACAAAGAAATTCTTAAAATTAGTCTGTGAAGCTGAAAAATTGGTAAGAAAATTTTTAGAGACCTTCAGTATTTATAATATAATTTGTAGGGAAAGATTCGTTTGTAATTTTCAGGGGAATTTATGCAATAATCGGAATGATGACACACCTACTTTAAGCGGTTTTGCCTTTCAAAACGGTTTTTTTTAAAGTATTAAGTTATTTTTTTACCACAAAAATGTATCCCGGGATGCGACTTATATAATTTCAATTGAAACATTCTTCCGTTTATGTCATTTGCTGTGAAATTTATTCATTACAACGGAGAGCAGTAGTTTTTTTATGAATTACGAACTAGGTGGATTTATTATAATATTTTTCACTACAAAGCAAAGAATTTTATTTTGTTTCGTCAGGAATTTTAAAATTTTATTTTATTTCTTAAGAGAAACGCTTGCACGGACGCTTTCGGCCCGTTTCATACAAATCTTAATTTTGGATTTGAGAAAAAAATACCCAACCAAACTGAAAAATTATTTTTGTTATCAAAAGGTATATCAAATATCTATTGCAGACAGTTGCTATTTAATTTATTCTTGCTTTAAATTACAGAATACTAGCTGACCCGCAAACTTCGTACCGCCTCAGAATCAATAAATGTTGTGTTTAATTTATTAGCTGAATTAAATTAAGTTTTTATTAATAATAATAATAATTGGATAATTTGTAGAGCGCCGTTTTTGTGATAAATCACATTAAGTTAAAATAAATACTCAAAATCAAAATTAAAAAGTATTTTAATTATATTGAAATGAATGTAATTCACGTGGCAGAAAGGTATTTGCTTTATTGAAGCAAATCGAAGTAATGCTCGATTGAAAGCTTCGTTCATTCCACGATCTGGCGTTGGCATTCCTAACTTGACTAAAAAACTGCCACACATGAGGTAACACATGTCTTCGATCAATAACAAAGCCCGATTATTATTATGTATCTCCTAATTCACCTGGAGATCGGGATTCCCTGAACTGACATGAATTAGATGTAAAATGTCTTCAGATATTATGTAATAATTGTAACTGTTCAACATTTTACTTGGATTCGATGGGAATCATATCGAAATAAAACAGCAAAAATTTTGCGTTTCTGACTTGGAGATGCAGAAACAATTGCTTCTGCGATCGTCATGCCCCAATAAGTATCGTCTTCAAAGGAAATTGAGCTGTTGACTAAGCACGAACTATTCGGCACACTACACCATTGACAGTTCGAATTGATTAAAAGCATGTCGACCAACGCACATTATTTGAAAAGCCGTTCCATACAAAATATATGAAAAACATAATTGTCTTCATAATTATTTTTCCCGTGATTTTTTCAGATGTTTTAATAATTATTCTGTTAATCAAGACGACAAATCCAACAAATCAAAGATCATAAAAATCGGTCCAGCCGTTCTTGAGTTATAAATGGTGTAACTAACCCGACTTTGTTTTATATATATATATTTATTTTTTTTCTTTTATATATTCAATAATATTATTATTCAATGTATAAAAAACAGTTTATTATAAACAAGTTCTGCTTCGTAATTATTATTATGTGTTACAGCTGTTTCGCCCTCTGAAGGCATTGTCAAACTGGTGTCAAAACCACTTACAGACGATGAATTTATACTAAATCTAAATCGATATTTACGATGACTCATTTCTAATTTCTTAGTAAAATTGCTGAAGATATTAATGGTTGTTATTTCCCTAATTGTAAATTCCCCAATTGCATTGTTAAAATTCAACTGAAGGTCGCTATGCACTCTAATTATGTTGTTAGTCATTTGCAAATGATGACTCATGGTTTTTTTATATATATATATTTTTTAATATTATATATATTATCCAGCATAATTAAGTATTTAAAATTGGTTTGAACATATCTAAAAGCGGTGAGTATATTATATTTTTTTGTTCATTTATTAAAATGGCTCTAGGATTATTATTATGTTTATTAATTTCCAATTTAAATTACAAATTACCTATTTACATCGGAATAAAAACCTGTCGTTTACATATTGAAATTACTACTTAAAGAAACGAATTTTAAACGATTTTTAATTTTATTTTTCATTATAATAACACCGAGGAAACGTCAGATTTTTTTAAAAATAATTATAAATACTGACAAAAAAATTCCAATGGTGCCTCTAAAATAAACCAAAACTGATTTATCATTGAAGAAGAAGATAACAATAATAATCTAATTTTTGAAAATATGAAAATCAACAAGACACAGAAAAATAATAAAAGATAATGGTCGCAACTGGGACAAAAAATAAAATAATAATACATAAAAATAAAATCGGACATATTTATCCGAGACACTATCTAGGTAACATATGCATTCTT
This sequence comes from Limnephilus auricula, assembly GCA_951813805.1. Lineage (NCBI taxonomy): Eukaryota > Metazoa > Arthropoda > Insecta > Trichoptera > Limnephilidae > Limnephilus > Limnephilus auricula. The sequence goes on from OX638412.1 coordinate 8,977,771, forward strand.
TGAATACTTGTTTCCAATAATAAAGGTAGCTGCCAATAGTATGGAAAAAAAAGAAAAAAAAAACATTAGTCAAAGATAATATTGTTAATTCTGAAATTTGAAATATGAAGTTGACAATTACGACAGTCTCATAACATATCGCAGTGGCCCAATTGGTAGAGGTGTATGTCCCGGTAAGACGTAAGGTTCTGGGTTCTTGTCCCAGTTGCGACCATTATCTTTTATTATTTTTCTGTGTCTTGTTAATTTTCATATTTAAAAAAAATGGATTATTATTGTTATCTTCTTCTTCAATGATATATTACATTGATGGGAATAACCTTCAAAAGTTAAAAAAGAAAGTTTTTCTTATAAATAAAAAAAATCAAAACTGATTTCTTTAATTACATATGCGTCATCATTTAAAAGCAAAAAAAATAAAGTTGCTGCTGTCCGCACTAGATATTTGATAAACCTTTTGATTACAAAAATATTTTTTCAGTTTGGTTCGGTATTTCGGCCTCAAATCCAAAATTAAGTTTAGTGTGAAACTGGCCGAAAGCCATTAAACATTTTCGGGTTACGAATAACACGATAATATTTTTTATTAATAACAAATTTAAAACATCATGTATGCATGCAATACATGTCTGTAAGTATCTATATAAATCCCTAAGTTCGACGAACATTTATTGATTGACTGTGCTTTTGGGGTAGGTGACCTTTACTAAAACGTTGACGTGATTTTACCCCTAAAATATTGTTTCAAAATTTTATAGGATAAGTCATTAAAGGGCAAGGGGTAATTAGATGCATGGACGTGGGGGTCGGTGGAAGAGGGTTCATCTTTGATATATTGTGGCGCTTGTTAATCTCTGCCTACCCTTTGATGTAGGCCTGAAAGGACTTAATTAACGGACTGCTTCCACCTTTAATAAAGCCGCCTTGTCATGGACCCCCAAAAAAATATTTAATGAAGAGACTGCAGAGGTACCTATTTTGACATGTAGAAGACAATAAGAAGAAACGGGTATAATGTTGATTAAAAAATATGATTATTATGGCATTTTTATTTTATTTTTATGTTGACGAATAAATTTTCTACAGCGAGTCAAAATTTTCCATTTTTGTAATAAATGCCAAAACGACATTTTGGACGGGTGACGTCATAAGCGTTGCCCGGATTTGAAAAAATTCTGACAGTAGTGCTTTTTTGTTTGTTGACGTGCGTATGTAACGTCATTGCCAACCACGGGCCGTTTTGGTTTTGTCAGTTTTTTTACGTTTTTAAAACCAATAAATTTGAACGAAAACAAAAAAAAACAAACATTTTTATTAGGATGATTAAAATCAGAAAAACGATCTTTAAATTTTCCATACATTTTCAACAAAATCCCTCGTTTGTGAAAATACCCTATTCCATTTAAAACAAAATATTATAAGAATTAAAAAAAATTTTCCACTTAATTTCTTTCTGACCGTAACCGGTTTCAGCCTGTTCTTCGGGATTGGTCACCAGGCTTAAATATTAAAATTAAATATTTTTATATATTAAAAAAAAAAATAGTTAGTTTGGGAACAGTAGACATTTTTCTCTTATTTAATAAATCAAAACGAAAATTTTCTCCGAAATTATAAGAAATATATATATGTCTGTATATTTTATATAATTATATACCTACTTAAACTTTATTTTAGTTTTATTTTAATGAATATATATTTTTTGTTTTGTGAATACCTACCTTACCAGAGTCCCAACTACTCCCGTCTGGAGCCAGTGAGACTATGGTATCCCCGATTGCGGTACGTTGTGAGGCTGAAGGCAATTGCGAAGGAAAAGTATACGGGGGAGAGGAAGGCGAGGAAGTACCTGGTTATTCAGATTTAATCACCAAACACGGCTAAAGCCATTTCAAGAACATTTAAATTCTGAATGGTGGTCTTACACCAGAGCAATACTGAGAGTACCTTCCACTCTGGAACGTGCCGCAAATATACCTTATATTATTTTAAATGATAAAATTGTAAAAACACAAATCATCAATTAAAATTATCTGCGTACGCTGGGATATGAACCCGCGACCTCCGGATCGCTAGTCTTACCCGTCGACCACGGAGGCCGGCAAATAAGAACTTATATACACGGAGAAAAATGAACTGTTAAAAACGGGACTGAAGTTCTTACGAACAAATTAACAGTGATTCAATATTTATTGGCGGTAAAATACGTACGAAATTACGTATACCAACAAATTATTCTTAATGTTCCCGCCAATAAACATTGAAACACTGTTAATTTGTTCGTAAGAACTTCAGTCCCGTGTTTAACCGTTCTACGAATAAAATGATCGTATTTTCTATTAAAATGTTCGTTTTTTCAAATAACATTTTTCTCCGTGTAGGTACTTTTTCTTCCCCATTTCTTTCCCCTCCCCACTACTTTCAACTACCTTCAACTACCTCATAACCTACCACTAATAGGGATGCCATAATCTCATTTTCTCCAGACGTGAGCAGTTGGGACTCTTGTGCGGTATTCACATAAAAAATTACCAACTGCACGCCACTGATATTAACACCTACATACAGATACATCATTCTCCTTCATTATCTGTCCGTTTTTCTTCGTAATTAATTGTTACAGTGATTAATGTACCATCTTGACGTTGGGAATAGCAGTTAATTACATAAAGGGGAAGGAAAGGAGAAAGATTTTGGCTTAGTTAGTGCTGACCAATCTTCTCCTTTTTGGTAATACTATATTATTTATCGACAAGTCTATAAATGCCATTTATCTGATTTATGAAGCGATACGAGACAGTTTAGTTCAGTGACGTACACCTTTTACAGCACAAGAGTTAATAGATTATTTTTTCCTTTTCTTCGTCTTTCTTTCGTACGGCATATATAACTGAAAATTTTACATTAAAATAAATATCAGTAAAGATAAAAGTTTTTAAAATGTAAATAGTAATAAATCTATTTTTGAAACTGATAATTCGTGGTGGATTTCCATTATAATAGTATAAAACGGTTCCATGTCTAATCGGACTATGAGATCTCAGCGTCTGAATTCCCATAGTAAATGTATTCAGACACCTCACATGATAATTCATCACATCATAACTCACATTAACCTACACTTCCATTTCCCCCCCTCCCCCCCTCACCTAACTTTTTTTTATTTTTATATGTTTATTCAGTTTTAATTTTACAATATTTTATTTTACAAATCTTACGAAACTGATCAATTAGTTTGATTGTAAGAAATCTAACCTAACCTAACCTAACCTAAAATAACCTAACCTAAGGTTGAAAACCCCAATTATCAGTTTTCGACGCTTCGAGACATGATGAATTATCATATGAGGAAAAATTTGTACTCAATATTCACACACTTAAAAAGTTTTCACTGAGTAGAACGGTCACCAATAAAACAAACTAAAAACTTTTCCCACTTTAATTTATTGACCGTAACCGGTTTCAGCTTGTCAAAGCCATCTTTTCAGACTGGTAAAAAATATTCTTAACCTACGGATTTTATACAGTATGCAGGGCGGTGGTCTACAAGGATTTTATTCAATTATATTGGTTTTATTACATTATTTGCTAAGTCATCTTTGAGTGTCCAACTTTCCAATTATTTTGGTTATTCCCTGTAGGCTAATTACCTGGGGTTGGTAGCTTACATACTGTATTCTTTCCAAACACTTCCGTTCCACTGTAATACAAAATCCTTGTAGACCACCCCCCACCCTAATATGTTGTGTATAAAATCCGTGGGTTTAGAATAATTTGTACCAGTCTGAAGATGGCTTTGACAAGCTGAAACCGAATAAATTAAAGTGGAAAAGGTTTTAAATTTGTTTTATTATACCATTCGTAATAAATCATATGACTCTGGCGATGTGTCAGATAACAAATTTAGAAGTTAGAGTCTGTCAAAATTATCTAGAAGTTTAATAAAATGAAAAACTTTATTTTATTACTGCGAAAGAATATCTTCTTCTTCCTTGCACTGTCCCAACTCATTGCCTAGGTAGGCTGCTGGGGTCGGCTCTCCTCGTTCTCAGGTTGTAGCTTCTTCGGTTCTGGGCATCGCTTTCATCCAGGCCGTTTCTACCTACTTAGGATTTTGGAGCATTGAATCATCCAGGAGTTCTTTGGTCTTCCTCTGGATAACTGTCGATGAAGCTCCATAGACATTGCCTGCTTCACTGGGTGGTCTGGTGGTCTCCGTCTTATGTGACCATACCATCTCAACTGTCGTTCCTCTAGATTATTGTTTTTGTCCGTGACACCCAGACTACCACGAATGCGTAAGAATATATTTAAAGTTTTTTAGTTTTACATTAGCGCCACACAGGAGGCCCTGAGAAAAAATCCTTTTTAGGTAAAGGAAGGAAAGGCAGTTCTAGGAAGGAAAAAGATATGAGGGGTGGGTAAGAATCTGGAGTCAATTGTCCAGGAGTGACGGACTTATAAATCCATCCCTCCACTGCAAGGCAATGGGTTGATAGAGGTCTAGGTTAGGTCTCCATCAAACAGTCTCTCCCGATCCGCCCGCCAAGCAGCTGGTGGGCTGGCGCATCTGCTGCCAAGACCTAGACCCATCACCCCATGAATATGGGCACCCCTCTTTAGTCACCAAACTTAACCGAATAAGTCGGGGACGCCCGAGGAAAACATGATCAAATGAATCAGATACATATTTGAGTCAGGCCATGTCAGTCAGAATAATAGAAGAGTACCACAGACATATTATTCATAGACTAGAGAATCAGGGAGAGGGGTAATAACCAACTGTGGCGGGGCGGAGAGGGATGAGTTGACGGTAACGATATGTGATTCGTCCATACTTCAATATGACAGTATATAGGCATCACGCATTATAATATCACCATTTAGCTCTTTAAAGTATAATCTGCTTTTGAATGAATAGACCTTTTTACATGGGAGCGCGAATTGTTCGCCCGGTTTGAACAAACTTGTGTAATCCATATAAAATGAAGAAAGGTTCGCTTGTTTTGAGAGTCGAATATTTTGTTACCGTGTTTAGTTAAGACACTTTTACAAATGTTTTATAATTTACTTATCCCAGTAAACTGTAACGTGCACACGACGGGACCGGGAATTTCGGTTGCTTACGCTTCATGTCTCTCGTTGTGATAAAACTGATCATATTATATGATGTGAATAAGCTTAAAATAATGACAAATAATGCCTGCATATGGAAGGTAATACGACAATTGGGTTTATACTCTTTTTCACTTCTATTTTTACATGTTTTAATAGCACAAGTTACCATTTTTGCCGTGTTATTTCGTAAAATGTACTGATAAGAGCTCGACGCTAGTCCGCACAAGAATGATGACGTCACATTTTCTAGATTCACGCGAACCTATACGCCAGCCCAGCCGGTTCCATGGAAACCAGAATTAAGGAGGGGGAAATAATATGCTTTTATCACTTAGGGCAGGTCTAACATATTCATATGTCTATGAAGAGTACGTATGAGACGATGCATTAATGTGTATGAGGCAACGAGTGTGTGCCAAGACTGAGATGTTTGGCGGTCCATCCTCTCTGTTTACCCCTGCGAGGAAACGGAGTGAAGGTTAGTTAGTTAGTTGATTTAGAAGAAAAACTTCATTTACATTTTTTACAATATTAGGAATCACTGATTAAAGTAAGTCAACATGTTATGTTCCTTAACACTAGTTGGGAATTGATCACGTGCGTTGTGCGGAATGTCTCGATGAAGCTATTGTGAAACCAGCCTACAAAAATATTCCGTGAGATACAAATAAATCTCAATGTTTTCCGATTTTTCCGTTTCTCCTTTATTTGCCCCGCGTGTAAATAATTTAAAAATCTCAATTTTAGACAAGTAATTTGCTGAATATTTTCACATAATAATGTAGTTACAAGAAATCTGGCATATATACAATCAACGGGTGTTCAATCAAGCCTATGACACGATGTTTATTTGGTATAAACACTACTAGCGTTCCCCATATAATTAATCTGTGGTTATTCTTGGCACATTCAGCGCCTGGAATATACGAGAATTGGTTTGAACCATGTTCAAATTTGTGAAAAATATTCACATTTCAGAATATTCACATTATAAAATATTAGGATAGTTTATTTAAAAAAATTTTAACAATTCATAAAATATTTGAAGTGAATTTTAAGGTTTTGTGTAAGTTCTTTTGAAGTTCTGTTATTATAATAATTTATAGGTTAGTTGCTTCATAAAACTGAAATAATCACAGCACTTGAATAGAACTTTCACAGAACGTGAAAATTAAAATTTGTTGAATTGTAAATTTTTTTTTAAACAACCTATCATTATTAGTTTTTTTTTAGCGCAGACCCCTGAAATATCATCACGGGATGGTCTGAATTCTTGGCAAGTCAGTTCCAATTTTGAAAATGCCAAAAAAAATTTTTTTGGTTCAATATTATATTTTAGGTGGTACATACCTATTTTCGTTGTTTGGTTTTTAGTTGTTGAGGTAGCGCAACACGGCATAACACCCCAAAAACCAACAACAAAAATGCTTTTGGCCATGAAAATCTAAAAACGTATCGGTACATACCTACTTTATTGCTATTCTGAATTCTTCACACAATTGATTACATTTTTGAAAATGACACTTAAATTTACAGTAAAATTGAGTTTGAGATTAATATTTCACGTACACATAACTGGAATAGTATTTTTGATAGTGAAGAGATTAACCGAAGTAGGAACATTTTATCTTACTTCGGTAAAGATCACGCTTTTTATGATTTTGTGTTCGGGGATCAAAGAGAATGTAATAAATACTGATTTAACCATTTATTTCCCTTTGCGTCGACGTGTACATTACCATAGGAACTTAAAGCTGAAGGAATCTCTCCTTCAGTGATTTTGTGTATTAAAAATTATATAAATTTTTAGTTGTATGTCTGGAGTAAGGACATTTAATCTTACTTTTGGCGATATTGATCAAATATTTGATTTTAATTTTTTGAACAGCCCCCAAATATGCGTCACATCATCAAGATCACCGCACGAGCGGTTCCGCTGGAATCCGTATTGATGGTCGTTAATAATTTTGTTCCTCTCGATGTATGTAAGCAGTTTGTCGTTGATCACACGTTCCATCACCTTGGATATCGTATACCTCATCGGGTTTGAGCGGTCACCCTTCTTTGAAATAGGAAGGATAACCGTTTTTTTCCAACCAGAGGGTACAGAGCCAGAATTCAGGGACATTTTAAAATTATTACAAAATAGTAAACAGTTTTACAAATTGCGATTTATTGAAATGTGTACAGAATGTGCATTTTATTGCATTGGACAATGTTTTGATTTTGAAGTCTTAAAATGAAATAGCATTTCAGTGACTATTGTGTACCATGTGCATTTCTATTACTAATCTGGACACTGGCCAAACAATCACAGTTGTTACATTCCATAAGCTAAAATTAAATATTATTACTAATTTTGATACATAGTAAAAACCCGTGATAATGAGGAAACATTCTGGAGAGAATCAATTATATAAAAGGACAATTGTTTGAAAAACACAATTTACAAATAAGCTTATCAATATTTGAAATTCTTCTAATACCCACTGGAGATACAGCGCAATTTACTACTTTTTTCTCGGATTGCTCTAGATTTTTTTGTAATAATTATTATTGTTGCAATGTTGGCCCAACGCCGCGGCCGCACCAAAAATCATACCGCTAAATTTTGATACGGAGACATATCAATCGAATAGAGTGCTTTATAGCCAATGAATTCAACTATTTTTAAATAATTTTTCCATATTTTTAGGATTCTTAAAAAAATATTAAAAAATCATAAACATTATAAAATTTTACCAATGGTAGGAAAATGTTGTCCAATTTTAAACGGTTGTCATCGCAGAAAAATAAAAGCCGTCCATATTTTGCCCTTAGTCACTCCAGTGGATACAGTAGTAAGTGAAATTTGTGCTTGTGTCGTGACGGAGGACTTAGGATGGAGCTAAATAAATAAATTATTTACAATGTTTTGAGTGTATTAATTTCCCGGCAGATATAAGCGGTAGCTGCAGGACATTGCATTTTTTTCCTGTCGTTTATGTCAACATATTTACAAAAACATTGGAGGGGTTCTTTGACATTGACGAGATGTAAGTGTGTGTAAGATAGGTCAGTAAAAATGTTTTACTTCTCTATAGAGAATGACGACATTTGATCAATTTCTGCAGGAGTAATGATGCATTTCCCTTTTATGGATCATGGATACACCAAAATCTCAAATAATAGGGAAACATCGAAATGCTCATTTAAAATAAATAGGTAGTCAGCCATATTACGAACAAAGCATTCACTAACACCTCTGCCATAGGTCACCCCAAGTGACAAGCTAATCTCGGTGACTTAGCAGGGGTGCCCGGGTCTATTGGATGACATTTGTCCAGATTTTGGCAGTGGATGCTTCTGACCACTATCCTGCCTGGCGGGTCAGATTGGGAGAGGCTGGTTAAAATAGACACTTTGATCTTGCCAGCCGGACTCTACACCCATCACCTTGCCGGTAGGGATGATTCATACATCATTCTTGGTTACATTGACCCCAGATTCCTACTCACCCATCATACCTGCTCCTTCTTCTCCACCCCTTCATTTCCATAAAATATATTCTGCACAGCATCCCAAAAAAATACAAAGTTCCCAAGTGAAATATTTCTTCTCAGAGCCTCCCGTATGGAGCTAATGAAAAAAAAATCACAATAGCTGTGCATTTACTGCTTTGATAACAATGATCTGTAAGGATTTTGTTAGTTTATTTTGGGGAAACTCTGCAAAGTCAGTAACCTCTATGCGAATCAATATACTAAAACCAACAAACGCGCAGAAGTAAAACCTTTATTATGATACTGCACCGAATTCATCGATATTAAAAACGTGACATGGCGCAAACCAATCCTAGCGCCAGACGTTATACGCATTATTTAGAGTGATGTGTCGCGATCAAGCTTGCGACCACCGTTCTCACTGAATCTCTAGCAACAGACACCGAACGTAATGCGATATACGACATATCTTTATTAACGATCTTATAACTGTAGAGAAAATAAAATACTAATGTAATGAAATACTAATGTAATGTAATGAAATTGTAAACCAATTTTATTTAACGAAATCAGTAAATGAAGTCGTATATATTGACTCAGAATCAATTTATGGACTCGCTGCCCTAGTGCATTTATGTTCAATAGACCATTTGCAAATTTTACAGGGGACGTTTGTTTTTGTTTTTTTACAGGCAAATTCTAAATAATTCTCGACTGTAGTCATTTCGTTTTATACCGTATTCAATAGACATGTATAAAATGAAATGACTAAAGTCGAGAATTATTTAGAATTTGCCTGTAAAAAACAAAAACAAACGTCCCCTGTAAAATTTGCAAATGGTCTATTGAACATACAAGCACTAGGGCAGCGGACTGTAATCATAAATTTTAAGTTCAAATTTTATTAGAACAACTCTCTCTTTATAACTTTTGAAAGTTTTCCCCATCAATGTAATACATCATTGAAGTAGAAGTTAACCACTCGAACGCTTTTTGCCACAATATGGCAGTATTTCCAAAACCACGGATTGCTTTGCTGCCAAAATATGGCAAACATTCTCTAAATTCTTTAAAATGTTTTAAAGTTAACGATTTTATAATATTTTTTTTATAAATACTACGAATATGTGATAGTAGTCGAAAGATAGGTGAATTCATTGGCTACATTATAGAACTATAATCAGTTTGTATGTCTCGATATTCAAGTTCGGAGGTATGATTTTTTTAATGTGGGCGGAAAATGTCCTTATGCAAACCGAGAAAAAAAATTAAAATTGCTCTGTCGCTCTAGTGGTTAACACTAATAATCTAAACTAAAATATGAAAAAGAACAAGACACAGAAAAATTAACTTACCGGCACAAACGCCATTCCAATTACGCTACTGCCACCTCTTATTCAAACATCATATTTCAAATTTCAGAATTAACAATATTGTATTCGACTAATGTTTTTTCCATATTATTTGACAGCTATCTTTTCTAATGGAAATAGATGTTCTGTGAACTGGTTTGTAACCCAGATAAATATAAATTTTGAAACCTATGGACTTTATTTGTAAAAGTCTAAATGTATATTCAAATTTTATTATAAGAATTCCATTTTTATAACTTTTGAAGGTTATTCCCATCAATGTAATATATCATTGAAGAAGAAGATTATTAGTGTTATCTGCTTCTTGATGAAATTTTAAATTCGTTTCAAGTTGTTACAATTTTGAAGGAGTTGGTAAAGATTTTTTTATATTTGTAAAGGACTGACTTATCCTTGTCTTTTGTGAGAGATACTAGTGGTATTCACTGAAAAATCACATATATATTTGAAATTATCCACACCGGGGGGTACGCTAAGGCCACCTAGCACACTCAATCGATAAGGATTGATAGGATAACTTCTCATCATTCCCAACGTACAAACAACAGTTGATGTCGAATATATTAAGGAAACTTAGTCATTGTGAAATGTCACTTATTCGTTGGCGATACGCATTCATGCTAGGGAACGATGATAAGTTACCGAAAGTTATCCTATCAATCCTTATCGGTCGAGTGTGCTAGGTGGCCTTACCGTCGTAATGCCCCTGAAGAAGAAGAACTTCAAAAATTAAGCGGCATCTCACTTCGGCGGTTGGTGCGAGGCTCCTTCCAAAAGCTGTAAGGCTCGATGGCTTGTATCAAATGTATATATCGTGACACATCCACCATTTCTTTCGTCATTATGTACTTCGGAAATCTGAATAATTATTGTAGGCAAGCCAGATCAGATCTGGGTTTAACCGTACGAAATAATTAAGTCAAGAATATGTTGGTGAAATCCAAACGATCTGTACCGTCCTCAACACATGAGTATTAATACGAAAATACAGGACACTTATATCATTGAAAAAATAATAAAAAACATTAACGGCCTTACTAAAAAAAACATTCCGCGGCCGTTAAACGGTGTTTCTGTAGCACGTTGTGTAAAGTCTGTACATTTCGTTTTTCAAATTTTTACTAAACAAAATATATGGTTTTGATCTGACAACGTCGCCATTTTACCAGCCTTACTAATAAACTTTCTGAAAAATTTGTACAATGGTCAAACAACCATGTATGAAGAATCCTTACTAATTAAGAACTGACAAAAATTTGTTCATAGAAAGATATGTACATTGCTTACACGGCCAAGGAGGGTAGTTTATCTGTTGTATATATTTGTTCCATTTGTAATTTTCAACGAATTTCGATTTTTTTTTTAATGTCCTATATATTTATTATTTTTTGAGATGTCGTAAAAAAAAATACCATTTTAGAACCAAAATTTAATTACCTTTAAGATTTTCATATCTAAAATATACTTAAATGTTTAAAAATTGTAGTATTTTAAGCTTCAAACATCAAGTTGAAAAAAAAACTCACTTACCCCAAACACTTTCTATTAAAACATTGAAATATTTGGAAAAATTCAAAATTCAAAAAACACAGTCCTTTTATTTAATGATTTGGAAATAAAACTGTCACCTCACATTTTACTCCTTCACACAATAAAAAAATTTAAAAAAATCTTGAAATTCGCTTTTCATTTCCAAAAAATTACATTAAAAAAACTCACGTTTGAATACATTGCTTGCACATCTTAAGACATTCATTTCTTTGATACGTTTACTAAAATATGTATTAGACATTTTAGTCACAAAAAAACATCACTTTCAAGAATTTATAATAAAATAAAGATCTTAAAATGCAAATTATTTCTGAATATAACCTACAGAACCATTTTCTGACAGCTCAATTTAGAACACACGATTTTTGCGTCACAATTTGACTTAAACTAACGAAAAACAACACAAATTAATAGTAAATATATTGATTACATGAATATAAGTGCGAATTAGTCATAAATATTGAAATCATTAACGAAAACATCATATTAATCACACAAACAATCGCGACCGACTTTCTTCTGCATTCGCGGCTATTTTTTTCAGCGGTAAAGCAATGCGCAGGCGCATCAATCACACCACCTAGCGGATTATTATGAAAACTCCAATTTAAACAAGTAAAACACGGCGTTGCCAAATCTAAAGATTCACAAAAACACCGTTTAACGGCCGCGGAGTGTTTTTTTTTAGTAAGGCTCTTAATGTTTTACGAAAGGTTAGAAAATGTGCTCCAATTTTGGTCCGATATCAGTCGCAGAAAAATAAAAGCGGTCCAAATTTGGACCTAAATCGCTCCAGTGGTTAGTCTATAATCCTGATACTAATCCAAAGCTTACATTATATAATGATTTATGCTAATCTTGTGATAACTGGAGAATCCATCCAATTTATGGAATTATCCAATCTCCTGGAAACATAAACACATTGGCCCGTCTACAATCTACATTCTACATAATATTAATTAATAACTACAATATGTACTAAATTAAATGCTGGTGTTAAATTATTAGACTGTATTATTTTAATAGGTACAACATATATCCATCAACTTGGCGAGTTTTATGGATCATGTAAATATTTATTCCAACACTATCCCTAAACTCTATTCACACTCCTAAACTGTATAAACACTATTATATACAGAAATATGTAATAAGCGTAGGTTGTTCAATGAAACACTAGTATATATTGCATCATTTGGCGGGTAAGAGGTAGCCCGCCGTAGCTCAGTAGATCAGAGCACCTGACCGGACATCAGAAGGACACGGGTTCTAGTCCCGCCGCGGCAGGTATCTTTTTTTTATGTGGATGGGTGTTTCAGGCTGATAATTATTGCTTATAATAATTGTTACCCTTTGTGCTATGCATAAAACTCTTGTCTTAAACATTAGTTTATCAATTAAAAATAATGTATAAACACCATTCCTTTATTTTCATAACATAACATTATTCCCGTATCTATCTATCTAATCGCTGTATTTTTCAGATTTGGTTCTTGTATTTTTATTACTTGTGTGTAACTTTTACTAGCAACAAAATGTATAATATTTTTTTTTACTCTAAATAAATAAATAAATAATATATGTACATATATTTTTTAGCAGATTATCTATTTTTACCTAAATTATATTTTATGTTACCTGCTTAACCACTGGAGCGCTTTTTGCCACAATATGGCACTATTTCCAAAACAACGGATTGCTTTGTTGCCAAAATGTGAATTTTTATTTTTTTATTAAAGCTACTATGTAATATATTGTACATTCAAAATATAACAAAATAAAAATTCTCTAGGTTCTTTAAAATGTTTTAAAGTTAACGATTTAATAATATATTTTTATAAATCCTACGAATATGTGATAATAAACAAAAGATAGGTGAATTCATTGGCTATACAGAACTATAATCAGTTTGTATGTCTCTATATTCAAATTCAGAGGTATGATTTTTTTAATGTGGACGGAAAAATTTTCTTTAGCAATCCGAGGAAAAAGTTTTAAATTGCTCTGTCACTCCAGTGGTTATGTAAACTCTTACATTTTATGTAACCTGTTTTTTGTTTCTTGTATTTTATGTTTCATGTATTTTGTCAACTCTTTATTTTTATTCAATTTTTATAAGAAAAACTCTATTTTTATAGCATTTGAAGGTTATTTCCATCAATGTAATATATCGTTGAAGAAGAAGATAATAATAATAATCTAAATTAAAATTTGAAAATAAACAAGACACAGAAAAAATAAATGATAACGGTTGCGTACAAGTATACCGTTTAAGGTTCTCAAATATAGGTTTTAAGAGAGGTACTGGACTAACTTTGATCAGTGATTCCTCACAATATTTGGAGATAAAATGTTAATGAAATATTGGTCTGCGGTGAAATGTGTTGTTGTTTTTCAAAAACATAAAACACAAAACAAATAATTCTTTCACCTGTCGTCAATAGCAGTCAGCCGAAAAACCGCCCAACCCTATCCCGACCCTAATTGCACTGATTAATAAAAAAAATTGTAGCCATTGAAGCGCTTTTGGCCACATTTTGGCGAATTTGATATCAGCCGCGAGCGTCCGTAGGCCAAAATGTGAACAATTTGTAGAGACATTTTATAAAATTTATCTTCAATTAATGAAAAAAGCTAAGTTAGTAGTATGGCAATATAAAAAGAGACTTCTCGCATCTATTCAGAATTATTTGTTATTGACATTCCGCGAACCGAAATTATTGAAATATCTTTTTCTCACAAATCTATGACACATTGTTATTTGCATATTAAAAAACGCATGTGCGAATTTAAATGTAGATCTGTGATTATCATACGCCTTAGACAACACATAGAAGTCATCATATTTAATATTTCTCCAAATAGGTATCACGAATAGCAATTTTAAATAAATAATTCGCAGAATTCACGCTTTTATAAATTTATTATTTACTAGCTGGTACCCGGCATGCGTTGCTACGCCATTTAGTAAAGAAATTGTTTCTCCCGTCAAAATGTCAAATGTTTGACAGGTAAGTAGGTAGAACAGTTTGTATGGGAAAATGAAATTGTGGTTTTTACTATCTACCTCGATATTTTTCCATATATTCTCACTGTTTAAACCTTCTCTGAACTACGACACATATTTCAAAACCAAAATCAGCTAAATCGGTCCAGCCGTTCTCGAGTTTTAGCGAGACAAATGAACAGCAATTGATTTGTATGTATATAGATTGATTTATAATTTTTATCAATCCGAAAAATATGAGAATTACCGTTAAATACAGGTGCATCTACTGGATTATCTAATGCTATAAAGCAGTTTATATGTCTTCATATTAAAATTCGGATTTACGATTTTTTGGAAGAATGCTTTGACGACCGTCCGTGGTCGAGTGGTAAGACACTTGACTCCCAATCGGAAGGTTGCGGGTTCGAACCCGGCGTGCGCAAATACATTTTTATTGGCGGGTAGGAGGTAACCCACCGTAGCCTAATGGTAGAGCACTTGACCGGCAATCAAAAGGGTGCGGGTTCGAGTCCCGTCGGCGATATGTATCTTTTCTCGGAAGATTCTTTCAATATGTGTTTCAGGCTAATAATTATTGCTTATAATAATTGTTAAATTTTATTTGATTAATTTGTGTTATTTCACAATTAATTAATAAAAATAATATATACTATATTTGCGGCACGTTCCAGAGTGGAAGATACACTCAGTATCGCCCTGGTGTAAGACCACCATTCAGACTTGAAACGTTGCTTAATAATGGCTTTAGCCGTGTTTAGTGACTAGATCTGAATAGCCAGGTATTTTCCCACCTTCCTCTTCCCCATCTCCTTCCCTTCCCCACATACCTTCAGCCTCACAACATACTCCAGTCGGGGATGCCATAGTCTCACTGGCTCCAGAAGGGAGCAGTTGGGACTCTTGTGAGGTTTCTTATAAAAAAAAAGGCTGGAAATTTCCAGCCCGAAAGTTACAAATTTCCGAGCGTTCAATGCCGAAATTGATAATATGGCGTAACGCTTTAGTGGTTAGTAAAAATATTCAAAAATTCACTGAAATGTAATTTACATTTTTTCTCCATTCACTACTTTTAACCCGTTTAAGGCAATGCCAGAACTAAACAAGGCTAAACACAAGCTATTATCCAGTTATAAGTTATAATATTTACACAGTAAAACACATTATTTCTTATCGGGCCGTACGATTTGTTTGTAGTTTCTTCGGTTTAACACCCAACGGTCTTTATTATCAATGGGCCAGTTACTCTGTTTACGTTTCGGACCAACACCGTTTGTTCAGATTCATAAAAATAGCTTCGGAAGCGGGCGCTAGATGGCATCTAGTATCGTAAATCAGTTTTTTAGTACGTGCTGACGTATTTAGGAAAACACGCAGAGGTATTATACTAGGAAAAAGGTAATTTAAACACAATGTTACAATATTGAAATAGAATCTTGGAAAAAACATATTTGTGCAGCATTCTCAGGGTGACGAATCTACAGATGTTCGAATATTGCGGGTTCAAATTTTATTTGATTGATTTGTGTTTTCATAAATTAATCATTTAAAATAAAAAAAATTGAGTTCGTCTAACCTTTACGCGCGGTTGAAGTAAATTTTCTTTGACTAAAAACTAAATAAGAACTTACATTTTTTAATTTTTTGTATTTCTTGGGCATTAACTATGCAACAATTTCTAGACATTTTGTTTTGAAGAGTTTTAATTTTCAATGTACTATCGTTACTTAAATTTTAATTTTTCTGCTACCAGTTTTGAGACATCCGTGCCATTCACTAGCAAACTTAAAACTAAACTTATAATTTAAACAAGTACAGAAATGAATTAGATGTTATTGGGTGTAGGTAGTGGGAGGGGTGATTTTGAGAGATGGGGAGAACAGTGGGCGGGGTCAATATCACATGGGAACATAGTCAAAAGGGGAGTTTGCAGGGTGCTACTATTTTGTTACTAAATTAATTTTTTATTATTTTTTTTTTTTATTACATTGTTTAGTCGGCGGAACATGATTATTGATTATTAATCGTGTTCCGCCGACTAAAAAATGTTAAAATAATGTGTCCATCATCAGGGAAAATGTGTAATACATCTTCCCTGATTATGGACACTGCAATGCTGTCCAAAACGTTGGCTCAAGAAGGAGGTAGAGCAACACGGCGTAATATCCTAAAAATAAATCAAGGTAAAACATATTATTTGAATCAAATACGGATTATAACACATATGTAAATGTTTTAAGAATTTCTTCTTCGATCTTCGCAAAATCACTTTAACCATCGGTTTCGAAACATATCGATAATTGTGATTATATACTCGTAGTGGTGTGAACAAAGTTATTTGTTAAATTTGGAATTATTTGCTCACTCCTGGATTCGAATCCATAGGTTGTGGTGTATTGTATGTGTATTCGTATTTTCACACCGCGTAAGTACCTACTTACAACAATTTCCTCATCAAAATTTCTGCACAATAGAAAACGATAACCCGAGAAAGTTATTTTATCAGGCAAGTTATTTCTCCATTTGAGTTTCCGTTGCATGACTTCACTCTCATGGGAATTGTCCTCATTTGAATTTATACCCACGAACAGGCAAGTTGAATATAAATAATTATTTTTTAAATTGATAAACCAATGTGACAAGATTTTTTATGCTTCGCACAAAGGGTAAAAAATATTATAAGCAATAATTATTAGCCTGAAACACTCATTAATATTTAAAAGAACCTCCCGAGAAAAGATACATGCCGCCGACGGGACTCGAACCCGTGCTTCTCTGATTGCCGGTCAGGTGCTCTAATCAACTGAGCTACTGCGGCTTATCTCTAACCCGCTAAATAATTCAATATATCCAAGTGTTTTATTCAACAATTACCGCTTATTTTCGTTGTTTGTTTTTGGGGTGTTATGCCGTGTTGTGCTACCTCCTTCTTTAGCCGACGTTTCGGACAGCGTTGCAGTGTCCATCATCAGGGCAGATCCGGCAGATCCGTCCATCCGGATCTGCCCTGATGATGGACACTGCAACGCTGTCCGAAACGTCGGCTAAAGAAGGAGGTAGCACAACACGGCATAACACCCCAAAAACAAACAACGAAAATGCTTTTGGCCGTGAAAATCTAAAAAACGTAAATTACCGCTTATTACATTTTTTCACCTGCAAACAACCAACTTTATTTTTATATGAGAAAGGCACTGTAAACTGTAAGTGCTAACTTTCTCACTAGGGGTTGTCGAGACATATGATAAACTTTTTTGGTGAAATACTTTTAACTCGTCAAATACATTTTTTTTTTAAAGGATTTTTAGAAGCTGAAACTATCTACATATTGAATTGATTACTGTTAAAGTATTTTAAATTTCAAATGGCATGAAACTTCACATTAAATTCTACAAAATTTCTGTTAAAGGTGTCATTGAAGTGAACACAGTAACTGCTCTTACATATGAATTGCTTGCATACATCATGTAAAAAATTGTTATTCAAACTTTCAAATGCAACGTTATTTTTATATAGTAAAAACGACACGTGGTTTTTTTTTAATTTTGATAAAATGTGCGTTTATTGCTGCCTTGTTGTTTGTTTTTCGTTATGCACGGTGTCCAGAAACTCGTTGTACAAACGGAGAATCGATCTTTACATTTGAAGTCTTAATTAAAGTTATCACAAAAAAACCTTATAGATTCTCTACAATACAGTTATTTAAGGACTTCGCAGTACTGAACATACAGCAACTGTACATCAAAATTATATCTATACATTACCAAAAAGACAAGCTAAACCAACATACTGTACAACACAACTACTGTACAAGACATAGACATCAACACATGACTCCGAAGATAAATACCACCTATGGACAAAGACATTACCGTAATCTGGCTCCAAAACTTTCAAATTTAATTGAAAAAGACATTAAAGACATTCACCTGATAAAAAGCGTAAATCTAAAATACAAAATACATACATGGATTGTAAACAAGGGCATTATATACTGCGGACATATGATAACTTCTTCAATATAATAGCTACCTGTATTAAATTTTATCTCTCTTTTTTTAAAATAATTTAAGTTCTTTATATCATCTCTTCTCCATTTTTTCTTTTCTTATCTATTTCTCTTATTAATTTTCATTTTATGTTTATTTTTCAAAATTCTATTTATTAATTAATAATTTATTTTATTCTTTCTTTTGAAAATGATATAAAAAATATTAAATCACTGCCACCTCGGAACAAGCTCAGCCTAGTGAGGTGGCATATACCTAAAAGAATGTACATAACATGTATTTTTTGGTTAATAAATAATAAAAAAATAAATTAAAAAAAAGTCGATTTTCTGAAGAAAAACTCTCTTTTTATCTTTTTAAGGTTATTCCCTTCAATGTAATATATCATTGAAGAAGAAAACAACAATAATAATCTAAATTCAAATATGAAAATGAACAAGACACAGAAAAATAATAAAATAAAACATAATGGTCGAAACTGGGATGCAACCCGGTAAGACGTGAAATCTGGGATCGTGTCCCAGTTGCGACCATTATGTTTTATTATTTTACTGTGTCTTGTTCATTTTCATATTTTAATTGAGATTATTTTTGATGTCTTCTTCTTTAACCCGTTTAATCACAGGAGACCATATTTGTCCCAGCACACATAGGTCTAACAGAAATCGTTGTTTCTCCCTTACTATCATGGTCAGAAATGTGATCTAAACGGTATTGGAAAGAGAATACAACAAAACTCTATATTCAAATCTAAAAGAAAACCACAAAAAATTAAAATTTACCCCTTTCTGAAACCAAAGTTTCCGATAGCAATTTGAAAAAAAATTATGGAACTTTGTGAATTTTTTAAGAATTTTTTTTACATGATACGAAAAAAAGAAAGGTGACAGTAAGGTTTAAAATTCATTTATCTAATGAAATAAGTATGTGTTTTATTTTTTTTTCATTATCAGTAATTTTAGTTAGAAAAAAAGTTAAGTGAGCCATTTTGAACACTTTTTTAAGTTTTCGCAAAAAAAATTTTTTTTTTAAATACATAATAATTTTTATAATATAGAAATTTGAAAGCCTATTTTATTACCTTTCGAACAGTTTTTAGTTTTCGAATGCGTGAACAAATGTTCCATTTATTTGTATTTTATTGCATTTTCATATTTTAATTGAGATTATTTTTGATGTCTTCTTCTTTAACCCGTTTAATCACAGGAGACCATATTTGTCCCAGCACACATAGGTCTAACAGAAATCGTTGTTTCTCCCTTACTATCATGGTCAGAAATGTGATCTAAACGGTATTGGAAAGAGAATACAACAAAACTCTATATTCAAATCTAAAAGAAAACCACAAAAAATTAAAATTTACCCCTTTCTGAAACCAAAGTTTCCGATAGCAATTTGAAAAAAAATTATGGAACTTTGTGAATTTTTTAAGAATTTTTTTTACATGATACGAAAAAAAGAAAGGTGACAGTAAGGTTTAAAATTCATTTATCTAATGAAATAAGTATGTGTTTTATTTTTTTTTCATTATCAGTAATTTTAGTTAGAAAAAAAGTTAAGTGAGCCATTTTGAACACTTTTTTAAGTTTTCGCAAAAAAAATTTTTTTTTTAAATACATAATAATTTTTATAATATAGAAATTTGAAAGCCTATTTTATTACCTTTCGAACAGTTTTTAGTTTTCGAATGCGTGAACAAATGTTCCATTTATTTGTATTTTATTTTAATTTTTAGCCTTTGACAAAATACGCCAATTTTTTTTTGATATATAACATTTTTTTATTTAAGCTCTCGTTTTTGAGTAAAACGAGTTTAATTTTCGAATATTTTACGTGAAAAATAAAAACAAAATCGTTCGCTTGGGGGTAAATATCAACTGTTTAATGTCTTTTAAAATGCGTTTAGACCCGGCTTTTTGGGTTTCCATGTGAAATAGAGCCTGTAGTGAAACAGATTATTACGACTTTCCGGACACCGTGTAAGATGACAATAAGAAGCTGTAATCTTAACAAAATGCTAATTCTCAGTGACTTTTCGCAAGGAAGTCGCTATCGGAAATATATAAATATGCACACAATCGTAAGTAGGTATGTTTTTTTTTTACAAATGTTTTGGACGTTTACCCTTCAAAAGTGTTCTGGGCCATCATTTGCAGTTATGGAGAAAGGAAAGGTGAATTTATATATTAGTTTTGTTTAATCACTGGAGCGACAGAGCAATTAAAATATTTTTTCTCGGATTGCTAAAGGAAATTTTTCCGCCCACATTAAAAAAATCAGACCTCCGAATTTGAATATGGAGACATACAAACTGATTATAGTTCTATGGAGCCAATGAATTCCCCTATCTTTTGTCTATTATCACATATTTTTAGGATTTATAAAAAAAATTATTAATTCTTTAACCTTAAAACATTACAAAGAATCTAGAGAATATTTATTTTGTTATATTTTGAATGTACAATATGTTATCTAGTCGTTTTAATATTTTTTTTTTTATTTGCCACATTTTGGCAACAAAGCAATCCGATGCTTTGGACATAGTGCCATAATGTGGCAAAAAGCGCTCGAGTTGTTAAATGGGCAAATTTCAAAATTATTCGTGATTCGTGTTGTTTTCATTAACTTTATATAGTTCGCGTTTTAAGTCTTGTGTCATCCATTCCTACCACGTCCGTCAGTGACGTTTGAGAAACATAAACCAAACAATGGCTACATGTGACGAGCGTAAAGTGTAAAATGTTGCCAGCATGCAACTAACGGACGTGAGTTATTATTGTTTTATGAACTGGTTGCAAACTGTAATGGCATGCAGAAAGAATAAAGCACTTATGCACCACCAATAAATTATTTCTGAATTGAAAACTGCAAGATAAATTAGGAATAATTTCGTTGGGCATACGTGGGCGACATTTTCAAAATTGATTATTATTAATATTAATAGAGACGACGGAGCTAAGCTCAACAGCTCTTGGTATCCGGTAATTGACGGCTACACCAAAGCTAATCGCAAAAAACCATGTCTAAGTATACTTTAATAACATATAATAATTCAATACAAAAGTATAAAACCATTTGTTTATACCTTGATATTGGCTACATTCGCTTCAGATTGGTTTTTTCTAATTCTAGAATTCGCCACAAGATGACACTACTTTCGTTGGAAATTTCGTTACATTTCTCCGTGGACGGGCCCCAGGCTAACGTAAATACTGCGCTTTCACCAAATTTCCCTTTCAAAGTAGTTCACTTTCTTCTGAAATGAAGTTAACGGCACGGTATCGTTTCCAACTAAATAAGCACTCACTTAACACTACAAATTCACATCGGCGGATCTGCCGGATCTGCCCTGATGATGGACACTGCAACGCTGTCCGAAACGTCGGCTAAAGAAGGAGGAAGCACAACACGGCATAACACCCCAAAAACAAACAACGAAAATTCATAATATAGTTTCAGCTTCTTTCAATACACACGTCGATAACTTTGTAATACTAAGTTAAGTTGACGACCGTCCGTGGTCGAGTGGTACGACACTTGACTCCCAATCGAAAGGTCGCAGGTTCGAAATCGTGCGCAAATAATATTTTTATTTGATTAATTTGTGTTATTTCACAATTAATTAATAAAAATAATATATACTATATTTGCGGCACGTTCCAGAGTGGAAGATACTCTCAGTATCGCCCAGATGTAAAACACCATTCAGAATGGCTTTAGCCGTGTTTAGTGACTAGATCTGAACAGCCAGGTACTTCCCCACCTTCCTCTCCCATCTCTCCTTCTCCTTCCCACTTACCTTCAGCCTCTCAACATACCTCAATAGGGAAGTTGAGTCATTTTTTTTTTTTAATCAATGTTCACATACAAACTTAAATACTGGATATATTTTTTTTTAAGTTCGTTTTCATAATTAAATTAATTCTACAAGTTTGAATTTTATTCAGCCCGCGAAAACGCCCGGTAAGAGACGCGAGAGTGTGTGACGTCATCTGGTACCCAGTTTGTGTGAAATATAAGGGTAATATTTACAAAACCGGGACACGCTTAATACGGACTAAAAAAATACATTTAAAAAGTTGTAGTAGTTAGATATTAACTATCTTAATGAAAAGACAAAATAACTTTGTTTACATCACTTTTATTAATACACAATATACAAGTTTCATGAACGATGTTCACATCATCAGGATTAAATGTATACAATAAAAATTTGATCCTGATGATGTGAACATCGTTCATGAAACACGTAGATTGTGTATTAATAAAAGTGATGTAAACAAAGTTATTTTGTCTTTTCATTAAAATACATAATGACGTCACAAAGTGAAAACCTCTCCGAAGAAGTTTTCTTCGAAAAATTAAAAAAATTGATATTAACTAGTACTAATCAATTCATTTCGCGGAATTTCGAAAAAAGTGCATTTTAACGGTTATTTTTTTTAAATTTAAAAACACGAAATGTCATTTTTCACCGAATCTTGCAATAGTTCCTACGAAGCGGTCGGTGAAAAATGACATTTCATGTTTTTAAATTTAAAAAATAACCATTAAAATGCACTTTTTTCGAAATTCCAGTAACTGAATTGATTAGTACTATTTAATATCTAACTACTACAACTTTTTTAATGTATTTTTAATCCGAATTAAGCGTGTCCTGGTTTTGTAAATATTTACCGTTATATTTCACACAAACTGGGACCAGATGACGTGAGACGACGTCACACGGTATCTCGCGTCTTACCGGCCGTTACGGCGGGCTTTAATAAAATTCAAACTTGTAGAATTAATTTAATTATGAAAACAAACTTTAAAAAAAATACCGATATTTATGTTTGCATGTCATCTACATGAACACATTTTTTATAAGTCGAAATATTTTTCACTCAACTTCCTTATTGGGGATGCTATAGTCTCACTGGCGCCAGATGAGCAGTTGGGACTCTTGTAAGGTATTCAAATTAAAATATACATATAAATCGTATTATTAGGGGTTCAAAATTAGTTAAATTGAATGTTTATAAAAATGTTCAAAATTTATTAAAATGTTCTGGAATAGAATATTCCAAATACAAAACGAAAAATCTTTTATGTACAAAAAGGAATTATTGCGTTGTATAAATTTGCTCCCAAATCCCCAATTTCAATTTCAGGTCTTTGCTTCGCGTGTTTCGCTTTTTGATTTCTCTAAATCCTTTTCAAATTTGACTCTGGCGTTCCAACTTCAAGGGGTTAAATGAAAATAATTATCTCACCCTTTCATTAATAACTGATCGTTAATCAGTATTAATACTTTGACTGAGAACTACAAATATTAATGTATGATACAGTAAAATTTTCTAAATGTTCGAAGATCGAATCGGATAGGGACACATTAGCTCAGTTGGTAGAGCTGCGCCCCGGCAAGACGAAGGACCTGTGTTCGAGTCCCAGATGTGACCCTATATTTTCTTTTCTTTTTTCTGTTTCATATTTTCGATTGAGTTTTGCTAATATTGTCTTTAAAATTTATTTTATTTATTTATTATTAATTTCCAACGCCCTGATGGGCTTTTACATAATAAGTACATATTTAAATAAGATGTATAATACAATGTTTAAATAATAAGGATAAACTCATAGCAAGAACTTTATAAAAATGGTAGGTATTAATATTTTATTATAAGAAACGAGAAAAAAATAAAACTAAATTAAACTCAAACCACTTTTTTAATTGCAGATGATATAAAAATAATAATATAGTGTAGGTTAATATGATAAATTTACAGGTGAGTAATAGGTACATGAACAAGTTCACAATATAGATAAACAAAATAGAGTAACAAGTTTTTCAATATAGAGAAATATAAAGAAAACAAAAATAATGCAACTGCTCCTACATTATAAAAATGTGCTACATAAAAATATCATTAAGGTATCTCTTAAATAACAGTTACTCATATTAAACATGTGGATATTTGAGGTGATTTTATTTCCAAGTGTGTGAAAGCAAAATTTACCATTAAATTGATGATATTACATTACTAGAGACATAATAAACGTAAACATTCCATCAGATGGTCGATTCCGGTTCTTATTAGATCAGAAATTGTCGTTTTCCTTAAAATTAACTCCTTTTTTGTTCACATCCGAGAGATCTGCAATCGCAGTTTAAGGAAAAATCGTTAATTTTATGATTAAGTACAATTCTATATCCTTAAGTAGAACAGAAATCGCCCCTAAAGTAATTAATTTTGAGATTAAGGACAATTTCGTATCCTTATATAGAACCAAAATTCCCCATGACGTTATTAATTTTAAGGTTAAGGACAATTTCTTATATTTTGGTAGAACTGTAATCGTCCCTTAGAATAATTGTGGTTTCCAAAATCGTGAATTTTTACGCAAAATTCGCAGAAAGTAAAAAGCATTTAAGGAAAAATCGTTAATTTTATGGTGAAGTACAATTCCATTTCGTTAAGAAGAATAGGAATCGCCCCTAAAGTAATTAATTTTGAGATTAAGGACAATTTCGTATCCTTATATAGAACCGTAATTTCCCTTGAAGTTATTAATTTCAAGGTCAAGGACAATTTCTTATATTTTGGTAGAACTGTAATCGTCCCTTAGAATAATTGGCGTTTCCAAAAACATGAATTTTTACGCAAAATTCGCAGAAAGTAAAAAGCATTCAAGGAAAAATCGTTAATTTTATGGTGAAGTACAATTCCATTTCCTTAAGTAGAACAGAAATCGTCCCTAAAGTAATTAATTTTGAGATTAAGGACAATTTCTTATTCTTGTTTAGAACCGAAATTTCCCTTGAAGTTATTACTTTTAAGGTTAAGGACAATTTCTTATATTTTGGTAGAACTGTAATCGTCCCTTAGAATAATTGGCATTTCCAAAAATGCGAATTTTTACGCAAAATTCGCAACTATAAGAATCTATATAGAAATAATTTAGATTTTCTGCATTTGGCTTCATCAAAGTTTGACAACGACTTTGGAAAGCGAAACAGCTGTCACGCTTAATAATAATTACGAAGCAGTACTTGTTTATAAATAAATAGCTTTTTTCATTTAAATAAAAAAAAAATTATAAAAATATCTACGATCATGTTTTATAATCATTTCTCATCTTACACTGTTAGTTACCTCACACCTTGTCTAATATTATATAATTAATTTGTAGATGTTAACCATTTTGCCATGCAAATCGCTTTATAGGTCAGCGTACACCACAAACAGGAACCTTCAAACAGAGACCTTTGAACCAACGTGACAAAGATGTAAAGCCTCAAACTAACTACCTTCCCTTAGAGGGGCATTAAGGCTTTAAATGTGTAAAGCTCTGTGGGCGACCCATCCGGAAGTTAGCATGTTTGTTAATTTAACGTCACGCTAGTATGTTAACTTTGAGGAAAAGGCCTAAAGCCCAGCGGACTGTTGGAGCTAAGACAGCTTTTCTATACTTAATAGTGTGAAAAATAACTGATTGATTTAATTGATTAAATTACATATTGTTATCTAATTTAACTATATATACTGTTTGGATACTGTGGGATAAAATCACCCATGTTAAGGGGATACCCGGCCGTGATTTTTTTCATACAAACGTATTCCCTATTTATCTCTCTGGATTTTAACCCTAGAGAAAATATTGTTTTTACATAAAATAGATATCAACTACTAGCGTGTCTGTGCTTTTTTGTTTTTTTGATAAGTTACTTTTTATAGAAGTTATGACCTTCCAAAAATCAATAAAACTGACTGGCTTAACCGCCTTCAAAAGACGTTCAGTATACAAACTAGACAATGTTTTTTTTAAAAAAGCAAAACGTTCAGACATAGAATAGTTTTTTCTTATGTAGTTGGTAAAAAAAATTAAAAATCAGTCCACTTTTGGTGGAGAAAAGTGGGGAATACAAAACCTCGATTTTAGTTAGGTATTAGTAGCCCGAGGTGCATTGTCCCTTTCGCTCAATAACCAACACCTCTGCCATAGGTCACCCCAAGTGGTTCGCTACATTTGGTGACTTAGCAGGAGTGCCCGGGTTCATGGGGTAATGCTTATCTAGGTCTTGGCGGCGGATGATCTAGACACACTGAACCCCAGATTCCTACCCAACCATCTTATATTTTCCTTCCTAGAACTTCCTCTCCTTCCTTTCCTTAAAAATACGCTCCACACAGCATCCCCAAAGATGATATAGGCCCTGAGGGATTTTTTTTCCTCAGGGCCTCATGTGTTGACCTAAAGTAAAAAAAAACAATTTAGTAAAATCTGTTTTTCAAATTTCTCCATTACCGAGTTTCATCTTAAGAACATGTTTTGAGTGGAGGAAAGAGGGATACTAAGGGTGAAAGAGAAAGGAATGTTAGAGAAGTAGGTAGTTTGTTACTAATAGGTAATGTTTAATTACCAGATCTGTATAGTCAGGTATATACCAACCTACTTTTAAGCATATCCTTCCATAGTCTCACTAGCTTCGGGCAGTTGGTACTCTTGTATGATATTTACCTGTAAACAATTGTATTAGGCAGAATCTCCATACCTCTATTACTTTTTTTGCTTGAAAACGCTTGTCGTTCGTCACTAGGCATAATATTTCTGTATTTATGCTCAGCTTAATTTTTAGAGCACCTCAAGATCACGAATAACTCATGTTACAGAGTTATGACTGATTATTTGGTCGCGCGGAGTGAATTTTGATTTATGTGACCCCCGTCCCCGCTCGATGACGTAAGCGCACAATGCTATAAAAGCACTAACAAGAAATGGACAATATTTTTTTATCGAATATTCATGCCACTTGGTGCCACAACCCTTAGGCCACGAGATATAATACTAAATATTTGGTGGGAAAAAAATCGTTTCATCACTATCTCTGGCGTAACTTTAGTATGGTCTTATGAAAAAGGTTTTACGTTAAAAAAATGGTGACTAGTAATGAAAAGTAGTACGCTGGATCTACCCCATGACTTTTGATTGATTTATCTACAGAGTTCCTAAACATGCGTTTACTGACTCTAACATAATTAAAATTTGATTATCTATCGATACTTTACATTGATTATTAATTTTTAAGTGAGGTGAATAAGAGTTAAAGCTATACTGCGGCCATGTGCAGGTTATTTATTCCTTCCGGAGGATTGACTTTGGTTTTTTGTATTTAAAATTTTCATTTTCGCTATATCTAGCGAGCGTATTTATAGTTGGATTTGTGTGGCCGGGTAGGCCGGCATAGAATTTGGTTGCTTGGGAGACAATGAAGTCCTTTATCAACGGAACGTTGGAGTCATTATGGAGACAACTGATTCGGCTCCATTTGGGTGCATTTAAAGCAAGTCTAATGGCTTTGTTTTGAAAAACTTGAAGTTGTTTTATAAGACTGGGTGCGGCGTACCCCCAAACGGGGCAGCCGTATGTGAATCCTGGCCTCATGGTTGTTTTGTATAAAAGTAATTTGTTGTTCGTTGATAAACGACTCTTGTTTCCCATCAACGGATAGAGTGCTGATAAAGATTTATTTGCTGCTTTTATTTTTTCGCTTATGTGTTTCTTCCAGGTGAGCTTGAAGTCTAGCGTCACACCTAGGTACTTAATTGACTTTTCCCATGGAACTCTACATCTACCCCATCTCCACACACTGGCGTATATATACTGCGTTGTGTTATTTGGGCAAGTGGAAATCCGCGCGTGACTGGCCGATTCACACTGCTGATGAGTTATATGATGAGTTAGTGATGAGTTATAGAAACATCAAGTCCTAGATACGAAAAAAAGCTGATTGTTCTTCATCTATGGTTAAACAAGGTGAGGTAATTACAGAATTCGTAAAATTGAGTAGGCCTTCATAGAAGTTTGATGGAAGCCATAGTAACCAGCCGGTTGTAGTTTGGTTTCAGTTGCCTCGTCAACGGAGGCACTAAGCTTCATAGAAAATGGATAAATTTTATATTAAAATAATATTAAAAAAATAAATAAAGATCGCATCTTGTTATCTGTCAGATTCCTAACAAAATCATGACAGGTCTGAAAGAATCTTATCCATTTTGTCCACCAAAATTTTTTAAAGGTCCATATTAAACGTGTCCCGGTTTTGTAAATATTTTCCCTTATATTTCACACAAACAAGGGACCAGATGACGTCACACACTCTCTCGTACCCTGCCGGGCGTTTTCGCGGGCTTAAATAAAATTAAAATTTAATAGAATTAATTTAATTATGAAAACTAACTTTAAAAAAAAAAATTAAAAAATACTGGTATTTAAGTTTGCGTGTCATCTATCTACATGAAGATATTTTTTATAAGTAAAAACATTTTTCACTCAACTTCTTTATTGCATTCCAGATGATATTTACAACATAACATTAATAATATCGTATTATAATATAATCTACGAGTATTGTAATGTAAAAAGTTTGTAATTGTAGATTTCTAGTCAAGTAAGTGAACTTTTTATTTTCTTTCTCTGGAATAAAAACTTTTTTTAAATATACTTATAATATATATTTTTATGTATGGACACGTATATTTTGGTTTCCCCTTTTCTCTTATATTTTTTAGGAGAAGCACAATCTCACCTATCTCATTGCAAGAACTGCCACTGGTCTAATGATCTTGTTAATCGTTACCTCTGATTATTTACGAGACAAAAAAAATGTGTTTGATTGTAACGCATTAGTCATTCAACCTGTAGGAATGTAAATTGTGTGTCTTTTTTTATTTTATTTCTGTCCCTAGTCTTGTGTAGGGTCGTAGTACTGTGCGATGGTAGAAAAGAAATAATGCATACCAAGTTCTGCATAAAAGCAGTGCAAGTGCTTGGTTTGCAAAGCTCGGTTCAGCCGGGATAAATTGCAAACCAGAGCAAATAGGACTACCATTGTGCCCAGGAAACGATGGTGTAAAAACAATGAGAAACTTAACTGTTTATTCATGTTTTATTTTTTATTTCATGTTTTAGAGTCATGTATTTTTTATTTGGTTTTGGATCCCTTTAAAAATTTTCGGTGGACAAAAAAGTTAAGACTCATTCAGACTTGTCATGATTTTGTTGAGAATCTGACAGATAACAAGATGCGATCTTTATTTATTTTTTTATATTATTTTATTATAAAATGCATCAATTTTCTACGAACCTTAGTGCCTCCGCTGACGAGGCAACTGAAATCAAATTAAAACCGGCTGGTTGCTATGGCTTCTAACCAAACTTTTATCAAATTTTATGATTTCTGTAATTATCTCAGCTTTTTTAACCATAGACGAAGAACAATCAGTTGTCATCGTAGTCATCTGTCGCTGTCAAATTGAAAAAAAAAACAAAAAAAAACTAGAAAACTGACAATAAAACTGGCGCAATCATGACAACCGAGCAAACTGGCAATGGCCGGCCACGGCAACTAGCAGGACGAGTAGCGGGTCACTGCTTGCTTTGCCATTGACAACGGGTTTTGAGAAATTGTGTCATATGTCATCACATTGACATACACAGGATAGCGCGTTTAGTTGCAAACTGTTTTTTTTTTTTAAAAAATTTTATTTATAACTTTTTAACTTAAGAGTCAAACCTCAAATTATAATATTTTAATTAATGAAGAGAATATTTGCGAAAGTCAATCGAAAATCCGAAACAGAAAAATCAGAAAAAGATACGGATACATCTGGGACTCGAACCCAGGACCTCTGGCAATCCGGGTCAACGCGCTATCCACTGCGCCAACGTATCCCTATCCGATTCGGTCATTTTTAACTGTATCATACTTCGACTGAGAATCACCAACACTATTTTATTTTTTTCTTAACGCACTTTTTTTTTAGTTGCCTCGTCAGCGGAGGAAGTTACTCGTTACCTATTCGGAATATTAAAAAAAAAATGTGAAATGAAATTCCCTATTTAAAAAATGTTCCATTCTGTTTTTCTTAGATTTACACGACTAAAAACCCCTTTTGAAGTTAAGAAGTTTAATGGAAAAAGTGTAAAACATGGTGTGTAAGAAAATACATATATTCTCCAGAGTCTTGTTATTTTTTTCTAATACCCGCTACTCGAGACGACAAAAAGGCCAAAGATTCCCGAGAATTTTTCTCGTGTTGCCCGAAACAAAAACCTACAGATTGCCCGAAACAAAACCTGAACATTCGAAATTGCTGGACATGCTTAATACAATTATATTTATTTATAAAAAAAAACGTTTTGATTCACTTTAGTTATTATTAGATATCGGATTATATGCACTAACAAAGTGCCAAAATATGCATGCAAATATGCACTAAAAAAGGCCGAAATATGCACTAAAAACTCTTGATATGCCCAAAATATGCACAGTGTAAAATCAAAAAACCGTTTTTATTTTCATGTATTTTAATTAAAGACGGTACAAAAACAGCGAAATATTCTTAAAATTATGCATAGTTTTTATGACAATATACAATCAAGTATTTTTCCAAATTTTCGATCGCAAATTTGTGACGTTTACCAACCAGTATTAATTTGTACGCCGAAAACGACCGTCAACTGATGTCACTGGACAAAATTAAAAATTTGACGCCATTTCTGAAGATACCTGTTTAGGCAGGGTATGACCTGTGCCGTTGATGTAGGCAATGTTCTTCATGTCTTCAAGACTCGGGTTTTTAAGCCGAGCCGTTACCGTTAGCCGTTTTTTACGAATCTTATCTGATATTAAATTAGGAAGGGCGTTGGCAAGTTCGATCATTGTTTCCAGTACTTCTATTGATAGAGGAAGGTTTTTTGTAGTTAATAGAATCAAAGTCTCTCCAAAGTCTAGTTGATTAGTCAGACATCTCCAAATTCTTAGTTTTGAGATTTTTTTTATTTAAGTTTATTTAGGGAACAGATAATGTGGAAAGCAATATTCGAAAGCTCACAATAAATCAAATATTATTTCCACGTGTCTGTGTTTTACATATTAAATATGCTTTATAACAATACAAGTCTGGTATATTAGTATGCCTTTTTGCAATGTCCTTTTAGTGACCCAGAAAATATAAAACATCAACATTGTGTTTAATTCTCTACAAGTTTTGATGCGATATAATTGAATTTGTGGTTTTTATGAATAATCTGGGTATTGTACAGTATAGAATATAGAGGATACACTTTTATATATAACTGCAAACTCAACCAAAAATTTAGATTTTACTTAGATGTCTGGATAATTAACTGGACGATCGAAATAAGTAACAAGATATAATAGTAACAAAATAAATAACAAGATATAATAGTAACAAAATAAATAACAAGATATAATAGTAACAAAATAAGTAACAGGATATAATAGTATCAAAATAAGTAACAAGATATAATAGTCACAAAATAAGTAACAACATATAATAGTAACAAAATAAGTAACAATATATAATAATAACAATATAATAGTAACTAGATATAATCGTAACAAAATAAGTAACAAAATATAATAGTAACTAGATATAATAGTAACATAATAAGTAACAAGATATAATAGTAACAAAATAAGTAACAATATATAATAGTTACAAAATAAGTAACAAGATATAATAGTAACAAAATATAATAGTAACAAAATAAATAACAAGATATAATAGTAATAAAATAAGTAACAAGATATAATATCAACAAAATAAGTAACAATACTCACAAAATAAGTACTAAGATATAATAGTAACAAAATAAGTAACCAGGTATAATAGTAACAAAATAAGTACCAAGATATAATAGTAAAAAATAAGACATGGCATGGTATCGTAATCGTACGATCAAACTTCACGGACTATCAAAGCGGCTACGTAATGAATTTACGTAATGATTTTATTCTTTTATTATTTATTAACCAAAAACTACATTTAAATCCATTTTTTTTAGGTTTGTGCCACCTCACTAGGCTGAGCCTGTTCCGAGGTGGCAGATTTATTTATAGATTTTGCAATACTTATATACATACTGTTATTAAACATTAAAACAATTATCATTTAAACAATCATACGTGCACTACATACTTAACTACATTTTTGTACAAAAAACAAATTTCAACAAACACGAACTATATCACTAACAAACCAGATAATAGACAAGCGCACAAAAAAACATACAAACTCCGATGGTAAACACAAGCTTTGGATAAAGTCACCATAAATACTAGGCAATAAAAGCATTCAACAATCTTTCACTTGATTCAAAAATCGAGGACAACAAAAATAAATTCAGAAACAAAATTAAAAGACGGATTAGAACAAGTAGACGATATTACAAAAAAATATAATACAAAACAATAAAACAAATAAACCTGATACAAAATAACATTAAATACTGATTTTATTATATATTTTTTTCATTACCAACTTTATATTATATTTTATTAAAATGTATTACTTATTGAATTGTTTGTATTATAAAATGGGGCCCTTAGTACGGGTAAGACACCCAGTAATGCCAACTTAACAAAAATTAATTGTAAATCTATATTATTGAACCAAAATAAATAAATTGTCGTCAGTGGGTACTGGGTAGGGCTTTTAAGGTTTATATAAAAATATCGGTTGCATGAATTTTTATTTTGATGAGCCAAAACAAACAGGAAATTATTTTGAGTATGTCGCCAGCAAGGCGCGACATGTAATATCGATGACATTTGATTGACGCTTGTAACACGATGCAAATATGGCAGGATCATAATTATAGGATCAGGTCGTGCCCTAATTAGGCGCCCGATATCCGCTAGAAATTGGCCGAATTGCCTACTCGGGCGCCACACATTTGTGATTGATGTAACAAAAGTAGGTACTGTAATATATTGCTTCGTAGTCCAGTTGATGGAAATTTTGAGAGTTAATTGTAGAATTTTTATAAAACAAAAGATTTTTTATTGTTATTATATTTTTAAATACAGGGTTTCCGGGGGTAAAGTGCATTAATATTGGGAGGTGATTCTACATAATAGTATAAGTAAAAAATATAACAACTTTTAAGGGTACTTTTTTATCGTACAACCAAAATTAGTGTTTTTGATGATGACGACGATGAAAACAGTTCGTACTCCTATATTATCATCTATTGTTTTTTTTTTATTATTATCAAATTTAGTTTGTAGAACCCTATTCTAATTTAATTTTTTTACGCACCAGATTTTAAGGTCCGGGTTTAATTTTTCCCATAGGAAAAACTAAACCCTTTCATACACTTTTCCATATAAATGATCATCTAGTAAATCCACGTTATGCAAGTGTATTATATAAGTATAATAAATACAAAACAATACAAGAACAACACGTTAATCTACCAAACTATTAAATGGGAATATAATTCACCGTCTCCAGATATTTCCATATCAGAGGGTTCGGCTCTGTGGAATTTCTAATTTGACCGATAAATCCTACTGATCCCTCAATATAAATATTTTAAAAATCTTTTGTAATTCTACATGTATTTAAAATGACTGATTTTTGCATTTTTATATACAAATTCTTTGACAAATCTAATACGCCTAAATTTTTAATAAGATAGCTAGGTATAATGCCAGTAGCCGAAATAACAAAAGGTAATATTTTTATAGTCTGAGAATGCCAAAAATCATTTAATTTCACTTCCTAAATCTGTATACTTTCTTATTTTTTTAGAAACAGATTTTTGAGTATTACAGGAATTTGGAATAGCTACATCAATAATATAAGTTATTTTTTTAATTTTATCATGTAAAACTATATCAGGTCTATTATGACCAATTGGTCTGTCTGTTAGTATAGTTTTATCATAGTAAATTTTAAAGAAATTATTTTCTAAAAATGAATTTGGTTCGTATTTATAATATGGTACTATATTATGACAGTCAATCAAGTTAAGTTTAATTACCAAACTTTGGTGAATTATTTTTAAAACCTGATTGTGCCTAAATGTATACTCAGACGGCGCTAATATAGAACATCCTGATATAATGTGTTCTATAGTTTCCGGAAAAGTCATACATTTTCTACATAAATCATCAATTTGATTTGGATCTTTGATTATATGCTTCCTATAATTTTTGGTATTAATTACTCTATCTTGAATAGCAAGCATAAATCCTTCTATTTCTGCGCTCAACTCTCCAATACTCAACCATTTATTTGACGAAAGTTTGTCAACATTCGTTTGGTTGAGATAATTGAAGTGTTTTGCGTGAATAATTTTATTTGACCAGGAATCTAATAATTCCTGATTGGTATTTATAAAAATGTTGGCATTCTCGTCGTATAAATTTAAAGGTGAAATATTTCTGTCTGCCTTGCAAATTATTTTCTGCAGCTCTGAGCAATTAGCTTTTCTATGGAAAAAATTTCTTAACATTTCTACCTGATTTTGTTTTAAATAAGTTATTTTGACTTATATGTTTATTAAATATTTATTTAACTTATAAGTTATTTTATTTTATATGTTTAATAATTTCAATAATATTATTATTTAATTTATAAAAACAGTTTATTAATGCCTCATCATTTGGAAAAAACTCACATAACGACCTTCAGTCAAATTTAAACGCAATAATTGAGAACCCTTTAAAAAGGTTATATAACCATTCATAATTTCAAACATTTTTTCACTGTGAGGTGTAATTTAAGGCGTTGCAAGTCTTTCATTATGTAATTTCGTTCATACGTTAATCCGTCCGTGTGTAATTCTGGAAGTGTAACATTGATGGGTGTATTATTCAAGCGTATACAATTTTGCCCTGACATCCTGCTCTGGTGAAAGATCAGCATTCGGAATCGAAAAATGGTGTTTTTAACAAAAAGTCATTACGTGATCGTTAAAGTACCATTTCAAGAATTTAGCTACGTAGAAACCATTTATTTAAGACAATATTATTCTCAGGATGAACAATTTATCATTGAAAAAGAAGATAATACTAAACGAAATATGAAATAGAACAAGACACAGAAATATAAAACGATTTTTTATTTTTTTTTACATTAGGTCCACACAGGAGGCTCTGAGGAAAATAATTTCCCTCAGGGCCTATGTCATCTTTGGGAATGCTGTGTGGAGGGTATTTTAAGGAAATAAAGGAGAGGAAGTTCTGGGAAGGAAAACGGTGTGAGGGTTGGGTAGGAATCTGGGGTTCAGTGTGTCTAGATCATTCGCCGCCAAGACCTAGACAAACCTTACTCCATGAACCCGGGCACCCCTGCTAAGTCACCAAACGTAGCAAACCACTTGGGGTGACCTATGGCAGAGGTGTTGGTTATCCAATAAATGGTTCCCGCCTCCCAAATATGAAATAGAACAAGACACAGAAATATAAAACGTAACGGTTTGTCATGTTCTTTATTATTTTTCATTTAGATTTATTAGTATTATCTTCTTCTTCAACGATATTTTTTATTGATGAGTTATTATGATTGAGTTATTGTATTAAAAAATTGATCAAACATTTTATTTAACATATTTTTCTCTTACTTTTCAGAATTGCTGCTACGAGAATCGCCTAAAAAATCAGTCCGTTTAAACTATTTCTTTAAAAAATTGGTGTAACAACAGATAAAATGGTAGTGAGTATAAATAACAGTGTGAGTGATAATGTGGTTAACTTAATTTTTCACATAAATATAAAAGTTTTGTTGAATTAAAGTCTTAAGATGGAGTTAAGGGCGACCAGCCAAAGACATAAAAACATTTTATACTTTCCATTAATCAAAATCCTTTTTTGTATTTGTTTCATTCGAGTGATTAGCAGTAGTGACCCCAGTGAACTTATTAAAGAGGGAGTAATCAGTTCTAGTACAAATGATGGTTTATTTTTAGTCCAAAATAAAGAAAACCTTGTAAAAAATATGCAAGCAGACCGGGCGGTAAACGAAAATCAAGTACAGCGAAACGTTTCAGATCTGCCAAAAGAAGAGTCTCCTAAAAAACTAACATTAGATCAACAAGAGAGTGACTATTTTGTTAAAGAATCACAGTCATTAAAACACGTTACCGAAATTCAGATGAATCCAAAATTAGAAATGGAAGAGAATCAGACAGTAAAGAACAACCCTGATGCACCCAAAATCAAAAACATCACAAGAGGTTTCACTCCAATGGTAAACTTGGACTCCTTAAAAGGAAGATTCATTGAAAGAGGCCAAGACATGGACTATAAAGAAACCTATGAAAATGATACAACTGATGAATCAGATACAACCATGTCTCAGGAACCAACATACGGCATGCTGATCGAACATCAGTTGAGCCATTCTTTCGACTATCGGGAAACCATGTCGGAATCGTCAACAAACCCGTTCAACGACACTACAATCAACGACAAAGACATAACTATCGGAAAGATGACGTACGAAGATGACTATTCCCACAACATGGAAACGACAACAGAATTTGAGAATGTAACAGAATCTATCTGCGTAGGCCAGGTGATATATTGCAATCTGACTAAAGAAGAATACATTGAGCTGCTTGATGATTATATCTTTCCTATGCCTTACGAATGGGTGTTGATAGCCTCTCACATGGTAGTGTTCTTTGTTGGGCTAGTAGGAAATGCTCTGGTATGTGTCGCTGTGTACAGAAACCACTCCATGAGAACAGTGACCAATTACTTCATCGTGAATCTTGCTGTTGCTGACTTCATGGTGATCCTGTTCTGTCTTCCCCCTACAGTCCTGTGGGATGTGACGGAAACCTGGTTCTTCGGGAACGCGATGTGCAGAATTGTTCTCTACTTCCAGGTAAATACATCTTAACTTTTCTCTGATTTCTTTTTAGTTTCAAATTTAAGTTTAAGACGATTATGATTTATATATTGTATAAAACATATTAAAGAAAGTGTATAACAATATTGTCATGTTTTTCACAGTCCTCTTCACTAGGGTTTCCAGTTCTGAGGCAGTAGTGTAGCAATTTTTATATTATTGTATTGCTATCCAGATGTCTTTACATCGTCTTCATAATGTTTTGCAAGTTGATGATCACTTAAGTTCTCTTAATTATCTTTGGACTTTAGATTTTAATGTTCTAGTTTTTGTTATTTTTTATTATTAGTTTCGCACCATGAAATCTAATACTTCTCTGTCCAGTTTGATCCAACATTTCGCAAAATCATGTCACGTTGGTATTATTATTATAATGAATATGTCAGTCGAGGACGTGCGATCAAATAAATGCCCTTGGATTTAATTTTACGCAAATTTTATTTGATTACACGCGGTATCCGCAAACTAATGTTACAAACGAGAAAATGGTGTTCTGTATAATTCAATATAATCATTGTATATTCAATTTTTCTTTCTTTCAAAATTGTTGTAAAGATTTTATACGCTGTACAAAGTAGCGATATTCCTCTGTGATTTCAGATTTCAATTTGTCTCCCTTTTAATGTATGGGGCATATTATACTAGTAAAGAAAAACTCTCATGCAGTTCGATCCCGCGATCTCGATTCCCAAATAACCGCAAAGCGTGCAATCGTCCATTCATTGTAGCTTTTTGGCTCCGAAAGTGAATTCTACCTTATTTATTGGAGGTAGAATTACAATACACTCCATTTAATGTGGGATTTTGGCGCAGAACGCAGCAATCTATTGAGGCCTGCTTTCTCATTATAAATGACTCCTATCATAGCAAACACATTATATACAGACGTCTTTACAAATAATAGAAACAGTAAACAAAAATACATTTTTGTGGCACTATTTTAATACAAAATTAATAAAATACTTAGTTTTAACCACTTTCATTGTTTAAAAAACCAAAATGTTTCATAAGCAATTTATTAACTTTATTTATTTCTATGCTTGTACGTACAGCTTACAAATATATAGATGATAAGTTCTGGAAATTCTTATAAAAAAAAATATAATTTAAAACTTGGTATGTAGTACAGTATAACATAATAAACAATTGTATATTAACGGTTAAAACATAAGCTGTTATGCCATGTGAACTAGGAGAATATGTGTTGAGGTGTTCGCTTATTTTTAAAAAGTGTTATTCTGTAGAAACACAATATCCTCTGTGAGGCTCTCAAGGAAGACACTGTGGTTCAACCCATGGCGGCAGTATTGTATATATATTAGGTTAGTGGCTGTGTTGAGAAAAATATCCCAATATTATAAAACGGTTTACATAAAACTCAAGTTTTAAGTAAACCCTGATAAAGTACGCATTGCGTATTAAAAATGTTAGTTTTTTTAAATAATAAAAGTGGTTAAACACTAAGTGGGGTATATTTTGTGTTGTTTTGTATTTCAAAAGACCTTTGAAATGTTTGTGTGTAATTAAACCACTGCGCAAGTAGAAAATATACATACAGATAAGGAAATGAAAAAAATTAAATATTACACTATATTTTTCTTGCAGAATATTTGTATAATAGTTGCGGTATTTTCTTCACCGGAGGCGAAGAGCGAAAGAGCGGAATATTGATGCGGAGATGTTTATGCGGTATGGATCGATTGTTGAGGAGGAGGGTAGGTTAGGAAATACAAGAACAGCGGTTTATGATATATACATGTATACAGGGTGTTAAGGTACGTACTTGACTTACTTTAACCAGTGATTTCTGACATTATTTGGAGTAAAAAATGTAAATAAAATTTAGTCTCTGGTGACATTTTTGATGTTTCTTTTGTTTTTCTAAAAAAACACAAATAATAGTAGGTGTGGGGCAGTTACTCGTCTGAGTGACCAGTGGAGTCATGCGGAAGAGTTTTTTCGTTAGATTTTGAAGAAAAAAAAATGTCCTCAAAAAAGTCACCATACACCAAAATTTCATTTACAATTTTTTACTCAAAATAATTAATGTCAAGAATCACTCATAAAAGTAAGTCAAGTACGATCCTAACACCTTGTATAATGGCGTAGTCCAGGGGTAAGGCTTTGTCTTACGTACCAATACAAGCAAAGACTATAGGCACTTTATTATTTAAAAAAACATTTGTAGAAAACGATTATTTTAAATCGGCACAATATGTCGTAAATGTGTACCTAATCATAATGACAGAACCATGAACAAACTAACAAAGTTAGCTCAGAAAGGAAATTATGGTGAAAAACTGATAGAAATATTATTACGTTGGGTATACGCCAGTAGAAGAACTCTTGAAAAAAATACGGCCACAAGAAACCCGAACCAAAATGATAATTTACAGAGGTTTTGAAACTTGGCTTTTTTTATTAAATTGAAGTTACGTTTTATCAGTTTGATTTTATTGGCATACCTTCACTACCTTTTAGCCTTTGTCCACCCTAACCACTAAACCCTTCGTAAGAAATTGGGTTAAAGTAGAGGTCTGTGGTTGGGTCCAGATCTCAAAGGTCTGCTTTGCAAAAAATGAAAAGCCGAAATTTCAAAAGTTACAAAAAAAGTCACGTACCAATGATAAAGAAATGGACATCTTAAAGGTAATACCTAAAACCATAGAATGACCAATAAAGACCAATAATGTGGAAGTACTGGGTATACGCCAATTATATATATAAAAAAAAAAACAAAAGATTTTTTGAACAAATTTCAATAAACATAACAAATTTCAAAATACTAGTTAGACAAGCGTACAAAAAAACATAACATTTCCAACGGTAAACACAAGCTTTGGACAAATAGACAACAAATACCAGGCAATAATAGCATTCAAGAATCTTTCACTTGACACAAAAAATGTGGGAAATAAAAAAAATCTGAATCAAAATTAAATGATGTATTAAAGAACCAAAAAGGCAACATTATAACAACAAAAAATATAACATAAAATAACAAAACAAAACAATGCGACACCATAATATATGCCGAATTTTTCATTTTTTTGCATTGCCGCCTTTCATTAAAAAATATTATTTCATATCTTACTAAATTTTGTGTTGTAAAAGGGGGCCTCAGCACGGGTAACTCACCCAGTAAGGCAGCTTGGTGTAATGCTTCTTCTACTGCCATCTATCTCATCATGAAAGCACAAAAACTT
Source organism: Limnephilus auricula (assembly GCA_951813805.1). Taxonomy (NCBI): domain Eukaryota; kingdom Metazoa; phylum Arthropoda; class Insecta; order Trichoptera; family Limnephilidae; genus Limnephilus; species Limnephilus auricula. The sequence goes on from OX638412.1 coordinate 9,018,231, forward strand.
CCTCTCTAATAATTCTGAAATTTCCTCTTTCTACCAGCACTGATACGATCTTCAATATTGTCAATGTTATGGACATAAAGCAGCTCTTTGCAAAACCCACATCTATTAATTTATAACAAAATACTATAAAAATCAACACAAACTAAATACAATACTCGAGCCTAAAACAAAGAACTTCTCCAAACTCCTTTTGCTAAAATCACCTTTGGACAAAGACATTTTAAATACATAGCTTGCAAACTGTACAATGCACTACCAAATTTAAAAGCGAAATAAAGAATTGGATTGTTAAAACAGACCGTCACTATATTGTAAACGTAATCCACGTAGATGTGAATATTAATTTACACATTTACACAGAACCTAACCCAAATAATATAATTTTGTCTAATTTTACTTCCATAATTACTATTACATATCTGATTGGTTTTGGTTTTTATTGGAAAATTATTCCATCAACCTCAAAGAAAGAACGTTGCTTGGTATTTGTATTATATTTGGATGCATTTATATTCCTCCTACGTCCTACCTAACAGGTACACACTAATGAGACATGCCTAAAAACACTTTTATTCAAACTTTATATAGTGAAATAAATAAACAATTTTTTTTTAAATCGTCTCACATGGAAGCCCAACAGACATGTCGATTGTGACATCATCTTTCTTTTGACATAATCTTTATCTTTTCGTTTTCATACAGTACGTGTGAGAAAGAAGTGTCTCATCGCCGATGACGTACTTACGTAAGACCTCTCTCTGAGACGACTATATTTATACACTCTTCTGTTATTCTCTTCCACGACCCAACTCAAGTGGTGGATAAAATAAACTCTGTTGTTAAAAAGTCAACGCCTTAAATAATATGCATGTTGCGACCTTTGATGACTTTGGCTAAAATACATTTTTCCAAAATTATCAGTTATCACCACATGTTAATCTTGTAAACCAATTTTGTTAAACAAGGTTTAAACGATTAGCTGTCTAATCTAAAGGATTTGGTCCCTGTTGCGTCATTCTAACATGCACTGAACAGATAATCCCTAGAATTGTGATATTTATTTATTTTTTTCATGATCTCCGTAAAACGGTTGAAAACCAATGTATGATGAAGAAGATTACAAATTTGGAAAAGGCTTGAGGCAGTTTTCTATTTTGTGACATGCGTCAAAATATAGTTACTGAACTGTATGTCAGTGACATTGAAAATGTCGATGGTCAATGCAGAATCGTTTAGCAGTTGTATCACTCTGTTTATTGGCGCGTTCTGATTGGCAGAAGTCCTCGCTTTCGGAGCATAAAAAAGTGTATGGAATCTCCGACGAGTAAATTTAAATTTCTCTAATTTTTCTCGTTGACAAGGCCCCACACTTCTCGCGGTTTTGCGCTGCGCAAGCTAAGAGCTAAGGTCACCGGCATCCTGTGATACCGATGTCGCATTAACGTAAGACCATGTAATCGTAAATTTACATAATACTTTTATCTCCAGTGACTGCAATATATCAATGAACTTTAATATCTGTTCAAAGGAAAATATCGATCTTTTAAATTCGATATTTCAGTTGATTAGTCAGACATCTCCAAAAACTAAGTTTTGAGATAATAAGGAAAAAATATTCGAATGCTAACCATAATACATCAAATATCATTTACACATGTCTATTATTTACATATTAAATATGCTATAAAATAATACCGTGAAGTATAAGTCCGGTACATTAGTATGACATTTAAAATTTTTAAAAGGAATAACTTTTGAAGGTTATATCCAATTTAATATATCTATCATTGAAGAAGAAGATAATAATAATAAATTTAAGAGAAACAAAAACAAAGAACAAGATACAGAAAAATATAAAAAGGTAAAGGGTCGTAACTGGGATTCAAACCGAGGATCTCTGATTTCTTGTCTTAATGATCCTGGGTCTTGTATTAATGATCCTGGGTTCGAGTCCCAGTTGCGACCTTTACCTTTTTATTTTTCTGTGTTTTGTTCTGCTCCATGTTTCATTTAGATTAATTAGTATTATGTTATTAGAAAGAATGTATTTCAGATTACCAATTGAATAATACGTCGGCACTCAACGAATAATCAGACAGGCAAGGCAAAAAAAATTCGAATCATATAATAAATAAATAAAAAATATAATTTTCGTATCCGATGGGTACTTTCGGCATTTGAGAAGTTAAGTTAAGCTGTGTACTATTGTAACAAATTTTGGGCATGAAAGAAACTAATGTGTTTTAAACACTGATAATTTTGGACATTTTACTTAAATCGTTAAATAGTTTGTACATTCCCAACAATATAATATCAAAACTTTACGGCAGTATGGAAGTTCCATAGACGTCCGCCTCAGACTTGGATAACAAAGGAGTCTGGAACTATTTTGATGTCTGTGAAAGTATAATTAATGTTTTAATACGGTTAATATTAATTCCACTGCCGACTGAGGACGTTCTCCTGTTACTTCTTACCATTCCCGCATTTTCTTTATTTTGCGCGACATCACCTATACAAATTCAAATGTCTAATTTTGCCAACCGTTCACGTTTACTTGGAAATGGTTTTAATTGACATTTTGGTATCTTTAGGTAGTTTTAGGCTAGGAACAAGTGTCATAATATTGTCTTTTCCTCTTACATCCGTTGTTAAATTTCGTAACCCATAAAACATAATTTTTTTTCACTACAAGTTGTTCTGCATTATAATTGATTTGGTGGTTTTTATGAATAATCTGAGTATTGTACCAGATATAGGGCACACTTTTACATCTAACTGCATACTCAACTCAAATTTCCATTTTTGGAGATGTCCGACTATTCAACTTGGGAGGCGGTAATAAGTACCGCCGCTCCAGGAACCATTTATTGGATAACCAACACCTCTGCCATAGGTCACCCCAAGTGGTTTGCTACGTTTGGTGACTTAGCAGGAGTCATGAGGTTAGGTATGTTTAGGTATTGGCGGCGGATGATCTGAATATACTGAACCCCTAATTCCTACTCACCCCTCATATTTTTTTCCTTCCCAAAACTTCCTCTCCCTCTTTTACTTAAAAATACCCTCCACACAGCATTCCCAAAGATGACATAGACCCTGAGGGAGACCATTTATTGGATAACCAACACCTCTGCCATAAGTCACATTAAGTGGTTTGCTACGTTTGGTGACTTAGCAGGGGTGCCCGGGTTCATGAGGTGAGGTATGTCTAGGTATTGCCGGCGGATGGTCTGGACACACTAAACCCCAAATTCCTTCTCACACGTCATACCTTTTCCTTCCCAAAACTTTCTCTCCCTCCTTTACTTAAAAATATCCTCCACACAGCTCCCAGAGATGACACAGAACCTGAGTGAAATTATTAATTTAATGTAAAAGAAAAGTAAAAATGAACTTACTTTGGACACACCAATACGCCCACAGTACACTTCTTTTGGATAATCTCTTCAGTGTGGGCGTCATACAAAAAAGGATGATTTAGTTGCCAGTGGGAGTAAAATTCATTTTACAAATTGGAAATTTTGAGTAAACGGATTTGTGGTCCGCGCGTCATATCAAAATTATTTTCCATCGTCCATAACACTAATGAACTTTTTTTGCATATTTAGATTTATATTTTCACAGTGATAAATATTCCTTAATGAAACAACTGTAATTGTGGCTTTGCATACCGTTTGACAATCAAATGAAAAATAATTATTTTTATTATATGAAATCAAATCATCACCATTCGTAATAAAAAATATCAAACTTTATCCTGTTATATTGGTTTCGAAATATGTTGATAATTTGGAATAAATAAGTGGTGTATACAAAGTGATTGTTTTTAATTAATTAAAATGACGGTACAAAGAAAATTTTGCGATTGTTGTAGAAGTAACTATTTTTATTTCTGTTTGTAATATTTAATTAAAGAAGATATTAGCAACACTCAATTGAAAATATAAAACAAAGAAATACAGAAATAAAACCTACATTTTTTATTTATTTGAATACAGCACAACATTCCCGTCTGGAGCCAGTAAGACTATGGAATTTTTAATTGGGCATGTTGTAAGGCTGAAGGTAGTGGGCAGAGGGAGGAGATGGGGTCACATAAGCTCTGAGGTAGAGCACCGTTTCGACAAGGCTAAGGTCCTGGATTCGATTTCTCGACGTGAACGTATCATTTTCTGCTTTTTCTGTTTCAGATTTTCGATTGAGTGTCACTAATCGTGTCATGATTAATTTAAAAAAATGTTTTAGATTTTTTTATTTATTTTATAAATGAAAAACTCTTTCTTTGATTTTATGTTTTAGAAGCAATTATTTCGCTTAAAAAGCAATGTGTAGCTTTCAGAGTAGTTCAAAAATATCTAATGAGTCGAAAACTATCCTTCTGTCATCAATCTAACTTGTTCATCTATGGACCAGGGTTGCCAATTTGTGAGGAAATCCTTAAATTGCGGGAAATTTCTAAGAATTTAAACCGATTGGATATTTGTGAGGAAAATGTGGGTATTCTACAATATGAGAACAGATGTAAATAATTTCGATTAAAAAAGCATTTCATGATTATCTAACCGTATTGAAAAATAATATTTAGAATTACAAGTAAGAATGTAGGTAAGTACTATAAATTCTTAACTTATTTTTTTAAGCGTCTAACGAAAGAAAAATCGGAAGTTGACTAAATATTAAAAAAAAAAGATTACTTATTTCAATAAAATTATGTTTCAGTTTGGAGGTAGAATTATTATATAGGATCTTGTGGGGATTTTGAACATTTTTGTTTTGAATATTTAAGAACATTTTTATTGTGCATAAAATCAAATATAAATAATTCGCTACTGTAAAAGACAACCATTCAAAATTTAAACGTTGGCGCTGTCTGACGTCGGTGATCAGATCTGTATGCCCAGGTACCCAACCTTCCTATATACAAAAAAATATTTTTCCTTTGAATCATCGTCTTTAAATCAAAAAAATTAAACAAAAGAACTCAAGTACATTTGTGTGTATATGTATATGTATGTATAAGTATGTATGCATGTATGTATATTAATATGTGTGGTATTACAGGTTATAAAATTGAATTTTTTTAAAACTCTACGTATAATATGATTTAATGTAAAACTTTTATAATCAGAATCAGCGTTGATTTGGTCTATATGAACATATTTAAAGCCATAATATTTTTTACTGGAGTTCTCTATTCAATCCCCTGGAACAATAAGTACATAACTGACATATTAAGATTCAATGTTTGAATGTCGCAAAATATACTAACACTTGAAATTTATGATTAAGTGAATACGCTTAACTTAGGTACACTCGGAAAGGTGTTGTATTTATCCAAAAAAAAAAACAGATAGAACCTTGTCGCTTTAACTCGGAGGAACATCGTTCGATGTGATAATTTTAATTCGTTTTATTTGCTAAATACTTGGTTTTTTAAAAATGGAATGTTCCTTAGATTTATCGGTAGTTCAATTATAAAACCAATCAACCAGTTCAATTAATTACAATCCAATTTTTCAGAAATATTTTTCTAAAATTTATTTTCGCAGTTTCACCTAAGTGGCAGATGGAACCTTGTCCCAAGCGAATGTTCTCGGACAAATAAAACTTACTGTTTCAAAAGTTGAACAAATTTTAGATAGATGTTAGGATAGAAAGCGTTTTATTTAAAACCGCAAAAAGTCGACTTTGACCAAAATGTTAGATAGAACGTTGTGATCCCAAGGACTAGAATCACTATTATTACAGCTAGAAAATAATATCTTTACAGACGGTAGTGTTACCATTATTGGAATGTCAGTGCAAAATAAATCCTTAAAAGCTCTGAAGTTTATCTGAAATAAATGTGCTTAGGCCGTTCATGTTTTCTTACTATGATAAAATTTATCCAACCTTTTCGATATTTAAATTCCCGGATTCATGGGGTGAGGTTTGTCTAGGTCTTGGCGGCGGATGTAACTGCCCACCTATAGCGTAACAGGCCGGATCGAGGGAGATTTGTTGAGAGAGGCGTTTTGTCATATCTAGCTGGACTCTTTCGACCCATCGCCTTGCACCGCAGCTGAATGGGTGGATTCCTACCCACCATGTATTTCTTTTCCTTTCCAGAACTTTCTCTTCTTCCCTTCATTGAAAACACCCTCCCCCCAGCACCCCCTAATATGACATATGATTGAAATTATTTTCTTCGGGGTTTCCTGTACGGAGCGAATATAAACAAAAGAAAAAAAGAAAAAATATGTCCTTAAGGGGATACCTAGCGGTGATATTTCAATACAAACGTATTCCCTATTTATCTCTCCGGATTTTAGCCCTAGAGAAAATATTGTTTTTAAATAAAAAAGATATCAACTACTAGCGTGTCGTTACTTTTTATTTTTTTGATAAGTTACTTTTTATACAAGTTATGACCTTCCAAAAATCAATAAAATTGACTGGTTTAAACGCCATCAAAAGACGTTCAGTATACAAACTAGACAATGTTTTTGTAAAAAAAGCAAAACGTACAGACATAGAATAATTTTTCTTATGTAGTTAGTAAAAAAAATTGAAAATGAGTCCACTTTTGGAGGAGAAAAATGGGGAATACAAAACCTCGATTTTAGTTAGGTATTAGTAGCCCGAGGTGCATTGTCCCTTTCGCTCAATATCCGGTGGAGTAAGAGCAACAGTGACAGCAAAAATTTAGTAAAATCTATTATTCAAAATTTCTCCACCACCGGGTATCATCTTAAGTCTTACATCTGCCTAGATGATGGAAACTGTAACACTGTCCGAAACGTTGACTAAAGAATGAGGTAGCACAACACTTCATAACATAAAATCTAAATCATATCCATTACGTAGGTACTTAACGTCATATATATTTTTAATACTGCATTTAAATGTGTTTTTTGGTTAATTATGCCTCCTCTAAAAGAGAATTTCCAGTTGTGATAAATAAATAATCTCTAATAAATAGAAATCCTTATTATAAATCTCTCTCAGAAAAAAGGTAAAAAATAAATGCAATTAATAAACCTTTCTCCCATTATTTACACAACTTCTCAATGTTTATTTTTCACAGTCGTTTACGTTAAGAGCTTTATAGCTCTTAATTTTTTTACTCAGATAACACAAATTCTTTGAAATAAATTCAAATTTTATCTATTTAAAAGGAAAGTATTTTTGCTATGAAATTTTGTAGGTAGCTTAAGTCACCACGCTAATGGTACCTAGGGACATTTTTAAGAAAAGTATGTAGGAAATTCAAACAGTTACGAAGATTAAGAAATTCTTAAAATAAGTTAAATTAAGTTAAAAGCTTTTTTAAGTAACTGAAATTTTCAGAAAAACTTAACGGACGTTATTATTTTAAGGTTTTTTTATTTTAATTTCTTATTCTAACCTAAACTTAAGCACAAGACTTATTTACTTAGAAAATTTTTTCCCTCAAAGCCTATATCATCTTTAAGGATGATGTGTGGAGGGTATTTTTAGAGAGAGGAAGGAGAGGATGTTCTGGGAAGGAAAAATTATTAAAATAAATTTTACTTGTGCACGCCGGGATTTGAACCCGCGACCTTCAGCTTGCTAGTCGAGAGACTTACCCCACGAGCACAGATGCCGTCAATGGATGATCAAAGGATAGGAGAGGGAGACGGGCTAGTTTTTCGAAATATCAAGTAGACAGTTACCTTTCTCTTGTATGGAAAATCAAGTGTGTAAAATTTCAATGAACTTAAAAACAAAAATTATTATTATTTGCATAAAAACCAAACACACATTCAGACACTCTTCTTAAAACAATATTATTATCTACTTTAATACCTACCTATTATACAGGGCGTAACAGGCCGTACCCGAGAGATTTTATTATACATGTACGATGATTTTTTTTTTCTAATATAAACATTAAAAATATTTTTCCCCTCTTCGTCGCAATTGAGTTCGTCACTAGAGAAGCGCGTACATATTCAAGCGTTGTGTCTCATTGTAGCAGCATGCCGCATGCACGAAACAGCGCGTGTACCGCTCAAATCCAGCGCAACGGGTATTTCTGATAGCGATGATATCAGTAGCGACATGTGATCGAATTTTTTTTTTTGATTTTAATAGAAAAAAAATATCATCGGACAGCAAAATGACAAATACATTTATTACTCCAAATATGCTCAGGAATCGCTGGGTAAAATCTCTCGGGTACCTCCTGTTAAACCCTGTATAGGTGTTATTATCTCTTTTTATTTTGTTTTGGTGTTTATATCTCTTTCAACTTTTTTTCTACTTGTTTAAATCTTTAATCTATATTTTTGTTATATATTTTTGGGGTGTTATACCGTGTTGCGCTACCTCCTTCTTTCTTGCGTTTTGGACAGGGCAGGTTTGTTTAGATAACATCATCATTTTTTTTATTAAAATGTGTATTGATTTTCTTTAAAATGGTTTTGATAACACGTTTTTGCTTCCCCAGTAAGAAAGATTATTATTGAAGAAGAAGACAACAATAATAACCTTAATTAAAATATGAAAATGAACAAAGATACAGAAAAATAATAAAACATAATAGTCGCAACTAGGACTCGAACCCAGATCGCACGTCTTACCGGGACGGCGCTCTACCAATGCAGCCATTGCGATCTATTATGAGACTGTCGTATTTGTCAACTTCATGTTTCAAATTTCAGAACTAATGACTAATGTGTTTTTTTCCATATTATTGGCATTGACCTTCTTTCATTTGCGACCATTATGTTTTATTCTTTTTCTGTGTCTTGTTCATTTTCATATTTTAATTTAGATTATTATTGGTGTCTTCTTCTTCAGTGATATATTACATGGATGGGAATAACCTTCAAAAGTTAAAAAAGTGTTTTTCTTATATAAAATATGAAAGATTATTATTTGGATTAACGTAACATTTTTAATAATACCTATTTTTTTTTAACCAGCACCAAAACGTCACGAACCGTCACTGCTCCCATTGTTTCTCTACCCATTCTTCACCCTGTCTCTTCCTTTCGTCCCATTACATTCCCCAATATTGGGACATTCATCCCCCCACTGACTTTGTTGGAAACTCTGGAAGCAGCTGGTACTAGTTGGAAAAGTTGTCTGAAGCGCATACAGTGTCGGATTCACCCAGAAAAGGCACTGGATAATCGATGTTTGATCCCATTTAAAAATAAATTTTAAAAAGTGAATTTTTTTGGGCTGGATGGTTGAATATATTTACGCAAAATTAAGTACGGCCAAAAATTTATCCGTGCTAACAATTTTTTAATTTTTTTAAATTGATATACTAAATTTATTAAATTGAGATCCGCAAAGAATGCAAGGCTGTTGTAAGCTTTACGAGTAAGATTAAGTAAGGGTTCCTCAATTTGAGGAAAATATATGACGCAAAGATGAGTGGTAGAATAACCCGGGGGTGCTAGATGAAGTCATGGCATGATAAAGAGAATCAGAAACTGGGTTCGGGCCATGTCAAGATTCAGAATAATAAGAATAATAGAATAATTTGAGGAAACTATATGACGCAAAGAAGAGTGGTAGAATAACTCGGGGATGCCCGAGGAAGACATGGCATGATAAAGAGAATCAGATAATCGGTTCGGGCAATGTCAAAATTCAGAATAATAGAATAATATGCATGAGACGATGTATGAATGTGAATAAGGCAAAGCACATGTGCCAAGACCGAGTTGTTTGGCGATACGTCATCTTTGCCTACCCTAATATTTAATTTTTTAAATTGAAACTAAGAAAAATAAATCATATCAGACAAGCAATAGAGTAGGTACCAAAACAATTTTTTTCTGTGTATTAATTTCATTGTTTTATTTGGTTGATCTAAATCTTTAATTTCATTGTTTTATTTGTTTTTATCTAAATCTGTCAACTATTGACAGATCTAAAACTGGAACACTCATTATCTTAAAGTTTACTAACAATGTTCATTTGAAAAGTAATTGTAATATTTGTTTTTATTTTTGGGCAATAATTCCGAGGGAAATATTTTCAGATTCGCTAGCCCTAGAAACTATAACATCCTTTATTTTTTTACGGATCCGCGCTGGTAATATAGTATAAAACAACATTATCATTAATTAAAAAAATATACAAATCTGGCATCTTCTTAAAATACTTACACGTTCAATCATCGGCAAAGTTTCTAACTTACATTATAATTTTTTTATAATATTTTTTATAAGAATTTGAGCGCCCTGTGCTATGACCCTCTTAGTTACTGTATCAAATCCGGGCCTGATTCCAGGGTTGGCAGCATCGGGTACCGTAAACAATTGAAGCAAGCAAACACCGGCTGCATGTTCTGCGCTATGCAAACCCCTTAAACAAACACGGCTCACCTGTTTTTGACGCATCAAGAACCTCAGATAAAACCAAATAATTAGGAGAGAGAAATATACTAATCCCAGCGAGAGATCTTGTGTGACGTCATCGTCTGTCTTTTTCGTTTTCTAATAATAATTGTGAGAAGGAAGAGGATAAATGTCGATGGCGTTAGTACGGGCTCTCATTGGAACTAATTTACCCGGATCGTGTAGAGTTGGAGAGGATTGCGAATTATTAGGTCTGCCACTGAGAGCTCCGTTTTAATCTAGTAGAAAATCTAGTGGTTTTTGTATGTTGACAGAGTTGTTGATGAACAAAAACCACAATTTTATTTCACATATTGACTACCTATGTGACAGCGCATTACCTAAACTTCTTGAAAAAATAATCAAAATATTAATTTATATGTAAAAGTAAAATTTCAAGTTGATAAGCACACATCAGCAAAGTCAATACAATAGACAAAACTATAATAAATTACACTATTAATAAATCTGCTCATTTTGACTGTCCTAAAACAGGTTAATTTCCTAGTTGGACAGCCAATTATCATTGTAATTTGAAATATGTAGTCTACTATGCTCTTTGCCAATCACGCATAGAATATGGGATTATTGGATGGGGATCTGCCTCAAACATTCACATGAAGCAGCTTGTTAAAACACAAAAAGCAATAATAAAAATAATCCTGAAAGTCCCCATAAGAACTCCATCAAAAGAAGTTTTCAAAAAATTTAATGTGTTCAGCATTATAAAACTGTACTAAAAAAATGCACTACTCAAATTTAAAGAAAATTATGCATACCTTGCTGACCAACACACCTATACTACAAGGACAAAATCTTCAAATCTACTAAACATTCCAAAATTAAATACAGCTTTCGGCCAGAAAAACCATTATTTCCATGCTACAAAATTATATAATGCCCTTCCGATTGAAATAAAAAATACCATGAATATACAAAAGTTTAAAAAGGACATCAAATTATGGCTAACGAAACATGAAGATGAGGAACTAATTAAAATTATTAAGTAACCCCAACGCAACCTACAGATAATAAACATAAACACTTTTTAAAACAACGCAAAATAATAAACATAAACACCTTTTGCTTTATTTATTTATATTTCGTGGAAACCAACAAAAACCAACAACAATGATGGGAAATCATGATCAACACCATACAACAACCTGCAGTCCACCTCGGAACAGGAATACCTAGTGAGGAGGACTGAGGACAAAATACTTAACTTTATATTCTTAATTTACTTTATATTGTATTTTCATTTTAATTTGTATTGTCATTAAATAAAAAAAAATAAAAAAAAAATTGGTTTCATAGTGCTTTCACACAAACGAAGTATTGAATTCCGTAAGTCTAAACTTAAACTTTAGGTAATGTTTTCAAAATGAATGAGTGAATGAATGAATGAACGAACGTACGAACGAACGAACGAACGAACGAACGAACGAACAAACGAACGAACGAACGAACGAACGAACGAACGAATGAATGAATGAATGAATTTTGAATTACACGATGTATTTCACCTAATACAGTTTAATCGACGTTATTAATAATACAAAACTTTAGAGTTGTGACTGTAACTTCGTTTATACGAATGCTACAATTTTTGCTTTGAATTAAAGCTTCGTTTTCAAAACTAGTATTTGCTTGGAGACTGAGGACAAGCGATAAAGAATAACTACATTACAATATTTCAACAAAAAATTGCTTTAATTTCCATTTTCAAAACTGGAACTGATTTTTCGTGAATTCACACTATCGTTGCTGTATTAATTGTAGCCGTAGTCATCGCCACGACTTACTCAAAATGAAATAAGTGAGGTTTAGTATTCCTTTCTCCCAAGAAAATAACATTAGGGACTAGGGTAACAAAAATAAGCAAAGAGTGTCATTGGGGGAAAGTTTCTGTTAAACAATTAGGTAATTGACTCAATGCGAGAAGAAATACTGCCTACCGGGTGACAAGGATCTCATAAACATGTGTTAGCACATTTATTAATTATTATAGTATACAAGCTTCTGCCCGCGACTTCGTCTGCGTAGGATTAGTACTTCGAGTAATCTATTTTCTTTTCCTAGCTCCCATCTACGCTTGTACCAAAATTCTTAACCTATTTATTTAAAATATCTATAATTCTTGTTCGATTCAAAGTATTAGGCGAGTACTTCAAATAAATTCACTAATTTAAATATTTTCTAAAATAGATTTTTGATTTAAAAATCATTGTTTTGCAAAATGTCATTCTCAAATTTTGACATTTTCTATGTTAAAATTCTATGTGGAAATAAATAGCTAGCTTTATAAATTATAGCCTACATGTTATTCTGATATAAGAGCTATATTATTATAAAGTTTCATTAAAATCGATTCAGTAGTTTTTGCGTGAAAGAGTAACAAACACACATGCATCCATACAAACTTTCTCGTTTATAATATTAGTAGATATCTATAATTCTTGATTCAAGGGTGAGTACTTCAAATAAATTCACTAATTTAAATATTTTCTAAAATAGTATTTTGGCTTTACAATCATTGTTTTTCAAGATGTCATTCTCAAATTTTGACATTTTCTATTAAACAATAATTATTATTTGTAATACATAGAAAATAGCAAGCTTTGGGTATAAATTATAGCCTATTTGTTATTCTGATGTCTAAGCTATATTATTGTAAAGTTTCATTAAAGTCCATTCAGTGGTTTTTGCGTGAAAGAGTAACAAACATACATACATCCATACAAACTTTCGCATTTATAATATCGGTAAGATATTATTTTTAATTAATTAATTGTGATTTAACACAAATTAATTAAATAAAATTTATTTGCGCACGCCGGATTCGAATTCGTGACCTTCATAATGGGAGTCCAAAGCCTTGCCTCTGATGGACTACGCCGGCCGTCAAAGGCACAGCTATATACATTTTTTATAAGAAAAACTCTATTTTTATAACTTTTGAAAGTTATTCCCATAAATGTAATAAATCATTGAAGAAGAAGACAACACTAATAATCTAAATTTAAATATGAAAATGAACAAGACACAGAAAAATAAAAGATAGCGGACGCAACTGTCATTCAATGATTATTATTTTTGGATATTACGTCCAGAGAGTTTTTGGGGTTATTTACACACCCCAAGCTCACATATTATAACAGTTATAAGTTATAAATGGTTACATAAAATAATTCATTACATTACACAATTTACAAATGGATAAAACTTTAAAAAATCTAAAATCAAATAAAAAAAAAATGTTTTTTTTTTTTTTAATTGACCAACTAATGTTTAAGACAAGATTTTTTATGCATAGCACAAAGGGTAACAATTATTATAAGCAATAATTATTAGCCTGAAACACTCAAAAAGATACATGCGCCGACGGGACTCGACGGAACTCGAACTCGACGGTAAAGCTCCTGTCCGGCAAACAGAGGGGTGCGGGTTCGAGTCCCGTCGGCGCATGTATCTTTTCTCGGGAGAGTTTTTCAATACTGATGAGTGTTTCAGGCTAATAATTATTGCTTATAATAAAAAAAATTGTTTTATTTAAAATTTGTTTAGTCTCAGCTGATTGTTTTAATTGCATATTTTTGATTTTTTGGATTAAAATTTTTAAAAGTTCATGATTTTGAAAGTTCCATAAGGACATCACAAGCCTTATCCGTACAAAAATGTTGGAAACTTTATGCAAAGTTGGCGTTAATACTTACTTTAAGTCGAGTCAGTGTCTTCTAAAATTTGCATGAAAGTTTAGGCAAGGCTTTGTCCGTGCGGTTCCATAGTTTGTATACTGTCCAAGACTTCCACCTGACCGGAGTCAGTTAAACTGCTATGAAATCCCAAACAGAATATTGTTTAACCTCTCAGGCCTCAGACATATTTCCGTTTTGCAATAAAATGAAACATTTATCCCGAAAACTAGAAATGGTTTTAGAAAGGTGATGAAATAGGCTTTCAAATTTAATTATTAAAAATAAATATGTAATACTTCTTCTTCTTCTTTTTCTTCTTCTTCCCCTTGTCCCATTTGGGTCGGGGACCCACTGCATTGACAAGGCTCCTCCATACGTCCCTGTCTTGCGCCGATTGTTCACCTCTCATCCTCTCCTCGCACAGTTTCTGGAGTTGCCTCGCCAACTGTGTCTGTTACTACTTATGTTGGTTGTGATTCTGTCTGTAACTGAGGTTTAGCGATCTCTAGAACATATATTTGCCTTGAATTGAAATGTCATTTCCAAAATCGGAAGTGTTTTTGTTGGAGAGTTCAAAAAGCGCTAATGCACATACTTATGAAAATAATATTTCTAAAACAAAATTATTGTATTGTCAATATCAAAATTTGAACTGATTTGTCGATTTACTTCTATATTTTTTTAGTCTAAATAATGTCAGGAATCACAAATTAAAACATTTAAAGTAAGTCTCTTAACACAATGTATGCATACATATTAGTAATGTGATTCGTAATTCACATAAGGTAACTAGGATAATTTATATTTATATATAACTTATATTTAACACATAATTTCACCTCGTGTTTGATCCAAAATCAAAACTCCAATAATGAAGCCCATATTTTCACCGCTATATTGATAAGATAGACCTTTTCCTACATCCATGTCAATAGGGCCACACTAGTGTTGTTGATACTCTCAGTATCGCCCAGGTAGACAATGTTTTGTATTCGATGTTGTTGAAATGGCTTTAACTGTGATTGGCGACCGGATCTGAATGGTCATGTAAGTATTTCTTAATCTACATATATCCCATTCGTGGTCGAGGGGTAAGGCTCTCCACTATTAGTCAGGAGGTAGCAGGTTTAAATCACGACTTGCTTTAGTAAATTTTACATAAATACCCAATTGGAATTGGTTCAAAATGTATTTATTTAATAATCTATAATATATTTTCGGCACGTTCCAGGGTGGAAGAAACTCTCAGTTTCGCCCTGGTGTAAGACCACCATTCAGAAATTAAACTTGGCTTGAAATGGCTTTAGCCGTGTTTGGTGACCAGCTCTGGATAGCCAGGCACTTCCCCTCATTTATCTACCCATCTTTTTCCCCTCCCCATTACTTCCACCCTCGTAACATATCCCAATTGAAGATGACATAGTTTCACTGGGACTCTTGTACGGTATTAACATTAAAAATTAAACATAAACATTCTAAATCAAAAAGTTTCACTTGAAAATCATATTTTACGATCAGATCTAAATAATTAGATAGTTTCCAACCTTTTTCTTAACTATCTTCTTCCCTCCTTCAATTAATTCATCCCCACAACGTATCCCAATTATTGGGATGCCATAGCCCCACTGACTCCAGACGGTTAGATTTCTTATGATGTTTTCACATTAAAAAACTCTCCATGGATTCAAAGATAAGAATACATTTTTTAATAGGCAGCAATAAAAATCTCTAACGGTGAGCTCCAGCATTATCAAATTTCCACAGCTTTATTGTCTGGATCTTATACATCAACATATTATTTGTATTCAGTCCCTTTATTGACGCTCAACGAGCTAGCTATCATAACACGAGACGACGTGTTGAAATTATGATTGTCTTTGTAAATTTTAACAAAGCAATTCTGCTTGTGATATCAAAGACATCTATTTGGAGATCCAAACATTTCAAGACGCGCTGGATATCTATGACCTCTATTTGATCTTTGATTTAAACAGAAAATCAACAAAAATAATTTGATTTTTCAAAAGAAGCAAACACATTAAATAAATTTTAATAAATGAAAAGAAAATACTTGTGTATAAGTCATTTATTGATGTATTTTACATGGATATTTTTTAATAAACACACAAGACAAAGAGTATATTTTAAGCCACTCAAGCATTTGTAAACTTAGGTTTAATGATTCTACAGCCTTCCACATTGGACAAACATCACGTAACATAAAACTAGAATAAAAGAACACTTAAGATGCTTAACTTGTTCAGGCTTTTCAGAGTTCGCAGATCATTTAATTGATAAAGATCATACTTTTAACAGCGATACAGGAGTTAAGACGATAGACTTCGCTTTTCAGCCCATACAAAAAGAAAGCCCGGGAAAAAACACTTTTCTACATGGAAATGAATCTTTTTTTAAAATTGCCTTTTAGAAGTTAAAAGCTATGTCGTTATGTTTTTAAATTTTCGATGCGTTTCGTATTAACGTAAACATTCACTGTCAAACATGTATATTTTATCGGAAAATATTATTGAAGAAAAAAGTACTGCTAACTCAATTCTCATAAAGTATTACAAAATTATAAAAAAATACTGACATAGATTCTTCTTTTGAGAACATATTTTTGTTTTTAAATTACAATTTCGTGGAAGTTTTGGTGTAGAAAAATGTTTTCTCCCGAAACCCTTTTTCGAGCGATTTCTGTAGGTAAATATGAGAGTTTTCGGCAGTTATCCCATTCGCACGTTTCGCATTCGCATATATCGTAAGTGAGTGTTATCTTATTTAGAGCGGGAAAGAATTATAGGCAACGAAATACATAAACGTTCCGCGTGTGGTGCAAAGTCTAGCCTGTTAAAATCCTACATTAAAATTGAATAGGTTTAAGACTTAACAATTTAGAAGCTATAGAAATAAAAAAAATCGGTAAATTCAAAGGTTGAAATCATTAATATCCAATGAAATTTACCCTGAGCCCTATTTTAAGTATGTTCCCCGTTACTTCAGTTATCGCCCACCCCCCACCTCCCTCCCACAAGTGACGCGCTGTCCCACTGTAGTATACTATCCCTTTCTTTCTTGACAATATATAGTGTGTAGTTCTGTATTTGATAGCATCATTTTTATGACAGTCCTGATGATGGTACGGAGGTACTGACCAGTGGCGGCTCGTGACTTTTGGTGAGCTAGAGTTCTAATATTAACAAAAATGGCATTATTGATGTCGTTGTAGCCGAAAAATTTTTTTTTTTTTTTCGAAAATTTATTTTTTGTGTGAAGATTTTCAGGAAATTTCAGTGTTGCCGTGCGCCGCACATATTTCCTGAAAATCTTCATACAAAAAATAAATTTTCGAAAAAAAAAATATATATATTTTTCGGCTACAACGACATCAATAATGCCATTTTTGTTAATATTAGCACTCTAGCTCAACAAAAGTCACGAGCCGCCACTGGTACCGACACAGGTAGAACGTGAAAATATATCATTAAAGTGACTTAAAACAAAGTATTTTTTATTAATTTATTTAATAATAATTTGATTGTTTGTAGCACAATTTTGAGTAAACATCTCAATGTATGTGAAGCATTGAACACTCTATGTGCACCTTTCATTTTTAATTTATTTTGGTTCTATGCCCAGCTGGGCTTTACATAGATTATAAAGACAGAATGTACATAGAGAGCTATCGAAAATTATACAAAAATATTTAAAAGCATGAAATTTTGTAAAACTTGTAAACAAGTTATGAAACAAAATTCGTAAAGCATGAAACGGTAACATTTAAAATGGAAACTAAAACAAACACCACAAGAAAAATTACTTTTATCGGTCAATTAATTTAGTTGTTAATTTATTTATTTAAAAAAATAACAGAGTAATAAAAATATTAAAAAATACAATAAAATAAAGTATTCCGCTCATCTCACTAAGGGCAATCCTAAGTCGAAATAGGCAGCCTATGTTCTGTAAAAACATCAAATCGGGCGAGATATTGGTTTGTTCATAACTAACTAATTAACCATCACGCCGTTTCCCCGCAGGGGTAGGCAGAAAGGAAGGACCGCCAAACAACTCGGTCTTGGCATACACTCCTCGCCTCTTTCACATCCATACTTGCTCTTCTATTATTCTGACTTTAGACATGGTCTGACTCAAGTATCTGATTCACTTGATCGTGCCATGTCTTCCTCGGGCGTCCTAGACTTCTTCTACCATTCACATTTGCGTCATATATTCTCTTGACACTCCTTGCTTCATTCAATTGCTCTACATGCCCAAACCATCTAAGCGTCCCTTTCTTAATTTTATTTATTACGCTCACATCGGCCTTGCATTCTTTTCGGATCTCCACATTCAACACACGATCATACATGGTTTTACCACATATACGCCACAGGGATCTCATTTCTACAGAATTCAGTCTACTTTCATCATTTATCTGCCAGTTCCATGCTTCACTTCCATACATCAGGGTAGGTACCAGCACTCCATTGTGGACTGCTAGTATCGCTTCTTTAGACAGCTTTTTATTGGCGCCAACTGCATTTAGTCCACCATTAATGGAATTACCTGCATTTACCCTTCTTTCAATATCGGCCTTCTATCAGCCATCAGCCTTCCCATCTCTCGTTAACATACATCCCAAATTGTTTCTTCATTGTTTATTATTTACATTAACTTAAATTAATAATTCTCATATATATCACACCCTTGGGGTGGATTACGTGGATGGTCTTTTTAGGAAATTCTGGAAAGGAACAAGATATGGGAGGTGTGTAGCAATCTGGAGTCAATGTGTCCAGGAGTGACATGCATGAATCTCTCCCTCCCACTGCTAGGCGATGTTCCGAGAGAGTCATGCTGGAGAGGTCAAAAGGTCTCCCTCAGCCCGATCAGAATTCACCACAAGATCCGGATATACTTCACCCCGTGAACCCGGCCACTCCCTCTCCAAGTCATGAAACGTAGCGAACCACAAGGGGTCACCTCTTAGAGGTGTCGGTTATCCAATAAATGGTTCACGGGCATCGTTATCCATTCACTTCTCCCAAATTGCTTTATTACAATTTTCAACATCAGTACGCTTTACAACAAATCGTTCATGTTTGTTTTTATTATAACAGTAACAAGCTTACTACAATTTTTTTAACATTATTTTCATAGTACATTCTTTGCACTCTTGTTATATAAACTCACTTATTAAACTCCCTTGTACAACTTTTTGTAATAAAGAAGTTACCTATTCATATTGTACCTACTTATCAGTGGCAATCGGTGACTTTTTGTTTAAGGGATGCTGAAGTATAAAATCTATAGACTAGCCCACGAACACGATGCAATTACTAATAAAAATAGTAGATACCTAAATTAGATTAGCTCGATAAATCCTTTACACTTTACATCAATTATTACAGTTCCAAAATTCAATTAATTAAATAAGTATTCGAAAGATATTCAACGCATCAATCGGTTTCAGTTATTCAAGCCAAACTGAGCCAAATTGTCAAAAATGATCGCGCAAACAATCCACTTCGGCTATGCTATTCTGAACAGTCGTTTTCTGTGCGTTGGATGCTCTTATCGAAAACGTATCCGGCTTCAATCAAGCTTAGGCACTCAGAACTCAATGCGCATGCGCGAATATCAAACTTCTACTAGCTTCTTGGATACGGACCGAAGCAGAGAATCCACTGTTGCTGGTATTGGTGTGCGTTGGTGTGTTTAGGTGACATTCGAGCATTGAGAATGTTATTATAATATGAAGGTATAATATTTTCACTCGCACCGCGCGCTGCGTTTTGTTGTTGGTAGTCTCTGAGATTGGGATGGTGAAGTTAAATTGCGTTATCTATTGCTGTTTACGGCTAGAAAAAAATAAGCTCAAATCTTTTTTTAATTCGAAGAAAATAAATAGTTTTTATTATTATATTTATTATAAGGAAGGAAGGAAAGCGCAGCATTCTCAGTATGTATGAAGGGACTGCGCCTGCTACTTATATCATTTTAAATTCATTTTGAAATACTTCTTTAGGGTCATTACAATGGGTAACTTAAATATTTTTTGGACGGAAGTAACTTTATAGGAAATGACGTGTGATTTATATTTCATCATATTAACGTCGTAGGTATGGCAACCATGAATGCGAAACCTAGGAACGAATAACAAAACGTCAAATCAAACTCAATCGCCAGACTTCACCCGTTTATTTTTATTTTGCTTATTTAACGTAAACACAACAGGTTTTTGTTATGCTTTGTTGATTATTATATGATTTAACTAAAGATTTTAGTTGAACCTTTTGATTTATATTATTTTTACGATGAATATTAACTCTATTTCTCTCGGATTCGATTGAGAATTCTAGCTATTGAAGTAAAAAGTGACAGTAGTGTTACAATATAAATAGTGTTGTTTATAATTCAATTGGCTGAATCGTAGGAAAATTTTACAAATTCGTCTATGAATAAATATAAACGAAAAAATTAACAACCGAATCATGTTCCGCCGCCTAAAAATGTAAATTTTTAGTCAAAGTAGATTTACTTCAACCGCGCGTAAAGGTTAGACGCACTCAATTTTTTTAATGTTATTAGTTATTACTATACACTCCCTTGTACAAATTCCCAATTATAATTTATGCATGTAAAAGCCTTCAAGGTGAGAATGAATATTCAAATAAATTATTTTCAGATCTTTTTCATGACGCATAACAGATTAACAAATTAATGAATAAATAATTAGAAAAAACCAATGAATTGAATTATTTGTTTAAATATTTAAATTAATTCTTACTTTACAAATGTTTGATCAATTCACCCGAAAAAGGGAGATTATTTAAATCACTCACCATTCTCCCCTTAGTATTCCGCATTTGCTGTATCTCAACAATGTTCGTTTTTTTTCAGTTCTAAATATGTTTACATTCTTAAATATTTTATTTATCCTCTCCCTTTATGGATTATCCTCAAAATTATAGCCATCTATCTCAACTTTAATTTCAAAAAGCACTCTTTTTAGGGTAAATTGCTTATTTCAAATAAAAACATTGTGTTTATTTATATATGTTGGTTTACGTACGTATATTAGCATATTCTCTGCAAGTTGTGTCTATCGTGTAGGAATGTTGTTGGTGAAGTATTTAAGAGGGTTTTGTTAGAGAATACCATAACACAAAAAAAACATAAATTGATTTTGAAAGATTGTTATTTTATCTGGTACAAGCAGTTTTAAAATTTTGAAAAACTAAGTTTATTTTTAATAAACTAAAGTTATACCGTTGGTCGTTGGCAGATTTGTTCAATTTTTGAACGATTGATTCTATTAAACAACACAAATTTCAAATCATATAATCGTACAAGAAAATAAATCAATACATAATCTAGTCAACACAGTTTTAAAAATTTAAATTTTAGTTAAATTAAAATCATTAAAAAATAAATCCGAGAACGTGTTTTGTGACAAAAATACCGCAGTTTTTCTAAATTATTTAAGGTCTTACAAAAATTACACACTTATTTTGTTTAGACATTATTGAACAATCATAAATACTTATGGTAAAAAAATACTAACAAGAAGTACACTATATTTAATAATTTATCATCGTGCGTTTTGAGCATTTTTATTGCTTACTTGATTGTAGGTATATCTATATTAAAGCAAGTTTTTAATGATAAATCGATATTAATTTTTTTATTTAAAAAATTTGATACGGGGAATAATCGATCTTTCTCATAGGAATATACCTGCACAGTTGCAAGCATTTTAAAACTTTTATTCTCAGCTGCTGGTCAATCGCTTTTAAGTTTTTATGATGTACGTAATTCCAGTAAGTATAAATTTCTCCACGCTTGATTTCTTCCACGTATAATTTTGGTAGTCGGTACGTAAAATTCACGCTTGTGGAATTTGGTCATGTAACCGGGAAAGACGGGAGATGTGTTTGCTAGAACCAAAATACAAATGTCAAGCCCGGCATCGTGTAAGATATTTATACCCTTACAAAATGTTAGCAAAATGTATTTTTGGCTACTACACAATTAATTTCAACCGAAACTTTTTATTCTGTAACATATTTTACTTTCTTTCCTTCGTATTGCAAAGGCGTATTGGTGGAGGTCGAAGTGTGGATGCTGAGATATTCAGTATTTTTTTTAAATTTTCTCCATTTCGTTATTGAAATTATCAGGCAAGGATACCCTTTAATAATGTGATACATAACGTTCTTAATTAACTAATTTGATCATCCTGTTAATTAATTATGACGGCCTCAGTGGATGAGAGGTAGGGTTCTAGATTAGCGATTCGAAGGTCGCGTGTGTAAATACCGGTGTGCGCAAGTAAATTTTATTTGATCGGATCGTGTTATTTAACAATTTTATGTATATAAGTTTACAGCACATTCCAGAGTGGAAAGGTACTGAGTGATTTTTAAAAATATAATTTAAATGGCAACAAAATGACGTGAAATTGAAAATGTTTAAGAAATAATTAATCAATTAAAAATAAAAACAAAAATATCTGAATATCTAGGCCCTTCCCAACCCCATCTCTGCTCCATTACAACTTCACTCAATTCTATAATAAACCCCTACTTTGGAATTATTCCACTGGCTCCGGGCTGTGCTTGTGGGGTAGGAATAGCAAACATTTTATGTAGTGAGGTTGAAAGGCGTCCAAAGGAGGAGACGATGACGAGGAAGGTTAAGAAATTACTGGCTATTCAGGTTTATTCACCAAACACCATTAAACACAACGACTTTAGAACGGGTACCCCAGTAAGTACACATTATTTTCAAAAACAATTGTTAAAACTAGTAAAAAAATAAATATAGGGGCTTTCAATCTAAATTGTTCCACACATTAATGATGTTACTAATAAGGCTATGAAATGTTTGGGATTTATTTTAAGAACAGTCAAAGATTTTACGTCACTTTATTCATTTAAAATTCTCTTCAGTGCCTTAGTTAGAAGTAATTTAAAATACAATTTCACTATTTGGTCCCCATACTATAAAGCACATCAAATAAAAATTGAGAGAGTTCAAAATAAATTTTTAAGGTTCATTAATATCAAACTCTCCATAGCCATTCAATTATTCACAAATCAATTATGATAAATTAATAAAAGGACTTAATTTAATTGACTTATCTTGAAGAAGAACCAAGAGAGATATGTTACTTTTATTTAAATTGGTTAATGGCACAATTGACGCACCTGATTTAACAAAACTAATAACATTCCGAATACCAAATCGTAACACGAGGCTTCCAGAGCAGTTCTTTGTTTATCCTCCAAAAACTAACTATTTCATTAACTCCCCAATCCAAAGACTACATAGGCTTGGAAATAAATTTAGTTCAGTTGATATTTTCGTTTATTCATTACCAAAATTTATTTCTGAAATTTCAAAAATTCTGTTTCCCGTTTACAAAATAAATAAATAAAACAAGTTGTGTGTGAGATGTCTACTAATTTATTTATTTAATAATGTCCCCGCGGATTTGCTTGGTGGTCCAATTTAATATCTGTCGCATAAATCCGGCTGAATTTGTGAACTTTGAAGGCATCAATTGATAAATAAACCCAAAGGAAGATGTCTAAGGGCGTTAAATCGCACAATCGCGCGAGATAACTATGCATTTTTGGTAAAATTTCAAATTTGATGATTTGCACACTTTTTTCAACGCTATCCGTCCATGGTGATTTACCGTACACAACTAAACAGTTGACATCAAATTTGACAGATGTCACTTTAACAACACGCCCTTTATAACTTAACAAACTTCGAGCTTCTCTATTGAAAGACGCTATAAATAACAAAACCCATTTTAAACAATGTTTCGTTTCAGAATGGCTGTCTTTCAATAAACAGTATCTACCGTACAAATTGTTGAAGTTCTAAATTTATCAGTAGTTCCCAAAAGCTAGGTCGACAAGCGGTTCAGAGAGGACTTCCTTTGATCGTCCGTCAAAGAACAATCGACTGTCAAACCAAGTCAAAGCAACATCTACATCCACGACATCCATGGGTTAACACTGTGTAATATTGTGTACGTGTTTTATCCAATGGAGATATAAACCAACAGAAACATTTTGTAGCTTGTTCGTGAGCCCGACATAGAACCGAAATATAACATGCTTCCATTTAACAATTTCCACCTTACTAATTAATAAACGTGTTTTAAATATTTCACAACTTATAAACAACCATTAACCTACATTAGTGGTAGTTTATCAGGTGTGTAAAATTAAATTTTCTGTTCCATAAAGGATAAACCATGTAAATCCACCTTTCGGCGTTTTTGAGTTGAGTATGCAGAGATTTTTTTTATATTTCATTACATTATTGGATGAAACAATTAAATCCATATTAATATATTAACTGAGTCATCTAATTACAAAACTACTGGAGTCCAATTTACTTTAGGTAGAGTATAAATCAAAATATAAAAATTGACATATTTGTCTTAACAATGGCCAAAAACGAATAAAATTACATTGTATACTGTTCACATATATTATTTATTGCAGTAAGTAAAAAAGTTATAGACCTTTAAGATGATAGACTTCGCTTTTCGGCCCATACAAAAAGGACGCCCGGGAAAAAACACTTTTCTACATCGAAAATTGCACAAAATTAATAAAAAAAATTTTACTGCCTTCTAGAGGGTGAAAACTATGTCGGTATGTTTTCTAATTTTCGATGCGTTTCGTATTAACGTAAACATTCACTGTCAAACATGTACGATTTATCAAAAAATATTATTTAAGGAAAAAGTGCTGCTAACTCAACTCTCATAAAGAATTATAAAATTATAAAAAGCTACCGACGTAGCTTCTTCTTCCTAAAAAATATTTTTTTTATTTTTAAATTTCAATTTTGTGAGAGTTGCGGTGTAGAAAAGTGTATTTATTCTCCATAAACCCCTTTTCGAGCGATTTCTGTAGGTAAATTTGAGCGTTGTCTCATTCGCACATTTCGCATTCGCATGTATTGTAAGTGTGCGTGAGATTATTGTGAGCGGGACAGAATGACAGACGCGGGTGTTCCGCGTGTGGTTCAAAGTCTAGCCTTATAAACGTTTGGTTCACAAACATAAAAATCGCTTTCCTGAACAAAAGTTTAAAGTGGACTTACGTGGAACATCTTTTAAGGTACAGTTATTAATAGATATGGGCGTTTTAGTGTTAAGCTCTTAAAATATTATACTTTTTATTGTTTAAAGATAATCTCTGCGCATTTTCCGAGTTGAAAAAGTAATTATATGAAATTCCCTCAAAATCAAAGAATTCGTAAAGAATTCTCAGAAAATTATAAAAAACTCAACTGGTTATGTTATTTAACACGTTAGAGGTATGAAAATACAACAGAGTTTATTATTCTCACAAGTTTCGAAATGCCTATGCCTCTTGCAGAAAAATATACTTGCCATTTTGTTGTAGAGCAAGATCAGACGGACTTAGGGTTACCATTTAGAAATTTGAAAAGTCCTGACCAGAAGCCTGACAGTCCGAAAAAAGTCCGGACATTTTAATCACATAATGCAAATATCAGGTACGCACTTTATAACTATATGGACGTGGTATAGGTAGGTAGTGAGTGGGAAATTAATAAAGATTAAAAGCCATTGACCAGCGGCTGAGAATAAAAGTTGAAAAATGATTGCAACTGTACAGGGAAGTTCCGATCGAGATAGATCGATTATTCCCCGTGTCAAATTTTATAAATTAAAAATTTAATATCGATTTATTTCATTCAAAAAAATTACATTCAAGTAAGCAATAAAAATGCTCAAAACGCACGATGATAAATCATTAAATATCGTGTACTTCTTGTAAGAATTTTTTTATCATAATTATTAAGGATTTTTCAATAATGTCTTAACAAAATAAGTGTGTAAAAAAATCTGAAATATTTTAGTTTGTAAGAATTTAAATAAATAGAAGACTGAGGTATTTTCGTCACAAAATACGTTCTCGGATTTATTTTTTAATCATTTTAATTTAACTAAAATTAAAATTCTGAAAAATGTTTTTACTAAGACTATGTATTGATTTTTTTTGTTGTATGATTAGGTTTGATATTTGTGTTGTATAATACAAAATGTCGTTTGAAAATTGAACAAATCTGCCAACGACCAACGGTATAACCTGAGCATATTAAAGATTAACTTAGTTTATCAAATTTTAAAAAATGCGTTTACCAGATAAAATAACAATCTTTTAGAATCAATTTATGTTTTTTTGTAAAAAAAGTCAATTTGAAAGAATTTGATTTAAAAATGACTAATTTCCGGAATTCTCTGATAATACCCTCAGACTTAATATTACGTATGTAAGTTTTATTACTCATATTCCATCTAAACCAAAAAATTAATGGGCTGGACAAAGTCCGGACAAAAGGGTAGAAGTCCGGACATGTCCGGATTAATCCGTACGGATGGTAACCCTAGACGGACTGTCACAAACGCACTGACTGATTAGGCTCGACGGTTGCTATTTATGCATATATATTTTATACGACTTATTAATACGGCCCGCCACCAAAACTTATCATCGACCATTACCGAATTAAAAAAAGAACTACGTAGATACAAATCTTTAATTATTGGAATTAGAAACATTAAAAAATAATAACAAAATAAATACGAATCATACCCCTCCTCGCCCCAGGGACCATTTATTGGATCATCACCTTTGTCGTAGGTCAACTCAAGTTGTTCACCGCGGGGGGCTTTTTTTTTTTTTTTTACATTAGGTCCACACAGGAGGCCCTGAGGAAAATAATTTCCCTCAGGGCCTATGTCACCTTTGGGGATGCTGTGTGGAGGGTATTTTTAAGGAAAGGAAGGAGAGGAAGTTCTGGGAAGGAAAAAGGTATGAGGGTTGGGTAGGAATCTGGGGTTCAATGTGTCTAGATCATCCGCCGCCAAGACCTAGACAATGAACCCCATGAACCCGGGCACCCCTACTAAGTCACCAAACGTAGCGAACCACTTGGGGTGACCTATGGCAGAGGTGTCCAGTTATATGGGGTGAAATTTTTCTAGGTGGGGACGGTGGCGGATGACCTGGCCCCCTAACATACTCGATCGATAACGATTGACAGGATAACTTTCGGTAACCTCTCATCGTTCCCTAGGACAACTCCAGATCGCTAACATAAAAACAACAGTTAATGTCGAATGTACTACGGACACTTAGTCATTGTGAGCTGTCACTTACTCGTTGGCGATCTGTAGTCATGCTAGGGAACGATGAGAAGTTACCGAAAGTTATCGATACAATCCTTATCAATTGAGTGTGCTAGGGGCCCTAGACTCGCTGAACCTAAGATGACATAAGCTTCGAGGAAAATTATTTTCCCAAGGGCCGCCTGTGTGGAGTTAATGAAAAATAATATTCGTAAATATATCAAACCTCCATGAGAACAAAAACAATCAATACCTTGACGGTCAGATTTTTTTAAATTTCATCTGTAGGTACCCAATTAAAACTTTAATTAAAGCCTTTTTTCATCTCCTGTCAAATTCTGCAAAAGTTTTTTTTAATCCTTTCGATTTCCGTTCTGATGATTTATGTCTATGGAAATGTTGATTACCAAGATTAAAAGATGACTTAAAAGGGGATAATCAGAGAATACCGGAATTTTGTCATTTTTAAATCAAACACACTTTTCAGAATTTTAATTTTAGTTCAATTAAAATCATTAAAAAATAAATCCGAGAAGGTGTT
Organism: Limnephilus auricula; assembly: GCA_951813805.1. NCBI lineage: Eukaryota > Metazoa > Arthropoda > Insecta > Trichoptera > Limnephilidae > Limnephilus > Limnephilus auricula. The sequence continues at coordinate 9,046,029 of OX638412.1, forward strand.
TTGTGACGAAAATACTTGAGGTTGTCTATTTATTTAAGGGCTCACAGACTAAAATATTTAAAAAAAATTTACTCACTTATTTTGCTAAGACATTATTGAAAAATCATAAATTCTTACAAGAAGTAAACGATATTTAAAAAAAATATCATCACGCGTTTGAGCATTTTTATTGCTTACTTGAATGTAGGTATATATTAAAGCTAGTTTTTAATGAAATAATAAACTTTTGGGTGCGGAGAATAATCAATCTTTCTCATCGGAACTGCCCTGTACAGTTACAAGGGACGATCGCAAGTTGAAATTTGAAATTCTCGGCTGGTTAATGGGCCTTAAAAAATGTATTTTGTAAAGATGGTTTTCTGCAAATCATGAAAATGAAATGAATTGACTTATTGTAATCTTTCTTGACTTATTGTGTTTTATTACGCTTTTCGCAGATTTCGGGGTGCCTCAAATAGAGGATATATTCAAGAAAAATGCAATTATATAAATATTTTAATTGAAATATATTTTTTTTTAAATATCAACAAACTGTAACTATACTTGTCAAAAATAATTAATTAAATTAATGCATATTTTTTTTTTTTTTTTACTTTTCAACTTAAAGAGTTAAACCTCAAATTATAATATTTTAATACGGATACATCCCAGATGTATCCGTATCTTTTTCTGATTTTTCTGTTTCGGATTTTCGATTGGCTTTCGCTAATATTATCTTCATTAATTAAAATATTTAAAAAAATTCCTGTTTTTCTCTTTCTTTATATTTATTATCAGTCTATATTCATCTATATTGTATTTAGATGTTTCTAATTATAAGTATAATTTAAGAGGCTAGACTTTGCACCACAAGCGGAATTTTGGGTGTTTCATTTGGGTGTTCATTCAGTCCCGCTCTAAATAAGCTCACACAAACTTACGATACATGCGAATGCGAAACGTGCGAATGGGACAACTACCGTAAACTCTCGTATTTACCTACAGAAATCGCTCGAAAAAGAGTTTAGCGAGAAAGCATTTTTCTACACCCAAACTTTCACGAAATTATTATTTAAAAAGAAAAAAAAGTTTTCGAAAGAAGAAGCTATGTCGGTATGTTTTTATAATTTTGTAATTCTTTATGAGATTTGAGTTAGCAGCAGCACTTTTTTCGTAAATAATATTTTCCGATAAATTATACTTGTTTGACGCTGGATGTTTACGTTAATATGAAACGCATCGAAAATTTAAAAACATACCGACATAGCTTTCACCTTCTAGAAGGCAAAATGTCCATTTACTGCAATTTGAGATGTAGAAAAGTGTTTTTTTTCCCGGACGTCCTTTTTGCATGGGCAGAAAAAATCTATCCTCTTGAGAAAACACACGTCCTTATAACTGGGCAGCTAGTTTTGGTATCAAGAGCTCTCGCAAAATAATGACTGCCTATTCGTCTTCGGCTATCTTCTGCACTAGTCGTAACCGATACCATGTGACCCGGAGATAACATAGACAATTAAAAAATGTAAGAACTGATCATAGACTGATTACGATACAATACACTTATTTAAAATTTCAACCCAACATCACAGGGAACTTTCTCATAGTTGGTTCCATCCACATGAACCCCTTGTAGAGCGCGCCGAGCCGTTCCGAATTAGCAAAAGGGAAAAATATACGTAATCAATATTCCAGAATTTACTTACTTGCTAGACCTTGCGACTCGTTATCGTGTGGACGGAGCCATACCGGGCTCATGGGGTGAAGTTTATTTTAAGTATTGGCAAGGGATGCGTCTGCCCACCAAATGCGTGGCAGGTTGACCGGGAGAGACTGGTTGAGGCGGGCTTTATGATATCTTGAAATTCCTCTCTTTCCTTCTCTAAGATCCTCCACACAGCATCCCCAGTTATGATACAGGTCTTGAGGGGAATGATTTTCCTCAGGGCCTCCTATGTGGAGCTAATGAAAAAAAAATGATAATATTTCTTGCATTTCTAGTCCATTTTATTATGTAATTTTTCCTACACGTGTTTTCATGTAGGTAATCTTTTATAAGGTATGCCGTAATAAATTGCTGTCTTGTGATCTAATTCCAGTGGACCCTTTCTATTTTGTACGTCGAAGGGGTTTTAATTATAATTTTCTCAGAAATTAGAACAGTATCTATAAATTATTAATGATTGTATTCTGTCAAACTATACAAAAATCAAAAATTAATATTGTTATGATCTGTGTCAATTAAAAAATAAACCTATGTCAAGTATTTACAAAATAATTTACTACTCCTAGGCTGCAGACAGGCCAATTTGGGCCAAGAAATAAATTTTCAATACTGTAAAAATTTTGATCTACAAGTATATTTCACCCGAAGAAAGCTTAAATTTTATTCTTGGTTTGGGAACACAGACACGTCATCAATGCCCCTTCTAATGGATTAATAACTGTTAAATTTGGGAGGCGGGTAGGGGTACCGCCGCCCCGGGAGCAATTTATTGGATAACCAACACCTTTGCCATAGGTCACCCCAAGTGGTTCGCTACGTTTGGTGACTTAGCAGGGGTGCCCGGGTTCGTTACTTGAGGTTTGTCTAGGTCTTTGCGGCAGATGATCTGGATATACTGAACCCCAAATTCCTACCCAACCTTCATACCTTTTTCCTTCCCATAACTTTCTCTCCTTCCGTTCCTTAAAAACATTATCCACACAGCATCCCCAAAGATGACATAGGCCCTGAGGGAAATTATTTTCCTTAGAGCCTCATGTGTGGAGCTATTATAAAAAAAAAAAATTGATACCAGTAAAAATCAAAGCATTTAAATTTTTTTAATATTTATGTATTTAAAAATTATTCATTCTAAATCGTTTTCGAAACGGAACACAAAATATAATTATTTATACATCAACAAGTTATATTGGCCGTTAAATTTGTAGAAGATTTACGTACGTTCTTTCAAATGTCTTAATTTTGTTATGAATAAACAAAATGGAGTTAAACCATTGGGAAAATACAAATGCTTCAATAAATCAGAAGCCAGATATTTTCAACAAACAAAATGTTGTTCGTTTTAGACGTTTATTGCGTAAACATTACGCGGGAAATATATTTTATCATTATTATAAGTTCATTGAGATACGTTAGTTCGTTGCTGTATTCAGAATTAATACACACTCTATCATTTATATCAGTGATTCCAAATTTCTTTCGAGTCCCATTATAAAAGAGTCGTGTGACTGGCGATCTCAGAGGGAAAAGGGTTCCTGAAAAAAATATCTTTATAGAAGGTAAGGGTTTTTTTCTATCTTTATTTATTTATTTTATTGTAGGGAAATCAACAGTTTACAATCTGATACGTTTTTAGATTTTCAAGGTCAAAAGCATTTTCGTTGTTTGTTTTTGGGGTGTTATGCCGTGTTGTGCTACCTCCTTCTTTAGCCGACGTTTCGGACAGCGTTGCAGTGTCCATCATCAGGGCAGATCCGGCATCGACGGATCTGCCGGATCTGCCCTGATGATGGACACTGCAACGCTGTCCGAAACGTCGGCTAAAGAAGGAGGTAGCACAACACGGCATAACACCCCAAAAACAAACAACGAAAAAGTTTACAATCTGGTTCATTTATTTATTTTTATTTATATATTGCAATACAAAATTATCCTTTGTCTGTCTAACTGGGAAGGATTCCCGTTTCAGGACAGCCAAATTGTGTATTTAGTACATATTCTTACAATGGAATGGCGATTCTGTCAAGACAACTTTTGAGAACATTAGTAGTTGCATTCGTAGTGACGGGATTGTTTCTTTTCCTTGAGAGAATCGCCAAGATGTAATTATTTTACCAGGGTCATTTTGGATAACATTAGTAATTTCATACAGAACAGATGAATGGTTTCTTTCGGGAGATAACAAGTCTGAGATTCTTTCCAGGGCATTTTGGTACAATTGCATAGTTAGAATTTCCACATTTATAAGCTAGTATAAGACATATTATGAATCATAAAGTACTATATTTTTTTTGAAATTCCTAAGATATAGAAATTACACATTACTAAACCAGAATATATGCTGTATGACATATGAATTTCCAATTTATTAGTAAAGATGATTTCAAACATTAAATTTTTGAAACGGCCAGTCGTTATTTTACATTAATTGAAAAAAAAAACTGCTCAAAAAATACCTAAATTTAAATTTAAATATTAAATATTAACAACAATGGAGATCAAGTTATTAGGAATTATACATGTGTAATTTACCTAACTGAGAAACCAATAATTATAGATTTCCTCATTATACTATTGTATTATGTATCTAAACTTTAAACACTATACTTACAACAACTACAAAAAAAATTACATTATTATAACAAGAGTGAGATTATTATAACAGGAGATACTACATAATATATGTCATTACATTTTATACAGTTTGGTAACATGTTTAATACATTTTAATAGAGTATTTGTATTTATTTCGGTTACAATTGAAATAACTACATCAGAGTTATATTTATGTTTAATGTTTATTGTTAAATGATTTTTGTAAACAGTTTTTTTAAATGCTTTTTGACTACCACACTAGACACGTGCCCATGTAATGGTAGTCGAAATTTGCACGTATTTGTATAATTATTACTGGTTTCATATTTTTGTCATATTTTTACTGGTTTCCCAGTTAAGTACATTGCATAAGCACAAACCAACCGTATTGTTGATTATTGATTTACGATAATAAATATAAATGGGCAAATAAATAAAATACTTTACTTGTTGATATAATGAAAATAAAGTTAACTAATTATTTATATATATTTTTTTATAGAAATTAAATGAATAATAAATCAAATGTACTTAATTTAATAATGTCATTCTTTAAAATAGTTCCTTCCCTTTATAAAACCTTAAAAAACCAATTCGGAACACTTATCTACGAAATAAAGATTATAAGCACTCGAGCAATGAAGATTTACGGGTATAAGTTAGTTCGATTTAATTAATATCATACTCCCAAATATCAACGTGGAAACAAATGGATTGTGTTAATCTGGCTGATTATCATTGTTACCTTCTTCTTCGTTGAATTAATTAACTTTGTTAGGACATCATTTTATTGAGTGTATAAACCAATTTATAAATCGGTTTCGGTTCAGTCCGAACCTTCCTCAGGGCTTCATAAAAACATACTCAAATTATTACAGATTTACAATGCATAGAAAATATAGGAGAGGGAGAGCGAGCGTTTAATTTGGCGGAGAGCGAGGGAGCGATAGGTAAGAAAGATGAGCTGAGAGAAGAAGGATAAAACTAATTGTATAACGTTAAAATTACATTAAACACCGCGTGAGTTCAAACAGAGAGCTTTTGTTCAAGGAAAAAAATATAACATAACAAAATAATAAGTACAAGGTTGTAGGTATACACATATAACGATACTACAATATAAACGCGGCGCGTAGGTACTCTTCGACTGTAGTCTGGAGGCTAACAATCTTCAGAGGTTCCTTTACCATATAACAGTTGACAAAATAATATCTCACTTGACCATAGGTATTGAGCTCTGGGACTACTGTTATCTAAATATCTGCTCGTTCAAGTTCAAGGGCATGCATCGCCTTTTATTGGGTCCGTGGTGGTACATTCTTCGGTCGGTAGCGGGGACCCGCCCACTAATAAGGTAATTATTAATTGCGCAACCAATAGAACACCTAAGTTGTTATCAGTTCGTAAATAACGATGCCCTATTACAATTGTTTATTTAATAAATTGATTTTTAAAAATAAATAAAATCATTATAGTAATTCTCTTGTACAATAATGAGAGTATCCACGACTGATTGCCCTAACTTAAAACAAATTTATACATTTTTCAAATTGATAAGCATTGTAAAGAGCCATTGTTATTTATAATATAAAAGGCGGTAAGTCCCAATCCGACATAATTATTTTTGGACTTATTTCACTCCGTCTAAACAGCCTATTACCATAAAGAAGTCGTACGTAAAAGCAGCCCGACGTTTGAGTGATGCGAAGTGTCGTGTGCTGTTCTTGATTCCCGAGGGAGGCTTTACAAATCGAAATAATACCTACATTTTAAGAGTAACGGCTACACGGCTTTTTAATAAAAAAATTAAACTTTAAACCACTGTAGGCGTAAATTTAATTTCTAAATTCAATAATTACTAGATAGATATCGATCGCGGAAATTTGAAATTCTGTAAAGGACATAATGTTAATTGTTCAGGTGAGCGAAAAGAAAGTATATTATTTTTCGAAATATCATAACTCCTTTTTTTGTGGTCCTATAATTATGAATTGTTATAAAATAACATTGAATAAATATTTCAGAATAAATTTCTTTAAAAGCAAATTTATTTTTTATTTTTCAGAAAACAATCTTCTTAAAATTCACGTCGTAAAAGACGCACTTATTTTTCTAGTAATATTTCGAAATCACGGATCAAAAGCGAAAGAAAAACGGAGAAAATTTTGACTCATCTTTGAATTTTTGTCCTTTAATGTCCTGAAATACTGTAATTTCAAATGTCCGCCGTCGAATGATTTGAGATTTGACACATCTGACAAGCAAGAATTTAAAAAATACGATTTGTATTGTATTGATCTAAGAGTACCTATGGATATTAGAGAGACGGCATGTGAAGTGTGCCTGCGCGCTCCAAGTGTGCCTTTTCGAGAATTCTACCCAAACGGCTTACATTGGCTGCTGGTTTTTGGCCATTTAATACGTTCCGACAGCAGCCATTTTACATGGTGACAGCCAATGTCAGCCGTGTGGGTAGAATTCTCGAAAAGGCACACCTGGAGCGCGCGGGCACACTTCACATGCCGTCTCTCTAATATCCATACTCTTAGGTATTGATCAACTTTGAATATGACAGAAATATGGTGATGTTTATATGAAGCTAGCTGATATCCGGCATGCATTGAATTCAACTTAAATAAAGAAAATTGTTTCTCCCTTTGTGACCTTTCCCAATCGTCCACGTTCCCCATCCTCTTCCCCTCCCATGTCTCCTCTTCCGCCCGGATTACCTTCTCCCTTCTGCCCTTTCCCTGCCGCTAAACTCTATAAAATACACTCATTTTCCAAACAACTCGCTTGTCACCTATTAAATAATTTTTTTGCAAATTTAATTACGCCATAGCTCATCAAGATAGAAATAGATTAGCTATAAAGAAACCTTTTCGGGCATGTTCATAACCACGCACCAAATTCTCTTCACAATCGGATGAATAGTATAGAAAATAATTTCATAACGCCAGAGCTCACTGTCCTATACTTATCGCGGGCATGCGCACAACAAATCCCCAAAGTTTCATCGCAATTGGATGAACGGTATGGCAGCGCATAAAATACGAACAAACATTATTTTTTACTACCAGAACCCGGCATGCGTTCCAATGCCTCTTAAATAAATAAAGGGTTTCTCCCTTCGTGTCCTTTTCCATTCGTCCCCGTTCTCCTTCTGCCTTTTCTTCCCCTCCCGCGTCCCCTTTTCCCCCGTGTTCCCTTTCACGTTCCCCGCGTTCCCTCTCCCCTATTCCACTGTCACCCTTCTCCCTAAACTCCATAAAATACACCCATTTTTAAACAACTCGCGTGTGACTTATTTCAATTTTTTTATCCAAATTTCATAACGCCAGAGCTCACTACCCTATAACCATCCTGTTTCATCGCAATCGGATGTATAATATGGACGCGCATAACATACGAACAAACAAACGTTAATTTTTATATATTAGATATAAAACAGAATTTTTTGATTGTGTGTCTTGGATGAAAACAGAATTTCGTATAACAGCTAAGAAAGAGTCAGAGAAATTAACATTCCAATGCTACCGATATCAGTTGGGATCCATTCCACCAAGTTCTACTGAAGTAGCTGATTCACCGAATCGCCGGTTGTCAGTGCTGCTATATACGCGAAGCAGGCTCTTTTGAAATACTCTTAAAACAGTCTCAGGAAATCCATGTGGTATCTGTGCATGAATTTAACAATCGATCTGATATTTAGATGGGTTTTCTTTGCATTCTAAGCGAAAAACAATATAATGATATATAAAAATAGCAATCTTCAATAATTAATTTGTGTGTGATATTGCCTAGTGTAACATTTTGATTAGAAATAACCATAGACATATGAATTTGTCTAGACCTGCCCTAAGTGATAAAAGCGTATTATTTCCCCCTCCTTAATACGGGTTCCATGGAACCGGCTGGGCTGGCGTATTGCTTCGCGTGAATCTAGAAAATGTGTCGTCATCATTCTTGTGCGGACTAGTGTCAAGCTGGTGAAAAATGGTAACTTGTGGTATTAAAACGTGTAAAAATAGAAGTGAAAAAGAGTATAAATCCAATTGCCGTAATACATTCCATAGGTAGGCATTATTTGTCTTTATTTTAAGCTTATTCACACCATATAATATGATAGTTTTATCACACCGAGAAACATGCAGCGTTGGAATTCCCGGTCCCGTCGTGTGCTCTTTGCTGTTTACTGGGGTAATTAAAATTATGAAACATTTGTAAAAGTGTCTTAACTAAATACGGCAACAAAATATTAGACTCTCAAAACAAGCGAACCTTTCTTCGCCGTATATGGATTACGCAAGTTTGTTCAAACCGTGGCGAACAATTCGCGCTCCCATGTAAAAAGGTCTATTCATTCAAAAGCAGATTTTACTTTTAAGAACTAAATGGTGATATTATAATGCGAGATGCCTATATAATGTCAGATTGAATTATTGACGAATCACATATCACTACAGTCAACTCACCCCTCTGCGTCCCGCTATAGTTGAGTTGTACTCCTCTCCCTTATGTTCTCGTCTATGTATATTCATATGTCTACATAATACTTCAAGGTCTCAGTAAATTTGCTAGTTATATTCACGTTAAAACGAGCGACGTTGATAATTAGAAACTAATTGGAGACATATTATTATTAAGCGAAATCAACCATTTACAGTTGACAAGTTGGCAACTTGACATACTAGGCCAAGTTATTTCACAGAAATTCATGAGCGACAAATTCATCAACTTCCGCGCCATTTATTTATTTTTGATAGTTGAAAGGTTTCCGAAAGCGATGCACCACATCCCGTAACATTATTAATCGAGTCGGTAGCGACAAAACTCCTTATGTAGATGGCGATAAGTTTCAAATTCTTTTATACCAAAAAAAAATCATCGTCAAAAAGTGGGTTTTATTTTATTTTGCAAAGTACAGACACAAATATTTAAATGCTTTATGATAATTTTCTAAAGAACTTAATTTAACATATTACCCAATAAAACCATAAACGAAAATGTGGTTCGTAAGTACGAGGTTTTGAACTAAAAAAACAGTTTTTGTAGGCCTGATTATTTATTCTGAGCTCATAAAAATATCAGTTTGAAAATGTCGATTATTTCAAAGGTGTTTGTGTTTAACTCGCAGAATTTATTTAAAGCATCTAAAATATATCTAAGTAATCAAATTTTCCTGTAAATTTGACGGCCGGCGTTGTAGCGGTAGAGAGTTGGACTTCTATTCCGAAGGTCGCGGGTTCGAATCTGGCGTGCATAAATAAATTTTATTTAATTGATTTGTGTTATTTCACAATTAATAATATATACTATATTTGCGGAACGTTCCAGAGTGGAAGATACTCTCAGTATCCCCGTGGTGTGAGACCGTCATTCAGAATTGAAACGTTGCTTGAAATGGCTTTAGCTGTGTTTGGTGACTAGATCTGAATAGCCAGGCACTTCCCCACCTTCCTCTATACTATCTCATTCCCTTACCCACTTACCTTCAGCTTCACAACATACCCCAATTAGGGATGCCATAGTCTCACTGGCTCCAGACGAGGGCAGTTCGGACTGTTGTGAGGTATTCTCTATAAAAAAAAATTATAAAAAAATAAGGTTTTAGGTTTCGGTTTCAAAATTCATTTTTTGATCAAAGTTTGAACGCCAATTTTGCACAAGTTAATCGATATTTAACATAAAAAAAAAAAAAACTAGGAAATAAATAATTGAAATTGCCGGAGGTTCTCAACCCTGTTTTGATTACAGCGTTGTTTATCACTGTACCTATTCACGTATGTTATTTGCAGAAGTAGCGTGGACTCTGATAAAAGTAGCGAAGTAGAAACTTAAAGCCTTTGAACTCCGGTATTTTTCTTTGCATTCTGAGAATTCTCTCAGCAGAAAGAAAAACAAATGTAGTGTAGAAGTTACTACAAGCATGTTGAAAGAAACGGAAATGTTCGTTATTTATGTGAATACCACACAAGATACCAATTGTTATATATATAAGATATCAATAAGATATATAAGATATCTAAGATATATATATATATATATATATATATATATATATATATATATATATATAAGATATCTATATATATAAAAGATATATAAGATATCATATAAGATATCAATTATGAATACCAATTGTTCCCAAGCTTCTGGAGCCAGTGAGGGTATGGCATCCTTAATTGGGGTATTTTGTAAGACTGGGGGGTAGTTGGGAGGGGAAGGAGATGGGAGAGAGGAAGTTGGAGAAGAACCTGGATATCCAAATCCGTTAATCTAACACGGCTAAAGCCATTTCAAGAAATGTTTCAATTCTGTTTGGTTGTCTTACACCAGGTGATATTGAGAGTTTTCCTCTCCGGAACGTGCAGCAAAAATTCTTCATATTAGTTAAAAATGAATTAATTGTCAAATTAAAAAATAATCAAATAAAATTTGAACCCGTGAATACCGGATTGCTAGTCAATAGCCTTACCCCTCAACCACGGAGGCCGTCACACCAGGGGTTCCCAACCTTATTTGCCTCACCCCCGACTGCTGTTACTTCGTTCCTTTCTCATAATTCTTGAATCAGTTCTCGTCTCGGTTCGCAAATGTATACGCAGCCTGATGATTGCGCATACCATTATTTAGCATGTTTGAAATGTAACTTTGAAAAACTTAGACTCAAAAAACTTATTTATTTTTATTTACCTTAAAAGGGACTTGACCAACGGCTGATAATAAACGGCTATACAGGGAGGTTCCAACGAAAAAGATCGATATTTCCCGTATCAAATTTTTAAAATTAAAAATTTTATAACGATTTATTTCATTCAAAACTTGTTTTAACATATTATACCTACATTCAAGTTAGCAATGAAAATGCTCAAAACGCACGGTGATAAATTATTAATTATCGTGTACTTCTTGTATTTTTTGATAATAAGTATTTATGATTTTTCAAAAATATCTAAACAAAATAAGCGTGTAAAAATTTTTTTAAATATTTTAGTTTTTAAGACCAGAAAAACTGAGGTATTTTTGTCACAAAACACGTTCTCGGATTTATTTTTTAATGATTTTAATTTAACCTAAATAAAAAAAATTAAAACTGTGTTGACTAGATTATGTATTGATTTATTTTGTTGTATGATTATATGATTCAAAATTTGTGTTGTAATAGAATCTATCGTTTGAAAATTGAACAAATCTGCCAACGACCAACGGTATAACTTTAGTATCTTAAAAATGTACTTAGTTTTTCAAAATTTTAAAACTGCGTGTACCAAATAAAATAACAATCTTTCAAAATCCATTTTTTTTTTTTTTTGTAAAAAAGAGTCTATACGTCTAGAACTTGATTTAAAAAGGACTAATTTCCGGTATTCTCTGGTAATACCCTCTTAATAAATATTTCTATTTTTATTAAATTTTAAAAAACTCACATTCCTTCTATCTGCTCTGTATTGAAAACTCGAAATCATTCAAATAGAACAGAGCTGATTAAAAACTTTATATTAGGCTTTACATTCCAATTTGTTTTGGAAATGTGACCGTACCTTCACTACCAGTGAAGAGATGAACCGATAGAAGTGTATGTAGGCGTGTCTGTGGGCCTGAAGAAAGCTCATTTTTATCTTACTTGAGGTGAAATTGACAAAAAAAATTCGAGTGTGCTTTAATCACACGGCTGAAGTAAATACTTCTTTGATTTTGATTTTTGCGGAGAAATTCGTAAAGGCAACTTAAGTATTTGATTTTGATTAAAGAAAATTGACTAAATTTAGTAAATAGACCGAGGATAATTTTTTTTTACATTAACTCCACAAAGAAGGACCAGAGAAAAATAATTCCCCTCAGGGCCTATGTCAACATTGGGGATGCTGGGTGGGGGGAATTTTTGAGGAGAGGAAATTAGGGAACACAGCGGCATTTTAGAAAAGGAAGGAGAGGAAGTTCTGGGAAGAAAAAGGGCATGAGGGGTGAGTAGGAATCTGGAGGCCAGTGTGTCCAGGAGTAACGAACGTATGAATCCAACCCTCCCAATGCGATGTTACGAGAGAGATCTAAAGGTTTCCCTCAATCAGTCTCTTCCAATCCGGCTTGCCACGCAGTTGACACATCCGCCGCCAAGATCCGGAAAAATCTCATTCCGTGAACCCCAAGTGTTCGCAAAGTCACCAAACGTAGCGAACACTTGGGTTAACCAGTGGCAGAGGTGTTTTTTATCCAATAAATGGTTCCTGGAGCGGCAGTACCCATACTCGCCTCCCAAATTGAATTTTATTTAAAAAAAATAAAGGTAAATTGACCTGGGAATAGATGGTAAATATCACCGTTATTGCATTTTGTGCAAGTCCTTCTGAAAAAATGTATATTGTGTGAAATTGCTTTTTGAGAGTAGAATATGGAAGTAGTTCGTTTGAACGTGTGTTTCGTCACTGTCCTTTTTTCAGTCAAACACATCACACTTCTATTGATTTAGTGTTCAGTGCTTTCAACCCACAGCCCTTTATGCCTATTTTTGTCAAAGCTGCCCTGTGGCTATATATAACTTCTGTCAGAAGAGAATCAATCATCCCTTGAAAGGGTTCAAACCATCCCTTAGCAGCGTATTTGTCTCTTGAAACAGAATACATTTAAATTCGTTAAATCTATCCTTGAAAAACCTTTCCAGGGTTGAGAAAAGATTCTATGTCTTGTGTTTTCACGAAGATTCAGCTAGGCTTTAAGAATGTTCAAAACAATGTATATCGTATGTACATATTTTTCTTTAAATACATACTCAGTAAATTTGTTTGAGATATTTATTGTTTAATTTTTCGAAGAAAACTTCTTTGGAAAGGTTTTCACTTTGTGATGTCATTATTTATTTTAATGAAAAGACTTAATAACTTTGTTTACATCACTTTTATTAATACACAATCTACATGTTTCACGAACAATGTTCACATCTTCAGGATCAAATGTATACTAAACTTAAAAAATAAATATAGATCGCATATGGGAGGAAAGGCTAGAAGGAATGGGAAGGGGTAAGGGTGGGGGAAGTTTATTACAATTAGGGATTTCAAAGTCATTAGCAGGGAAGGATTACTTAAAGAACATCTCAGGGCATGAAATGGCAACAGCGAATTTGAGTTTGCAGATCATTTATTAAAAAATGATCATAATTTTGACAAAAACCATGGACTTAAAATATTACATACGGATTACAAGGCATCACAGATTTTAGAAATTAGAAAAAATGTAAATAATAAAGCAGACATAATAAATAAGCAGCAAATTTTTAAAAACCCTCTTTTGAACCTTTTCCCACTTAACTGGTAATGACTTCCCTGCCTTTCCTCCCATAAGTGATCTATATTTAATTTTTAAGTTTAGTATACATTTGATCCTGAAGATGTAAACATTGTTCATGAAACATGTAGACTGTGTATTAATAAAAGTAATGTAAACAAAGTTATTTAGTCTTTTCATTAAAATAATTTTTTGTTTGTTTGCATGTGATTTCTTATGTTAAGATGGTTTGATAGGGAGATATTCACCATTATGGAGGTGGGCTGATATTCACAAATACGGGTACCGACGACAACCGACACATCTGTCATTGGTCACCCGAAGTGGTTCGCTACGTTTGGTGTCTGGAGCAGGGGCGCCCGGGTTCATAGGATGAGGTTTTTCTAGATCTTGGCGGCATATGCGTTTAGCCTCCTAATATCGGGAGAGACTGGTTGATTAAAACCGTTTTACCTCTCCAGCCGGACTCTCTCGACCCATCGTCTTGCACCGCAGTGGGAGGGATGGATTTATACGTCCGTCACTCCTGACCCCAGTTTCCTACCCACCCTCATACCCTTTTCCTTCCCACAGCTTCTTCTCCTTCCTTTTTCTAAAAAGACCCTCCACACAACATCCCCAAAAATGACACAGGGCCCCGAGGTAATCAGTTCGTTATAAAATGTAAAATAGAATAATAAAATAAAACTCTTATAGGCGTATAAAATAAAAGGCGGAAGCAGAAATGTTTATTATAAAATGACTTATTTAAAATAGAGTAAAAATCTCCCAAAAAAAGTGTTAAGTAGCAGTTAAAGAAAAACTGTGAATTTTTTATACCTATATATTTTTGTATAACATGTTCAATAAGATAACCAGGTGTGTTTTTAATAATTAGTTTTTTAATAATTATGTGTTTTTAATAATTTTTAATGGTCCACCCTCTCTGCTTGCCCTTGCGTGAAAAGTATTTGGGATGGGCCATTGAATGCCATATTTTCCCCAAAATCCTGTTATTATCCTGTTAGTCTCATCAGTGTTATCAACTTACTAGCTAGTTAAGAGCGGCTCAGCGCATTGTGTGGGCGTCCTGTGGACGGAATCAATGGTTCTAGCAGATTCTGATATGTACATTCCTTGGTTTAACTTTGACAGCAGAATATGTCGTCAATGTAGAGAATGTTGTTTTAAAAAAATCATTTCCATTAGAGAAGAAAAAAAATATATAAAACGGAAAGCAATTAAAATAGTATTTTTTTTCTTAAAATTTCATTATTGGTTGGTACCTACTATACGGATGAAATTTTTTTCATAAAAGCAGCAATTCCAGTTTTAAAAATGACTTGTAAATTCAAAGCAAATTTGAGATCATAGAATCAGATTTTTCGCAGGAATAACGCACATCACAGACTAACGAAATTAGTATGTTTGATAATATTTCAGAGAGTAAAATTTATTTGACTATTTTTTTCGCTCCGGTTACTTACTAATTACTGTATTATAGTTGTATTACAACGAGTGACCTAAAATACGTTTTTGAGATTACATTAAAAACCATAGACATATGAATATTCATAGACCAGAGAATCAGGGAGAGGGGTAAAAACCAACTGTAGCGGGGCGCAGAGGGATGAGTTGACTGTAACGATATGTGATTCGTTAATACTTCACACAGTATATAGGCATCTTGCATTATAATATCACCATTTAGTTCTTAAAAGTAAAATCTGCTTTTGAATGAATAGACCTTTTCACGTAGGAGCGCGAATTGTTCGCCCGATTTGAACAAACTTGTGTAATCCATATAAAGGGAAGAAAGGTTCGCTTGTTTTGAGAGTCGAATATTTTGTTACCGTGTTTAGTTAAGACACTTTTACAAATGTTTCATAATTTACTTATCACAGTAAACAGCAACGTGCACACGACGGGACCGGGAATTTCGGTTGCCAACGCTTAATTTTTCTCGGTGTGATAAAACTGATCATATTATATGATGCGAATAAGCTTAAAATAAAGACAAATAATGCCTACCTATGGAAGGTAATACGACAATTGGGTTTATACTCTTTTTCACTTCACGCTTAATACGCTTTTATCACTTAGGGCACGTCTATACATAATATGTCTATGTTATTATTACTATCTATTTATTTACTATCTATATATGTCTATTATTACTATCCAAACACCGATTTTTTTTATCTGGATTTTTAGAAAAGGAAACTCATGCGAATACAAATAACTCTACATATAACATATATTCGTCCTGATTCCCTCTCTTGAAACTCAATAAGAGAGGAATCACATACGAAAGGCATTTCAGACGTCAGAACTTAATTGAATGAATTGAGCAGATTTTTGGGAAAAACGAAATGCCAAGCGCAATGTTTAATATATTTTTTTTACCCCGAGAGCAATTTTTTAAATTGTTTCTCCCAGCATGACACGGACTCATAAAAGTCTTGCTATCTCAGTTTGTATAACACTGATATATATATATATATTATGATTAAAACAGTTTTAGAGAGAGAGAGAACATCAATCTTGGCATTTGCATTTAAAAGTTTACAAAAAAAAAAAATATAATAACATTTGTAACATAATTTTCAATTTTTTTAATAAATATTTTCATGTAAAACGAACCAAAAATTAAATGACAATAAATTTTGTAATAGCCTTTTTGTCTAATAAAATATGTTTTTTTAGTTACATGTAAAATTGTAATTACAGTGTATACGATAAAAACCATCGGTAATCGATACCTCAATTAAGTATATACCAAATTAGTTTACTAACTCAGTTTTTCGCAATGATTATTGTTATTTTTTTTACGTGAATACTGCACAAGGGTCACGTCTGCTCTCCACAACTTGGTGTATTTGATTTTTGAGACTATGGCTCGGTATATTAGTTGATTTTAAGCTCGGCTTGCTTGGTATGTCGAGCTTAGCACATAAATCCTTATCTAAGTCGAAAGCATATATATCACCAATATTACATGTATTGTCTATGACTCTAATAAAGGAATGTGTTTCTTTTTTCTTTGAAAAATAAAACTACTGTCTACGTGAATGGTACATTTATGATATCTGCTGTCTTCATTACCGAGACATATTTATGCACAGGGAGATGGCGATGTTAAGACGGCAGTTCCTCACTCCAATCAGCATGGTGCTATATGCGAGTACATTAAATTTATATAGTATTTGTTTTACTGGGTTCAGTGCACACTGCACATTCATTCATAAAAATATAACTGACTAACCGTTGAAAACAAGCTGTCCTGACGTTGAAACTACACTATTTTAGATTGTTTATCAATTAATAACAATGATATTTTTCATCGCTCAATGAATATTATAGTCCATACTGATAAAAGTATGCAATTTACGTAATTTTCAGTGCAATTCAATTACGTATGTAATCGTCAAGTTTTACATGTGACTGCTAACGCCTCAACGTCCAAAAAAGGAAATATTCTGCGGCTTAACAAGACTTAAGAGGCCGATTTAGCCCGCTTAAATTTGAGCACGAATTGTACATAGCAAGGATACGGACTGATATACCGGGCCTATGGCGTCCCCAATTGGGGTATGTTGTGTGACTGAAGGTAGTGAGGAGGGGAAGGAGATGGGGAAGATGAAATTGAGAAGTACCGAGTTATTTAGATCTGGTCACCAAACACGGCTAAAGGCATTTTAAGCAACGTTTCAATTCAGAATGGTGGTCTTATACCAAGCCGATACTCCTCTCTGGAACAAAATGCAAATATACCTTATATTATTTTAAATGATTTAATTGTGAAATTTCACAATTCAATGAAATATAATTTATTTTCGCGAGTCGCGATTTGAACCAGCGACCTTCGGATTACTATTCGAGAGCCTTGCACCTCGACCATAAGCCCGGTATATCAGTCGGTATCCTTGCTATGTACATTTCGTGCTCAAATTTAAGCTAAATCGGCCTCTTAAGTCTTGATAAGCCGCAGAATAGTTCCTTTTTTAAACGTCGAGGCGTTAGCAGTCACATGTAAAACTTGATGATTACATACGTAATAGCATCTCACTGATAATTACGTAAATTGCATAATTTAAAATTTTTTTTTGTTCATAAAATTTATTTAGGCCATCTAGATGAGGCCGATATTACTTCATTATTATATTAGTATTTTTGATTATTTTTTTTAATGCGTAACCTAATTGACGATGGAACAAAAGCGCTTATTAAATAATGTTTGTATTCAAGGGTTAACAACGGGACGTAGTACAACATCCCGAAACTCCGGAATTGTCCGTATAGAGCAAATTGAGTTAATTCGGTTATCTAGAAGGAATTTTATGAGCCACGTTCGGTAGTCTAACCGGGTTTTGTGTGCCCAAAATACTTATTTACGGTCGGCAGAGAGACCTGTTAGACCAGAAAAAGGAAATAATTGAACACGTCTATTTGTATAGAATTGGATCTTTGGAAAAATAATATATAAATTCGCAGTGAATTTAGATTTTCGGTTTTATTTATTATATTTTAGCGTTAATACGTTTTTATTTTACAAACATCTCTACCTTATTTAACTGACTACTTAATTCTACTCGTACTTTAAAATGTTATTTGTAAATACGTAGGTGGTAATCATGTCTTTTTTCCCAAATTTTTTTTGTTTACTTTTGTAATAATATTTATATGAATTTATTAATTTTTTTTAATAAATTCAATTCAATTCCCACGGACAGGTGCCCACGAGAAATTTAAATAATTTCCAACTGTTAATTTTGAGAATTCCGTATGGAAAGGAGGGACAGGAAGATCTGAAGGGAGATGTTTTTGTTCCTATATAATATTACAGTGTTCACATATTTATTAATATTCATACATAATAATATAATTTTGGAACTTTTTATTATGTTGTGTGTAAGGTAGGTTTGAGAAGGTGATACTGTGGGTGGGTAATGTTGTATGTTTCGTGAATACCTCACTAGGAGAACTGTGCTGAGGTGTGTACGTGGTTATGTTTAAGTGTGACAAGTATTTATGTAGCGTAGCAGAAAGTTTCTTCTTTATTTATTATTTAAATTAGTGATTAATGATTATTTCTAAATTTGATTGTTTATAAAAAAAACTATACCTACATAATTATTATGTATGTGGGTTAAGTATGAATTTGAGGTCGTGTAAGGAAGATGGTGTATGAATTCATTTCTTCCACTGCGGTGAAAGACGATGGGTCTAGAGAGTCCTGCTTGAGGAGTAAAAAGGTCTCCCGACAAATAGTTGGCCAAAAGGCTCCGCAGCTACGGCCTAGAGCCTAGACAATCCTCACCCCATGAATCCGTGCACCCCTGCTACGTCATTGCCTGCTTCACGGTGTGATCTGGTGGTCTCCGTTTTATGTGACCATACCATCTCAACTGTCGTTCCTCTAGCTTATTGTTTATGTCCGTGACAACTAGGCTACTATGAATGCGTGAACTTTTAATTTTATCTTTTAGTGACACTCCTGCCGACCATCTAAGCATTAGCATTTCTGCTGATTCAAGTTTTCTAGTGTAGGAGTTGTACATGGTCCAGCATTCGGAACCATATATACATTATCGCGGGTCTAACAATAGTCTGGTATACCTTTCCTTTTAGTTTTTTAGTCATTTTTGTGTCACACAAGATTCCTGTTACGGATCTAAATTTACTCCATCCCACACCTATTCTGTGGTTAACATCTGCTGCACATCCTCCATCTTTGTACATGAGTGAGCCGAGATACTTAAATGTGTCACAGTTGGCTAATGGTACTCCATCCAGTTGCATCGAAGGAGTTACAGCATTTGTGTTTTCAAATGGCAAGTACAAATATTCAGTCTTTTTCCTGCTAATTTTTAGGTCATTATCCTCTAGGATTTATCTCCACCTTTCCAGGATATTCTGTAGGTCACAATGATTATTTACTCATGCGTGTTAGAAATAAAAAAAAAACAATTATTTTTTGTGTGAGTACTGCACAAGTCAACTGGTTGAAGTGTCTATTACATCCCCATAGGGGTAAGTTGTGGAATGCAAACGCAGAAGGAGATTGGAAGAGGAAGAGGATGGATGAACGTCTTGGCTATTCATTCAATACCAATGCTTTTAATAAAATCATCCATTTTGTATAAATTATTAGGACTTCACCTAAAATAAAGTAAATTTGTAGACATTGAAGGGTTATAATTATATGGTTAGTTGCAATGGGAGGACACCAGTGGCGTTCTTTTGCTTTGTCTAAAATTATATTCTAAGAACCTTTAAGTACTAGTTATGTTGGGGTTGTAATTTTTTTTAACACATCTGCCCTGATTATGGACACTATAACGCTGTCCAAAACGTTGGCTGAAGAAGGAGTTAGCGTAACACGGCATAACATCCAAAAATAAACAACAAAAATATTTATTAATTGTTTCTTCACAAATGATTACATTTTACAATCCAATTTTCACTAGAACAAGCCTGCGTTGAGGTCAACAATTATTCAAAGTAAAATAAATTACACAAAATAATATAGGCAAAACAAAAATTATACTTGATTAATTAATTTTTCACGTCATTTGTGTACTATACACCCCTGGAAGTTACCCAAGTACATAATAAAGAAACAAAAATAGGGCAGCAAAATCGATCTATGCAAATTCGACAAAAAATCGTCGTCCAAATAGGATAACTTTTAAAGAAACCAAATGAACCGAAGACCGTCTGTAGAATATCAATGTGATTGAAGTGAGAAATAGAAACGTGGTATCTGCATAGTAGGGTGAACCAAAAATAAAACGTTTTTTTGTAATTCAAAATTCTACGTTGACAAAAGGGTTGACTCTATTTTTTTTCTAGATTACCTGGGATATTCAGATTTGGTCAAGCCATTTCAAGCGACGTTTCAATTCTCAATGGCGGTCTTTCACCTGGGCAATACTGATAGTTATATAAATATACTATTTTTAACATTTTTTTTTACAATAACTCCACACAGCAAAATAATTTTTCTCAGGGCCTATGTCATCTTTGAAGATGTTGTATGGGGTCTTTTTGAGGAGAGGAAGGAGTGAACACGGGTCTTGAAGAGACCCATGTTGTAGGAAGAGTGAAACAGATCCGGCAGATCCGACGACCGTTGGATCTGCCGGATCTGCCCTGATGATGGACACTGCAACGCTGTCCGAAACGTCGGCTAAAGAAGGAGGTAGCGCAACACGGCATAACACCCCATAAACAAACAACGAAAATTCTTTTGGCCGTGAAAATCTAAAAACGTATCTAACTATAATCACATGTTATAATTTTTTTGAAATTTAATTTAATTTAAATTTAATATTGTTTATTATTAAGTTCTGCAAGTGTTATAGTTTTTATTATTGTGACAGCTGTTTCGGCTTACAAGGCCATTTTCAAACTGAGGTGTTTCATAATTAGACGACGATATTTATACAATTTAAAATGTCAATTTGAAAGTGAGTGAATTGATTTATTTTCGGTTAAACCGAATTTTTGGGAAAGTAATAGATTCTCCCTAATGGGTATTTTGAAATTTGTAAATATGTTCTTAATTGTTTAATAATGACGTTACTGCTATGAATATTGTTTAGGTTTTGTGAAAATACTTAGAAGAGGTGAGTGTTATAATTATATACATGTTAAAATATCTACATGTTTCAAAACCGATGGTTTCTTCGTCAGGATAATCACATGTTATTATCTTCAATTACTTTATCATTCTACATTAGTTTGTACGTGAATATTTTAATGTTGGTTAGTGTATTTATATATATTTTAAATATAGCAGATTACATAAGACTACTTTAGTTTGCAACAAATTCACAAAGCAACGAACCTGCCAAAGCCACGTCCACGGTTAAGGCTCCGTCAAACAGGAGGCGTACTTACGCGCGTCAAGGCGTTAAAACGTCCCGGACGTATAACGCTACGTTGTGTTGTACTGAACATGTTTAAACCGGTCAAACAGAGCGAGCGTGTAGCAATAGGGTCGAAATACGTAGAACGCGGGTAAAGCAGTCGGCGCATGGGCAGCCGACGGCCGATAAGAATGTTTATATGTAAACGTACTAAAGTGCACACAGTGAAGCCAGATTCAGATGTCCGCAACTCGGTACAAAATACCGCCGGCGCGCTCGGGCGCTGTGCGCGGGTAGTCCGAAATACGAAACACGCTTTCTACGTGTTTAGACCCATACGCGAAACTTTGCCGCCGCGGCAGAACGCCACGTTGTATTTTTGTTACAAAATTTCCTTTGACGCCGGGAGTTCTTGCTTGACTGTGGTAAAAATGGTTGCTGAAAAGTTAATTGAATGTGTCCGAAAACATCCTTGTTTGTATGACACCAGGAACAGTGCATTTGTGGTGCATTTGATTATTTGGTGTTGCAGAAGTGAATGCAATTCTTCGAAGCACTCTCGTGACATTGAAAGAAGCGATCTTCATGTGATGAAAGCTCCCGGAATAAACGATGATATTTTCCAAATTCTTTCCTCTTCTTATTAATATCATGCACCCATATTCTATTACAACGGGAAAATGATAATGCACACATCAGTAACAACTTATCTTCATCTGAATCGCCGGACATCGTGGCGAAGACCGACTGACAGTAACTGACGCCGAACGCTCTGGTTTGCGCGTCGAAGCCGTTCAAATAGAAAGTACGCGACGTTACGCTGATGCCTTGACGCGCGGTAAGTACGCCTTCTGTTTGACGGAGCCTTAAGTTTTCATTTCGGCTTAGGTTGACTAAACCAAAACGAACCTGTGGGATTTTGTTGAATGCACCTAATCCAGTGCGAAATTACTTGGTGACTTTCAAATGAAATCGTCGGTCGACTAAAACCGTGAATGGACACAGTCTAAAAGGGAATGTTTAAGTTAGTATACAATACAAAACAAGTTGTCCAGATGATTGATTTTTAATCAAAACGGTAGGCGCTGTTTAAAAAGTTTTATTTGAGTAAATAAAGTTGGTGTAGTTAGTTTTCAAAGGTAGCAAAAGGTCAAAAGTATCCCTAAAAGAAGTTGTAACATTTGAATAAATTATATTAAACGAAAACGAGAAAGGCAAAATAGAGTAAATTGATACGATTCCTATAAACAGTGGGTTATAATATTTAAATCAAATAATAAAATTAACTGTAGGTACAAATGGCACAGTCTCTCGTTGCTCTCAGTATCGCTCTGGTAATATCTACGTGGTTTTAATCGAGTTTAACTTATCCGAATAGCCAGGTTCTTCCCCGCCTTCCTCTTCTCATTCTCTTTCCCCTCCCCTGAATAGCTAGCTACATCCTAACCTTTTCTTTTCCCATCCTCTTTCCCCTCGTCGAGGCTTTAAACCTCACGATATACACCCAATTTGGGATATCATAATCTAACAGGCTCCGGCAATTAAATATGTTGTGATTGTTGTGATTGTTGTGATTGTTGTGATTGTTGTGATTGTTGTAATTGTTGTGATTGTTGTGATTGTTGTGATTGTTGTGATTGTTGTGATTGTTGTGATTGTTGTGATTGTTGTGATTGTTGTGATTGTTGTGATTGTTGTGATTGTTGTGATTGTTGTGATTGTTGTGATTGTTGTGATTGTTGTGATTGTTGTGATTGTTGTGATTGTTGTGATTGTTGTGATTGTTGTGATTGTTGTGATTGTTGTGATTGTTGTGATTGTTGTGATTGTTGTGATTGTTGTGATTGTTGTGATTGTTGTGATTGTTGTGGTTGTTGTGATTGTTGTGATTGTTGTGATTGTTGTGATTGTTGTGATTGTTGTGATTGTTGTGATTGTTGTGATTGTTGTGATTGTTGTGATTGTTGTGATTGTTGTGATTGTTGTGATTGTTGTGATTGTTGTGATTGTTGTGATTGTTGTGATTGTTGTGATTGTTGTGATTGTTGTGATTGTTGTGATTGTTGTGATTGTTGTGATTGTTGTGATTGTCGTGATTGTCGTGATTGTCGTGATTGTTGTGATTGTTGATATTGTTGTTATTGTTGTTATTCTTGTGATTGTTGTTATTCTTGTGATCGTTGTGATGACACGGGAAGAAGCAAACGCTGCCGCAATTGATCCAATTTTGAAAGCCCAGAAACTAATTATAAAGATTATTCGAAAACTACAAGCAGTTCGGCTGCGATCTTTAGAAGAATGTGTTTTAGACATTAGTTCATTTACTTTATGCCAGAAACAAACTAACATATCTCTTCAAACACAGAACTGCTTTGACAATGTCCAAACTATTCGAGATACTCGTACTCGAACCAAAGGCGTAAACTTTTACCCCTTCCGTTAAAACAACTTTTTTCCAAAGTAATTTAAGAAAATTTGCAACAAATCTATACAATGCACTTCCACGTGCCATCGGACAGAACACTACTTATTTTAAATATAAATCAGACAAGTCTTGGATCATCAACCAGGACAGATCTAACATCAAAGATTTTATCAAAACCAATATGAAAGTGCGATTCCAATAATACGACAGTGATTGTGTCTTATCTTAATGTGATGTTATTTGTATATCTGTTATAAATTGCGCCTGCTCTCAACACAGGGGTTCGTAGTGACAGGCGTAACACAACAATTGTAAAAGAATTAATAAAGACGATTATGAAAAAAAAACAAATTTTATTCAATATTAATTTTGATAAAAGTGTATTGTAACATTTATTTTTATAAGATGAACTAAAAATACGTTTTTATTTTTGTAACTGGATTTATTCTTCAATCCCACGCTCATCTAAACGTGTCAACACTTTCTCATCTTCTTTACGGCAGAGCTCATTTCAACACAAGTGTTTTTTTTTAAATTGAGTCTTAAAATCTAGACGTCTTACAATACCGCTGAATTCTGTTCATCCGAAATCCGATCACTACCGATTTGAGATACAAATAACATTTGACATTTTAGTTTAAAACTTTTGATCAATTTCATCCGCACAAATAATACCGATAATTATAATATTATACAAATATCCAGAGGTGTACATTAACTAAAAACACAATAAAAAATATAAAGAACTTTTTAAAAATATTAAATTCCAACGTTTTAACGTAGTTTACAAGTAAAAATAATATTTTTTTTTTTTTTGAAGTAAGACTTCTTTTTATTACGACGAGTAACTCAGATCTTTTTGGACGAAAATATTTTTGGATCGGAAATGACGTTCGATTTATATTTCATCATATTAACGTTGTAGGTATGGCAACAATGAGTTCGAAGCCTAGCAACGAATAACAACAAAACTTTAAAGCAAACATAAACGTCTATTTTTGTTCACTAATGTATAAGATAAGTTTAACAGGTTTTTATTATGTTTTATTCATTATTATATGATTTAACTAAAGATTTTAGTTTAACGTTTTGATTTGTATTATTTTTTTTACGGTGAATATTAACCATTTTTTCTCTCTGATTCTTGTGAATTCCAGCCATTGAAGTAAAAAGTGGCAGTACTGTTAAGTATTGTTTAGAATTCAAATGGCAGGAAAATTTTACCCCTTACAAACAAAAAAAATCAACAACTTAATCATATTCCGCCGCCTAAAAAATGTAAGTTTTTTTTGTTTTTAGTCATAGAAGTTTTATTTCAATCGCGCGCAATAGTTAGACGCACTTTTTTATTTTTATATCATTGTATTTTGTTTTAAATGATGAAATATGTGAAGAATCTCGAAAAAAAAATCTCAAAGCAAAAAAAGGTAAAACTCGATTACTCGGATGAACGTCGGATCAACATAAAAAAATCGTAAACCGCTAAAAACCCGTGTGGAATTTTCGACATACATTACCTGTGCGTCGTCAAACTCTCGGTAGACGTGATATTTTGCACGAAAGTCGTGAAATTTCCAACACTTTTGCGTAAAACGAGTCATTTGACGAAAGCGTTGTAAACCGCGGAAATTAGGTTAATAAGTGTGGAATTTACGGCGGGTTTTTTTTGGCTAAGTTTAACACTGTTTTTTTTTTATGAAATCTTTTTCCATTCCCACTTCCTTAGATACAAAAGATACCCCGATCAAGGATACCTTATAATCAGTAGCGTGCACAGAGTTTTTAATCAGAGAAGGCAGCATGAAACACAGCGAATTATTTCATATTAAAACAAAAACAAAAAATTACCACCGATGACAACTCCCTTCGTGCAAGCTGTCGCTAAGAATTGCAAAACTGTTGGCTAAATAACAAGGACAATAATATTAATAATAAAAACAAACAAAGCTAAAGCAAGGCTAGAAGCTAGCATCCAGAAATCTTTTTTTAACCATGCCGTTGAAACCCCGAATGATAATGTTGAATTAAAATGACACCAGAAAGAATAAAATTAATACTAGCTCTTGAAGAACATAAAAGTAGGAGATACAAGTACATACTAAATACAATATTATATAAATATAAGTATATATATATGTAAGTATATATATTGCAGTCGGAGTGACATTATTTTTTATTGTATTTTTTTAATTTTATCAGTGAGATTGGGAAGGAAGGGCAGCCACTGAAACGGCTAAGAACAAAATAAAATTGGGCCACATTTTCCTACCATTCGTAAAACTTAATAATTTTAATGATTTTTTAATAATTATTTTATAAATCCTAAAAATGTGGGATGATTATAATAATTATTATAGGTTATTTCATTTGCTATAAAACACTTTATTCGGTTTATATGTCGCCGTATTAAAATTCGGAGGTATGATTTTTTAATTCACAAACCAAAAAATCTCGAGCAATACGAGAAAAAGTTTTAAATTGCGCAGTTGCTCCAGTGATTATAAATGGATATAAGTTTATTTTGCCATATAATTTTATTTATTTCTTACTTCAAAAATATAATTTCTTTACCTTATTCTGTAATGGCACTAGTCTCCAATTCAACATGCAAATGTTTTCTCTATTGAGTAGTTAGTTTCGTTAACAAGAAATTACTTTATTGTATTTAGTTTAACGAACCACATATTTTTCTTTGTATTTTATATATATATATATATATATACATGTATTTTAAATAATAATAAAAATTAAATGGAATGCACACCTCTGCATAGTAACATAACTGATTCAGTTCAGTTTTCACCATTTTGCAAAAAATTTTTAAGAAAATTAGCTCACAGAGTTCAAAATAGTTTTAATCATTACATATTTTGTACCCCGTTTCGTATAAACTGATAAAGTTATTTATATAATTCAATTCTTTGTAAATAGACCTCCAGTTTCGACTTCGTATGTTTTCTTCACGGAATTACTTAGAAACTACGCAAAAAAAACCCAAACCCTTTTCGAACCAAATTTCACCACAAAGAAGAGATGAAAACAAAATTAGAACATAATTATATTACTGACAGATGTTTACAGAAGTTAACCTCGTTGGAACCCATCAACAATCATCATAAACCTTTTGTCTATGGACTACTAGGGAAGACCACAAACAATAAAGGAAAAACACAATTCTCTAGTAATAACACAAAAGACACGCTCCATAGACAAATTAGTTTAAGAGCAAAAATAGGTTTTTTGTGATTAGGCGGCCCTTTTTCATAAGAAACTTAATTTTGGATTTGAGGCCAACCAAATTGAATAATTGACTGAGCTTAGCGAATTTGTGTTTTAATTCGACGAGTTTTTCATCTGTCTGTAAATTTGATTGGGGAGTTCTCCTTTATTATTCAAGTAAGCCTTATTGACTCTATCATATTTTGACTTTGACTGCGCTTTTCAACATATGTGTATCTAACTGCCTAGATATATTAATTTGGGAGGCGGATATGGGTACTGTACCCCCGGGAAACATTTATTGGATAACCAACACCCGGTAACCAACGAGTTCATCGAAAATCAATTCATCGAAAGCAAATTCATCGATAACGAGAGGTTAGGTTAGGTTAGGTTAAGTTAAACTCGTTTTCGACGAACTAGCCGTGAACCCCAACACCCCTATCATAGGTACCCCGAGTGTTCGCTGTGTTTTAATAGGGGTTCCCGGCATCATGGGGTGAGGTTTGTCTAGATCTTGGCGGCACATACGTTTTACCACAATGGGCCGAATCGGGAGAGACTGGTTGAGAGAGAACTTTTTACAAATGACCCATCGCCTTGTACCGCAGTGGGAGGGATGGATTTATACGTCCGTCACTCCTGGACGCATTGACCCCCAGATTCCTACCCATCCCTCATACCTTTTTCCTTCTCAGAACTTATTCTCTTTCCTTTCCTTAAAATACCCTCCACACGGCATCTTCAAAGATGACATAGGCTCCAAAGGAAATTGTTTTCCTCAGGGACTCCTGGGTAAATATTGTACAATTCCTTTCTTTAATAAAAAAAATCTTTGGCAAATAAAATATATGGTATATAATTAATTAGATAGGAATTTAATGATGTACCTACCTACTTATAAAAGTGACGATTCAAGGAGAAATTTTGCATTTGATTTATCAAATAAGAGAAAGTGTTCACAGAACTTGTTAGATTTATTGTGTTTCTTAAGAATATTGAGTTTCTTTCTAGATGTTGTGTAGTTTATATTCAGTATGTTTTCGCAAAGGTCACATTCGGGTCACATTCACCCATGCCCAAGTAGGTAGGTACTATAACCGTGAAGGCTATACTAAAACAATTATTGCCCTGAAGCCTATCGAAACCACAAAGGGTTACCTTGAGATTAAACGTTAATGGATTCCTTTGGCAAAGCAAGTAGATTTGGGAGCACTAGTTTGAAGTAGGCTAGTTTTCCAATTTCCTTCACCGTGTTGTGGAAGAGATCTAAATAAAAAGTGAAAGAATTGCTAGAGGAAGGATGAAAGTAGACCGAACAATGATATCCCTGAATATCTAGCACGGTCGATCAATAAACTCATTATTAATATGATATTGACTAAATCCGTCATCTATGGTCAGCTTGCGAGCACGGTCAACACATAATTTCGTCAGATGGTAGACAAAAACCATCACTTTTGCGAGATAAGCTTCGGTTAACATTAAAAATGCATAAATTTTCAAAAAAGGTCGTTCGTTGTGCAAAATCGATTTTTTTTGAACGGAGGTGAATTAACGAAGCTCTTAGAATTGAAAATAGTCATATACGCAATCAATTGAAATAGCTTTGAGAAGCCAAAATTGTTTAAATATTACAAATTATGGCTAAAGACCTCACTAATTAATTTTATTTTTTGTGGAAAAAAGTACAAGTCGTGGACGGTCAATGTATATTGAAGTTATATACAGGAAAAGTTAAAAGTTGAAAGTTAGTATTTCCATTCAAACTACAATCAAAATAACTCAGGTGCGGGGCATACGTCATTCCTATGTCTACCCACGTTAAATTGTTGTGAAAACAAGCTTATGTGCCCAAGCGGTTAAAAAAATATTATTTGTATATTGTAAACTTCAAAGTTTAAAATATTTATTTCTGTCGCAATTCTAACCGGAACATTCTTTACTACATAAAATAGATTGAGAAGATTTCTCATTACGTTTTTTCGTTGCCATTGTATCTGCTTTATGCAAAAATAGTATTATCATAACTACATAATAATAAGTATAATATTTATTATTATACAACAGGTTCATACATCTTGTCAAAAATTACGCCGATGACTAATGATTATTATTTTTATCTTGAGATAAAAAATAAAGCTCAGAATTCACACACGCTTGCTCGGCGAGCCGATCCGCCCGTTTCATCGCAGGATTCACACACCGATTCTTCGAGCTAACGATCTCACTCGTGGACATGATATTCGGAAATTCGAGCGGCGAGCATCTCATACATGATATATTAGAAATAAGGAAAAAATGTTGTGAAAAGGGAAAAAGTACAAAAACTTGGCAAATTATCAAATTCTGTTTTGGTGATCTCATGAAGTAATATTCTAGATAAATTTAAGGAAACTTTCAAATTCTCTATCCCCCTTCGAATATGAAATATGAAAATATTCAGGAGGATTCAATACCTCATACAAATTCAATCCAAAATCTAGGGAAATTTTTGTTGAAAAACTAGAGAAAATAAACTTAAGAGGGTATATATAACCAGAGAATACCGAAAAATTGTCATTTTTAAATAAAATTCTTGACGTATTGACTATTTTTTACAAAAAACATAAATTTATTTCGAAAGATTGTTATTTTATCTGGTAAAGTCATTTTTCAAATTTTGAAAAAGCATGTTAATTTTTAATACAGTAAGGTTATACAATTAGTCGTTGGCAGATTTGTTAAAATTTCAAATATTGTATTACATAACAAAAATTTCAAATCATATAATCATACAACAAAATAAATCGATACATAATCTAGTGAAGACACTTTTCAGAATTTTAATTTTAGTTCAATTAAAATCATAAAAAAATAAATCCGAGAACGTGTTTTGTGCCTAAAATACCTCAGTTCGTCTATTTATTTAAGGGCTTACAAACCAAACTATTTTTAAAAAATTTACACACTTATTTTGCTTAGACATTTTGAAAAATCATAAATACTTATGATTAAAAAATACTCACAAGAAGTACACGATATTAAAAAATGTATCATCACGCATTTGAGCATTTTTATTGCTTACTTGAATGTTGGTATATAATCGTTTTAAATCAAATTTTAAATGAAATAAATTCGATATTGAGTTATTAGTTTAACTTTTGGGTACGGAGAATAATAAAAATAATAAATCTTTCTCATCGGAACCGCCCTGTAGTGTACAGTTGAAAGGGTACGATCGCAAGTTTAAATTCAGTTCTCGGCCGCTGGTTAATGGATCTTAAGATGATACCCGGTGGTGCAGAAATAGATTTTACTAAAATATTGCTGTCACTGTTGCTCTTACTCCACCGGATATTGAGCGAAAGGGACAATGAACTGACACCTAACTAAAATGGATGTTTTGTATTCCCCACTTTTCTCCTCCAAAAGTGGACTGATTTTCAATTTTTTTTTACCAACTACATAAGAAAAAACTATTCTATGTCTGTACGTTTTGCTTTTTTTTAAAAACTTTGCCTGGTTTGTATACTGAACATCTTTTGACGGCGTTTAAACCAGTCAATTTTATTGATTTTTGGAAGGTCATAACTTCTATAAAAAGTAACTTATCAAAAAAGACAAAAAGTACCGACACGCTAGTAGTTGATATCTATTTTATGCAAAAACAATATTTTCTCTAGGGTTAAAATCCAGAGAGATAAATAGGGAATACGTTTGTACGGAAAAATCACCGCCGGGTATCCTTTTAAACATAACCACCATGCTGAATAACCACATGCGAATGTGGCCATGCTCGGTGAGCCGATCCGTTGCGTACTTTCTCATACGGATCGGCTCGTGACGGATAGACAGACTGATGGACCGAGCCGATCTAACTACGTAGCAGATTCGTGTGTGAATTCTGCGCATTAGTACTTGCCACACTGACACGCCCTCAATACACTTCTATAGGTTTATATCTTCAGTGTAAGAACTGAAAAAAACTAAATAATATCTTATTTTCGAATTCCATTTTTTTTTTTGATTTCGCGGAAAACGAACTAAAATAATTCCGTTTTTAATTTACTTATTCTATCAAGTAATTTATTTTCAGCTTGTGTTGAATTTAAATTAATTAACGAAAAAAATAAATTACGTCGCCTTAGCGCCTTTTAAAAAAATGATTGGTTTTTTTCTTTTGTCGGAATAAATTGCGTGAAAATTTAAAAATCTTTTAGCACCAATTGCTTTATTATTCACAAATCCACCCATTTTCTGACATTTTTTCGGCAATAAAAACATCGCAAAGGCATAATAATACTGTTCGCCTCGACTTTTTTTTAAAAGGTTTTTAAATAAAAAAAATACACAGCATTTAATTAAAAATGAATAATTATCGTTCGCACGAACGGTCGAAAATAAAACGTTTGTTTGCTTGAATGAATTCTTCCTACTGAATAATTTATACTAGATACAACCAGGTGCTAGAAAAATGACCCAAAGTTGATTTTATGTTATTTTTTTTGTAATAACTTGTTTTACCTTTTAACCACTGGAGCGACAGAGCAATTCAAATATTTTTTCTCGGATTGCTAAAGAAAATTTTTCCGCGCACATAAAAAAAATCATACCTCGGAATTTGAATATGGAGACATGCAAACTGATAATAGTTCTATGTAGTCAATGAATTCCCATATATTTTTCGTTGTTTGTTTTTGGGGTGTTATGCCGTGTTGCGCTACCTCTTTCTTTAGCCGACGTTTCGGACAGCGTTGCAGTGTCCATCATCAGGGCAGATCCGGCAGATCCGACGATGTACGATGACCTGCCCTGATGATGGACACTGCAACGCTGTCCGAAACGTCGGCTAAAGAAGGAGGTAGCGCAACACGGCTTAACACCCCAAAAACAAACAACGAAAATGCTTTTGGCCGTGAAAATCTAAAAACGTATCTCCCATATCTTTTGTTTATTATCATATATTTGTAGGATTTATAAAAAAAATATAATTAAATCTTTAACCTTAAAACATTTTAAAGGATCTAGAGAATATTTATTTTGTTATATTTTGAATATACAATATATTATGTAGTCGTTTTAATAAATAAAAAAAATTCAAAATTTGCCACTCTTTGGCAGCAAAGCAATCTGTGGTTTTGGAAATAGTGCCATAATGTGGCAAAAAGCGCTCGAGTGGATATGGGATTACTGGGTATAACCCATCAATGTGTTATTTAACCATCAAAGAAAAAATACCAATAAATCTAAACGTTAGATTGAACATCTGTTACATTCATTAGGTGTGCATAAATAAATTTCGAACTCGAACTTGGAGAAACCCATAGTCTCATATACTCAGCGGCACTATTAATATGATAATAATTATTGATAATTACGAGGGTGTTCAATCTCCTTCCAGACACCCTCAAAATGGAGAAAAGTATAAATATACTTATAAAAAAAATACGAGTGTGCTTTAGACCACACGACTAAGTAAAACTTCTTTAGCTCCATCATATACATAGATAACTAACTAACTAATTAACCATCACACCGTTTCGCCACAGGGGTAGTCAGAGAGGACGGACCGCCAAACAACTCGGTCTTGGCATACACTCCTTGCCTCATTCACATTTATATATCTTATCATACATGCTCTTCTATTATTCTGACTCTTGACATGGCCCGACTCAATTATCTGATTCACTTGATCGTGCATGTCTTCCTCGGGCGTCCTCGACTTCTTCTACCATTCACATTCGCATCATATATTCTCTTGACACTCCTTTCTTCATTCATTCGCTCTACATGTCCAAACCATCTAAGCGTCCCTTTTTTAATCTTACTTATATATGTGTTTATATGTATAATATGTACATATATAAAGGGATAACTTACTTCAATAGCCTTCCCGAAGAAGTAAAAAAAATAAGAGATTTAGCATTATTCCAGAAAAAGATCAAACTATTATTAAAAAACTGTATGCAATAAAACCATGTAACCTTAATCCTGTAAATCAAACCATCAAATATTGTATAATGTCTTCCTTAATCTAGTCCTTAAGATATTATATTAATTATGGACTAAAAATTGTATATTCTTACATAACACCTACACCAAGCTCAAGAGCCAGTTCTCTTAATTGGTGTAGAAACCAAAAAAATGATGTTTTCACCTTTTTGTTATACCTTTTTATTATATTTTTGTTTTTATTTAGTTATTCTATTGTTAAACAATGATTAAAATGTAAAATTGTTGTGTGTAATAGGTGAAATAAATTGAAATAAATAAAAAAAATAAAAAAATATACATATATTAATTTTCTACAAATATTTATTAAAATTTATTATCGTTCGCCTCGCCCGATTACACTTTTCGTAACGCTCTCGTCACGCATTCGCCAGCTTACTCCCCAAGTCCCCATGTAAAGAAGTTTTACTTCAAAAATATTTAACCTAAAGTTGGTAGAACAAAATTAATTTTACTACTTTGTACTTAGGTTAAGAAAGTGAAATATAAATTTCTTTTAACTTAATAATAATAAAAAATAAAATAAAAGAAAATAATAATAATGGATCCAGGTTAAATAAACATCTGAAACGGAGTCTGTATTTAAGGTATTTGTTGCTGAAATGATTGCAACCCAGCAGAAAATACTAGACGCAATGCGGAATATCCTTCACAAGCTCTGTACCTACGCAAAATACGAAAGATTAAATAGATTTTAAAAATATGTATTTAACCGTCTCCAAATTTAGAAATAAATTTAACAAAGTAGGAGGTAAATAATGATATATTAAATTATTTATTGTATATCATGCTTCCTGTGACAGATGCTCTTGTCTGTAAGTTTCCTAACCGTGTCCTAAATAAACACAATTCAATTTCAGCATACAATGTTGTACGACAAACATAGCCTTCATCCCAAAATCATTCACAAACAACACAATGACGTAAGAAAAAAAATGTATATTATATATTACCATGGTCATCAATTAAGTAAACTTTTCCTTTACCATGTTTAAAAACTGTAATTTCAAATTACGTAAGTACCTACTGATTTTTTAAATTAAGTTTAAAAAATTAAATTAAAACATCACACACGTAAAATCTTTGTGTAGGAGAGTGGACAATATAGTTACGCTTATGAATGCTGCAGTAGAATAGTGTTATTTTGTCGTATTGTTACTGTGGGTATTCTTAAGTTAATGAGTTGCAGAAATCTTTCTTTATTAACTTTGTTTCTGATTCTGCAAGAAATTACACTTTTATTTTAATTGTACACGGAGAAAATTTTTATTCTAAAATACGATCATTTTATTCGTATCTCCGTGTATAATCGTCATTTTTTTAGCAGTTCAACATTGAATCTGTAATAACACCAAGACATTAAATTTCTTTCACATTTTGTATGATTTGGTCTTTTATACAAACCTTTCTATATGCGTACGTACTTTTTCTGCCTATATTCATGTATTTCGTATTATTAGCACTTAGTTTTAATTTGTATAGTTTAAGCCATATAACAACGTGCAAATCACCATTTATCTTTTCGATTGATTTATAAATACTATTGTATTATAATATGCGAGCCTGGAGTGTGAAAATAACTCCAGCACTCTCTAAGCGTAAATACCCAAAAATATGATTATTGAATCTACCTTGCGCGGACAATATATTTCAAAAAGTAGCAATCTGATACAATCTGAATGGATACAGAGAACACCAACCTTGTATGTCAATCTCTGCAGCATGGGAGGCCTCCCAGTAATTTCAATCCACTTAAAATATCACCAGCACAATTTTTGCAATTTTGAGATACACACAAATTTCTGTTGTCACGTTTACACAACCTCAGTATATAATACACTTCACATTGAATTGCAAGAAATGGTTCAACCATAAAAATGATATGGCAGTTTCTTTTCACATCAAAATGTCATAACAATAAATTTAATAAACACTTTTCAATATTCCACAATTTCTCCAAACGGACAAGTTTTTTATTTTATAGTGATAACCTCACAAGAGTCCCAACTGCTCCCGTCAGGAGCCAGTGAGACTACTGCACCCCCAATTTGGGTATGTTATGGTAAAGGGGGAAGGGAAGGAGACGAGGAAGAGAAAGGTGTGGAAGTACCTGGCTATTCAGATCATAAAGCCATTTTAAGCAACGTTTCAATTCTGAATGGTGGTCTTACACCAGGGCGATACTAAGAGTATCTTCCACTCTGGAACGTGCCGCAAATATACTATATATTATTTTAAATAATTAATTGTGAAATAACACAAATCAATGAAATAAATTTTTTTGCGCACGCCGGGTTCGAACCCGCGGCCTTCGGAATGGGAGTCTACCGCTCTACGCCGGCCGTCTCGTGAGCGCCATCTCTGATCTTTGTGGCCGATTATAATAATTTAGCGGTTTTTTTAACACTTCATTTTTGTGCCTCTGCGAATCCAGTGAGACTGCCAAATAACCATTTTTGTAATCTTACTAATATTATAAACGCGAAAGTTTGTATGGATGTATGTATGTTTGTTACTCTTTCACGCAAAAACCACTGAATGGACTTTAATGAAACTTTACAATAATATAGCTCATACATCAGAATAACATATAGGCTATAATTTATACCCAAAGCTTGCTATTTTCCATGTATTACAAATAATAATTACTGTTTAATAGAAAATGTCAAAATTTTAGAATGACATTTTGAAAAATAATGATTGTAAAACCAAAATTCTATTTTAGAAAATATTTAATTTAGTGAATTTATTTGAAGTACTCACCCTTGAATCGAATCAAGAATTATAGATATTTTAAATAAATAGGTTAAGAATTTTGGTATAAACATATATGGGACCTGCGAAAAGATACTAATAACATATATTCATTATTTTCGAACAATAAACATATTATAATGCCCAATCAACTATTATTATTTTTTATGTAACGCATGCCATTGTGTTTACCCAATGTGTGCCATTGTACTTAACCCGTAAAGCCATAAAGTACTTGGTTCAGTCTATACATCTTCTGGCGTAATGAAAAGACCCCACGCGGGCCATAGTCATCCTTGTTTACGCTCTAATCCCAACGGCAGACTAACGGCAAACAGGTAATTCGTTGGATTAAGGCGGAAATATTCATTAGCATCCCGACTACCCCGTTTTACCGTTATGAATAAAAATATCCAATGTACAATATTAATCAATTTGAAATAAGTACCGCCGCCCAGACAACCATTTATTGGATAACCAACACCTTTAACATAGGTCACCCCATGTGGTTCAT
Organism: Limnephilus auricula; assembly: GCA_951813805.1. Lineage (NCBI taxonomy): Eukaryota > Metazoa > Arthropoda > Insecta > Trichoptera > Limnephilidae > Limnephilus > Limnephilus auricula. Next base: position 9,082,373 of record OX638412.1, read on the forward strand.
TGTTTTTTTTACATTAACTCCACACAGGAGGCCCTGAGGAAAATAATTTCCCTCAGGGCCTATGTCATCTTTGAAGATGCTGTGAGGAGAGTCTTATTGAGGAGAGGAAGGAGTGAATATGTAATGCATGTTGTAGGAAGAAGGAAACACAGAGGCCGGCAAATCGTTCCACAGCCGAGCTGTTGAACACAATAACGAGTCGTAGAAGCATCCCGTTCTCATGTGACAAATGTCAACCGTGTACATATGTACATATGTTCGCTACGTTTGGTGACTTAGCAGGGGTGCCTGGGGTAATTGGGTTAGGTATGTCTAGTATTAGCGGTGGATAATCTGGACACACTGAACCCCAGATTCCTACTCTTTTATTACCTCATACCTTTTTCCTTTCCAGAACTTCATCTCTTTTCTCAAAAATACCCTCCGCAAAGCACCCCCAAAGATGACACAGGCCCTGGAATTATTTCCCTCAGGGCCTCCAGTGTGGAGCTAATGTAAAAAAATGCTCAATTTGGGAGGCGGGTATGGGTACCACCATAATTATATCAAAAGCTATAAAATAATTTCGGGTTCATCGAAATATACTTTATTAAAATGGAATCAATTTTCAAGACTGTTTTATAATAAGCTAATTTTTAGTAAATAATAATTACAGATAAGCTAATTTTATTTTTTTATTATTTGAAATTAAATTCACAAGACTATATTCCAGAAATTCCAAAACATAATAATACGATTTATAATGTCAATGATTTATAATGTAAACGATTTATAATGTCTATGTGTCTTGTAAGTAATTTATTATTAAATCATAATATTATGTCTTTTCAAATAAATATGTAAATTGATACTTATTACTGATTTCCGTGTTTTACTGTAACCTAAAAAATATGGCATCTTCAGTTCGTAACAAAACCGGCAATCTCCACATAAGTTTGTAACAAAAGCGGCAGTCTCCGTCTATTAATTGAAAATTAGGCTAAAACTATCACCCTTTTGAAAAACTAACATTAACATTAAACTACAGAATACTTATATTTAATATGTAGATATATAATAGTAGACATTCTTACAATTAAGACCGTGAATAATGAGAGGAACACTCTTCACCCCAACATAAATCTTCTTATTATTGAAAGAAAGCGAAAAATGTTTCTTCTTCTTCATATTTTTTTGTCTTAAATATAGCATTATAGATGGCGCCACTTCCGTTTGCAAATCGCATGTGAGTGAGTGATAAGTGTGTATATAACGGCAGCAGCTCCGTGGAAAAATGCACGTTCACGGACGGCTCAGAACGGTTTCCATACAGTGTGGCGTTGGAGATTGACTCGGAGTCAGGTTCCTTAATTTAAACCGTACGGGCATTACCATATTAATATACTTCGATGATGATATCAAATTTAATTCCAAAGGAAAAATAATAATATAAAAACTTTAAAAGTATTTTACCTGATGGCGCCACTTCCGTTTGCAAAAAGCGTGTGAGCGAGTGCTAAGTGTGTATATTACGGCAGCAGCTCCGTGGAAAAATGCACGTTCACGGACGGCTCAGAACGGTTTCCATACAGTGTGCCGTTGGAGATTTACTTGGAGTCGGGTTCCTTAATTTGAACCGTACGGGCATTACCGTATTAATATACTTCGATTCGATAACTCGATAATTTACCAACTTATCGCAATGAAATATGCACAAAACATGGAAACATTTATTAAAAAAAACTGTACTTTATAGTTAAAGTATGGGGGAAATGAGTTGACGTGGAGACTGCCGCATGTGATATAACACGCCTCATTATTATATTTGATATGCATATTCATTTGTTTAATTTTTTTTAAGTTCAATAACGGTGCTAATTCCACGAAAGGTCAAATTTTAATCGTCTCTTAACTTGACAATGTTTACAGACAATGGGCTGAGAAAAATATTTATTTTTCAAAAACTTTCAGCTTCGGAAAATTAAGGGATATTAAAAATACAGATTTTAAAAATGTCAATTTAAAAGAAAGAAAATCAAAAAAGTATTTCACATGATTTTTGAAAACAGTTATTAGTTAACATTTTGTTTCCAAATTGTAAGTTTTAGTTAATTTAAATCATTTTATGTTTCCACTGTGAAGTCCATTTTTCTGATACAAAAAAAAATTCTGTATTAAAAGGTATTTTTACCGTAAACAAATAAACAAATAAATTTATTGCTTCTTTAATTTAATTCATCACCTATATAAAATGTTTATGTAAATGAACTAAAATGTTTATATAAATTATTTTAGTGACTAAGGGTTTCCTTTATTATATCCATCAGCCTGAATAATCTTGAAAATTAATTGCTTTACCAGGATAATAATAATATTGTACTGAATACCTGTAGATTCTGCTTTGAAGTAAATTTCTGTTTACGGATTATTCCTAATACTACCCTAGTTTCTGAATAATAATCAGATAAAACCAAATAAGCATACCTGGTGACTTAGCAGGTATCCCCGGGTTCATAATAATAATATTAATAATTGGATAATTTGTAGAGCGCCTTTTTTGTGAGAAATCACCTCAGGGGCGATGTACATTTTATTATGACTTCTTAGGCTCTACCTAGAAATATTATTTAGAAATAGATACAGAAAACATACTTACCTGGCAGGTCACTTCCGATAAACACACTTTAATTATAAAGTTTATGCATAGAGGAGATACGACTTTGCACGCGGAGGACACTATATTAAAACATTGGACATTACATAATTTTACATTTGCTACACCATCACTTTTCATATTACATTTATTAGAAGATTACTGTAAAAAAATGAAGTTAATAAATTGGAGTTATTTCGAAAGACTTGAGAATTTCGGACTCATTAGGACTGGAGAATTTGAATGAAATAGGATGTACAAATAACTCAACATTAATAATTTGCTAACATTTTTATGCCATTAGTTATTTACTATGTCGCGGGCTGCGAAGGTGAAGGTAAAGGTTTTGGTTTTTTGCTTTATGGAAACGACTGTCTTAAAAAAGTGAGTTTTATATTATGGGGTAAGGTTTGTCTAGGTCTTGGCTGCGGATGAGTTTGCCCACCCTAAGCGTGGCAGGGCAGAAAGGGAACTACCGGTTGAGGGACAGCAATAGTAGGGACGAAGTCATACGTCCATCGCACTTAGAAACACCAGATTCCTATCCACCCCATATATATATTTTACTACTTTTTCCTCAAGATCCATGTTCACTCCTTAATCTCCTCGAAAAATCCTGCAAACAGCATCTTAAATTTTTTTTTTTAATTTAATTAAAATTAAATTTAATATTATTATTATTATTAAGTTCTGCAAGTGTTTTAGTTTTTTTATTATTGTGACAGCTGTTTCGGCTTACATTGCCATTTTCAAACTGTGGTGTTCCACAATTAGACGACGATATTTATACGATTTAAAATGTCAATTTTCAAATTGAGTAAACTGATTTATTATCGGTTAAACCGATTTCCTTGGAAAAACAACTAAAACACTTGCAGAACTTAAGAATAATATTATTAAATTTAATTTAAATTAAATAAAAATATATATGTAGATTTACGAATTAAACACAAAAACAATAAATAGCATCTTCAAAGATGACACAGGCCCTGAAGGAAAATATTTTTCTTAGGATCTCCTGGGTGGAGTTAATAAAAAAACGAAATAAAAAAATCTTAAAAATGTAAATGTAAAACATTTCAAATATTCAAATTCTATGAACGTTAACACTCGATAAACCTTTTTGCTATTGGAATAGGTGGGCTCAAGCAAGACACAAGCTGCTTCTCAGTGACTCTTTGCAATTTTTTTTGAGAAACCCAACTGCTCCCTTCTGGAACCAGTGAGACTATGGCATCCCCAATTGGAGTATGTTGTGAGGCTGAAGGTAAGTGGGGAAGGGAAGGAGATGGGGAAGAGGAAAGTGGAAAAGTACCTGGCTATTCAGATCTAGTCACTAAGCACGGCTAGAGCCATTATTAAGCAACATTTCAATTCTGAATGGTGGTCTTACACCAGGGCGATACTGAGAGTATCTTCCACTCTGGAACGTGCCGCAAATATAACATATATTATTTTTATAAATTAATTGTGAAATAACACAAATTAATCAAATAAAATTTATTTGCGCACGCCGGGTTCGAACCCGCGACCTTCCAAATGGGAGTCAAGTGTCTTATCACTCGACCACGGGCGGTCGTCAATTATATTCACACCCATAAATGTACACAATGCTCAACACGGCATAACACCCCAAAAACAAACAACGAAAATGCTTTTGGCCGTGAAAATCTAAAAACGTATCCAATGCTAAGCGTGTTTTGTTCGCATCAACACATCTCGTCACTGGTCACTCAGCTGAGTAACCGCCCAGCCTCTTAACCCGCCCCCAACTGTCCAACACCTACTATTATTTTTATGTTAATGTAAAAAAAAAAAAAACATCAAAAATGTCGCTGGAGACTTTAATTTTATTTACATTTTTTAATTCAAATAATGTCAGGTTATAATGGCAAGTACTTCGACAAAATATAGCTGCTGATAATCTGCCTTAATTGCAATTTAATGGATTTACGCTGAAAGATTTTCATGGAGAAATTTAACAGACTTGTATGGTTATTTTATGGCGACAAGCTTTATAGTTTTCAATGAAGTCAGGCACATTTGAAAAATTACTCTTTCATAAATCAGTTTTTTTTTTTGTGAATGCTGCACAAGTCTTAATAACTGCTCGTAGCCAGTTAGACTATGTCATCATACATCGGAATGTGCTGTGTAGCTGAAGGCAACGAGGATTGTTTCGTTTCTGGTGACATTTGACGGCTGTCCGTAGTCGAGTGGTAAGACTCTCGACTCCCAATCGGAAAGTCGCGGGTTCGAACCCGGCGTGCGCAAATAAATTTTGTTTGATTAATTTGTGTTATTTCACAATTAATTAATAAAAATCATATATACTATATTTGCGGCACATTCCAGAGTGGAAGATTCTCTTAGTATCGCCCTGGTGAGACCACCATTCAGAATTAAAGGTTGCTTAATAATGGCTTTAGGCGTGTTTAGTGACTAGATCTGAATAACCAGGTACTTCCCCACCTTCCTCTTCCCCATATCCTTCCTTTCCCACTTACTTTCAGCCTCACAACATACCCCAATTGGGGATGCCATAGTCTCACTGGCTCCAGACGGGAGCAGTTAAGACTCTTGTGAGGTATATATATAAAAAATTTCACCAGCACTATGCTGAGAGTATCTTCCACTCCGAAACGTGACAAATATAACACTATGAGAAGTTTCACTTTTATAAGATCCTTTAATATTTTTACGAAGGTCATATCACCCGGTTCTAACACAACTCAGAATCATGCTATTTCAGCACCTCGTTAAATATTTATTAAAAGTTATGAAAAAAAAATTAAAATATCCCATAACCTATTTAACCTACTGTTTTTTTCATTACTTTTAATGACTTTTCAAAGTAGGTGTTGAAGTTGCATACTTTTGAGATGTCCGGTCACCGTGTCATATATACGCAAGTAGTGTGTAAGTGTGCGTTTGAGGCCCGCACGGAGAAAAATGTTATTCTAAAATACGATCGTTTTATTCGTAAAAACGATTAAAAACGGGGCTGAAGTTCTTTCGAACAAATTAACAGTGTTTCAATGTTTATTGGCGGGAACATATAAAAATAGTTTGTTGCTATACTTAATTTCATACCAATAAATTATTCGTACATTTTCTCGCTAATAAACATTGAAACACTGTTAATTTGTTCGTAAGAAATTCAGTCCCGTTTTTAACCGGTTTTACGAATAAAATGATCTTATTTTAGAATAACATTTTTCTCCGTGCGGCTGAACGATAGCGGGCAGCAGTACACAAGTTTGAATCTTGTCCAAACATAATAATTTATAAACACTTTGGTAAGACTATCAAATTTACAAACACATCAATTTGCAAAAGGACAAGTAAGTGATTTCGAAAATATACCCAACCGACGCACGGGCGGCGGTCCGCGTGCAAAATAGAATCTGTCACGGTTCCAAAGGTTAAATCCACTGCCTGAATTTATATAAGATACCTTCTTAAGGCTTTTAACAAGATTGAACTTTTTAATTAGGTTTCCAACACCAGATGGCGCTGATGTTGACAGAGAGCTTTTTTTTATTCATGGTGTTGTCTAAAACATGGTTTTATTTATGTTTACCACAAAGGAGTCGCAAATGAATTACGTTCACTCCTAACTCTGTTTTATGTTTAGCCCCTAAAAAAATTGGCGTATTTTGTCAGAGGCTAAAAATATTCCCGCTTTGCAATAAAATCCAAATAAATGGAACATTTGTTAACGTATTCCAAAACTAAAAACTGTTTTCGAAAGGTGATGAAATAGGCTTTCCAATTTCTATATTCAAAATTACTATGTATTTTTTTAAATATAATTTTTTTTTGCGAAAACTTTAAAAAGTTTTAAAAATGGCTCACTTTACTTTTTTTTCTAACTAAAATTACTGATAATGAAAAAACATAAAACACATACTTATTTCATTAGATAAATGAATTATAAACCTTACAGTCACCTCTTTTTTTTCGTTTCATGTAAAAAAAAATCTTAAAAAATTCACAAAGTTCCATAATTTTTTTTCAAATTGCTATCGGAAACTTTGGTTTCAGAAAGGGGTAAATTTTAATTTTTTTGTGGTTTTCTTTTAGATTTGAATATATAGTTTGTTGTATTCTCTTTCCAATACCGTTTAGATCACATTTCTGACTATGATAGTAAGGGAAAAACAACGATTTCTGTGAGACCTATGTGAGCTGGGACAAATATGGTCTCCTGTGATTAAACGGGTTAGACAACTGTGGTGGACAAAAAATTATACTTTATGACAGATGCTTCCTGGTCTTACAAACAGCAAGAACCAAAAAAATATATAAACCCCTATTCATTGTCACTCGGATATTCTTTGTAAGCTGCGACTGTCCAAGAACTAACAGGTTGTCGAGTCGACTACAACGATACACGATAATATTAATGTCCTATTTTTTAACGGATCTTAAGCTATTTTTCGTTACGGCAGCTATTTTATTTTATTGGGAAGACCAAAGACAAACGCAATGTTTTATACAATATGTAAAACTAGCTTATAACGCTCGCGTGGTATTAGGGAGAAATTATCGTACAAAGATTTTTACCACAGAAATAAACTCTTTTACCGTGATGAAAAGTTACTCATGTCACTTTCTAGACCTCCAACTATTCTTACGAAAAATATCTAACTAACTAACTAACTAACCATCACGCCGTTTCCCCACAGGGGTAGTCATAGAGGACGGACCGCTAAACAACTCTGTCTTGGCATACACTCCTCGCCTCATTCACATTCGTACATCTTATCATACATGCTCTTATATTATTCTGACTCTTGACATGGCCCGACTCAAGTATCTGATTTACTTGATCATGCCATGTCTTCCTCGGGCGTCCTCGACTTCTTCTACCATTCACATTCGCATCATATATTCTCTTCACACTCCTTTCTTCATTCATTCGCTCAGCATGTCCAAACCATCTAAGCGTCCCTTTTTTAATCTTACTTGTGACGCTCACATCGGCCTTGCATTCTTTTCGGATCTCCACATTCCTCACACGATCATACATGGTTTTACCACACATAAGCTTCAGGGATCTCATTTCTACAGCATTCAGTCTATAATAAAATATCACGTCGATTTATTGCGTTGTGACAGAAGGACAAACAACAAAGACGCTTTCGTATTTATAATATTAGTTAGGATAATTGAACCAATACTAGGTTTTCACTGATGATTCTTAGTGAATATAAAAGACAAAATAGTTACAACTGTTTTATGGTATGGTAGTAGGGAGGGGAAGAGGATGGTTCTGAAATGTATATCTAGTTTGGTGCACCTTTTTTATTAATCAGGTAAACGATAACATTGTGTTCAAGCACAAGCCCTAATCGACGAAGGTTTGTAATAACGTCACTTTTCAAATACAATATTTTTCTATTGGTTGAAATCTTTTTCTATCTAGGGACAATTCGATCACAATTTCTTTTATTTGTCTTCCGATTTCATGTAAATTTTGTATTTGGTATCAGTAATTTTTGAAGTACTCTTGACTTAGGGGGTAAGCTGGCGAATGCGTTACGAAAAGTGTAATGCGTTACGGGCGAGACGAACGGGCTGTATCACACTGTAGAAGCAAGAGAGAGCAGTGCGCGCGCACATTTTCTTTCTCTCTTCCTCACATAGCCAGTGCATGAATTATCTCAGTCATGCGGATGCGGATGCGGATGGGGATGGGGATGTATAGATGGATCTAAATATAATACAATCTAAATATAATAATACATTTAACAAATGCTGTTATTTTGCTCTATGTTTTAAGGCACTTTTACTCTTTTACTTTTACTCTTTTTATACCTAAAAATAAACTAAATTCTTAAATCTCCTATTAACCATAAAATTATATTAAATTCAATATCAATGCTCAGGCATTTGCCTTTGTGGGATTTTTTTGTTCATACAATATTACATTTAAGTATGTTATATACCTTTTATTATTTATGTACCTGATTGTATCAAAAAAATTTCAATAAAAAAATAAAATAAAAAAATAAAAAAAAGTATTTACTTCAGTCGTGTGGTCTAAAGCACACTCGTATTTTATTATTTTTACACGACCAGCACTGATTCTTTCGACAATTTTATAAACATTATTTGAATCGATTTGTCTCAATAAACGATTAAAAAGCTTATTATTTTAAATATAAATTTGATTTGTAAACAAGTTTCTTCACAATAAATAGGCCGCCTTCTATATTTTGTAAGCGTGGTCGAATCAGCAAAGGTATAAACCATAATATATAAGCGCATATAAATATGATAATATTCTTATTACAGGGCTAAACAGTATGATGGAGTACACGTTCAGTTATTTTCGTTGCTTGTTTTTGGGGTGTTATGCCGTGTTGCGCTACCTCCTTCATTAGCCGACGTTTCGGAGAGTGTTACAGTGTCCATCATCTGGTCAGATCCGGCAGATCTGACGATGTGTCGGATCGTCGGATCAATGCTTTTGGCCGTGAAAATCTAAAAACTTATCTACACGTTCTGTTGGCGCAACTATGCATGTATATACACCTACCTTTCTTCCTTCCACCAATATCCTATATCCCTTCTGACTACCCACCTGTGGACAATAATATGTGTGAGCACTACAATCTACATGTGTTCAAACCAGTCTGTTTTTGTGCTTCATGCAATAAACATCGACCTTGTGAAGTCTGTTTTTGGCGATGTGCAGCGATGTACCTTCATCCCTCTTCGTCTTTTACATCGACTATTAACCCGTCTGCTTTGTATTGTGCAATGGTCGCTTGGACCTCTCATTACTAAACATCGACTTTATTGGAATCTATTATATGTGCTGTGCAGTGCGTGATCATTCATCCCTCGGCGCTATAATATCGATTAAACGGGATACTTGCGCAATTAATTGTACAAGTGATTACCAGTGACACAATAACTCCCCAAGAACGGAACCAGGAATTCAGGGTAAGTCAGATCCTTCCCGAAGTCCTAATTACCATCCTTATAGTGGTGTCACGCCACCTCATATTATTTTGATACAGTCCACTTCTCATTATTCGCAGCTTTGCGACTACACGTTCAGTATTCATTTCATTATGGAATTGATATTTCAAAGAAGTTCAAATGCAGGGAAAATACACTGCACTGGAAATGGATACGGAAGAGACCTTAACTTTAACTTTAAAGTTAGTGAATGTGTTAAGTCAGTTGGAAGACACGTATTTGGAGGAAGCATCGCTATGGGAACAGCTATTACATGAAGTTTCTGGTCAATTGCACCTTCCCTCGAATGTTGCATTTCCTTCCGTAAAGGAGTTGGTTAAAAACACCTTCATCTAGATACTTCTAGAAGATCGTATCAATGACGAAACGACCTAACTGAAATGCTAGTTATTTTATAGGATGTTTTGAATGTAGTATTTTTAATGTATGTTGAAATTTTTTTTTTAAATATAACTATTTATTTTATTGTTATCAATTACAGTGATTTATTTTTGGGTTATTATACCATGTGCTACCTACTTATCATACTACTTACAATATGGCACTATTTCAAAAATCACGGATTGCTTTGTTGCCAAAATATGACATTTTTTTTAATTTTTTTATTGAAGCGACTATATAATAATATATTGTACATTAAAAATATAACTAAATAAATATTCAAAAATAAAATAATAACTTTGTATACACCACTTTAATTTTATTTTTTTATACTTTATGCCGACTGGGTTTCGCTTCAACCGTAGCTTCTTCAGGGCAGTATAATCTCTACTAATATCTAACATATGGGTTACAATAAATTCAGGGGATTGAAGAAATGGGCTGGGTTCCGCCGGTGCAGGACGTAATTGGAGTTAAGAGACTGGGGGTTGGAAAGTGAATGTTATTTGTCAATGGGGAACAACCTAAGTATCGGACTTTTATTTAAATTTATTTGATTGTTTATTACTTTTCTATTAGTGTTTATGGCTTTCCTTAGATCTAGGGCTTCTGAATTATCTAATGGATAATTGGTATATATGTACGTAATTAATAATTTTATTTTGATTTCGTTAAATTGAAAAGGTAGGAAAAGCTTCAAAGTAACCATAACATATTTTTTTCATATTCATAATGTAAACCGATTCGTAGTAAAGATAAATCAAATTTAGTAAATAATGTAATTTGGCGTATAGCTTCATTTTAAGAGCCTTGGCGGCGTATGCATCTGTCCACCTACTGTTTGGTCGGTCGAATCGACAGAGACTGGTCGAGGGAGACCTTTTAACCCCTCCAGCAGGATTCTCTCGACTTGTTGCCGTGCATCCACGGAGAAAAATGCAATTCTAAAATACGATCGTTTTATTCGTAAAAACGGTTAAAAACGGGACTGAAGTTCTCACAATCAATATCAATATTATCAAATTAACAGTGTTTCAATGTTTATTGGCGGGAAAATGTAAGAACAATTTGTTGGTATACGTACGAAATTACGTATTTCAACAAATTATTATGTTCCCGCCAATAAACATTGAAACCCTGTTAACCCTTAAAAAAATTGGCGTATTTTGTCAGAGGCTAAAAATATTCCCGCTTTGCAATAAAATCCAAATAAATTGAACATTTGTTAACATATTCGAAAACTAAAAACTGTTTTCGAAAGGTGATGAAATGGGCTTTCAAATTTCTGTATTAAAAATTACTATGTATTTTTTTAAATAAATTTTTTTTTGCGAAAACTTTAAAAAATGTTCAAAATGGCTCACCTTACTTTTTTTTCTAACTAAAATTACTGATAATGAAAAAAAAATAAAACACATAATTATTTCATTAGATAAATGAATTATAAACCTTACTGTCACCTCACTTTTTTTCGTTTCATGTAAAAAAAAATCTTAAAAAATTCACAAAGTTCCATAATTTTTTTTCAAATTGCTATCGGAAACTTTGGTTTCAGAAAGGGGTAAATTTTAATTTTTTTGTGGTTTTCTTTTAGATTTGAATATATAGTTTATTGTATTCTCTTTCCAATACCGTTTAGATCACATTTCTGACTATGATAGTAAGGGAGAAACAACGATTTCTGTGAGACCTATGTGAGCTGGGACAAATATGGTCTCCTGTGATTAAACGGGTTTTTGTTCGTAAGAAGTTCAGTCCCGTTTTTAACCGTTTTTACGAATAAAATGATCGTATTTTAGAATAACATTTTTCTCCGTCTCGCAGTGGTAGATAAATTTGTCCGTCGATCCTTGACACACTGATTCCTGGATTCCTACCTACTCCTCATATCTCTTTCCTTCCCAGAACTTCCTCTCTTTCCTTTCCTTAAATTTTACCCCACAGCATCCCCAAAGTTAATATAGGCTCCTCACTACTATTCCAAAAATACTATTTTACCCCACAGCATCCCCAAAGTTAATATAGGCTCCTCACTACTATTCCAAAAATACTATTTTTTACGAATTCTTAAAAAAATTACGATGTTTTATTCAAACAAATTAAACTCGATTACTATAAAAATGAGAGTTAAATAAAATTAGATTTTCTGCCTCGTGAAAACGGCCCAATTAGAAGTGTAGAAATTCATATAATTAATTACAGCGGGTGACGTCACAATAGTAGTTAATCTCTCAACAGTGCTCTACATTGGCGCTGCGATCGGATTCGAATGACGTCAAGGGCGCTCTAACTTCACTTTTAAAATAAATCAATTAATTATCGTACGTGTAACCATAAACAATTAAACTTATTTATTAAACACAGTGTTAAGGGTCATACTGGCCTTATTTTAACCAGTGATTCCTGTCGTTATTTGCAGTAAAATATCCATTAGTCAGACATCTTTAAGGGGCCGCTCTGTCAATTTCTACCGATTTCTTACATAATGTAGTTTTTAAGCTCTTAAAAAAATATATGTTATTCTTTAAGATAGTATCTATACATTGGTGGCGCTGGTTTAACAATTACTTCGATCGCAGTGTGATGTAAATTACACATTAAATTACTTAAAATACATTTGCCTTTTAATGCATAGGAAAGGTTGGGAGCCCAAAGACTTACCTAATCTGGTACAAATGTCTCTTCAATAATCCACTGTTGGTCAGTTCAATGCCGCTGGTTTTCTTCTCATTTTCTTTTACATATAATACACAATAGTTCTATTATTCTATAACACAATCTATTATTCTATATCCGTCGCGGCGGTTCAAAACAGTGTTTTGGCGGGGTACAACAAAATACGACGAATTACAGCGGATATTATTAAATAAAACAAGAATGCTGTGCGGTTAACAGTAATCCATATTGCGACTTTTTCTCGGCGTGGAAAAAACGGGGTTCATTTGTTTTCGAAGTGTTCCATTTTTCAAAAGTCTCTGGGCAAAATAAAGGGAAGGGAGATATGGAACATTAAAAGGCTATTTGAATTGCTCTGATTAATAGCAATCGAAAGTACTTACTCAACCAGCGCAAACATCCCCCTCACCTTGAAAGGGTGGGAAGTCACCCCTTTTAAAACTGCATATTGCATTTATCGCTCAGACAAACAAATATAACCAATACTTATTCTAGATTTCCTAAACTATATGTAACTAAATCTAACAAAAAATAATAACCTACTATTGAGTCGGTAAAGGGTAAAGCCTTACTACCGGACGAATGTATGTTCCCGATGCTGTTTTAACACGAGCAACACGAATTACTTCATCCTTTGCGGGAAAAACTTCAATAATTATACCTAGTGGCCAATGTAATGGAGGAGAATTTTCGGTCCCCACAATTACCACTAAGCCTTTTTTGACTGGATTAGCGGGAGTATTCCATTTTGGACGTACTTGCAAGGTATGCAAGTAATCTAACCTCCAACGTTTCCAGAAAGATTGAATCAATTTATCGAGCAAATCATGTCGTGATAGAAGGTTCAAATTATCCTCCTCGATTTCTACGGCGGGCATGTGTTTCAACGGAGTCATCGTTAAGAAATGAGCGGGTGTTAACGCGAGGGGTTCAGACGGATCTGAAGAAAGCGTCCTACATAATGGCCTTGTATTTAAAATGTTTTCTACCTGTGCGAGTACTGTAGTCATCTCCTCGAAAGATAGAATCTGATCTCCAATTACTAGAAAAAGATGAGTCTTCATACTTTTAATGTTTGACTCCCAATTTCCACCAAAATGGGGTGCGATTGGAGCATTTAGGTGCCAGCTTATTCTATTATTGGCTAAAACAGTTGCGAATTCTTCACCAAAATGTGAAGATGTCGAAAATGCGTGCAATTCACTCAATTTTCTTTTGGTTCCTACAAAATTACTTCCGTTATCCGAGTATATGTTGGTCACAGGACCACGGCGGGAGAGGAATCGTTTGAAAGCATTCAGAAAACATTCGGTACTCAAACTCGACGCCAGTTCAAGGTGTATCGCTCTTGTTGTTAAACACACAAATAAGCAAATATATGCCTTTTGAGAACGAATTCCACGTCCGCGTGATATGGTTACCTTCAAAGGCCCTGCAAAATCTACGCCGACATGCGTAAATGATTTTACAGACGCATTGACACGACAATCCTTATGGTCGGCCATTAAAGGTGCGTTTGTTTTAGGGTGTAGACGGAAACATGAATTGCACTTATGCACTCGATTTCGAATTAAACTACGGGCCGATAGTATCCAATATTTCTGCCTCAAAATAGACATTAACAATGCGGGACCCGAGTGACAATGAATTGTATGATAATGATCAACCAATAAATTCAAGATGTGATCCTTTCGTGGAAGGACTATGGGGTGTTTTTGATCATAATTTAAATCCGAATTAACTAAACGCCCTCCTAATCTCATAAGTCCGTCTTGCAAAAACGGCCTCAAACGTTGAAATGCGGGTTTACACGTCTTTCCCTGTTGTAAATTATTTAACTCACGGGGAAAATAAGCTTGTTGTAATTCTCGAAAAACTTTCAGTTCTGCGAACTCTAAATCCGATCCACTGATGTATTCTCGACATGGTAACACTTTAAGAAATCGGAATACATAAATCAAACAACGTAATAATTTGTTCCACGATGAAAAGCGTTTTGACAAAGTGAGTATGTGAAACTCTTCTAAACTAGAAGTTGCTACCAACGATATAGACTTCTGTTCAGGCGGCTGAGTCACCATCGTGGCATCATAAGTGGTAATGGGCCATTGATCAGGCCTCAATTTCATCCATGGTGGACCATGAAACCATAGCGGGTGTTTTAATATCTGACTGGGGGTAAGCCCACGCGACAGACAATCAGCGGGGTTTTCTATTCCTGCGATATGATAAAAGCGGGTAGCCGATAATTCAGATTGAATTTTAGCTACTCTGTTAGCCACGAACGTTCCCCATCTATGAGGAGACGACTGAATCCAACAGAGTGCTACAGTGGAATCAGTGAATGCGAATATATTATCAATCTTCGTGCGTTTTTCTAAGTCTGCAACTACCTTATGCATTAATTTTGCAAGTATTAATGCAGCGCAAAGTTCCAAACGTGCCAGAGAAACAATTTTCACTGGAGACACCTTGGTTTTTGCACAAGCAACGTATACTGAATTGGCACCATGATTTTGCACATGAAAATAAATGACGCCTCCGTACGCCTTCTCACTAGCGTCTGCGAAACCAACGATAGTTACAATTGTACTGGATGTGATGCCAACATGGCGTGGAATTTGTAATCCATTTAGTAATGACAGTTCCTCACAAAATTGCGTCCATGTCCTTACAATATCTGCGGGAGGCTCATCATCCCAATCACATTTATATATCCATAATTGCTTTATCATTAGCTTAGCGTATAGGACAACAGGCGCGATGAAGCCCATAATGTCCCATATTTTTGCGACACAAGACAGTATATTTCGCTTCGTACAAATTGTTTTAGATGTAGAAGTGACAAACGAGAAAAAATCGGAACTTGGTGACCAGTATAAGCCCAATATCTTATGCATGTCCACCTCATCAAATTCCTTTATCGCTGACAAGCGATGCGAATCTGGAATGGATTCCAGAACATTTTGCGAATTGCTGGACCACTTGACTAGGTCAAACTGGCCAGTCTTCAATAATGCGATTAACTGAGAGGATGTTTCCTTTGCACTCTCTTCAGTTTCCACACTGTATACAAAATCATCCATATATAGAAATTCTTTGATGATCTTTTTTGCTTCAGGAAAAACTTCTCCTTCATCAGAGGCCAATTGCCTGATGGTGCGTAGAGCTTGAAATGGGCTGGATGTGAGTCCAAAACAAACGCGGTTAAACTGATAGGTTTTAATATCCTCGTTTGGCGAGAAGCGATACAAAATCTGTTGATATCT
The DNA here is from genome assembly GCA_951813805.1 of Limnephilus auricula. Taxonomy (NCBI): domain Eukaryota; kingdom Metazoa; phylum Arthropoda; class Insecta; order Trichoptera; family Limnephilidae; genus Limnephilus; species Limnephilus auricula. Next base: position 9,098,327 of record OX638412.1, read on the forward strand.
TCGATCACTGTCCTTCACTCCAATACACAAAAACATTTTACGTATATCAGCCGAAAGTGCTATTGGGAATATACGAAAATTCATTATTATATCAAATAAATTTCCCTGTAAATTTTCCCCACTATACAAAATATTATTTAATGATATCGAAGTGCTTGTTTTTGCACTAGCGTCCAGGACAATCCTCAAACTGGTTGTGATCTTATCCTCTCGTACAACCCCATGGTGCGGTATTATATAAGAGGGCGTTTTATCCTCCTTATTTGGAGTGACATGCGACAAATAATCCTTCTCTAAATATTCAGTAATGGTATCATTATAAGCTTCTCTCAATTTAGGCGAGGCTTCCAATTTACGTTCGAGACATAAAAAACGTTTCTTTGCCATTGCAAATGAATCCCCAAGTGACGAAACATCTCCCTTAAATGGCAAGGCTACAATATACCTTCCATTGTCAGGATCTCGTGATGTAGTTTTTTGATATATTTCCTCACATTCACGATCTTCAGGACTTTTGATAGACGGTACGTTTACCTCTTCTAATTCCCAAAATCTTCTGAGACAAATATCTTCCGGTTCGTTCGTCATAGCACAACAAGATAAGGTAGCATTATTCTCAACTCGAGTTGGTGCTGACCCCAAAATGACATATCCTAAAACCGTTTCCAAAGCATGCAAATCATGCCTGTGCGAAGGGTCCTGAACCCTTTTAGATAACAAGAGATGCGGGAAGAGCTGGGCTCCTATCAACATATCAATTTCTCCTGGTTCTCCATATGATTCATCAGCCAATGGTAAGTCATTCAAATATGACAATAAAGGTATATCAACTTTGGCGGTAGGTAAGCGCTCTATTACTTTGTCCACTATCAATGAAGTTACATTATAATTTATTGCCCTATTAAATCGAGAATAAATTTCGGTCTGTATGGAGCCTCTAATGGGTTTAGATGATCCTCCAATACCTTTAACTGTAGAACAAGATGGGCGTTGATATTCAAAAAATCCTAATCTTCTACAGCAATCGCGAGTAATGAAGTTGCTTTGAGATGCGCTATCTAACAAACATATGTTCATTTCCTTCTGAATCTATTATACCAACTCGTGCGGTAGCCAACAAAACTGTACAATGCGCCTTTCGATTATAAGATCGAACAGTTGAAAACGTACATAAAGCTACGTCAGGATTAGAGCAGCCCTCTTTCGGATCAATCTGTTGATCAGCTGTCTGGTTTTCTGCTCCTTGGGCGTTCCGATAATCTGACTGCCCTCTCTGTGACGTACCCTGTTGCTCAAAATGCAACATTGTATGATGAAACTTGTCATTGCATTTATGACAATTTCCGTTTGAATTACAAGCTCTAGCCTTATGTTTTTCGCTAAGGCATCTAAAACAAAATCCTTTACCCTTGACAAAGTTAAATCTTTCTTTAATACTTAAATTTTTAAATTCCTGACATTTATACAAATGTCCGTGTGATGGTTTTTTACAAAGTAAACATTTATTAAACGGCAGATTCTTGGGTTTATCCGAATCGCTGCCAGCGCTTAAAAATGCTTGCGTCGATCTTTGTGATCTTTTGGTTGTCTCACTGTGATTAGCGGCTGATTTTCTTGATGTCCCCGTTCGTTGCAAAACCTTGATTTGTTCCCGAATAAACTTCACTAAATCTTCGAACGAGGGAAAATCAGTTTCCCTATAATTGGTTTCAAACCCCTTTACAGAATCCAAATCAATTTTCTTCAAAGCAATATGAAGAAAAATAAAATCACACAAATTTTCCAAATTAACATTTTTCACTGCGGATACTGCCGAAACGAAATTATCAACAAAGGATTCCAAATTATTTATATTGGCTACTGTGAACGATTTAAAATCTAAAATTTGATCAATATACGCGGAAGATATTACTCTTTTATCATTATATTTATCGATCAAAGAATTAAATATAATTTCGTAGTTCTCAGGTGACAATACAATTCCCGAGAATGTGGTTTGTACCCTTTTTGAAATCTTGGCCAACAAGTAATACAATTTTTCTGAATTCGAAAGTAACTCGTTATCATGTACTGTGTTGACAAAACTCGAATAAAATATTGGCCAATTTCCGATTTCCCCATCGAAGAAGGGTAATTCTATTGGTGGCAGTTTGGGACGATTACATTTATTATTATCTATATTTAATAGAGGTTTTCGCTCTAGAATCACAGATATTTTCCTTTTAATTTTGCAAAACATATCCTCAAAACTCAACCATTTTTCAAAATCTGGGTCATAATTTGCATCCATTTCCAAATTGATGACGTTTATTTGTTGAGTTACCTCTTCATATTTGCTCCTTGTCGAATCTATTGTCTCGACAAGCGACAAGAACTCTTCTAGAATGCTTTCATTTGAAATCTCCTTTGACAATTCAAACAATTTTGTAATACGTCCATTTAAAGCATCTCGTTGAGAAGTCAACAATTTTAATTTCTTCTCTTTAGTAGCCATTATGAAAAACAAAATATGAATCTAAATAATAAATTTATAATTTATATTATAAACTATAGCGCTCATAGGGTTAACTAAGTAGGTACTTGCAGTCTATGGCCTACGGCTGTGTATGGCTATCTATGGCTGGCGGCTGGTACACTATGCGTTGAAAATATGGTCTAAATAAACCTTTATTTGCGGTAAATAACTAAACTATTGTAGCGATAAGATGATACAAGGTTGGTTATATTTATTTTATCAATATGCGATCGAAATGTGCTTCAATTTAAATCTCCGGCTCGATTGGACCAATGATGGTGGCGCTGGTTTAACAATTACTTCGATCGCAGTGTGATGTAAATTACACATTAAATTACTTAAAATACATTTGCCTTTTAATGCATAGGAAAGGTTGGGAGCCCAAAGACTTACCTAATCTGGTACAAATGTCTCTTCAATAATCCACTGTTGGTCAGTTCAATGCCGCTGGTTTTCTTCTCATTTTCTTTTACATATAATACACAATAGTTCTATTATTCTATAACACAATCTATTATTCTATATCCGTCGCGGCGGTTCAAAACAGTGTTTTGGCGGGGTACAACAAAATACGACGAATTACAGCGGATATTATTAAATAAAACAAGAATGCTGTGCGGTTAACAGTAATCCATATTGCGACTTTTTCTCGGCGTGGAAAAAACGGGGTTCATTTGTTTTCGAAGTGTTCCATTTTTCAAAAGTCTCTGGGCAAAATAAAGGGAAGGGAGATATGGAACATTAAAAGGCTATTTGAATTGCTCTGATTAATAGCAATCGAAAGTAATACTCAACCAGCGCAAACATACATTCCCCACGCCGAAATAGCTATTATTTGAAATTCCCTCGATAGAAATAAATCGCAAAGTATGCTCCGAAAACTATTATTTACACTTTCGTTGTTTGTTTTTGAGGTGTTATGCAGTGTTGTGCTACCTCCTTCTTTAGCCGACGTTTCGGACAGCGTTGCAGTGTCCATCATCAGGGCAGATCCGGCAGATCCAAGATCAACAACGAAAATGCTTTTGGCCGAGAAAATCTAAAAACGTATCCCTATTATTTACACGTTTGTTTCTGTTATTTTACAAGTTACATATATGAAAAAATTCACAATGTTTCTTTAAAGGCTACTTGACACAGCCTCCACGAGATTTTTGCTCTTTTTCACACGAGTCGTCTTTTATTAAACATTTTCACAATTTTCGCATAAATTTTATGGTTTTTAATGTTAGCGTGCTCGCTCCCACGTTCGTATTGTCGTATCTCTTCATCTTCTTCTTTTTGAGTAGGGTAGCGCGGCCTTAAACACTAAGTTTTGTGATAACGAGGAAAACAATATTCGAATGCTCACCATAAATCAAATATTATTTACACGTGTTAATGTTTTGCATATTAAATATGCTGTAAAAAAATATTAGAGTTTGAACGGTCCGGTCCATTAGCATAACATTTTAAAATTTCCTTCTAGTAACTAAGAAAACATATATATTTTTTATTTGTTTTACTATTTTTTTTTGCATTTTAATTGATTTGGTGGTGTAAATGAGTAATCTGAATATTGTCCCATTTAAAGGGTACACTTTTACATATATATATATATATATATTTAACTCAAATTTGATTTTTGGAGATGTCTTAATAATCAACTGGGCCCCTAGCACACTCGATCGATAAGGATTGACACGATAAATTTCGGTAACTTCTCATAGTTCCCTAGCATGACTGCAGATTGCCAACGAATAAGTGATAGATCAAAATGACTAAGTTTCCTTAATATATAACTCAAATTTGATTTTTGGAGATGTCTTAGTAATCAACTGGGCCCCTAGCACACTCGATCGATAAGGATTAACAGGATAACTTTCGTTAACTTCTCATCGTTCCTTTTCATGACTGCAGATCGCCAACGAATAAGTGATTGTTCAAAATGACTAAGTGTTATTTGTACGTTAGCGATCTGCAGTTGTCCTGGGGAACGACAAGAAGTTACCGAAAGTTATCGATACAATCCTTATCGATCGAGTGTGCTAGGGGGCCTGAGGCCTTAGCACACTCGCTCGATAACGATCGATAGGATAACTATCGGTAACTTCTCATCGTTCCCTAGGACAAGTGCACATCGCTAACGTACAAACAACAGTTGATGTCGAATATGTTAAGGAAACTTAGTAATTGTGAACTGTCACTTATTCGTTGGCGATCTGTATTCATGCTAGGGAACGACGAGAAGTTACCGAAAACAATCAACAATCAATCAACAATCAAACAATCCTTATCGATCGAGTGTGCTAGGGGGCCTGGATGATCGATATGTCGATAACATTTTAACTTCCGATATCATTTTTCAGATATTTAAAAAAAATAAAAACATCGAAAATCGGTATGTATTGGACAGTTAAGGTCGATGTAGGGGTGATCGATGTTTTCTCGACTGAGTAACCAGTAAACGATATGCGGAAGAAAATTTTAAGTATTTGTTTTTGAATATATAATAAAAAAAATAAAACATCAAATAAATCACTGAAGACCAAAAATTTTTTTGAATTTTTATTTCAGAAAATGTCAAGTATCGCTGGTTAGAATAAGATAAGTACGACCCTGAACACCTCATATATTATTCTGAATCGAAATGTACTTTCATATCTACAGAGGGGAAGATGTATTTATTATTTATTCTTTTATTGCCATAGTTTATGGGTAATGGTAGTTAAATTGCATTATTTACAACAAAAACAATATTTCTGCAAGAACTCAAATGCGATCTGCAGATCAAAGTGGCGCCATCTCTACTTTTCCGAGCGAACCGTTGAACTATTCCTCCCCGATGAGGCGGTAAAGTGATGTACGGTTTTTCCACTTTTTCACGAGCATTATTTATGAGATAAAAGGCGATAAGGACCGAATTAAGGCACCCCAAAAAACTTGAGTGCGAGTCTCTCCCCCAGGCACATTATCTCCTAAATAATGCTAGTGAAAAAGTGGAAAACCGCACACGTAGATATCTGGCTTCTTTTGACGCTTTCACGTACTTATGATATGTTTTGGCTCCGTAGCATCCGTTACAGAATTATAAATATTTTAAATAAATAGGTTAAGAATTTTGGTACAAGATGGGACCTACGAAAAGAAATTTGATTACTCGAAGTACTAATCCTATGCAGACGAAGTCGCGGGCAGAGGCATGTATAAAATAATTCTTTTTCCATTTCCTAAGAACGTGAATTCAATTTTGGAATACAAGGGCTTCAGTGGGGCATCAGTATAAATCATTATTATCCAATAGCAATTTCCTTAGATTATATTTAACTTTAGCAGTAAACATTATACATGTTATTATTTTTCATTGTTATTGGTAGTTGATTAAATATTTTGGGTACAATATAGTTTAAGGTTCTTTCACCATATTTATTTGTACATTTCGGAACTACCAATCCTTCATTTTGAGTGAATCTTGTATTATGTTTATGGCAAACTATTTCTCTGTACAAGGAATCAGACAATATAACATGTTAACTTACAATATTATAAAACAATAATCCTCTGACAGGTAAAACATTCAGAGACTTGTATATTAATTGAATGTTACTTCTGTGTTGATTGGCATATTTATAGATTAACAATTTTATTAGGGAGTTTTGTAATGTTTTGATATAGCTTATATTAGTTTTACAAGAATGTCCCCAAGAAGTAATTCCATAACGTATAGTGGAGTCAGCCAGAGATAAGTAGATTAACTTTAGTACGTACAGGCACGAAATATTTTAATTTATGAATCCTACCCACAATAGCTCGTAGACGTTTACAAACACCCCATTTCATGTAGCAGTCAATAGTAACACCCACATATACATAATAATAACATTGAAAACGGTGAGAACTAATGACACAATGAAAAGTAAAATTTTGTTTGATCTCTCAACACTTTGTTGATTATTTTTTCTACAAATTTCCTCCATTTAACATTTTATTTTTAAATTTTATTATTTTACATTTACTTAACTGTTTGATAGTGATAAAATATGTGTGTTATTTATATAAAATTGTAAAATTATTAACCCCGGCACAGGCTAACCCTAGTGGGGTTAATAATGTATGCAATGTATTTTAATTGTGAAGAAATAAACAATAAACAAAAACAATACACAATTTTTGTTTCCCATGAACAGGGCTGTACAACATTTTTATGTATGCAGTCAAATGTGTGAATTAAATGTATTCAGTGAAGGAATTACATTTCATTCACATTCTCAACGCTGAAATTTGATGTAGAAGTCATCTATTATACTAGATGACATTTCTTAAGAGGCGGCTCTCCGAATTTCTTACAAGGTTTCTTACATGTTTAAACATTTGAAATTTTAAGCTCTTAAAAAAAATTAATATTATTTTTTAAGATAGTATCTATACGTGCCCCACGCCAAAATGGTAATTATTTGAAATTGCCTCAATAGAAATACATCGCGAAGTATGGCTCCGAAAATTATTATTTTTACGTTTGTTTTTGTTATATGATATAACTTATATGTATGAAAAAATTCACAATGTTTCTTTTAAATGCTACTTAACATGACCCCCCCCCCCCCCGAGATGTTTTTTTTTGAACGAGTCTTGTTTTATTAAACATTTTCACATTTTTCGCTTCAATTTTATCGTTTTTACTATTAGCGTGCTCCCTCGAACATTCGTTTGTCGTATCGCTCTTTCCTCTTCTTTTTGAGCAATATTTTGGGGCGGGGCTATCGTGTGACGTCATGAGCGTTGGCCGGCTTTGAAAATTTTCTGACAGTAGTAATTTGTTGTTTGTTGACGTGCGTATTTGGTACCCTTGCCAACCACGGGCTGTTTTAGTATTGTCGGTTTTTGACCGTTTTTTAAATGAATACATTTGAATGAAAACATAAGAAGCAAACATTTTTAGTAGGATGATTAAAATCAGAAAAATGATCTTCAAATATTCCATATATTTTCAACAGAATCCCACGTTTGTGAAAAAACCCTAATGTCGTATTTCAAAAAAAAAAAGTTAGCTCTTCAATCTTTATGTGAGATAGGTTTCACCTTGACTTCCGAAGTAGGTAACAGAGACGGAAGATGAAAGAGACAGAGTGACCATATAAGCCTTTGTAGTAGTTAGTAGCACCCTCTGTTCCGACTCAATATACTGTACACACTCGTCATTACAATAAACCGCATTTATAATACACCGTGTACCATCATTATAAATATCTAATAAACATCCAATATTAACTATTAATCCTACCGGCTGCGCCACTGTTAATCCTACCGGCTGCGCCACTGTTAATCTTGGATGATTATTAGATATTTATAATGATGGTACACGGTGTATTATAAATGTGGTTTATTGTAATGACGAGTCGCTGCCCTAGTGCTTGTATGTTCAATAGACCATTTGCAAATTTTACAGGGGACGTTTGTTTTTGTTTTTTTACAGGCAAATTCTAAATAATTCTCGACTTTAGTCATTTCGTTTTATACCGTATTCAATAGACATGTATAAAAAGATTTAATAAATAATAATCCCTCATTTCAAAACAATATACATGAACCCAGCCAAATAAACATACCCACCGAAAATAATCCTAATTTATCTCAGTTTAAACGGATATCTCAATCTGAAATTATAAAACACATTGACAATCTTAAAACCAATACAGCCAATGGTCCTGATGAATTAAGCTGTATCACAATCAAGTCTATTAAACAACATATTTCCATGCCCTTGCAACACATTTTTAATTCCTGCTTTGAAAAAAACACTTTCACAAATGCATTTAAACTCTCAATTATTGTACCGATACATAAATCTGGATTGATCTCTAAACTCGACAATTATAGACCAATATCGCTGATATCCCAACTTGCAAAGATATTGGAAAAAATCATAAAGATACAAGTACTAGAGTTTCTAGAATCTAATGCACTATTGTCCCCAAACCAATATGGTTTTAGATCAGGTTTTAGTACAGATGATGCTTTATTTAATCTAACAAAAAATATATACACCAATCTAGATTCAAATATGAAAAGTTTAACCATCTTTTTAGACCTAAAAAAGGCTTTTGATACCGTCAATCATAAATTACTGATTAGAAAACTTAATAATATGGGAATCAAAAATAATTGTCTGTCTCTTTTAACAAATTATTTACTTGATCGCAGACAATCCACAAAAATTGGTGTAAATATAAGTAAACCATCATCTGTGAGACATGGTGTTCCGCAAGGAACAGTTATAGGTCCGCTATTATTTTTAATATATATAAATGACCTATGTAACATTAGTATTCCGGGAATACTATTCTCGTATGCTGATGATACTGCAATCACAGTTCATGGTAAATCTTGGGATGAAGTCTCTGAAAATGCAAATAAGTGCACATCCATTGTCAAAGAATGGCTCAACCAAAACCTTCTTACTCTGAACTGTGATAAAACTATTTATATTCCTTTTTATAATACCAAAAAAGCGGCTCCCTTAACTCACCTAAATATAAGGTTTCACAAAAATTCTTGCAATCCTGTCTCGTGCTCTAACTGTACAGAAATGAATTCGGGGAATACAGTTAAATATTTAGGAATTATAATAGACAGCCAACTCAAATGGACAAATCACGTAGAAAAGCTTGTAAACAAACTTAGGTATTTAACTTATATTTTTAAACGTTTAAATAACACAGTTGATATCAAAAGAATGAACTTGGTCTATCATGCATTGGTTCAATCATCAATATCTTATGGAATGATTGCTTGGGGGGGTATTTATAACACTCATGTTAAACCTCTAGAAGTAACCCAAAAATTAATACTAAAAATAATGTTGCGTAAAAATATGACTTACCCCTCCTTGCAATTATTCCAAGAAGCTAAATTGTTCGAGATAAGAAAAATTTACTATATGCAATGTTTAAAATATATATTTACCCGAAATATTCTTTTTACAAAAAATGAAAATCGATTTAGTAATAGGACAAATCATGTTTTTAAAGTTCCACTGTGCAAAACAAAGCTTGCGCAAAGACATGCTTATTTTATTGCACCGAAAATTTATAATGCATTCTATAAGACTACAGAAATCAAATGTGAAAATATATCATCCTTCAGCAAACATAAAAATGTAATAAAGTCTTGGATAAATAGTGTTGATATTAATATTTACCTGCTGTGACACCTGATCTTAATCTCTATTAACTTTTAACAAATTTGTAATCTTTTATACTCGTATTTTAATTTTTAATTCCGTAAATACTGATTTTACTATATTATTGTTTATTTTTTGCAATTTCTACAAAGATAATATACATATATAGAGTAAATTTAACTTAACTGCTTTAAAAAAACACAAGTATACCCACGAACTGGCGATGCCTATGTGGGATTTTTTTGTTATCGTACATTTATGCATACTATTATAAATTATGTTTATATTAAATATATGTGTATGTGTGTTTGTGTGTGTATGTTGGTATATAGCGTCTAATGCCCCATGTATAGATATTTATATATATAAATACATATATATACATATACATGCATACATATGTACATGTATTTTTCTTTTTTTTTAATATTTTTCTGTTTTTTAAGTCTATTTAGTTTATTTTATTTTTTTAAATCTTTTGTCTATACAACTACATTGCTCTCGCTTTTTACTGTTTATAAAAATAAAATAAAACTTTTATTGTAACATGTATGTGACAAAAAAATTATTAATAAAAAAAAAAAAAAAAAAAAAAAAAAAAAAAAAAAAAAAAAAAAAAAAAAAAAAAAAAAAAAACGAAATGACTAAAGTCGAGAATTATTTAGAATTTGCCTGTAAAAAATAAAAACAAACGTCCCCTGTAAAATTTACAAATGGTCTATTGAACATACAAGCACTAGGGCAGCGGAGTGTGTACAGTATATTGAGTCTAAACTGATAGCTGGAAACAGAGGGTGCTACTAACTACTACAAAGGCTTATATAGTCACTCTGTCTCTTTCATCTTCCGTCTCTGTTACCTACTGCGAAAGTCAAGGTGAAACCTATCTCACACTTTACATCAACTGTTTCCTTCCCAGAACTTCCGCTCTTTCCTTTTCCCAAAAAAGATCCTCCTCACAGCATCCCCAAAGATGACATAGGTGGTGCTAATGTAAAAAAATATTATTTTGACTCAAATCTAAATAAGTTTTGAATGAATAAGGCCGAGCAGTTATTCCTTGTGTGATTAAGCGGGTTAACAAAAACGTCGATATTTTCACGCTATAAAAAGAGACATTATCAAAGAGGTCAAATTTAATTGCGTGTGATGGAAAGGGTGTTGACGTGGAAGCAAGAGCAAAAAGGGTACAAAGGACTTTAAATCTGGCGTGATTATCTGCAACCTTCGGACAAGTCCAGTGGACAGTTATTGGGAGGAATATGGTATAATAACGCTCAGTTGTATCCTGACAGATGGTATTAACCCTTCTCAAGGTGGTCAGCCTACGTAAGGTCCACGCTCATTAAACTGTCGCTCAGTTGGGTACCCTGGTTTCTGATGGAAAGATTCAGTTAATTAATCATTTTACTGACTTAACCGGTCTCTATTTCATCAATTTGACATTAAGAACGATTGACCAGCGGCTGAGAATAAAAGCTTTAAAATGCTTGCAACTGTACAGGGAAAAATATCGATTATTCCCCGTAATTATGTTTTAATTTAAAAATTTGATATTATAAATTTTATGATTTATTTCATTAAAAACTTGCTTTAATATATACCTACATTCAAGTAAGCGATAAAAATGCTCAAAACGCACGATAATAAATTATTAAATATCATGTACTTATTGTAAGTAATTTTTGATCATAAGTAACTAACTAACTAACCATCACGCCGTTTCCCCGCAGGGGTAGGCAGAGAGGATGGACCGCCAAACAACTCAGTCTTGGCACACACTCCTTGCATCATTCACATTCATACATCTTCTCATACATACTCTTCTATTATTCTGACTCTTGACATGGCCCGACTCAAGTATCTGATTCACTTGATCGTGCCACGTCTTCCTTGGGCGTCCTCGGCTTCTTCTACCATTCACATTCGCGTCATAAATTCTCATTACACTTCTTTCATTCGCTCAACATGCCCAAACCATCTAAGCGTCCCTGTCTTAATCTTACTTATTACGCTCACATCAGCCTTGCATTCTTGTCGGATCTCCACATCCCTCACACGATCATTCATGGTTTTACCACACATTCGCCTCAGGGACCTCATTGATCATAAGTAATTATGATTTTTCAATAATGTCTAAAAAAATCTGAAACATTTTAGTTCGTAAGACCTTAAGACGATAGACTTCGCTTTTCGGCCCATACAAAAAGGACGGCCGGGAAAAAACACTTTTCTACATCGAAAATTGCACAAAATGAATATATTTTTTAATACTGCCTTCTAGAGGGTGAAAACTATGTCGGTATGTTTTCGAATTTTCGATGCGTTTCGTATTAACGTAAACATTCACTGTCGAACATGTACGATTTATCAAAAAATATTATTTAAGCAAAAAGTGCTGCTAACTATACTCTCATAAAGAATTATAAAATTATAAAAAGCTACCGACGTAGCTTCTTCTTTCTAAAAAATATATATTTTTTTAAATTTCAATTTCGTGAAAGTTTCGGTGTAGAAAAGTGTATTCTCCATAAACCCCTTTTCGAGCGATTTCTGTAGGTAAATTTGAGCGTTGTCCCATTCGCACATTTCGCATTCGCATGTATTGTAAGTGCGCGTGAGCTTATTGTGAGCGGGACAGAATGACAGACGCGGGTGTTCCGCGTGTCGTTCAAAGTCTAGCCTCTTAAATAAATAGAAAAACGTAGGTATTTTTGTCACAAAACACGTTCTCGGATTTATTTTTTAATGATTTTAATTTAACTATAATTATAATTCTAAAAACTGAGTTTACTAGATTATGTATTGATTTTTTTTGTATGATTATATGATTTGAAATTTGTGTTGTTTAATAGAATCTATCGTTTTAAAATTGAACAAATCTGCCAACAACCAATGGTATAACCTTAGTATATTGAAAATCAACTTAGTTTTCCAAATTTTTAAAACTGCGTGTACCAGACAAAATAACAATCTTTCAAAATCAATTTGTTTTTTTTGTAAAAAAGAGTCAATACGTCTAGAATTTGATTTAAAAAGGACTAATTTCCGGTGTTCTCTGGTAAAATACCCTCTTAACAAAAATAATCGATTCGTGGCTGAGTAAGCAAATCCGTTGGGTATCCACCTGCTCCAATTATTCATCATTCACACCTATATTGCACATTGTTTTAGTACTTTCTCTATCAAATACCATGACTTTAGGCGATCCGCTCACTGAAGAAACTGAAACCAAACTGCTATGCTTTCCAACCAAACTTCCTACTCAATTTTACGATTTCAATAATTATCTCAGCTTGTTTAATCATAGACGAAGAACAATCAGCTGTCATCGTTGCAACTAGCAGTGCGAGTCGCGAGTCAGCCGCTCACTGAGGCAACTGAAAACTGCCAACTGGCAACTGTCTTTGTATGACAATGTGATGGCCCGCACATTACACAATCACTCAAAAATCCGTTGTCAATGGTAACGCAAGCGACTCGCACTGCCGATTGCCGTGGCCGGCCGTTGCTAGTTACCAGCTGCCAGCTGATTGTTCTTCGTATATGGTTAAACAAAATTTTGACCAATCAAGACATAGAAACCAGCCGGTTTTAGTTTGGTTTCAGTTGCCTCGTCAGCGGAGCATCTAACTGCTTGCGTTACCTTTGACAACGGGTTTTTGAGAAACTTTGTAGTGTGCGGGCCATCACATTGACATACACAGGATAGCGAGTTTAGTTGCAAACTGTTTTTTTTTCAGTTGCCTCGTCAGCGGAGGCACTAAAACTTACTTACATTCATCATTAACTCAATCTTCATTTATACTTCGTTCATCCTAGACAAGAGAGACTGTATATCTTTCATACTGTTAGAAATCCATCCCTTCTACTGCAATGCAAGGCAAAAGTTGAGTCGAGAGCCCGTCTAAAGGAGGCACAAGTCTCAACCAGCTTCTCTCGATTCAACCCGCCGCACTGTAGAAAGACTCATCCGCCACCAAGACCTGGAAAACTTCACCAAATGAACACCGGCACTCCTGCAAAATCACCAAACTTAGTGAGTCACTTGGGTTGACCATAGCAGCGGTGTTGGTTTTCCGATGAATGGTTCCCACTTAAAATTGAATTAGGTACATTATTTTCTATTTTCAACAATTGACGTCTGATTGATCTGAAGAGTCTGTACGCCAATAATTAATCAAAAAGAGAAAAAAAGAACTCTGGCACTTTAATTTGTTGAATGTTAAAGGCTAAAAGAAATCGGGGAAAGGAAATAGGAGAATATCTGAATAAAAGGAACGTAATCCAATTTTCCTTTCAAATGAACTGTACTTGCTCCTAACTCACTTACATGACTTTTTCAACACAGACGTTATTACCACAAGAGTACAAATTTATTCTACATAGTCCTACATAATTTTTTTTTCATTTAATGGATTTTGATACCTTTTTCCTTTGCCGGTAACAGAGAACGTAATAAAGCATCAAATCGATTTTCGCAGAAGTCGGGTTCTTTCTTTTCGGCTTCTCAAGTCAATATAATATACCCACTCTGAGGAAATCTGAGACAAGGTCTGTTTGTTTTGTATATTTTCTTTCAGAATATTTCAGGATTCAGATGAAAACTACCCAATGTCATGTCAAGTCCTTTTGTCAGATTACAAAGCGTTTCTTTGATCAACAAACTTATTTAAATTGACGTTGTCTGTTCTGATTATTAGATTTGATGAATATAACAATTTGGCATTATTTATTTGTTAATATTTCTGAAAATAAAATTATTTGCATCATTTATTGTATTCTATCTTCAAGAATTGAGAAAGTGTTCTTTGAGTTTTGTGTCTTCGCTATGAGTAAATATCGATCGTTTTTTGAAAAATCGAAATTTGAGTTGGGTTTTCAGTTATAAGTAAACGTGTAGTATCTGGTATAAAACTCAGATTACTCATAGACACCACCAAATCAATTACAATGCAGAAAAACTTGTGGTGCGTTAAGAGGGTATTACCAGAGAATACCGGAAATTAGTCCTTTTTAAATCAAATTTTAGACTATTGACACTTTTTTTACAAAAAAACATAAATTGGTTTTGAAATATTGTTATTTTATCTAGTACAAGCAATTTTAAAATTTTGAAAAAACTAAGTTAATTTTTAATATACTAAGGTTAAACCTTTGGTCGTTGGCAGATTTCCTCGATTTTCAAACGATAGATTCTATTAATCAACACAAAAAAGATTGCCGAAAGACAGGCCCAGGAAGAAGGAGGACATCGTGGCTGAAAAACTTGAGACAGTGATTTGGCCAGTCTAGTGTAGAGCTGTTCCGGGCCGCAGCAACAAAGTCCACATAGCCAACATGATAGCCAACGTCCGTAGAATGGACAAAGCAGTAGAAGAAGAAGAAGTTGATTGCATGTGCTGTTTTGCTTTCAAAGATCTCTTCATGACTTATTATAAACTAGGATAGACTTTAGTATATTATACAATATAGTGGAATGGTCTTACCCCAATTATCATAAGTTCAGTTTCTTTATAGCGGTACGGTTATTCGGGTTAAAATATAGGCATCTAAATTTCTCTTTAAAACATATAATTTACATTGGTTTAACCTTTCCTTTACCAGGATTAAAAACTTTCTTCCGATACCAAGATAACATACCAGCGTTACCGACGTGTTTGTTTTATATAAATGAGTACAACTTGCTAGATTTTCGTTGTTTGTTTTTTGGGGTGTTATGCCGTGTTGTGCTACCTCCTTCTTTAGCCGACGTTTCGGACAGCGTTGCAGTGTCCATCATCAGGGCAGATCCGGCAGATCCATCGATGTGAAATTGTTGTGTTAAGTGTGTGCTTATTTACTTGGAAGCGATACCGTGTCGTCAGCTTCAATCCACTACGAGCTGGTAGGTATTTCAGAAGAAATTGAACTACTTTGAAAGGGAAATTTTGTGAAAGCGCAGTATTTACAACACGGCATAACACCCCAAAAACAAACAACGAAAATGCTTTTGGCCGTGAAAATCAAAAACGTATCTAACTTGCTATATGTACGGATTCGGGACCTAAATATGGATTTGGACCAAAGGAGCTTAGATCTAGTGCTGGAATACGAGCGTTTTTTCTTGATATTTTGTGTAAACAGTAATTTGTTTTCATCATTTACACCAAAAAAATAATACAAATGAACAAGACCTGGAATTTTTGCAGGTGCTCTAGGAATGTTTAGATCAGGCGAGCGAATGATCATTGCTCATTCTTCAACAATCATTGGTAGTGTTCACTACACCATGTCCAACGGCGAGAGCGATATTGTGATTTCAAGTACTGCATTTATCGTTATTACTCAATAATCGAAAAAAGAAAAGAAAAGATATTGGTGGGCGATGAATTTAAATAATTATAGTTGTGATTTCTACCAAGCATCTTCGTTGTGCGATTTATTTTTATAATTATATAGAACGGGTCGTTTTTACGACTCGTTCTTGAGTTCAAAAGCTCGGCTGTGGAACGATTTGCCGGTCTATGTGTTTCCTCTTTCCTATAACATGGGTCTCTTCAAGACCCGCGTTCACTCCTTCCTCTCTTCAAAAAGACGATATACGCAGCATCTTGAAAGATGACATAGGTCCCGAGGGAAATTATTTTCCTCAGGGCCTCCTGTGTAGAGTTAACATAAAAAAATTAAAACAATATAAAACATCGTCGACGGTCTAAAACACACAATATAATTACATACATATATGTCCAATTTTAAATATGGCAGACTTTTTTCAAAACTAAAATCCATAAATAGTACAAAAAGTCGTCGAAAGTTCCAATAATACAAGAACACTTTAAAGCGATCGCCTCGAATGCTCTAGGGCCTAGAGCATTCGCCTAGAGTCGTAGAGTCTACGCAACTAACTGTTCAGGCGCACTTACGGCGTTTATTTCAAATTATACCAATAGAGCATTCCACTAAATTAATTTTCATTAAACACTTTTTGGGAAGATGGATGATGTTGTATATTGGTGGTTCCATTGGTGGATCCACACGTGGACTCCTAACACGTTGATGTTATTAAAAGGATGGTCGGTATTTAAATGAATACTATGGTGAATGTTTAATTCTCATTTATTCAAACCGACACACGTTAATTTAATATCAGAAGGATTTAACAGAGCGTACGCAGAGAAGCAACTCGACGACCGGGCCGTGAAACCAGAATGACGGGCAAGTTTACAGTCGTATGGCGCGGGGCATTTTGGTGTTGCCCGTGCAGTAAAATAATTAAACGGCTATACAATGCGTACGCTACAACTTAATGAAAATTAATTTGAAAGAATAAATATTGATGTCAATAATCGAGATAAAAACTATCATCGACCAAATTACACACAGTAAGCCAAATTTCATCAAAATCATCAATGGACATCATGACGCAAGATTTTTATATAGATGAAGATTTACATTAAAAAAAGCATCGATGAAAATTGTTCAACAGGAGTTACAATATTTAATCATTTTTAATAAGGACCAAAAGCAACATAAGTTTGTAAAACTTGCTAAAGTTCAGTAAATGAACAAAGTTTTTTTGAAACGAAAACGAAATTTCAAGAGATATATTCAATGAGAGATTTAAAAAAAATCTTTGGAATCTTATGCATGTCCAGTTTTACAGTTATAAGGTTACCTTTCTACATCCCTCCGTGCTAAGAAAAAAACGTTTTGAACCCATCTAATTCCAAGAAATTCGAATATCACCCAAGGTTTTATCTACAAAATGTAACATATTTTTCAAAAAGGGTTGTGTACGGTTTCCCAACTTGAATCGAATAATAATTTTATTCTATGAAAGAGGAATCCTTAACCCTTTCGAACAGTGAGTTTATTTGAAAATATATTATTTTTCAGTATTGTTTGATCCGGCTTAGGGCACAATTTTTTTCGTTGGATTCTAGTTGCTCGTTCAGGCAGTAGCCAGGTTTTAATTTCTGGAGTGTTCATTGTTTTTTGATTATTTATGTAAGGTATGTTTTTATTGTTTAAGAAGCATAGATTCGCAAAAAATCAGGGAAATCATAATAGAGGGATTTGTGAATCTGAAAGTATTAATAAAATATTTACCAGGGTATTTATTATCACGGTAAATGCCATTCAAAAACAAATCTTGTCAATTTTCCTTAAAAGCAAAAAATATTGTTTTTAATTGGAAAAAAACACCATCTTATTGTCACATCTGAAAATTTTGAAAATTACATCAAAATTACAAATTACAAATACTACATGCTTGAAACACGTCCTTTTATTGCTTTTTTGCTTCCTTCAGCTAAGTACTGGTAGACACCCATTATTTATTAGAAAAATTATTGTAAAAATATTTTTCTTTCAATATTTTGTATTATTTCTACTATTTCATAATAGAAATTACTCTACCCGGGCTAGTTAGATCAAGTGAGGTTAAAAATTGAAATGTGTGGCGATTGATATGCCACCTACTTACGTAGCGGTACCTATATTGCACTGATTATTACTGCACGGCTGTCTGTACCTACTACCTCGCTAGGCAATATAATTTGGCCACCTTCTGGAAAGAGCTCGGATCTGTGACACATAACACACAGCGCTGCGCCGCAATATCGAGAAACTTCTCGCGTGTGCATGTTTGACCTACCATCCGTGTACCTTCGGGTCGGCCTATATAAGGACTTGAGCAAGCCTTGTCAGTCAGTCGTTCTTAATCAGTCTTTAAGTCAACACGCATTCGGTCGGCAACGGGCCGCCGCGAAGCACATCGGTAGTCCTCGGAATAATCTTACTCAATTTGTAAATACGGTGCATATGCAAAATACTGTACATTTTGTAAATATTATAAATACACATCATCTTCATCATCATCCTCCAGCGTTTATTATTCCGACCTGCAGCACGCGGAGATATCACGACCCACAGATATCTCCTTTTTCAACCGGAGGCTCATTCATCTCCTCATCATAGGAGACCCGCACTTGTCTCTAAAAATGTTTAAAAAATACCACGAGAAGAAATAATGTGTTGATTATAGTGTAGTTTCAGATTCTTTAATTGAGGATAGGTTAGTTTCTAATAAGAAGTTCTGCTATATCCCAACAGATGGCAGCTGAATATGATATCATAAATGTACCATCTATCACCGTTCGTGTCGTAGGTACGAACTGTTACGATGATGGCCGAGCGGACTCCTCAGTCAGCCCGCCGGAGTAACAGAACGTCTTCGATTAGCCTAGTAAGGACGTCTGTTCAGTTTAAAGCTCATTAACCGGCGGCTGAGAATTAAAATTCCAAAACGCTTGCAACTAACTGTACGGGGAGGTTTCAAAGAGATAGATTGATTATTCTCCGTCCAGTATTTTTAAACAATAACTCAATATCGATTTTATTGCAAACAAAATTTGCTTTAATCTATACCTACTTATAAATAAGTAATAAAAAAGCTAAAAAGGCGTGAAGATAAAATTATGTACTTTTTGTAATAACTTTTTGACCATAAGTATTTATAATTTTTCAATTATGTCTAAGCAAAAGAAGTTTGTAAAAAAACTGAAATTAATTACTTTGTAAGACCGTAAAATAATAGACAAATTAAAGTATTTTCGTCACAAAACACGTACTCGGATTTTAATTTTTTTTAAAGATTTTATTTTAACATAAATTAAGATGCTGAAAAGTAGCTTTACTCGTTATGGTATTGATTTATTTATCTGTATGATTATGTGTTTGAAATGTGTATTGTATAATACAATCTTCCGTTTGAAAATTTTACAAATCAGCCAACAACCAACGGTATAACCTATATATTAAAAATTAACTTATTTATTCAAAATTTAAAACATAACTTTACCAGATAAAATAACAATCGTTCGAAATCAATGTATGTTTTTTTGTAAAAAAGGTGGATTTAAAAATGACAAATTTCCTTAAACTTATTGAAATATACCAAACACATCTCAAGTCACTTTGGAAGTTAAGAGACATAACAAGGAACAATAAACATTTTCTGACTCCTACAAGTTTTTACTTTCATGTAAGAAAATGTCATATTTTTAATATATGTTTACCACTGTCAGTTTTATTTCAGTTCTGAAAGGGTTAAGAAAACGCTATCTGATATTGTACTGTATTCTCCTACGACCAAATACCAATCTATTGAATATTCAAAATGTGAAATTGCTTCCTGACGTTAAACTATTTTCTCACAAAAGTCCGAGAAACCGTCCCGTGAAAAGGTGACAAACAGGAAGGAAACGTTTTATGGTATTTTGCTTTGATTTTTATTATACGTAAAAGAGTGAAACGAAATACAACAGCGTTCTAGTTATACAGGGTGCTTCAAAAGTCTATTAAATTATTCAACTTTTATTTTATTTTATTTTTTTATTATTATCAACTTAAGAATGGTACATATTAATTCATACTGGTCTTCCATTAAAAGCATTTGCTTGTGGATGGAAGAAGAGTTTACATTTCATATATGTTCAATACAATCACGTGTTTCACATACTCGTATGTACAGTTTTTTTTTTTTATAATTTTTTTTTTATAGAGAATACCTCACACGAGTCCCAACTGCTCCCGTCTGGAGCCAGTGAGACTATGGCATCCCCAATTGGGGTATGTTGTGAGGCTGAAGGAAAGTGGGGAAGGGAAGGAGATGGGGAAGAGGAAGGTAGGAAAGTACCTGGCTATTCAGATCTAGTCACTAAACACGGCTAAAGCCATTATTAAGCAACGTCTCAATTCTGAATGGTGGTCTTACACCAGGGCGATACTGACAGTATCTTCCACTCTGGAACGTGCCGCAAATGTAGTATATATTATTTTTATTAATTAATTGTGAAATAACACAAATTAATCAAATAAAATTTATTTGCGCACGCCGGGTTCGAACCCGCAACCTTCCGATTGGGAGTCAAGTGTTGTTACCACTCGGCCACGGACGGTCGTCAATAATAATTTAATACAATTAATACAGTAACTAAAATATATAAACATCTATTTATTCATCAAGAAGAAAAACAAGTATAATTATTATAAGTGAGACTTTCATGTGTAAATAGAGGAAGCAGTCTTCCTGTTGGTGGTTTCTTTAAAATATTTTTTGATAGAGTTCAACAGTTGTACTTTGTTATTAATGTTTCTGATTTCTATTGGTAGTTTATTAAAGAAGTATTTTCCTTGGTGTGTATAATGGTGTTGGGCAAAAGAAGTGTTTAGTTTGTGGCATACAAATACATGTTTAAGTCTAGTACGATTTTCAGTTATGAATGGGTATTTATCTTTTTCTTTTATAATTTGTATGATTGAATTTTTGACAAATAAGTTTTTAATATTGGAACTTTGAATTCTTCGAATACGCGTTCAGTGGGGAAATCTGGAGGTTTTTTTAGTATAATATTACAATAACTCTCTTTTATAATAACTTTTGAAGGATATTTTTCAGTGACATATTACATTGAGGGGGTTTCTCACCATTTTCATAATAGCTTATCCATACTATAAGTAATATTATCTTACTAACATTATAAAAGCGAAAGTTTGTATGGATGTATGTGTGTTTGTTACTCTTTCACGCAAAATTTACTAAATGGATTTTAATGAAACTTTACAATAAAATAGCTCATACATCAAAATAACGTATAGGCTACAAATTATAAAGCTATGTATTTATTTTCAATATGTTGAAAATAATAACTATTGTTTAATAGAAAATGTCAAAATTTGAGAATGACATTTTGCAAAACAATTATAGTTAAATCAAAATTCTATTTTATAAAATATTTAAATTTGTGAATTTATTTGAAGTACTCGCCTAATACTTTGAATCGATTCAAGAATTTTACATATTTTAAATGAATAGGTTAAGAATTTTGATATAAACATAGTTGGGACCTAGGAAAAGAAAATAGGCCACTCGAAGTACTAATCCTACGCAGACGAAGTCGCGGGCAGAAGCTAGTTAAAAATAAAAATAAAATACTCGCAATAGTTAGAAAACTCGGCCAACTTATCCAATATATAGCCACTATTTATAGGTTCGAGTACCGAATAATAAACTCAGACTTAATAAATAAATAATCCGTAAATCCTAAATCGAAAATAAAATTTATCCAATGGATAAGCTATGAGGAGGATGGTAAGAAACTCCCTGATGAAAATAATAATAAAAAAAAATATTCATTTAGAGTTATAGAAAATGGTCAATAGGTGTGCTATTTAAATAAAATCGAATATGTTTATCCGAGACAATATCCAGGTTACAAACCAGTTTTTCAGCTACCCGAATGGAATGGTTGGGAGCAGTTGGACTTTGGACTTACATGAATACCAACAGCTCCTGTTTGGAACTTGTGAGACTGTGGCATCCCCAATTATGGTATGTTGTGATTCTGAAGGTAGTGGGGAGGGGAAGGAGATTGGGAAGTGAAAGGTGGGGAATTTGGCTATTCAGATCAGTCACCAAACACGGCTAAAGACATTTAAAGCAACGTTTCAATTCAAAATGGTGGTCTTAAAACTGGGCGATACTGAGAGTATCTTCCACTCTGTAACGTTACACAAATATACCTAATATTATTAAATTGTGAAAACACAAATCCGGGATATGAACCACCCACTCGACCACGTAGGCCGTCATGGTATGAAATTTAGTAGTGGTGTTCATGGCTAATAGCAATCCTACGAGATGTTTCAACGATTTTAGACGATCAAATTTAGTTCCGGACACTTCGAAAGCACACTCATCTTTTAGGCGTGCTAGCATGGTTGATCGATGTGAAGTTACCGACCGATTGTCGGTAACTTCTCATCGTTCCCTAGGACAACTGCAGATCGCAAACGACAGTTGATATCGAATATATTAAGGACACTTAGTCATTGTGAACTGTCACCTATTCGTTTGCGATCTGCAGTTGACCTAGGGAACGATGAGAAGTTACCGACCGATTGTCGGTAACTTCTCATCGTTCCCTAGGACAATTGCAGATCGCTAACATACAAACGACAGTTGATATCGAATATATTAAGGACACTTAGTCATTGTGAACTGTCACCTATTCGTCTGCAATCTGCAGTTAACCTAGGGAACGATGAGAAGTTACCGACGATCATTCGGTAACTTCATATCGATCAAGCATGCTAGCACCTTGAAAGATGAGTATGCTTTCGGAGTGTTCGGACGTAAATTTTATCGTCTAAAATCGTTGAAACTTCTCGACAATAGGTCGGTAACTTCATTTCAAATGAATACACATTTACGATAAGTAAGGAGGAGCCATTCCGATAAGGGATTTAAATACCATCTAGCAGAGATTGAACTCGATTCTTTTTAGGATATTTAAGCCAGTGTCATGAGCAATGATGCTGAAATATGAGATATACAAAAACGACACAAGCCTGTAAAGCGAACGGTTTCCTGCAAAAGCGGCTCTTCCAGATGGCATCCACACGTTAAAAAAACACAATTAAACACATTTACAGTATAAATAAATATTCAGTCAGAAAATAAATTAGGATTTTTCAAGTGTATCCGACGAGAGCAAAATTCACATTCATTTCAATTCTAGCTAAGTCCTCCATCATTACAAAAACAATATTTTTCGCTTGTACTTACGAAATAAGAAGAAATTCAATATTGTTTGGTTATTCGTAACCCGGGATGTTTATCTTTCTTTTTATAAACAAAATTACAGTATTATTAATTTAATACTAATAAATTAAAACTCAAGCTATTCGCCGAACCACTCCGAAGAATTTAATATTATTCTCGAAGGTGTACGAAGAATTTCCTTGTTTTTAAAGCCTAAATTGATTGGAATTTAAAAAAAGATTAATTACATTTTATAATGTAAATCTGATGAGGATGATTAGCTTTAAAAAATAATTTAATAAACCTGTTTTTAATACGATTTTTTTTTTGTAATTTATTACTGACCGCAGTTTTCCATTTCTATGTAAATTGAAAACGGTGAATTAATTTATTTCCTTTGTGAATTTAAATCTAATTTGACTTGCAAAATTATTGCGGCCTTCGTTAAAATACATTACAATGTAGTTTTTATTTATTTTACCTAAACCTAAACATTCGCATCTTGACTCCTTTAAGCCGCGGAATCCCGATTTTCTACCGATTTCTTACATATTTTCTAAGGACATTTGAAGTTTTTAAGCTCTTAAAAAAATATATATTATTCTTTAAGAGAGTATCTATACATTCCGTTATTTGAAATTATTTTAATTTCGATTCCTATGATAGAAATAAATCGCAAATTTATTATGCTCCAAAAATATTATGTACACGTTTCTTTCTGTTATTTTACAAGTTAATATGTATGAAAAAATGTATAATTTTTCTTTAAATGCTACATAACACAACCCCCACGCGGTTTCTGGTTTTTTTAAACGAGTCGTGTTTTATTAAACGTATTCATAATTTTCGCTTAAATACTATCGTTTTTAATATTAGTGCGCTCCCTTTAACATTCGTATTATCCTATCTCTCCTTCTTCTTCTTTTGAAGCGGGTAATACCGGGCCTTAAGGCGAAGTTCAATGCGAAATCAGTGGGATGGATTGATTTGTACGTCCATCACTCCTGACCACCAGATTTCTATCCACCCCTCTTACATTTTTCCTTCCCCAAACTCCATTTCCTTCCTTTCCCTTAAAAGACCCTCTACACAGCTTCCCCAAAGACAACATAGGACCTGAGAAGAAATATTTTACTCAGGGCCTCCAGTGTGGAGCTAATGTAAAAAAATCGAATAAAACATCTCAAGAATATCGCCAACATCGTTCATCAATAGCGCCCTTGAGGTGATTTCTCACAAAAACGACGCTCTACAAATTGTCCAATTATTATTATTATTATTATTACTGCAAATTGCATCTACCACCAGCGACTGGCGATACTGTTTCATAGTAATACAATACAATGGTTAATACCTATGTAACCGGTTTATATTATATATTATCCCTATTATATAATAGCCTACCCAGCTCGAGTTAACCAACTCAGACTTACAGATAAAATCAGAGGAAACAAAGGACAGTGGTGGTTTATGAGCATTAATTGGAACAACATAAACCCGATAGTCTTAAGACGATCCTTGAGGAATACTCTTGGCAGGCGAAGAAATAAGCCTTTAGCAAAGACAAAAAAACGTCCATTCTCTTTGCCCGCCCACATAATATCATGTATTATCGGTCTATGGTATGAGAGTACGAAAAAAGTGTGAAAAAATATAATTGTGAACGATGAATAAATACTTGGAGCGGGTGGATGAGTTTGTGTATCTGGGTAGTATGTTTATGAGAAATGGGAAGGCTGATAGAGATATTGATAGAAAGGTTAATGCAGGAAACTCCGTAAATGAAGGACTGAGTGCCGTTGGCGCTAACAAAAAAACTGCCCAAAGACGCGAAGCTAGCAGTCCATAATGGAGTGCTTGTACCTACCCTGATGGCTTAGATTTGAGCGCTGTTAGTGGTGTTCACTTGTTATATGATGACGGTTCAATTCGTAGTCAAACCAAAAAAAAAAAAAACATTTTAAAAGTACACAGCAAAATAAAATTCAAAATGGATGTAACAAAATGGTTGATTATTTTATGTATAAATTTGAGCTTACATCGTCAAAGACTGAATTTTTTGGTGTAAGCCTAAATCATGTATAATTTAAAAGCCGATTAAATCCTTTTTCATGCTTTGACTTGTAGTTATCTTGTATTTGTACTTTTATATTATATATTGTCATTGCTCTTCTGTTATATATGTGATCTCCTTACACTGCCATCTCTGTTTGTATTTTTCGTGTTATTCCTGTATTGTTAATGGACTAGTTGTCCGTCAATAAAATAAATATATACAAAAAAAATGCTCTATCGATTTTTAACTTCAGTGAAAAGGAACGAAATATAAAATATTTTTACTAATATACCAGTACATTATGCAAATAAAAGCTAGTCTCTCAGAGGTCTGGTATTTCTTACATAGCTCAAAGATCTCTAGTACAAATAATGCAGATGTTGACTTAGTTTTAACTGCAAATACAACCTGACGTTGAATCCTGTTTCCGCTCCAGTCCCTATGGAGTACACAGTACACAACCCGTCTGATAGATTCACTGTCTTAACAAACTGATTGCAATCACTGAAGCTTATAAGTTAGGGAGGGAATTCTGACTCTGTGTATTTGAAATCTGCATGTGAATTGAGATTGTTGTATACCAACTTCATTGATCCCCTGACACTAGTGCATGATTGTGAGACATGTTAAACATAGATGCTGCTCGCTGTGTAGTTCATTTTAGATGTACTTTTTAGATGAATTTACGTTAACACCACCCGGGACGCCCCGAGGAAAACCATTTCTTACATAAGGGGTAAAAAGCAAAAAAGCTACTGTCCAAAAATTTGTTTGAGTTGAAATTGATTTACAAATGCCAATCTATGCGCAATGTCCGTACCTACAAGATGATTTTTGAGATCTCTAGAAAAATCAACCGCAAAAGATAGGAAAATCGAAATGAATGGCAGAGAATAACTTTTTTCCATTCCTGTATTTAATTTATCCTTTGATGCCACAAGGCACCATAATCATTAATATAATTACTAGCGCAGACCCGTGAAAAATCACGGTGTATTTTGTTCTAATCTTGAAAAATATAATTTAGATAATTTTCGTCAGATATGATTTTAGATTTTCACGTCCAACAGAATTATTGTAACTTTTTTTGGGGTGTACCTCCTTCTTTATCCAACGTATCTGACAGCGTTACAGTGTCCATCATCAGGGCAGATGCGATGACATAACGCTCACACACACACACACTTCTGCCCACTTCTGCCCCTGTAACTCTGTCCAAAACGTGAAATACTAAAGAATAAGGTAGCGCAACTTGGCACAACACCCCAAAAAAATGTATTTCTGTTAAAATAATTCATTATAAGCAGTTAGGTTAGGTTAGGTTATCGTTATCGCTTTTCTGAATTTGTTCAAACCAAGACTTCCAGTTTTAAAAATGACACTTAATTCACAAACAAATTAAAAAAAAAAAACATATTCGTACATAATTTTCTTTACATCATTGCAAAAATTTATATCTTGAATAGTAAATTGGATAAAATTTTATATCTTGGATAGTCGAATAGTAAAACTAGTTATTATAATATAAATTTGGCACAACTCACGTTCCACTAAAAACGTGCCACAAGAATCGTGCAACTGAAATCGACTCGTTCGCTATCGTATAAAATATTTTCTCCGTTTTGAATCTATTTCTCGCGAATAGTGAGTCTAAAAATATACTGAATTCCTAATATTTTGCATAACAAATGCTTTACTCTCTGGGCTTTTTAGTATACCGTTCACAGTATAACATAAAAAAGCATATTTTATAATATTATATCACATTTATCCTTAGTTTTGTGAACAGGTATTTTTTTACATTAGCTTCGTACAGGCCGTGAGGAAAATAATTTCCATCAGAGCCTATGTCATCTTAGGGGTTGAGGTGTGGAGTCTTTTAAGCGAAAGGAAGGGGAGGAAGTTCTGGAAAGGAAAAAGGTGTGAGGGGTGAGTGAAAATCTGGCTGTTAGTCCAAGATTGGGATTGTGTTAATCCATCCTTCCAACTAGTCGAGAGGAGTCCGGAGAAGTTAAAGACATCTTTCACAGTCTATCGCAATCTGTTCTGTCACGCAGTTATTCTCAGTTTTCAGTTATTCCGGAGTGAAAGATACTTTCAGTATCGCCATGGTTTAAGACCATCATTCAACATTAAAACGTTGCTTTAAATGGCTTTAGTGAGTTTGGCGACAATCTAACAACATACCCAAATTGGGAATGCCATAATTTCACTTGCTCCAGAGGAGTGCATGGAGAAAAATATTATTCTAAAATACGACCATTTTATTCGTAAAAACGGGACTGAAGTTCTTACGAACAAATTAATAGTGTTTCAATGTTTATTGGTGGGAAAATGTAAGAATAATTTGTTGGTATACGAACGAAATTACGTATACCAACAAATTATTCTTACATGTTCCCGCCAATAAATATTGAAACACTGTTAATTCGTTCGTAAGAACTTCAGTCCCGTTTTTAACCGTTTTTACGAATAAAATGATCGTATTTTAGAATAACATTTTTCTCCGTGTGAAGTTGGGATTATTCTGCAGTATTTACAACGAATGGGCAGACCCACATGCCGCCAAAACATGGATAAACCTTACCCCAAGAACCCAAGAACCCGCTAAGTCGCAAAACGTAATTAAACCATGGGGTGACCTATGGTAGAGGTTTTTGTTTTCTAATAAATGGTTCCTCTGACGGCGGTACCCACACCCGCATTTCAAATCGTTTTTAATATCATACTCATATTTGGTTTTGAACCCATTTTTCCCACTTCATTCTTTTATATATTTTCACGAATTCTTTAAGCGTTTCAACATTATAACATTTTGAGACATGAAAAATTTTACAAAAAAGATTGCAGTAACAGTATATCAATACCAAATATTTTGCTAAATGGATAAGATAAATTTCCAAATAGACAAAATTAATTTCCAAATAGACAAAATGAATTTCCAAATAGACAAAATGAATTTCGATATGGATAAAATTACCGTGCCAATGACACGATGAATTACCGCAAAAATGTTGTATCGATGAATGTCATTTAAGGCGCCGCTCTGCCAATTTCTACCGATTTCTTACATGTTTTCCTTAAACGTTTGAAATTTTTAAGCTCTCAAAAAAATATATGTAATTTTTTTAAGATATCTATGCATTCCCCACGCCGGTATTTATTTGAAATTTCCTCGATAGAAATAAATCGCGAAGTATGCTTCGAAAATTATTATTTACACGATTGTTTCTGTTATTTTACAAGTTATTTGTATGAAAAAATTCACAATGTTTCTTTAAATGCTACTTAACACGACCCCTTTGACATGTTTGCTCCTTTTTAAACGAATCGTGTTTTATTTAACATATTACACGTTTGTATTGTCGTATCTCTCCATATTCTTCTTTTTGAGAAAATGAATAATGCAATACAATTTGACAAAATGAATAATATGAGTGACCAAATGACGAAGTGGACACAATGAATTTCTAAATGGACAATATTGCCATTCAAATGGATAAGATGAATGTTCGAATTACCCCCTTTGTCTCTTTATTGACTATATATCTATTTTTATATGTTTTTTGACATAGTAAGACATATTGTAGGGTTTTGAATTTGAAAAGCAATCGTTCAAATTCTGTATGTTTCGATCCAATTCCCACATGACAAGAATTCAAATTCCTGAAAACAACCCCGAAAAGAATTATTTAAGGGACAAAATGACACGTTTTCGGAATAGTTATGGGAAAAAGTTATTGTAGTATTTGTTAGTCACTCAAATTCTTTGAAAGTTATGCCTTGAGATAAGTGAAAAAAGTTATTTCAATCTGTGTACAGAGCGTGCATTCATAGAATTTTTCAAACGTTGTAGGTACAGTTTGACAGGAAAATGTAAAAATTTAACAACTTTTATAAACTGGATTTTTTTTCATAAATATCTCCGATGTTAGAACATTTTTTTTTACATTAGCTTTACACATCCGTTTCTACAACTCGTCAGTACCATATAAAATCGTCATAAAAACAACAACTCTTGTGCATCCGCAAAGATAATGTGAATTTTTTTTTTATTATTACTATTATGTACGTATAGAAGAGGGGTGGCCAACCTGGACTTATATCGATCGCGATCGACCGGAGGATCGCGACTATTAGTCCAGTCGATCAGACTAGCCCAGTCAATGAAGGGAAAAAAAACACCCAATGTCGGAACTGAATTTTTCACAGAAGATAAAACACCTTTAGATATGTTTAAAAACAAAAGTCCCCGGTTTTACCCCTTGTGCTTTCCTCCCCACCCTCCCTTGAGTATATTTTGCAAAGCCTTCAAATCTCGGAAAACGTTCATGTCTCCTTAATAACTGTATGAAATTAGACTCTTTTTTTTAACTTGCCAATTAATTATTCTAAAAAATATATTTTTTTTCAATTTTGCTATAAAAGTCATACATTCTTCACAATTTATTAATGAAGTAAAAATATCAGTATTTGAAATATTATTTCCGAAAATATTTGCATATTACTTTTTTCTGAGCCTGTTATAGAAAAAATGGTTCTAACAAAACGTGCATACAATATTTCTAGCTTTAAATTGATGTATATAATGAAAGGTTTTAATTAATAAGAGGGCCCTTTTTTTCGTCCCAAATGACTGGACTATTGACGGAGTTACGACGCTCGTCCTGTTTTCGCTATTTAAAAATCAGAAAGTTTTCAACATGGATATTAAATGTTCAGGTCTGTACTTTAATCTCCAATTATTTTAAACAACACAGATTTAACGTAATAAAGATATGATTATGTTTTATGAAATACTATATTTGTTAAAAAAATAATTTGAAATGATTACTTCAACTAGAGTTTATAAAAAAAGTTGACATGATGAAATCCATGACATTATTTACTAGTTCAAAAATATACTTTGTAACCTATGTACATGAAAACTTAAAATTTATATCCACCTTCTTTTGCCTTTTTTAAATCGAACCCATTATTTTCAGGTAGTCTTAGCGACCCCGCTCTAAAGGAAATGAGGGTTAAGAGAAAAGAATTACATATTTATAATGCTAAAAAATAAACCACATTTCACAGTTTAATCATATTTATATGCTTTATCTACCTACATCACTAATTCAAAATATAGAAATAATTCAATATAAAATAATTTATATATTTTAATTATAATACTACGACCACTTGACCCCAACTAAAAGTCGATATTTTTTGAAAGATTTTCATTGGTAATCTTCGCATACACATTTTTGATCAGATTTTCAAATAAAACTATTGGCCTCGTATGCGCCGGTCCATTCTTCGCAACCTACCCCTGATATTATTTCCAGCATGATGCAGTAATAATTCATAAAATCATCCGTATTTATGGGAAGATTATTTGTTAGGAAATTTGAAAGCTTTTTCTACTGATCTATTACTTAAGACCTCTCGACTCCTAATACT
Organism: Limnephilus auricula; assembly: GCA_951813805.1. Taxonomy (NCBI): domain Eukaryota; kingdom Metazoa; phylum Arthropoda; class Insecta; order Trichoptera; family Limnephilidae; genus Limnephilus; species Limnephilus auricula. Next base: position 9,129,087 of record OX638412.1, read on the forward strand.
AATAGAGGCCAATGACATTGTTTATCTGCTTAAGAAATAGTATAATATTTTATCAATGTTTTATGTATTGTCACGTTCCTGGAAACTATTTAATGTTTTATTTAGTCCATCGTTAATTTGGCGTCTCAGAAGCTGGACATACTGTACAGGGCTTGCAGATACTTTAAGAATACACAACTGCTTTCCCTGTACAAATTGCAATTGCCCCACGATTGAATTTGAAAGCCACCTCTGGGTTGGTGCCCCAAAATACCTGCAAGAAACCGGCGGTCCCTTTGTTCGATTCTCCTATCTTGATAAAAGGATTGCAATCTTTATAAAAAAATATCCTTTTTCTACCGTTATTCAATTGAAGATGGTCAGATAACTACGGTCATTGATTATTTCGGCAATGATGCACAGTAGGGAAACACGCCAAAGGAGCGCTCTATATTTGTACGTGGTTGACATTAATTTGTCACATGAGAAAGGGGTCGTTTCTAGTACTCGTTCATGAGTTATACAGCTCAGCTGTGAAACGATTTGCCACACTATTTGTTTCATCCCCGCTACAACATGGGTCTCTTCAAGACCCAGGCTCACTTCTTCCTTTCCACAGAAAGACTCTCCACACAGTATTCTCAAAGATAACATGGCGGAATTATTTTCCTCGTGGCGTCCTGTGTGGTTTTAATATAAAAAAATGTATAAATTACTTAGCATGTTTAGAAAGTAAGTGTACTGTGACCATAACGGGCTGTGGTTTTTTGAGGGTTTTTAACACAGAGGAATAGGGATCTCCTGACCAGAAAGAGCAACGCAGGAACAGGGTAGTGCGTAAACTCACGTTATAGTGTCCAGTTGCGAGAAAGATATCGGTAAGATTTCCAGCCAAGTGCGATCCACGTTCAGCATAAAAAAAATCAAGGCAATAGCTCCCGCGAGTTTCATGAGCGACTTAAATTGGAAGGTGAGAATTTTATGAGCTTTATGACTGGCGATGACACGTGGGTGGCTCATTACATGCCTGAGACAAAAATACAGTTGTTACACCAATTCTCCATCTTACAAAAAAATAAAACCGCAATTTTGGGGCTAAAAAATTATCGCATCGGTGGGAGGAAGACCATCAATATACAGCAATATTATGAGACCCTAACAAAACTCAAAAAGAGCATTCAAAAAGGTGCAGAAAGAGGTTCTAAAGTGAGCGAAGGAGCTGCCGGGAGAGTGCTTCGAGGAGGGCTAAAAAAACTTGTGCCACGGTTCACCACATGTATTGAACGGGATGGCGGATAAAAATCTAGTACACTTACTTTCTGAACAATCCTCGTAGAAACCAAGGGAGATACGGCTTGGAAACGTGCCGACTATCACCGAGCTACGACCAAACTGAACGGACAATCGGATAATTGGAGTTAATTTGCAATGAAAATTATGCGTTTGGTGTGAAGGAAGAAACAAAGGCGGTTGTGCGTAGTTGCGAGTAGCAGTAATACAGGTGAATGATTTTAGCGACAAGTTTCTTACTAATAATGGTTGGTGACCCATCTCACTTATTTTTTCAAACACAACATATATTAAAATAGTTCTGAATGATGCCAATCATCCGCATCTGTTTTTATTATTTGCTATCTAATTTTATATTTAGATTTTCGGGACAAGATCGGGTTGGGACCTTTTATGTTTGTATCCTGAACAGGTCACATAATGGATGAACGATAACTTAAAAAAACTTAAGATCTAAAATAAACATAAATTATAAACTATAGGACACGCGGGGACCATCAATTTCTTTCTTTGTGTGGTATAACAAAAATTTCTGTGGTATTCGCTATCAACATTATAAAATATACTGTGAAAATATTTGAACACATCCGTAGACTACTGATTCAATGTTCATCGTACCGAAAATGAAAGAGATTCGTAAAACAAGAAGAGTTCCGTGATTTAAAGTATTCTGTTTTTGAAATTTTATCAATAACTGATACGTGTAAGTTTTCAATGATTTTTTTCATCTTATTATATAATATGTTTTTTTTAAAAGAACTTTAAGATAGATTTTAAATCAAAAGCAACTTTATCATATTTACGGATTAAAATTATGAATATAAATACGTAAAATAATCGAGGAATATTGTTTTCCCTTGATTCTTAATCAAATGCTAAAAAATCACAGGAAAAAAGAGTTGGTGTTGCCATAGTAATGAAATTTAAATTCCAATTGAATTTTTTTTTTTACATTTTATTGCCAAACATTGTGATGTACTTCAATCCCAGTAATTGAAAAAAATCGGGAAAACTCCAATAAAGATCGAGGTTCGTCGAGATTACAAATTGCTCTATTTATGTTATCGTAAGGCGTAGAATGATTTTGTACTGGATCAGATGTCTGTATTATAGGAAGCTCTAAGTTATTTTGAAGATCGGAAATCAAACACCATGTATCATCGGATATTTCCGTAACCACTCGTGTATATATAGCGGCCATATATTTTATGAGTTACTACTCGTCGCTCTAGTTCGTTTTTGTCCAACAGACCATTTTTCGTGAAATGAAGTTAAGTACCTATGCAGTTGTTCTAAAAAACCCTTTATTTATACGATACTCGTTCAAAAAAAAATTATAAAAGATTATTTAAGGGGTTTTCAAAACGCACTTTGTCTTACGTCCTCCAAAATGTATCTGCTTTTATCGTAAAAAAAACTTTAAAGCGCCATTTCGCCCGATTTACGTTTTGGTCTGTTGGATAAAAACGAACTGAAGCGACGTACTATCTGATATCTGTTGAGACAGCTAACAACTACATATAATTATCTATACTCACGACATCTGTTGAATGGTGCTGAAACTATATGGCATATCCTTTATACCACAAACATAAATATCTAAGTATACAATTATGTATATAATACATCTTTATAATAATATACCGTTAACAATAACCCGCTGAAACTAAATATAGATAAAATAGAGTACAATACATTATTTATTATAGATCCCATATGACAACAGAGACTCGATAAACACTTTACTTAGGACACAAGCTCATGTAATAAAATACTTACGAATTTACATTGACAGAAATTTTAGATGGACGGAAAAAAATAAAAAACCGGCTTACGTCAGAAAACTTACAGATTTTTTAAAGAACTTATGAAACATAATGTCAGTAAAAACTAAAAACGATTTACTACATTTAGCCCAATCAAAACTTATTTGGAACCTCTCGATAAATACCAAAAAGCCCTTATTAAGATAGTACAAAAAAGACTAATAGAATCTCGACAACACATTTATTTAAGAACTCTCTGTACTGAACATACAGCAACTAGATATCAAAATTATAACTACAAATTATGTACAAAGACATTACTATATAATTAGACTCCATTTAAAAAAAAAATTATTGAAAATACATTCACACGACAAAAAAATGTTAATCTGAAACCTAAAATTCAAACATGGATGGTCAATAAAGGCATTGTGTACTGCGGACAGAAAACTTCTACAATATTATACCAACACACCCGAAGCCTGTATTTACTCTATTTTCTTCTCATCTCTTTTAATTTCTTTTCTTTTCTGTTATATAATGTTGTTATATTTCTCATCTGTTATATTTCTATTAATCCTTTTCTTTTTACTGCTTTCTTTCCTTTGGGGGATATTGCGGCCTCCAGTTGAAGAAGTATCGGATGTTATGATACCTTGTGCGCAGAGGCGGATTAAATGTTGAGAGCGCCCTAGGCGAGCACCTCATCGACGCCCCTCTAGCGGCCATATATTATAAAGTTTAACCAATACTTTCTACATATAATAACTAATGCTCTGGGAGTATAAAATGTGTAAATCTGGGTCTCCAGCTACCTTCTTTCATCACAATCGGTTCGATAGTTTTTTGTATGAAGTAGTAACAGTAACATAAAACACACATATACACACACACACACACACATACAGACTTTCCGAGTTATTATAATATTAGTAGGGATAATTAATAAAACAATTTATTACCTAATATTTGAAAAATAAAAATTAAAGCTATCAATTATTTATTTCAAAATTGGTATCTGCTAATCACAATCAATGACAATTGTTAAAAAAAAAAATCGTATTTGCGTCTAAATTTTTGTCTTGCAAAGTTGTCAATAACATCGTCATAGTTTAAAAATAGCAATAAGTTTGATTCAATGTTAAGTATTTCTAACGAATTTAATCTCTTATCTCATGGTTGAGCGAACAAAAATTTTCAATCTCTTTAGACAGGTAAAACTCCGCTCACCACTTGTATCTCTCACTAACTACTATTATAAAATCTTGCAATGTAGGAATAATCAAGAAAGCGAGCTTGCTTGGGAATCTCTACTTCTCTATAGAATTAAATATTTTTTGTAAGTAGGTGCATACTTACTTATATAATTATTTTATAATATTATTTTTGATTAAAAATTCTAGGGGCGCCCCTTTGTAACCTTGCGCCCTTAGGCACGTGCCTAGTTTGCCTTAGGGATAATTCGCCACTGCTTGCGGGTGTGCACTCAAATAATACTCGAGGAAAATTAAGTTTACTTCTCAGTTGTAACAGTTTGTTTTCAACAAACCCCTATTTTCCACAATTCAATAAGTACCTGCATAGGCGTTTAACAAAATCATGCGGTTGGCCTGACTGCTTTGGAGCGGTCCGATGGAAAAGACACGCGGCGCGGCCGTCAGTTAGGAAATTACAATCTTGAAGGGAAGGCTACCTACGGGAGCCGGCCTGGAAGAAATGTCGGCCTTTACCATTCATCACATACGTAATAGTTTAAATTATTTAACTACATTGGTTTACCAATTTTTACCTTTTAATAAACCTTTACCGTTTGGTTAAGAGCATTTTACCAGAGAATACCTGAAATTAGTCACTTTTAAATCAAATTCTAAACATATTGACTCTTTTTTACAAAAAAAAATTAATTGATTTTGAAAGATTGTTATTTTATCTGGTACACGCAGGTTTAAAATTTTGAAAAACTAAGTGTGTTTTTAATGTACTAAGGTTATACCGTTGGTTGTTGGCAGATTTTTTCAAATTTCAAACGATAGATTCTATTAAACAATACAAATTTCAAATCATATAATCATACAACAAAATAAATCAATATATAATCTAGTCAACATAGTTTTCAAAATTTAAATATTAGACAAATTAAAATCATTAAAAAATAAATACGAGAACGTGTTTTGTGACAAAAATACCTCAGTTTTTCTATTTATTTAAGGTCTTACAAACTAGAATATTTCAGATTTTTTTTACACACTTATTTCGTTTAGACATTATTTTTGCTACTTCCTGATCGCATACGACCCGAGATAAATTCTTAATTTAGAGTATAGTTATATCTCACGTGTCTTTTCTGTGTTATTTAATAAATTAACTTGTTTCATATACCATTATTTTGGCGCCCAACGTGGGGCACGAACCCGACCCTGAGATTAAGATTCTCATGCTCTACCGACTGAGCTGAACTGAGGTTTGTTGAAAACAAACTGCTACACAGTTTACGATACTACAAACGTAGTAAAAATTCCAACGGCTAGGACTGCAGGTATGTACGTCACTCGGTTATAGAGTACTGACTGACGGAGTTGTATTGATATACTGACTAACTCGCAAGAGACCGTTCACGCCTTATATAGCTGACTGGTTTAGTAACTATTCAAAAGACAAGCAAAACACATACGAGACCCTTCATGAAGTATCAGCGTGGTATTGTGAATTACCGATTGCAGTTCTAGACCTTTCAAGTAGGTAGCGAAATAATAATTCGGTGTAGGTAGATAGCGAAATATTAATAATAATAATAATGTTTTATTCCAGGATGTGGGGAGGATAGTGCAATCCGACACGTCCCATATAGTTATAAATACAGTTAAATTATAAATAAAGTAGAACAATTATAAGTAGTTACAAAGTAATTGTGATGACCGTGGCCGGTTTCACATTGAGTTCTGGACTCCTGTGTAAGGATCCAGATTCCTTTGGGGTGGTACTCCAATAATAAATCGTAGGTAGACGATAACGTTTATTAAGAGATTATGTACAGGGTTCCTTCTTAGGAAGTCTGAAGGCAAAGAGGACGAATGGACAACAAACAAACCTTTTATGCCTTACTCATGCTGTCTCACTCATGCACGCATGTCTCTTTCATACCGCAAGACATACGTTCATCACATCCCTCCACACTTAAATCCGTAGACAGGTACACAACATGATGATGATAATATTATTTACAATACATACAATATTCCAATATTTACAGTGTAATTCATTATCATGTTGAGTCGAGAGCTGAATCCTGTCTTCATTGACTCATCTGTGTGTCCGTGGTCGTAATCTGTCCTTCCAGTTTCCCGACGTGGAAGCCACCGGTTCACTGGAGCTGGAAGTAAGAGGAGAATCACCCATTAGATTGTCATCCGACATAAAGCCGGAGATATCGTACTCATCTGACGATAATCTCCTAGTCTCAGACGCGATTAAAGGATTGCTGGGGTTCTTTTCCCATGATACACACAATTTAGACAACTGATCAAAATGCCTTTTCCAATACATAAGTTTACCTTTTAAATTTACCTCAATTATATAAAGTTTTTTTCCTATTTTTTTATGTATCTTCCCTGAAACCCATTTATCATTGTTTTGGTCTCTAAAATCTCTTACCATTACTTTTTGATTTATCGAAAAACCCAACGATTCTTTATTATTTCTTTTATAATAATATTTCTGATTTTCCTGACATTTAGACATTTTAATTTTAGATTCTTTATTAATTCTATTATCCTTATCTCTCCCCCCTCTCGATACAAAACTGTTTAAGTTAGACCTTTGTTTTCTTCCAAACATTACAACTGCAGGTTCTAAACCAGTTGTACAGTGTGGTGAATTTCTGTAATCCACTAGAAAATTTCCTAATTTTTCATCGTAACCTGACTGAAACTTATTTCCTATCATCATTTTTTTCAAAAAATTTTTACAATTTTTCACGGCGTTTTCAGCTAACCCGTTCGATTGTGGATGATTTACCGGAGTAGTTAAATGTTTGATGTTATTCATCTCACAAAACTCTTTGAAGTCCGCTGACAAGAAGGCGGCTCCATTATCTGACACTATTGTCTGTACACTCCCGAAATAACTAAATAAATTTCTTAATATTTTAATAGTATTATACGAATTTGGAGAATTTACCTCCACACAGTCTAACCATTTTGAGGTTGAGTCAATAATCACAAAAAAATATTTATTTGCAATGGGACCTGCATAATCAATATGCACCCTACTCCATATCTCTTCAGTTATGAGCCACGGAGTCAATTCGCTTTTTGGTTGAGATGGTTGAACCTCTGAACAAATTTCGCATCCTCTCGCTAAAAGTTCAATTTCTCCATCTATCCCTGGCCACCAAAAATACCCCCTGGCTAACCCTTTCATCTTAGCTATGCCCAGATGAGATCTATGCAATAAGTTTAAAAATTTTTCTCTTAAACTTACTGGGATTATTAGCCTATTATTCCAAAAAAAAACAATCATCAATTATAGATAATTCATTCCGTTTACTCCAGTAAATCCATTTTGAATCATCCTTGTTAATTTTATTTGGCCACCCTGTTCTGAGATAATGTTTAATTTCCAATAAAATTTTATCCGTATTTGATTCCGATTTAATCTCCTCGACATCTATTGGTATATCTCTGTTATTTTTGAATAAACTTAGAATTTGAGTATCGAAGTCATTCTCTACGTGAACCGGTTCCTCGACAGGAACGCGTGACAAATAATCCGAACAATTCAATGCCGACTTCACGTACTGTACCTTATAATTAAATGACGAAAGAATCACCCCATAGCGTTGAAGTCTGTTACACGCTAATACTGGGATACCTTTCTTATCACCAAAAATTCTACATAACGGTTCATTATCTATTTCTAAAATGAATTCTCTTCCATAAATATACTCAAAATTTTTTTTTAACGCAAACACAATAGCTGTTGCTTCGAGATCCAATATAGAATATTTCTTTTCCGCTTCAGTTAATTTCCGAGAAACAAAAGAAATCGGTCTCTGTAAATTATTATCGTAACAATGCAAAAGTGTCGCTCCCAACCCTTTTGTTGATGCATCCGTAACAACCTTCAATTTTACTTCCGGGTCAAAATGAGCTAGCACTCTATCATCACATAAAATTTCCTTTATTTTATTAAAAGCTTCCAAGCAATCCTGATTAAACTCAAAATGTATGTTTTTCCTCAACAATCTATGTAACGGATCTAATAGCATATTAGGCACAAATGACCTGTAAAAGTTCACTAACCCCAAGAAACTTCGTAATTCAGTTATATCTTTAGGTTGCGATACCTTGCTAATAGCGATAGTTTTATCTTTCAATGGTTTGATTCCTTCTTTTGAAACTTCAAACCCTAGAAAAGTTACTGATGATGCATTAAAAATACACTTGTGAATATTTACGCTAAATCCACAGTCTTTTAACCTGTTTAGCACTGCACTTAAATTCTCATTATGTTCGTCTACTGTTTCTCCCGTTACTATTATATCATCTAAAAATACAGCTGTTTTTTTCAAACCCTGTAAACACGAAGCTATCGTTTTACAAAAAATAGCAGGAGCGCTATTAATTCCAAACATTAATATCGTGAATTTAAACAATCCTAAATGAGTGGATATAGTTCTGAATTCTTGACTTTCCTCATCTAGTTCTAATTGTAGGTAGGCTTGCCGCAAGTCAATCTTGGAAAAAATTATTCCACCAGCCATTTGTGAAAACAACCATTCTATCCGTGGCATGGGATATATATCTACCACTAGCTGCGGATTAATTGTTGCCTTATAATCACCACAAATCCTAATTTCCCCGTTACCTTTTACTATGGGAACAATTGGTGATGCAAACTTACTATAATTTACCGGAACTAAAATACCTTCCGATTGTAAACGGTTTAATTCCGATTCAACCTTTGCTTTTAAAGCAAACGGTATATTTCTCGGATTGCAGAATTTTGGTTCCGCATTCTCTTTTAGTTTCAGATGTATTTTATTTTTATTGAATCTCCGGGAATTTTCGAATTAATTTATCTACTTCACTTCTATCATTCTCAACTACATTTTGAGAAAAAATTTCACTTCCCTCCTGGGATGAAGTAGATTGTAACCCCGTAAATCCAATATTAAACTTTTTGATAAAGTCACGACCTAGAACAGTAGTTGTTCCATTTTTTACTACGCAAAATTCTAACATTTCCCTATAACCGTTATAATCAACTGTTAATAAAATACAACCCAATAAATTTAACTTACAGTTAGCGTAACCCGTCAAGGTTAAATCCTTTGGTTTAAAATCCAACTTATTGAAGTGTTTAACATAATCTATCTCTTTTAAAATCGAGACTGCTGCACCTGTATCCAGTAAACCATTTAGTTCAACATTATTCACTAAGATTTTGCACAAAATTGGCTCACAATGCACTTCATTTATACACAACAGTTCCTGCGTATTTACAAACACTGAAGAAATATTTTTATACTTTAAACCGCGACATATTTTACTTATGTGACCTTTGCCTTTGCATTTATAACAAATCACGTTTTTAAATTTACAATTAACTGATTCGTGATAATTACCACAATGTTTACACTTCGTTCGGTCTAATGATTTCGGTCTGAACGATGTAACATTCTTGTCCGTAGGTCTATAAAAATGTCTACCCGCCGTATTTTTTTTTTGTGACAAATCGATCTGTCTATTTTTAGAAATCATATCTACACTTTCCGTTTTAATTTGCTTATTAATTACATCGAACGAATCCATTGCAATAGCACACTCTAAAACCTTTTTTAATGAAAAGTTTTCAGCCTCGACAAATAATTTTTCTTTAGTACGACCAATTCGAAGACCGGTGATAAAAACGTCTTTTAAATTATGTTCAAGTCTGTCTTCGAATTTGCAAAATCTAACTAGATTTCGTAAACGCGCTATGAAGTCATTAACAGATTCTGAAACCTTTTGTTTCGTAGCGAAAAAAATTTCACGTTCCTTGAACACATTTCTTTTAGTACCTATATGATTTTCGAGTAATAACAATAAATTTTCTACCGTGAAATCTGTAATTTTTTTTGGAAAACACAAATTTATTAATAAATTTATTGTCTCTGTGTGCAAATGGGATATAAAAACCGCTCTCTTTTTTACATCCGACGTTATTTTATCATCATTGACTAGGATGAACTGCTCGTACTGTAAGACGAATGTCTCCAGCTGGTCTCTCAAATGACAAAACCTGGGCAGTTCTCCTCCTTCCATCTTCACACATATGCAATGAATGAAAAAAAACAGAAAATTTTACAAACAGCACTCAACTCACGACTCTGATGTCTTGATGCTGTCCGATCTCGCCCTTCCGCGAACCGTCTTCTGCTCCTGAACCCTGGTCGTATTTCTAAGCGCCTTCCTTGAGGTCTGCGCCCGGTTCCTGGTCTTCTCTTGAAGACCCAGACTTCTGAATCCACGCCTTACGCGAATGCTCCTCCAGGTTCTCGGCACTGAATCACCATATATAGGATGCTGCTGCTATTGCTACCTCCTTGCTCCGCAATGATGTGGAGTCGTGATCTGACCCGATCACTCGTTGACCCCTGTAGCTTCAATCTTGGTCTTTTTCGGCTGCCCAAATGTGAGAATTAGGCTGCTCCGTGGTTCCTTTTTTCGGCTGCGCCAAATGTGATAATTTGGCTGCTCCGTGGTTCCTTTTTTCGGCTGCGCCAAATGTGATGACCGTGGCCGGTTTCACATTGAGTTCTGGACTCCTGTGTAAGGATCCAGATTCCTTTGGGGTGGTACTCCAATAATAAATCGTAGGTAGACGATAACGTTTATTAAGAGATTATGTACAGGGTTCCTTCTTAGGAAGTCTGAAGGCAAAGAGGACGAATGGACAACAAACAAACCTTTTATGCCTTACTCATGCTGTCTCACTCATGCACGCATGTCTCTTTCATACCGCAAGACATACGTTCATCACAATAGGCAATCAATTTCTGCATGGTCTTGAGTGAGCCCGGGCCCAGCGCTCATATTTAGGAATGGCGCTTGGTGCTGGTAGTGTAATACAGCATAGGTAGTGCAGTGCACTGAGTGCGAGGTATTAATGTGTTCTGGTGTGCTAGCACGGTCGCTCGAAATGAAGTTAACGACCGATTGTCGGTAACTTCTCATCGTTCAATAGGACATCTGCAGATCTCAAACGTACAAACGACAGTTGATATCGAATATATTAAGGACACTTAGTCATTGTGAACTGTCACCTATTCGTTTGCGATCTGCAGCTGTCGTAGGGAACGATGAGAAGTTACCGATAGTTATCCTATCGATCGTTATAGAGCAAGCATGCTAGGGCCTCTGGTCTTCACATTTGTATTTTATTTATTTTTTCTTCTCGTTTCCTTTAACATCATAAAATTAGATTAAATTCCTGCCAATTTTTATTAATGAATTCATTAATAAAAAATTAAGTAAGCATAATAAGTAAAAATACACATAGTAGTAAGTAAAAATACACACATACCAAGGTAATAATTTTTAAAAAAATTACCTTATATTTATTTCATAATAAAGATATTATTCTTCAACAAACAAATTGTTAATGAAGAGTTTTAATTTATTTCTTAAATTTATATGAATAAATGATTTTGTAAATTTTTCCGGTGAAGCTATTAATTAGCTTTTCAATAAAATCGGAGAATAAAATATTTTGTAGCAAACATCTTCCTACTTGATTTGGGAGATTGCCTCCGATTCATTGAAAACACCGAACGGATAATCCCTAGAAATGCGATTTCTACCGATTCGAACGAAGTCATCACATGAATTTTTCGGCCCCGGATAAGACAATGGACACTAGAAATGCGTTCCACATAGATTTAAATGTAAACCAATGTCAGCACTGACTTAGGGCCAGTATATCAGTTGGTCTAAAGCTCGGCTTTGACGGTATGTGGAGCTCAGCATGGCTTAGCATACAATCCGTATATCAGTCGTAATACTAGAGTTGACCAATTATAAACGTTTAGTCTATGATAATTTTAGGCATTTCTATGCCGAACCAATCTATTTATGTAAGTATCTATGGACTCTATGGTTATTATCAAACAACCAAACGTCAAACGATGTCTAAATCGTCATCACTCGAAGAAAGTACAAATTTCATGTTGATAGGTAAACTCATTTCTCCAATGTAATTTATTCCGTCCATACGTAGCAGTATCGAAATCAAAGCAATGTGAAATCTGACAGATGACAGATGTGTTTTGCCAATAGCGCTATAGCGTCTAGCAAAGGAACTATTCTGCGGCTTACCACGACTTAGGCGGTGGATTTCGGCGGTTAAAGTTGAGCGAGGAATGTGCTACTTAGCAAAGACTGATATACCGGCCCTTAGTACTTTAGATACCCCAGTAACGATTTATTCAAAGAGATAGGAGTTCTGGATGTGAGGCAACTATTCATAAGAAAAGTTATATTATACACACAAAAATATCGTCACCTCTTCCCCTCCGTAGAACATTATCACGACACCCGACATGCAGGGAGGAATCCAATAGTTCCACTTACTACTGTGACATCCCTTGCACAAAGACAATATTCTTACTTAGGTCCGAAAATGTTCAACCTTATACCCGGTTCTTGGAAATTGAAAAGTGCAAGCGTCCTGCGTAAATTAGTCAATGATTGGATTCTGTACTTAGGGAGAGTCGAAAGTGAGCGTATGCTGTTTAACTGATAAACAAAATCACCCAACTTTCCTGATCACTAGACCAAAATTCCCACCACACTCCATTGAGTTCTGATAATGCTTTGCAATTTTTCGACATCCTTTTTGATGTTTTTATATCTGTTTATGGTTTTGCGCCCCTGAAGACTGCTTTGCCCCGAGTAGGACACCGCTGTAAGGCGTATCATATGCACATCACACACTAACAAGGCTAGCTGTGCGAAACTTGGTACCTTACAGCGGTGATGATTTATTATAAATAAACAATACATAACACAACATGTATGACGTACAAAGTAATACGCTAATTTCACAATACCGTAACCAAATTAGCATTAAATGAGGTATTATATATATGTATATTCATAGTATTTATTTATATTTCTACCTATATTTATAGTTATTGTTTTTATATTTTAGCAGGATTAGTTCAAGCCATTAGCGCGGTGTATATTGGTATTGTCGTATGAACTGAAAACATGTTTTAAATCAGTGAAAATAATCATGATTGTACATAATTTATTACACATCGTAGTTACAACGCTTAGGAAAAAAATCATATATATTATTGCATACTTAAATTATATCTAATATTGTAAATTTTAATGTACTATGTATTATAAGCTCACACTTCTAAACCCGTAACCTAAAATAACTTCATATTTTTATGCTGTAAAATTTTTATAATTCCTACATCATGTTATCACGTACCTGGTTTATACTTTTCAATACAGAGTTTTGGTTTCAGATAAAAATAATATATTTTTTTTGTTTTTTATGGTTTTCAGTTTTTTGTTATGTAATTATGTACATTTATTAAGGACTAATAATATGAACTAAAACCTGTCAATTTGTCTGTCCTAGAACGGGAAACTTTCCTAGTTGGACAGGCAAAGCTTTCTTATATGTAAAATGTACTTTTTTTGTATCCTTCTATAATAAATAAAATAAATAAAAGATTCTATCCATCTGAGATCGTGCTCTGTGTCTCTTAGCTGAACTCAAGAACGAGTGGTAGAAACCACCCGATCTCATGTGACAAATGACAAATATCGACTGTATTCAATAGTTAGGACCGCATTTGGCGTGTTTCCCGACTATGCACTGGTGCCGAAGGAATCAATGACGTTAGTTCCTCGGAGAATCTTGCTTTGAAACAATAGAATCAGTTAAATACCCATCCGAGGTCTGTATTCCAAAAATTGCAATCTGTTTGAAAAGATAGGAAAATCTGTCAAGTGTACAGAGTTGAAGGTTTTTCAGATATTTATGGGCTCCAGACCAAAGGTGGCTGCCAAATTCAACCGTGTGGCGCAATTACGATTTATAAAGGGTTTGCAATTGGCTACTATTTAAAAATGTGGTTCGCTACGTTTGGTGACTTAGCAGGGGTGCCCGGGTTCATGGGGGGGGTGAGGTTTGTCCGGGTCTTGGCCCATCGGTTCGCCAGCTGCGTGGCAGGCCGGATCGGGAGACCTTGGAACATCGCCTAATACCGCAGTGGAAGGGATCGATTTATATATCACTCCTGGAGACCCTGACCTCCAGTTTCCTACTTACATCTCATTTTTCCTTCCCAGAACTTCATCTCCTTCCTTTCCTCAAAATACCTTCCACACATCATCTCCAAAGTTGACATATAGGGGAATTATTTTCCTCAGGGAATTGAGCTTATCTCGGGCTCACGGACACGCCTACAATTCATATCTTTCGGTTTATTTCTTCATTGTCTGAAAATATCCCCTCGAACGTTTGATCGAGGATTCTGATTGAATATTTGTTTATTTTGGAGAACTCGATACGATGTTTTCTGTGTAAATAATGTCTCGTAATATGTTTTTTACATGAAAACATTGGATACAAAACAGGAAAGATCGAAAAAAGTTCCATCTTTAAAAATGGCCTGCAAAAGTAAGCCATATTGACGCACATTTTAAATTTAGAAAGAAAATAATTATTTGATAAAACAATACATTTCAATAAAATACATATATATATTTTTTTTATAAATGATCAATTTACAATAACCATTAAAATTTTTTTTTTTTTTTTTTCATGTTAACAATATACCTGCAAAGCTACTTCAAGTAGTATAAATTTCTATTACAACACATAAATACTTGTCACACTTAGACATAACAACGCAAACACCTCAGCACAGGTTCTCCTAGTGAGGTGTTCACGAAACATACAACATTACCCACCCACAGTTTCACCTTCTCAAACCTACCTTACACACAACGTAATAAAAAGTTCAAAATTATAATGCACAAATTTTAATAATTATGTGAACACTGTAATATTATATTTTATTTGTTTATTTACTAGCTGACCCGGCAAACTTCGTACCGCCTCAGAATCAATCCTAAATGTTGTGTTTAATTTATTAGCTGTTCGAATTGATTCAAATTATGTCGACCAACGCACATTTTTTTTTTTTTTTTTAAAAGAAAGACAAACATTCCCGGGTTACGAATAACCCAACAACATTTGAAAATCTCCTACTACCACCACACTAAGCGGAAGATGGTGCTTGTGTTGTGATGGAGGACTTAGCCGGCTGAGGAATCGAACACGGAACGCCTGGGTGGGACCCAAACGCAATGCCCACTCAACCACTGACCGGTATTTGAAAAGCCGTTCCATACAAAATATATGAAATAAATTATTTTCTTCATAATTAATTTTCCCGTGATTTTTTCCGATGTTTTAATAGTTATTTTATTAATCGGGACGGAGACAAATCCAACAAATCAATGATCATAAAAATCGGTCCAGCCGTTCTTGAGTTATAAATGGTGTAACTAACCCGACTTTGTTTTATATATTAACATTTTATTTTGTAGAAACAAACAGTACATTGGTTACAGAATGATGAGACAGTTTACAGATATTAAATAATATTTCATGGTGGGTACCTTTGATATATTTCTTTCAAATGTCTTATTGTGGAATGTATAATTAGTAACTACCGGGTGATGTTCGTAGTGTATGTGTGTATATATGTGTGAGTATGTGTGAGAAGTGGTGATCTGTGAAGGGATGTGTATGCGCATTAAACAGTTTATATCTTTGACATGATGCTCCTTTTAAATTTGGGCAGTGAATCCGAGAAAATGTAAGTGTCAAAATGGCAAAGTATGCTCCAAAAATTATTATTTACACGTTTGTTTCTGTAACGCCGTTCATCCATGGAGCTACTTTCAAGCGACGCGATCGCCGCTCGTCGGTACCTTCCAAACTATTATGAGTATTTGTAAAAGCCGAAAAGTAGAAAATAGTATGACAGGTAGTGGGTAGCGGATATTGAATCGCTTGTAAGTAGCTGCGTGAACGAAGGGCGTTATTTTACGTGTTATATGTATGAATAAATTCACAGTGTTTCTTATGCTACTTAATCTCTGGAGCGACAGAGCAATTAAAATATTTTTTCTCGGATTGCTAAAGGAAACTTTTCTGCCCACATTAAAAAAATCATACCTTCGAATTCGAATATGGAGACGTACAAACTGATTATAGTTCTATGTAGCCAATGAATTCCCCTATCTTTTGTCTATTATCACATATTTGTATGATTTATAAAAAAAATATAATTAAATCTTTAACATTAAAACATTTTAAAGAATCTAGAGAATATTTATTTTGTTAAAGCCGTTCTAATAAAAAATTTTTTTTGAAAATTTGCCACATTTTGGCAACAAAGCAATCTGAGGTTATGGAAATAGTGCCATAATGTGGCAAAAAGCGCTCGAGTGGTTAAGTTGTTGAAGAAAGGTTATTGCTCAATTGTAAATGAGTCGTGTTTTATTAAACATTTTTTCCAATTCTCGCTCGAATTTTTTCGTTTTTAATATTAGTGCGCTCGCTCCAACATTAGTATTGTCGTATCTTCTTATTATTTTTGGGCGGGTACTACTGACCCTTAAAACACCTAACTAAATCTACCTATCCAATATATTCCCAAAATATCTTTGCAAAGTTCTAAATGATTTCACGTGTAATCTGCAAATGTCGTTATTTTTGATCAGTTAATATAAGTTTTATCGAAGGCAATATATTTCACTTGAAAGCTAACTTGTCAAAATATCGATGTTGTTTATTATATTTCTGTATCAAACTCAGAATACAAAATTAAATCAATGTAATTGACTCCATTTTGTATCAATTTCCAAACTAATTAATTCGACGGATAACAAACCTGACTTTATTTTACCTGATTGAACGATAAATGTATTACGGATTGATTTCATTCGTATCTTAAATAATAATTAATTCCAATAACGAGCTTTGATGATTTTAGAAATTTATTTATTTATCCTGGGTTCAAACAAACTCGGTTAAAAGCGGACACAAGAGACCCAAAGGGAGCCACAAGTGATACATACTATAATTAGCTCAAGTTATTTTTTAGCGATAGCACTTTTTTTCTGAGTCCGTATAACTTATCGACGAAATGTCTACTTCAGCATATTATATCAACAAATTCCATGTATTAGATATTCGACAAATTTACACAAAAACTATCTTAACTCATCTGTTTAAAAATAAAACGCATATATTTTATGAAAATACTCAAAATACTGTAAACACACAAAACCAAAGAAATCAGACAAACACCTAAAACTAACACAACATTTGGTCAAAAAAAAATTACAATAACCTACCTGACAAAACAAGACAATCGAATAATATTAACAAATATAAAATCCTGATCAAACAATGGATCATCGAAAAAGGTCGTGCAATAATTAGTCACCTCACCCAAATATAATCCTCTATCTCATTATTGTTACCACTACCTACCAACCTGAAAATTTTGTCAAATATTTTTGCTTTATTTAATATTTAAAAAATATTTGTAAATTAGTCTGTCTCGACACAGAATTTCCATGTGAGACAGGCAAGGCCAAGAAAAATATATTTAAACCTTTCTATATAGATGCACATAATAAATAAATAAATAAAATATATATACAATAAAATATATAAATTTGTTTTAGACCACTTTAAATTGTAATCACACTATACCGGTTTCGGAAAAACCCTTCCTTCGTCAGGAGAATATTAAAACTAACCTATGATACAAAATATTGATAGACATATACCATATATTTAGGTGCTGGAGTGGGAGGTCAAAGGGGGACGGGGGAGGTAATTACGGGAATTCCAGCAATAACAGAGCGGTTTATTGGAAACATATCTAGAATGGGACTAAACGATAAATTAATTTGGTTATTCAATATATTAGCGTTATTATTTTGGGATTTTTTAATTTCAAGTGCTTCCAAATTATCTAATTTTTTGCTTTTACGGTGAAGAATTTTAACCCCTGTATCCTTATTAAAAGTATGATTGGTGGAAATAAGATGATTGGCAAACTCCGAAAAAATAATTATTATTTAAACATCTTAAATGTTCCGTGATTCTAATATTTACATTTCTGGTTGTCTCACCTATGTAGAACGATGGACAATCATTGCAACATAGTTGGTAAATGCCTGAGTGGCTTAATTTATGATCTCTAGCTTTAGTATTTTTTTAATAATTTACCTAAGTTGTTGTCAGTATAGAACGCGGGTTTAATACAGGGAGGCAATTTTGTTGTGCTAAGTGAAGAAAAATTGGATATATATAAGATCCTACGCCATTGAAAGGGATTTGTGATTTTATTATTAGTTTCAGGTGTACCAAATAAAAACACAAATTAATATATTTTACTTAAAACAAATTTATATATTTTATTGTAAATTATGGCGAGCCACAGAGGTAATGCTTATTATGAACATGTAAAATAAATATCTTAGTCAGAGGGCTAAAATAGGACACATTATAATTTGTAAAGGTATTGGAGGTGAAACATGGTGGCAGCGATTTAAACAATTGTAATTAGGAACATTTATTTCGATATTGCTGACACATAATGTATTATCAAGAAGACAATTTTGATAATACATTCAGACAACACAGGAGATCCCAGTGAGGGAATCATTATCCCTACCTGTAATAAAAAATAAGATATTATTGAACAGATATTATTATTATTGGTATTAAGCGTGACTGCCTAAGGATAAAACATATAGATATTTCACTGTGAAGTTTATGCAAACGCTGGCGCTGTATCTACTCGGAGAGTTTCTATGCTTAAAATTTAATAATCTTACTAATATTATAAACGCGAAAGTTCGTATGGATGTACGTATGTTTGTTACTCTTTCACGCAAAAACTACGGAATGGATTTTAATGAAACTTTACAATAATATAGCTCATACATCAGAATAACATATAGGCTATAATTTATAAAGCTAGCTATTTATTTTCAATATATTGAAAATAATAATTATTGCTTAATAGAAAATGTCAAAATTTGAGAATGAAATTTTGCAAAACAATGATTGTTAAATCAAAATTCTATTTTGGAAAATATTTAAATTAGTGAATTTATTTGAATTACTAGCCCAATACTTTGAATCGAATCAAGAGTTATACATATTTTAAATATAGTTTAAGATTTTTTTTATATAAACATAGATGGGATCTAGGAAAAGAATAGTTTACTCGAAGTACTAACCCCACGCAGACGAAGTCGCGGGCAGAAGCTAGTACTTTATAAAAGAAAATTACAGTGAAACTCGAACATATCTAGAGAGAATTTTTTTATTTTTCGTATCGGAAAACATTTTTATGACAGTAATAATAAACCACACACGGTTAATTTCCGTGGCGCCTTTTGTGGATGATACGAGTTTAACGTGTCGCCCAGAATTCATTTGGTATTTTAATGCTCGGGTCCCGTTCAAAGGGATGTGAAATATTCAGAAAATTTTATAAAGTAGGGAGTTGATGCTATTCAAACGAGAGCTTGGAGCTTTTTCTGCGAACAAGCTGTGTTGACAGTTACGTTTTTTTATTTATTTATTTATTTATTTATTAGGAAAAGTTGACAGCAAATCTGAGATTATACAATGATATATTAATAAGATAGTTAATTATGCCAATTATGAACTTTCCACTGATAATAATAAATGATAAAGTGTGACATTGTAGGGTTGTTTTCTTAATTAAATTATTTTCTAGTTACAATATGTGAAAAGGAGTTACTAGTTACAATATGAAAAAAAAGGGGGAGGAGGAAACATGGGATTGGGATGAAGAGGCAAAGGGCGGGGATATATAGGGAGTGAATTTCTACTTAGAGTCATGTTGCTTAGTGAATTTTTCGTTTTATGTCGCGTAAAGTCGAGCTAAAAATGTCAATGTGGTAATAATTTAAGTTAAATGAATGTGTGGATCTATAGATAAATGAGTTTTGTTTGGAGTTGGTCTTGCAAAGAGGGAGATTAAAAGTAAGCGACTGTCTGCTGTTGCGATATGGAACATGGAATGATAGGCGTTGGAGAAGATCGGGGCTATCGATTAAGTTGTGTATGATTTTAAATAACATTACCGAATCTGCTATATTTCTTCGGCAAGTCAACGTCTGTATATTGAAGAACTTTGCAGAGTCTTCACTACTGACATGCGATCGGAAAGAGCGGAAGTTAAGGTACCTTAAAAATCTATTTTGAACACTTTCAATTCTATTTTTATGTATTGTATAGCCTGGGTTCCACACTTGTGATGCATATTCAAGGATACTACGAACGTATGAGTAATATAGTATTTTGAAAGTAGCAAGATCTTTGAATTGTTTGCAGGAACGGATTACGAAACCCAGCATAGAGGATGCTTTAGTGACTATGTGGTCGATATGATTATTGAAATTTAGTTTACTATCAAGTATAACCCCAAGGTCCCTAATTTCAGATTTGGTGGATAAAGGTTGATGATTAATTGAGTATTCGTGGATAATTTTTTTTTTGTTTCTAGTGAAGCGTACGACAAAGCACTTGGATGTATTTAATTCCAGACCATGGGCGTTACAGTACGTGTTTAAACGTTCCAAATCCTCTTGTAGTTTCTGACAATCCTCGGTAGACTTTATGGGTGAGAAGATTTTCATGTCATCTGCATACAGGATGGTCTGGGAGTTTAAAAAGCAGTTACCAATATCATTGATATAGATATTAAATAATAATGGTCCTAACAGGCTGCCTTGAGGAACTCCCGATGTTACAGCAACAGAATCGGATTTAAATCCAGCAACCACTACCAATTGACTACGGTTGGAGATATAAGAAGAGAGCCAACGATAAAGATTGCCATGAATACCAACCTTTAAAAGCTTTTTCAGCAAGGTTAAGTGATCTACCTTGTCAAACGCTTTACTGTAGTCGGTATAGACTGTGTCCACTTGTATTCTGTTATCCAAATTATCTTGGAGGTATTCTGTGAAAGTTAAAAGATTTGTGGTTGTAGATTTCCCACTAATGAAACCGTGTTGTGTCGCATTCAGGCTGGGCTTAAGAGCAGCATATAGTTGATCATAGACTATTTTTTCAAGGATTTTGTTAAATATACAAAGTTTGGAGATTGGCCTGTAGTTTTTAACGTCGGTTTTTTTACCATTCTTGAAGATAGGAGACACATATGCAGATTTCCATATAATAGGGACAGTGCAGTCAGTTAGGGAACGATTGAAAATTAAAGAAAGGGGTAAGGCTAGGTTGTGTGCACATTGTTTGATAAAGATTGAAGGTATTTCGTCAGGACCTGCACCCTTGTTAGTATCAATTTCCTTAAGATATTTTAATACAATTTCCCGTGTCACTTCAATATTGCTTATATTGGATGTATGGTTCCCGACGTCAGTTGGATCAAGGGTAAGTGGATTGGAGGGCTTACTGAAGACTGAACTGAAATATTTTGAAAATAAGTTTGCAATTTCTGTTCCATTATTGGCTTTCTCCTCTCCAAAATACATACATTTTGGGATACCTTGGGATGTGTTAGAGGATTTGACGTGGCTCCAGAAGTTTTTCGGGTTTGAGGATATATTGTTTTCGATATTACTTAAGTAACGGGATTTGCTTTTCCGACATAAGTCTTTGTGCCGTTTACGAAGGAGAGAAAATGCGTCATAGTCAGCCTGGTTTTTGTATTTTTTATATTTGCTAAAATATTTAGATTTTTCCTTAGTTACCTTAATAAGGGCAGCATTGTACCAAGGGGGATATTTCAAATTCCATAAAAATTTATGAGGAATATGAAGATTTATGAGGTATTTCAAAAACGTATAGAAACTGTCAAGCGCTGGTTCTATTTTAGAGGTAGAGAACATGGAAGCCCAATCAGCTTGTTCAAGGGCGAAATTAATTGAATCGTAGTCTCCACGATTATACAGAAAAACTTTCCTTTTCGCATTTGTCAATGAAGGGGATTCCTGAAATGGCACACTAATGGACAGAGCTCTATGATGTGCATCTTCGGGAACTAGCGGGTCATCATTAGATTCGACGGAGATTTGTAGATTTGAGAGAATCAGATCTAGGATGTGGTCGCTTGAGTTTAGTTCACCGTTGTATTGAGAAAGATTCAGAAAATGCATACAGTCTACAAAATGATTACTAACATGAGTGGAGTAATTACTAGCTGCATAGCGAGCGGAGAGCGTATTTTGGATCCATGAGATTTCAGCAAGATTAAAGTCACCTAAGATAATAAAGGAATCCGTGGGGTTATTTGATACAACGTCTGATAACATGTTCAGGAAATTTTCAATTAAGTATTGATGTTGAGTCCCTCCGGGGATGTACACGCAACATATATGGACCAAGCGGTGAGGTGTAATATTAGTGCGAATGGTGACCCAAAGGTCTTCAGCACAAGAATTCCATTCAGGTCGGGCGACGCTGATCAGCGCTTGTTTAACAGCCAACACTATACCACCGCCAAGACACTGACCGGTGGCAGCGTAATCACGGTCTCTACGGTATACATAGTAACGAGGGTCAAAAATTTCTTCGTCCCTGATGCCTTTGGTGAGCCATGATTCTGTAAGGGCGATTATATCGTAATCGTTTGAAAGGGTATTTTGAAAGATCGTCGTTGTTTTGGTTCGAAGACCTCTAACCAGCGCCGGATCTGCCATACGTTCAAAAACGTGCAAAAAACCTGGCGCCCACTACGAAGGGGCGCCGTGATAAAATAAATATTGTTTTAAAATTCAATTAAAATATTCCCCGAATCGTTTAAAAATTACTCGTAATACGGAATTATTAGTTCGCGCTAGCAACACTCACTTTCCATATGCGTGAACCTAATGCGCGCGCATCGATGGTTAAAATTTAACGAAATACGGATTTGACTTACGTCAAGGAATTTTTTTCCAAATACAATATATTTCATACGAACGTAGGACCTATTTTTCCTTGTTGCTCTTACGACCATTGTATCGTTCGAAATTCAACAAACATTGTGATTGGTTCATTGATCGCTTCTCGTACGTATCTCCCTTCGTTGATTACAAGTTGCTCTTTGATGATAGTTCGTCGCTTTCGCCGCGTTATTGGTTTATTTATGTTGCCATTCGCGCGCGATTTGGCACCATATTAAACAAACTGATCAGAATATTATTATTTCTGAACTAAACTGCCTCCTGTTTTATATTATATATGATATTCTTATGTTATTTTGTCCAGTGTCATAGATAGCTACCGCCAGGTCACTTGGAAAAGTTACTCTTGATTCTTGTTGGCGGGATATTAATTTTTTTTAAACTTATTGCATAAATTTTTATTTTATTTTTTTATATGTGTATAAGTTTTTTATCTGAATTTTAAATAAAATTTGGGGGGGGGGGGGCGCCATCGGTACTTCCTGCACAGGGCGCCAGATTTCGTAGAACCGGCGCTGCCTCTAACATTCTGATAATATATTGCTAAAGACATTGGGGAGTATTCGAATAAATATTAGTGAATAAGCAGTAAGTTATACGTATAAATGATAACTTCAATAAGTGAATTCGGTTGTAGTGGTCATTCAATTTAACATAGTAAGTATATCTAACACAGTAATTTCTTGGTGTGAGTGCATAAAATAGTTTCAAATAAAAATAATATATAAGTCTTATAATATGCATCTCTGTCCCGGCTAATGATAATATTATTCTGATGTTGATATAAACGGATAGATGTAGGTATCCATATTTGAGGTAGGGACCGTTAATAGTATTATTCAGTTCGTATTTTGGTGAGATGTTTGTTGACAAATGAGTGTAAGGTAAGTAAGTACACAAGGATTAGGTTTTTTTATTACTGTCTTTTTAGCGTGAGTTTAGAGAGCCAATATGATACAAGATTTTCATAATTATTTTCTATTTATTTACATTACAAGTACCTAAATATTTTTTATATAAATAATTACTCTACTTCTATTGCAAACAGTTAGCAATTTATTTATGTCTGTATTTATGCAACTAAATCACATAGGTAATATATTGTAGATAACAGTTTATTTTCTGTACCTAAAATAGCCGATGGAACCTTTTTACTGCGAAACTTTAGAATGTAGTCAGTTCGAAAATGTTCCATGTATTTTTTTCTTTGTTTATAACCGCTTTATAATTATGGGTTATTTCAAATAAATATTTTAGTACTTTCTAAGTATTGCTCAATCACAGAACAATATATTATTTAGGTTATTAAACTGATTACTTTTGATAAAACTATCAAAATTACGAAATAAAAATTGCATTGGTTTGTGACTAATACAACATGGATAATTAAAAATTCTAATTAATTTTTAAATAATATTGGCCTACATTCTTCGTCAAAATTAAGAAATATAAAATAAATAAAAAAAAAACTATAAAAAGCATTCCTTTCGGTCGAAATTAAAAAAAGTTCTCAGGCATATTTTGTCAAAAGTTCAAAATATCTCCGCTTTGCTAAAAAACCCAAATAAATGGAATATTTCTGTACGTATCCGAAAACTAAAATCTGTCTTCGATAGGTGATAAAATACGTTTTCAAATTTTTGATTCATTTCGTCCATCAATTCTATACATACTGATCTCTAGTTTCCTACCCACCCCTCGTACGTTTTTCCTTTCCAGAAGTTCCTTTTCCTTTATTTCTTTAAAAATACCCTCTTTATAGTATCCCAAAGATATGGGAAATTATTTTCCTCAAAGCCTCCTTTGTAGAGCTAATAAAAAAAAACTCGCGTCACGATGTCTGTTTGAGATAAACGACAAAACTAATTAACCGATTTTGATGAAATTTTGCTTTCTATGTGTAATTTAGTCCAATTTAAAAGATAGGATAGTTTATATCTCAATTTTTTACCTACATACATATTTATAAATGCAAATGTTTGTTATAAATCAATGCTTTGTAATTATTTATCAGTTCCATAAGTTTCTAACAGATGGCGGTGTGAGTTAATTTATTGACACAATATTTGGTTATCTAGGTTAGGTAACCATCCAGTAGACGGCGTTGTGTTTTGTTAGCCACAGCAACGCGTGGCTGGGTCAGCTAGTATTTATATAAATATAGATCGAAGTCTAAGGAAGGGAAGAATCGAGAATATCGAGGAATCGGATGGAGCAAATTATTGTCGTATCGGAGTCACTGGTCCGGAAGAACGTCCATTCTCCCATTGATGCTGCGAAATACTGCAATTTCTAAAAAAAGATTTCTCAGAAAATAGTGTAGAATGCAGCTCCGGATATTCAGTAGACATGAAATAGTAACCTTAGCATGCTCAGTACATCAATCTTCCACTTGATAGTCAGACATCTTCAAATACTATGTTTCGGGCTAATGAGGAATGTAAAATTCGAATGCTCACCATAAATCAAATATTATTTTCATGGGTCTGTTTTCATATATTAGACATGTTAAAGAGCGATTGACCAGCGGCTGAGAATAAAAGTTTAAAAATGCTTGCAACTGTACAAGAAGGTTCCAATGAGAAAGATCGATTATTCCCCGTATCAATTTTTTAAAGTTAAAAATTTAATATAGATTTATTTCATTAAAAACTTGCGCTAATATATACCTACGTTCAAGTTAGTAATAAAAATGCTAAAAACACACGATGATAAATTATTAAATATCGTGTACTTCTTGTAAGTATTTTTTGATCATAAGTATTTACGATTTTTCAATAGTGACTAAACACAATAAGTGTGTTAAAAAAATTTAAATATTTTAGTTTGTAAGACCTTGAATAAATAGAAGAACTGAGGTATTTTTGTCACAAAACACGTTCTCAGATTTATTTTTTAATGATTTTTGTTAACTAAAATTAAAATTCTGAAAACTGTGTTTACAAGATTATGATATTGATTTATTTTGTTGTATGATTATATGATATGAAATTTGTGTTGTTTAATGGAATCTATCGTTTGAAAATTGAACAAATCTGCCAACGACCAACGGTATAACCTTAGTATATTAAACATAAACTTAGTTTTTCAAAATTTTAAAACTGCGTGTACCAGATAAAATAACAATCTTTCAAAATCAATATTTTGTTGTAAAAAAGAGTCAATACGTCTAGAATTAGATTTAAAAGGGACTAATTTCCGAACACTGGAAGGCATAACGATCCGGTACGCGTATTTTCAAAACTTATAACGGTTCACACAAGGCGGTGACTAAAATGGGATAAGGTTTAGACACCAACGCGCTTCTAACAACAATTAACCCCTAAAAAAATTGGCGTATTTTGTCAGAGGCTAAAAATATTCCCGCTTTGCAATAAAATCCAAATAAATGGAACATTTGTTAACGTATTCGAAAACTAAAAACTGTTTTCGAAAGGTGATGAAATAGGCTTTCAAATTTCTATATTAAAAATTACTATGTATTTTTTTAAATACAATTTTATTTTGCGAAAACCTTAAAAAGTTTTAAAAATGGCTCACTTTACTTTTTTTTCTAACTAAAATTACTGATAATGAAAAAACATAAAACACATACTTATTTCATTAGATAAATGAATTATAAACCTTACTGTCACCTCACTTTTTTTCGTTTCATGTAAAAAAAATTCTTAAAAAATTCACAATGTTCCATAATTTTTTTTTCAAATTGCTATCGGAAATATTGGTTTCAGAAAGGGGTAGATTTTAATTTTTTTGTGGTTTTCTTTTAGATTTGAATATATAGTTTGTTGTATTATCTTTCCAATACCGTTTAGATCACATTTCTGACTATGATAGTAAGGGAAAAACAACGATTTCTGTGAGACCTATGTGAGCTGGGACAAATATGGTCTCCTGTGATTAAACGGGTTAAGCACTCAACAACTAAACATTCATCCCTTTGTACAGTAGACTATTCTGTTCTATTCGCTTTATCTTTTTTTGGTAGACTGATTTCATTGCACGACTTTGTGTTATATCTGTGTTCATGATGTATATAATTTTATTTGAGAAGTATTTTGGTAATCGGTTGTTTACTATTTTATGAAAATCGTACTAGACCTAAACATGTATTTGTATGCCCCAAACTAGACACTTCTTTTGCTCAACACCATTAAACACATCAAGGAAAATACTTCTTTAATAAACTACCAATAGAAATCAGAAACATTAATAACAAAGTGCACCTGTTGAACTCTATCAAAAAATATTTTAAAGAAACCATCAACAGGAAGATTGCTTCCTCAATTTTCGCATAAAATCACTTATAATAGTTTTACTTGTTTTTTTTCTTACTGAATATATAGATGTTTATATATTTTAGTTACTGTATCATCTGTACATACGAGTATGTGAAACACGTGATTATACTAATTGAACATATATGAAATGGAAACTCTTCTTCCATCCACAAGCAAATGCTTTTAATGGAAGACCAGTATGAAAAGGACATCAAAATATGGCTAACTAAACATGAAGATGAGGAACTAATTAAAATTATTAAGTAACCCCAATGCAACCTACAGATAATGAACATAAATACTTTTTAAAACAACGCAAAATAATAAACATGAACACTTTTTGCTTTATTTAATTATATTTCGTGGAAACCAACAAAAACCAACAACAATGATGAGGAAATCATGATCAACACCATGCGACAACCTGCAGTCCACCTCGGAACAGGAATACCTAGTGAGGAGGACTGAGTATAAAATACTTCACTTTGTATTCTTAATTTACTTAATATTGTATTTTAATTTTAATTTGTATTGTCATTAAATAAAAAAAAAATAAAAAAAATACCAGTATGAAGCTACCAATTTTATGTCTACGATACTGTCGACATGGGTTGAGCCACGGTGCCCTTCTTGACAATATCAAGGAGGATACTGCGTTTCTACTTATGTCGGCAGAATATCTCTTAATCCTAAACATGCGAACACCTCAGCACAGGTTCTCCCAGTGAGGTGTTCACAAAATGCTACTATTAACCTTCTTACATACCTTTTTACATCATGTTACTGAATATTAACATTTTTTTTGTACTACTATGTAAACCATTGTAATTTTTTGTTAAATGTATATACAATCTAATGTACTTTTTTTCTCCTTTCTATTTTCTACTTTTTATTATAATTTTTCCAATATTTAACATGATTTATACTAATTCCATGTTTACACTAGACTTCATATTTCATACAATGTAACTATACTATATTGGTCACCATGATACAGGCAGCCGCCTAGTATGGTGATTTAATATATCAAATTTATGTAAATGTCACAATTATGTTACATGTATTAAATAAATAAATAAATAAAAGTATAGAAATAAATAAATAAAAATAAATGAACTGTACCATTTCTAAGTTAATATAAAAAAATATCATCGTGTTCAAGGTCAGTTTCCCCCCCAAGGCTAATTTCTTCGCCTTTGGAAATGGCGCATATAGGTCTCATAGAAAATATTGTATGTCCCATTGTATGTCATTGTGTGCAAAAAAGTGACCGACATTTAAAAAAAAAAAAAATTATGTTTGATTTCAAATAATTATGTTAAAAAAAATTTATGTTTTTTTCTGACAATAAAATTTGAACACGTATTTCATCACCTTTCGAAAACAGTTTTTTTGTTTTTAAATAGGTTCAGAAACTTTCAATTTATTTGGATTTTATTTCAAAGCGGAAATAATCTGACTGTATTCGGGATTTAGAAAGAAATAAGAACTGACACCTGATTTATCTAGATTCATTTGTCTATTGTTTATTAACATGAGGCGTACGCCCTTCCGAGTTGCAATGTAGTTAAATGTGCTCCAAAAAATATTTATATTTTAATTTTTTTTTTGTTAAATTTCGCGCTTACCGAAAAAAAAAATTCAATTTAACTCCACTTAATTTTTAATTTCCCGCTTTTCAAATACAAAAAATCCCAACATAATATTTTTGGGACATAACCTATAGAATTTTTTTTTTTAATTAGCTCCACACAGGAGGCCTTCAGGGAAAAATTCCCTCAGGACCTATGTCATCTTTGAATATGCTGTATGGGAGGTTTTTTAAGGGAAAGGAGGGAAAGGAAGTCCTGGGAAGGAAAAGGTTTCAGGGGTGGGTAGGAATCTAAGGATAAATATATCCAGGAGTGATTGACGCGTGAAGCCATCCCTCCCACTGCGGTGCAAGGCGATGGGTCCAGAGGGTCCAGCTGGAGAGATAAAAAGGTCTCCATCAACCAGTCCCTCCCGATCCGGCCAGCCACGCAGATGGTCGGCAGACGCATCCGCCCCAAGTCCCGGACAAACCTGACCCCATGAACCCGGGCACCCCTGCTAAGTCACCAAACGTAGCGAACCACTTGGGGTGACCTGTGGCAGAGGTGTTGGTCGTCCAATAAATGGTTCCCGGGGCGGCGGAATCCAAATCCGCCTCCCAAATTGAATGATAATATCGGCAATTTTTTTATTGGTTTCACCTTGAACCGAGCAAAGTTTTCCCTGCGGTTCTTCTTTTAGTGGCTTCGTATAGATTACAATTAATATATTAATTTCTTCTGCCAAAAAACACTCTATTTGGGGATGTCGTGATTTTTCGATTTTGGATTGTTCATAAATTTTATTAACAATATTGAAAAATATTGGGTTAGATATTAGGTCATCGTAGGACTACCATTAAATTAATTAAAAACAATCACTAATCCAAAAATTTGTACTTCAAAATATCAAACAATATTATATAATCTATTTTTTTATAAAATAAATCCTAACAACGGAAATAACTGAACAAACGCGGCTTCCCGGAAAACAACACAAAACTACTAAAATTTATTACACAAACCAAATAATGTAAGATATTTATCATTTGCCATTCAACGGAAAGAAATTCTGTCTTATATTCTTTGAATATCATCCCGTATTCGATCCAATTCAAAAATTTCCCGGGAAATTGATTGAATGTAAGACTGGTAGGTACTTACTACAGAACATACAATTCCTAGAAGTACCATCAACCTATTTTGAGTTGATCGAAAACTGATTTACCTTAAACTATTCAAATCTTTTTTGTCTTCTTCCTTGCACTGTCCCAACTCATTGCCTAGGTAGGCTGTTGGGTCGGCCCTTCTCGTTCTCGGGTTATAACTTCTTCGGTTCTGGGTACCGCTTTCATCCAGGCCATCTGTACTATTTTGGAGCATAGAGTCATCCAGGAGTTATTTGGTCTTCCTCTGGATGACTGTCGATGAAGCTCCATAGACATTGCCAGCTTCACTGTGTGGTCTGGTGGTCTCCGTCTTATGTGCCCATACCATCTCAGTTAAATAAAACTTTTGAACTGTTAGACCCAGAATGTGCTAATGATTTTATTGTTTATCAGTTATATTAATACGTATTATTTCCAGTAAGTAGCTCAGAATATACATTAAATATTGAAGAAAATTCAGTTTTATAATTGATAACTGTACTTTCTTCACTCTGCCTTTTTCCAATTTGGGTCGATTGGGAATGTAATTAATTCAAAATATGTATCTAATCATATCCATTTCAATTTTTTGGTAAAGTTTTAATACATGATATGAATTAAACTCTGAACTGTATAGGGTATGGGTACCTACTGCAACCCCCACGGAGAAAAATGTTATTAGAAAAAACGATAATTTTAATAGTAAAAACGGGACTGAAGTTCTTACGAACAAATTTACAGCGTTTCAATGTTTACTGGCGGGAAAATGTAAGAATAATTTGTTGGTATACGTACGAAATTACGTATACCAACACATTATTCTTACATGTTCCCGCCAATAAACATTGAAATCCTGTTAATTTGTTGTTGAGAACTTCAGTCCCGTTTTTAACTGTTTTTACGAATAAAATAATCGTATTTTAGAATAACATTTTTTCCGTATGACTGACCGTGCGCTATTTACTTTTTGTTTTTGAATGGACAATGCGAGATACGCTCTTTTATATCTATAACTTATTTATTCAAAATTACTTGTGAAGAAAAAGGAACATTTTGAGGTGTATCTTTGGACCGGTTCTAGAAAATGAATTTTGGCGAAGATGTTACAACGATGGGAACTATACTCTGTTTAAGGAACTAAACGTGACAACATTCATAAAGTTGGGAAGACTTTAGTGGCTGGGTCATGTAGAGAGAATGACCGAGCATTAAGCACCAAAGTCCTTGATAAAATCTAGACCTGTTGCGCGAAGGAGCCTGGGAAGGCCAACATTAAGATGGAGCGACAACGTCCTCAAAGACCTATGTATCTTGGAGCTGCCAAACTGGAGAAAACTGGTACAAAATAGAGATGAGTGGAGGAAGACTCTTGAGGAGGCCAAGATCCCCCACTGGTTGTAGAGCCAATTGTGATGATGACTTGTGACGAAATTTTGAAAATGTGAATCAATTTCACTAGAAACAAGATTAAAAAATAGCCAATTTTACACAATTCTATTAGTTTATCTCGTCAGCGGGTACCTGCCTACACCTATTTTCTACCCTTTCTCCTAATTGTGATGATGACTTGTGACGAAATTTTGAAAATGTGAATCAATTTCACCAGAAACAAGATTAAAAAATAGCTAATTTTACACACTTCTATTGGTTTATCTCGTCAGCGGGTACCTGCCTACACCTATTTTCTACCCTTCCTCAACATTGAATAGATTTATTGGTTCGGAGAAAGTTTATTCGATTTACTCGCCTTCATTCAACATTTTTAAAGGGAGAAACGAGTTCAGAAAATAATTGAAGCAAATTTGGTTTCAATGTGAAAAATGATATTTCAAAGCGGTAATAAAAATGATGTAAAACATTAAAGAGGATGAACAAATAGATACCAAAAAATTAAGAAAACGGAGTTATATGTATTCTAATTTTTATTTTATTTTTTATATGAATACCGCACAGGCGACCCAACTGTTCCCGTCTTAGAGCCAGTGAGACTATCGTATCCCCAACGGTTACATGTCTAATCGGACTATGAAATCTCAGCGTCTGAATTTCCATAGTAAATTTATTCAGACACGATACTTCCTCACATGATAATTCATCACATCATAACTCACATTAACCTACCCTTCCATTCCCCCCCCCCTCACCTAACCTAACCTAACCCAACCTAACCTAAGGTTAAAAACCCCAATTATCAGTTTTCGACGCTTCGAGACATGATGAATTATCATGTGAGGAATTAACATCCGATGAAATGTTTGTACACAATATTCATACACTTAAAAAGTTTCAACTGAACATTCTGGTCACCATCCCCAACATGTGGTATTTTGTGAGGCTGAGGGTAGTAGGGAGGGGAAGAGGAAGGCAGGGGTACCTGGCTATTCAGATCTGGTCACCAAACACTGCTAAAGCCTTTTCGTTGTTTGTTTTTGGGGTGTTATGCCGTGTTGTGCTACCTCCTTCTTTAGCCGACGTTTCGGACAGCGTTGCAGTGTCCAACATCAGGGCAGATCCGCTGCAATGCTGTCCGAAACATCGGCTAAAGAAGGAGGTAGCACAACACGGCATAACACCCCAAAAACAAATAACGAAAATGCTTTTGGCCGTGAAAATCTAAAAACGTAACTGCTAAAGCCATTTCAAGCAACGTTTCAATTCTGAATGGTAGTCTTACACCAGGGCGATACTGATACTATCTTCCACTCTGGAACGTGCCGCAAATCTACTTATTATTTTTTTAAAATTAATTGTGAAAAAACACTATTTATCAAATAAAATTTATTTGTGCATGCCCGGGTTCGAACCAGCGACCTTCGGATTGCGAGTTGAGAGACTTACCCCTCGCCACAATTCCTTATTATGACCTCAGCCGTTATAATAAGGAATTCCAGTTTTTTTTTTTAAATGTGTTCTAACTTCAAAGTGGTTTTTAATGTCGTTTTCGTGGTTGGTTCACACGATCTAAAACGATCAAAACTGGCGAGGTAAGAGTGACGTCATACGTACTTCTGTTTTGACGGTCAACAGTAATGTAATGTACACACTACACTGGTATGAAATTAACAAAACCCAAACTAAATGTAAGCAAGTATTAAAAAAATATATATATTTGAACCGGTGTAGTGTGTGCATGTTCCAAGCAGCGCGCACAATTAACCGTGTTTTTCATTTAATTGCCGGCAACCCGGGCGTTTATTGAGGTAAAATAATATTTTATTAGCAAGTAAGTTACCCGCCTCACTAGACGATGTCTGTTCTGAGACGGATACACGGAGAAAAATGTTATTCTAAAATACGATCCTTTTATTCGTAAAAACGGTTAAAAACGGGACTGAAGTTCTTACGAACAAATTAACAGTATTTCAATGTGTTTTTTGGCGGGAAAATCTAAGAATAATTTGTTGGTATACGTACGAATTTACGTATACCAATAAATTATTCTTACATGTTCCCGCCAATAAACATTGAAACCCTGTTAATTTGTTCGTAGGAACTGCAATTTCTTTTTAACCGTTTTTACGAATAAAATGATCGTATTTTAGAATAACATTTTTCTCCGTGTATTAGACGGAGTTTTAGATTATATTATGTGAAAAATATCATTTTACGTAGCCTATAAATTTCAAATTAAACAACTTGTTACATGTTTTCTCTCTTTTTGTTTCAGGTATGTCACAACAATTTTCATGTTACTTATTCGCCCTTTCATCATTTTGGTTACATCAAGAATACGGTAAGCTAAACAATTATTTTTGTAGATGTTGAATATTGTTTAAAGGGCAATTATTGAAGATACTTATTATTACAAAAAAAAAAAATGTTAATAATTTAAATTTGTCATAATGTCCTATGCGATTTTTGGCATACTATGATACTTTTGCAAAACATCTACTCAAAAATATTTCGAACAGGTCTTAACGATTGAAAATTAAGGTTTATAATATATATTTTTGTATCTGTAATTATCAAGTAGGCCACACAGAAGATATATGTATATTATTTTTAAAGTGAATACCTCACAAGAGTCCCAACTGCTCCCGTCTGAAGCCAGTGAGACTATGGCATCCCCAATTGGGGTATGTTATGAGGCTGAAGGTATGTTAGGAAGAGAAGGAGACGAGGAAGAGGAAGGTGAGGAAGTACCTGGCTATTCAGATCTAGTCACTAAACACGGCTAAAGCCATTTCAAGCAACGTTTCCATTCTGAATGGTCTAACATCAGGGCGATACTAAGAGTATCTTCCACTCTGGAACGTGCCACAAATATACTATATATTATTTTAATTTTATCGTGTTTCGACTCAAAGCCGATTTGAAAACTCAGAAATAAAGTTAGCCCAGGATTTCATCACTGTTCTGCCTAATCTACCAGCTGTGTTACACAAAAAGAAAATTTAAGTAATTTCGTAAAAATTGATAGCATCGGATACAGCACAATGCCAAGTGATCTCAAAGAGAAGCAGTCTAAGTCCATTCAAACATATCTAAATATCGAATTGATCTATTCTGGTTATATAAGATGTAGGTAGTACTGAACTGGAGAAACTCTTCGAGTAAGACAGCCCTTTGAAAACCGAATATAATGCTTCTCGGTTATATAACTCAAAATCTCTACCTAAACAGAGCCAAATTGGTAAAGAACCCAAACCGAGAAAAAAAAGTTTTTGGTTCGGAAAATTAATCAATTTTTTAAATTTTTTTTTATTCGAGCCTGCTAAACTTCTTTTGTGGTTTGTCAACAGGTACAAGGAGACAACATTTAATGTAATAACATGGTTAAATTAATAAAACAGTCCAAGCAAACGACGGCCGGCGTAGTCCAGCGGTAGGACATTGGACTGCCATTCCGAAGGTCGCGGGTTCGAACCCGGCGTGCGCAAATAAATTTCATTTAATTGATTTGTCTTATTTCACAATTAATTATTTAAAATAATATATATTAGATATATTTGCGGCACGTTCCAGAGTGGAAGATACTCTTAGTATCGCCCTGGTGTAAGACCACCATTCAGAATTGAAACGTTGCTTGAAATGGTTTTATCCGTGTTTAATGACTAGATTTGAATAGCCAGGTACTTCCCCACCTTCTTCTTCCTCGTCTCCTTCCCTTTCCCACTTACCTTCAGCCTCATAACATAACCTAATTGGGGATGCCATAGTCTCACTGGCTCTAGACGGGAGCAGTTGGGACTCTTGTGAGGTATTCACTATAAAAAAATAAAAAAGTAAAATGTATATAAATAACAGTAGATATAGTATCTATAATAAATACATAATAAACAGGTATAAATAAACAGTTAAAGTAAAGATACGTTTTTAGATTTTCACGGCCAAAAGCATTTTCGTTGTTTGTTTTTGGGGTGTTATGCCGTGTTGTGCTACCTCCTTCTAGAGTTGTGGAGGTAGCACAACACGGCATAACACCCCAAAAACAAACAACGAAAAAGTTAAAGTAAACTTTAATAATTGATTGGTTGACTTTAATAAACATTTGATTAACTTTTTTGATTAGTTGGTTAACTTTTTTATTTAATGGGTTAACTTTATTCATTTTAACTGATTAACTATATCAATTAATCGATTAACCTTATTAATTGATAAATGGATTTGATTTTTTAAATTTATTATGTGAATACCGTACAAGAGTTCCAGCTGCTCACAACCGCTTTAGGCAAGTGAGCCTGTGCACGGAGAAAAATGTTATTCTAAAATACGATCATTTTATTCGTAAAAAACGGGAATGAAGTTCTTACGAACAAATTAACAGGGTTTCAATGTTTATTGGCGGGAACATCTAAGAATAATTTGTTGATAAACGTAATTTCGTACGTATACCAACAAATTATTCTTGCATTTTCCCTCTAATAAACATTGAAACACTGTTAATTTGTTCGTAAGAACTTCAGTCCCGTTTTTAACCGTTTTTTACGAATAAAATGATCTATTTTAGAATAACATTTTTCTCCGTGTGTACATGGGGTACCCATTTGGGATATGTTGTGGGGGACCGAACAACTCAAAAAAGTGGCACTTCATCACTCTTTTGAAAAGCCATTAAAAGTTGTGGAAAAAAACTCTTATTGGAGTTTTCAATGGAGTGTCAATATGCCACTTTTTTGAGTTGTCATAAAACCATTATGAGGATGAAGGTAGTGGGAGGGGGAGGAGAAGATGGAGAGGAATGTGGGAAGTACCTGGCTATTCAGATATTTGCACTAAACACAGATAAAGCCATGTCTAGCAACGTTTCAAATTTTAATGGTGGTCTTACAACAGCGTGATACTAACAGTATCTTCCACTCTAAAATGTGTCAAAGTTGGGGTTGCCATAGTCCCTCTGGCTCCAGAAAATTTAAGATCATTGGGTGATACATACATCAAAATATAACTTTGCTACTCCACCCCTGTACACAGATAAATAGGTATTACTTGTATCGTTTTCGGTTTCTGAGAATCGATGCTCATTTTATTTGTAGGTATTAGAAGGTTTCTCAGAATTAATCATAATAAACATCATCCTTGTGAGAAAACCGATGTAGATTTCATTTATACAGAATATTTATTCAATTTCATCGAAGAAGACTTTAAAGATCATGTTACAACTGTGTTACAACATCATGAAAAACGATCAAAACAATTTTTATTTTTATTTATTAACGCCCTAGTGGGCTTGTACTTGAACATTGTAGATTTAATAACAGTATTTACGTATAAAATGATAAATGTAATTGTAGTATTCGTAAAAAAACATCGATTAAATCAATATATGATATAAAATAAATACAAAAAACGTGCGGATCTTAAATAATCTTACTCATTACATCAGCATTAGTTTCTTTGGATTCGGTTAGGTTAGGTAAATCTTACTCAATACATCAGCATTAGTTTATTTGGGTTAGGTTAGATTAGGATAATCTTACTCATTACATCAGCATTAGTTTCTTTCTGTTAGGTTAGGTTAGGTTAATCTTACTCATTACATCAGCATTAGTTTCTTTGGGTTGGGTTAGATTAGGTTAAGCGTACTGATTACGTCAGCATTAGTTTCTTTGTGTTAGGTTAGATTAGGTAAATCTTACTCATTACATCATCATTAGTTTCTTTGGATTCGGTTAGGTTAGGTAAATCTTACTCATTACGTCAGCATTAGTTTCTTTGGGTTAGGTTAGATTAGGAAAATCTTACTCATTACGTCAGCATTAGTTTCTTTGGATTCGGTTAGGTTAGGTAAATCTTACTCATTACATCAGCATTAGTTTCTTTGGATTCGGTTAGGTTAGGTAAATCTTACTCATTACATCAGCATTAGTTTCTTTGGATTCGGTTAGGTTAGCCTAATCTTACTCATTACATCCGCATTAGTTTTTTGGGTTAGATTAGGTTAATCTTACTCATTACATCAGCATTAGTTTCTTTGGGTTAGGTTAGATTAGGTTAAACTTACTCATTACTTCAGCATTAGTTTCTTTGGGTTAGGTTAGGTTAGGTTAATCTTACTCATTACATCAGCATTAGTTTCTTTGTGTTAGGTAAGAATTAGGTTAATCTTACTCATTACATCAGCATTAGTTTCTTTGAGTTAGGTTAGATTAGGTAAATCTTACTCATTACATCATCTTTAGTTTCTTTGGGTTAGGTTAGATTAGGAAAATCTTACTCATTACGTCAGCATTAGTTTCTTTGGATTCGGTTAGGTTAGGTAAATCTTACTCATTACGTCAGCATTAGTTTCTTTGGGTTAGGTTTGATTCGAATAATCTTACTCATTACATCAGCATTAGTTTCTTTGTGCTAGGTTAAATTAGGTAAATCTTTTTTCGTTGTTTGTTTTTGGGGTGTTATGCCGTGTTGTGCTACCTCCTTCTTTAGCCGACGTTTCGGACAGCGTTGCAGTGTCCATCATCAGGGCAGATCCGGCAGATCCGTCGATGTTCACATCGACGGATCTGCCGGATCTGCCCTGATGATGGACACTGCAACGCTGTCCGAAACGTCGGCTAAAGAAGGAGGTAGCACAACACGGCATAACACCCCAAAAACAAACAACGAAAATGCTTTTGGCCGTGAAAATCTAAAAACGTATCTAGGTAAATCTTACTCATTACATCAACATTAGTTTATTTGAGTTAGTTTAGATTAGGTTAAGCTTATTCATTATATCAGCATTAGCTTCTTTGGGTTAGGTTAGATTAGGTTAAGCTTACTCATTATATCAGCATTAGCTTCTTTGGGTTAGGTTAGATTAGGTGAAGCTTACTCATTATATCAGCATTAGCTTCTTTGGGTTAGGTTAGATTAGGTGAAGCTTACTCATTATATCAGCATTAGCTTCTTTGGGTTAGGTTAGATTAGGTGAAGCTTACTCATTATATCAGCATTAGCTTCTTTGGGTTAGGTTAGATTAGGTGAAGCTTACTCATTATATCAGCATTAGCTTCTTTGGGTTAGGTTAGATTAGGTTAATCTTACTCATTATATCAGCATTAGCTTCTTTGGGTTAGGTTAGATTAGGTGAAGCTTACTCATTATATCAGCATTAGCTTCTTTGGGTTAGGTTAGATTAGGTGAAGCTTACTCATTATATCAGCATTAGCTTCTTTGGGTTAGGTTAGATTAGGTGAAGCTTACTCATTATATCAGCATTAGCTTCTTTGGGTTAGGTTAGATTAGGTGAAGCTTACTCATTATATCAGCATTAGCTTCTTTGGGTTAGGTTAGATTTGGTTAATCTTACTCATTACATCAGCATTAGTTTCTTTGAGTTACGATAGATTAGGTTAATCCTTTGTAAAATTGTAACTACTAACTCCTACCTATGGATTGCAAGATTCTCCTATCCTAAAATGAGTTTTATAACTCATCGGGATTGCTCTAATAAAAAAATGTTTAAAAAAAATCTTACTCATTACGCTAACATCAGCCTCGCTTTCTTTAGGAAAGATTAGATTATATAAATCTTACTCATTTTGCCTACATTATTTAGGTTAGGTTAGGTTTCTACATATGTTTCGGTAACCTGAAGGGTTACTAACATCAGCGCTATAGCCAAATTCAAACTCTACACTTAACCATTAAAATGGCCACCATCTTGAAATAGAAAAAGAAAGTAAAAATAAATTTACTAAGCGATGAAATTCAGTTCAGTTGAGTTAAAACGGGTCTACGTTACGCGCAATCAATTACAAATTTTGTGAAAATTTCCTACTGTGTTTACAAAATCTGAAAATTGAATAGTGAAAGGAACATAAAACCAGAACTCAAACGCATCTGATTTTTTGAGCAGCGTCTTTATTTTTTGTAATTAGAGGCCTTTCATCGTAAAAAGCGTGAAAAATTCATCTTCGCTGCGGTGTTTTCATTTCCTGAGGAAAAGCCTCCCAATAATCTCTCAATCGTCCCAATTATGGTATGCGGCCGCCCTAACGCCATTTCTGTGGGCAAATTATGCCGCCGAGGTTAATCAAGGGGTACTTTTGTATAACTACTGGCGCTTTTCACCCATAAAGATTGGGGATTCTAAATAAAATACCACTCGCTTTCCCAAACAAAATTAAAGATATTTTCGATGGAGTTGGTTGTTGGGTGGTTTTATTGCATCCAAAAGTATCCCTAATATACATTTAGGAGTATGATGATGTATAAATGAGATTTAGAAAAGTATGATATACAGTTATATAGTTTTTTTATTGTAAATACCGCACTAGAGTCTCAATTGCTCCTATTCGTCTGGAGCCAAGGAGACTATGGCATCCCAAAGTTCTGAAGCTGAAGGCTTTGGGAAAAAGAAAGAGGTGAGGGAGTGTATGGTGGAACGTACCTGCTATTCAGATCTGGTCACCAAACGCGTTTAACGCCAATTCAAGCAACGTTACCATTATAAATTGTGGTCTTACACAAGGGTACTTATCAATTTTGGAGGTGGGTGTGGGTTCCGCCGCCCCGGGAACTGCAAGCGTGCTCGAGAACGATGACAAGTTACCGACATTATCGATACAAGCTTTATCGATTGATCGTGCTAGATACCTAGGTCGGTTTAAAACACTCATAAATATAACGGTTCAAACAAAAAACTGTAAATTTCTAACGGCAAATAAGTCTCCAAAGGCTATAAAATAATTTATTATGAACTTCAAAATACGTCGCAAATTTGCTCGTCCTATTTTCAGCACCGTGGGAGCTTTACATCAACGGTTCTTAATCGGAATTTCATAAATAATGGGGGAAGAGAAGGTGTTTTGTAAATCTGTATAAAAGATTGCCACCTACTCGGTAGGATCAATAAGTAGTAGGACTGAATTTCTGTAGCGCGAACCGAGTGGTGGAGGGGGTCGGACCACTTGGGCGTGGTAGTGAAGAGCCTTCCAAAGAGAAAGCCAGAATGAGCAAGTCAAGGGTCAAATCCACGCTCATCTCTTTTTTTGGTCGTCGTGTGGTTCACAGGGAGTTCGTACCCCTGTATCACAGACTGTGAATGCCATTTTTACGTGGACGTGCTTGACAGTTTGCGCAAAGACGTCCAACACGTGCTGCCAGATATCATCGATTCTTGGAAGCTTCACCATGATTACGCGCCATGCCACACCGCACTGCTGGTGAGGGAGTTTTGATCAAGTACAGGGTTACCACATTGCCTCACAGCTATTTATAGTTCAGATCTGGCACCACCTGAACTGTAAATAGCATCATCTTCGGCTCAAGAAGTAGAAGACGCCCAAGGAGCCGTGACGGCATCTCTGAAGGGAATTCCGGAAAGCGATTTTCAGAAGGATTTGACGAGCGTCCGTGGTCGAGTGGTAAGACACTTGACTCCCAATCGGAAGGTTGCGGGTTCGAACCCGGCGTGCGCAAATAAATTTTATTTGATTAATTTGTGTTATTTCACAATTAATTAATAAAAATAATATATATTATATTTGCGGCACGTTCCAGAGTGGAAGATACTCTCAGTATCGCCCTGGTGTAAGACCACCATTCAGAATTGAAACGTTGCTTAATAATGGCTCTAGCCGTGTTTAGTGACTAGATCTGAATAGCCAGGTACTTTCCCACCTTCCTCCTCCCCATCTCCTTCCCTTCCCCACTTACCTTCAGCCTCACAACATACTCCAATTGGGGATGCCATAGTCTCACTGGCTCCAGAAGGGAGCAGTTGGGACTCTTGTGAGGTTTCTCTATAAAAAATTTAAAAAAAGAAGGCGTACGCGCAGTGGGAATAATTAATACGCTTTTTACATTTTTTTCCCCTGCAAACAACCAACTTTATTTTTATATGAGAAAGGCATGTAAGTGCTAACTCTCCCACTAGATGGCATCGAGATTTCTGATGAAATAATTTAACTCGTCAAATATTTTTGTTAATTATTTTAGGGGTGTTATGCCGTGTTACGCGTTGCGTACAACACTGTAACGTTGTCCGAAACGTTGGCTAAAGAAGGAGATAGCGTAACACGGCATAACACTCCAAAAATAAATAACAAAAATTCTTTTGGCCGTGAAAATCTAAAATCATATCTCGTCAAATATTGATTATTTTTAATTGATAAACTAATGTTTAACACAAGATTTTATTATGCATAGCACAAAGGGTAACAATTATTATAAGCAATAATTATTAGCCCGACACACTAATCCTAAAAGCGGTAATTGTTGAATCAAACACTAGGTATATATTGAATCATTTGGTGGGTATGAGATAACCCACCGTAGCTTAATGGTAGAGCTCTCGACCGGCAATCAAAGGGGTGCAAGTTCGAGTCCCGTCGGCGACATGTATCTTTTCTCGGTGGGTTTTTTCAATATAGATGAGTGTTTCAGGCTAATAATTATTGCTTATAATAATTGTTAGCCTTTGTGCTGTGCTTAAAAAAATCTAATAAAACATTAGTTTATCAATTAAAAATAAGCGTTATACGCGTTGTGTCGAAGATCGAGGTTCCTATTTCGAAGACTACTAAGGATTTGTATCGATTAGTTCAATAAAAAAAAAAAAAAATTCAGTCCTACTACTTTTTGATCCTACCCTGTATTAATGATTATTTACGAAACGATGCGATAACTTTATTGAAAATTAATTGCGAACGAAAAAATACGTGAAATTTGTAAAGAAATGTTATTATTAATTAAAGAGTGACATATTTATAAAACGTCTATTTAATATACCTACATTATTATAACAACAACAACAAAAAATCTCTCTGACGACAAAAATAATATTGAGAAAATTAGGTAATTTGATGGCTGTGGTGTTTGCAACACTGCTTCTTACACTATGATAAGATGGGCGAGCAACGTCCCGAACGTTGACGGAGTTGCGCGACCCGAAGTGGGTCATTTCAAGGCACCGCTTTAGCCAGCGGTGCTCCGGTGATTCATTAATAATCTTACCGCCAACTAGGCTGGACGTTTACTTTGTAACCATTTGTATTCAATAAACAACGTTCTCTTATAACGAACCTCTATTGTATTATTTACATATACTCAGTGTGTAGTACTGAGGATAAGATTGAAGAAATTATCCCAATCCAGTTCCTGAACGCTACAAATTGGCGCAGCCGTGTGAAATTATACGAAAAAAGTTTATTGAAGGAGCAAATCTAGCAAATAGTAGTTATTATATAATTAGACTTGGCCTCCGTGTGTCGAGGGGTAAGGCTTTCGATTGAAAA
Source organism: Limnephilus auricula (assembly GCA_951813805.1). Lineage (NCBI taxonomy): Eukaryota > Metazoa > Arthropoda > Insecta > Trichoptera > Limnephilidae > Limnephilus > Limnephilus auricula. Next base: position 9,171,831 of record OX638412.1, read on the forward strand.
TCCAAAGGTTACGTGTTCAAACTCCGGCGCGCGCAAATAAATTTGATCTGATTAATGTGTATTATTTCACAACCAATTAATTAAAAATATTAGGTCCTTACATATGAAATTGGCGTTTTGCCATACTGGCAACTTTGATCTCAAATATCTTCCCTTTGGTTAGGAATTCCAAATTCAAATTCATACAGCTATTTACTCATGTATTTGTGTTTCGAAAATTATAATTCATTTGTTTTTTCCTACATTGTTTTTTTTCTTTGCGTCACTTAGTTTGACTGAAAAATGAAAAACTTGAAATATCGCGTTACTTACGAGTACGAGTTCCACCGTGGTACCAGTGCTGCAGAAACGGCTCGAAGGATTAATGATGTGTATGGCGACGGTGCCGCAAAAGAAAACACAGTGCGTTTTTGGTTCCAACGTTTTCGTTCTGGAAAGTTCGACCTGGAGAACATGCCCCGTGGACGGCCGGAGACCAACGTTGATAATGAAGAATAATTGAAGGCTATTGTGGAAGCAGATCCATCGCAAACCACGTCCGAGTTAGCTGCAGGCTGCGGTGTTAGTGATAAAACTGTTTTAATCCACTTGAAGCAAATTGGGAAGGTGAAAAAGCTTGAAAGGTGGGTACCTCACGAATGAGTAAAGCAAATCAACAAACGCGCGTTGACTGCTGAGTTGCATTACTCAACCGGCACAATAATGAAGGGTTTTAAATCGAATCATTACCTGTGATGAAAAGTGGATCCTGTACGATAATCGGAAGCGCTCATCGCAATGGCTGAACCCTGCCAAATCAGCCAAACCATTCCCCAAGCGAAAATTGACTCCAAAAAAGTTACTTGTGAGCGTTTGGTGACGCAAAGAAAAAAAAATTAAGGAGAAAACAAATGAATTGTAATTTTCGAAACACAAATACAGAGTAAATAGCTGTATAAATTTGAATTTCGAATTCCTAACCAAAGAGAAGATATTCGAGATCAACCTTGCCAGTACGGCAAAACGCCAGTTTCATATGTAAGGACCTAATAATATGTATTATATTAGCAGCATTTTGTTTACAGTTTGTTTTGAATTGGATGGTCCGATGCTCTGTAGGGAACCCGCTTGCACAGCGCGGGTATAAACTGTGCGACCTAAAGTTTAAGTTTAGACTTACGGAACTCAATACTTCGTTTGTGTGAAAGCACTAAGAAACCAATACATGATTTTACTTCAATGGAAAGCCAGAGGTGAATTGATCTATTTTGATTAGGACAGAGGAGCGTGTGGAGCTCTCCACAGAGAGAAAATATAATGCCTTATTTTTAAACGCCCGGGGTCTCAAAAGTTGCGTATGATCTGTAGCTATTTGAAAACGTAAAAATAAATGAAATTGGTGTTTACTAATAGCTCGCTAAAATGGCCGGTTTTGCAAAAATTGGATTTCGTGATTCGGGAAAAAAATAAATCGAATGGTCCATATTTTGTAGCAAATTTAATTTTTATTCTATAACTGTAATCCAAAGAACACAAAAAATATATTTTTGAAACATACGTGATGTGTTTGTTAAAAATATAAAAAATAACTTATTAAACTTTGGGAATATGATGTGCATATTCCCAGGATGGTTATAGGATAGTGAGCTCTGGCGTTATCAAATTATTTCCTATACTTTTCATCCGATTGCGATGAAAATTTGATGAGTTGTTGTGAACATGCCCGCGAAGGTTTATATGTGTATATGCTGGTGAGCTCTAGCGTTATGAAATTTGCATAAAAATTGGAATAAGGCTCACGCGAGTTGTTTGAAAAATGGGTGTATTTTATGGAGTTTAGCAGCAAGGAAAAAGGGCGGGAGGGGAAGAGAAATTCGAGAGGGGCGGAGATGAATTGAGGAGGGGGGATTCGTGGGAGGGGGGAAGAGCGAAGGGGGAAAGCGAAGAAGTTGGAAGAGCATAGCGTGATGGGTGGGTTCGCGAGAAGGATGACAGAAAAAGAGGAGAGAGGGCACGGGGAAGGTGAGAGGTAAACGCTTGAGGGGAAGAAAAGGCGGGAGGGTAACGGGGACGATTGGGAAAGGACACGAAGTGGCATTGCACCGCATGCCAGGTATCATCTAGTCTCTTACACAAGTGTAAATTATGTAGTTAAATATTGTTTAATAAACCTGTAAGTACAAAATCTTCTTTATTTGATTTACCAGTGCAATTTTTCGTATCCCCGTAATCTATTCAGTGATCTGTAGTTATTCTACTTTACACTATCCACTTCTATCTGAAAGCTTGTGGACCCACAAAGCAGCTTTCCTTTGCCAGGTGTTTCCTCCCAAAGGAACCTTTACCACCCTAACCAGTTTATCCCATTGATTGAGCGCCTTTTTGGGTCACTTTATCCTTCCCTGTTGGTTTCTCTTGGGTTCAATTGAACGTGGATCTTTTGTGAATCGGTAGTCTGACCTTCAATCGATTTTGGTATTTGCATAATTAATTCGTAATTTCTCAGCGAAAAAAATGTAAACATGCTTAATTAGAATTTTTAAACTAGGGTTACTTTAAAAAATATAAAACAAAAAAAATGAAAACAAATTTATATGTTATAAAACAGCCAGATATCAATGAGATAATCATATATAAGTAAGCCGTGGGCATGACCGTGTGAGTATAATTTTTCCTTACTTTTAGGGCTGGCGTTTCATCAGTTGTTTTAAATTGTACACGTCATTTGATAAACAACAATCAATGTTATTACAGTAAGTGGTTATTTTTCAGTTTAGTAAAATTTAAATATTTTTATTGCGGATGCAAAATCGATTAACTTCGAGAAAAAATGTAACATATCCCTTCGTTTTGTTGGTTGCATGACAAAGAGTCATTTCTAGAATTCGTTCTTACCATATAATATGTGTAATAAAAAATATACTTACAAAAAGCTAAATATATCCGGTTAAACGAATGAAATTATTTAATTTTCTTTCTTGATAACACTAGTCGATGAGGACGTTTTGAACAAAACCGAATAAATCACGTACACCATCAAATTTTGTATGTAATGCTAGCAAATATCCGGCAAGAGTTGCAATGCCTCTCAAAGAAAGTTTTAGTTCTGTTCATTGAAGTCCTTTGGATAGGTACACATTTTTGTTTATCCGTCTGGTGCGTACACGAACAAATCAATGTTCAATGTTTGCTGATGATACCGCTTTGTTGTTTGAATGTAATGGAGACGTTGATGAATTAACAAACATGTTAACGAGAGATACGTTTTTAGATTTTCACGGCCAAAAGCATTTTCGTTGTTTGTTTTTGGGGTGTTATGCCGTGTTGTGCTACCTCCTTCTTTAGCCGACGTTTCGGACAGCGTTGCAGTGTCCATCATCGACGGATCTGCCCTGATGATGGACACTGCAACGCTGTCCGAAACGTCGGCTAAAGAAGGAGGTAGCACAACACGGCATAACACCCCAAAAACAAACAACGAATATGTTAACGAGACTTTGCCAATTAATAGCAAATTGGCTATTATCACAACACCTGTCACTCAACACAAACATGCTGTATATCATAAATTGTGAAATAACACAAATTCATCAAATAAAAGTCATTTGTGGTTGCCGGAATTTGAACTTACAACCCTTCGATTGCTAGACGAGAACCTTATCCCCCAACCACGGAGACTGTTAGCTCATGTACGAGCTAATGTAAAATTTCGCATAGCGCCACTTTCGTGATATATCACTAACTCCAAAGGGCGCTTTAAACACTCTTGACTGTAAAATATTTAAAAATTATCTCCGATTTGTTTTCTGAATCCTTCAGCTGTATAATATTTTTGTACATGCAAAGCCTGTCAACTGCAAACGCTGAGCGTGACGGCTACTTAGCGTTTACGTGGCAATTTATAACTACAGTTAGCCCAATATTATCCGAGCATTTTGAACGTCTTCTAACGGGCGTCGGCGTCGTGGCGTGATTATGTCTGCGTCAAAACTGTTTCGAGTAAAGAACAGGTCGCACTATCTCAATGAAAATAAAGATTTTATGCTTAAAATTTAATTTAAGTTGAGCGGTAAATGCAACATCATAAAAATTGGTAACGAGTTGAAAAATGTATAATTTCAATTAGGGAGATTAATACACGGACGTAGGTACTTGACTTATTTTCAATTGATTTGTGACATTATTTTGAGTAAAAAACATTCATGTAAGTTTTGTCTCCGGTGATATTTTTGATGTTTTTTTTTTGTATTTTAAACATATAACAAAATCAGTAGGTGTTGTACAGTTGAGCCGGGGTGGAGAATTGAGTGATTACTCTTCTGAGTGACCACTGAGGGAATTTAGCAGAAATATTTTTTTTGTTTTTTGTGGAAATCAATTTTGAATTTAAAAAAACATCAAGAAAAGTCACCGACGACCAATATTTGATTTACATTTTTTTAATTCCAAATTATGTCAAGAATCAGTGTTTTAATTATGTCAAGTATGTCCCTTTATCCTGCATACAGGACACTTTCCTGCATTATTTTATACTGATTTGAAGATAAATCGCGTGGAAAGACGGTGTTCGTAGTAAGGTCAAAAAAATGTTACGAAAAATAAGAAATTTAAATATTTTTTTATAATAAAATAAGCAAATCGGTTTTTTTAGCTGGTGACGTCACTTTGTACAAATATTAAGATTTTCTTTAGTTATTTTTATACAATTTTCACACTGATTATTATTAGAACAATGTTAATTTTGGCATTTAATGTTTTTGTTGTTAATTCGTAAAACTCCATTTAAGTATTTTTTTTTAAATTTAATTATTAGGTTCGGCAAATATTTTAGTTTGTTATTATTGTGAGAGCTGTTTCGGCTTACGAGGCCATTTTCAAACATTGGTTTTACCACATTGGGACGACTTATTTATACGATTTTAAATATCAGTTTTGAAGTTGTATAAATTTATTAATTACCGGTTAAACCAATATACTGAGAAAATAATTGTAACACTAGATTCTCTTGCAGGGTCCTTGAAAATCTGTTTACCCTGCACTAAATGTTATTGTGTTGTTAATTGTTTAATAATGACGTTACTACTTTTTGACAAATTCCTTTGTCAATGCGTTACTGCTATGAATTATTTTGATATGTTATATTGTTTAGGTTTTGCAAACATACAAAGAAAGGGGGATAAAAAATAAGCTTCCTTACTTTGTTAATTTGTGTTAAATTAAGATCATTTTTTGTTCGTTTATTGGTATCAAAAATGTTTGAGTAAGTTTAATCTATGACCCTTTCTTTCTATGTGTTGTTGTTAAGTGGAGTGTGATTATTCACCATGAGATAGATGTTTTGCGAATTTTGAAGAAGTGCTTTTATTATTAAGCATCGTGTATATATATTCTTTGAATCTAGTTCAGCTGTCACAATCATAAAAATACTAAAATTTCTTGCAGAACTTAATAATAACATTATTAAATTTAAGTAAATTAAGAAAAAAATGACTTATGTGTTAATTTTCAACATTTCTTTTTCAAATTTTGAGTTCTGCTTTCGGAATAACTTAAATTATTCGTTTTTGTGCATTTTCAAACAGTGGGTTTAATTTAATGTTTTGGTACGGACTAATGATTTTTTTAACCTTCATTGGGCAACGGGATAAATACATCACACATGTGTTTTAATACGAAATTAATTTTTAAAGTAGGTATATTAAAGATTACATATAATTTTTAATCTTTCAACGAGTACATCCACCTACAATGAATTACTATATTAATAAAACAAAATGTTTCATATTGTTGACAAACCTTCCACTTTTTCATGTTAGTTTAACTTCCTTGTTTTTATTACACATTGAGTAGTTACATGTGTGTAAATGTAATTTTGTGTAAAAAGAACATTTTTATGATCAATAAGACAAAACAAGAAAAAAAGATATCAGTTGCTATAATTTTAGTATGCCTTGTTATTCCCATTGATATTCATGTGGAATTTTTCCGTTTTTAAACGTATTTTTGGATATTTATTTATGCCCAACTTATAAAAAATTGATCAATTTTGCTGAATGAAATTTTACTAATAAAATGCAATTTTAAAAGTTTTAAAAAATGTCTTAGATTTTTTGCCGGAACCATTTCCTTTTTTCTGTGAGAATCCCAACTTCTCCGTTTACAGCCTGTAAGACTATGTCATCCCCAATTCCTTTTAACATGAAGCTTTTAACTGAAGTAGCCCATTATCGAAGAAATCTTTAGATTTATAAATATCACCGTTTAAAACTTTACTCTTTACCGTCAAAACAAACTGACTTCATCTCAACTGCAATCCATTTTCTTTCCCTTTTCAGGGACCAAATGAAAACTGGAAAGCTGCTATAACATATATTTATCCAATACTTTAGTTAGGTATATCTTCTTCCTTGCACTGTCCCAACTCATTGCCTAGGTAGGCTGTTGGGGTCGGCTCTCCTCGTTCTCAGGTTGTAGCTTCTTCGGTTCTGGGTATCGCTCTCTTCCAGGCCGTTTCTACTTAGAATTTTTGAGCATTGAGTCATCCAGGAGTTCTTTGGTCTTCCTCTGGATGACTGTCGATGAAGCTCCATAGACATTGCCTGCTTCACTGTGTGGTCTGGTGGTCTCCGTTTTATGTGACCATACCATCTCAACTGTCGTTCCTCTAGCTTATTGTTTATGTCTGTGACACCCAGGCTACCACGAATGCGTGAACTTTTAATTTTATCTTTTAGTGACACTCCTGCTGACCATCTAAGCATTCGCATTTCTGCTGATTCAAGTTGCCTGGTGTAGGAGTTGTACATGGTCCAGCATTCGGAGCCATACATTATCGCGGGTCTAACAATAGTCTGGTATACCTTTCCTTTTAGTTTTATAGGCATTTTTGTGTCACACAGGATTCCTGTTACGGATCTAAATTTACTCCATCCCACACCTATTCTGTGGTTAACATCTGCTGCACATCCTCCATCTTTGTGGATGAGTGAGCCGAGATACTTAAATGTGTCACAGTTAGCTAATGTTACTCCATCCAGTTGCATCGAAGGAGTTACAGCATTTGTGTTTTCAAATGGCAAGTACAAATATTCAGTCTTTTTCCTGCTAATTTTTAGGCCATTATCCTCTAGGATTTTTCTCCACCTTTCCAGGCTATTTTGTAAGTCACAATGATTATCTGCTATCAGTACTACATCATCTGCAAAAAGCATAGTCTTGAGAATATTGTTGTTCATTTCTTGGATTGTTAGATAATTCATGACCATTATGAATAGCAGTGGGCTGAGGACAGATCCTTGGTGTACCCCCACTTTAATTGGAAATGTTGGTGATGTCCCTGATGTGCATCTTACTTGTGTTTCTACGTTTGTATACATATCTTGTATGGAGAGCACATATCGTTCTGGTACGTTATGAGATCTCAATGCCGCCCATATCAGGCTTCGGGGAACCCTGTCAAATGCTTTTTCCAAGTCTATAAATACCATGTGTAAGTCTTTTTTTGCATCTCGATATTTTTCTACTATGATTCTGACTGTTTGAATAGCATCTATTGTTGATTTCCCTGATACAAAGCCGCATTGATCGTCGTGTATTTTTATAATATTCCTGATTCGTGTGTTTATAATCCTCTCATAAATTTTCATGGTGTGAGACATAAGCTTTATCCCTCTATAATTGTCGCACTTCCTAGAGTCTCCCTTATTTTTGTAAAATGGAAGGAGATAACTCTTCCTAAAGTTTTCTGGCATTGGTTCTCCAGTCAATACTTTGTTATACAGGTTGCACAACCATTTATGTCCCACTTCTCCACACTCTTTCCATAATTCGGCTGGAATATTGTCTGGCCCCACTGCTTTCCCCTTTTTCATTTGTGATATGGCTACTTTAACTTCTGTTGGAGTGATTTCTTCAACTGGCCCCAGCACTGGTTGCTCTGACACATGAGTTGTTCTTGGAAATTCTTCGTTCAGTAATGTAGAATAATAATCTTTCCATCTATCACATATTTTAATTTCGTCTGTGATCAACTCACCATCAGTATCTTCTATGTATTTGGGTGTTCTAATAGATTTGGCCCTTTCTTTCCTGTGTGCTACGATTTTGTATATTCTTTGCACTCCATTAGGTGTTTCTAAATCGTCATACAGCTCTTTCAATGCCTCATGTTGTGCAGAGGCAACTAATTTCTTTGCTGTCTTTTTGACTTGCTTATACACTAACCGGAGTTGCTCTTTCTCGCTATCGCACTTACAGTTTGACCAGTTTCTGAAAGCAGTTTTCTTCTCTTTTACACATTTTTGTATTTCATTTGTCCACCACCATGATTCCTTTTTTATTTTCAGTTTACCTTTGGAGATTCCCAGATGTTGTTTGGCTTCCTGTACACATACCTGTTCAAATGCTTTTCACATTTCAGTTGGGTTTTGCGTATCTTCATTTTGGAGATTTTCTAGCATCCAGTTTTGGAGTTTTGACGTTAATTGTTTTCCGTTTTCTTTTGAGATATTGAACCACTTAATTTTGGTTGTTGGTTTTATCTTATCCTTATACAATTTATGTCTCGTTACATGTAATTCCAGCAGTAGTAGGCGATGTTGTGTTGCAAGGGGTTCACCAGGGATAACTTTACAGTCTCTAAGCGTTTTTCTCATTTCGTTTCTGCATAACCAATAATCTATTTGTGTTGCAGCATTACCACTTTTGTAGGTTATGAGGTGTTCTGGTTTCTTTCGGTAGAACGTGTTCACGATAGTGAAACCGTATGCATCTGAAAAATTTAGTAGCTCATCTCCTAGTTCGTTTCGTGCTCCATGTCCAAAGCCGCCATGGCTAGAATTATGGCCACTATTTGACATCCCCACATGCCCGTTCATATCTGCCCCCATTAAAATAGCTTCATTTTCTGGAATGTTTTGGATTAATTCTTCTAGCTTATCCCAAAAACTGTCTCTTTCTTCTCTATCGCATCCCATTTGTGGTGCATATGCACATATGATATTGTAAATAGCGTTACATATTACCAGCTTTAACATTATAATTCTATCACTTGGTGCTATTACTTTTATTTAGTTAGGTATATATTATCTATGAAATCCATTAGTCTTCTAAAGACAGAAAGTCCTTTGCTTGGCACGTGGGTCGAAGTGTTCTGACTTTATATTGTGACAGGCTTTCAGAGTTTTAGAAGGAGATTATTGCAAGGATGGTAAGGTACGTGATGAAATTACACGGGCATGAATTTCATGTACCAATTACATGTGCACAGGAGAGAATTTCACCCATTGGAATTACATGTGCACAGGAGAGAATTTCACCCATTGGTAAAAAACCTAACCTTACTTATTTGTAATATTTAGCTTCATTTTCTACGTGCCATTTTATATTTAAATTCATCTTGATTCATTTCCGTCTATGGAATCGTTTACTTTCAATTTAACGTCTGTGTCACATTTAATTTTAATTTTTATACACCAAAATTATTTATTTTTTTGAAACTGATAATTTGTGGTGGAATTCCATTATAACAGTATATTAAAACCAATTTAAAACTTTTTCCACTCAAAAACCACTTAACAACAAATGCAATAAAATTCATAATTGAATTTTCTTCCTGCCATTTTATATTTAAATTCATCTTGATTCATTTCCGTCTATGGACTCTTTAACTTTTAATTAAACGTCTGTGTCACATTTTATTTTCATTTTTATACACCAAAATTATTTCTATTTTTGAAACTGATAATTCGTGGTGGATTTCCATTATAAAAGTATAATAAAAAAAATTAAAACTTTTCCACTTTTAATTTATTGACCGTAACCGGTTTCAGCTTGTCAAAGCCATCTTCAGACTGGTAAAAATATTCTTAACCTAGGGAATTAATACAAAACATACTAGGGAGGGGGGTGCTCTACAGGGATTTAATTCAATTATGGATTTTATTACATTTGTTGTTAAGTGGTCTTGAGTGTCCAACTATCTATTTTTTTTTGTCTAACCAAAAATTCCATGTCGTCATAAATATAATAAAGATTTAATTAATAATAGACTTGACAACAATAAAATTAAGTGCTAATAATTCACATTACTTGTACGGTATTTCCCAAACAATACTAAAGCATGTTAGCTACCAAGCCTACTGGGAATAACCAAAAAAAATAATTAGATAGTTGGACACTCAAGACCACTTAACAACAAATGTAATAAAATCCATAATTGAATAAAATCCCTGTAGAGCAGTCCCTCCCCCCATCCCCCCCTCCCTAATATGTTTTGTATAATATCCCTAGGTTAAGAATATTTTTTATTAATCTGAAGATGGCTTTGACAAGCTAAAACCGATTACGGTCCATAAATTAAAAGTGGAAAAAGTTTTAAATTTGTTTTATTATCTTTTATTTACCAAAATTATCATTGTATCATTTTATCTATGCATTCACGAGAAGCAAAAGTGTGAGTCATGAAGCTTATTATCATCAATTCTTTGCTAAAATTCAATCATTCCATTTCTAAAAGTCTAACAGTCAGCATCTAAAATTATCTAACCCTTATTGCAAGCTTATCTGAACTATTTATACGAAATTATCCAATAAATAGGTTATTTAACACAAGGGTTTCATCCCGAGTATAACCTTAATCTTTAATCTACGTCAACCCCCTTGTTCTGAAAAACGAAATAAGTCACAAATTGGAACACGACTTACGACCGACTCTGGACCTCCATAGACACATCAAGGGACCGTAAAAACCTAACCTCACCTTTTTTTAAAATGAAATTTATTTAGCTCGCTAGAATTTAAACAAGTTTCAAATCGATTTTTGTAGTCGGTAAACCTTATATTATAGTAGGTGTATTTATCTCCAAGTGTAATTTCGTCCACATAAAATACCTATATTCCGTCCGCATTTAATTATGGCAATATTGGTATCTACATGAAATTCACGCCTTTATAATTCCGTTTTAAAAATGTAACGAAATTTTACATAAAATTTGCGCAAATCGTCAAAAACCTACGTCACAGAAACATTTTACTAAAATAAAATAAAATAATTTTCGTTTTAAGTAAACCCTGATGAAGCTTACGAGACATATTGGTTTTTTAAACAAAAAACGTGGCAAAAACTAAGTTTTTAATTATTTTTTAATTAAAATAAAGTTGCTGTGTTTGACGAAGTAAAATAATTTTTCCTAAGCCTAAAAATCAATGAATCAATTGATTTTTTTTTTCATTGGTTTAAAAACAAACCAAAGACAAAAAAAACCACTATGTACCGGTATCGACCAAAAACAAACCAAAGGCAAAAAACCACTACGAACCGGCTTTGACCAAAAACAAACCAAAGACAAAAAAACCACTACGAATCGGTATCGACCAAAAACAAACCAAAGACAAAAAACCCAATACGAACCGGTATCGACTAAAAACTAATAAGACAAAAAACCATTACGAACCGGTATCGACCAAAAACAAACCAAAGACAAAAAACCAATACGAATCGGTATCGACCAAAAACAAACCAAAGACAAAAAACCAATACGAATCGGTATCGACCAAAAACAAACCAAAGACAAAAAAACCACTACGAACTGGTATCGACTAAAAACAAATAAGACAAACTAATAAGACAACAAAACCACTACGAACCGGTACCGATTAAAAACCAACCAAAGACAAAAAACCCACTACGAACCGGTATCGACTAAAAACAAATAAGACAAAAAAACCACTACGAATCGGTATCGACCAAAAACAAACCAAAGACAAAATAAACACTACGAACCGCCAGATATTCCAACTAATTCCTTTTCACTTACCTTTTCCACTCAAAATTTATTTTGCTCCATAACATAACCCAAAAAAGGTAATATCCATTATCTCAGTAGGAGACTTTCTTTTCATTTCATGAAGGAGCAAATTGTGACTGTCCTATCACAACTTTAATTCAATCCAGTACATCTCTCGGCTGGTAAAATAAAATTCACTTCACTTCACAGGAAAGATAAATCGCTTTAGCACAAAGCGGATTCCACCAAAATAAACTTAAAATCTGAAGATTAATGTTTACTCGTATTCTAAGAATTATTTATACAATCCACAATTCGTTTTTCCAGCTGTAAATAATCATGTGTTGGAAACTTACTGCCTGATAAATTGAAACGATAAAGAATCGACTTGTTTGTTGGATATAACTGGAATAACCCACAATCAAATAATAAAACACATACTTTACGTGTAGTTTACAATTTATGGTAGTTTTATGTCTTTTTTATTATAATTCACGTATTTTCTTTAACCCTCAGGGTAATTCGTTCACTTTTGGCAATAGCTCATATGTTTTTTTTTTTTTTTTCAGTTTCAATGCCGGTAACCCGGGCGTTTATTAACATTAAAGTATATTTACAGTTCATGTGCGCTACCCGCTACATGAGAATAATCCAGTTACAAAAACTCAGTTATTGTAAAAATAGGGACGTACAATTACAACATATCTACAATCATACATTTAAATACAGATACATACAATTAGAAAAACATAAACATCACAGATAAAAATACAAAATTATAGACAAGCTCACTCAAATAACACATATTACAATGAGATGCAAGAGACATAAGAATCACGAGAGGCATGCATAGAGAGACAATTGACACAATGTAATTAGTTAAAAATATTTTTTAACAGCGCCAAAACTTTTTTTCTGAATATGTACAAATTAACGACGAAAATATCTACTTCAGCACACTCTATCTTGTTATATAGTCAACACATCTGGGTCAGAGGGCTAAAGTAGGCGATATTATTTTTAAATGTATTCAGGTCAAAAATGTTATGGCGTCTTAAACAATGGAAATTGGTGACATTTATTTCAATATTTCTAAGACATAGTGTAATATCAAGATGGCCGTGAATGATTTTATGTAAACATCAGTCAATTTCCTTCTAGTTATAAGTGTATCAATCTTGAAGTAATCACGACGTGTGTAGTATGATCTAAGAAAATGTTAATGTAGTCCACATTTGAAGGACCAGATTATTAGCTTTTTTTTAAAAACTGATTCTACAATGTTTTCATATTTGCAGTAATGTGGATTCCAAATAGTGCTTACATATTAAAGTTTACTTCTAATTGAGTCATTGTAAGGCATATGGGTCTCATAGATCTCCCTCACTGGCGTAGTGAAAAATATTATCTAAACTGTGTTAGAAAGTGTAACGAAAATGTTTTGTTCCTCCGGAAACTAGCTCAGAAATAGTTATCTTATATTAAAATAAATGCTGTTTTATACTTTACCTCCATACTTTCGCCACTCTGCCATCTCACCAGTTTGAATCGCTTGGGTTGGTACAATGGGGATGAATTTGATTGCAAAGAACTACTCAGGTTTATGGATTTTAATTAGGTTTGGCCAACTCCATATATAATCTTCATTTTTACTTATATCTAAATCTTAAATAGTGGTCATATGGTTTGGGGTCGCTTCTATTTTGTCATTATTAATTGTTCACTGTAACTACCTTCATTAGCACTGTTATCACTGCGTTCGGGGCCGAGGTCCTTGATGGCAGCTCCCGCAGTTCTGCAGCTCAGGCCCTCGTAGCCGAGTCTCCTGGTCTCCTGCCAGCACCGTTGTTTTCGCACTTTGGCCTCTGGCCGCGTCTGGTCACCGCACTTGGTCGTCTCACGCCCAGCTTTACGTCGCCGAGCGGAGGAACACACGTCTTGCGAATCACTTTATCGAACACATAAAACTGTGACTTCTTCATCCACAGCCTGATTTCTTCATCCACCGCCCAGCATCAAGGCGCTGGTCGGGGAACCTGCTTGGTGTTCCACCTCTCACTCTCTCGTCTCGGTCTTGACTGTCTTCTTCTTCATCCACCGCCTGATTTCTTCATCCACCGCCCAGCATCACGGCGCTGGGCGAGGAACCTGCTTGGTGTTTCACCTCTCACTCCCCCGTCTCGGTCTTGACTGTCTTCTTCTTCATCCGCCGCCCAGCATCACGCCGTTGGGCGGGGAACGCGTGATTCACCACCACTTCTATCTCCAACTCTTCTCTCTCCCGTCTCGGTCTTGACTGTCTTCTTCTTCATCCGCCGCCCAGCATCACGCCGTTGGGCGGGGAACGCGTGATTCACCACCACTTCTATCTCCAACTCTTCTCTCTCCCGTCTCGGTCTTGACTGTCTTCTTCTTCATCCGCCGCCCAGCATCACGCCGCTGGGCGGGGAACGCGTGATTCACCACCACTTCTATCTCCAACTCTTCTCTCTCCCGTCTCGGTCTTGACTGTCTTCTTCTTCATCCGCCGCCCAGCATCACGCCGCTGGGCGGGGAACGCGTGATTCACCACCACTTCTATCTCCAACTCTTCTCTCTCCCGTCTCGGTCTTGACTGTCTTCTTCTTCATCCGCCGCCCAGCATCACGCCGTTGGGCGGGGAACGCGTGATTCACCACCACTTCTATCTCCAACTCTTCTCTCTCCCGTCTCGGTCTTGACGGTCTTCTTCTTCATCCGCCGCCCAGCATCACGCCGTTGGGCGGGGAACGCGTGATTCACCACCACTTCTATCTCCAACTCTTCTCTCTCCCGTCTCGGTCTTGACTGTCTTCTTCTTCATCCGCCGCCCAGCATCACGCCGTTGGGCGGGGAACGCGTGATTCACCACCACTTCTATCTCCAACTCTTCTCTCTCCCGTCTCGGTTTTGACTGTCTTGTGCCCTATCAACTCCGAGGACCCGTTGCTCTACCCCGCACTTCTCCCTTCTTCCCTTTCTTACTTGCAACCCATGTCAATTAACACCTTTGTCTTCGAATGCTCACGCTAGATATTCTCTTATTCAAATTTACTTGTGACGAAATTTGATTCGTCACAAAATACAAAACACAATGCTTTATATACAAATCTAAAAGTTAGCGACATAAGAATTAGAATGTAAATATTTATGACCCAAAAGTTTCCGAAAGCAATAAAAAAAAATTTAAGAAATATTGTGAATTTTTTATTAATTATTTTTACACGGAATGACTAAAAATTAGGTGAAAATAACCTTTATAATATATTTGTCTAATAAAATGTGCGTGTGTTTTTTCGTTATCTGTAATTTCAGTTAGAAAAAACGTAAGGTGGGCTATTTTAAGACTTTATTATGTTTGCATTCAATATTTTAATATTTCTAAAATTATGTTTATACTAAAAATACAAGTATAATTTGAAAGCTTATTATATCACCTATCAAAAACAGTTCTTAGTTTTCGGATTCATTCAGAAATATTCTAATTTTTTAAATTTTATTACAAAGGGAAAATGCTTTAAAGGTTGAATTTGAGATCAAAATACCTGTCGGTTTGGAATTTTGTGTACAAAATTACTACTTCACAGTTTACAAACAAATCACGTTTTATTTATGCTCTGTGAATTTGTACGGTGTTGATAATACGATTCTTATGTTCGTAAATTGTGGAGTGGTTTTTTTGTAGATTAACATAATTAGAATAATATTTCGGATATACTTTAATTAAATGAAAACTAATCACTTCGTATACATCACTGATACAATCAACATTGTTTAGATGTTTCGAAACCAAAATGGTTTCGAAACATGTAGATAATGTTGATTATATATTAGGGTGGGCCGCAACAGTATGGCGAAAAAAAAAGTGTCTTATTTCCATAAGCGCTACCGATAAAAAGTTGTCTTAGGTCTTTATTGTTAATAAAAAAAAAATTAAAAAATTTATTATTATCATTTTTAGGTTCCACTTAGCGATCGAAAAATGGGAAAAAAACATTTTTTGTGAATTATTCCAAAGTAGTGAGGTAATAAAAGAGTTACAATTACAATATTCACAATTACAATTTATTTACTTCTAAAAGGTTCATAACATTAGGAATTACAGTCATAATTATTATTCCAATTATAAAGAATAAAAGATGATAAATTATTCCGGTATGAAATCACGCTTTGTTTCAATTTTTGGCATATTTTTCCTGGAGTTTATGGTTGTAGTGATAAGGCCTTCTCTATTCTTCTTGCCACATACTTTCGAAGATGCTTCAGTCACAACCTTCACACAACGTTCTACCGCTTGTGTGTGACAGGGGAATCTCTCAAATTTGACCAAAATGGAGCTGACTGATGTTAGATTAATTTCCTCTAATTCTTCTCTCGTGACATTTTCCAAAATGGGAGGATATGTGATTGATGTATCCTGCCAAGATATCATATCAATATAGGATTGTGCACTAAAATTCAATTTCGGTACTTTAAATGTTCGGTGTTCCGTCCGGGATAACTCTCTAGCTTTCAATAAACGCCTTATTCCAAGCTCTTTGATGGTAGGCGATTCATCGGTTATCATTGATAACAGTAAATTTTCAGGATGAGCGTAATAAGCGTTTCGCTGTATCACAGGATTAATTATTACCTTTAATTCGTCCGGAAGATAGCGCGAATAGTTTATCATATTAAAAGTATGCCTCGCACCATCTTTGCACGATTTATGTAGTTTTATGTCAAACCACATAGGTATGTATGCTCTCATGATAAACGTAGCTAATATGACCAAATTTTGTGATGGCGTTGGGCTTCCAATATACAATCGTCGGATACGACTTCTTGTGGTAAGCCACCGTGCATGTGACACCACTCCTGGATTTCTTCTGGCAATATCAGGATGACAACGTCCGCTGGAAACTGCTTTAAAAATATCAAGCAAGTATTTTTGATCAGTGCTTAAATCCGAAAACAGAACGTCGGTCGAATAGTCCACATCAATTTTTGAAAAAGATTGCACCGGCAAATTATGGCAATTGAGAAGATTCGAACCTAAGGGGCCGGAAAAACCACGAGGTCCAGTGGTTGGACCATCTAATTTAATAACCAAATGGCGTAAAAGCAGCTCGTTGCAATGAAGAAGACATATCAGCCACTGTACTGGTCGATTCAAGTGTTTCTCCATCGTACGAATTACATCACCATTTGATCCAGTGAAATGGACAAGTGAAATGTTTTCAAAATCAAAATATTCAATTATCGCTTTGGTTATATTAACGGCAGTGCCTGACTTAGGGGTAATGTGCGTCAAGAAATGAGAGCCTGGTTCCACGATTAACGATATGTGTTCTTTAACCACCGTGCTTTTATAATATTTATGTCCTTTTTTTATATTTACTAAAGCCTTGTCCTTTCGACCATAAAAAAATAATCCACTCACTTTATGTCAAGTCTCTGCTTTCATGAGTGCAGATCTGGTACGCAGACGTGCGCGGCGCAGTCTATTTTTTGTCTATAACTTTATTAGTATTATCCTGCGTGATTATGTTGAAATCATTTAAGACGGCAGATGCGATTGCTGCACCAGCTCGATTCGATATCCTGAACCTGTCACAGATCTTGGAGAGAATTGTTAAAGACTGAGATTTGCTGGTTGTGGGAAAGGCTGTGATATTAGTATTAAGTAGCCTACTTGATTTTGCAACCGGAGAAGATGATTTTGATGTTGAGGTGGAAGACAATGATACAGTGTCTACAAATTCTAAAGTTTTGTCTTCACACATCTGTTAATTTAATTTGGTAAGATCTTTTTCTCTTTCTCTTAACAGACTTTTACAATTGTTTCGTAGTCGGTACATCAACACTTCCGATGAACATTTTTCTCTCACCTCTTTGGTCTTCCAAAAACTCTTTTTCTTTAAGAGAAACTTTTATTGCTTTAGAACAAGTGTAATTATTGTTTTTACATTTACAAGAACAAATATCAAACAGTCGGGAGCTTGTTACTTTAAATTCAGACAATCATTTTTGGAAGGAAACTGTAATTATTTTACCTTTTCTTATCTTCAACAAGTTTTTGTATTTAAGATGATAAGCCTTAATAATTTTTGTAATTATTTCTTTCGAAATGGTTGGCAAAGAAGCTTTTTCCCATATTTTCAAAATACTTATAGTTACCTTCACAAGAACATCACGAAACGGAGGGTCTTTGGGACCATTGATAGATTTCCACTCCAATCGTTCCCACTCATAACATTTCAATACGTCTTTGTACGTGGGCAACACCTTAAAAGCACCTTAAAAGTACCAATTATGGGGCACGTAGTTAACTGTCTAGTATTAATTTTACTCATTTTTACACTAGAAATATTTTTGTAACCCAAAAAATACTATACTAGATCTCATAAATGAACATCATTTAACTATTCCAGAATATTTTATAAAGAGACTGAAAACATGGGAATATTTTGATATTTTCTCAAACTTCAAGGGGCCGGTGGAGCCTTAGGACATTTTTTGTTTTTTTTTTAATTATATTTTTTTGACGTTTTAGATACAAAGACAACTTTTCATCACTAGCGTCAAAAGGAATTCTAAAGAAAAAAAAATCGGCCCACACTATTTATATATATATATTTATAGAGAATACCTCACAAAAGTCTTAACTGCTCCCGTCTGGAGCTAGTGAGACTATGGCATCCCCAATTGGGGTATGTTGTGAGGCTGAAGGTAAGTGGGGAAGGGAAGGAGATGGGAAAAAGGAAGACGGGAAAGTATTCAGATCTAGTCACTAAACACGGCTAAAGCCATTATTAAGCAACGTTTCAATTCTGAATTGTGGTCTTACACCATGGCGATACTGAGAGTATCTTCCACTCTGGAACGTGCCGCAAATACATTATATATTATTTTTATTAATTAGTTGTGAAATAAGACAAATTAATCGAATAAAATTTATGTGCGCACGCCGGATTCGAACCAGCGACCTTCGGATTGGGAGTCAAAGCCTTACCTTTGGACTACGCCGGACTAAGCTGATATGTTTATTAAAAACATTGTCTCAGTATTATCATACTCTCAACCTACTTAATAATTTAGAAAACAATCCTTTCAAAATAAGAAATTTACACTTCGAATGTCAGTAAGGGTGGAAAATACTGTCAGTATCGACCTAGTGTAAGACCACCGTTCAGAATTGAAACGTTGCTTGAAATGGCTTTAGCTGTATTTTGTAGTCAGGTACATCTCCATTTCCTTCTTCCACATCTCCCCCGTCTCTCCACTTCCTTCAGCCTACCAACGTATTAATGATAATCATACAAAAAATATTAGTTATATATCTCGGAGTAAAATTCTTTAATTCATTACCAGAAAATATTAGAAACATGAATACCAATATAAAAAAATTTAAAACTCACCTTAAAAAGCACACTCAAAACCTGAACTAAATCATAACAAATAAAAACTATATAATAACACCCCTCCCCCCCATACACACAAGCCCTGCTTTTTTATGGGGGTACATCAAACATATATATTATATAATTAATTAGTGTATATAATGTATTTGTAATTTATGTATCTTTTTTGAATTATTAATAAAAAATAAAAAATTAAATTAAAAAAATAGTTTTTAAAATATCTCATACCACGCGCAAAATTCCGCAAGAGTTACTAAAATATGCGGGAATCTTATCTTTAAATCACACAAAGTGGAGATTGATTTTCATACCGAATTAGTTCATCCAGAACTTCACACAACTTTACATCGATATTGGCACACGAGATTCCAGGGAGAGGAATCCGGTACCAATTACATTATAAATTCATCTAAGCATATTATTACTCTTAAATTTACTTACTTGGCTTAATACGGATAATTCCATAGGTTCCCCTCCACCCATCCCAGATTCCTCTCCCCTTCATTTTTTACTAAACAATATGAAATACACACACTTCTCTCAGCTGTCCCTGTTATCCCCTACCGCTACCATGTCTTCTTCTTCCTTGCACTGTCCCAACTCCTGGCCTAGGTAGGCTGTTGGAGTCTGCTCTTCTCGTTCTCAGGTTGTAGCTTTTTCGGTTCTTGGTATCACTTTCAATCAGGCCGTTTCTATGTAGAATTTTGGAGCATTGAGTCATCCAGGAGTTCTTTGGTCTTCCTCTGGATGACTGTCGATGAAACTCCATAGACATTGCATGCTTCACTGTGTGGTTGGTGGACTCCGTCTTATGTGCCCATACCATCACAACTATCGTTCCTCTAGCTAACTGTTTATGTCCGTGACACCCAGGCTGCCACGATAATACGTGAACTTTTACTACCGCTACTATCTATCTTTTGAAATTCCTTCATCTGCCCCTCCCTCATCTCCCATCCCTTTCCTGCGTGTCTTTTCCTATGCGTCCTAAGGGCCAGAGCTAAATATTATCATCAAAGTTCATTACAATCAGATGAATGGTATAGGAGCGTATACGAAACAAACCAAGAAACATTCATTTTCGTATATAAAGATTACCTTTAAATTATTCACTCGTTTTGTATAGGTGTGCACTCGGACTCTCCTCGAAATGGTATGTTTATTATCGTAACTTTGTTAAGAAAACACATCAAATATGAGCTTTAAATCTTGTTACAAGGCATATCCCACAAAAAATTTTGAAAAGGTAAAATTTTTAAACAAACTTTTCTATATTTTGGCATCTCTTTTGGATTTTAATACCAATGCCTGAAAATGTAAAAGACAGTTATAAAAAGTTATTTTTTAATTGATAAACTAATGTTTAAGACAAGATTTTCTATGCATAGCACAAAGGATAAAATTTATTTTTTTACTTTTATTTTATTTTACTTATTTACATTTGATACATTTAAAGCCAAAATAACAGAAATAATATTACATAATAAGAGAATATATTTAAAATTAATACAAGTGTTATTACGTTGTTTTAGGTCGATATTAGTTCCTAGCTAGGCAGATTGCCTGTTCTAAGGAACCAAAGTTTGTAAAGTGCCAAATGCAGTTTAAATTTTTATTATTTTTTTAAATTAATATTTATTTATACTAAGTTTTTATAAGCAATAATTATTTGCCTGAAAAACTCATCCATATTGAAAAAAGCCTTCCGAGAAAAGATACATGTCGTCGACAGGACTCGAACCCGCACCCCTTTGATTGCTGGTCAAGAGCTCTACCTTAAGCTACGGCGGCCAATGGTAGAGCTCTTGACCGTTGACCTAATAGTTATTTCAGGCTAATAATTATTGATTTTTTATTTAGTAGTGTTTATTTATTTATTAGTGTTTCAGGCTAATAATTATTGATTTATTGATGATAACTTTTGAAGGTACACACTACTTTTGAGACACTATCTAGGTAACAAATACATTCTTTGAATACTTGTTTCCAATAATAAAGGTAGCTGCCAATAATATGGAAAAAAAATTAGTCGAATGTAATATTGTTAACCTATTGCCACCTCGGAACAGGCTCAGCCTAGTGAGGTGACATATACCTAAAAGAATGTACATAACATGTATTTTTTTGGTTAATAAATAATAAAAAAAAAAAATAAAAAAAAAATAATAATTCTGAAATTTGAAATATGAAGTTGACAAATACGACAGTCTCATAATAGGGTGCAATAGCAAAATTGGTTAATGAGTATGTCCCGGTTAGACGTGAGGTTCTGGGTTCGAGTCCCAGTTGCAGCCATTATATTTTATTATTATAGCCATTATATTTTTTCTGTGTCTGGTTTATTTTCGTATTTAAAAAAATTATTGCTTTTAATAATTGTTACATCAAGAAGTTCTCAACTAAATATTATAAAAGTAACTTGACATAGGTCGAAGGTTGAAATCTCGGGAGAGTACGAGAAAATATATTTTTTTAAATATACTTTTTTGTAGATTTTTTGTAGATTTTCACTTCATTCCAAAGTAAAATGCTTTATTTTTCTGCTTCTTTTGCTGCCCCCTCCTATCATAGGTTGGCTATCAATAAAGCAATCTTCAACCTACAGACCAACCCGAGCCACATTTCTTTGTACCCATTGCAAAAGCCCCATACACATACAAAATAGTTTTTTGTACAATAGTTATACATTGGAAACCCTGTGGAAAGGAAGGAGAGGAAATTCTGGAATGAAAAAAAGTTTTTGGGGGTGGTTAGGAATCTGGGAGTCTGTCTAGGAGTGACAGACGCACGTATCTATCCCTCCCACTGCGGTGTACGGCGATGTATCGAGAGAGTCCTTCTGGAGAGGTCAAAGGAACTCTCTTATCCAGTCTCTCCCGATTGCCACGCAGTCGATGAGCAGACGTATCTGCCGCTAAGATCCAGACAAACCTCATCGCATAAACCGAGCACCCCTCCTAAGTCTCCAAATGTAGCGAACCACCTGGAGTGACTTATGGCAGGGGTGTTGGTTATCCAATAAATGGTTCAGGGATGGCGGGACAAATACTAAATTAAAAAAAGAGACAAAAGAGTAAATATATAAAATTAAAACGATGTTTTTTCTTCCTAAGACAATTTAAAAAAATTTTTTTTTTTTTCCATGTCCATTTTTTGTTATAGCAAGGCTTTATAGAAATACATGGCGGTAACCAACAGAGTGAAAATTAAAAATAATTTATCAAACAGCATGGTGCAGATTGTCCTGTAACAATATTTTTCTTCTAAATAATGCTGGACTCATATTGTGTTATTATAGGACGGTTTTTTTAAAACATTTTCCGTATTTTGTATGGGACGAAGAACGCCGTCAACTGATTAATCAAGAAGATAAATTGCTCTCATCAATTATTACATGGCAGCTGCAAGGGCATTTTTGAACGGAGTATGAGTACCGCCGCCCGGGAACCATTTATTGGATAACAACCCCCCTGCTATAGGTCACCCCAAGTGGTTCGCTACGTTTGGTGACTTTGGAGCACGATTGCCCGGGTTCATGAGGTAAGTCTTGACGACCAACGCGTTTGCCTATTGTAGTGTTCTGTTATTCAACACACACTAACAGATTCTCCAATAACACATTGGATGGAGATTACTTGCTTTTATTATATACTTCGCGTATTACAATATTGACCTCGTAAGTCGACCTAACTAGAAGCTGGCTAAATGGATTATAAACAGAGGGTTCCAGTGAACACACACTCAGAGCTGCTTGAACCTCTTTTGGTTCCCACAGGTACTAGACTACCTGCCATCTAGCGGAATCTAAAGACAGCTCTTAGCACTGCCATCTATGTCTAAAAGCCGGAGGCTTTTAGATACACTACACCTATCTACTGCGTGGCGGGCCTGATCGAGAGATAAAATAAATTTGAATGCAAACATAATTTTTTTTTTTAAATGGCTTAATTTACTTTTTTTCTTACTAAAATTATTGGTAACGGACAAAAAGCCATAAACAAATTTTATTAGAAAAAAATTGTACAAACATTTTTATCACTATACTTTTTTGTCATCTCATGTGAAGATAATTAATAAAAAAATCCCAAAATTTCATAATTTTTTTTTCAAATTGCGTTCTGAATCTTTAGTTTTGTAAAAGTGTACATTTTAATTATTTTGTGATATTTTAAAAATTACCCTTTAGATTTGAATATAAAGCACGGTGTCTTCTCTTTGTGATATCATTAAGATCATATTTCTCACCATGAGAGTAATGGAGATACAACGATTTCTATGACACCTATATGAGTTGTTCCCAAAAGCCTAACCTCTAAAAACATTTGCTTACGTTGTTAAAATGGTTCATCTTATCATAAATATGTTGTCTATTCTTCACAAACACCACTCCAGGAGTAATCTTATATACAAATTAATGTTTCTTTGTTTGTCGAATTTATTTCCTATACTATTCATCTGATTGTGATGAAACTTTGGTCTGTTGTTATGTGCACACCCGCGTATTATAATAGTGAGCTCTGGGATCATGAAATTTGTGTAAAATATTTAGAATACGTGGCACACGAGTTGTATGAAAAATGTATGTTACATAGCGGTAGGGATACCAGGGAGTAAATTTGAAAAATCCATTCGTCCCACACGGACAACTTTGAGAATGGTATGTATGTTGTGTCCCTTATGCTGTACCTAAAACATTCATCTGATTTCTGATTACAATGAAACGTGCATGATTTAGCTTGCGAATGCCCGCGAAGGTTCCTGTATACAGCGGTGAGCTCTAGCGTTATGAAATTATTTCCCATACCATTCATCCGATTGCGATGAAATTTTGGTGAGTTGTTTTGCGTATACCTGCGAAGATTTCTATGTCTAAATGTGAACACTGGTCTTATGAAATTTGAATTTAAAAAAAACAATAGATAGTGGGCGAGTTGTTCGAAAAATGCATGTATTTCATAGAGTTTGCAGCGGGGTGGAAAGGAGGGATAGGGAAGGTTATTCGGTAGGGGAAGAGAGGAAACGAAGGAAGAAGGGTTCTCGGGAGGAGGGATGAGGTAGGAGGAAGGTCGAAGGTAACGCTGGAAAAAGATTATTCGCGGGATAGGAGAACGCGGGAGGGGGGGACGCGGGGAAGTTGGTAATGAAACGGATTGCAAAGGAGATACAATAGCGGTAGGTGATAGCATGGAGTTAATTTGGGAAATTTGTGCTTTTAACACGGTCAGCTGTGAGAAGTGAGTAAATTTCATACATTTTAGCGTCAGGGAGGGGCGTAGGGAGGGGGGAGGACGAAGGGGGGTTCGCGAGAGGAGGATTAAGTGAGGGGGAAAGAGAGGAAGATGTGAACATTGAAGAGAAGGGGGTTGTTCGCAGGAGGGGGGTTATGGGAGACGGGAAGACGGGGAAGGTACAAGGGAACGCGGCAGGGGACGCATAGGAAAGAACACGCAGGGGAGGGTGGGAAACGAGGGAGGAGCAGAGGGAAGAATTGCAAAGGATACTTATACTATGTAGCCTGCTTTCTGAAAAGCCTTCTGATATATTCGTTTACGTACCAGATGGAAAAGCACAATGTATCGTGTATCCAAAAGGACTTCAATAAACCAAATAAAAACGCATTATTTGAGTGGCATTCTAACGCACACCGGGTACTCGCTAGTATTGAATAAAAAAGCTCCTCTAAATGTAATTGCAAGTTCAATATTCGGTTCGGAGAAAAGGGCACTTGGAATGAAATGTCACTGAATTGCGTAACATAAATGTAATATCATTATTCTGAAGGCTTTTTGTATACGTATCGGAATAATTTATGCATGTAAAGCCAAAGGGTGACAACTTCAAAGAATATTTTACTTTATAAACAGTTTTCTACGGTTCTTTAGTTGAGAGGTACCAGCGTCAGCGTTTACCTTCAGTTTTACTACATACTAAAAAAAACATTTTCGGTTTTATTTCTTCTCTAAGAAGGCAATCGTTATTTTATTTATAGAATCAAGGAGAACATATACGATTGCATCTTAATGTATTCATGGAACTCACAAGTAATATAGTTATTGTTAGATATATGCGATTTAAACAATATTATTTTTGTTCGTATGAAGCAGTTACTTTTTTGTTACTACTAAAGTTACTTTGTTAAAATTAAAATATTATTTTGTTAATTCGATTTCCCTCATTTGACGTCAACAAAGAATCACTAACAAATTACAAAGTATTATATTCCCTTAAAATTTTAATTCCTCGACGACCTCCGTGGTCGAGTGGTTAAGGCTTATTAACCAGCGGCCGAGAATTCAAATTTCGACTTGCGATCGTACCCTTGCAACTGTACAGGGCGTTTCCGATGAGAAAGATTGATTATTCTCCGTATCAAATTTTAAGAAATTAATTCAATATCGATGTTATTTCATTAAAAATGTGCTTTAATATATACCTACATTCAAGTAAGCAATACAAATGCTGAAATGCGGGGCGATAATTTTTTTCATATTGTATACTTTTTAAAGGTTTTTTGTTCTTAAAGTATTTATGATTTTTTCAATAATGTCTGAGCAAAAAAAGTGTTTAAATTTTTATTTTATATATTTGTGTGTAGGAGCGACAAATCGGTTTTTTTAAATCATTATATTTGAACCAAAATTAAATTTCTGAAAAGTGGCTTAACTAGGTAATGTATTAATTTATTTTGCCGTGTGATTATATGATTTGAAATGTGTGTTATATAATACAATATTTCGTTTGAAAATTTAACAAATCTGCCAACGACTAATGGTATAACCTTATTATATTAAAAACATACTTGTTTTTTCAAAATAAAAAAATAAAAAAAATAAACAAGATAAAATAACAATCTTTTGAAATTGATTTATTTATTTTTTTGTAAAAAAGAATCAAAACATTTAGAATTTGATTTAAAAATGACAAATTTACGGTATTATCTGGTTATACCCTCTTAAGAAACTCGACTACGAATTCAGAAGTTGCGAGTTAGAATCCCGGCAAACACAATTTTTTTTTTTTTTTAAAGAAAGTCAAACATTCCCAGGTTACGAATAACCCAACAACATTTGAAAATCTCCTACTACCACCACACTAAGCGGAAGATGTTGCTTGTGTTGTGATGGAGGACTTAGCCAGCCGAGGAATCGAACACGGAACGCCTGGGTGGGACCCAAACGCGATGCCCACTGAACCACTGGCCCACCGATTTCTTAACCTCAATACCGTCCTGGTAAAATACCGGATTCAAAAACGAAACATTCCTTGGGATAGCTTTTATCACGGTCAGTGATCTGATTCGAATACCCAGGTACTTACCAAACCTTCCTCTTTGCCATCTCCTTTCCCTCCTTCTTGTCTTCAGCCTCACATTGGCCTTAACCCGCGAGCACTCGCGCCATGAGCATTTCCCTCACGATTAATTTAAAATTCACGCCATTTATGCTGTTCACTCAATAACTGAGTTGTATACTTCCCCCGTCCCGTGCATAACGGTTTTTTTATCTCAGTGTGTATCAGTTGCTCAATAAAGGTGGTTTGTTCGTCCGGGTCCTGAAGCGCGGCTGTTTTCTCATCACGCGAGTGACCACGTAAGTATTATTTTTACTTAAGTTTACTTGTAAAAGCATTCTAAAAGTATGTAAGTATGCTTTCACTTTGTGTGACATATGTAAAGCTCGTGCATTTGATGGAGATTAATATTTTTTTATTCCTTAATTTTTTATAAACGTGCTATAATACTGCCTCTTATGTATAGAGATCTGGGAGGTGAGCATGGGTACCGCTGCACCGGGAACCATTTATTACATATCCAACAATCCTGCCATAGGTCACTTCAAACGATTTGATATGTTTGGTGATTTAACAGGGGTTTACGGGGAGTGGTTTTTCTAGGTCTTTACGACGAATACGTTTGCACACTTACTGCGTGGCAGGCCAGAAGGGAATGACTGCTTAAGAGAGACCTTTTGACTTCTCTAGCAAGACTCTCTCGGAACACCCCCCTCACAGCACTGGGAAAGGTGGATTCGTATATAATCACTCCTGACACACTGACTCTCAGACTCCTTCCCACACCTTATACTCTATTCCTTCCCTGAGTTTTCTCTCTCCTTCTTTTTCTAAAAAGACCCACCGCATAGCATCCCCAAATATGACATAGGCCCTGAGCGGAATTATTTTCGTCAGGGCCTCCTATGTAGAGCTAATCTAAAATCTTCCTTGAGCTGGTGAACAATTGCATTGATCGGTCAATAATTTAAAAAGGCTGAGATATATTATATGTGTATTTTGATGGCATTTATTGTCGTTCGGTACAGTTCACTTCACCAGGGATTATCTGTATGGCAATGAGGCATGGAATATGAGTACATATTAAATATAATTTTTTTTTTTTTTTTTTAAAAGAAAGACAAACATTCCCGGGTTACGAATAGCCCAACAACATTTGAAAATCTCCTACTACCACCACATTAAGCGGAAGATATTGCTTGTGTTGTGATGGAGGACTTAGCCAGCCGAGGGATCGAACACGGAACGCCTGGGTGGGAGCCAAACGCGATGCCCACACAACCACTGACCGGTCAATGATTTGTGGGTGCGAACATAATTAACATTAATTATTCTATTTGACATTGCTTATTTGACAATAACTAGGCAATTCTGTTTAGAATCACCGAATATAATATAATCCCTGAAACTGTGAAATACAGGTTGTGACAGAAGATACTTGATATATTTTAACTGGCGATTCCTGTATATTCCGATATCATTTTGCTGTTACACCTTAGAAAATTCTTCCGATTCGTAGGCGCCAAAAGCTATATATCAAAACAGTATATCAGCTCAAGAAAAATTGGGTGTTTGATATTTTTTTATCAATTTCACCCAAACTAAGATAAAATTTTCCTGACTCTGAACATACAGCTGCGCCAACAATGTATTAAATAACTTTGGTAGGTATTTCAAGTTATTTATTCAATTGCTGCAGAAGTCAGGAAAATTAAACTTTTTGCAGGCACATCGACACGCCTAGAAAAAAATTCAGTTAGTAAGTTCAGTGGCTATCAACAGATATAAAATATATATATATATATATATATATATATATATATATATATTTTTTTTTACAATAGCTCCAAGCCCTGAAAAAAATAACTCCCCTCAGGGCCTATGTCATGTTTGCTGTGTGTAGGGTTCTTTTTAGGTAAGAAAGGAGAGGATATTCTGGGAAGGAATAAGGTATGAGGAGTGGGTAGGAATCTGTGGGTCAGTGTGTACAGGAGTAACGGACGAATAAATCCATCCCTCACACTGATGTTCCACGAGAGCCCTGCTGGAGAAGTCAAAAGGTCACCCTCAACCAGTCTCTCCCGATCTGGCCTGCAATGCAATTGGTGGGCAGACGCCAAGACCCGGACAAACCTCACCCGTGCACCCCTGCTAAGTCACCAAACGTGGCGAACCACTTGAGGTGAGATATGGCAGAGGTGTTGGTTATCCAATAAATGGTTCCCGGGGCGGCGGTACCCATACCCGCCTACCCAATTGAGAAGAACCAAATGCAAAAGAAGGTATGAATTTAGCTAGTAAAATATAATCGTTTCAGTATTCTAATAGGCAGGCTAAATTAAATTTTGTTTTCCATCAGTGACGTGCTTGCTGTTCTTAAAGACTGAAGATCTGCTCCTCCCATAAGAAAAATAAAATAAAGAAAGAGTAAAATAAAGCCTCCTTGAATTTGGTAAGAATTTGTTCGCTCATTTCATCAGATTTTTTAAAAACATTACCCGACAAAGATGAAAAGAAAGGAGAGGATTTTTTTTCAAGGAAAATAGTATGAGGTGTGCGTAGGAATCTCGTGATCAGTGTGTCCAGGAGTGACAGACGTATGAATCCATCCCTCCCACTGCAAAAGATCAACAGGTCTCCCTCAACCCGTCCGTCCCGATCCGGCCGACCACGTGGTTGACAGGCAGACACCACCGTCACCCAAATCCGGACTAACCTCACCCTGGAAACCCGGGCGCTTCTGCATAGTCACCAAACGCAGTGAATCGTGGTGACCTTTTGAAGAGTTGTTAGTTGTCCAATAAATAATTCACTGATAGTGGAACCATACCCGTCTCCCAAATCAACAACTGGAAGATGAAAATAAAATTACCCATTTGAAAATATTCCATCCAAAAAAACTTGAAACTATGCTCAATCTTTCTTTGTTCTCAGAGCACGGCACCCCACTTCTATTTCTTCTTTGCATTGTCCCAACTCATTGCCTAGGTAGGCTGTTGGGGTCGGCTCTCCTCGTTCTCAGTTTGTAGCTTCTTCGGTTGTGGGTATCGCTTTCATCCAGGCCGTTTCTAAGTAGGATTTTGGAGCATTGAGTCATCCAGTAGTTATTTGGTCTTCCTCTGGGTGACTGTCGATAACGCTCCATAGACATTGCCTGCTTCACTGTGTGATCTGATCGTCTCCGTTTTATGTGACCATACCATCTCAACTGTAGTTCCTCTAACTTACTGTTTATGTCCGTGACACCCAGGCTACCATGAATGCGTGAACTTTTAATCTTATATTTTAGTGAAACTCCTGCCAACCATCTAAGCTTTGGCATTTCTGCTGATTCAAGTTGCCTAGTGTAGAAATTGTACATGGTCCAGCATTCGGAGCCATACATTATCGCGGGTCTAACAATAGTCTGGTATACCTTTCCTTTTAATTTTATAGGCATTTTTGTGTCACACAAGATTACTGTTACGGATCTAAATTTACTCCATCCCACACAGCACGGCACCCCATTGATATCTATTATTACAAGGCAGTTTTACAATTGCCTCTTACATCTATCTGTCAAAGGTTCTGGAATTTCTTCATTTTGCCAATTTAAACTTGTTAAATTACTGTCGTTCCTTGCTCGAACTAATAATACGTAATACAAGAGATTTCGCATAAGTTTCTCGGAATACCGATAGGAAATTTGTTCGAGAAGTTAAGTCGTAGATTGATTGATTCGTGATACGGAAATACGGAGTTTAGTGGTCGTAAAATCAAAATACATAAGAATAATCCGTTTTATAGACGCTTATGATATCTGGTTATAATTAAAAGATAAGGTAAGATCCCGCATTCCGAATTTCTGTCGACAAATGATATAATCCCTTGAACACTTACAGTTTTTAAGCTATCAAAAAATTACATGTTATTTTTTTAAGATAATCTCAGTTCAGATGCCGAGTTGAAAAGGGAAGTATTTTCCAAGAGAAAAAAACGTTATTTAGATGTTATAGGTATAAAAAAATGTACAGTGTTTCTCTAAGAAAATGAAAAGAAATTTTGGTCTCCGCTGACTTTTTTGATATCTTTTTTTTCAAAACTTTTTCTTCAAAATCAAAGAAAAAAAATCTTTAACATGTCTTCACTGGTCTCTTAGCCAAGTAACCAACCAATCCCTCACCCCGCCCATAACTTCCCAATTAACGATAACAAAAAAACGTCACTGGAGACCAAGATTTTATTTACATTTTTTACTTAAAATAATGTCAGGAATCACTGGTTAAAGTAAGTCAAGTATGATGCTTAAAACCCTGTATAATGCAAGTCAGTAAAACAGCTATAACGTAAAGTCATTTCTCCGTAGAGAAAGGCAGAGAGGATGGACTGCTATAAAATTGTATTATTTGATAACTTTATCGCGCCATGTCTTCCTCTGGCGTCCCCGACTTCTTCTATCATTCACATGATAGTAATCGCCATACGAACATTCTAAGGTATTAGAGGAATATAAAATCATATATTAGAGGAATATAAGGTCAAATCGCCATACGTTCATTATACATTATAAGGTATCAGAGGAATATAAAATCAAGATTTAGTCTAGCAATAGTTGTTTTTAAAACATCTTGAAGCAAAATAAAAAAGAACGATTCACGAAAACCAACATTCATGAAAATCAATAACCTTTTTTCGACTTTTATCCTGTTAAAATATGAGAAGCTTAGTTCTCGGCAATTCTATTATATTTATTAGAAAATTATAGTGCTTTAAGGCTTTTGAATTCCTTTCTTCAATCAATTGTTCATTTTCTAAAGAAAAAAAATGTGTAGTCATTAGTGAGGAATAGATTCACTGACAATGGCGAACCAATTCAATCTCTTCCGAGAGATTAAGTGGATTAACTCATTAATATCAATGAATCAGTCATTCATATTGATTTCGGAGACAACAAAAAATGAACAGGCAGCTGTCTTGAAAACATTTTCAATGATCTAAAAGATATCAATAGACAAAATGTAATATTATATTTATTTTTAACTTAAGAGGGTATTACCAGAGAATACCGGAAATTAGCCCCTTTTAAATCAAATTCTAGACGTATTGACTCTTCTTTACAAAAAAACATAAATTGATTTTGTAAGATTGTTATTTTATCTTGACACGCAGTTTTAAAATTTGGAAAATTAAGTAAATTTTTAATATACTAAGGTTATACCGTTGGTCGTTGGCAGATTTGTCCAATTTTCAAACTATAGAATCTATTAAACAACACAAATTTCAAATCATATAATCATACAAAAAATAAATCAATACATAATCTAGTAAACACAGTTTTCAGAATTTTAATTTAAGTTAAATTAAAATCATTAAAAAATAATTTAACTTAAATTAAAATCATTAAAAAATAATTTAAGTTAAATTAAAATCATTAAAAAATAATTTAAGTTAAATTAAAATCATTAAAAAATAAATCCGAGAACGCATTTTGTGACAAAAATACCTCACTTTTTCTAAAAATTAAAATATATCAAAATTTTTTACACACTTATTTTTTTAGATATTATTGATAAATCAAAAATACTTATGATGAAAAATTACTTACAAGAAGTACACGATATTTAATAATTTATCATCGTGCGTTTTGAGCATTTTTATTGCTTTCTTGAATGTAGGTATTTATTAAAGCAAATTTTGAATGAAATAAATCGATATTAATTTTTTTATTTAAAATATTGACACGGGGAATAATAGATGTTCCTCATTGGAGCCTCTCTGTACAGTTGTAAGCATTTTAAAACTTTTATTCTCAGCCGCTGGTCAATCGCTCTTAATCAGTAAAACCTCAAATTGTAATATTTAATTAATAAAAATAATATTAGCGAAACTCAATCAAAAATCAGAAATACAAAAAGATATGGTTACATCTAGGAATTGGCATTAGCCATATTCGAAGACCAGATGTGAATGGTCTGATAATTCTTGAAATTCCTCGTTGTCATCTCCTTCCCTTCCCTACTCCGTTCAGACGCAAAATATTCCCTAAATGGGGATGCCTAAAACAAACTGGTTTCAGGCAGCTGGGACACTGACACTATTTTTTTTTTTTGTTATTTTTTTATTTTTAATTAGCTCCACAAAGGAGGACCTGAGGGAAAAAACATCCCTCGGGGCCTATGTCACCTTTTAGGGATGCTGCGTTAAGGGTCTTTTTATGTAAAAGAAGGAGAGGAAGTTCTGGGATGAAAATAATTAATAGTGGTTCCTGACATTATTTGTAAAAAATGTAATTGAAATTTTGGTATCCGGTGACTTTTTTTTTCCCAAAAACCTTATCTTCAAAATTAAACAAAAAAATGCCCTATGTCGTCACTGGCCACTAAGCAACTCCTCCCCCCCTAACTTCCCAATAGCTATTAATTTTTTATGTTTTTTTTCAACTCGAAAAATGTCACCGGAGACCAAAATTTCATTTGCATTTTTTACTTCAAATAATGTCAGGAATCACTGAGGGAAAGTAAGTCAAGTACGATTCTTAACACCCTGTACATAAAATGTGAAAATTAAAAATAAAAAAAATTGTCAGGAATGCCAATTGTTTTAACCCACTTCAAAATACATTAAACAAGAAATGAATACCAAGAATCAATTTTGTTCAAATTTGATTTAAAATATTCCAACTTCGGACTTGATTTACTCGAATACGAAAGCTCAATTTCATAAAGGAGTAAATTATGGTAGATTCAGACTGGGTCGACGTACGTGCCCATCGCTACGCCTAACAATATCTGGACTGCTTAGCAACCATACATTTTCTATGAAAATTTATGTTTTAGAATCACATTGGCCACACGCATCGCGACGTGCGATGTCTGTGTCCATTTTCATAGAAAATGTATGGGTTGCTAAGCATTGTTTGGCGTAGCGATGCGTACGTACGTCGTCCAGTCTGAACCGACCATTATTATACTTCAAAATGGACTCTAAATATGATGTAGATTCGCCAGTATCCCGTCCGTACTGTGATTTTCCGGATACCCTGTATAATATACAATGTCTATCTGGATTTGTTTTTACACAAATCTACGATTTTATTGCGAGAATGATGAAATTTTGCACCCTTTGACCTACAAAACAAGGAAATTTTTTCGATAATCCACCTCTAACCCCTTTTCCTATCCTTTAAAGCAGAATAAATCCTGGGCAACGCCGGGAACTTCAACTAGAATAATGTATTTTGAAGTCGCAGAAATACAATCATTTTTTTGTTTACGCGTAATATTTTTGTCATGTGGAAAATTTTGTTACATTTATTTGAAACATTATTTTTCGTATTCCTCGCTCACAGGCATATATTTTGATTTATAGGATATGGCCGTAATATATTAATTCGGAATAATATTCGGAATGATTCATTGGCGCAGCCGAATGGAATTGATTCATTTGATTTATCCGGCATTATGTCGTGACGGGATGCCTTTACCAGCGGCATCGGTGAAACTATGTATGTTTTAATAAATCGAGTTTTCCTTTTATTTTTAATATGATATCACTTGTTCGGGAGCGACGTGGCCCAATGTGGCCCACGTGGATGTGAGAAAATAATGGATGACTGGAAGAATTAATTTGGAATCTTGGTGTTTGCGTCATCTATGATTGCACAAGCTGCTAAATGAGGCCTGATATTCTAGAACGAATTTTAATTTGTGTCCCCGATAATTTCATCAGAGCTAGACAGCAGAGACTATTTATTTTTCCAAGAGGCAGGACCAACCTACCAATGATCGTGCCTTTGGGGAGAATGACTACTTTGTTAAACCACATTTCTTCTGTGATTGACATGTTCAATTTAAACAAAAGCGAATTTAAGATCGCGATAAATATATTCTTTACCATAAGGCTCCATCTCATCTGATATTATTGATATACTTACATATGTAATTAAATGTATATATTTTAAACTGTAATTTGTGAAATGTAATTGGATTTTACTATTTTTCACAATAAATACTGCAATAGTAACATATGGTATTGTAGGATGGGGGGATTGTGCAGCATCAAAGAATAATTATTATCCATCTGTGGTTTACTGTTATTTTCTCTGGTGAATACAACTCCGATGATCGGGAGTTTCAATGATACTTATTATCATCTTATTTACTAAGAATATTTATCTGGACTTAACTCCCGTTCTAAATGATAATACATCTTTAATGTCCTTTCCAGAGACATTAGTTATTTATAGTACTGGGAGCAGTATTCTTCAGTACTATAATAATATGCTTATTAAAATACTTAGGGTTCGTAAAATCACAGTGATTGTTTATTATTGACGTATCGTAGTTTACAAACATAGTTTAGGAGGACTGACGTCCTTACTAACTGGAAGATTGGTTTTGTTTGGCGGGATTTCGCATTATAATGACTGTGCATTATCTGACTATTACTTTCGGCACAACTTGTAAACGAGACCACGTGATCTGAATAGCCCACAGACAACTAAAGCAATATGAGAACTAATCATAGAATAATAATGATACAGGGTGATGTTGGTTGTTTTGAAGCAGGGGAAGTGGTCACTTAAAGTTCCCACCTGTCGATCGGATATCATCGTAACCGTTCGGTTATTACACCCGAACTGGCGACAGTTTACTAATTTGGTACAACTTTCCTGACCTCTATTGATACACATCAAAACTACATACCTGTACTGACAACATCTGTTGATGAAAGACATTGAAACTACTTACATATTCATGTAAACTACTCACAACTTATAAACTCATATAGAGATTTATTATTTGCCATCCGCTCCTGTCTTTTTCAATTTGTAAAATTGCAAGAATTCCAGTGTTAGATATTTGACAACTGTTGACAAAAATAAGCCTGTGGAATGTACAGACAAATAACCTCCTTAATGTTCCATTAAATCGAAAAAAAACTGTAACTTTCGAATAAAAAAAAGTTTTTGGGTATTCAAAATAATGGTTCTCGGCGAGTTCAGCGAAAACGAGTTCAACCTAACCTAACCTAACGACTATATCCTCAATCATCAAAACAAGTTGCGAAAGGTCTATCCCAAAACTAGGAGGAAAACGAAAAAATTGCCCATGGTGGTCTGACTCACTTACACTTTTAAAATCGGAAAACTTCAGGATTAATGCGGACAAAGGAGATCTGAGGTGACTTTACCCAAATACCTGGAAGCCAAAGAAAATTTAAAAAAAATGAGTTAAGAGAGTCAAAAACCAGTTGCTGGAAAGACTTCTGCCAAAAACAAACGAAGGAAACAACCTGGTCCAATATCTATAGAGTCCTCACGAACCCACGAAACCACACATCAACTTTTAAAAGAAACTGCTAAAGAAATTCAATATTTTTTTCCAGACGACAATGTAATAAATGAAACACTGGAACAAATGGAAATAAGAATAAAAGCAATGCAAGAGACAACAATCGACCAGGAACCACAAATTTCAAAGGATGAGGTAAAAAATGCCCTCAGATCGATGGACCCGAAGAAGTGCCCTGGGGCAGATGGGGTCACGTCTGATATTCTAACCCGCGTCAATGATAGCTTCCCAGAGATACTGACGAAAATGTTCGAACTTAATCTTACTTATTACGCTCACATCCGCCTTGCATTCTTTTCGGATCTCCACATTGCTCACAAGATCAATGATCATACATGGTTTTACCATACATACGACTCAGGGATCTCATTTCTACAGCAAACAGTCTACTTTCATCATTTCTCTGCCAGTTCCATGCTTCATTGCCATACATCAGGGTAGGTACCAGTACTACATTGTGGACTGCTAGCTTCGCTTCTGTAAACAGCTTTTTGTTGGCTCGATCAAGTGAATCAGATACTTGAGTTGGGCCACGTCAAGAGTCAGAATAATAATATAGTATGTATGAATGTGAATGAGGCAAAAGGTGTGCGCCAAGATTAAGTTGTTTGGCGGTCCGTTCTCTCTGCATCCCCCTGTGGGGAAACGGCGTGATGGTTAATTAGTTAGTTAGTGATAAACTAGTAGCACGCTCGACGTTCGATATTTGACGGCCGGCTTAGTCCAGCGGTAGGGCGTTAGACTGCCATTCCGAAGGTCGCGGGTTCGAACCCGGCGTGCGCAAATAAATTTTATTTAATTGATTTGTGTTATTTCACAATTAATTATTTAAAATAATATGTAGTATATTTGCGGCACATTCCAGAGCGGAAGATACTCTTAGTATCGCCCTGGTGTAAGACCACCATTCAGAATTGAAACGTAGCTTGAAATGGCTTTAGTCGTGTTTGGTGACTAGATCTGAATAGCCAGGTACTTCCCCACCTTCCTCTCCCTCGTCTCCTTCCCATTCCCACTTAACTTCAGCCTCATAACATACCCCAATTGGGGATGCCATAGTCTCACTGGCTCCAGACAGGAGCAGTTGGGTCTCTTGTGAGGTATTCACCATAAAAAAGAGCAAAACTTCTACGTAGATACATCTGATATTGATGTATCTACGTAGAAGTTTTGCTCAAAAGTCAAAAGCAAAAAGTTCAACTAGTTCGAAAAAGTTAAAAAAAAAAAAAATGATATTATAACACTGCAGTCTCCCTGACTCTAGTCTTCCTCGCGCGGGCTTTTAGCGTCAAAGAGAATAGTATTCAATGAAAGGGGGCCAACCTTTTTGTGTTAAACACGTACACGGGTTAGGGCACCCTTTGATATCTCCATCATTTAAATCCAATATTTAACGTGGCTGATATTCAGCCAGAGGTATTCTGGTAGCGGTATTCACTTACTCCATTTTCACGAGCTTTGTTCGAAAAGTCACTATTTTAAATTTCGTCTAGTTTCATCGAAAATCATTTTTTTCCATGCATAACATACTAGATTCCCTCCGTGGTTAAGTTGTTGCAATGTTTAGCTACGAATCCTATGAATTCAAATCCCGACATGCCCATGTAAATTTCATTTTATTAATTTGTGTTATTACAGTAATAATTAATTTATAGTATATTTGCAGTATCTTCCAGAGTAAAAGTTATCCTCAGTTTTGCCACTGGAGAAAGACTATTTGTCACGAAAATACCTCAGTTTGTCTATTATAAATTCTAACAAACTAAAATATTTCATATTTTTTACACTCTTATTTTGTTTAAACATTATTGAAAAATCATAAATTTTTATGATCAAAAAATTACAAAAAGTATACGATATTAAAAAAAATATATCATCACGCGTTTGAGCATTTTTATTTCTTACTTAAATGTAGGCATATATTAAAACAAATTTGGATTGAAATAAAGTCATTGTAAAGATATTAAGTTATTAGTTAAAATTTTGGGTACGAAGAATAATCAATCTTTCTCATCGGAACCGCCCTGTACAGTTCTAAGGGCACGATCGCAAGTTGAAATTTGGATTCTCGGTCGCTGGTAAATGGGCCCTAACAGCTTAATGTTATTATGTTAAAAAAATAAAATTAACCGCATTACATTATTAAAGTATTAAAAGTGACAAACAATAACTTACTATGATGAATTAATTTTTTTTATTTTTTTAAGTTTTTATTCCAGCAGACTGGGAGGATAGTGCAATTCCAGTATGCCATATTACAACAACTATAGTACAGAGTTAATTCAAATAAGAATAGAAAAGAAGAAATAAAATCAGATTACACATCACATTGATACCTAATTAAAGAATAACAAATAAAAACATAAATAAACACGCCTAAAATTAAATTAAACAAAAATTCAACCAAATTAAAAATATATAATATTATTGGATCATCCATCAGGGAGGTCGCCTCGTCATCTACATTCATCGTTCATTTAGTGGGGAGCTGAGCAACTCGGATGCAGCCCCGACAATGATGATGGTTGATTTTCGTGTCCTGCTCCAGAAGCTGGCTAGTCGGTGGCGAAGTAAGGCTGGGAATGAGTGCACCCTCCTTTCAGTGAACATCGTGGAGGTACTGCAGAACCTCAGTAGTTGCATAAGTTGCCTGTATGCATTATTGTAGCACACCATCAGTTTATCCCATTGCGCTGGTGGGTATTGCGTCCACAGTTCAGATTTGTACAGAGCAGTGCAGTATGTCTTAAAAAGTAATTTTCTGACATCGTCGCTACAGTGGTAGAATCGCCTTGAGGGCATTATATATATACTACTAAAAAAGTGAATTGGTCATTAGAATAGAAATTATGTACAAAAACCTGAATGGCGCATCAAATATCAAACGTCAAAACCGTGGTTTTGACGCGCGTGAAAAAAAAACATGGTGGAACCGCGCATGCGCTCATCTCTCGAATGTCGCCAACATAATAATGACATTTTTTTATTAGTAATATCCGAAAAAGAAAATGTAATCTTTATACA
The DNA here is from genome assembly GCA_951813805.1 of Limnephilus auricula. Lineage (NCBI taxonomy): Eukaryota > Metazoa > Arthropoda > Insecta > Trichoptera > Limnephilidae > Limnephilus > Limnephilus auricula. The sequence continues at coordinate 9,210,663 of OX638412.1, forward strand.
ATGTGTAACAAAAACACAATTCAACGGTCGTGAAGGATATTTATTAATAAATAAGGCTGTAGAGTAGATAATGATTTTTCAAAAGAGTAGCATGCCCCCTCTACCATTCGTTTTTACAACATACATATATTTCACTTTAAAACCGTCTTCAGTAATCTTAAAATCATCGTAACTTTTAAATGCTTATATCCTTGCTGTTGGTGCCTTGCATTCTTCCTAAGTACCTTTCCCAAAAATAAGTCTACCCACAAAATCCTGTTGTTTCCCTACCTTTATTGTCGACCGAATGCAATAAAATTGTCACCCAAATTGCCAGTTCAAATTAGCACTTCGTCCTGTCAGCATCTCATGTTGAATACGGAGCTAAATTTCGACCGTGTCGGAAAGTCTTGTGGAAGCAATTCTATCGTGTGCTAGTGAGCTCGTTATAAGTGTGAACCAGCGGAATAATTGAAAGCGAAGGAAGAAAAGCGGTAAGTCGACAATTCCTGTCTTATCCACTTCCTTCCGCTTTGCGGGACCTATTTCTGTCCCCAACATTTGGTCGATTCGAGCCTGGATAAATTGAATATTTCTTATAAATTTAATGTATCTTAGGATGAATTGTTCATGAAAGTTGTTGATCTGCAAAATTCGCATCAGCCGTGCTGTGGGCGAATTCACTAGGTAGTAAGGTAGTTCAAAATTACATTACTGCTTACAAATTATTATACTTTTGAATTGATTTGTAATATTCTTTTAAATTGAACGGAATTCAATTCTTTTATTGTAATAATATTTTTTCTCATTACAATGGCAGAGAAAAAAGTAGTTTTGCTAAAAAACCGATGTGAGCGAATAGTTTCTAGAATTCGAGTTACGCATGACCTTACATCCAGCATCCATGATGATAGCAAGAAACGGGAGACGTTTCTCGCGCGATGTGAAAAAATAGAGGAATGGTTACTAGATTTTGAAAATGTTCAAAAAGAGATTGAAGAACAGTTACTAGAGTTAGACAGGATGAAAGAAGTCCAGGATTTAGGAGCGATTTCTAATAGAGTAGATGAGTGGTATTTTGAAATAATGCAAACAAAAAATGCTATTATTAAAAATGAAAATTCAATACCTAAAACTACAAGTAATTCGACAGTGCGTGCTCCAATAATAAAGTTGCCTACGTTTGACAGTGACATTAAAAGTTGGTGCGCGTTTCATTCACTATTTAAAAGTCTGATTCACGATAGTACTGCGTATACAAATGTAGAAAAATTCCATTATCTCTTGTCGGTAATTACAGGGCCGGCACTAGGACTTATAAAATCATTGCCTCTTATTGAAGAGAACTATGACATAGCCTGGAACATTCTGGTAAATCAATATCAAAATTCTAGATTGCTTTTTACGCATTATGTTGATGAAATTCTTAATTTCAAATGCTTACAGACCGAGTCAGCGTCAGGTATAGCGCGTATACTTAGTAATTTTCAAGAGAATTACGCCGCTATAAATGCGATGAAAATAGAAAATATCTTTGATAAATTTGTTGGTCATATTATATTACGAGCGATGGATCCGACAACTAAACGTCAATTTGAGTCTAAATTGCCCAGTGAGGAGATTCCAGGGTCGGAATCAATTTTTGCTTTTCTAAGAAATCAATCACGTATGTTAGAAATGTCATCTCCACATATTATAAAAGAGAAAAAAAGTTCATATAAAACGTTGATATCTGCCAATAAGGATAATAATGTGCATTGTCCGTTGTGTCGAGGTTCGCATTTTCTTTATAAATGTGCATCTTTTACATCATTAAGTCCTCATCAAAGGAGGGAAAAAATTAAAAATTTAAACCGTTGTTTCAATTGTTTGAAACAACACCATGTTAAAGATTGTGCGTCAAAATTTACATGCCAGGTGTGCAGTAAAAAACACCATTCCATGCTACACATTGCGGTTGAACCGCCGGGCGATAATGAATTAAATAATGCTAGTACAACCCTGGCGGCAGTGCTACATAATACGCCATGCATTACAAATAATATTTTATTGGGAACAATTCAGTTAGAAGTTCGTAATAAAAATAATGTATATCTACCTATTCGTGCGGTAGTAGACAGTGGAAGTCAAGTGTCTTTAATTACCGAAAGTTGTGCCAAGCATCTTGGCTTGACAATAAAATCAAATCGAATTCCACTTAACGGTTTAGGTAATTGTAGTGTAAAATCTTGTTATGGTTCAACTAAATGTTTTATTAAACCTAAAAATAAAAATGGGCCAGTATTTCAATGTCAGACTATTGTGATTAAAGAAATCACTTCACATCTTCCGTCATATGATTTACCATCGAGTGTGACGTCACAATTTAATAATTTAAAATTAGCTGACGATTCGTATGACAAGTCCGGCCCAATAGACGTTCTGTTAGGTGCCGACATATATTTGGATATATTTAATAGTGGACATGAAATAATTCGTGGCTTTCCTTGTGCCGTGAACAGCATATTCGGTTACATTATAATGGGAAAAGTGCATAATGCCTCATTTCAAACGCCTTCGTCATTGTTTGTTGGGACAAATTCTTTAAACAATAATCTTAGAAAATTTTGGGAAATTGAAGAAACGCCTTCAATTAATTTGACGACAAATCCGGAAGATGAGTTAGCCGAAACAACTTACGCTTCAAATCATTATCGAGAAAGTGACGGTAGGTATGTAGTACCAATCTTAACAAAATCTGGAAATATGCCAGAACAAAATTCATTCAAACTTGCGGAATCACGATTGAATAAACTAGAAGTTCGGTTTAAGAGGGATCCCATATTAGCAATTAATTACGGAAAATTTATAAAAGAATATGAAAGTTTGGGACATATGAAACGGGTGCCTCGGAACTTAGATGCATTCTATTTACCTCATCATTGTGTTTTGAATCCGGACAGCAAAACAAAAAAGTTGCGGGTAGTATTTGATGGGTCGGCAAAAACCCAACCTCAAAATTTATCTCTCAATGACCTCTTATTGAACGGTCCAAAATTACAAACTGAAATTCCACGTATGATTTTAAATTTTCGTTTTCATAAATATGTTTTTACAGCTGATATTTGTAAGATGTATAGACAAATATTGATTATTCCATCTCAGCGTAAATTTCAAAATATTTTGTGGAGAGAGTCTCAGAATGAACCGGTTATTAATTTCGAATTGCAAACTATAACGTATGGGCTGTCTAGCTCACCATTCTTGGCAATACGCACCCTTCGTCAACTAGCACAAGATGAAGGATCGAAATATCCTGACGCCGCCAAGGCTCTATGCGATGATTTTTATGTAGATGATTTGGTAACAGGGACAGAAACGATTAGCTCGGCACTCAAACTCAAACAAGATATCATTGCATTGTTAAATCTTGGGAAACTAGAACTTAGTAAATGGCAATCTAACACACTCTCACTTTTGGATCAGGGTTCACAAGAGCACCAGCAAGATGGTCATTCTTTCGATAACGCTGAAACTGATCAAACTGTGAAAATATTGGGCATTCAGTGGAGTCCGATAACTGATAATTTTACTTACAAAGTCAATACACCTCGAAACGAGATATGCACAAAAAGAACTATTATGTCAAAATTGGCAAGGTTATTCGATCCGCTTGGGTTCATAACGCCAGTGACATTTTTCGCAAAATGTCTATTGCAGGAATTATGGAAGTTGAGGGTTGATTGGGACGATCGTGAAGTTCCACCACATATTCGCAATACGTGGAGTAAATTTGTAACTCAGCTTTCATTACTTCGAACATTAAATATCCCTAGATATTATAACACGGAGGGCAAAAGTCGTTTGGTCCTCGTAGGATTCTGTGACGCATCACAGTTAGGTTATGCTGCAGTGGTGTATTTATTAGAGCGTAATAACAATACCACTCACATTTTAATGGGGAAATCGAAGGTCGCTCCTTTGAAAACCTTGTCCATTCCACGATTAGAATTGTGCGGGGCCGTGCTGCTCACAAAACTTGTAAAGTATATTAAGTCATCTGTAAAATTTGCTGAACAAATAGAAAACGTTTTTCTATTTACAGATTCGACTATCGTACTAGCTTGGCTAAAAACGCCGCCATATTTGTTGAAAACATTTGTCGCTAATCGGGTTGTCCAAATACTGGAAAATACACCAAATGCGATTTGGAAACATGTTGCCTCAGAGGAAAATTGCGCCGATTCTGCTTCAAGGGGTCTTTTCCCAGCAGACATTATTTCACATCCATTGTGGTTTACGGGACCGCAGTGGCTTCGTCAACCAATTGCACACTGGCCGTGTTCAGCTGTGTCCAATCAATCTCTCGAAGAAGTACCAGAAATCAAAACTGGCAACCTAAAAACGTTTGTATCATCTCAAATTGTACCTAATTCGATTATTAGTAAATATTCTTCTTTTAATAAATTGCAACGCGTTGTCGCGTGGATAATGCGTTTCGCTAATAATTGTCGGAAACTTCCTGGTACGGGTAATCCAAATTCGAATAATCTTAGCTCCCGCGAATTAAATGACTCGCTTTTGAAAATCGTACGTATTGAACAGGAAACATATTTTTCTGCCGATATACGTAACATGCGAAATAACGTTCCATGTTCAACGCAAATTCTAAACTTGAAACCGTTTCTTGATAGCCACGGAATTATCAGGGTGGGCGGTCGTCTGAAGTACTCAGATCTGTCATACGAAAACAAATTTCCAATCTTATTACCAAAAATCTGTCATTTATCTTATTTAATTATAGATTATTATCATAACCTATATTTTCATGTTGGTCCGCGAAGCCTTCAATTCACTATTCAGCGCAAATTTTGGATAGTGGCTGCACGAAATAAAATACGATCCCAGCTTGCAAAATGCATTGTCTGCCATAAGATGAAATCTTCAGCGTTACCACCTCCATTAATGGCTGATTTACCACCCTCGCGAGTGCAACAAAGCCGTGTCTTTTCTCGAGTCGGTATTGATTTCGGAGGTCCTTACACTTTGAAAGATCATAAACGGAGGGGAGCCAAAACATCAAAGGGTTATTTATGTTTATTTGTGTGTATGGCAACAAAGGCAGTCCATTTGGAAACCGTATCTGAATTAACTTCCGAAGCATTTATTGCAGCCCTTAGCCGGTTTACGGATCGTCGTGGTTTGTGCGCTGAAATTATAAGTGACAATGGGACGAATTTCGTCGGTACAAATCGGTACCTACTTGGCATAAATAAATTCTTAGCATCACAGCGTGATGTTATATCTAATCACCTAACTCAAAGTGGCATTATTTGGTCGTTTAATCCTCCAGCTAGCCCTCATTTCGGAGGCCTATTTGAAGCAGGGATAAAATCTGTAAAATACCATTTGAAGCGGGTAATGGGTGAGACCGTTCTAACTTATGAAGAATTTGCGACAGTTCTCACCAGAATCGAGGCCATCCTCAACTCCCGCCCTTTGTGTTCAATGAGCTCAGACCCTGAGGATTTCAATGGACTCACCCCGGGCCACTTTTTAATCGGTGGATTCCTACTGGGGTTGCCTGAATATGACTTCCTTGACACAACGTCTAATCGATTAAGTAGGTGGCAACATCTTCAAAAGATGTCGCAACATTTCTGGAAACGTTGGCATCTAGAATACTTAAACACGCTGCAACAAAGATCAAAATGGTGCAAAATAAATCCAAACATTAAGTTAGGTCAATTAGTGTTAATAAAGGATGATCGTCTTCCACCCATGAAATGGATGTTAGGACGAATTACTGAAGTTCATCCCGGTAAGGATGAGATAGTTAGGGTAGCTACTGTTAAGACTCAAACTGGTTCTTTGGTTCGACCAGTGATAAAACTTTGTCCGCTACCAGTAGAATAGAATTAGTATTAGTAGTTCTTGAGGTGTATATCCAAAAGGGAAATACCTATTTAATTTAATTTCATTCTTTTTTGTTTTGCTTTGTGACCATTGGGGTCTATACCTTTTACTGTTATTATTTATTTCTTTTATATTTTTGAATGCCTATACTCGAATTCTCGTTATTATCGTACTCGTCTCCTATACCCTAGGAGTCTTTAAAATTTGTCATTCTTTTCAAATTATTATTTTTTTTGTTTGTGCAGGAACCGTACTCCGAAACAGTCATTATTATTATTATTTTTTTTTTTTTTGTTAAGTTTTTCACCAGCAGTACAGATACAACTTGCATGAACAATTTATCTTGATATATATTTTTTTATTGTTGTGCCCTCCATGAGGATTCTTTGTTATTTTAATAATTGTTAATTCGGTCAAATTAGGTGGGCGGAAATGTTGGTGCCTTGCATTCTTCCTAAGTACCTTTCCCAAAAATAAGTCTACCCACAAAATCCTGTTGTTTCCCTACCTTTATTGTCGACCGAATGCAATAAAATTGTCACCCAAATTGCCAGTTCAAATTAGCACTTCGTCCTGTCAGCATCTCATGTTGAATACGGAGCTAAATTTCGACCGTGTCGGAAAGTCTTGTGGAAGCAATTCTATCGTGTGCTAGTGAGCTCGTTATAAGTGTGAACCAGCGGAATAATTGAAAGCGAAGGAAGAAAAGCGGTAAGTCGACAATTCCTGTCTTATCCACTTCCTTCCGCTTTGCGGGACCTATTTCTGTCCCCAACACTTGCCTTAAGTAAATTAATCATTTTTATACGATAATGTTATTTAATGAGAGATTTCTTCAATTCTGAAGCTTACAAATTTCTTAGAATTTTACCCTTGTTGTTAAAAATGGAATTCCCTTATTTTCATAACAATAGAACTGACATAAGTGTGCTGTGAGCGTTTTCGTATGATGTTAGCTTAATTTTTGTATTACTTCTGGCGAAATTGTTGAAATATTATCTAGTAATGTCGAAGTTCTTGGTTGAATTCTATCTGTGACCCGGGAATCAAACGTCCAATCTAAAGTAGAGTATCAGTTTTCTTTCAAACAGGTAGAGATACAACTTCTAGTAGTTTTTTTGTTAATTTAGCCGAAACGGAAAAATAGATTTTTCTTTACGGAATTCGTATTTCTTGATTTTTCAGACTTTTTGACTATCTTAATTATTATGTCTGTAATAAAGTAATTAAGATTTCTGTCATTGATTTAAACTAAACAAGACTTTTTGACTTTTGATTGATTTATTTACAGAGTTCCTAAACATGCGTTTACTGACTCTAACATAATTAAAATTTGATTATCTATCGATACTTTACATTGATTATTAATTTTTAAGTGAGGTGAATAAGAGTTAAAGCTATACTGCGGCCTTGTGCAGGTTATTTATTCCTTCCGGAGGATTGACTTTGGTTTTTTGTATTTAAAATTTTCATTTTCGCTATATCTAACTAAACAAGTTTGGCATTATTGGTTTATAAATTCAACAGACTATCTGTGTCGCTGAGTGGTCAAACACACCCGTTCCAGATGTGTTGAGATATTGCGGGTTCGAAACCCGAAATGGCAGGTAAAAATTATGTATTATTAAAGAAGAAGATAACACTTATAATCTAAGTTAAAGAATGAAAATGAACAAGACACAGAAAAATAAAAGATAGCGGTCGCAACTGGGTCTCGAACCCAGAACCACTCGTCTTACCGGGATGTGCGCTTTTTCCAATTCTGCCATTGCCACCAAATTATAAAACCGTCATATTTCAAATTTTAGAATGAACAATATTATCTTCTACTATTTTTTTTCCCATATTAGCGGCAGCTACCTTTTTAATTGGAAACAAGTGTTCAAATAACGTGTTTGTAACCTAGATAGAGTCTCGGATAATTATATATGATTTTTATTTTTAACCCCTCCTACCAGATTGGCAGATACTCTTGGTATCACCCTGGAAACGTGGCCTAATTTTTTTTATTTTTTTTATTCAGATACCTCACAAGAGTCCCAACTGCTCCCTAATGGAGCCAGTGAGACTATGGCATCCCCAATTGGAGTATGTTGTGAGGCTGAAGGTAATTGAGGAAGGGAAGGAGATGGGAAAGAGGAAGATGGGAAAGTACCTGGCTATTCAGATCTAGTCACTAAACACGGCTAAAGACATTATTAAGCAACGTTTCAATTCTGAATGGTGGTCTTACACCAGGGCGATACTGAGAGTATCTTCCACTAATTATGAGCATTGGCTCGTAAAAGTTTTATGACACTTGCTAACACGACCGTATATCGTCCATGACATTTGACAGTTGAGATCGAATAAAAAATATTGTAAGTTTATCGAGCGTTTATTATTTTGGGATAAGCTTGTCTACAAGTCGATAAACATCGTTAAAAAAAATTTCGCGCTAAATTGAAAATTATTGATTTTTTCAATAATCGGAGACAATTTGAGGAAACGGAGTTTTTATAGCTATTTAGGTTATCATAGGCCATAATGTCTAACGACTATTAAAAAAAACATCTAAACAATGCTTAAAAGTATAATTAACATCATTTTTACCAAACGAGAAGTTTAAAATTTAAAAATGACACCCAACCAATTTTTCAAAATATAGAGTAGATTAAATGTGTAAATATTGCCATCGTGGTAAGATATTTTCCTGTAATTGATAAAAAAATTGAAATATTAAGCATACCGAGCGTTCTAGCGATATTGGCGTTGCCGAGGGGTAAGACTATCGACTCCCAATCAGAAGGTCGCGGGTTCGAAACCGACATGCGCAAAGAAATTTTATTTGATTAGTTTGTTCACAATTAATTAATAAAAAAATATATATATATTATAAAAAGCGATACCCACACCCGCCTCCCAAACTGAAAGTTTGTTTCTAATTTGAAATACTCCAGGCGAAAATTATAGCGCAAAGCAGTGTGGACAAATGATTCTGCTTTTTTTAATGTAACTCAGCATGTCCCCGATAACTTTTCAAAGATTGCAGATGACAAGAGATGTGCCAATCTGTTGCACATAATATCATTGACCGTCTAGAGAAAAGGAAAACATGATATTGGATTAATAATATCATTACTCTGATAATAAGTCGTTTCACGAGGCACAAGAATGGCGGTCAAATTACAGAAAGAATTTTCTAATATAAGAGAAAAAAATCACACAGCCCCGGGCTAATAGCAATTTTTTCCATGGATGTCCCGAATATTGGTTATCTCGATAATTTATATATTTGCAATATCGCTTACGATAAATGGTTAGTGTGTTGCGAACGCGTAGGTGTGCAAGAAGTTTTTTTGTTTATCCTTACATATGGAGAAATTGATCAATTTCTCAAAATTCTATCTTAACCTTCCATTCAGCGCATTTGATCTAAAACTGGATTCAGACCAAAGATTTAGAGATATATAGAGCTTGAGCAAGAGCGTTATTTCTAGATCCTTAGGGTAAACGGTAATTCGTTTTCATCATTTATACCAAAAGAATACCAACGAACAAGACACACAATAAATATCATTCTTGCAGATTCTTGCAGATGCACTCTCGGGATGTTCAGCTCTGGCAATCGAATGCTTATTGCTCATTCTTCAAAAATTTGTTGTATGTAGTGTTATAATTTTAATTATTATAGAAATTTTAAAATATACAAACAAACAATAATATTTTTACATACAAACATACAATTTAAAACATTGCAGGTAATTTTCATCACTCCAATCCATAGTTAGTACAAAAAAGTCGACGCAAGTTCCAAGAATACAAGAACACTTCAAAGAGACCGCCTTGAGAATCGATCGCGTCCAATCACGAAGGAATGCTTTAGTTAGGCAACTGTTCGGGGGCACAACGAACATTCTAATAAATTTCGGCGAACACACTCGGAGCACAGAAAGAATGCTCTATAACTGCTTACCCAAAAATAATTTACAAGAGAAGGCTATAATAAGCATTTGCTCGTTTGGTCTAAATCCACCTTATTACACTGGGCAAAAATTTTGTCGCTGCCTCTTTTGACTTGTTTTATGCAACCCATGCAACCTTCATAATTTGCGATACATAACAAATTCCGGATGAAGTATCAAAATAAAGCGACGCCTGTCATTTAACTACATAAATAATTTCGTTCTTTTTAAAATCCGAACGACGGTTAAATTTGTTCATACGAAAATACTAAAAAAGTGATTACAAAATTTGAGGGTCGCGATTCAAAAATTGGAGAGTGGGGTTAGGAGAGTAAAAATTTGGGGTTATACGTATTTTTTGAGTCCAAATGAAAATATAATTTTTTTTTTAATTTGTCAAAAATTAGAAAAAAAAATCTGGATTAGGAACACCCTTAACTGCCTGGCGGTATGAAATATACTTAACAACCTATTCTCATACCTACCCTACTCAGACCAAGCCGTGATACGAGATTTTTATATATTATATTATGACACCACGAACTATGCATATTAATTTTGTTATATTCGTTTTTTATTTGTAGAATTCCATTTATTTATATATATATTTATGTAATATATTATAAAAAAATGCTAATATTAAGTTTTCAATATTATTGTGCGTGTAAGGCCAATTTGAGACGAATTTCATATGATTCTATTTACCCCCGCCCAATTTCATTAGCTCAATTCATTAAAGCGGTCTACACACCGTGCTGCGAACAGCAGCTGGCTAAAAATCGAAGGTTGTAGGTTGTCTCCTGTCTTTTTTTCCTCAGGCGAACCCGTAACACTCTGTTTCAAGTTGACTGCAAATTGGAAGAAACCGTCTGCCGCTAGTACCAACCGATGCGCCGCAGTGAAATGAGATGGTGATATTGAATTTGTTGTGTAATAGAAAAGACAAAAGACAACGTGAAACAGAATGTTACGGGTTCGCACGAGGAAAAAAGAGACAGGAGACAATATCCAGCTGCTAACAGCCCGGTATGTCGGGCTGTTCGCAGCATGGTGTGCAGACCGCTTAACTGATAAAATAATTGTTACAATAGATTATCTTCTATTATGTGAGGTACTTGAGTGGCTTAACCAGTTTGAAAATGGTCTTGTAAGTTGAAAAAGCTGTCACAATAATAAATAACTAAACTATTTGCAAAACTTATTAACAACATTTTTAAACTATGTTGAGAAATAGTTCTACATTTAACTATTTAAACACGCACGTGACATGCGGGCAAGCCAATTTTGTGTAGATGAAGGATAAGGTTAGATGAAGTATTGTATTTAGTTAAGGTTAGATGAAGACATTTTAAAATAATTTATCTTTTTTAATACAAAAAGAAGAAAAGAAATTCACCGTTGCCTAACGTAAAATAAATTTCTCATTTTGTAAAATTATTTGGCGTCAGTTTAATATGATCGATTAAGGGTATCCATTATTCCATCTATCTAACATCCATGCTCGAGGCAAGGCAATATAATATGGTTTCTAGATGGAATTTTATCGTCTCATAGCAGACGATATCATAGCATGTCAAATTTAACAAAGACGAACGGTATATTTCCTGCGCACTAACGTGAATTTAAAAAAAATATTCCGTAAACGACAAAGAAGATGGTAAACTTAACGTAAGCTGCATGATATTATTATACAAAGTTAATATGGGGATTTTATAAATTATTTATTTATTTGTAAGCAACGAACAGCTTGCTAAATATACGAGTATACAGGGTGTCCGGCGGTAAAGTGCATTACCTTCAGGAGGTGATTCTACGTGATAGTTTAAGTAAAAAAATTAAACATTTTTTTTCGAAATTTAAGGGTACTTATTTGGTAAAAAGAATAAATTAGTACGGCGTGTGCGGCCAGCACTATTATTTTCCGCTGTTACGATGCGGGCCTATCACAATTATCCAACGTCGCCACTATCGCGCCCGGCTGAGTCACAGCAAATTGACCGGGTAAGTTTGTACCTTACTAATGATTTTTGAAAACTTCTTACGTTACGAAGAGTGTAGTCGGGCGAGGTGAACGGGCTGTATCACACTGTAGAAGCAAGAGAGAGCAGTGCGCGCGCACACTTTCTTTCTCTCTGGAAGTTTTACTTAAGTCGTGTAGTGTAAAGCACACACGTTTTTTTGTGTGGGAAAAAAAGCTTGCATTTTGGGAAAAGTTATAATTCTTTTTTACTCCTACACGGAGAAAAGTGTTATTCTAAAATACGATCATTTAATTCGTAAAAACGGGACTGAAGTTCTTAGGAACAAATTTACAGGGTTTCAATGTTTATTGGCGGGAACATGTAAGAATAATTTGTTGGTATATTAAGTTAAATGAAGCCAAAAAACTTTTTTTATGTTACATAATGTGTCTTGGAGATGGAGTATTACTATATCTTAAAAGAGGAATATAGGATAAGGATAAGAGATAGTCCCGATACATTGATCATGCTTGTATTAATTTTCGATATTATAGCATAATATTGACTTTCTGACTTTCGGTGTAGATCGGTTTTATCGATTTCAAAGATAAGAGATGTCGTCAAATTTCATAAGAATTTTCGACTCCAAGGCTACATAAAGACTGGTGAAATTTCAGTGTTCAATAGAGAATTTCAATATTTGAAACCTATTAAACAATTTGTAAAATCTTACATTTATTTCTAGCTTAAACAATTACATCACGCAGCAAATTAGGACAACACTTTTGGCACAAAATGGCAAACGTTGCTGGTTTCGCGTTCGTTTTTAGAAGCTTGTACAACAAGTTTATTCAACGTTGGGTTGTTAAATTCATATCTATTTCTTAAGATGAAATTAAGAAATTACATGTTGGGATTTGTGCTCTGTTTTATATCGTAGAGAACTTGCGTTTAAATCTACATGGTTAGATTATTTTACTTAATCGTTCCTGCCTTATTGTTCCTGTGTGTACCTTTTCACGATCAATGCTGCCAGTGGAGAACCGATCTCCGCCTGATCCGCAAATTGCTGTATTATACTCTCTCTCTTATTCTCTCTTTACTTGTTTTCTCTTGTTGTTTGTTCTACTTAACCTCTCTTTATTTTTATTTTTATGCAGTACTGAATGTAAAACTTATATTATGATATCAAAATACCTTTGTAAAATTGTAACTACTACCTCATACGTATGAATTGTAAGTTCCTCCTGTCCTAAAATGAGTTTTGTAACTCATCGGGATTGCTCTAGCAAGAAACAAAAACAATGAAAAAAAAAATACCGCCGAATTCTTTCAGAGAATCAAATCCACCGTGAACCACTCAATCAGCGACAAACGCGTAGAAAAACAATGTATGTATGTCGTATCGCACCCGCAAATAAATGCAGTGTAATGTAAACCAGCTCAAGAGAAGATAATTCCACAGAGTCCAACTCGCTGCCCTAGTGCTTGTATGTTCAATAGACCATTTGCAAATTTTACAGGGGACGTTTGTTTTTGTTTTTTTACAGGCAAATTCTAAATAATTCTCGACTTTAGTCATTTCGTTTTATACCGTATTCAATAGACATGTATAAAACGAAAAGACTAAAGTCGAGAATTATTTAGAATTAGCCTGCAAAAAACAAAAACAAACGTCCCCTGTAAAATTTGCAAATGGTCTATTGAACATACAAGCACTAGGGCAGCGAACTGTAAGTCCTGATTCTTCCTTTCCTATATGTGACTTATTTCTCCTTTATGAAGTGGTTACAAATTACATTACACTCGTAACTAAACGGTCCTTCGAAAACAAACATATCATTGTTACACCGAATTAAATACCTAGTTATAGGTTTTCGTATTCGATGGGGAATTGAATTGTGAAATTAAACTTTTTTTAAAAACCAATCAGATATGATAGGGCTGATCTATTGTTATTGTGCATTGATGGGTTTTATATATTCTGTTAATAGGGCTAAAAATATCTGCGGAATGATAAGTAATTTCGTTGAATCGGCGTTAACTCCATTTTATTATAAGCAAACGTAAATTATTCGACCAAACTGAGCATTAATGTTCCCGAAAGTTTATGGTGACATTCTAGTCACAGATCATTAAGTCGGTAGGCCATCAATTCAGCATTTTATGTTCACAAAGTACCTACCCACAGGGTTAATTACGCGTATTGTCCCAAATAATTGTTGGTACAAGTTGACCAACGTTAAACGCTGTCGATTTAACGAAGGTTCATTAACAATGGTTGATTATTATTTAACCATGTGTAAAGCGATTATAAAAAGTATAAATTATGTAGTAAAGTAGCTTTATTTAACCTTTCCGTTACCAAGATTGAAAATTTCCTTTTGGTCCCAAGACGACACGTCAGTGCTTTTTTGTATAGATTTTTGTATAGATTTAGTAACCCTGTAAGAACGTTCCGAAATTAATTTAATAAATATAAGTTAAAAATATGTACTAATATAGATTATAAGTGTCATTTTCAAAATTGGAACTGATTGTGTAAATAACTCAGAAAACCGCTTAAGTATCTACTTAAGCATACCTTTTAAAAATACTATTTTCCGTCTGTCTGCCTGTAACTCAGGTTCAGTGAACCCTTGAACTTTAGCTTTGAATTTAAGTGTTATTCTCAAAATTTGAAGTGTTTATTTGGAGTATGCAGACAAGCGATAAAGTACTGGCTTGCAATATAATATTTTTAACAGAAAATTAACTAATTTGTTGAGAATTCTGACCATCTATAATTTTTCACTGATAATATATTTGATAATATTTACTGAAAATTTTATTTATAATATCTCATACTTTTTAAGGGGTTGCGCTAGTTATCTTATAATTATGACAACACGAGTGGTCGAGGGGTTAAAATCTCATAAATCAAATTACTAAAAACTGACGAAGACACTTCTAGCATTAACCCCCTGAATTATATACCATGTTTGCAATAGTTCAAGAGTGATAGACACTCGTATTGCCTTGGTGAAAGACCACCATTCTGAATCGAAACGTAGCTAGAAATGGCTGTTGCCGTGTTTGATGACGAGATCTGAATAGCAAGATACTACCCAACATCCATCTCTTTCCCTTTCCCTTTAGCCTTACAACATTCCCAATTGATGTCAGATGTCATAGTTCCACTGGCTCCGGACAGTAGGGAGCAGTTGGGGCGGTATCAAAACCTAAATAGCCTATGGAGAATATGTGAACGTGACGCAAATGAAGGAAGACATGGCACGATTAAGTGAACCAGTTTCAGGAGTCGGAATAATAGAAGAGCATGTATGAGAAAATGAATGATTGTGAATAATTAAGCAAGGAGTGTATGCCAAGACTGAGTTGTTTGGCGGTCCATCCTCTCTGCCTCCCCTTTGGGGGAAACGGCGTGATGGTTAGTTAGTGTATCCACTGAAACTTTGCAAGATTTTAATTTTTTTTTTTTGTTCCAGGTATGTCACAATAAATTTCCAGTAACAAACTTCAACACCATTAAAGTTACATTACGAATCGGTGAGCAAAAATTTTATTTTACATATATTTTTTTAAATTTTCAGAGAAAATAACAGGCCATTAAATAAAATCTGTCGCAAAGGAATGCTTTACGGAATACAAAAGAATACTAATTATGTATAATATGGAAGAGAAAATTCTTAGCACCGTTCTGCAGCACAAAGCCAATTTACAGGAATGGAAAAATGCCTTTAACATCCATCGCATTTATATTATTTACTAGCTGACCCGCCCACGCGTTTCTGTGGCTAACGAAACAAAACGCCATCTACTGGATGGTTATCCAACCTAGACAACCAAGTGTTGTGTCTATAAATTAACTCACATAGCCATTGTCAGAAACTTATGGAACTTATTAATAATTTCAAATCATTGTCCCATAACAAGCATTTAATGAATATTTAATTCGCAATAATAAACATTGAGGTCAATAATCGAGATTAAAACTATTCTACCTTTAAGTTGGACCCAATTACACACACTCAAGGTAGGTAAAGGCAAGTTTATATAGTTAAGTTGTTCAGGAGTATTTATAACAATAAGTGTATAGTACATAACATATATATACACATGATCTTGGCAATATTTTCGATTCCAAATTTAATTTTCTGCTATGCCGTCTTTAAGGCCTTAAATAAAAGAAAAACTGAGGTATTTTTGTCACAAAACACGTTCTCGGATTTATTTTTTAATGATTTAATTGAAATAAATATAAATTTATGAAAGCTGTGTTTACTAGATTATGTATTGATTTATTTTGTTGTATGATTATATGATTTGAAGTTTGTGTTGTTTAATATAATCTATCGTTTGAAAATTGAACAAATCTCACAACGACCAACGGAATAACTTTAGTATGTTCAAAATAAACTTAGTTTTTTCAAAATTTTATAACTGCGTGTTCCAGATAAAATAACAATCTTTCAAAATCAATTTATGTTTTTTTGTAAAAAAGAGTCAATACGTCTAGAATTTGATTTAAAAATTACTAATTTCTGGTATTCTCTTGTAATACCCCTTTTAAATTATACCCATTCCTAAGATGCAATTATAAAAGCTCTAACATGTAATTTCCTTTACCAGTAGGTCCTATTAGTTATTTTGTTTAAAAAAACATTTACATATTATAATTAATTTGTTAACATTTATTTCTCTTTGACAACGCTCGGTTATTATTTTTTATTCTGTCTCTTATGCTATACCAAGTCAACTAACAACGGTTAAATTGGGATCATTATTTAACCACGTACATTGTCTTCGAGAAAGAGAACATGACCAAAAGTTTCACGTATTACCCAATTACCTGTATACGAGAAACTCGCCCCCGAGCCACCAACGTGGAAAGATACGATACATACAAATTCGTGTCTTACCCTGTTAAGTTACAAAACTTTAAACATAATATTGCAAACATACAGAGCTATTCAAGTTTCTTAAATAATATATTACAAAATTAACAACATTTTATTATGATTATAAATGAGCAAGGAGAATTTGTTTCACAATAAGGATAACAGTCAATTTTACATTAGTTCCACACAGGAAGCTCTGAGAAAAATAATTTTTCCCAGTGCCTATGTCATCTTATCAGATGCCTTGTGGTAGGTTCTTTAAGGGATAGGAAGAAGAGAAAGTTCTGAAAAGGAAAAGCGGTATGAGGTGAAGCGGTGAGTAGGAATCCAGGAGTAAAGGACATATGAATCCATCCCACTGCTGTGTAAGGCGATGGGTCTAGAGAGTCCGACTGGAGAACTCAAAAGTCTCTCTTAACCAGTCTCTCCCGATCCAACCTGCCACCAAATAGGTGGGCAAATGCATCCACCGCCAAGATCTTAACCTTAACCCATGAATCCGTGCACCCCTGCTAAGTCACCAGACGTAGATTTTCCCCAGTGCCTATGTCATCTGCGTAGATGCCTTGTGGAGGGTCTTTTTAGTATAGAAGGAGAGGAAGCTCTGGGAAGGAAAAGGTATGAGGGGCGGGTAGGAATCCGGGGCTCAATGTACCCAGGAGTGAAGAGCGTATGAATCCATCCCAATACGGTGCAAAGCGATGGGTCAAGAGAGTTCGGCTGGAGAAGTTAAATTTTAAATTAACCAGTCTCTCCCAATCCAGCCTGTATTCCGGTAGGTGGGCAAATGCATCCTCCGTCAAGACCTTCACTTTAACCCATGAACCCGTACACCACTAAGTCATCAAACGTAGCGAACCATTTGGGGCGACCTTTTTTTTTACAATTGCTCCACACAGGAGGCTTTCAAGAAAATAATTCTCATCAGGGTCTATGTCATATTTGGGTACGCTGTGTGGAAGGTTCTTTTTGGGAAAGGAGAAGAAGGATTTTCTCGGAAGGAAAAAGGTATGAAGGCTGGGTAATGTTCCAAGAGAGCCCTGCTGAAGAAGTTAAAATGTATCCCTCAACCAGTCTCTCCCGATATGCTCCGCCACACAGCTAAACCTCACCCCATGAGGTACCCCTGATAAGTCACCAGACGTAGGTAACCTCTTGGGGTGACCCCAAGCAGGGTTGTCGGTTATCCAGTAAATGGTTTCCGGAGCGGGAGTACCCATATCCGCCTCCCAAATTACAATGGCATTATCAGTGGTTTGTTTTTCTCTCCTTTACACTCTCCAGATTAACAACATACTCCAATTGGGAATTCTTTAGATATTTATGTAGGTACTCGTATACGATCTTTTCCTGCATAATAGCATGTCTTATTCTTCTTTATTCTTTTTTATTCTTCTTTAATCTTTTTTAAAAATTTAATTTCCTTCTTTTTTACTTTTTTCTATTTTTATATTTTCAATTTCCATTATAAATTTTCTACTATAATCTTTCATACTTTTAACATGTATAAATACTTAATTCATATGTTAAGACTAAACCTCAGATATTAACTAAATTCCATTGGTCACCATAAAACAGGCAGTCGCCTAGTGTGGTGATTTAATGTATCATATGTATTAAAATGTCCTAATGTATCACATTAATACCATTGAAAGAGTCCAGCGCAAATTTTTGAGGTGTATTAATTTTAGACTCGTAATTCCTATAGAAACAATAGACAAACATTCATTGAAATTACTAAAGTTAAGTGAAAGGAGAAATTTTTTTGATCTTATATATTTATATAAAATTGTAAATAACCAGTTGGATAGCCCTGATATATTAAGAGGCTAGACTTTGAACCACACGCGGAACACCCGCGTCTGTCATTCTGTCCCGCTCACA
This sequence comes from Limnephilus auricula, assembly GCA_951813805.1. Lineage (NCBI taxonomy): Eukaryota > Metazoa > Arthropoda > Insecta > Trichoptera > Limnephilidae > Limnephilus > Limnephilus auricula. Next base: position 9,229,227 of record OX638412.1, read on the forward strand.
ATAAGCTTATGATATATGATATATGCTTATGAAAAGGGGTTTATGGAGAATACACTTTTCTACACCGAAACTTTCACGAAATTGAAATTTTAAAAAATATATATTTTTTAGAAAGAAGAAGCTACGTCGGTAGCTTTTATAATTTTATAATTCTTTATGAGAGTTGAGTTAGCAGCACTTTTTCCTTAAATAATATTTTTTGATAAATCGTACATGTTTGACAGTGAATGTTTACGTTAACACGAAACGCATCGAAAATTCGAAAACATACCAACATAGTGTTCACCCTCTAAAAGGCAGTATAAAAAAAATATATTCATTTTGTGCAATTTTCGATGTAGAAAAGTGTTTTTTCCCGGGCGTCCTTTTTGTATGGACCGAAAAGCGAAGTCTATCATCTTAATGTTGATTCAATTTCATGTACCTACCATAAGATCAAGGTCCCCTAGTATGTATTATTGTGACAATTGTACCACAGTCTCGGGATATAAGTAAGTAATAAATATATTACATATCTATGGGAATCTGTATGCTAAAATCGCTGATGTTTTTCATATGCATCTTGTGATGTATAAAGCTGCTCTAATTAAATTCTTTAACGATACATATTTCACTTCAAAACAGATATATATATACAATTCTTTTATGTTTCTTTTCACTGTCTTTCATAAACTTGTCACAAATGTGTTATTTCCTTTGTTCCCATAATTGTTCACTTATCAAATTTTCATTCTGTGCTATGTCTGTGTAAAAATAAAACTAAAAACATATGTATGTAAATGGCACTAGTGCCGTAAATTCCAAATAAATAAATAAATGTATAAAATGTATTATATAAATAAATAAATACATTTTCTGTGTTTTTATAGCTTACGGGACCCCAGTTTGATAAACCCTGGCCTAGCTCACACTGCATACAATAGTCGCCAATGGTGCGATGTGCAATGTACTTCTATTGCATTATCTCCCTGTGTTTCGGTCTTTTCTTGGGAATATGAGGATGTAAATTCCATTCCAACAAATTTCAAACACGATTTGGCAATAGAGACTTCAAATAAAATAGAAGTAGGGGAGACGCAGTAGAGTAAGTAGGTAAAACTTTTATTCTTTCTTTACCAAGCGATTCACGGGCATAATTTGAGTAAAAAATGTAGGTTCTGTGATTTTTTTTCCATTAAAATCGAATAAACATATATTTGAAGTAAGACTTCTTTAGATATCTGGTGGTTCAATTTAATAAATATCCTAGCGCGTAGGACCAATGATGGTGGCGCGTGTTTTACAATTACTTCGATCGCAATGATGTAAATTAGAAATTTAATTAATTAAAATACATTTGCCTTCTATGCATGGGAAAGGTGGGGAGCCCAAAGACTTACCTGATCCACTGCAAATGTCCCTTCAATAATCCACTGCAAATGTCACTTCAATAGCCGCTGGTTTTTCTTCTCATTCTTATTCACATATAAAACACAATAGTATTATTCAATAACACAACCACAAATATATCGGTCGCGGCGGTTCAAAACATATGTTTTTGCGGGGTACAACAAAATGCGACGGATTACCGCGGATAATTTGATTATTATCAAATATAATCAAATAACACGCAAAAATGTTTGCAGTGCGGTTAACAATATTGCATATTGCGACTTTTTTCGGCGTGTGGAACGAAACGGACTTCATTTGTTTTCGAAGTGCTCAATTTCTGTCTCTGGGCGAAACAAAGGAAAGGGAATGGAAGCATTAAAGGCTATTTGAATTACTCTTATTAATAGCAATCTAAAGTACTTACATAACTCGCGCAAACATGTCTTTACGACGAAGCATTACGAGGGGTAACTCAAATATTTTTTAAACGGAAGTAACATTTTAAAACGGAAACGACGTTCGACTTATATTTCATCACATTAAGATCGTTGGTATGGCAACCATGAGTACGAAGCCTAGTAATGAATAACAAAATGTCAAAGCAAATTCAAATGTCAGACGTCACCCGTTTATTTTACTTTACTAATGTATAAGGCAAGTTCAACAGGGTTTTGTTATGGTTTGTTGATTAGTATATTATATGATTTAACTAAAGATTTTATTTGAACCTTTTTATTTGTATTATTTTTTACGATGAATATTAACCCTTTTGTCTTTCTGATTCTTGTGAATTCTAGCTATCGAGGTAAAACAGGACAGTAGTGTGGCAATAAAATGAGTGTTGTTTAGAATTCAAATGGCCGAATTGCGGGAAAATTTTACCCCTTCGACTATAAATAATTAGAAACGAAAAAATTAACAACCTAATCATGTTCCGATACCTAAAAAATGTAAGTTTTTATTTAATTTTTAGTTTTTAGTCAAATATGTTTTATTTCTTCAAACTTCGCAATTAATTATTTTCTTATAAATACTTAAATTTAAAATAATTTATTTTTGTTGTTTAAACATCTTTATTATGTAACGTAATTTTTCATATTCAATAATAATTTTTATATTTATTTTTAAATGATGTGTTTTATGATATTTTTTAATTAATTAATCACCTCTCTCTATAATATTTTTGTCCCTAGTTCTTTATAGTCTGTTCTTTTTAGTCTATACTTGTTTGTTTATTTTGTTATTTAATGTCATTACTACCCTGAAGAAGAAACCATCGGTTTCGAAACAATGTAGGTAATTGTGATTATATAATAGTGGTTTAATACAAATTTAATTATTTAATTTAAATAAGTTTTACTTCAACCGCGCGTAAAGGTTAGGTTATGTTAGGTTAGGTAGACGCACTCAATTTTTTTCCGTCACACCTCGCCACTTGTTAGTTGGTTACGGACTAGTCATGCGATACGTACTTCGTCTCGTTTCAGCAGCACGGTGATAGGCGAGACAGGGCATGTATCGATGTAGCGTGGATCAATGAATCGTGTAGCAGTGTGATCATTGGCGACATGTGAGAGAAAACTTTTTAATTTTTTTTTTTATTGAAGAAATTTAGAATAATAAAACATACAAGATTTTTGGTAGAATAGAAGTAGATAAGATTCTAAATCTTTGGTTAATTGCTTCTTAACTTTTCTTACTCAAGTAAGCTCTCTCTCACCTTTGATTTTGTTAATGCGGCTGTCATTATCGACTGGCTTTATACACTTATCTTAATTGAAATAGCACTGAAATGCTTTGAGCTGTTTTGCCAAATTGCCAGGTTTAACTATTTTAAGTATATAATTTTTTTCCTTGGCAGTAATAAGTACCTCTACGTATGATTAAAAAATACTTACAAGAAGTATATAATTTAATAATTTATCATCGTGCGTTTTGAGCATTTTTATTGCTTACTTGAATGTAGGTATATATTAAAGCAAGTTTAGAAATAAATAAATCAATATTAATTTTTTTTAATTTGATACGGGGATTAATCGATCTTTCTCATCGGAACATCCATGTACAGTTGCAAGCATTTTTAAACTTTTATTCTCAGCCGCTGGTCAATCGGTCTTAAGTGTCTTTTTTAAAATTGGAACTGTTCGTGTCAAGAATTTAGGGAGGCGAAATTGCATATCTACCAATAATGTAATATTTTAACAGATTATTTTTTTATAATTGTCATTTTCAAAATTAAACTGATGTGTTAAAAGTTCAAGCATTAGATAAAATACCTACCCAAAAATATTTTTTTTTTTTGGAAAATTATTTTAATTCTTGAAAATTATATTTGGATAACGGTACCACCGCCTCGGAAACATTTATTGGCTAACCAACAATGATTCCATAGATCACCCCAAGTGGTTCGCTACATTTGGTGACTCAGCAGGGGTGCCCGGATTCATGGGGTGAGGTTTGTCTATGCCATGGCTGCGAATGCGTTTGACCACCGACATTGTGGTAAACCGGATCGAGAGAGACTGGTTGAGGGAGATCAAACCTAAACCGAAGAGGAGAGGACCGGATTCATACTTCCGTCACTCCTCGACACATTGACCTTCAGATTCATACTCACCCCACATACCTTTTTCCTTCTTAGATCTTTTTTCACTCTCCTTCCTTTCCCTAAAAAGAACCTCCACAAAGCATCCAAAAGATGACAAAGACCATGAGAACTTTTTTCCTCGTGAATTATTGACGGCCGGCGTAGTCCAGGGGCAAGGCTTTGGACTCCTATTCCGAAGTTCGCGGGTTCGAACCCGGCGTTCACAAATAAATTTTATTTGATTAATTTATGTTATTAGACAATTAATTAATTAAACATAATATATAGTATATTTGCGACACGTTCCAGAGTTGAATATACTCTCAGTGTCGCCCTGGTTTAAGATCACCATTCATAATTGAAACGTTGCTTAATAATGGCTTTAGCCGTGTTTAGTGACTAGATATGAATAGCCAGGTACTTCCCCACCTTCCTCTTCTAAATCTCCTTCCTCTTCCCACTTACCTTTAACCTCACAACATACCCCAAATGGGTGTACGCCATATTCTCACTGGCACCAGACGGGAGCAGTGAGGTATTCACATAAAAATAAAAATAAAATGAAATGAGTTTATGTTAAAAAAAAACGATTCGAGGAAGATTTGTTGGGATTAAATAAATTGTTTTGATTTATACAAATAAAATGCGGTGTTTAAAAATAACGTCAACATCCATCCGTTAGCAAAAAAATAAATAAACGATGTGATCAAAATCAGTTTCTGTGTGATATAAGGTAGATTCAGACTGGACGACGTACGTACGCATCGCTACGCCAAACAATGCTTAGCAACCCATACATTTTCTATGAAAATGGCCACAGACATCGCACGTCACGATGCATGTGGCCAATGTGATTCTAAAACATAAATTTTCATTGAAAATCCATGGTTGCTAAGTAGCCCAGATATTGTTAGGCGTAGCGATGCATACGTAGATACGTCGACTCAGTCTGAATCTACCAATATTGTACAAATTGTTTTTTTTCTTTTTGGTCGAAAGGTTTTGTTTTGTTACAGAACCTTCGTGTTTTGTATAATCTTTATCGTTTCCGTGTAATTAATTATTATCATTTCTCTTTCTTTTATTTTTTAACCAGTGTATGACTCACCATCCGCCACAAACTTGTTTTGCTCCACCGGATTATCCGAAAGAATTAAAATACAACCTCATTGTTTTCCCTTTGCCAACTCTCGCATTTGAATAAATGTTGTCTATTCAGTAGTTTTCTAAAATATAAATTATAAATAAGGCCGACTAAAGAAAATCCGCTGAGGCGCAACCGCCTTATGACGTACTTAGTGCTGTCGGTAAGTAAACTTCACTGTTTAGAATAGACTGTTCACTCTGTTTATTTAATATGCATGCGGTAAAAGAACACGTATTAGCAGTAATAACGAGTATCAACAATAATCACCGCCATTTGCATACTTTCGTTGCTCGATGCCACTGACTTGATCATGTGACATTTAAAAATTCGTCACGTGCCAAGGTCTGCATTGTTGTCGGTTACGGTAACACACAAATTAGCAGTACAAAAGGTGTGTCAATAGCAATCAACAGAATTTGTAAACTTGTTGCTCGATGACACTGACTGATCACGTGACAATTCAAAATCCGCAAGGACACTGAGTACTTGGTCTTGGTTATAATTAGACACTGAGCGAAGAAAATGGTTCTACTGTAATGGAGATTACTACTTTCCACGACTTTAGTCGACTTACAACCTTGCTTATCGACATATGCCTATATCGAAGTTTTTTTGCTGTGTATACCCAACCTTCGACTCCACCGTCCCTGTCTCTTCAGCCTCACAACATACCACAATTAAGGATGCTGTAGTCCCACTGGCTCCGGGCAGTGGTGAGCAGTAATGAATCTTGTGCGGTATTAACACAAACGAAAAAAATTAAATTATTAAAAAAAAACACAAACAAATTTAAATGGACGCTTGGTGTGGAAGCGACACAGTTTTGGAAAAATTACTGGAGGACCAAAACAAAATGATAAAAAAATATCCCCGTATCAAATTTTTTTATTTAAAAATTTAATATCGGCTTATTTCATTCAAAACTTGCTTTAATATATATCTACATTCAAGTAAGCAAGAAAAATGCTCAAAATGCACGATCATACATTATTAAATATCGTGTACTTCTTGTAAATACTTTTTGATCATAATGATTTTTCAATAATGTCTAAACAAAATAAGTGTGTAAAAAAATTGAAATGTTTTATATTTTTAAACTTCGCAAAATCACTTTGTGGCGTCATTTTTAATTAAATGAAATATTTTAGTTTGTAAGACAGTAAATAAATAGAAAAACTGAGGAATTTTTGTCACAAAACACGTTTTCGGATTTAATTTTTAATAATGCATTTTATGCCTTTTTGTTCTATCTCCGTATACATTTTGAGATTTATTAATAATAAACATTTGTGCTTCTCTATGTAGTTGTGGTTTACAGGTTTTTTTAATTCTGTATTCCAGAATTCATCTAGCGTTAATTGGTAATTTACCTTACTGTGTATAGAGAGGACATTACACAAGGAGAACACTTTTTTATAATCACCTTCACATAACTGGACTTTTTTTTTGCCTGATATCAATTTTAGGAAACGAATTTGTAATTGTTCAATTTTATTTAAGTATGTTTTGTACGTTAATCCGTAACTATTTATTCCGTATCCTATAATTGATTCTGCTAATGCGTTGTATATACAGTATATATATAATACTTATACTCGGCAAGTTAATATCCCATTACATACAAATAAACATTACAATAATATCTTTTTAGATCAACAAGGAGCTTTAAATCTTGCTAACAGATGTTTTAAAAGTGGCCAATGATGATGTTGTCTAATTAATGGAATGGTTTTTAGAAATGAAATCTCTGAGGCGTATGTGTAATTGTATGTGTTTAACTAAAATTAAAATTCTGATAACTGTGTTTACTAGATTATATATGATTTGAAATTATAGAATCTATCGTTTGAAAATTAGACAAATCTGCTAACGACCAACGGTATAATCCTTAGTATATTCAAAATTAACTTACTTTAAAAAAAAATTAAAACTGCGTGTACCGGAAAAAAAACAATCTTTCAAAATCAATTTATTTAAAAAAAAAAGAGTCAATTCGTCTAGAATTTGATTTAAAAAGGACTAATTACCGGTATTCTCTGGTAATACCCTCTTAATTGCATCTTTCACAATAATAAATATACCAGCACATTTCAAACCTACTGGAACACCTCTCTAAACACAGAACTGCTTTTGAAAATGTCCAAACTACTTGAGATACTAGAACCAAAGGGCATTATCTCTTATCTCTTTAGCTAATATAACCTTTTGCCAAAGAAAATTTAGCTACTTTGGAACAAGGCTATATATTGCACTTCCACTGGCCATTATGTAGAACACAATTCATTTTAAAATATAATTCAGATATTATCAAGTCTTGGTTCATAAGCCAAGAAAGGTCTAATATCAAAGATTTTATCAAAACCAATTTATTATCATGGAATGCCAATGGCACGATGATGATTGTCTGTTACTTTATACGTGATATTGTATTATATGTTGTTATTATATGCTTACATTTTAACCCGTTTAATAACAGGAGACCATATGTGTTCCAGCTCACATAGGTCTCATTGAAATCGTTGTGTCTCCCTTATATCATAGTGTGAAATATGATCTAAACTTTATTGGTAATGTGATCACAACGCGCTATATATTCAAATCTAAAAATTAACCACAAAATAATTAAAATGTACACCCTTATGAAACCAAAGTTTCTGATTTAATTTGGAAAAAAAATTTCAAGAATTATTTTTTCATAAAATGAAAAAATGTGAGGTTAAATAACGTTTATAATTCGTTTCTTTTATCGGTAATTTATGTTAGTCAAAACATAAGCTGACCCATTTTTAAAACTTTTTAATGTTTGCATTCAAAATTTTTATATTTTAAAATTTAAATAGTTATTTCTAATAATAATATTTGGAAGGATATTTTATCACCTTTCGGAAACAATTTTTAGTTTTCGGATAAGTTCACAAGTATTCCAGTTATTTGGATTTTATTGCAAAGAGGAAATATTATTACCATCTTACCGCCTGCCGTCATCACGGGAAAAAATAACTTTCAATTCCATTTTTTCATCGAAATCATTAAAAGCAAGACAGACATTTTTTAATATTCTTGTAGACCTATTAATAATCTTACGTAACAAAACTGATGTTATAAAATTGTTACACAGTGGAACATAGCTTGTTTTTGTTTATTAAAATGTGAAATTAAAGAGTGGTTTTGACAGGTTTTGTTCTGGCTTTAAAAAACATTGATTCAGTTTTAAAAATTAACAAAAGCTCATAATAATCTGTCGTGTCATCAAAACAACAACAACGAAATGTCTACAAAAGAGTTATGGCCCACGCAACTGTAAAATATTTCCTGTATCGTTCATACGATTGTGATGAAACTTTGGTGGTTTTTGTGCGCACGCCCGCTAAAAGTTCTATATATATTTATATTTTAATTATTTATTAACCAAGATAATATTTCAATATATCTTACTAATATTATAAACGCGAAAGTTTGTATGGATGTATGTATGTTTGTTACTCGTTCACGCAAAATTTGCTGATTGGATTTTAATAAAACTTTATAATAATATAGCTCATACATCAGCATAACATAAAGGCTATAATTCATAAAGCTGGCTATTTATTTTCAATGTATTGAAAATAATAATTATTATTGTAGAAAGCAATCACTTTGTGGTTTGACATATTTAATAAAAATAGAACACTTTTTTGTTTTAAAACCACGATATTTATTAATTCACTTTACCGACCGGTTTCGCTTTACTGAAGCATCTTCATACTACAGTATTAATTTGTACCCCGAAGATGCTTGAGTAAAGCGAAACCGGTCGGTAAAGTAAATTAATAAATATCGTGGTTTTAAAACAAAAAAGTGTTCTATTTTTATTAATAATAATTATTGTTTAATAGAAAATATCAAAATTTGAGAATGAGATTTTGCAAAACAATGATAGTTAAATCAAAATTCTATTTTAGAAAATATTTAAATTATTGCATATATTTGAAGTACTCGCCTAATACTTTGAATCGAATCAAGAATTAAAAATATTTTAAATAAATAGGTTAGGAATTTTGGTAAAAACGTAGATGGGACCTAGGAAAAGAAAATAGATTACTCGAACTACTAATCCTATGCAGACGAAGCTAGTATGTATATAAATACATTATTTTTTTTGGTATAAACCACCTCACTGGGCTGAGCCTGATCCGACAATTGAATTTGGAAATCCTGATAGACAGACACACCTACGAACGCTTGAGACTTCGCATAACGTAATGAAGTCTTTTAAATTCTAATACAAGAATCCTTTTAATCAATTCGTGATTTATCTAACTCTTTTCTTATTTGACAAATAAGATGGCGCCCTTCTTCTCCTTTCTCTAATTTAGATTCTTATTTGACCTTTTAGATTCAGAATATATGTAAATTCGTGATTTATGTAACATTATACATATAATAAACGTCATTTTTTTTCTTAGAGCAAATGCTACGCCCTGCAGATTATTCATTTCAATATTAAGGGGGTATTACCAGAGAATACCGGAAATTAGTCCTTTTTAAATCAAATTCTACACGTATTGACTTTTTTTTTTGGTTATTGTTATTTTATCTGGTACATGCAGTTTTAAATTTTTTTAAAACTATGTTTATTTTTAATATACTAAGGTGATCCCGTTGGTCATTGGTAGATTTGTTCAATTTTCAAACGATAGATTCTATTAAACAACACAAATTTCAAATCATATAATCATACAACAAAATAAATCAATACATAATCTATTCAACACAGTTTTCAGAATTTTAATTTTAGTTAAATTAAAATCAATAAAAAATAAATCCTAGAACGTGTTTTGTGTCAAAAATACCTCAGTTTTTCTATTTATTTAAGGTCTTACAAACTAAAATATTTATAAAAAAAAATTACACTTATTTTGTTTAGACATTATTAAAACACCATAAATACTTATGATCAAAAAATACTTACAAGAAGCGCACGATATTTAATAATTCATCATAGTGCGTTTTCAGCATTTTTATTGCTTACTTGAATGTAGGTATATATTAAAGCATGTTTTTAATTTAATAAATCGATATTAAATTTTTATTTGTTAAAATTTGATACGGGGAATAATCGATCGTTCTCATTGGAACCTCCCTGTATAGTTGCAAGCACTTTAAAAACTTTTATTATCAGCCACTGGTCAATCGGTCTTAATGATTCTTCGATGTTATATTTCATTATAATAAATTTTAATCTATATCAACTTTGACTTTAATTTATTTTTAGTGCGTCTCATTGCTCTGGCCTTAAATTAAACACACACTTTTATATGCACACAGGTATTTAAGTAAAAAATACACGCCATTCTGGTATATTTGGCTTCAATGTCATAATACCGCTACGGTGAGCTCTGGTATTATGCAACTAGCATTTTTAATGTTTGGCACCCGGGTTGTTTGTATTTCTTATAGTTTAGCGGTAGAGAGGGAAACGAGGGAAGGACGGAGGAGGTGGGGAAGGGGAACGAAGGATTGCGGGGGAAGGCAGGAAAGGTGAAAGGGGAACGCGAGAAGGAAACTCGGGGAAGAGAGGGGATTCGCGGGACGGGGGACAAGAGAGGTGAAGATGAAAGGGAAACGGGGCAAGAAAGAGGGACGCAGGAGGGGAACGAAGGATTGCGGGGGAAGGCAGGAAAGGTGAAAGGGGAACGCGAGAGGGAAACTCGGGGAAGAGAGGGGATTCGCGGGACGGGGGACAAGAGAGGTGAAGGTGAAAGGGGACCGTGAGAAAAAAGGGGGACGCAGGAGGGGAACGGAGGTGGGAAGCATGGAAGGGACACGCTAGAAGAAACAATTTATTTCTCCACGTGGCATTGCAACGCATGCCGGGAATAATTTTTTATAAAACTCGACCTGAGTTAGGGAGCATTTAAAGACCCTCTGTCAATTTATCATTCCTATTGCATATCTACAGCTCGGCTGTGGAAAGATTTACCGACGTCTGTGTTTTCTCCCTCCTACATCATTGGTCTCTTCAAGACCCATGTTCACTCCTTCCTCTCCTCAAAAAGACCCTCCACGTAGCATCTTCAAAGATGACATAGGCCCCGAAGGAAATTATTTTCCTCAGGGCCTCCTGTGTGGCGATAATGTAAAAAAAAATGCATGTTACATGACACAACCAGATGTGTTTTTCTTAAATATTTTTTCAAGCCCACCATCTTTTCTATCGAGGAAATTTCATATAATTACTTTTACATCAGAATATAGATTATCTTTTAAAATAACATACATCACGCCATACTGTCGGAAGGTTTGCGGAAAACGTTAGATAAGGTCAAATTAAGTGAAAGTAATGTCCTCCTTTTATCTTTCAGCACAGATTGTGGCACTCACATAACTTTCCCCTAAAGCTAACCTAACAAACACACCACCCATTTATTTCCTCGTCCAGTCCGAGTAAACATTATCTTCAAAGGGGGTTTATATACAACATGTGTTTTCTTGACTACGATATGTGTTGTGTTAGGTTGACACGTAGACTCCGATTGTGAAACAGAAATTACCTAGTGTTTGCAAAAATAATTATAACGCCACAGATATTTCGCTCGGCTTTTAGAATTATCATTGAAAAAGATTTTAACACTAATAATCTAAATTTAAATATGAAAATGAACAAGACACAGAAAAATAAAAGATAGCGGTTGCGACTTGGACAAGAACCCAAAACCTCTCGTTTTACTGGGCCAGGTGCTTTTACCAATGCAGCCATTAGCACCTATTATAAAATCGTCATTTTTTTCGAACTCATATTTCAAATTTCAGAATTAACAATATTTTATCTTCGACCAATTTTTTTTTGCCATATTATTGGCAGCTACCTTTTTTGTCCCATTTTTTTTTTTTCATTTTTTTTATAAAAGAATGCGTCGGCTACTCCGTTTTAACGACACATTGTACATTGTTACGTGATTAAATTTTAGTAATTACCTGCGTTTAAATAATACGAGAAAAATTATACAACATATCTAGAAAATATATAACACAATAAAAGCTTTAATATTTTGTTTGGCTGTAAAATTATATCAATATTCTTCCTTCCCGTATCCCTTATCCATGTCTTAATGTTTCTTTTGAAGTCGGTTACGTTTTTTATGGATTTTTTTGCAAGAGGAAGGATATTAAACAATTTTATAGATAGATATTGCCTATTTCTTTGTCCAAAAGTCGTTTTAGTTGTGGGTTGGTGTAACGTGTGTCGTAGTGTGGATCTTGTGAATCGTTGCGACCGTTATCTTTTATTTTTCTGTATCTTGTTCATTTTCATATTTTAATTTAGATTATTAATGTTTTGTCCTTCTTCAATGATATATTACGTTGATGGAAATAACCGTCAAAAGTTAAAAATAGGATTTTTCTTATAAAAATTCTTGAATAATTGAATTCAAACAATATGTATTCACATAATAATCGAACTCACCTGGAAAAAGCCTGTTTCGAAGCACGATTTACGCATTTGAATGAAGTAACACAAAGGTAATCACTATGTCCATAAATTATTAAAAAAATATTACAAGGAGAATGAAATAAACATGTTACTAGAGCAGTTTGTTTCTTTGAGAATATATTATAACAATACTTGAACCATAAATAAATCTAATCATAGAAGACAATATAAGCACTCTCAACCGAAAATGTGAAACAGAAAATCGAGAAAGAGAAAGGTCAATCGTTCGGAATTGAACCCAGGACGTTAGCGTTACCGGGGCGATGCTCTACTCGTAAACTAATGGGACCTTAGCCATTTTGGTCATATCTGTATCATATTTGGACTTAGAACTACCTCCCTGCTCAATGTGTGTTCAATTTTTCGATTGGCTTCATCACGACGCTAGCAACATGTTTCGCTTAGTGTGGTGGTAGGTAGTTTATTGGTTCGGTATGGGTACCGCCGCTTTGGGAACTTTCGTTATGAATGGATTTTTACACCCCTGCCATAGGTCACTCCAAGTGGTTCGCAACGTTAGGTCACTTGGAAGGGGTGCCACGGTTCATGGGGTGAGATTTGTCTAAGTCTTGGCGGAAAATGCGCTTTCCCATCTTACTACGTGGCAGGCCGGATCGGGAGAAACTAGTTGAGGAAGTCCTCAACCAGACTCTAGACCCATCGCCTTGCACTCGCCTGATAGGGATAGTTTCATACGTCTATCACTCCTTTTTTAATATGAATACCGCACAAGAGACCCAAGTGCTCCCGTCTGGAGTGAGGCCATGGCATCCCCAATTGGGGTGTATTGTGAGGCTGTCGGTAGTGGGGAAGGGAAGGAGATGAGGAAAAGGAAGATTGAGAGTACCTGGCTATTCAGATCTGGTCGCCAAACACCGATAAAGCCATTTCAAGCAATGTTTCAATTCTGAATGGTGGTCTTACACCAGGGCGATACTCAGAGTGTATTCCACTCTGGAACGTGCCGCAAATATATTATTTTTTATTAATTATTTGTATAATAACACAAATTAATAAAAAAAAATCGAATTGTGAGTCGAGAGCCTAACCCGTCGACCAAGCCGGCCGTTTTTCTTCAGGGCCTCCTGCGTGGAGCAGATGTAATAAAAAATAAACCTCTCAACCTTTCCATTCCCCATCTTCTCCTCTTTTCTCCGTTTAGCCTCACAAAACACTCCAATTGCAAGAATTGTCTAATAATATTAACATTTCACAGTCGCTAACGACTTCAGAAATTGGGCATATAGAAATTAATAAATCAAAATCAACGGAAGAAAGCACATAAGCTGTTTGCATTTTCGGGAAATAAATTGGCAAAATTATGAAGTGTGCCAAGAAACTCCCAAAGTTGACTAAGATTTACGACTTTATTCTTAAAGTCTAACAAAGCCAATTTAATAAATTTTTGAATAATGGAAATGCAATAATAAATTTAAATGAATGTCAAATAGATGATTTACCTATAAGAAAACATTAAGACAGTATTACTAGAGAATACCGTAAATTAGTCCTTTTTAAATAAAATTCAAGACTTCTTTTTTACTAGTAAAGACATAATCTAGTAAAGACATTTACGTTTTTAGATTTTCACGGCCAAGAGAATGTTTGTTGTTTGTTTTTGGGGTGTTATGCCGTGTTGTGCTACCTCCTTCTTTAGCCGACGTTTCGAACAGCGTTGCAGTGAAGTGAAGGAGGTAGCACAACACGGCATAACACCCCAAAATCAAACAACGAAAAAAAAATAAAAATAGTAAAGACATTTTTCAGAATTTAAATTTTTCATTAAAAAATTAATGCGAGAACGTATTTTGTGACGAAAATACCCCAGTTTTTCTATTTATATAATAAGGTCTTAAAAACTGTACTATTTCAGACGTTTTTTACACGCTTATTTTGTTTAGACATTGTTGAAAAATCATAAATACTTATCATCAAAAATTACTCGGAAGAATTACACGATATTTAATAATTGATCATAGTAAGTTTTGAGCATTTTTGTTGTTTACTTGAGTGTAGGTATATATTAAAGCAATTCTTATTTAAATATTTAATTTTAAATAATTGATAAGGGGAATAATCGATCTTTCTCATCGGAACCTCCCTGTATAGTTGCAAGCATTTTTAAACTTTTATTCTCAGTCGCTGGCTCAATGGCTCTTAAGGGTCAGTTGTTTCGCGGAATTCAAACAATTCATTAAATTATCACCATTACGTTATCATATTACCAGGGCGATACTGAGAGCATCAAACACTCTCATGCTATGAGTACCATCACAAAGAACATAAATAATTAATAAGTAATTATTGACAAAGAAAGCAAACCAAATCTGTCTTTTTAAAATAATTACTTGTTGAAGTATTTGCAATGAGTTTTTTTGTAAACATAATTAGATATCCAAACCGAAAGGTTAAGTAGTCCTGAAAAATAAACTCCCGAGTTTCTTGAAGAAATTGCCTTCGACTTTCAGTTGGAATGATTTTATCATTCCTTTGTTCTCGAATTTCTCAGTTCTAATATTTTAACTTGAAAGTAAATGCTTTCCTTGAAGCGAGTCAAAAGAAAATCATAATTGACTGACTTAATTCAAAATCTATCGCTGTTCATTGAGTTATGATTTATTAATGAGATCGGTTTTTTGGCGTTCCCGACGTTTATTTTTATACAATGATTCAAAGGCGATTGTAATTTATGAGATATGTCTAAAAATTACACAATATTATTTGCTTAAATTTAAGAAAATGTTCCCAGGACACACGCTGATAATCCTGACCAAATTCTTGAATATGTCAATATTTTTTTCATAAATATAGGATCAAATCTAGCAAAGCAAGTTACACAATGTAATACAAATGAACCACCTGAGCAAGTAAATCAACTCGATTTTAAACAAATTACAGCTTCTTTCAATACGATTTCTTCTCTAAAAGCAAATGTTTCTTCGGGGGAGGACTTAATCTCAACCAACGCAATACAATATATCTGTAAAGAACTTATCGTACCACTAACATACTTAGTCAACATGTCTATAGCGGAAAGCATATTCCCTACAGCCCTCAAAAAAACGATTGTTATACCAATATTGGTGGTAGTAGGAGATTTTCAAATGTTGTTGGGTTATTCGTAACCCGGGAATGTTTGTCTTTCTTTTAAAAAAAAAAAAAAAATTACCGACCAATAAGCCTACTCAACACATTTTCAAAAATATTGGAGAGAATACTAAAAAAAACAACTCGTAGGCGATCCGCTCACTGAGGCAACTGAAAACTGTCAACTGGCAACTGTCTTTGTATGACAATGTGATGGCCCGCACACTACACAATCACTCTAAAACCCGTTGTCAATGGTAACGCAAGCGGTGACTCGCGACTCGCACTGCTGATTGCCGTGGCCGGCCGTTGCTAGTTGCCAGCTGTCAGCTGATTGTTCTTCGTCAATGGTTAAACAAGCTTTTTCACCAATCAAGACATAGAAACCAGCCGGTTTTAGTTTGTTTTCAGTTGCCTTGTCAGCGGAGCGCCTTATCCTACTTAGAAGATAACAAAATATTATCGGAAACACAGTATGGTTTTAGGGAGAACTTAAGTACTAGTGACGCCATAGAAAAAATTACCGATATGATCACTAAAAGTTTAGACAGTGGAGAAAAAACTTTGGCAATCTGCATAGACTTACAAAAGGCTTTTGATACAATAGATCACAAAATACTTTTTGCAAAACTTTCAAAAATTGGTATGTCAAATATAATACTAAACTTACTAAAAAGCTATATGACGGAGCGTACACAGAGTGTACAAATTAACAAGAGAAAAAGCAAACCTCTCCTAATCAACCATGGAGTACCACAAGGAATCGTACCGGGACCGATATTATTTTTGATATACATTAATGATATCTGTAAGCTAGAACCAAGAGGAAAGATCATTAGTTTTGCTGATGACACAGTAATTTTATTTAACGAAAAATATTGGATAAATACTTACAGAGAAGCAGAACACGGACTTGATCTCCTGCAAAACTGGCTTAAAAAAAACTCCCTCACGCTTAATATCAATTAAACAAAATATCTGACATTTTCTATAACAGCCAGAGGGCAGCCGTCGGAGGACTTTAATTTCAAATTACATTCATGCCAAAGAATTTATCAAAAAATCAAGGCTTATCATGCCTCTGGCACACTATAGCAGACTCCAAAAGCATAAAATATCTTGGAATTGAAATTGATGATAATCTCTGATGGAACTCACACATAGATGTATTACAAAAAACTAACCAGGTACATGTACTTCTTTAGAAACATCCGCCATATCCTCAATATAAACGATATTATAAAAGTATACTATGCTTTGTGTCAATCACAAATAGAGTACGGAATAACTGGATGGGTGTCTGCCTTACGCACTAACACAGAGCGGCTTAATATAGCCCAAAGAGGAGTACTAAAAATAATACTGAAAGTTCCACTTAGAACTCCGACATAAGAAATATTCAAAAACTTTCATGTCTACAATGTAAAAAAACTTTATTCAAAAAATATTTTATTTAAACTGAAAAAAAACATATCTGAACAATGTTAAAAATTACCGGGTCGCATAGGGATACATTGGCGCAGTCGATAGCTCGTTGACCCGGATTAGGTTCGAGTCCCAGATGTATCCGTATCTTTTTTGATTTTTCTCTTTCAGATTTTCGATTGACTACGCTAATATTATCTTCGTTAATTAAAAAGCAATTAAGTAAACCTGACATTGCTTATTGATAAGAGTATAATTAGATGACCCGGACAATATATAGTGTTAAGATTGTGAATGTAAATCATCCTTTAACGAAGTTACCTGTGTTTCTACTTACCTCCAATGACTCCATCATGTCACGGCAAAAGGTACATTTTCCTTATTTATAATGGCGAATATAAATATAACGTTCGTAATAAAAAGATTTCTCGGTCATTGGCAAACTAATAAAAGAAAATACGATGGTCATTTTTATGACTGTTTATTGTTTGGGCAATAAAATGTTATTATGATGGATATTGATGGTTATTAATAATATGGGTTTGTCATTGACATACAGGATGTTTCAAAACAATCAAAGCGTTATTATTCTGTATTCTAAATCGGTATATCTTTAACTGTAACCAGGACATCCGTTTGTCTGATTTACCTTTTTATGTGAATTCCGCGTAAGAGTCGCTACTGCTCTAAACCATCAAAGAAACTTATACTAAATCAATTGGTTTTAATATAAATTATGTTTCAGTATAAATAGTAATATTTTCAATACAATCACCATGTAAAACATGAAACACTGTAGCGACAATACTTCCAGCATGTAAAAAAACAATAGTACGGTTAAATCATAAATATCTCGGAGAAAATTTTTGTAATTCATTACCAGAAAAAATTAAAAACATGAATACTGATAAAAAAGAATTTAAAATTCACCTTAAAACCGCTGGAGCGACAGAGCAATTAAAATATTTTTTCTCGGATTGCTAAAGAAAATTTTTCCTACCACATAAAAAAAAGTGTGGAGGATATTTTCAGGAAAAAGAAGGAGATGAAGTTCTGGGAAGGAAAAAGGTATGAGGTCTGGGTAGGAATCTGTGAGTCAATGTGTCCGGGAGCGACTGACGTTTGAATCAATCCCTCCCATTACGGTGTAAGCCTCAGTGTCGAGAGAATCCCGATGAAGAGGTCTAGGTTAGGTCTCCTCAGTCCAGTCTTCGTAACCAGTCTCTCCGGCTCGCAATGCAATGGGCAAACACATCCGCAGCCAAGACCTAGAGAAAACTCACCCCCATTAACCCGGGAACTCCTGCTAAGTCACCAAAAGTACCGAACCACTTGTTACAGGGTTTTTTTTAAATTGAATTTAACTTAAATTTAATAATGTTTATTAATAATTTCTGCAAGTGTTTTGGTTTTTATTATTGTGACAGCCGTTTCGGCTTACACGGGGTGTTGGTTTTCCAATAAATGGTTCCCGGGGCGGCGGTAATACTTTCAACTGATTTCGAACACCGGGGACTACAGCTAGTGTGAAAATGTTTGATTAGTGTAAGAAAATTACGGTTTTTATTTTTTTCATGATGTCCACCATAATGGCGTGCGCAAACAAAATCATTTCAATCATAAATTTTGGGTAGGTGTGTAACGTTACTTGAAATGGATTTAGTCGTATTTGGTGACCTGAACAGAATTCTCGGTACTTTCGACCTTGCTTTTTTCATCTCTTTTCTTTCCGACAACCTTCATGCTCTCTCCACTCTTACACACACCACAAACGAACACATTATTTCTCTAAAATGTTTAATTACTTGAATTCAAAACATATATAATTTTTTTTCTTATGTCGGTTCCTCTTTGCTGAGGATCGTGACCCTTACACTAATATTCATGACGGATAAAGCTACTTCATTCTTCCCAGTTCTGCTCTGCGTTGAGAGCTAAGGACATTGATTTATAGGATGCCAGTGATACTTGATCACACCAGCACACTGGTGATCTGCTTCTCCTGCTAAATACTGCCAGTGTCCATGGTTTTCTCCAGGTTGGAGTCCTCAGTTTGGCTAGCAAAGTGACCAAAGTATCTCAAAATACGTTGTAGGCAGACAGTTGAAAGCCTACTGTAGAAGCCTGGCTCTTCCAGAATGACACATTTATGCGTCTGGCTGTCCATGGAATCCTGATTTTTTTTCTCGAGCACTACGTTTTGAAGGCGTCTATCTATTATCCCTTAAAAAAATTGGCGTATTTTGTCAGAGGCTAAAAATATTCCCGCTTTGCAATAAAATCCAAATAAATGGAACATTTGTTAACGTATTCGAAAACTAAAAACTGTTTTCGAAAGGTGATGAAATAGGCTTTCAAATTTCTATATTAAAAATTACTATGTATTTTTTTTTTGCGAAAACTTAAAAAAGTGTTCAAAATGGCTCACTTTACTTTTTTTCTAACTAAAATTACTGATAATGAAAAAAAATAAAACACATACTTATTTCATTAGATAAATGAATTATAAACCTTACTGTCACCTCACTTTTTTTCGTTTCATGTAAAAAAAAATCTTAAAAAATTCACAAAGTTCCATAATTTTTTTTCAAATTGCTATCGGAAACTTTGGTTTTAGAAAGGGGTAAATTTTAATTTTTTGTGGTTTTCTTTTAGATTTGAATATATAGTTTGTTGTATTCTCTTTCCAATACCGTTTAGATCACATTTCTGACTATGGTAGTAAGGGAGAAACAACGATTTCTGTGAGACCTATGTGAGCTGGGACAAATATGGTCTCCTGTGATTAAACGGGTTAAATTATAGAAATATGGAGGAAATCAACGTCTGGACTAATATCATCTTGGTGGTCTTGGTTATGCCTCTGTCATTTCATATATTTTGGGTTTTTATTCAATGAAAAATAATATCTTAACTGTCAGACAGAAGAGTGTCAGCTTATTAATATATAATCTTATTCTAAATTATTATTTTCAATTCAAAATTATTATTAAATCTCTAACTGTTAGCGCAGTATTAGCACCTGCACCTACGTATTGCCCAGTCATTTCAGACAAATATAATTTTGAAGGTCACAATAATTATAATAACAAATTACTCTATATATTAGGCTGTTATTTTTAGAGGTATACAAATTAAAAATGAAAAAAAAAACACATTAAAATAATGTTAATATATAAGTAAATATCTGTGATATTGGTTTTATATAATATAAAATTTTATGCCATTATTATTTAAATATGATTTCGGGCATATGAGCACCACGGCTAGCTCGAATGAAGTGCAATTGTGAAGTCCAATTTTCGACATTAATATAAATTTGCACAATTTGCAAGCGCTGTTCTGACATCAGTCTAATCATGGTGAAATGGCAAAACGTACTGACTACAAAACAACTGTCAACTGTCAAATTGACAGTCTGTAGAAGCAATGTTGCCAGTTTAAAAACCAAACCTCTAAAAAAAACATATGTATCAGACAAATCCTAAAATTCAACGAATTGCAAATAAAATTGCGAATGAATTTGTAAATAATTATATTTTATTGAATAGATATGTACTTGATGTTATTATTTATGATATTTCGATATTATTTCCCAGTACCTACCTTCTTTATTCTTAACTAGCTGATACCCGGCATGCGTTGAAATGATATTTAAATAGATAAATTCTTTCTCCTTTCGTGTCATTTCCCATTCGTCCAAGTTCCCCTTCCTCTTCCCCCCACGCGTTGCATTTTTACTTTCCCGCATTCCCCCTCCTCTCTCTCGCTATCCCCTTTCTCTCGACCCCCCGCCCCTCTCCCCCCCCCCCTCAAGCATTCCGCTTTTACCTTCTTCATTTTCCAACAACTTTCGTGACCTATTTAATTTTTTTATTCAAATTTCATAACAAATTAGTTTGCGATAGCGCCTTTGTGACCATCCCGTGATTTTTCAAGTGTCCGCGCTAGTTTTCAGTAATATTACAATGAATTGTAAAGATTCAATAAGTTAATAATATTTTTAAAAGTCATATCAGTTGCAAAGAATTATCTCATCTTATTGACGTTTCAAGAATGATATTAGAAAAGTTGATTAGTTGTTCGATAGATATTGGATCTCGATAAGTTCTTGAATTTTTCTAAAGTTAGCACCGGAACAAGGAAGTTATCTTTTCATTTCTTTTAAAATGCACATTTTAAAACGACCATAACTATTGAACGATTTTTTTTACATTTGGTCCACACAGGAGGCCCTGAGGAAAATAATTTCCCTCAGGGCCTATGTCATCTTTGGGGATGCTGTGTGAAGGGTATTTTTAAGGAAAGGAAGGATAGGAAGTTCTGGGAAGGAAAAAAGGTATGAGGGTTGGGTAGGAATCTGGGGTTCAGTCTGTCTAGATCATCCGCCGCCAAGACCTAGATAAACCTTACCCCACAAACTCGGGCACCCCTGCTAAGTCACCAAACGTAGCGAACCACTTGGGGTGACCTATTTCTGAGGTGTTGGTTATCCAATAAATGGTTCCCGGGGCGGCGGTACCCATTCCCACCTCCCAAATTGATATTATATTCATTAAACGCATCTTCAAATCTTCTCATGGTCTCTTCAAGACCCATGTTCATGAGAACATGATGTAAAAAAGAGGCCGGCTGCCGAGCTGTTTAACACTGTTTCTACAGCCGAGCTGTTTAATACAAGAACGAGTCGTAAAAGCGACCCGTTCTTGTATGACCAATGTCAACCGTGTGCAGACGTTGGACGTGCATTTGGCGTGCTTCCCAAATATGCACCGGTGACGAAGAGATCAATAATTTTAGTCCCTCGGAGCATCTTTCATTGTAATACCAGTAGAACAAGGACGTACCCGACGCCTGTGCTTTATGGTAGATATAAGAATATTAGACATGTTTTGTTTGTTGCAATATATCTCGAAGCCCAGTTTGCCTCTTCTTGAATTCCCCTCTAACATTTTCCATTGGGACCTGTCACGCGCTACTCTCTCCATTGATGTCCAGCCGTGAGTTTTAGGTCGTCTTCCCATCTTATGTGTTGACGTCCTCTACTCCTCTTGCCATCTCTGGGATACCAGTCAGTGACATTTTTGCACCATTTCTCTTGTGGATCGCGGATCTTGTGACCTGTCCATCTCCACTTTTGTTGGTCTATTCGGGTAATTAAAACATAATAATAATAACGAAATTCAAATAATTCAGAATAAAGTTATAAAAAAACTTTTTAACTATCGACCAGATACCCCCACCAAAAGAGTATACAAAGAAACTAACTTAATGAAAATCAGAAAACTGTACGAATACAACATATGCTTATTAATCTTCAAAATTCAAAATGGCTTTATACACACAAATACTACATTTATGAAAACATCACAAGTACATGAACACCACACAAGACAACGTAATAAATTATACACAAATTCAACAAAGACAGAGTGTGGCAAAATAAACATAGGCTATGAGGGTATAAACATATATAATCTCCTTCCTGATAGCCTAACAACCGAAAATAAAATAAGTATATTTAAAAAAAAACTGTTTGCTCTCAAAATTAATGAGCAAAACCAAAATGTTCTAACTTAAAAAAATGTGTTACTTGGTATTAGGTAGAAAACCATCATTATTAATATTATTTGTATCAATGTATTAAGTTAACAAAGCGAAATATGTATATTTCTTTTAACTTAAAAACTAAAAAAAAAAAAAAAAAAATTATATCGGTAACTTTAGTTTTCTCCCTTATTATGCTACATCTCACTCAGTCCTGATTCCTTATTCCTTATAACTGGTAATAGATATTATTAAATATATTTTTTTAAACTGAGTTCTTCAAATTAACATTACGAAAGGAAGATTTTTCTCGAATGTGACTGAAGTTATCCATTCCATTTACATCCAAACAAATAATATATTTTATCTCAGAGTCTAGACGTGCCCCCTCAGCGGATCTCTAAGTATTTTCGTCACAGAAAAAAAAATCTGCTGTCGCGACACTTCGTTAACACGTTCTGTAGATTTAAAAACGCGAGCGTTTCACAAATTATTTTAGCAAGGGAATAACATTAAAAATATATCGTAAGGCGTGTTATATAGTAGCTTTGAGAACGAGCTGCACTGAACACATTGGAGAACGATTTCCATTTGAGGATCGTTGTCACAAAGAGAAATTTTCAAAAAATCCTATCTTCGTAAGAAATTTTTAAGCGAATTTATAAATAATAAGTGTTATATATATATATTTTTTTTTTTAAATTTAATTTAAATCAAATTTAATAATGTTTGTTATTAAAACCTGCAAGTGTTATAGTTTCTTATTATTGTGACAGCTGTTTCGGCTTACAATGCCATTTTCAAACTGAGGTGTTTCATAATTAGACGACGATATTTATACGATTTAACATGTCAATTTGAAAGTGAGCAAATTGATTTATTATCGGCTAAACCGAATTCTTGGGAAAGTAAATAGATTCTCCCCCGTGGGTATTTTGAAATTTGTAAATGTATTCTTAATTGTTTGTGGAATTGTGGAATTAAATACAAAAACAATAAATAAAAAAAAAGTTAAATTTTATGATAATAACCTTTAAAGCGCATTTAATTCAGTGTTAGGCACATATTTGTGAAAAGCCATCTGGTTGCGCCTTTTACAAAATACACACCGACACTTATATACACACCTTCATCTATATATCATAAACCGCTGTACTTGATAGTTAGTATTGTTACATATTCATAACCTACCCTCCTCCCGTGTAGACCTGTCAATTTTTATTATCCACATTATCAGTCACAATTTGATCCTCGCCGATCAAACATTTTCGCGTCAATATTCCGCTCTTTCGCTCTCTCCCGGCTTAAGGTCTCCGCCGCTAAAGATAAATTCCGCTGCAAACCTACACCATTCGCTATAAATGCAGTGTAATATATGAACCAGCTCGATAGAAGAGTACCACAAGTACGGCAGGAAGTCATTGCTTTCCTTTCCTTGCATGTGATATATTTTCTCCTTGTGCAGTGGTTTCATTTCATACACATCATACAATAGGTCCTTCGATTACAAAATTACACCCCACCATCTTTATTTTAACCAGTCAAATGCTTTTTGCCACAATATGACACTATTTCCAAAACCACGGATTGCTTTGTTGCCAAAATATGGCAAATATTCTCTTACCACTAGAGCGACAGAGCAATTCAAAATAAATAAATAAATATTCATATTCCGACAAGATCAACACGGCAATCCCATTTGTTTCATTTGCCTACACATAGAACTAACTTTAGAAAAAAATCACCAATTCCCCGTATATGTGCACAATATAACACAAAATTTCAAAATATTGACATATTTAACAATACACTTCACAAATATCGATTAGAAGTAACACGTACGATCGAAAATTAATACAAGAGTGTGGAATGTATTCGGAGCATCTCCTATCCTCCTCCTTAGTTCCTCTTTCTCTCCTTCTCACCCAAAACTATTTGTATTTAATAAAATTCCATCTCCATTCAACTTTAACATAGGAAACTTTTTTGGCTTGACTTTATTTAACAATGTGTATATTTATCTTTATATTTTATGTATAAGCTGTTTGTCTCTTACCAATAAATAAATAAAAAACTTTTTTCTCGGTTTGCTACAGGAAATTTTTCCGGTCACATTAAAAAAATCATACCTCCAAATTTGAATACAAAGACATACAAACTGATTACAGTTCTAAATAGCCAATGAATTCACCCATAATTTGATTATTATCACATTTTCGTAGAATTTATAAAAAAATATTATAAAATCGTTAACTTTAAAACATTTTAAAGAATCTAGAGAATATTTGGATTTAAGGAATATTTGGAACAAAGCAATCCGAGGCTTTGGAAATAGTTTCATAATGTGGAAAAAGCGTTCGAGTGGTTAAAAAGTTTTATTTTATTTATTTAATCTATGTACCTATAGTATAATTACCTTTTTTTTCAATTCCTGTCCCACTAGGGTATACCTGTGTCGAGACAGACATATAGGTACATAAATATATACAAACATGGTTATTTGAAAATAAAGGTTAATTACATTTTAAGTTCAATATAATAAAAAGGAAGGTAATTTGAAGTGTGAATTAGTTATATAAAGACACACTCTTCCAAATCACAGGAATAGTATTATATTTCAAAATGATATAATAAAAATAAAATGGAAATGGAATAAATGGATAGAAATATATATTAAAATGATAATTATGTAAGTATATTTAACAGATTCAATTGTTTTATTTTATTTTGTTTAGGTTTGGTCTGCAAGTAAATTTTAAGTTGGTTTTCTTGTCTAAGTGCAATTTGATTTACATATGGTTGCTATAGTGAGACGTCCTGTACTTGAAAGCCATATTTTATTTCACGTTTTCGCGTTTTGGTTCGACGGTAAAATTATTGTTATTAACAAAAATAATTTTAAAATGTTCTTAAAAAGTACACCTGCATGCAAAAAAATAATTTTTAAAATAAAATATTGAAACTTTAAATAACAATAACTATACAAACTATATAAACAAAAAACTGCAAAATATTACCTAACCAAAAATGATAGTGAATCAGAAAAAAGTATCTTTGTCATAATATCACGAGGAGTCTATTCAGATACCATAATAAAATAAGAAAAATTAAAAGAAAGAAAGTTTCCTACTTTATTCCATGGATAAACTTTCTATCGTTCTTTTTATTCATCTTTATTCTATGGATAAACGTTCTTTCTTTCTATTGTTCATCAACACTATTCTTATTTATTCTATGGATAAACTTTATTGCTCTCTTTTTTTCTTTTTTATTCTATAGATTCATTGAAATAAGAAAATAAAGGGTATTTTATATTTTTTAAATGCGAGTACCGCACAAGAGTTCCTACTTCTTGCAACGGCCAGAGACTATGGCGTCGCCAATTTGGTAAGGTTGTGAGACTGAATGGTGGGGAGGGGAATACGATTTGGAAGATGAAGGTGGGAAAGTACCTGGCTATTCAAATCTAGTCACCAAACACGGCTTTTTTTTAAAGTTTTTTTATTCCAGAAAAAAATAAAATAACATTTTCACTTACTTAACTTGAATTAGAAATAAATTACATTACATTACAGTAGATTAAATTACATTATATTATCATACAATATTATTCACTTTCACAATATTGTTGTTTGTGAATAAAAATGTTTTTTTTTTTTTTAAATTTACCCACACTTTTTTCGTTTTTAATATCATCTGGAAGGCAATTATATAAATTGCCCCCCTTATAACTGATGGATTTCTTACCGTAGTTAGTATAAATGGTGTTTAAATGTATGTTATCGTGTTGTCGTGTAAAATGTTTGTGTACTTGGGACGTTTTAATGAATTCTGTGTTTGTATGTATGAGTTTATTATTTATTTTGTATATAAGGAGACATATATTGTATTCGTCTAGTTTTCTTAATGCTAACAGTTTGGTTTCCAAATATAGTTTTTTTGTGGATGTTTTGGATTCGTAGTGAAATAGTTTTTTGATTAGCTTATTTTGAATTATCTGTAATTCATTCATGTATGTTTCATACGCATTTCCTCAGATTTCAATTAAGTAATTTAAATGTGAGTGTACAAGACTATAACATAAACTTTTTTTAATTTAATTGGTAGTAGATAAGATAATCGGCTAAAGTCATTTCACGCAAGGTTTGGTTTTAGTATGTTTCAAATTATTTTTGTTTTAAATATATGTAGTTGTAGACGAAATTTAATATTGTGAAAATGTTTCATTTTCCAGTACACTTAAAGCAGGTAAATATGTTGCTTTTTGAAAAATTTAATTGGCCCTTTGCCGAAACGCTCCTCGTTTGAACATTATACAAACTTTACTTAAACAGCTTTGTAAAAGCTGATTTATTTTGAAAATTAATTGTGTGAAGCATAATTTTGGTTTTCTCTCTCTACTTTTGGTATTTTTGTTTTATTTATTTATTGAAGCAAATACAAATTTATACAGTGAAAACATTTTTTTATTTTATTTAACCCTCCATTCTAGGGATGTTCCTGTAGTATGGCAATATTATGTTTGTCCTCATTGTTTTGTAGTGACGTGAATAATATTTATAAATTCATTATTACCCAGTTATGAAAATTAATTTAAATTTGTTTTTACATCCCTGAATTGTATTTAGAAATTACATATTTTCTATTTCTAGAAAATAATAAGGTGCAGAAAATCCATAATGTTCCTTTCATTATTGTTTTGTTCGGGTTTTTTTTTTTTTGATTGTTTTTATTTCTTGCTAGAGCAATCCCAATGTGTTACAAAACTTATTTTAGGACAGGAGGAACTTACAATTCATAGGTTGGAGGTAGTAGTTACAATTTTACAAAGGTATTTTGATATCATAATATATGTTTTACATTCAGTACAGCATAAAAATAAAAATATAGACAGGTTATGTAGAACAAACAACAAGAGAAAACAATAAAACAGAGAAAAAAACGATTCGAGTATATGAACAAAAAAATGACAAGACAATTACATATTTTCATTTTTAAATGTAGTTAACAAATATTCTTTTAGAGCATTGCTTTGCTATTTTTTATTATGCTGGATGTTTTTGTACATATCTGGAAGCGAATTATATAGTGTATAGGCAAAATAGTTCAGAGATTTTATCCCATATTTTGTAGTGTGTGTTTGAGGAACGCGGATTTTATTGTTATTTCGAGTATTGTGGTAATAGATGTCTTAATTGTAAAGTGGCTTGATGTTAGTGTGAGTTGATTGTTGGGTAATTTATACAGGATTGTGATTGAAAGGATACCGGAAACTGAATAGATGTCCCTGACATGAGTATCCCATGGAAGTCCATAAACATTTCTGAGAGCTTGGTTTTGAACCACCTGCAGGTCGGCTCAGTTTATATTATTTAATTGTTATATTGTTAACCTAATTTATATTTAATTAAATAAAATATATCCCTTTCTTTCTATATTTGAAGGTTTAAGTTCGTTGTTATCAAGTTGCGTTTTTTTTTAATATATGCTCTTTCGATAGATGGTCGGCAGGAGTGTCACTAAAAGATAAAATTAAAAGTTCACGCATTCGTGGTAGCCTGGGTGTCACAGACATAAACAATAAGCTAGAGGAACGACAGTTGAGATGGTATGGTCACATAAAACGGAGACCACCAGACCACACAGTGAAGCAGGCAATGTCTATGGAGCTTCATCGACAGTCATCCAGAGGAAGACCAAAGAACTCCTGGATGACTCAATGCTCTAAAATTCTAAGTAGAAACGGCCTGGAAGAGAGCGATATCCAGAACCGAAGAAGCTACAACCTGAGAACGAGGAAAGCCGACCCCAACAGCCTACCTAGGCAATGAGTTGGGACAGTGCAAGGAAGAAGAAGATATGCTCTTTCGATCAATTTTTTTATATTCAAAATATGAACTCCCTTTAATCAATGTTTCGTTTACAACAAAAGGTTGTCAATTTCGCTTATTATTTTTTACCTCTACATTATCTTCGCACAGGATTCCCCTCAGGGCTTAAATCATCTGTGGAAATGTATTTATTTATTTGTAAGAGGCAAACAGCTTATATATACAACAATAAAAATAGAGATACATATTTACAAAGTTAAATTGAGTCAAGCCAAAAAGATCTTCTATGTAAAAGTTACATTGGAGATGGTGTCTTAATATATATATATTTTTTTGATGAGGAGGAGAGGAAGAGGAAAATGGGATAAGGATAGGTGATGCTCCCGATGCATTCCACACTCTTGTATTAATTTTCTATCGTACGCTTTACTTCTATTCGGTATTTCTGTAGGGTATTGTAGAAAATGTCTAGATTGTAAAATTTTTTATAATACTGTGCACATATACGGGGAATTGGGGAATTTTTTCTAATGTTCGTTCGACATGTGGGCAAATGAAACAAGTTGGACTATCTTTTTTTTACATTTTCTTTATAGAGAATACCTTACAAGAGTCTTAACTGCTCCCGTCTGGAGCCAGTGATACTATGGCATTCCCAATTGGGGTATGTTGTGAGGCTGTAGGTAAGTGGGGAAGTGAAGGAGATGGGGGAGAGGAAGGTGGGGAAGTACCTGGCTATTCAGATATAGTCACTAAACACGGCTAAAGCCATTATTAAGCAACGTTTCAATTCTGAATGGTGGTCTTACACCAGGGCGATACTGAGAGTATCTTCCACTCTAGAACGTGCCGCAAATATAGTATATATTATTTTTTTTAATTAATTGTGAAATAACACAAATTAATCAAATAAAATGTATTGGCGCACGCCGGGCTCGAACCCGCGACCTTACGATTGGGAGTCTAGATCCTTGCCACTAGACCACGGACGACCGATCAAGATCTTGTTGATCGTGTCGGAATATGGATTTGTATGAAGTTGGTAACCTCTGGGAAGTCCAGGCCATTATTAAGAATTTTAAATAACAAAGTTTGGTCAAAAATTAATTGTCGTATATAGAGGGAGTTGAAGTTGTGAAAGTTTAAAGATTCTGTGTAATTTGAAAAGTGTAAGTTTTTTTATAATTTACGTGTTTAAAAAAAAAAAAAAATTCTTTTGATTCTTTCGACTTGGGCTTGCTAGAAAAGGGTCCAGATCGGTGTGCAGTGTTCTAAGTGGGGATGGATGTATGCTGTGTAAGGGGAATAAATAGTTTTAATGTTGCGGAAAGGTTTGGTTATACGAATTATAAATCCCAGCAATTATGTGTGGTGGATCTTTTGAGGAAAGAAGGGAAACGTCGTTGAAATCTGGGGGTCAGTGTCTCTTCTATCTATCTCTCTCACTGCGGTTCAAGGCGGTGTTCCGAGAGAGTCCCGCCGGAGAGGAAAAAATATTTCCCTCAATCAGTCTAGCCCGATTCAGCAGACGATTCATTCCATAAACCGTAATACCCGGACAAACCTCACTCCATGAACCCGAGTACCTCTTCTAAGTCACCAAACGAAGCAAACCACTTGGGGTGACCTATTGCAGGAGTGTTGGTTATCCAATAAATGGTTCCCGGTGCAGCGGTCCTCACACCCGCCTCCCATATAGAATTTCCTCCCAAATTGAATAATAGTTTATATTTTGATAATTTTTTTTTTTTAGTTTATCAATCTCTAAATTTTTAATCTAATATATATTATTGTAGAAAGCAATCACTTTGTGGTTTGACATATTTAATAAAAATAATTTTTTTTTGTTTTAAAGCCACGATATTTATTAATTTACTTTACCGACCGGTTTCGCTTTACTCAAGCATCTTCAGGGTACAAATTAATACATTAATTTGTACCCTGAAGATGCTTGAGTGTGTTATTTTATTGTTATTTTATTTAAGTGTTTTATTTTTATTCATCTAATATATTGTTAATTAATTTATAACATTATAGGTATTTAACCTTTCCAACCGGAAAAAAATATCCGAAATTTGATGAGCCACACTAGTAAAGCTCTTAATTATGATCTCATAAGGCTGGGCGTCACGGACATTCGATCGAAACCGGTTCCGTTCCCAACAACAGATTTATTCTTTGTCAGGATTTTTTTGAAATCAAACTCAAGCTTTAATATTTCAAATAAATTTATTGTGCAAAGTTTGAACTCCCAGCCAACTTATGTTTTAGTTTTGACTAGGTTGTCAATTTTGCTTAATAATACATAATGGACATCTTGGCTTAATATCCCATGACTAAAAAAAAAAGAAATTGATGTATTAATTTTTTTTTATTATTTAATAAATTTTTACAAGTTACAGTTTTTGACATTTTTTTTTAACTACCATACTAGGCTAATGCCCGTGTTGTTAATGTTAAATAATTAAGCATAAAACACGATATATTGTTGTAAACTACAAACAATTTCATTTGATCTCCCATTTCATGCACCAGGTAACAAAGAACATCATAACATGCATAACAGCGACGCCCAGCGGCAACTAATGGAACTTACTACGTCAAGCTTTTCTGGAAGCTTTTTCACATGGTTCAATGTGGAAGTGGAATTAGGAAGTTGGCCCATACACGGCAACAAGAGATGTGACGTCAGCGCCAGCTGCCGGATGTTGGCCCGAAATAAGGCACAATTACCTTCATCCTTTGAGTATAAAGGCTTCATTTTGAGGTCTAACTAAGAACAAACAGAAACTAAATACAAAGTTTACAACAATACAATTCAATATATGCTTATTATAATATAGGAGGATACTGCATACAGTAATTGGTTTTGAATTTGGTTTCTGCAAACTGAAGACATAAACCTATTTTAGACAATATAAACTTATTTTTCGTGCTTATCTGGAAACTGCCCAAATTTTTTCATACTTTACCGGAGGCCTGAGAGTAGAAAGATCTTATGTAAATTCGTCGAAATCGGTGTACACTCAAATTGGTAAAATCATTCTTCATCACATTTCTATCGACATTCATCACACTTCATCACACCCGTTTAATCACAGGAGACCATATTTATCCCAGCTCACATAGGTCTCACAGAAATCGTTGTTTCTCACTTACTATCATAGTCAGAAATGTGATCTAAACGGTATTGGAAAGAGAATACAACAAACTATACATTCAAATCTAAAAGAAAACCACAAAAAAATTAAAATTTACCCGTTTCTGAAACCAAAGTTTCCGATAGCAATTTGAAAAAAAATTATGGAACTTTGTAAATTTTTTAAGAATTTTTTTTACATGAAACGAAAAAAAGTAAGGTGACAGTAGGTTTATAATTAATTTATCTATTGAAATAAGTATGTGTTTTATTTTTTTTTCATTATCAGTAATTTTAGTTAGAAAAAAAATAAAGTGAGCCATTTTGAACACTTTTTAAAGTTTTCGCAAAAAAATTATTTATTTAAAAAAATACATAGTAATTTTTAATATGGAAATTTGAAAGCCTATTTCATCACCTTTCGAAAACAGTTTTTAGTTTTTGAATACGTTAACAAATGTTCCATTTATTTGGATTTTATTGCAAAGTGGGAATATTTTTAGCCTCTGACAAAATACGTCAATTTTTTTAAGGGTTAACCGGTTTCTATCAAATTTTATCACTCTTCTATCATACTGTATCACAATGCTATCGGAATATCACTTCAACAATTTTATGTAAATAATTTGGGTTGTTTTACAATTTATTCATTTATAAATGAAAGGTTTTCTTGAAATGGCTTTATCCGTGTTTTGTGAGCAGATCTGAAAAGCCAGGTACATCCCTACCATCCTCTCCCCCACCTCCTTCCCTTCCCAACTACCTTACCTAACAACATAACCCAAATCTTGGAGGTATCTTCAGTTTTGCAGAAAGAATGCCTGCATATTATTTTGTTTGGTAATTGAGTACGAACTTAGTAACCGCGGAGAAAAAGCTTGTCGCAAAGAGCCTGTTTTTTTTATAATTTGGTTGAAGTAGGCTATTAACAGTTCTCATAAAACTAACCCCCTTTCCAGTTCAGACACTTGAACTTTGTAGTTCGTTCTTTTGCCATTTATATAATACAAACGAGGCATTATAAAAAGCGTACACTTATTTTAATTGAAAGCAGGCTTTGTAAGCAATTTTGTAATTCATTTATTAATTATTTTTTGGACAAATAACACAGGCTTGCGACATTTTTTTTCTTTGAAATAAGAAGTTATTCCCATGTATTTTTGGTTGCTGAATTCGGGAAAATTATCAAAAAAATTCTATGAGAGAGCCTCGAAACCTCAGCGATGACTGCTACTTTTGTTCGTGTAATGCGCAAAGAGTATATATAGTACCAAAAAAATAAATAAAAATAAAACCAATTCGTTACCCAAACATGGATTCGGCACTCCACCCAGTCCCTCGCAGACCTGGCATTCCTACACCGCAAGCACCCCAATGCCTAGACGATTTTCCATCATCAGAAAGTGAATCAGAAGAATTTTATAATGACGAGTTTCAAGTAGGTGACTCCAGTGGACCTCAACAATTTTCTCAAGCTGAATTAAATGACCTGATGCGAAATTTGGGACTCCCAAAAGAATCTGCTGAGTTACTAGGATTCAGACTGCAAGAGAAGAATTTATTGACACCTGGAACTTCTTTTGCTTGGTATAGAAATAGAGAAAAACAATTTGAGCCTTATTTTTCTCAAATCTGGGATGCTCAATGAGTTTAAAACTCCATTTTTTGAACTCCCATTTGAATTACTTCCCGGAAAATCTTGGTGCAGTTAGTGAAGAGCAAGGTGAGAGGTTTCACCAAGATATCAAGGAAATGGAGAGAAGGTATCAAGGTCGATGGGATACAAGTATGATGGGCGACTACTGCTGGATACTGCATAGGAAAAATATAACGTCCCGCAAAAGAAAAAGCACAAAACGAAGCTTCTAAACTAAATAAAACAGATTTTATAAAGATTTATAATTGTATATAATGTAAATAAAATATTTCATGACTTAAAATTAATTAAATTTGTAAAATTTTATGATTATTTTTTTTTTTTGAACATTGCTTACAGAAGTAGTGTAAGGCGGGTTTTGCTTATATTTTAATTTCCACTTTGCGGAAAATCCTTACGTGATGGGTCGAAATGGATGGCATTCTCGAATTCAGCATACCGAAATACATACAATTCACCAATTACTATTTTAAAAAAAATTAAAAAGTCAATTTGCAGACCTGTGTAATTATTGTCCATTGAAAAGTGATCACTAGCTTTATTGTTTTATATACCGAAACTAATAATTTAATAAATTCCAACGAATTCATAACTGTAATATGTATTTTTTAAAAGGATGCGTACGGGAGGCTGTTTGTTTTTAATACTAGTAGCTGAAGTCACGATACGACGTTTTAAAATGGTTTGAAATTTTTGTGAAACGCTTTTTAACTATATCATTTCTTAGAAGTGATAAAGTATGATGAAGTTTATTGAAGTTTTATGAAGTAGGCTGAAATGTGATGAAGTGTGATATGAGTGTGATGAAGTGTGATCTAAGTGTGATATAAGTAATCTAAATGTGATAGAAGTGTGACGTATTGTGATCGATATCTGATGAAATATAGAGGTGTGTTACAAGTTTGATACAATGTTGTAGAAGTGTGAGAAGACGTGTAATGGAGTGCGATAGAAGTGTGATGAAATATGATGAGGTGTGATAGAAGTATGATGAAATATGATGAAGTGTGATATAAGTGTGATGAAGTGTGATAGAAGTGTGATGAAGAGTGATCTAAGTGTGATGAAAAATGATAGAAGTGTGATATATTGTGACTGATGTCTGATGAAGTGTGATATAAGTGAGATACAAGTTTGATGATTCTGTGAAGTGTGGTGAAGTGTGATAGACGTGTAATAGAGTGTGATAGAAAAGTGTTATGAAATATGTTAAAGTGTGATGAAAGTTTGATGAAGTGTGATCTAAGTGTGATAGAAGTAATCTAAGCGTGATGAAAAATGATATAAGTTTGATGTATTGTAATCGATATCTGATGAAGTGTTATTGAAGTGAGATACCAGTTTAATGAAGTGTAGTGAAGTGTGATAGACGTGTAATTGAGTGTAATAGAAGTATGATGAAATATGACGAAATGTAGTAGAAGTGTGATGAAGTGTGATCAAAGTATTATAGAAGTTGATGGAGTGTTATAGAAGAGTAACGAAGATTGATCGAAGAGTGATGAAGTGATCTAAGTGTGATGAAGGAATGTAAGTGTGATAGAAGTAAGATGAAGTGCGATCGAAGTCTAGTGAAGTTTGAAAGAAGTTCTATAAAGTGTGATACAAATGTGATTAAGTGTGATCAAATTGTTATAAAAGTGTAACAAAGTATGACAAAGTGTACAGAAGTGTGACAGAGAACTGCGATGTAGTGTATTTTAACTGCGATATAAGGGGGTTTCTCACCATCCTCCCAATAGCTTATCTACCCTAATAACGAATATTATTTAAAATAAAAATAAAATACTCGCAGTGGTTACAAAACTCTGCCAACTTATCCAATATATAGCTACCATTCATAGGTTCGAGTACCGAATTATAAACTCCAACTTAATAAATAAATAAACCGTAAATAGTAAATCGAAAATATTCCTTATTAGTGTAGATAAGCTATTGGGAGGATGGTGAGCAACCCCCTAAGTGTGATATTTAAACACCTACCTACTTGGCTGAAAAAAGTCAATGAAAAAAACCTAAAAAAGACACTAACAAAGACATAGAAGACAAATAATCTCTGACTAAATAACTTGTCCGCCTCTGCACAGGATCTCCTAGTGACGAGGACAATAAAATACCATATGTATACTTAATTTCACCATTATATTTTATATAATATAGTCGCTTTAATAAATAAAAACTTTCAAATCTTACGATTTCACAAAAAATTTAAGTTTTTATTTATTAAACGTAAGAAAATTAGAAATATATTTTATTTGAACGCGATGTTTACGTATCTGTTCGAAGTACTACTGGTTATTATGAATCGAGATAAAAATGGTTCATTGCAATCTTAAATTTTCATCAAAAGCCTTTGGCGCGAAGAAAAATAGGGATAAATTTCTCGGGGAAAGCATTTTTTTTATATTTATTATCTGCGTGTCGTTCCGGAAGACTATAGAAAAAAAATTCCTATTCATATTCAGAACGTGCCGCTGATTGGTGGGAAGATTTGCCGTTCTACATTTTAATATTATGGGTTATAATTCGCAGAGAATCCAAAAGAGAATATTGCCAGGGGAAAAAAACATGTGAATGGGGCAACCGCCACTGTGTTTTCTTTCAAAATATTTTTTTTTTAAAGTTATGTAAATCTCTAATATCTAAATAACAATCTTTTTAGTAGCATCATTGATTATAAGCGAGAACGATGCTTTTGAATTTACGATTGATAATTTTTGCATTTAGAAGCAATATGGCCGCGGAGTTCAAAACGTTACCCTCGGATCGGATACTTTGTTTTAAACCACTTTATTTATTAAATAAAGTGGTTTGAAACAAAGTATTAGTTTCATTTGGTATAAAACAAATATTTTTTTAAAATACTTAGCTAATTTTATTTATTTATTTTATTTTATTTGGAAAACCAACTGTTATAACATTTTATAAAGTGTAATAAATAATGTGTAAATCATTTAACCAATAATAGGTTTCCACTGAAGTATCTTAATTTTTTGTAAACAAAGAAAAATAGTTACATTAGCCTATGGGAATGGGATGGTGGGAGGGAAGGGAAAAGGATGAATCTATTCTGTATAATTAGTAGGGTGTATGTATGGTATGTAAGTAGTTATAGTAAAGTATCGAGCGATTGCCTGTGTGACTTTAAGGAGTGTGGTGCAGAGTTAAAAATGTCAAATTGTGTATAGTATGTATTGAAAGTGTTCGATGCACGATACATGAAGAAGTTTTGCTTAGAATTGGTGTTGCATCGAGGGAGGCTAAAAAATTTGTCTGATCTGGTTCGTTTGTTGGGAACTCGTAGTTGGATTCGTTGTTTCGTTGTAAGATGTGGTTTATCTGCAATGGATTTCGGAGTTATAGGTACGATAATACTATTTATCTTGTCTTTCTATGCTGTGCTAGAACATCTATACCAACGTTTGGTATGTTAAATAAATCGTGACATTCTACTATATCCATCGTCTCTATACAGGGTGTAACAGGACGTACCCGAGAG
The DNA here is from genome assembly GCA_951813805.1 of Limnephilus auricula. Lineage (NCBI taxonomy): Eukaryota > Metazoa > Arthropoda > Insecta > Trichoptera > Limnephilidae > Limnephilus > Limnephilus auricula. Next base: position 9,265,991 of record OX638412.1, read on the forward strand.
ATTTTATCCAGCGATTCCTGGGCATTTTTTGAGAAATAAATGTATTTGTTATTTGGTTTTTAAATGACATTTGTTTCTAATAAGAACATTGAAAATATTTTTCCACCATGCGTTGCAACTCAGTTTGTTACTAGAAAAGCGCGTACATATCCTAGCATGTCTTGATAAGCGTTGTGTCTCATTCTAGCAGGATGCCGCGTGCATGAAACAGCGCTGTATCGCTCAAACCAATCGCGACGGAGTATTTAACAAAGCGATGGGATCAGTAGCGACGTGTGATCGAATAAATTGTTTTTTTGCTTTTAATAAAAAAAAATGACCCGTACATTTAATACTCCAAATATGCTCAGGAATCGTAGGGTAAAATCTCTCGGGTACGTCCTGTTACATCGTGTAAATAAATCGGTTCATATGGTTGTTTCCCAGAAAGTAAAAACATAAAAGCAAGCTAGCGACTCATTAGGATGTAAGAGAGATCTGTCGGTATGAGAGGTACCTCGTGGTTGATCATTCCTGGAAATGTAAATATGGTATTCCGGAGTAGTGATGGATATAAACGAAATATTAAATTTCGAAACAACGGCAGTGGATTAAATTTTCTTCGGAAAGTAATTCTGAAAATTTACTTATTGATTCCTGCGAAAAGAATTATGTTTTTCAACTGACATACTATCGCAACATAAATACATTCCAAACATTTCTCGTAATGTTTTCATATAAACGAGGAATAGTAACAATTCAAAGTACTCTGTGACATTTTCATGCACTACATTTTATACTACTGAGTATCTTCCACTTCTAATTCTTTCAAGATATTATATACAATCCCAATAAAATCGCTATTTTATCCAGTTCCTAATACATTTTTTTTCTTTTTATTATTTAGTTTGTCTTCCAACAATTCCAATACCTTTTGGTATAAAAGACCTAATATTTTTAGCGAACTCGTTCGTAACGCTTGTCGTCTTGTATCCATTTTTGCAGCATTCCATTTTATAGGTAGATATAATTGTTCTATTGTGCCATTGTGCTTGTCTGCGCGCTGTCGAGGCTGTTCACATTGCTGGGTTAACACAATATTGTATTGTCTACTTTATTATCCTCGTGTGAACTCAGCATTAAAAAGCAAGATTAAATTATCAACACTGTAATTACAAAACAAATCCAGTAAATTAATACAATTTTTTTTTTTTGTTTCTTTGTCAGAAATAGTGATCGTATAAATGCCTAAAGTTCAAATCAAAGCTGGTTTATTGGAGTGTTATGTGAAGAGTTAGCGCACCAGGGGGTCTAGTATGTGCAATCGATAAAACCCTACATCAATGCGATGTTGACTAAATGTGTTGTCTATTGTCAGTTATCAAACTGCGATCGGTCAACAATAAATTCGTAAGACATTTTCCGACCAACGATTGACAGATTTTAGCGCGGCCTCCTTAGTATGTATATATAATACTAAAAATAATATAAAGTTAAGGTAATAAATTTGCTTCTATACTCTAGTTGGTCGTTGGCAGATTTGTTAAATTTTCAAACAAAATATTGTATTATACAACACAAATTTCAAATCATATAATCATACAGCAAAATAAATCAATACATAATCTAGTCAACACAGTTTTCAAAATTTTTATTTTAGTTAAATTAAAATCATTAAAAAATATATCCGTGTTTTTTGATGAAAATACCTCAGTTTTCCTATTAAAACTTTTGTTTAGACATTATTGAAAACCACAAATACTAACAAGAAGTAAACGATATTTAATATTTTATCATCGTGCGTTTTGAGCATTTTTATTGCTTACTTGGATGTAGGTATATTTTAAAGCAATTTTTTAATTAAATAAATCAATATTAAATTTTTAGTTTAAAAAATTTGATACGGGAACTAATCGATTTTTCTCATCGGAACCTTCCCGTACAGTTGCAAGCATTTTGGAACTTTAATTCTCAGTCGCTGGTCAATGGGTCTTAATGATGCTCTCAATATCATCCTGATGTAAGGAAAAAATGTTTTAAATGGCTTCAGTCGTGTTTCCACGTCTAAATATCCAGCAGGTACATCCCCACCCTCCTCTTCCCCATCTCCTTCCCCTCCCCACTACCTTTAGCCTCACAACATACCTTAATTGGGAATGCCATAGTCTCACTTGCTCCATAAGATTAGAAGCAGTCATATTACAGTCATAAAAAACAGACTTGTAGGCCGAGCTCGATGTCTGTATGCTCGAAGTAGGATCGCAATTTCGTTACTTCGAATGAATTTGATCTTGTTCAATCATTGAATTCTTTCGTGCAAATAATCGTGTCTATGGCGTGTCTAAGACCTAGGGGATGAAAAATTATTTAAATTATATTTAAAGAAATTATAAAAAAACATTTTATGTGTATTATTTAAAATAAATTTTGAAACAGTAATTATTCAAATTATTTTAAGAATTTGTAAAAAGTTTGATCAGGATATTTTGTTGTTTTCAAAACATACAGGCAACGAAATCCACATCCATACTTGACCCAGGCTCGTCACATTTGCCTGGGTTGTCAGAGTGCACTTATGTTGCCGATATTTTCGGCAGTCCGGACCCGGAATTTTTTATTTATATTCACTCTCTTTGGAATTCTGATTGGAGTTTGTCCTCATATTTATAATTTAAAAAAAAATGAAATAAACTTTCCGGGTTACGAACAACCTTACAATATTTGGAAAATCTCCAAATACATTAAGTTGGTGGATGCGTCTGCCCAATAGCTGCTTGGTAGGCCGGATCGGAAGTGCCCTGATGAGGGAGATGCTTGACCTCTCCAGTTGGACTTTCTCGACCCCTTGAATCCCAGTTGGAGGGAACAATTTTTACGTCACTCCTGGCCCTCTAGCACACTCGATCGATAAGGATTGATAAGAAAACTTTCGGTAAATTCTCAACGTTCTCTAGGACAACCGCAAATCGCTAAAGTAAACAACAGTTGATATCGAATATATTAAGGACACTTAGTCATTGTGAACTGTCACTTATTCGTTTTTCGATCTTCAGTCATACTGGGGAAGGACGTAAAGTGATTTTATAAATCCTTATCGATCGAGTGTACTAGGGGGCCTGGACACACTGACACTCAGATGTCTACCCACCTCTCATACCTTTTTCCATCCCAGTACTTCCTCTCCTTCCTTCTATCAATAATATCCTCTCTAGAGCATTCCGAAATACGAAATAAACCCTGAGGAAAAATTATTTTCCTTTGGGCCTTCTTTGTGGGGTTAATGTAAAAAAAATATGATTACAAAATAAATGCAGCATTTGATTCGCCGATTACTTCACAGCTAAAAGGAGCATCATTTAATTATATAAACTATTGAATGGGCATACGTCATATTCACACACACACACACACACACACACACCTAAACACCATAATACACCATAAAACACCTTACCATTTGCTAACCATTTTATGTTAAAAAAACTAGCTTAATTGTTTATTTAAGCTGGGTTTTTACAGATGTTCGCACTTACGTGAGAACAATCCAGTTATAAAAACTCAGTTTTTATTCAAATAGGGATATGCAATTACAAAAATCTACAATTACAGACATAATACAGTTACATAATTTAAAAAAAACTAAAATATCACATACAAAAATACAAAATTATGTACAAACTCATTCACGTAACAAGAGACATAAGAAACACGAGAGGCATGCACGGAGAAAAATGTTATTCTAAAATACGGTCATTTTATTCGTAAAAACGGTTAAAAACGCGACTGAAGTTCTTACGAACAAATTAACAGTGTTTCAATGTTTATTGGCGGGAACATGTAAGAATAAGTTATAGGCATACGTAATTTCGTACTTATACTAACAAATTATTCTTACATGTTCCCGCAAATAAACATTGAAACCGTGTTAATTTGTTCGTAAGAACTTCGGTCCCGCTTTTAACCGTTTTTACGAATAAAATGATCGCATTTTAGAATAAAAATTTTCTCCGTGTGCACAGAGAGACAATTGACACAATATAATTTGACATAATTTTTAACAGCGCCAGAACTTTTTTCTGAATGCGTTCAAATTATCGACTATAATTTTTTTAATTTTTTTATTGCGTAATTTATTTATTTATTTACAACTTAAATTCACGATTTTTCCGAATTGTTTATAAAAATAAATAAAAAATCCAAGTAAGTAATTACTCTATAAAAATTACCATTATGTCACGCGGCAACTGATATTTAAAAAAAATCACACCCTTATTTGGCACATAATAATTATACGATGACACTGTTAAAATATTATTTTTGCGTGCTTTTAAAATATATATTTTTGAACCACGCAAACTGTCAGTTAGCTGAAAAACAAGTGCACGCGACCGTGTTCCAAGTTCAAACAAAGAAGAGAATAAACATGAATTTAATTTGACGAGGGTAGAGATGTGAGGTAAGATAGCATATGAAAATATTAGTACTTCTGACTTTTGGAATAGGTACTCTGTACTTCGTTAAATAACCCACTTGAAAACAAACAATGAATGTTATCTTACTCATATTATAAACGCGAAATTTTGTATGGATGTATGTATGTTTGTTACTCTTTCACGCAAAAATCAACTGAATGGATTTTAATGAAACTTTAGAATAATACTTACTGATATTATAAACGCGAAAGTATGTATGGATGTATGTGTGTATGTTACTCTTTCACGCAAAATTTACTGAATAGTTTTTAATGAAACTTTAGAATAATATAGCTCGTACATCAGAATAATACATAGGCTATAATTTAAATTTGATAGCTATTTTCCATAGGTATAATATTACAAATAATAATTATTGTTTAATAGAAAATTTCAAAATTTGAGAATGACATTTTACAAAATAAAATTATTGAATCATAATTCTATTTTAGAAAATATTTAAGTTAGTGAATTTATTTGAAGTATTCGCTGAATCGAATCAAGAGTTATAGGTATTTTAAATAAATAGGCTAAGAATTTTGCATAAACATAGATGAGACCTGGGAAAAGAAAATAGGCTACTCGAAGTACGAATCCTGCGCAGATGAAGTCGCGGGCAGAAGCTAGTTATAAATGTGGGTAATATTGAAATGTTGTTTTTAATGTGGTTGTGTAACATCTGGGCAGTATTAAAAATAATTCGATAAAATAAAAGAGCGTTTGTCGAGCGGTCAAAATTTTCATAACCTCGTAATTTTTTAAATATCATGTCATACAATTTCAGAGAAATGCATATAATATGTCCGCCTGTATCTGCACGCCACAGTAAATAGAACACATTGTCATCGTTAGTGAGAGTTATCTGCCGAGTTTCAGCTTGACGAATGTCGTGAAGTGGGTTAATTTCCATTTCCAAGGTTCCATTTGTAAACTCAGATAGATTTAAATAATAAAAATAAAATAGTGTGAATTTAAAAACAAGGTTTTTTAAAAAACGGTTAACTGAGAGCTAACAACTTACTATTATTATAGAGATATGTTTATACGAATTGTAAGGCGCAAAAAATAAGAAATTTAACAGAACTCTTTTGTTTGGGCAGTAATGAAAACAAGTCATTATTGTTTGCCATGTTTTTCATAAATACCCCAATGTTTTGCGAAATGAACATGGAACACGGTGTATACATGTATGTATGTTTATTTTTAACCCTGTAAAGTTTTTTGAAGTAAGACTTCTTTATGATTGCAAGATTCAACTCGAACTAAATGCCCTCTAGATAAATAAAGATAGCAGCCAATAAAAAAATTTGCTTTAAGAAAAAATGAAAATAATGTTGGTGGTTCTCAGTCGAAGTATGATACAGTTAAAAATGACGGAATTGGATAGGGATACGTTGGCGCAGTGGATAGCGCGTTGTCCGAGTCCCAGATGTATCCGTATCTTTTTCTGATTTTTCTGTTTCGGATTTTCGATTGACTTTCGCTAATATTATCTTCATTAATTAAAATATTACAAATAAGTTTTATTTCAACCGCGCGGAAAAAGACGCACTCAAGGCGACTCTTTGCATTCGTTGTTAAACTTTCGATAAACATTGTAAACGAGTGCAATATTGCCGAAAGCCACATAATGTTTTTTTATGTCTTACAGTCGCAAGTACGTGACCTATCATTCTCATAAGTTAATAACATGTAACATAAAGTTGAGTAAAAACTCTGAGTGGCAGGATTATATTGCAGTGATATTGTAGTTTCCTATATATAGTTATAATACTTGTAGGTCATATAAAACTTGTTGATATCTATTCGTATAGAGTCTAGAATGTAGACCAAAGCTCGTAAATGTATTCCCAAATAACTAAACCAAAGGCACCGCATGCTCAAACAATGTCGTAATCCAAGCCGCAAATAGTTTCGCTAGCGTAATTTTCTCCATCTAAATGGTTTAGTTTGGAATTTTTAATCCAAATTTTTTAATTTTTTTTATGAAACTGTTATATTCTTCTTCTTTTGTATGGTGGATGGGTCAGTTTGGGACAACCAAATATGTGAGCCAGTCTAGGGCCTCAGAAAGTCGGATGGACGATCAATAAAACCCTATATGAAATATCAATGCTATATTGATCAAATCCATCTATCCATACAATCGTATTTTATTGTACACTAGCTTCTGCCTGCGACTTCGTCTGCGTGGGATTATTACTTCTAATTATCTATTTTCTTTTCCTAGGTCCCATCTACGTTTATACCAAAATTCTTAACCTATTTATTAAAAATATCTATAATTCTTGATTCGATTCAACGTATCAGGCGGGTACTGACAAATAAATTCACTAATTTAAATTTTTTCTAAAATAGAAATTTGATTTAACAATCATTGTTTTGCAAGATGTCATTCTCAAATTTTGACATTTTCTGTTAAACAAAAATTATTATTTTCAATATATTTAATTAAAAGCTAGCTTTATAAATTATGGCCTATATGTTATTCTAGTGTATGAGCTATATTATTGTTAAGTTTTATTAAAATCCATTTAGTAGTTTTTGCGTGAAAGAGTAACAAACATACGTACATCCATACAAACTTTCGCGTTTATAATATTAGTAAGATATATATATTTTTTTTTAATTTGTGTTATAAACCGTCTATACATACATTCATATTTGATAGTGATAAGTATTCAAGACCATAATTGAAAAATACACAACAATATACCTAATACAAACAATTCTGATAAAGTGCATCTTCAATATACAAAAAGTGTTTTATGATATATTTCTAAGGTTTACATTAAAATTTTAATGGATATCAAATTTATCTTTGAGGAAGTGATTTTTTTTCAATTTCTAATATTAAAAGTAAAAGAGGAAATGTTGATAAACTAAATAAAAATAAGTTCATTAAATGTTTGTTATGGGACAATGATTTGAAATTATTTGTTAGTTCCCTAAGTTTCTAACAGATGGCGGTGTGAGTAAATTTATTGTCACAACACATGGTTATCTAGTCTAGGTAACCATCCAGTAGATGGCGTTGTGTTTCGTTAGCCACAGCAACTCGTGGGCCTTTTTATCGCGATTATTGGCCTCAATATTTATTATTGCAAATTAATTTTTTTTGGGACAATTATTTGATATTATTTGTAAGTTCCATAAGTTTCTGACAGATGGCATACACTTGGTTATCAAGCTTAGGTAACCATCCAGTAGACGGCGTTGTGTTACGTTAGCCACAGCAACGCGTGGGCGTGTCAGATAGTTATTATATTTTTATGTGATATTCTGATCAGCAATGCTTATCGAGAGACTACCCAGGAAAATCTTTCAAAAATACTTTATTAGGGTTAGTTGCGGTCAGGTGGTCATAGTTATCCTATTAAAGTGATTCGAATGTAATTCTTTCTGTATTTTTAATTAATTATGTAGGAACCTCTTTCTTCTTCCTTGCACTGTCCCAACTCATTGCCTAGGTAGGCTGTTGGGGTCGGCTCTCCTCGTTCTCAGGTTGTAGCTTCTTCGGTTCTGGGTATCGCTCTCTTCCAGGCCATTTCTACTTAGAATTTTAGAGCATTGGGTCATCCAGGAGTTCTTTGATCTTCCTCTGGATGACTGTCGATGAAGCTCCATAGACATTGCCCACTTCACTGTGTGGTCTGGTGGTCTCCGTTTTATGTGACCATACCATCTCAACTGTCGTTCCTCTAGCTTATGTAGGGACCTAACACCTATAATTATGATAAAACTGTTAAATGACGATAATTTGTAAAACTGTTCATTTTTTAACATCAAACATATTTAGTTATTTTCTCTTAATCCTCATTTACTTTAGAGCTGACTCGCAAAGACTGCCTGAAAAGAATTCGCTCGCTTTAACAAAGGGAGAAAAGGTGTGATATATTTTTAACGTTTTTATTTTAATTATGTGATATTTTTTGTAATATGTAAAAAATTGTAGTGGGGAACTAATATATTTTTTTGAATTTCTTGGGCATTAACTATGTAACAATTTCTGGATATTTTGTTTTAAAAAGTTTTATTTTTCAACCAGGAAAAAACCAAATTTAAACATATAAACTTAAATTAATACTTTAACTTGTGCGCTTTAGAAACTTTAGAAATAAACAAAAAAATTAAATCAAAAATAATTTAGTTAACAAAATAATAGCACCTTGCAAATCTCCCTTTTTGACTATGTTCCCATGTGATATTGACTCCTCCCACTGTTCTCCCCCTCCCCCAAAATCACCCCTTCTACTGCCCCTACCTAATAACATGTAATTCATTTCTGTACTTGTTTAAATATTAAGTTTAGTTTTAAGTTTGCTAATGAATGGCACGGATGTGTCGAAACCGGTAGCAAATGAATAAAATTTAAGTAAAATAAGACTTTTTAAAACCAGGAACTAATTCTAGCTAAAGTAAATAAATCAGCGTTTTTAGTTTTTGAAAACAGTATTTTATACAACATTATATATGTTATCTATATTACGTACAACTGTTATTTTTAACAACAATTGAATATAAGAGTTATATCTTATACCTGACGCTTCAACATCCATTTGGAAAACTTTCTGCTTTTAAAATGGGAAAAATAGAAAGAGCGTAGTAACTCTGTTAATAATTCAGGCGAAACTAACCAGTATTGGCCCCGTGAAAGATAACTCAACTTTGGGCACATGTGCAGGCTATTGGATTGCGTTTACAAAATAATTTCTTTCATTTCATTTTTAACTGGTTAATAGAGAAAAATTTAAAGGTATTTTTGAATATTTTCGTTGTTTGTTTTTGGGGTGTTATGCCGTGTTGTGCTACCTCCTTCTTTAGCCGACGTTTCGGACAGCGAGATCCGGCAGATCCGACGATGTGAAATTGTTAGTGTGTGCTTATTTACTTGGAAGCCATACCGTGTCGTCAGCTTCAATCCACTACGAGCTGGTAGGTATTTCAGTGAAAGGGAACTGCTTTGAAAGGGAAATTTTGTGAAAGCCCAGTATTTACGTTAGCCTGGGGCCCGTCCACGGAGAAATGCCAACGAAAGTAGCGTCATCTTGTGGCGAATTCTAGAATTAGAAACCAAGTTAAAGCGAATGTAGCCAATATCAAGGTATAAACAAACATATAAAACCTATTTTTGAATAGTTAAAAGACAATACTTTTACCTTTTTTGCCGTGATTTCTATTTTCTCCTCCTCTTTCAAGAACCATTGGTGTAGGAGGAAGGAAACACAAAGACCAGCAAATCATTCCACAGTCAAACTGAACTCGAACTTGAACTCAGGAACGAGTCGTAGAAAAGACCCGTTCTCATGATTTTCTAACTCAATTATTTATCACGTTTTGTGACGTTTATCTCCAAACAGAGTATAGAGCTCATCTTCTAGAACCGGTCCGAAGATACGCCTCAAAATTTTCCTTTCAACTACGTCCAGTGCTCGCTCATTCCTCTTAGTTAGTACTCACGTCTCAGCTGCGTACGTGAGCACTCAAAAATGAACCCAGAAATGTACAGTTATAAATATAAAATGTAATAACCAGTCGTTTTGGACCACGTGACCAACTATCCGACCAGCCGATCATATAAATAGAATTCAAACCATTTGTAAGAACCATACAATTTGGCTTGAATGAGGTAAAATCTCATTATATGTTGTAATTATTATGTTGAACCGATTTTGATAACCATGTAATGGAAACTATTAAATTTTATGATTTGGGAAATTTTGCCCTCGTGAAAACATAAAATTGTTCGATGGTACTTTAAAACCGTTACGTTTGATGGATTATAATATGCGAGTCTGGGGCGTGTAAGTCCCAGATCTCTCTGAGCGTAAAACCCAAAAATATGATTATGAATTCATTTGCGCGGACAAATATATTACACAAATGGCTGTCTGTACAATTTCGATGGAAAAACAGAAACAACATCCTTGTAATGTCTTTCTCTGCAATGAATTTTGCTTTATGATTATATGATTTGAAATTTGTGTTGTTTAATGGAATCTATCGTTTGAAAATTGAACAAATCATCCAACGACCAATTCTTAGCATAATAATAATAAACTTAGTTTTAAAAAAATTTAAAACTGCGTGTACCAGATAAAATAACAATCATTCAAAATCAATTTATGTTTTTTTGTAAAAAAGAGTCAATACATCTAGAATTTGATTTAAAATATTTGATTTAAATTATTTCCGGTATTCTCTGGTAAACCCTCTGAACCCGCGTTATTTCCAGATATCTTTACTAAAAACCTGCGTTAGAAACGTCACTATCTCAATGATAATAATTTATTTCAAACTTATTTCAAGCTTTTCTTTTCAAACCGAATTTTCAACCTGTCACAAGTATAAAACAAATTTCCGTAGGTGTCCATTAAGCCGAGATAGAAAGCATGAGAACTGAAATTATTGCAGATGGGTCCTTCTGCCGTATAACTACCGATTTTATTTCTGTTAATTACAAACAAAGACAAACATTCCCGCACGGAGAAAAATGTTAATCTAAAATACGATAATTTTATTCTTACATTTTCCCGCCAATAAACATTGAAACATTGTTAATTTGTTCGTAAGAACTTTAGTCCCGTTTTTAACCGTTTTTACTGATCTGTTTGAACTGTTTTTTTGATCTATTTTAGAATAACATTTTTCTCCGTGCGGGTTACGAGTAACCTGCCAAGATTTGAAACTCTTCTACTACCACCACAATAAACGGAAAATATTGATCGTGTCATGATGGGGGACATATCCAGCCAATGATTCGAAAACGCAAGGCCAATAGACCAATGGTTTATTTTGTGAATTTTGGTATTATTTTACCAGTGATATATCTCTTCGACAAGGCGTCTTCATCCGTATAGCAGGACCAGTCTCTCATCGCTCAACCTCTGGAGTTGCTTTCGTCCTTTGATCCTTTATTTCGAACTTTAATTAATTAATATAATTTTGATTATTAAACAGCAGCTGACGCTAGACGATATTTATCAGCAAGCTTTACACGTTTTTGAGAAATTAGTTCGTTTTGTAAAAGCCATATTTTGTTCTCGAGGAAAATGTCGCTTTTCATAGAAATCAATCATCCTTAAGAAAGCAGACTCTTACAAGTATTTTGAAGATTTCAATAGAATTATAAATTTAATATTCCACCCATCCGCCCCACAAAATCTGTTTTGACTTTTCAAAAGGGTAATAAACCCACCGAACAAATAAAACCTAGATGTGTGACGATTTTTACCGATTTTAATGAAAACTATTAACACTACTAAGTCTTGTAAGAGAGGACCTTGGGTCCAAAAATTAATACAGGATGGCGCAAAAGTTGTCACTTGATGTTATTTGGTAGTAATTTTTTTTATACATGAAACATTTTTGTTCTGCTTTTGGATTGTGTTTATTTGATGTCTTATTTTTTTTCCATTAATTTGAAAAAAATGATATCGGCCAAGTAGCCGCCGCCAGAATTGTGACCATAAGGGCCCGATTTATGGCATTTTCCATGACTCTTCCGGAGATAGGTTCTCGCATTCTTGGCGGATATTCTTTTTTGAGGGCTTCAAAGGTCTAAAGCGTGTTGACATAGACTCGTGATTCAAGAAACCCCACAAAAAGAGGCTACAATAGTTAAATCAAGTGACCTTGCCGGCTACTGCAACTCACCAAACGAGAGTTTTAATGATTTGCATTGGCCGGTGTCAATCAATTTTGAGGGGTATAGCGATTCTAGTCTAATTTTCATCTATTTTGTATCTGTTTACTTTGCAAATGTCAAAGCAGAACTGATATTTGCCGCCATTTGCAAAATATATGGTATCTTCCAATAGGGTCAAGACTTTTGCGCCACTTGTACAATTGTACATCTTTTTTGTTCTTCTGTAGACCACAACCAAAATTTTCTCTGAAATCTCAAGGATTGTAAGGGACAGGTCATTGGCTGACTTAGCATCGCGTTTGGGTCCTACCCTGCCATCGTGTGTTCAATTCCTCGGCTGTCTAAGTCCTCCATCACAACACAAGCAATTGGTAAGTCATTCAATTGAAATAATGTCGATATGTGAAGTTTTTTTCTAAATTTCACCAGATATTGAAAAATTAAGCTAACATCGATAATTTTGCTTACATGGGTATGCTTGTATGTCGCTCTTCGGCGAATTTCAAAATAACTCCTATATATGAAGATAACAACTCGGAGAAAATTCGGCATCTGAAAACGTGGAAAATAAATCTTTCTGAAACAAATAACCAATGAATATGAATAACTAAATCAAGGGCTCAGAGTCTGAAGACGTAACAAGATAATTCAAATTTTATGGGAGAGGTAAATAAATTTTGACAATTTTGTTTTTCCAGGACGTTATTAAGACCTTTTATATTTATTCCCATCATACACTTGTTTTTATTGTAGTGTGATCTTTTTACTACTATAACTATATCAAGATTTTTATTGATGTTTAGTAAAATTGGATTTCCTTATCAATTCGGCTCTAAGCCCTCAATATATACTTAAACAATATTGATGTATTTGACAATACTTTGAACTTGGCAAACTTCAAACGCCGTATGTGCGAACTATATCTAGCTACTTCTATACTATACTATAAACTATTGTGAAAACCAATTTTATACGATTTTTTTAATATTATTTTTGATTTGGAGGATAATTGCAGACCAATTATTTTTTCTTCACTTAAATGCTATATTACCTACATTTTGTTGGCTTATATATTTTATGTACCTGTAACCTAAATTTGATTTCTTATATTTTCTGTTGCCTATATTTTATTTACTTGTATTTTCACTATAATTAATAAAAAAAATGTATTGCTTTAGGTGTAAAAGTTTAATTAAAATTAATAAATAAAAAAATAAAATATACTTAGTGTATGTTGTTGTGTGACATATGTTGTATTTTTTATCAAAACTACGTCCATCACGACCCGCTCCTCTATAAGATACTCCTAAATTATTTTATTGATCGGTTACAAAACAGTACATTGTAGAAAGGTTAAGAAAAGTGAAGAAAAAATATACATAAACTTACTTAATAACTCAGGTAATGGGCATACGTCATTCCTATGTCTACAAGCTTATGTGTCCAAGCGGTTAACTTAACCTAACCTCACGTTGGTTAAATGATCTAATCTAAAGTTACCTAACCTAACCGATTCCGTTACAAAACAGAACACTGACATTGAACAGAACATTAAAGAAAAGTGAAGAAAAAATATACATAAACTTACTTAACTTAACCTAACCTCACCTTGCTAACTCTAATCTAAAGTTACATAACCTAACCGATTCAGTTACAAAACAGAACACTGACATTAAACAGAACATTGAAGAAAAGTGAAGAAAAAATATACATAAACTGACTTAACTTTACCTAACCTCACCTTGCTAACTCTAATCTAAAGTTACCTAACATAACCGATTCCGTTACAAAACAGAACATTGATAAAACAGAACATTGAAGAAAAGTGAAGATAAAAATATACCTAAAATCTCCTAACCAAACCTAAAATAAATATAACTTAAACGATTCAGTTACAAAACAGAAAGCTGTTAAAAGAAAACACTGAAAAAATGTTAAGAAAAGTGAAAAAAAAAACACACCTCTAACCTAACCTAACCAAAATTAAAACAACCTAATCTCATCTAAACTATTAATCAATATGTTCTGTTTCGTCCATTTCTGTTTGATCCGGCTACCCTAATTGTCTAACTGTTTTAATGGGTTTCGGCTTCTAAACATAAATATAAAATATATATATACATATATATCTACAAAGGATGACTATAAAGGCATATAAAGGCAAAGGTTCCAGAGTGGAAGATACTCTCAGTATCGCCCTGGTGTAAGACCACCATTCAGTAATGAATGGTGGTCTTCACCACTTAATAATGGCTTTGGCCGTGTTTAGTGACTAGATCTGAATAGCCAGGTACTTTCCCACCTTCCTCTTCCCCATCTCCTTCCCTTCCCCACTTACCTTCAGCCTCACAACATTCTATTTATTTATTTATTTATTTATTTCTACGGTAGAATATACCATAAACAGTAGTTACATGACACAATTAGAACCATAAGAAAATATTAGCAATCATTTTAAATAAAGAATAACAAATTAACTGTGGCATTTGATTGTGAAGTGACATCAGAGATATGAGCAAGAGAATATATCAAATTATAACAAATATATCCATATTCTATAGTATAAATAAGGTAAACTTAGATTGAATTAATATTGATCGAAAATATAAGATAGCATGGCCCTCTTGTATCTACTTTCCGTGCAGTTAAATATATCCGCTACATCAGCGTATATATTACTAACTGCATGCAACCTAGGTACAAGTGAGTTTTTGGAATACGCAGTCCTGGTGTTGTTGCATTTAAACAGGACTTTAGACCGAGTAGCTCTCGTAGGTATATGAAATTCAATGAGGTTAGTTAAATCGGGACTGTCTATACTACCATTTACAATTTTGAACATAAATATTAAGTCGAATATAATTCTTCGGTCTGAGATTTTTAATAAATTTAATTCTTTCATCAAATAATTGTAGTTTATGTTTTCAATGGGAATACCGAGTTTGAAATTAATGTGTCTCTCCAATTGGGAATGCCATAGCCTCACTGGCTCCAGAAGGGAGCAGTTGGGACTCTTGTGAGGTTTCTCTATAAAAAATAAAAATAAATATTCAAAAAGTAAATTTGTTTCAGTTTTGTAGCCTGGCTTGAGGTGGTTTAGATTATACTTCAACGTCAAAAATACGTCAGTTTCGTCAAAGGCAGAGATATCACGGAATAAAATAAAAAAATTACTGCGGCAAATAACATGGTAATATTTTACTTTGGACATTCTTTTTCAGAGAAACTGGCATATTTATTTCAGGCACTGTCACTTGTCACTGTAACTTAAGGCAGACTATGTCACTTCCAGTGACTGCCTCTGTAACAGTCACGAAGAAAAGATAACGTTTTTCAAGCGGAACTCATCATCTTTGATAAGTCATGAAAAAAACATTTTTTTATCATAATAAATAATACGGCCAAAGGATCGATGGATTGTGTTGACAGCTGAAGAAAGCTAAAAGGCTCAATAAATATAATAATGTAAGCCGATGTAATTGTAACGAGCAAGATAAAGAAAATGAAGCTTAAATGGTTTGCACATTTTCAAAACAGAGAAAGGACTACCAGGAGATCTTATTATGACGCATTTTTGTTTTTTTATTTTTTTTTATTTACTAGCTGATACCCGGCATGCGTTGCAATGCCACTAAAATAAATTAATTGTTTCTCCCTGCGTGTCCGCTCCCCTTCCGCCACCTCTTCCCCACCATCGTTCCCGTCCCCTCCCGCGTTCCCTTTTTACCTTCTTAGGTCTCCCCTCCCCTCTCCCGATGTCCCCCTTCTCGCGAACCTTCCCCCACGAATTCCCCTTCCACCTTCTCCGCCTTCCTCCCGCGAACGACCCCTCCTTCACTCTCCTCCGCCCCTACCGGATTCCCCTTCCCCGTCCCGCCTTGTTCTCACTAATTTCCCTCCTCTTGAATTCCCTTTCCAGCCCTCCCAGATTCCCTTCCCCCTTCCGCCTTTTTTCACAGCCGCTAAACTCCATAAAATACACAATTTTTTTAAACAATCACGTTTACCCTATTGCAGTTTTGTTTGCAAATTTCTTAACTCCAGAACTCACCAATATAGAAATATTGCTATATAGAAACCTTCACGGGCATGTCCACAACAACTCACCAAATTTTTATCGTAATCGGATGAATAGTACCTATGCGAAATATCTCTAAATATGTCAAGCACGCGAACTGTCAAAGGTACGAAGTTAAAATACTCATTAAGTTTTCTGAAATTATCCATTTTTTTAATAATGTAATGTTTCATAACATTTTATATTTAAAATACAATTAGCTTACAGTTCTTAAGAATCTTAAAGGAAAAGTCGTGAAAAAATGCTATTAAATTACAATTTATTACAAGAATTTGTGCTAAATTCGTGGAAAAATGTTGTAGACATTATTTCACAAAATATTTTTTTTTTTCTTTTCTGACCCTCAAGCAAGCACCATGCTCTTCTAACATCAATTTAAATATGTCATTAATGCATTTGAGCAAAGCAAAAAAACTATACGAATGAATGAAACTATTTACAATCGAGATTTTGTCTGGAGATTAACACACAACATTATTCCACAAAACTGTTTCAATGGCTAAAAAGCAGCCTTAATAATATGTTTTCTGGACGAATTCTACTTTTATGCATTATTCAGATCAAGTGTATCTAGTTGAAGCCATAATACGTTCATTTTCTCCATTTATTCCCATGAATTAAACCAATCTCCGTGATTTCGATAAACGGCTTTATACAAAATTCTTCCACAAACCGACATTTAAAATGCTGCCACAGCCCTAAAAAAAATTTCATTACCATAACCCATCTTAAAAGATGCGTAAGAATATGCCCAACATTATTCCATCAATAACTTAACATTGATAGTGTTCTTGGATACAACATTATTCGGGGCAAGGGCTCAATTGATACTATGAAGTGAATAGTCTGAATTGAGTCTGGTACATTACTGTATCAACTCTAAATATACCACCATGTCTTACAAAATCGTTCGACTAATTTGGCCCACTTATGAGTAATTTTATGACCAAACTTCAATTTTATAACCAAATATCTGATTCCGTTGTCACAGTTCGGAAGCATAATATCTAGGGATACAAATTTCTTCCTTGCAAACCAGCAAAGGATGTAAGCAATGGTTCTTGCGATCTTTAGACTCATTCTATTGTACATATGGTCACTATTTTTGTAATGTCGTTAAAATGAATGCCCTTTGAGATTTATTTTTTTATTGACGACCGTCCGTGGTCGTGTGGTAAGACACTTGACTCCCAATCGGAAGGTCGCGGGTTCGAACCCGGCGTTATGTGCACGCGCCGCGGCCGTGTTATTTCACAATTAATTAATAAAAATAATATATACTATATTTGCGGCACGTCCCAGAGTGGAAGATACTGTGAGTATCGCCCTGGTGTAAGACCACCATTCAGAATTGAAACGTTGCTTAATAATGGTTTTAGCCGTGTTTAGTGACTAGATCTGAATAGCCAGGTACTTTCCTACCTTCCTCTACCCCATCTCCTTCCCTTCCCCACTTTCCTTCAGCCTCACAACATACCCCAATTGGGGATGCCATTGTCTCACTGGCTCCAGACGGGAGCAGTTGGAACTCTTGTGAGGTATTCTCTATAAAAATAAAAAAAATAATAATTTTTTTGTTCAATAGGTACACGGTTTTAAATTACCATTAAAGTTATTTTTTTATATAAACATTCAATTGTCATCTTTGGGGATGCTATATGGAGGGTACAAGGAGGTATATGAATAAAATCTGTGAGAATAATCTGTATCCGCAGAAAACTGAGTGATGAATTTTAGTCTGTAAGTTTCACTTATAATTTGGATGATATCATTAAATTTGGTTATTCACGATTAAGTTTAAAAAAAACCGATGCGTACTTTTTGCGCCATTTGGTTTTTAAACTTTTAGATGCCAAAAAAGGATTTTCTTAAAATCTTGTGAATTATTTTTTCGATAGATATTCTGGAGAAGGTAAAATTTTCTTGAAAGTTCATTTACGAAGCTTGTTATACAATTTTCGAGTTTAAATATTGATTAATAGTGTACGTTTTTGGAAAATACGCTTCAACAAATCACATAATCCATGAAAGTGAAAAAGATTTGCTTCAATTAAAAATAATAATTAGATATTTTGTAGAGCGCCGTTTTTGTGAGAAATCACCTCAAGAGCGCTGAATTAAATAAGTTTAATTTTAAAAAGAAATTGGCCTCTAGCAAGAAATCCAACAATTTATTTAAAAAATAAATAAATATAGACTCAACTCTTCTTCCATATCATAAGTAACTGTGTCTTTTTGCAATAGTGGGGCATTCACAACATTTGTTTCACAAATTTAACCAAGGAATATGATTTCCCTCAGGGCCTTCTATGTGAAGTTAATATTTAAAAGATTTTAAATAAGCTCATTAATAATATATTATATCTGAGTACGGAATATTCTTTATTGGAATAATACCCATTGATCATTCTTTAATATTATATGACATTTTTCTCACATCAGTTAATTTTAGATAATGCTATATTGTAGCTATACAGAGGAGGCCCTGATGTTTCGGACATCCTCAGGGCCTATGTCATCTTTGAAGATGCTGTGTGGAGAGTATTTTGAGGAAAGGAAGGAGATGAAGTTCTGAGAAGGAAAAATGTATAAGGGGTGAGTAGGAATCTGGGGGTCAGAGTTTCCAGGAATCCATCGTTTTTCACCCACTGCGGTGAAAGACGATGTTCCGAGAGTCTGGCTGGAGAGATCAAAAGGTCTTCCTTAACCAGTCTCTCCCGATCCAGCCTGCCACGCAGCTGGCGGGCCGATGCAAATACCACCAAGACCCGGACAAACCTCACCCCTATGAACCCGGGCACTATATCTATATATATATATATAAATGAATCCCTGTTTCCCTTGGTCGCGCCATAACCTTCAGAACGACTTTACCTATTTCATTCATTACGGAAAGAAAAATTAAGAAAATTGGATAATTTCAGAAAACCTAACGGCTATTTTAACTTCGTACGGTGGACGATAAATTAAGAGGTATCAACTATCATAATTTGATTTAATATATCAACTTTATGTAAATGTCACAATTATGTAACATGTATTATATAAATAAATAAATAATATGGATATTTGCCTAGCTTAGTAGTCGAAAATCCATGTAAAATAAACCTGTAACAAAAAAAATAAATAAAGAAAATTAAAAAAAAAATCTATTAACGATACGATAAAAATTTGGTGAATTGTTGTGGACACCCCCGTAAAGGTTTCTATGTAGCAACATTTCTATATATTGGTGAGTTATGGAGTACAAAAAAAAATTGCAATAGGGCACACGCGAGTTGTTTGAAAAATGGATTTTATGGAGTTTAGCGGCAGCGAAAAAAGATGGGAGGGGGAGGGGAATCTAAGAGGTGCGGAAGGATATGAAGGAGGGGAGGTTCGCGAAAAGGGTGACAGTGGAAGAGGGGAGGGGGAACGCGGGGAAGGTGAAAAGGGAACTCGACGGGCCGAGGGTGGGGAAGAGGTGGCGGAAGGGGAAAGGGGACGAATGGGAAAGGACATGCAAGGAGAAAAAAATTCTTTATTGAAGTGGCATACCAAAGCATGCCGGGTATCAGCTAGTAATATAATAAAAATTTGATATTTTAAAGTGGAACTTGATTTAACAATTAATAACAGAGTTTGAATTTAATTTCACTCGTACAATGCTTTCAAAACTTCTGCTAATAATAATCCATTTCCCGGGAGTCCTGCCATATCTCCTTTTCTTCTAGTTCCTCAAACTTGGAACTAGAATTGAAATATTAAACGTTTTAACAAGTTGAGCACAGTCCCATCGGGATCCTCCAACCCGGTTCGAGATATTTGTATTGTGGCTCTTATCACTCGAAGGTCGGTTATTGACTAATTTAACAACCGACATCCGATAGAGAGACACTTTCAATAAGAGCCGAGGTGCAATTTTGATTATTTTTGTATTATTTTATGAAACTAACAAGAACTGAAAAACTAGAGAACTGGGGCATGAGGAAATTGGGGTAATAGGGGACTGCAGTGATGAAAAACATGTTACTATGGAACTAGAGAATTAAGAAGCTGAGGATCTAGGAAACTAGGAAACTAGAGAACTAATAATTTAGTGATCTAGAGCTAGATAACTAAGAAACTCGGGAATTAGAACTAGTGATTAGGAAACTGGAGACCTACGTTACTAGGGAATAAGAAAACTAGACAACTAAAAACGTAGGGATCCAGCGAACTAAAAAGCTTGAGAACTAGGTTACTAGAGATCTAGGAAACTAAAGAACTGGGCAACAGATTACCAGTTACTATGACCATACATAGGACCTAAGGAACGAGAAAATCAGGGAACCAGGAAACTAGGGCACTAGGAAACTGTGGGGTACTAGGAACTGGGGAATTATAACTAAGAAAATAGGAAACCAGCAAATTAGAGAGTTAGGGAACTAGGTAACTAGGGATCTAGGGAACTATAAAATAGGAATATAAAACTAGTGAACTAGTAATTTGGTGACCTAAGAAACTATTGAACTAAGTAACTAACGAACTAGGTTACAAAGGAACTAAACCAAGGAACTAGACAACTGGGGATAATATGAAACTAGTGAATAGGGGAACTAGGAAACGAGAACGATATGAAATAAGGGAACTAGGGAATTAAGGAACTAGGGAATGATGGAACTAGGGAATAAGGGTACCAGGAAAATCGGGATCTAGGGAACGTGGGAAAAGTTACCCTATATACCAGTAACAAAAAGAGAAACCACTTGAAAATCACCGGAGCACTCGTTTACAGGATTGACCTACTGAATACATATTGACATCTATCAGTGTTTCCTTATTCTTTTTTTTAAGCGCCCTGTATAAAAAATATAAACTTTTTTGAAATGTCACACAAATGTAATCACTCAATAATAATTTTACAAGTTCATTTACAAATGTGTAGAATTATTCATTTACAACGTTCCAAGGTCTCAAATTATCAACAACGAAAACTTTCACAGTTTCCATAAAACGTAACATTTTTTTTTGATATTTAGTTAATATTTTTCATCACACGTTAATATTTGCATTCAGTTTTGGTCCTAAGTTTTCCTTACTTTTTCTTGATCTGCCGATCTATGACTGCTCCCACTTTTGTAAGCCAACTTCATATTAATAATGCAAATAAACAAAACGTTCACACTCTCTTTCTCATCCAATTCCCTCAGCATCCTATTTAATTGACCCAATAATTCCGAATTGAATTGGTTTAAGTTCTTATCAGCAAGCGAGTAGTTCCCAAGAGAGGATCGATCAGAAGTTAGACAAGGAGTTTTAACCGAGTTATGAACAGTGGTAGTTAAGACCTACTAACCCGGAGGACTTAGCACATTACAGAAACTCGATAAACTGGCAGTGTTATCTTAAAATGAAGTTCTATGGTCCTTATGTTTAAAAAGAAATTAGCACATGTTGGGTTATGCTTTTTATTTGGAGAACGGGCATAAACATAAATAAATTGTTTTTTTGTTAAATTATTGTAGAACAGAATTTTATACAGACGGCCGGCTTGGTCACATGTGCAAGGCTCTCGTCTCCCAATCCAGAGGTAGCTGGTTCAAACCCAGCGTGCGCAAATAAATTTAATTGGATTAATGTGTGTGATTTCACAATTAATTAATTAAAACATAAAATATGATAGTATATTTGCGGCACGTTCTGGAATGGAAGATACTCTCAGTATCGCTCCGGTGTACCCTTTAAATTTTGAAAGACATAATAGCTAGATTTGCTTTCCGCCTAGTTTTCAGACTCAGAATCAGTTTCCTCGAGTAAATCATTATGGTGCATGAACCTTAGATAGGTTCCATTCGTCCGCATATATTTGAGGATTTTTTTCCGGATTTGCTCCAATTTATTTGTACTTCCAGTGATTTGGTGCCTGAACATAGCTTGCGTACTCCAGCTTGCTTCTTAATATGCTATTGAACAATGCTAGCATAGCTTTTTGGTTATTAAACAGCTTGCATGTCATGATGATGAACCTATAAAGTTGTCTATATCTATTACAAATAAACAAAATATTTATTATTATTATCTTTTGTTTCAGGTATGTGATGATTTTCCAGTATCCAGGTTAATCCTACATCAGTACAGTTAATTTCAAGGCGATTGGGGTAAGTTGAACAAATTTTCGAAATACAAGCGCTAAAAAAAGAAAATAGCCATGCAAAAATTAGAGGTGAATACTTTCATACAAAATACCAAAGAACAACCGTCGTGTATTGAACGCTACAAAACTATATCTTGGCCCCCCTCACTTGCTTTTTTTGCATTTTTATATTAAAATAGGGTATTTCCACAATTTTTTGGTTAAAAAAATTACCATGATTATGGCATTTTTATTTTATTTTTATATTGATGAACCAATTTTCTACAGCGAGTCTAAGTTTCTAATTTTTTAAATACCGCAAAAACGATGTTTTGGGGCGGGGCTATCGTGTGACGTCATGAGCGTTGGCCGTATTCTGACACATTTCTGACAATAGTACCTTTTTATTTGTTGACGTGCGTATTTGGCGCCGTTGCCCATCACAGGCCGTTTTCGTTTTGCCGGTTTTTAATTGTTTTTAAAATAAATAAATTTGAATGAAAACATTTAAAGAAAACGTTTTTCGTGTGATGATTAAAATCAGAAAAATGATCTTTTCATATTCCGTACATTTTCAACAGTTCCCTCGTTTGTAAAAATACCCTATTATGCTAATAACACTTTACATAATCACTTCTAGACTGAGCTTATAAGTCCTGTTTTTACTTGACTGTTTTACATTTGGTCTGTCTTTAAAGTTCCGTTTCAAGATGGTGGTCGTTTTAATGGTTTATCAAAGATTCTTTTCTCAAATGTGAAATTGTCGATATTATTTGGACTTTCCTATTCACTTTATATATAATATGGTGGCTGCCTGAAAAATGTTTAAAAAATTAAATCTCATTGAGATAGTGTTGTATCTTTGGTTTTTTTTTTGGTTTTTACATTAAATGCAATGCGATTAAGAATAATATAATAATAAATATAATTAAGAGAAAGATTTCATAGGAAATTTTGATTAAATATGTGAAAATTATATACATATTTTGGACATGAGGTTACTGTTCACATAAGTACTAGAGTAAAAGAAATACGTTTAATTTGGACGTCTACAAAAAATATAAAATTCATTACTGTCGCGTTTTAGGGCGATTTTTCAATGGCATTGCTCAATATTTAAATAATCGGTCAAGCTAAAAACGTCAGCTAGTCGACACCTACGATATTTATTATATAAAGGGTTTTAAGGTACGTACTTGACTTACTTTTTTTACCAGTGACTCCTGACATTATTTTGAGCAAAGAAATATAAACGAAGTTTTGGGCTCCAGTGACTTTTTTTATGTTGTTTTTTTGCTCATATTTTTTTTCTTCAAAATCATTATAGGGGATTCGATGTGCAAAAATAAAAATTTTACTTTAGATTAATATACAATATTTTACTCCATAATTTACATTTGTTTAAGATTATTTATCAGAAAGAAGGAGGCAAACACTGGAGCTATTCGCGAACGGTTGAGTCGACGGCAATCGGAAACAGAATGAATTTTGTGGTAAAAGGGTCCGTATCAACTGTTTGAGTACGAGCAGCCAATGGGAGGTAACCACTTCGTGAAAGCGGTGCATTGTTCGCTTACAATACCATACAAAAAAAATCTTTCAGATTTCATCACTCGTCACTCAGCCGAGTAACCGCCCTACCTCTTACCCCTACCACAACTTTCCAATACTTAGTTACTGATTTTTTATGATTTAATTTTAAAAAATAATCAAAAATCACTGGTGACTAATATTTTATTTATACTTTTTACTCCAATTAATGTCAGGAATCATTGGTTAAAGTAAGTCAAGTACGTTCCTTAATACCCTGTACAGAAGTTATAGATATTACAATACTAAGTCTATAGCTATTCCACAACTTTCAAGTGACAGAAGTTCTTACGTTCCAACTAGACTCTAGTTATTAGAGTTGTTAATTTATTTAACCATGTTGTTGTTTGATTACTTTCTTAATCGAATATTAATTATAACTAGTATTAATTATAATTACATAAACGAAAGGACACTGTAAGCAGCTTTTTTACTATTTTATATTGGTTCTCTCGTAACTCTATTTAACCCCTCAGGCCTCGACCATATTTTGTCAGAGTGTTTCAAATATTTCCGCTTTGGAATAAAATTCAAATAAATGGAATATTCTGAATGTATCCGACAAATAAATGGAATATTCTGAATGTATCCGACAAATAAATGGAATATTCTGAATGTATTCGACAAATAAATGGAATATTCTGAATGTATCCGACAAATAAATGGAATATTCTGAATGTATCCGACAAATAAATGGAATATTCTGAATGTATCCTACAAATAAAAACTGTTTGGAAAGTAAAACAACAAAAAACTGCTGTTTTTTAAAATACCGTCGCCTGCGTGCTTAATTATCCAAACGACCATTCGCAAGTTTTACAGGAGGAGGAGGTTTTCTTTCATTATTTCAATGAAACATTATGACAGGTGTAAGATAGAGCTAACCCGTAAACGTCTCGTTAGTTTAAATAATAAGAAGAAGATAACAACAAAATCTAATTTTTTAAATATTAAAATGAACAAAACACAGAAAAATAATAAAAGATAGTGGTAGCAACTGGGACTCGAACCCAGAACCTCACGTCTAACCAGGACATACACATTTAACCAATTTAGCCACTGCACCCTATTATGAGACTGTCGTATTTGTTTGTTATACATATTTCAAATTTCAGAATTAACAATATTATTTTCGACTAATGTTTTTTTTTCCAAATTATTGGTAGCTACCTTTTTAAGTGGAAACAAATATTCAATTAATGTATTTGTTTCCTAGATAGTGTCTCGAATAAATATATCCCATTTTATTTTATGGAACACCTATTGACTTTTCATTAAAGTCTGAATGAATATAAATTTTTTTAATAAAAAAAACTCCTTTTTTAACTGTTGAAGGTTATTCCCTTCAACAATGGGGGAGAATCTATTATTTTCCCAGGAAACCGGTTTAACTGATAATAAATCAATTAACTCACTTTCAAAATTGACATTTTAAATCGTATAAATATTGTCGTCTAATTGTGGTTCACCACAGTATGAAAATGGCCTTGTAAGCCGAAACAGCTGTCACAATGATAAAAACTAAAACACTTGCAGAACTTAATAATAAACATTATTAAATTTAATTTAAAAAAACTAATAATCTAAATTAAAATATGAAACTGCAACTGGGACTCGAACCCAGAACCATAAATAACACAGAAAATAGGTGGCAATGGCTGAAGACGGGAGGTACTGGGTTCGACTTCCAGTTGCAACCGCTATCTTTTATTTTTCTGTATCTTGTTCATTTTCATATTTTAATTTAAATAATTAGTGTAATTTTCTTCTTCAATGACATATATATATATATTTTATTAGACAAATGTATTATGAACGTTACTGTCACCTGACTTTTTTGTTGTTCCATGTAAACAAAAATAATAAAAAATTACCAAAGCTTCTTCAATTTTTTTCAAATTGTGATTCGAAACTTTTGTTTCAAAAAGGTGTAAGTACATTTAACTTGGATACGTTTTTAGATTTTCAGGGCCAAAAGCATTTTCGTAGTTTGTTTTTGGGGTGTTATGCCGTGTTGCGCTACCTCCTTCTTTAGCCAACGTTTCAGACAGCGTTGCAGTGTCCATCATGAGGGCAGATCCGGCAAATCCGACGATGTGATGATCTGCCGGATCTGCCCTGATGATGGACACTGCAACGCTGTCCGAAACGTCGGATAAAGAAGGAGGTAGCGCAATACGGCATAACAACACCCCAAAAACAAACAACGAACATACATTTAACTTATTTTGTGGTAAACTTTCATATTTGAATAAAAAACTTGAAGTTTTTTCTTTTCCTCTTTTAAACGTCCTTTATATCATTTTCGTTGTTTGTTTTTGGGGTGTTATGCCGTGTTGTGCTACCTCCTTCTTTAGCCGACGTTTCGGACAGCGTTGCAGTGTCCATCATCAGTGCAGATCCGGCAGATCCGTCGATGTGAAAAAATCTAAAAACGTATCTGTCCTTTATATCATATTTCTCATTATTCATTATGGTAGTAAGGGAGACACAACAATTTATATGAAACCTGTACGAATATTCTGAAAAACGAACAAATAAGCATGAGGGGTTAAGCATATTGCGTTGGATTGCGATCTCAAGTATTATTAGACATCTGCAAGCGAGCGGTGTAATCACAGATCACAGAACAGTTATGATCTGAGGGTTCCACCGTCATTACTTTTGTATTACTGTAATATGATTGTAATCTTCTAGTATTTATGTACCACAATAATAATAGAAACAGCACGTTTATACAAAGTAATTATGTTTAATTTTACTCAAAGCGATCTCTATTTTAATTCTTTAACCTTTAAAACTATTGGCGTGCGGTTTATAGTGAAATGTGTCTGAAGAAAATAATGATTTATTTTTTTATTTATTTAATATTTATAAGTTTTTTTTACAATAAATTCATAATTTTTAGATTTTATACAGTGTTAAAATAGTAGATAAGATAGCTTTTCCTCACCATAAAGAGACGAGACTCTTGTGTTTGGTGAGGGAATTTTAGTTCAATTATATAAAATTATTGTGAAAGTAAATTATACAATATTAAGAATATGTAAAGCTTTCAAAAGTGCTAAGACACTAGAAATGTTGTTTTGTTCATTAGTCAGAAGTCCACTGGAGTACGCGTCCACAATATGGAATCCTCAATATAAGGTATACATAGATTTATTAGAAAATATACAAAATAAATTTTCGAAACATTTACTTTTAAAATACAACAAAACTACAAATAATATGTTAACACTACAAAAAAGACGCACATTGTCGGATCTATTGTTTCTGTATAACCTGCTTAATAATAATATCGATAGTCCCGAATTACTATCCGTCATTGGTTTAAATGCTCCAATGCGGCGTACCGGGCACACTTCTCTTCTTCATATAGAAGCCCACAACACCAATGCAGCAAATAACTCACCAATCACTCGCGCAATCACAACCTATACCCATTATGAAAAATTATTACAATTAGACATTTTTCACGATTCATTGCGAACATACAAAACCAAATTATTAAATTTCTTATCATTTTATTAAACTTTAGTGAGCAAATAATTTTTTATTTTAAAATGTAAAATTTTCTCCACCCATACTCTTTCATTTATGTTTTATTAGTCAACCAATGTTTGATTCTTTTCATTCATCATAATTTAGTTTTAAAACCCAGGCAAAATTACCTATTGACATTTTACAGATATACGTAATAGGTACAAAACCATGTAATTTATTTAAAATACCTTACAACTTATATTTAATGTACTGTGTAAATCTTATAAACAAATAAATAAATAAATAAAAAAACAAGGGATAATTAAGAAAATGCAAGATTTATTAATAGAGGATTTGAAAGAAATAATAATAAAAAATGAAAGACATACTTTTTTTTCATTTTGGAGTTACCCACTGGAGTGATTTAGATCCTAATTTGGACCTCTATTATTTTTCTGTGATTGATGTCAGTCCCAAATAGGACCACATTTAACGAACTAAAAAATATGGGTTAAACAGTGAAATCTTAGGGGATTTATTGCCTTTAAACCGCAATAAACAGTTCATATATTTTTCATTATTTCAGTTCATTATTTTAAGAAATTTTATCAATTATATCTAATGGTTAAATCGAAAACCGAACACCCATAGCTCGAGTATTTACATAAGTCATGTAGTATCTCTGTTATAATAATGTAATATTTTTTAGTTGTTATGTTTTTATTTATTTAAAATTTGCATGTTTTTACAATAAATATACATTTTTTTATAGGTTATACAGTGTTGCAAATGAATATAAAAATAGAATTTATGACGCGAATGTGAACGGTATAAGAAGCCGGGGACGCCCAAGGAAGACGTGGCACGATCAAGTAAATCAGATACTTGAGTCGGGCCGTGTCAAGAGTCAGAATAATAGAAAAGTATGTATGAGAAGATGTATGAATGTGAATGAGGAAGGAGCGTGTGCCAAGACCGAGTTGTTTGGCGGTCCGTCCTCTCTGCCTACCCCTGCGGAGAAACGGCGTGATGGTTAGTTAGTTAGTTAGTTAGTTAGCCTTTCCTCATCATAAAGAAACAAGGCTCTTGTGTTAAGTGAGGGAATTCATGCTTAAATATATGTAATCATTTAAGTAATTAAATATTTAAAATACTTACAAAAAAATAAGTAAGAAAAACTCTATACATAAAGAAAGTTTTCAATATTTAAAAAAAAAATAGAAATGAACTCTTACAGTAGTTTCAGGTAACTGTACAAATCGCAAGTGCGCCCCACGGATGAATTTTGCAGCCAGCTCTGGTCTGGAGCCCCAATGTTTGTTTTTGGGGTGTTATGCCGTGTTGTGCTACCTCCTTCTTTAGCCGACGTTTCGGACAGCGTTGCAGTGTCCATCATCAGGGCAGATCTGGCAGATCCGCCGATCACATCGATGTTTGGCGGTCCGTCCTCTCTGCCTACCCCCGCGGGGAAACGGCGTTTTGGTTAGTTAGTTAGTTAGTTAAATATTTAATTTTTAAAAACCTGCAAGCCCTGATAAATACTATGCATTCCCTTGGTTAATCAGTCCAGCGTCAGAATTAGAATGAGACAGCATTCACGAAGGATATTTGATGATCTCCTGTCTCTAGGGAACCGACAATGGAAACTGAGAAACCATGGAACCGTGACAGATATAATCCAGTTAGTTAACTGGTTGGTTGACTTTGCCGGATGGTTACTGGTTAGCGGTTAGTTGTTTGCCACACTAAGATATTGGATTATCGCACTTACGACAAACTACTTGGGTAGGTCGAACTAACTAGAGCGTCCAAATCTTGTTCAGAGAAATGGGAGATCGGTTAACTAATATTTTTTCCCAGTTACTTAGAAAAACGATTATGATTTCATTTTATTTTAACCTGAGCTATCCTAATAAAACATAATTTGAATTTGGAATTCCTAACCAAAGAGAAGATATTTGAGATCAAAGTTGCCGGTACGGCAAAACGCCAATTTCATATGTAAGGACCCTTATATTAACCAAACGTGTTCTAATATAACCTTTAAAAAAATAATCTATCAAATTGTTACCGAAAGCAATTTTTTTTATATGAAAACCGTACCAGAATCTCGACTGCTTCTGTTTGAGTCTACGGCATCTCCAAAGACTTTCGGATTTCCGGGAACACGTTATCTCAGTGGTCAGAGCAGCAGCCCGGAAAGCCGAAGGTCCTGGGTTCGAGTCCCAGATGTGACCCGATCTTTTACTGATTTTTGTGTTTCAGATTTTCGATTGAGCTTCACTAATATTGTCTTTATTAATTAAAATTTGAGGTTTTACCTATTAAGTTAAAAATAAAAATAAAATAAATGTAGCATAATATTAAATAATTTTTTTTTTAAATAATCCTTACACTATCTAGATAGCATTTAGTTCGAGGTGAATCTTGCAATCATACATAAATATAGCGGCCAATAAACATTTGCGTTAAGAAAATGAAGATAATGTTGGTAGTTGTCAATCGAAGTACGATAGAGTTTAATATGACTGAATCGGAAAGGTATACATTGGCGCAGTGGTTAGCGCAGTGGCCCGGAAAGCCGAAGGTCCTGGGTTCGAGTCCCAGATGTATCTGTATCTTTTTCTTATTTTTCTATTTCAGATTTTCGATTAAGTTTCACAAATATTATCTTCATTATTTAACATATTATAATTTGAGGTATCTTACTAATATTATAAATGTGAAAGTTTGTATGTATGTATGTATGTTTGTTACTCTTTCATGCAAAATTTACTGAATGGATTTTAATAAAACTTTACAATAATATAGCTCATACATCAGAATAACATATAGGCTATAATTTATAAAGCAAGCTATTTATTTTCAATATATTGAAAATAATAATTATTGTTTAATAGAAAATGTCAAAATTTGAGAATGACATTTTGCAAAACAGTGATTGTTAAATCAAAATTCTATTTTAGAAAATATTTAAATTTGTGAATTTATTTGAAGTACTCGCCTAATACTTTGAATCCAATCAAGAATTATACATATTTTTAATAAATAGGTTAAGAATTTTGGTAGAAACGTAGATGGGACCTAGGAAAAGAAAATAGATTACTCGAAGTTCTAACCCTACGCAGACGAAGTCGCGGGCAGAAGCTAGTAACTCATAAAGTTAAAAATAAAAATTACAATAAATCTCTTTCCTAGTGATAAAAGCAAACTAACACTAACTGGTGTATCAAATTAAATCCAGCTTTGTGGTGAAATAATTGGAGCTCTGGATGAGGATTAAAAAAGAGAGAATGCAGTGGAAATACAATCACTGGGAATAAAGCTCCCCGGGACACTGCCTGACACGGAACACTGAAAGAAACACCACCGGAGGAGAGATATTAGAACGAGTGGGAAGACAAAGCCGTAGGGAAACTTCGGGAGACATTGTTAACGAAGCTTAGTTTTTTTTTATGAATTATCTCACTATGTTGAGCCTGTTCTGTGGTGGTAGAAATTTAGATGAATGTTAATATCTCAAATTATGAATAAATTAGAAGAAAATAATTAGGGCCATCTGTTTCATCAGAAAGCTAAATCGTGAACTAATTTTAAATTTTAACCTTCAGTTATAGGAAGTTAAATAGGACCACATGTTGTTTCAAGCTTACTTTTACAGTTATAAAAATTAGTGTAGCCAGTCTATAAATATTCATTCTCAGAATATACCTCGAAATCGTGTGTAAATTACATTTTAAAATCAGAAGAACCGTCAAAACATGTCAAAATATCTTCCTTTATTTTGTTCCGCGCATCTGACAGCTTTGTTTCGATAAAAATATTTATACGAGTATTTAAAAATGACGGTCTATTATAATATGTACGGTATTATACAAAAAAATATAATTTACTTTCCAGCAATTGTAATACCTCCTTGTATTAGATATGTCACAAATTTACGAGGTTTTTCGACACCCGATGCCGCGGCAAAAATTCGGGACCTTCCCAAATAACCATACTATTGACGCTTGGTCGAAATGTTTTTTGTTTTCACTGCAAGACATATTGGATGAGGAATTCATTTTTAGTATTTTGAACACGATTCATTACACGATTTTGAATAGCGAAATTTCGTAGCTTCCTCCAACAGAGCTGAACAGAACTGTCAAATATGCCAATATGGCGAAGTAACTATAGGGTAACTGTCTGTTTTCGGAAAGTAAAAACAAAAGTTAAAAGTAACGTAAAACAAGCAGTCAAATTGATTGAAAAACGTATTTTGGTGAAATTTAACTTTAGTAACTGCTTTTAGTCTAACTTTAACTATAGCTAGCGTTGAAACAGACGGCCCTTATTAAATTTAATGAATTTAAGACATTTGTTTAGTATCTATTGATATTTTTATTTTTAATTTTTCAGATGTTTTACTATAACGTGTTTAAATGAAATAAATAAACCAACATTATTCATATCTCCAAAAACAATCGTGAAAATATGCCTATTTTCGCAATTTAAAACCTTACCCACTCCTTCTCCTTAAATTGTTTAAGGGAAGTGTGTTAGAAATCGGTAGAAATTCGGAATGCGGGGGCTTAACAGCGTTACGAAAAACATTAAATTTCTACATAAAGAACGAATCAATTTTTTAACTTTTCGAGTTCCGCAGTGCAGCATTTTTCGTAATAGAGTTTATATTGCACTTCTGCACTTTTCATTAACGATGTTTTTCGTCATAAAATTACCTCAAAGTTTTTGGCACTTAAAACGGTTATTAACGAAGAGTCACTAACATTTTTTATAGACGGTATAAAATAAATTAAAAATACTTTTCGTTACGTTTACCTTCTTAACTACTTAGCAAAAAAATATTTTATAAAAAGGGTTTAGCACTCAGCTAGTTTAGTATTTTTGGACCCCTCGATAAACTAACATATGAATAAACCGCCTTAAACGTGGTGTATACATAACTACAGTAGAAAAACTTCAATTTTATTACAGGGTCTTATTAATAAAATGGTCCAAAGCTTAAACAATTATTTACTTATGCACCAGACTTTTAGGTCCGGGTATAATTTTCCCCACAGGAAAAACTAAACCTTTTCACACACTTTTCCACAAATGGTCATCTAGTAAATCCACGTTACGCAAGTGTATTATATAAGTATAATTAATACAAAACAATACAAGAACAACAATAAAAAAGTTAAATCAAGATTACCAAATGGGAAAATAATTTACCGACTCCAGATATTTTCATATCAGAAGGTTTGGCTCAGTGGAACTCCTAATTTGACCGATATTATTAAGGCCGAATTTACCATACCAAAGTTGAACTGACCAATATGAATCGAATTAGTAAGACGGTTATTACTACACATAAGAAAATATTAGGATTTATTTTAAGAACAATTAAAAACTTTGAATCTTTACGAATCGTAAAATTGTTGTACATATCCCTAGTACGAAGCCTAATCGAACATAACTCAATAGTCTGATCGCCCTTCTACAAAATTCATATCCATAATATTGAAAGAATTCAAAGAAAATTTCTAAGATTTGTAAATTTTAAACTTAACATCCCTTTAGAGCACATAAATTACTTATCATTAATGAATATTTTAAATATTCCAACTTTAGAAAACAGACGAAAAATAACTGACCTAACCTTTTTATTAAAATTATTAAACTCTAAATTTGATTGCTGTGAACTCTTGCATTTAATTAATCTACATGTACCTACACGAACTACTAGACAAACATTAACATTTTATATACACACATCTCATTCTATACTCAACTATAAATTGCATTCCCCAATTCAACGATTACATAGTCTTGGTAACCAATATTTAAACAATATTGATGTATTTGACAATAATTTGAATTTGGCAAACTTTAAACGCCTTATGGGCGAACTATTTTTACTTAATTCATAAACTATTGTAAATACAAATTTTATACATTTTTATTTATTCCTATTATTTTTGATTTGGAAGATATTGGCAGGCTATCTATTTTTACTTTATTTATATTCTGTATTACCTACATTTTGTCAACTCATATTTTATCTAACCTATATTATGTGTCTTTATATTTTCTGTTACTTACCTTTATTTTATTCACTTCTAACTCTTCACTGTAATTAATCGAAACATGTATTGCTTTATGTATGTAAAAGCCCTTTGGGCGTTTAAATATAAATAAATAAATAAGCCTCAGGGATCTCATTTCAACAGCATTCAGTCTACTTTCATCCTTCTTTTGTCAGTATCATGCATCACTGCCATACATCATGGTAGGTACAAGCACTTCATTGTGGACTGCTTGCTTCGTTTCTTTGGACATCTTTTTGTTGGCGCCAACGTCATTCAGTCCTCCATTAATTTAGTCCTCCTGCATTTACCCTTCTTTCAATATATCTATCGCCTTCCCATATCTCGTTAACATACTACCCAGATATACAAACTCATCCACCTGCTCCAAGTATTCACAATATATACATAAAGTCAATTAAAAACATATTTCCAAGAACAATCCTCAGGACTATATTCTTTGCACTTTGTCAATCCATTGTCACCTATGGCATAATGGTGTGGGGAAGTGCAACGAACATAGCAATAAACCCAATCGAAAAAATAGAAAAGGCAACAATCAAACTCATCCTCCAAGTACCGTTCTACACAAACTCGAATGAAATTTTCGAAACACTGGACGTCATGACAATAAGACAACTTTATGCCAAATCTGTACCATTATACTTCTTCAAACGTAAACTCAGAATTCTAATGCAACCTGAAACACAAATAAAAACCAGGACACCACAAAAGAAACACTAAATATACCGATAACACATACCTCACACGGGCAGAGAAACTTCAAGTACTACGGAATCAAACTATATAATTGCATGCCCACCACACTGAAACAACTACTAACTATAAATATATCTACGATTATTCACAAAAAACATATCTCAGACTGGATCAAAAAATAAAACATTCACTTCACTCAAAACAATATAACTACTAATCAAATATAACCCTACCCAAACAAATAAAAAATAAAAACTTTGTTTCTGGACAGAAAATATTACCTTAATATTATTTACAAAATCTAAAATATTCCTACCTGCTTTTGAAGAAAATCTTTTGTACAACTTTAACTGCTACCGATTTTATGTCTACGATACTGCCGACACGGGTTGAACTACGGTGCAATTCTTGACAATATCAAGGAGGATACTGTGTTTTTACTTATATAGGCAGAATATCTTTTAATCCTAAACATGCGAACACCTCAGCACAGATTCTCCCAGTGAGGTGTTCACAAAATGCTACTATTAACCTTCTTACATACCTTTTTACATCATGTTACTGAATATGATTTTTTTTTGTACTACTATGTAAACCATTGTAATTATTTGTTAAATGTATGTATATTATGTACAAGTATAGAAATAAATTAAAATAAATAAAAAAAAAAGATTCAGGAGCCTTTCATGTTTCCCATCGTTTTTTTTCTGTTTTCAATACAATAAATATATTTAACATGCATATTTATTTGAACTCTAACCAACGTCAGAATATTTTTAGGTACATATGATTCTGGAATTTGATGCAAAATGTTAAAGTATTAAGTGGAGTAAAAGTGTAAAATCATGTAATTAAAAAATATATAATTTATGATCCATGAAACCAGGGTGATTCATTATAATAATAAAATAAAAATAATAATTAAAAAAACAAAATACATATACATTTTTAAGCAGCATCGCGTTAATTGGTCAAATACATTCAATTCAATTACATTATCGGCAACCCGGACTTTTATTAAGGAAATATAGTATTTTATAACAAGTAAGTTACCTGCCTCACTAGACGCTGTCTGTTCTGAGACGGGTAATAATTAAAACATTAAAAAAAGGAAAAAAGGTAAAAAAGGAAAATAGTCAGAAAATAAACATGAAAATACAATTTGTATTAATCAAGAATTATAAATCAAAATAATAAATCAGTAAGAAGAAATAATAAATCTCTATAATTGGAAATAAAACATGTGTAAATAAAGGATGAGAAAATATTGATTAGGAAGAGATTAGCATTAACTTGGTGATGCATTCTCTTTTTTTGTGTAGTAGCCAAATGTTGCATTGTTTGTATAGCCATTTTAGATTTTTATGAGTGATGGAGTAAGTGGTTTTTTTTAAGAAGGTGTTGAATATTAGAGGTGACAGGTAGAATTCGTGCTCTTTGGTAAAAGTTGATTTAATTGTAGGCACTTGGAATTGATTGTGTGATTTTGCTTTTGTATTTTGTGGGTGAGTTATGTGGCATGGTGAGGATTTTATGCAATTATTATGAATTATCTTTTTAAATGTATAGTTTCCTAATATCTAATATTTTATGTGTAATAAGGAGGTTTTCCGTTGGGTGCAGATAAGGTTTTTTGAGCATGATCCTAATTAATGTTTTGTGGGTTGTATTCAGTGGCTTAATATATTTGTCGGCGGCTCCCCCCCATGCCGAAATAACGTAAGTTAAAAGGCTTTGACATATAGGGCGAAGTAAACATTTTTTAATTGTGTTAGTGACATGATGTTACTTATCGTTTTAATACTTTCATTGTTCATATAGTTTTATATCACTGATCGAAGAACCGGTGGATTCAAAGTTTTAGCCATAAGCTTTTATAATGTTTTGTCTTGTCTGTAGTTAGGAATAAATAAAGTTCATATACAAATTAAAATTAGGTAAGTGTTATCGTAGCTTTATTTTGCGAGTCGTAGCGCACGCGTTCGGATAGACACGTGCCTGATATGGTACACGCTAAACTTTAAGACCGGCCTGACGTTGATCAAAAATTGTCGCAATAGACGATTTTAAGGTTAAAAAAGTGTACCCATAAAAATAATTCTAAATTCAATTAGAGAATAATATTTTAATTAATGAAGATAATATTAGCGAAAGTCAATCAAAAATCCGAAAAAAAATCAGAAAAAGATACGGATACATCTGGGACTCTAACCCAAGACCTCTGGAAATCCGCGCCAACGCATCCCTATCCGATTCGGTTATTTTTAACTGTATCGTACTTCGACTGAGAACCACCAACATTATTTTCATTTTTTCTTAACGCATATTTTTATTGGCTGCTATCTTTATGTATCAATTAAAGAAATTCATCATAATTTTGTTTTACATTATCTCCAAACTCTATAATCACCCCCCCCCCCAAATTTTCGCGGTACTATCGAGTAATACAGTATTAAACAACATCAAAAAACAGTGACAAAACTAATCCGATTGTCTTTTTTAACTTGGCAGAACAAACTGTAGCGTTTACCATAATGCCAAAGGCGAAACGACCACAGTCAGAACAGCTTAAAGAAAAGTTATCACAACTCTGGAATTTTTCCGCACAAAACGTTGTGTTTTATAAAAGACAAAGTATTTTTAGTCAACCCCTCAGGCACGGTCAATAAATCCAAATAAATGGAAACATTCTGAATGTATCCAAAACGTTTTTGAAAGCTGATGAAAAGTACTGTTGAATTTCATAATATAAAATAATCATATAATTTTTTTAAATTATTTGCTAGCGGTTTACACACATTCTCACTCCTTAGCATTTTTAAACTAACTGAGGATGTGTCGATACATTAGTAATTACTTTGGGGCTCTTCAAGAATAATAAGGTCATTTACAATCTGTAAATTATTTATCTATACGTGTTAACAATATAGTATACTTCTGAGTGACGTGACCAACTCTAACGGCCGCTGTTCCCAATCCTACTAATCAATTACTAAGCCAAAATTTTGCCTTAGTATTTGATTAGTGCACAACTACGCTTTTTCCAACACACAAGTATCGCTCAAGCATTTATCTTAAGCTAAGGAAGCCGGACTAGTGGATTAAACTCGTTTCGGCCGCCTTAGTTTTGGACTAGTTCTTAAAAGTGTCAACAGAGTAGAAAAAATACCGCGAACACAATGTA
Source organism: Limnephilus auricula (assembly GCA_951813805.1). NCBI lineage: Eukaryota > Metazoa > Arthropoda > Insecta > Trichoptera > Limnephilidae > Limnephilus > Limnephilus auricula. The sequence goes on from OX638412.1 coordinate 9,303,313, forward strand.
TGGTCGATGAAATATCACTTTGACAGAAGACACAGTTTCGCGCTCATTTCACTTCTGTTGTATTGCGTTTATCAATTATCATTTTAATTAATATGGATTGAGAAGTTCGGATGCGTGCGGAGCAGAGACGAAAAACGGTTAATTTATGCGAAAAACTATGTCGTTTTCGAATATTCAGGTGTCAAGTCCAGTACCTACGGTCAAGCTGACACTTTATTTTATATACGTTTGTTTAAAAAATATAAAATGTCAGTTTATGGATAAAAATATTTTAAATAAATTACGTGTTTTAATAATAAATCCAACAATTAACTCTATAATATTAATTTAACTTCGAAAGTTCTTACTTTGATATCATTTTATTGTCTATGAAAGTGGGCGAGGCCAGATAACATAAGATGTTTGGGGACAACATAAATCGAGCGCTACCCTACAAAATGCTTGGCTGATCGCGGCCTCAGATGAATCGATTTAAAAGTTAGAAACAGCGGCCGTAACTGTCAACCAATTGAATCTGAGCTTGTTGGCGATCGTCGACCGGGGTGTACTCCTGGGGTGTACTACTCTTACTATTGGACATCTGTCGGAACTTGACATAACCACTAAGCCTAACGGCATCTATTTAAATTAACTGAAACTACGTGTCATTGAAGAACACTATATTTTATTATTTTTAATATTATTATTTTTATAAGAAAAACTCTCTTTTTAACTTTTGTAGGTTATTCCCATCAAAAATTAAAAAGAGAGTTTTTCTTATGAAAATATGAATATTCATTTAGACTTTTATAAAAAGGCAGTAGGTGTTCCATAAAAATAAAATCGGATATATTTATCCGAGACACTATCTAGGTAACAAATACATTCTTTGAATACTTTTTTCCAATAATAAAGGTAGCTACCAATAAAATGGAAAAAAAACATTAGTCGAAGATAATATTGTTAATTCTGAAATTTGAAATATGAAGTTGACAATTACGACAGTCTCATAATAGATCGCAGTAGCCCAATTGGTAGAGGTGTATGTCCCGGTAAGGCGTAAGGTTCTGGGTTCGAGTCCCAGTTGCGACCGTTATCTTTTATTATTTTCTGTGTCTTGTTCATTTTCAAATTTTAAAAAATTAGATTATTATTGTTATCTTCTTATATATTATTATATATTATTTTTATTTTTTTATTATTATTTATTGAGTTAGTTTATACAACATTCATATAAACTAATATAAACAAGATAGTATTTTATTTTGTAACTTTAAATATTTTTGCAATAAACATGACATTTCTTTTTTAATACATTCATTCTTCCTTCATTCTTCAGACTTTCAGGCATTTCATCATACATCTTTAGTCCTCTCCGCATTAGGCAGTTCTGTGATTTAGATTTCTTCATATGTGGCAAACTAATTTTCTTTACACCTCTGGTTTCGTAATTATGTACATTTGGTTTTTCATGACTTTATGGACAAAACTTAACACAATAAATAACAGTCTCTTTTTTATTGGAATCCAAGTTAGCTACTCTCTCATTTGATCAACCCTTGCCTTGATATGCCTTTTCCCAGTATATATCTCATAGCTCTATTCTGTATAACATCTAGCTTGTTCAAATTCCTTCATTGGCCAAATATAACATCGTAGAGCAATAATCTAAAGGTGGAGCAACTATAGTTTTATAAATGAGCTCTGTAGTGTTGCCATTCAGTTTTTTCTTAGTCTTCTAAGAAAATTAACATTTTTTGATACCTTCTTTAGCATTAATTAAGTCCGTAACAAATGTACAATGTCAATAAAACTCTTAAAAACATTTATTCTAGAAATTGTTACACGGTTAATGCTTAAGTAATATAATTTAAAAAAACATTTCTTTTGATTTTTGGTACAGCGGTGGAAAGTAGTGGAAACCTACTCAAGTGAAATAGCTGAAGATTCGTTCGTAATAGTCCAGTTCTTTAAATATGTTGATAACGTATTTTTATGCGCTGTTATTTTAGTTTTCCAGTTCTTTCAATTTTCTGGCTGATAGCTATGGTAAACAGTACATATTTTGAAGTCGTTGTAAATTTTGCAACAGTTAGGTAATATATGTTTTCCGCCAAGCTCGGTGGATCGTTCGAAAATAAATGTGTAACATCAGATGAAATTGTCTGTAATTATCAAAACATAAATGCTGGCTGGAGACTTTTGTTTACCTATATCCATCCCTAAGACGCTCGTCTTTGCTTTGGTTATATATCGATAAATTAATCAACGTCCGGGAAAACAAACGCCATACGATAGGATTTCTGATTTTATTAATTAGATTGCTTGTTTTTCGACCAAAATTCGTTAGCCATTTTTTGTGATATTATAAATACTATCGAAACTCCATTTTATCAATGTGATATCATACGTCTCCATTCTTTGATGGGGAACTTATGGTATTGGTACATAAACTTTTAGCCCTTATTTTTACAAGCTTGTCTAGGGAGTGAAAGATTTTGATAAATTAACGATATTTTAGTCGATTTCAACCATATAAAATTCATTCTAGAAGAATTCAAAGACAATCGATAAGGCCACAGATATAAAGTCTATCATATCAACTATTTATATTAATATTAATAAATTGCTGGCCATGAAAATGTTTCAAATAATAATAATAAATATTTACGAATGGTACGAAAATCGGTCCATTTTTGGACCGAAAGCAATCCTAGATAAATTAAAGTGGTCCAAATTTGGACCGAAATCGCTCCAGTGGTCATATAAACCCTATGAATTTATTGTGATAATCGACAAAAGATATGTGAATTCATTGGCTATATAGGACTATAATCAGTTTGAATATCTCTTTATTCAAATTCAGGGGTATGATTTTTTTTATGTGGGCGGAAAATTTTCAAAATGATGACTAAAAAATCTTGGGCAATTCGAGAAAAAAAAATTAAATTGCTCCGTAGCTCCGGTGGTTATGAATAGAATATTTTGTATTCTTTATTGCCATGTAAAATGTAATTTTAGATTAGAAATCCACATAGGAAGTGAATAATAAAATTATTGTTCAGTAACTTTTCAAATATTTGTAGTTATATTTATATATTAGCTGTCTTCTCCTAATCACATGCATCTGTTTTATTAGGAGAGTGTACGAAATATTATTACGTTATAAAAAATATGTATGTATTTACGGAAAAACAAAAATTAAAAAAAAAAAAAAAAGCACATTTATTAATAGATTTCCCACTGTTTCTGTTTGATTTATATAATGCTAGCTGATACCCGGCGTGCGTTGCAATGTCAATTAAATAAACAAATTGCTTCTCCCTTCGTCTCATTTCCTATTCGACCCCGTTCCCCTTCCGACTCCTCTTCCTATTCCCCTCCCGCGTTCCCTTTTCACCTTACCGCATTCCCCCTCCCCTCTCCCGCTCTCCCCTTTCTCGAGAACCCCCCCCCCCTCACGAATTCCGCTTCCACCTTCTTCGCCTTCCCCTCTCCCTTCCCGCCCTCCTTAATTGACCAACCGACCATCCCGCATACCCCTCACCCTTAGCCTTTTTTCCCTGCCGCCTAACTTAATAAAATTCACCCATTTTTTCAACAACTCGATTGACCTATTTAACTTTTTACGCAAATTTCATAATGCCAGACCTCACCAGTATATATATAAGTATTCATGGGATGAAATTTTAATCGCAATCGTATGAATAGTATAGGAAATAATTTCATAACGCCAAAGCTCACTATCCTATAACCGTCTCAAGTATGCGCACATCATATTCCCAAAGTTTCACCGCAATCGGATGAACGGTATGGCCGCGCACAAGGTACGAACAAACATTAATTTTTATATTATGGATATTCGATTTAAAACTAAAAATACGGCGTTCAAGTTTTATAATTTAATCCCACGAGAAAATAATAATAATTTTAATATTTGGTGACCAAAAATCGCTTCCAAGACGAATCGGATTATCTTTAAATCAAGCTGTCATCCGCAGTAATAATTTATGGGGTTTCAATTATTTTTCCTTCTCTAGCAGGAATTAGATTTGACGCCACAAACCTCAAGAGCTGTAGAAGTTTCGGATAATACAGGAAATTGGTAATTTCATTTGAAATTACTGTGGTGTTATAAACAGTGAAATGAGGTTGACCAATATTATAATATCCCAGGCAAACAATTATAGATATTTGATAATTATATTAAAAAAACTTCATTTTTTTAATTTTTTTAGTAGCTAATACCCGGCATGCGTTGAATGCTACTTAAATAGATTCTCACTGGTTGTTTGTTTTTTGGGGTGTTATGCCGTGTTGTGCTACCTCCTTCTTCAGCCGACGTTTCGGACATCTTTTGCAGTGTCCATCATCAGGGCAGATCCGGCAGGTCCGTCGATGTGAATTTGTTGTGTTAAGTGTGTGCTTATTTACTTGGAAGCTTCAATCCAATACGAGCTGGTAGGTATTTCAGAAGAAAGTGGACTACTTTGAAAGGGAAATTTTGAGAATCGTATCGTAAACGTATCAGATTCTCACTCGTTTTATTTCCCATTCGTCCCCGTTCCCCTTCCGCCACCTCTTCATTTTCCCTAACCCTCCCGCATACCCCTCCTCACACCCTTTTTGTCCTCCTGCCTAACTCCATAAAATACACCAATTTTTCCAACAACTCGCGTTACCTGTTTAATTTTTTATGCAAATTTCATAATGCCAGAGCTCACCAGGATATATATATATATATATATATATAAATAAGTATTCACGGGCATGTTCACAACCATTCAAAAAAATTTAATTGCAATCGGATGAAATTTTAATTACAATCTTTTCAACGCCAGAGCTCACTATCCTATAACCATCCCGGGTATGCGCACATCATTTTCCCAAAGTTTCATCGCAATCGGATGAACGGTATGGCCACGCATAAGGTACGAACACACAAACAAACATTAATTTTTATATTATAGATTTAAAACAATTATTTAATAATTTTGGCCGCACTGGGTTTTCTTACTCCTTTTTGGGCTTGGAAAATTGTTTACTTATTCTTATCACAAATCCATGAAGTTTATATGATCTGAAAAAGTAAGTTTGGGATCAAATGTAACCCCGAGGTCTATTATGGATTTCACTGATGACAATATTTCATTATTTATTTTGTAATCGAATTTAATCGGATTTTGGAACGTGTATATGTCATAGTGACACATTTTTTTTACAAAGTTTAAAAGTTTATTCTGATCTACCCATGAAGACATTGCATCTAAATCAAGTTGTAATTTAATAGAGTGTTGAATGTTACATATTATCCGGAGCAGTTTGAGATCGTCAGCAAAAAGCAAGCAGGTAGCACTTTGGACGCATTCTTGAATATCATCTATTAATATCAAGAATAGTAAAGGTCCCAAGTTTGACCCCTGAGGAATACCTGAAAAGGCAGGGAATTCCCTGGACTCATGACCGTCGATGTATACATACTGAGTTCTGTTTCTTAAATAAGTCGCAAAAAACTGTATTAGAGATTTGTCAAAGCCTATTCTATGGATTTTTTACAAAAGTACGTCGTGATCTACACGATCGAATGCCTTTGCAAAGTCCGTATAAATCATATCTGTTTGATATTGTGCGTCTAATCCTCTTGCTAATTTATGTGAGAGTTCGAGAAGATTTGATACAGTTAATTTTTTTGATAAGAAACCGTGTTGATTTCCCCCAAGAAACGGTTTGATTTTAGTTGTCAATTTTTGGCAAATTAGTGTTTCAAAAAATTTTGGAAAAGATGATAAGAATCATAATGGTTTAATTTTAAATTTTTTTTAAATCATACATGGTTTTACAAATTGAAATTTCTTGTCTACAGCATTCAGCCTACTTTCATCCTTCCTCTGCCAGTTTCATGCCTCATTGCCATATATCTGGGGAGGTATTAGAACTGCATTTAGGAATTCCAGGCCTCCTAGCAAACTCGATGGATAACGATCGGTAACTTCTCTTCGTTCCCTAGGACAACTGCACATCGCTAACGTACAAACAACAGTTGATGACAAATATATTAAGGACACTTAGTCATTGTGAACTGTCATTTATTCGTTGGCGATCTGCAGTCACGCTAGGGAACTATGAGAAGTTACCGAAAGTTATCCTATCAATCGTTATCGATCAAGTGTACTAGGGGCACAGGGTAGGTATCAGTACTGCTAGCTTCACTTCTTTCAACATTTTTTTTAGCGCCATATAAAACTTAATAAACAAAATTACAAAATAGATACGCGTTTTTTTATAATTTCATCACAAAACTGTTAACACACAGTGTGTCAACGGAAAAAACTGCGGTTTCTTAAAGTACTCATTTTGTAAAAAATAAAATTGCAATTAATTAACGCCTTTGATGAAATACATTTTCAACAACCAATTAAAGATACCGCGATGGTCTAAACAGAAGCTTCTAAACATTCAATACTTTCTTTTGAAACTGTGTTATCGAGAGGATGAAAAGGCTCCTTACAAAATTTAGCGTTTCATTTACCAGAGTACAGTAAAACCTTTGGTAAACTAAAATCAAAGTTTCGCTTCAGACCCGTGTAAAGAGTGGGTGCCCTTTACTTAGGCAGTGTTCAGAATAAACTTCGAGTGAGATTGGAAAATATACCCCAAGAGCAAGTTAATTTCAAACGTTATGGGAAACCGCTCAAGATGGGTTTTATTTGGTGCAAAGTTTAAGGGGATTCTTATTAGTGACGGGGAACCAACAGTTTGTTTACAGTCAAAGGGATTCAAGTTTTCACAATAAGGAAGCGATGTTTAGGCTTCATATTAAATTCTGGATATTCGATGGTAACAACTGATACAAAATATTGTAGAACTTTTCGAAGTCTAACGGCCATTGTTCCTAACTTTTCGATCGATGAACTAAGTGATTTGTTTATTGACGCTAGATTCGCCTGTTGGTTATATAAAAGAGAATTGAGAACTATGGCCGTTAATGATTTTTTGTTCTACAGATTTAATTCCACATTTTTCATAAACAAACAAGAATAAAATAGTTCGTGTGCAGGGTGAATAATTATTAATTAATATTAACGTTAAGACAAAACTATTTATTATTAAACTTTTCAGAAAAAAATGGCCTAATTTTAAAAATGGGGAGGATTTTATTTTATAAATTTATAACCTCCATGTTCAGATAAAACCATATTTACTAACTGTCATACATAATTGATAGAGTTGATCAGTAGTACTCGTGTCTAAAATAATATGATTCTATTTTTCTCATTTAGTGCAATGTGCATTTTTTAAATTATTTCTTCGTTTTTACACAATATACATTATTTCATTTTTATTCTAAAAAAACAAATTTTCATGAAACGAAAAACATCATTGATTGAGACCATTTGGCATTTCATCTGTCATTAAATATATTTGTTTCATTTCGGTTCCGATTCAATGTGAAATGATCATTAATGAAGTAGGTAAGTATTAAAATTTAAGCATCTACCTACAAATCTTTGGAGGAAATTTCAGCAATGATTTAATATATATATATATATATAAATGAGATAAAATTAGAAACATTATTCTTGGTACGCGAGGTCTATCTGTTACCACTGTTCATAGAATCGTTAAAAGTATTTGTCTGTTACCACTGTTCACAGAATCGTTAAAAGTATTTGTCTGTTACCACTATTCATATACAGCCTTACTAAAAAAAAAACACTCCGCGGCCGTTAAACGGTGTTTCTGTAGCACGTTGTGTAAAGTCTGTACATTTCGTTTTTCAAATTCTTACTAAACAAAATATATGGTTTTGATCTGACAACGTCGCCATTTTACTAGCCTGACTAATAAACTTTCTGAAAAATTTGTACAGTGGTCAAACAACCATGTATGAAGAATCCTTACTAATTAAGAACTGACAAAAAATTGTTCATGGAAAGATATGTACATTGCTTACACGGCCAAGGAGGGTAGTTTATCTGTTATATATATTTGTTCCATTTGTAATTTTCAACGAATTTCGAATTTCTTTTTTTAATGTCCTATATATTTATTATTTTTTGAGATGTCGTAAAAACAAATACCATTTTAGAACCAAAATTTAATTACCTTTAAGATTTTCATATCTAAAATATACTTAAATGTTTAAAAACTGTAGTATTTTAAGCTTCAAACATCAAGTTGAAAAAAAAACTCACTTACCCCAAACACTTTCTATTAAAACATTGAAATATTTGGAAAAATTCAAAATTCAAAAAACACAGTCCTTTTATTTAATGATTTTGAAATAAAACTGTCACCTCACTATTTACTCCTTCACACAATAAAAAAATATAAAAAAATCTTGAAATTAGCTTTTCATTCCCAAAAATTTACAAATAAAAAAACTCACGTTTGAATACATTGCTTGCACATCTTAAGACATTAATTTCTTTGATACGTTTACTAAAATATGTATTAGACATATGAGTCACCAAAAAACATCACTTTCAAGAATTTATAATAAAATAAAGATCTTAAAATGCAAATTATTTCTGAATATAACCTACAGAACCATTTTCTGACAGATCAATTTAGAACACACGATTTTAGTGTCACAATTTGACTTAAAATAACGAAAAACAACACAAATTAATAGTAAATATATTGGGTAAATGAATATAAGTGCGAATTAGTCATGGATTGAAATCATTAACGAAAATATCATCTTAATCACACACACACTGGCGACCGACTTTTTTCTGCATTTCCGCGGCTTTTTTTGTTTCAGCGGGAAAGCAATGCGCAGGCGCATCAATCACACTACCTAGCGGATTATTATGAAAACTCCAATTTGAACAAGAAAATACGGCGTTGTCAAATCTAAAGATTCACTAAAACACCGTTTAACGGCCGCGGAGTGTTTTTTTTTTAGTAAGGCTGATAATCTTTAAAAGTATTTGTCTGTTACCACTGTTCATAGATTCGTTAAAAGTATTTGTTTGTTACCACTGTTCATAGAATTTTTAAAAGTATTTGTCTGTTACCACAGTTCATAGAATAGTTAAAAGTATTTGTCTGTTACCACTGTTCATAGAATCGTAAAAAGTATGTGTCTGTTACCACTGTTCATACAATCGTAAAAAGTATTTGTCTGTTACCACTGTTCATCGAATCGTCAACAGTATTTGTCTGTTACCACTGTTCAAAGAATCGTTAAAAGTATTTGTCTGTTACCATTGTTCATAGAATCGTTAAAAATATTTGTCTATTACCACTGTTCATAGAATCGTTAAAAGTATTTGTGTTGTATCTGAGATTGCAGGCTTTATTCTCGCTATTTTACGTTAACTTGAAAATATCTCAGTAGATTTTTTTGTGAATCTTTCAGGAACCATGTCATTATTTGTGACATTATTTCCTGTAAAAGGTTATTTACGAAAATACATGTTTTCTTTAAGGCGTTGTGCTCCCTTGCCTTCCTGTAATATCCTGATAGAGTGCTTTTTCGCAGCTAAAAAGGTGAGTATTGGGTATAAACACTGCCAAGGGTGAACTGAAACAACTCCCTAATAACTCGCTAGGCTAAATAAATGTCTGACTTCACTTTGCAGAAAATCCTAAAAAAGAAGAAAAAAGAAAAATGAGGTCGCTAATTTGCATTAGACCTTTTGATCCTATGTACCAGACAAAGAAAATGATTTTTTTTACTGACTGAATTCCCCGTCGTTGCTCTAGATTTACGAGAGTTTTTCGAAATCAAATGTTAAGAGGGAATTAAAAGAGAATACCGAAAATTAGTACTTTTTAAATCAAATTCTAGACGTCGTATTGACTCTTGTTTACAAAAAAACTTAAATTCATGTTCAAAGATTGTTATTTTATTTGGTACACGCAGTTTTAAAATTTTGAAAAACTTAGCTTATTTTTAATATACTAAGGTTATACCATTGGTCGTTGGCAGATTTGTTCAATTTTCAAACGATAGATTCTATTAAACCACACAAATTTCAAATCATTTAACGAAATAAATCATGTTTTATAATAATATTTTAAATCCACTCAAAATTGTTCAATGATTGATAATTAAAGTAATATTGAAAAAACCATCCAAATTTTCTACTGAAATTCTCTTTTCAATATTCAATGTACCTACAATAGACAAAATATATAAAAAAATATTCAATACTACAAATTTACAAAGAAGTACAGTTACATAACTCACCATTCCATTCATCAGCAAGATATCAGAATACTATCAAAATCCCTAAATTTAGTACAAAGCACACACAAAATACTTATCTCTATCTAGGTATAACATATTATAACAAACTACCATTATATCTGAAAGTTATCGAAAATATTCGGGAATTTCAGCAAAAATTTAAAAAAATACCTTAAAACTACTATAAGAGTCCATATCTCACTATCATTATTATTTCTTTCAAATCCTTTATCGATAAATCTTGCATTTTTTTAATTATCCCTTGTTTTTTGCCATATTGTATTATCTATTTTTACACATGATAGTATATAATTGAACTAAAACTCCCTCACCAAACACAAGAGCCTCGTCTTTTTATGGTGAGGAAAAGCTATTCTTATGTACTAATTTACCACTGCAATTTGCAAACGCGATGCCAACTCAGCCATTGACCGGTCGAGCGATATGTTGAACAAGTCGTGGCGACAATTACGGCTGGAGTTTTCAGACATATGGTTCGAAAATAAGATATACTATAAGAGTGTATAATATAAGATATAATGAAAAAACTAGGCTTTAAAACCCAAATAATGTCGTGAATACTTGTACAAACTAAGCGTAGAGTTTCCTATTAATGTTCACCTCAAAGTGGCCCACTTTCAAAGATATAATTTGTAAGTAATCGTTTATCATAATATTGATGGTCACGACGTGTAGTGATTTGTCTTTGAAAATTTGTTTTTTAAGTGATAATTTGGCATTAGAATAAGCTCAAGTCTCTAATAATAATTTACAAATCGATTTTTAAACAAATACCATGGATTTAGAAATGTTAATATTTTAGTTTACACAGTTTTGTAACGTTGGAAAATTTGTAATTTTCACCTGTATTTTTGATGACTTATAAACTATATTTCTTCTCATTTGATGATGCCTTAAGTAGGCTGATAACCAAAAAAAATTTAAAAAGGTTTTTCAGGAGTGAATGACGTTGTTTATTTGCGGCACTTTCCAGAGAGGTAAATACTCTCAAACGATACTTGAAATGACTTTAACCGTGTTTAGTTACCAATTAGATAGTTCTCATCCATTCTCTTCCCCAAATCTTTCCCTTCCCAACTGACCCAGCCTCTTAATGTAAAAACGCTGAGTTTCATCACGATAGCAAAAAACTACCAAAGAGAATCTGACAACCCCGTCCGGATTTATAGGTGACCTTAGATTATCTAAAGAATTTGTGAACTTTTTTATCGAGTTTTTCGGTTAGAGAGATCATGTTGCTTGAAGCTTCTGCTGAAAAACTTTGTGAATAAAAAAATACTTTACAAAGTTTATTTTATCTGTGATCTCCGGCATTTACGTGGGTAGTGCGACTACGGTGAGATCCAAACAAGAAACCAAGTTCTTTGGTAACTTTTATACTTTGTTAAGTTTTACGTTCGCAATTTATTCAATTGTGTTATTCGCATCGTCATCATAATTTAGCTAACCCATTAAGCCATATCTTTGTCCAAGTAAACAATGAAAAAATATAAATATCGAATTTGGTAGCCACTTCTGGTCTGGTGCCCCACAATACTTGAAAAAAAACCCTCAACTGTATGCAGAAACGGGCGATCTGTTTGATAGATTCTGATTGCAATCTTTAGAGCACAGGCGTCGGGTGGGAATGCTCTGCTTGTTCTACCGATATTTAATGGAAGATTCTCCGAGAAACTATCATCATTGATCTCATCGGCACCGGTGAATAGTTGGGAAACACGCCAAACGCGCGCCCAACATATGTACATGGTTTACATTTGTCATATGAGAGCGGGTCGTTCTTGAGTTCAACAGCTCGTCTGTGGACCGATTTGCCAGCATTTGTGTTTCCTCTCTTCAAGACCTATGTTCACTCCTTCTTCTCCTCAAAAAGACCCTCCACACCGTATCTTCACACATGACATAGTCCCTGAGGGAAATTGTTTTCCTCAGTTAATATTAAAAAAAAATCTTTTGCTCATATCTCTGATGTGATTTTACAATCAAATGCCAAAATTAATTGTTATTCTTTTTTTAATTATCTCTAATATTTTCTTATGGTTTTAACTATGACATTTTACTATTGTTTATGTTATATTTATACCGTAGAAATTAAATAAAAAAATCAGATGAAGAATCATAAAACCATCGAACGGGATCGACAAAGAACTATCGGTATTTTTAACTCACCCTTATACAAAGTAGTAACGTTCTCAAATTCGTCCAACTGTCATTTAATATTATGTCCTGTTAACTGCTGGGGCATACAAGCTTGTTTTAACGACAATTTAACGTAGGTAGACATAGGAATGACGTATGCCCCGTACCTGTGTTATTTTAAAATTGTTAACATAGGCATTATGGTTTATTAAAATACACACCATCCCTTATCCCAATTACACCCCAGACTTGGCTCAATTTTTTCACTCACATGAAGAAGTGGCTTGGGGCCTACCACTTTGATGACAAAGAACTTTAAAATACTGTGCCAGGTTGGCAACATTCCCGACCGAGTTTTACGGAGAATGAATTTGCAAATTGGTGAAACACTGTGACAATTTAAAGTACTTGAATTCAAATGGGGACTGTATTGAACGTGTGTAAAAGCTGTAGTTTTAAGAGGCACTTCATGAAATAATTATGTTATTTACATATATATATTACTTTTTTGAACAGCTCTCGTATTTATACGTATATCCTTCTAATTATCTCTCAATTAAATAATAGTCTGTGGCGGGCGGTCGACCTGGCTTTGTTTTTTTACACGAACCTAGGGGTTTTATTCTGGGATTGATGAAATTTTGCGTCCTTGACGTTCAAAATGAGAAAAAAATTAAGGTCCACAAGTGATTTTTTTTTTACATTAGATCCACACAGGAGGCCCTGAGGGAAAAATTCCCTCAGGGCCTATGTCATCTTTGAAGATGCTGTGTGGAGGGTTTTTTAAGGGAAAGGAAGGAGAGGAAGTCCTGGGAAGGAAAAAGGTTTGAGGGGTGGGTAGGAATCTGGGGATAAATATGTCCAGGGGGGATGGATGTGTGAAGCCATCCCTCCCTCTGCGGTGCAAGGCGATGGGTTGAGAGGGTCCGGCTGCAGAGATCAAAAGGTCTCTCTCAACCAGTCTCTCCCGATCCGCACTGCCACGCAGGTGGTCAGCAGACGCATCCGCCCCCAAATCCCGGACAAACCTAACCCCATGAACCCGGGCACCCCTGCTAAGTCACCACTAACCACTTGGGGTGACCTGTGGCAGAGGTGTTGGTCATCCAATAAATGGTTCCCGGGGCGGCGGTACCCATAACCGCCTCCCAAATTTGATTGAGATGAAACTCTGCCTAGGCCTCCTAGCACACTTGATCGATAAGGATTGATAATATAACTTTCGGTAACTTCTCATCATTCCCAAGCATTACTGCAGATTGCCAACGAATAAGTGACAGTTCACAATGACTAAGTGTCCTTAATACATTCAAAATTAACTGTTGTTTGCACACTAGCGATCTGAATTTGTCACAAGGAACGATGAGAAGTTACCAAAAGTTATCCTATCAATCTTTATCCACCGAGTGTGCTAGGGGGCCAGGTAACGTCGGAAACTTCAATTAGTAATCGATAAAATTCTGCACGCTTCACCATTGAAACCAAAAAAGGACTCTGTTCAATGAGATTTAAAAAACTCCCCATCTCTTTATTATATGCTTTTATGTTTACATTTGACGTTCAACATAATAGGTATATTACTATCTTCATATGATTAATAAAAACTCTGAATTCAGATAGTACCATATAAAATATTATATTTCTGATAGGTTCCGTAAAACAAACATAAATATAGTATTTCTTAGGGGGCTTACCCGTAAAGAATTCAGACATACCAATTCATTCATTGTCCAAACGACCATTTTAGTTTTTGTTCAATCTCCATTTCAAAATTAAAAATAAAGTATCAAACACAATAATTAATCACTTCACTAAGAAATATTTAAACTAATGAGACTGGGTGCGCGAATCCTATAGTTTCCGATCGCTGCGTTCTAAATTCAAATAAATACATTAAAATAAATGCCTTGTGCATAAGAAAGGTAGGTATTAGCCCATTAGACTCACCTGTGGTCCTTTAATCTCCCAAGTTCATCCAAAGCTACTGCAAAATCACTTCAAAATCCACTGGTTCTTAACTAACAATGTACATAAAACTAATACTTTTTCTTATGCACAGACATCATATAACACTCGAAATGTATCGAAAAATACGAGATTGCACCAATATGTACATTCTGGCGGGCGAAAAAACAATAACAGGTGTTTTTGCGGGGCGAACGAACAAAAAAATACTACAATAATTACGGCGCGTGGAACCGACAAAACGATAACATGTGTTTTCTCGAGCGATCAAAATACGACAATAATTGCAGCACGTGGAACGATAAGAAACGGTCTTCGTTTTTTGCCGAAGCACAATTCTAATGTATGGGCTGACACAAGGAGAAGGGACTAAATGAATGCATGTAAGGCTGTTAAGTTACCTTTAATTTTAGATAACGGTAGGCTCTTATATGATCCTCGCAAACAGAAAACTATTTTTAAAGTCAATACCTTACAGGAGTCCCAACTGCTCCCGTCTGGAGCTAGTGAGACAATGGCATCCTCAATTGGGGTATGTTGACAGACTGAAGATAAGTGGGGAAGGGAAGGAGATGGGAAAGTGGAAGGTGGGAAGGACCTGGCTATTCAGATCTAGTTACTAAACACAGCTAAAGCCATTTCAAGCAACGTTTCAATTCTGAATGATGTTCTTACACCAGGGCGATACTGAGAGTATCTTCCACCTTTATCTTAAACACCTATCAAAATGTTTAATTGAAATAATGAAAGAAATATCCTCCTCCTGTAAAATTTGCTAAAGGTCGTTTGGACAATTAAACACTCGGGCGACGACACTACACAAGGAAAAATAATTTAAAAAAACTATTTATTTTGTAATAATTAAGTCACTTCTTTTTAATAATATGGTCTGCAGGGGAACTTGCCTAAAATTTAACAGAGAATCGCTTGCCATTACCCAAAAACTGATTAATTTTAGATATCCAACTCATTTGCTTTATAAGGAACGTAATGTCATTAATTTGCAGATATTTTAATAATCGGAAGTGGTCAATTGTGGCATATCAAATTAAACCATCTTTTAGGAAAAAAAATGCGTCAAGCTCCATTCATATTTCATCTATTCCACAATAGTACACAACTATTTATTAAAAATATTATTAAATTATTTGTCTTAGCCGAGGAATGCAATCATGTCTTTGTCCTTTCTAAATTAATAGTATATTGTGATTTTCTTTCATCTTTATCTTTTTAAATGAATTGTGTAGTGTATAGACATTTATTGTTGCAAATAACTCTGTCGTCTCGAGCAGCGCGCGCGCGGAGTCGCGGGGCGGAGAACGGCACTGGCCGAGAGACCGCGGCGACGGGAGACGCGTTAACGCTGGTTGCGAGCCGATATCGGTGTAGTCTGTTATACTTATTCTTTCCTTATATTAACCTTAGTCAAAGTGCACATTACAAATAGCATTATATATTATTTAAAATCAAATATCAACACATGCTCACCCTACATTTTTACTCTAACATCGAAGTATATTAATACGATAATGCCCGTACGGTTCAAATTAAGGAACCCGACTCCGAGTAAATCTTCAACGCCACACTGTAAGGAAACCGTTCAGAGCCGTCCGTGAACGTGCATTTTTCCACGGAGCTGCTGCCGTAATATACACACTTAGCACTCGCTCACACGCGATTTGCAAACGGAAGTGGCGCCATCAGGTAAAATACTTTTGAAGTTTTCATATTATTATTTTTCCCTTGGAATAAAATTTGATATCATCATCGAAGTATATTAATACGGTAATGCCCGTACGGTTCAAATTAAGAAACCCGACTCCGAGTAAATCTCCAACGCCACACTATATGGAAACCGGTCTGAGCCGTCCGTGAACGTGCATTTTTGCACAGTTGGAGCGGGTTTTTCACTGCTAGTATTAGTTTTCTTCAACTTAGTAGGTAACCATTATTTGGTTTCGGTAACAATATTTTATTTTGTGTTATGTTTATTATGCCATAATTTTATTTACCTCAACACAACTTGTCCGTCCTATTGAGGATAAAAATTGAAATGTAAATAATAATACCATCTAAAGAAACATTAAAAAATTTCTTCTGCATTAACAGTTACTAATTAGTTTTATTTTAAAATGTACAATTGTTACTTGTTTTTTTTATAATTCGACAATATAATAAATTCGTGTTCAAGAATTATATTACAGAGAGAAACAAAGACCGGGTAATGAACTGATAGATGTTGCTGATAATTTAGTTGTCGATTTTGACACATCCGAAGCCAACATTAGTTCATCACTTTTTAGTATACGTAACGTTATTTACTAATCTAAATGTATATGCATGTGCTTAATATGTCACAAAATCTTTTTATTTTTTTTTTATTATTTTATATTATTCATATACATTTACATTTTACATATACCTACATTTTACGGGTTCTTTAAAGTTAGTGTAATAATAACTATTATTATTATTTCAACATATTTTGGACCGAAATTTTTACCAATAATACTGGATATTTTAATCCTATTTCTAGAATGTCTAGATCATACAATGATCTTGCTAAATCACACATTATCATAGATATTTTTGTAAATAATATAACTAGTTTCAAGAAGTATCTCCACAATATTTGCACCTAAAAAAAAATAAAAGATTGTTTGTTGTTTTATTATTTGTTCATAAACATTTTCTTTTTGTTAGATTATTTATTATTATAATTAAGTTTTTTAGAGTTTGTTGTTTAAAAGATTGTTTGTTGTTTTATTACTTTTTCATAGACATTTTCTTTTTGTTCGATTTTTTATTAGTATAATTAAGTTTTTTAGAGTTAAGTTTAAAAATACTGACATTGTTTTTCTTTTTGTTTGCTTATGAGTATATGAAAATATGATTACTGCAGACACATTAGTCTAGGGATATTTATATTTGTATTTAATTATGTTTTATATTACCAACATGAATGTTCTATAAATATCCTGTTTGTGTCTCAAATAAATAAATAATAAATAAATAAATAAAAATAAAACACCTTAGAAGACCGCAGAAAAATATTTGTAGGTAAACACTTTTTTAAACTAATCTCTGGTATCATTCTCAATCCGCCTATTTAAAAGAAGTTAATTTTTATTTCCCTAACAAGTATACTCGTGGGAGATCCCATGCACTTTTTTATGCTCTGAAAGTGAGGACTTCTGCCTATCAGAACGCGCCAATAAACCGAGCGAATCAACTGCTTAACGATTCTGCATTGACCATCGACATTTCCGATGTCACTTACAGACAGTTCAGGAACTATCTTTTAACACATGTCACAAAATAGTAAAACTGCCCTTGTGTACTTTGTAATTTATAATCTTCTCCTTGATATATTGGTGTATATCCGTTTTATAGAGAACATGAGAAAATAAATAAATAAATAACTCAACGAGTATATTATAATTTATGCTTTAATAAAAAAACTAAAAAAAGATTTTAAAACCGTTTTGAAATCCACCGTCGCACCGAAACCGATGGCGAAGTACACAAAAACAAAGGTAGATTCACACTGGACGACTTACGTGCGCATCGCTACGCCAAACAATGCTTAGCAACCCATACATTTTCTATGAAAATTGCCACAGACATCGCACTTCGCGATGCGTGTGGCCAATGTTATTCGAAAACATAAATTTTCATTGAAAATCTATGGTTGCTAAGTAGCTCAGATATTGTTAGGCGTAGCGATGCATACGTACGTCGACCCAGTCTGACTCTACCATAAGTAAAGTGTTAATTATAAAAAAAAATATTCAAAAACAAAATATGAAGATACCCAGTTTATACAAAATAACATAATTCTAAATTTAAGTCAGGGTAATGCGAGATCAAAAAAGCACTAAGAAGTATTTTCCTAGAAAATTATGTCTAAACAGAACTAAATTAATTTTAATACCCACGTTTATGACTGCAAACTTCTTGAAAACATTTAAGATCTAAGTTGCTGAACTGTCTGGAGTGCTACGAGATGAAAATAAAATTTCAAACAAACTTGTTGAATTCGTGGTCATTAATAGTGTTCCAAAGATTTAAGTCTGGTGAATAATAGTTAAAAATAATGGAGAGCGCTCTAATAATTTAAGTTACTTCAATGTTACCAAAATGGTTCAAAAGTAAATGAGTGTATGTTTAAAAATGCACTGTGGTTCAAGTATGTATTTTTCTGTTTTATGAAAATACACGGTGTTCATAAATATGTAATAGGTACATTATTTCTGATATAAGATGATTCTAAATCTTATTCAGAGATGATTTATTGTTGAAACTCATTATTTACGACGCCTTTTAAGCGAGATAATTACTGAAAATTAAATTGGTAGGAAAATATGTTCTTTGTATTTTTAAGTGAGCGTATTATCAAAGAATCGTACCATTTTTTAAATCGAAATAAAATTTAAAAGTTAAACTCATAATACAAGCCAGATAACATAAAAAATACTATAAAAAACCCATCGAATACAATGTCTCTAAAATTTACAACATGATACCAAACTCAATCAAAAAACACATTTTCAAAAGGTGAAAAAGGTTATGCGAAAAAGAGTTTTTGTACTGATCTGTTTATTTCTCTTATTTTCCCTATACTACTTATTCTGATTATTTTTTTTTTTTTTTACTATCTATAAATAAACTATTATTTTTTTTCTTATGTCTATGTTTCAAAATAATAATGGTCAAGAATAAAGTATGCATAAATCTTAAGTTTAAACATAAAAAATACCTACAAGTACCTACATTTTAGGATTTATATATCGATGGTTGAAAGGCGTGACTAAGAAGCCACTATGCGAATTTTACAGGAGAGCCGATTAAAGATTAAATTTTTAGAAAAAAAATCATATCTTTTCGAAGACTGGATGGATTTGAGTACCTAAATAAGTAATTATTTTACTTTACTATGTTTTTTTAAATTTAGAATGCACCATTGAAATTACAACCGTTCGTGAGATAATTGGTTTGTCAGTCAAACCAACCTTTTTCTCTTCCCGGAAAAAAGATTAACAAACATTTTATGCTTACATTAACACGTGGCCAATTGACTAATGTGTATTTCTTTTACAATATCGTGTCTGGCAGAAAATCTTGCAAGTCAAACCAGCCTTTTTATCTTCCCGGAAAAAAGGCTAATAATCATTTTATGCTTACGCTAACACACGACTAATTGACTAACGTGCACTTCTTTTACAATATTGTGTCAGGCAGAAAATCTTGCAAGTCAAACCAGCCTTTTTATCTTCCCGCAAAAAAGGATAATAAACATTTTATGCTGGCAGAAAACCATGCAGATAATATTACTAATAGTGAAGGCTAGAAAAACTGCTGATATCCATAACGACATAATTTTACACGCGGGCGTAATCTCTTAAGGGCTTTAATTCGGCAAGGAAGAATAACTTACGTGCATATATGTTTTAGTATACGGTAAGGCAAAACGTCTAATGTGCATACATATGTTCGTATACGGTAATGCTAAATGTGTAACGTGCATACACATTTTCGTACACGGTAAGGAAAAATGTCTAACGTGCATAAACTTGTTCTTCTGCCGCATGACAAGAGAAATTTTTCATGTGAATTGGAAAGGTTTAACAGGTAATAAATAAATTTTACCACCACAAAATAAAAATCAACCGTAAAATTTGGTTTTTAAGACCCCAAAATTATAGAATACAGGGTCCGTTTAACGTGACTAACGTGCAAAATCATGGTCGGATCGCATTGTTGGATGCAGAAAAAATCCTATGATTCCAACGGTATTTATAAAACTCATATTCTGCCGAAATGGCTTGTTAGTCACTTCGCCTTTCCACCGTCGATATTAAAATTGCATTAATTCAAACTTAAAATAAAAAGACAAATTTATTTTTTTAACTGAAAACTGAACTTGTCTTAAATATATATTTTTTATATGAACAAAATTAAATATTGCTTTTGCACAACACCCAGGGAAAACTTTTTACAATCAACTACCTGAAAAAATCAGAAGCATAAATTATAATTAACCCAAATATTGAACTAGGTCAAGAAACATTTTAAAGACATTCAAAAGTAAAAAAACTACTGCAACCTAAATTAATTCTTACAAATGTTCTTTATTTTCCATAAAATTCTTTCTTTTTTTCAAAATACACACATAACATAAATTTTTTTTTCTTTCTTTAACACACTAAATATAATGGTCTCTTTATTACTGCTTATAATTTATTATATATCTTTAATATTTACCGACATGTACTTACTACAGCACACATATACATGTAAAATTAATTATTTAAGTACTTTAACTAATTCTTGTATATACACTCCTCTTCCATACACAAGCAAATTCTTCTAATGGAAGAGTAGTAAATAATCTAAGATGTAAAATTATCATAATAATAAAAATTACAAAAAAAATAAATGATTGTAAAAAAATAATTTCTTTAAAATTCACTAAGATAAAACTATACTAACAGAGAGACCAATTAGTCACAATAGACCCGATATAGTTTTACATGACAAAATTTAAAAAATAACTTATATCATTGATGTAGCTATTCCAAATTCCTGTAATATTAAAAAATCTGTTTCTGAAAAAATAAGAAAGTACACAGATTTAGGAAAAGAAATTTAAAAAATTTGGCATTCTCAGACTATAAAAATATTACCATTTGCTATTTCGGCTACTGGCATTATACCTAGCTCTCTCATTAAAAATTTAGGCATATTAGATTTGTCAAAGAATTTGTATATAAAAATGCAAAAATCAGTCATTTTAAATACATGTAGGATTACGAAAGATTTTTTAAATATTTATATTGAGGGATCTGTAGGATTTATCGGTCAAATTACGAATTCCACCGAGACGAACCCTCTGATATGAAAATATCTGGAGTCAATGAATTATATTCCCATTTAATAGTTTGGTAGATTAACATGATTTTTTGTATTGTTTTTTTATTAATTATACTTATATAATACACTTGCATAACGTGGATTTACTAGATGATAAAGTGTATGAAAGGGTTCCCATAGGAAAAACTAAACCCGGACCTGAAAATCTGGTGCTTAAAAAATTGATTGTAAATAAAAACCCCTTTGACAAACCGTTGTCTAGCATAAAAATCTGTTAAAGCAGCATTAAACCTTTTTCCACTTCCAGATCATTTTAATATTTTCTAATAAATGTCAATCGAAAATCTGAAAAAGATACTGATACATCTGGGACTCGAACCCTGGACTTTGGCTTTCCGGGCAGATGCTCTGATGACAGAAAAATCCATATAATTTGAATAAAATCACTGTTCACCACCCCTGCTAACCCCTCTACACAAACGTCTATGTATATAATTCATAGTTTAAGAAATAATTGTACCAGTCTGAAGATGGCCTTTATGGACTGAAATAAATAAAGAGGAAAGATGTTTGAAATTGTTTTGATATATTATTGAAATGGAAATCCACCACGAATTGTCAGTATCAAAAATATAAATATTTAAAAGTACTATCTAACATTGATTTTTTTTTAAATTGATAAACTAATGTTTAAGACAACATTTTAATGCATGGCACAAAGGGTAACAAATATTATAAGCAACAATAATTAGCCTGAAACACTCATCCATATTGAAAAAATCTCCCGAGAAAAGTTACACGTCGCCGATGGGACTCGAACCCGCACCCCTCTGATTGCCAGTCAGGACCTCCAGACTCGGGAGATTTTTTCAATATGGATAAGTGTTACAGGCTAATAATTATTGCTTATAATATTTGTTACTATCTAACAGTTCACTATTTAGCATAAAAAAAATTTTTAAACTTTTTATTTTGAATAGTGTATTTTTACCTGGGCGATATTGAGAATATCTAAAACAAAAATGATTTGAAGTTTTTTTGTGATTGGCCTATAGTATTTTCTTTTCGTAAAAGCCAATTTGTCGCTATTTGAAATCGCATGAGGTTTACGGGCTGATCAAAAACTTTAGACAACTTATACAAATCCAAAGTTCCAAAACCATACCGATCATTTACAAAATACTCCAAAGCCGAGACTTTTCTTTGCCAGTTCTCGCAATACTTTATCTTTGCGAGATCGCATTAAAGCTTTTGAATAACTTCTTTACTTCCTGAATAGCTGATTTCGAGTTATATGTTGTATGTACATTGGGAAGAAATATATTCATTCATAAATTATATTTGTCTTAATACTAAAATAACATAGCAAAAATCTAAAATAAGATCTCACAGTAAAGTAATTTTTTTACATTAACCCCAGGAAAAAAATTATTTCATCATCTTTGGGAATGCTGTGTGAAGGTTTTTTAATGAAAGGAAAGGAATGAGTAAAAGGTACGAGGGGTAGGTAGGAATTTAGGAGTCAAAGTGTTCAGGAGTGACAGACGTATGAATCTATCCCTCCCGCTGCGGTGCGAGGCGATAGGTCGAGAGATGCCAGCTGTAGAGGTGAAAGGGTTTCGCTAAACCAGCTTCTTCTGATCCGGCTCACTACGCAGCTGGTGGGCAGGAAGTATTTTCGCTTCATCGGCAAACATAACGAGCCACGTGGGTTGACGTATGGCAGAGGTGTTATCCAATAAATGGTTTCCGGGGCGGCGATTCCCAAATCCGCCTCCGAAATGAAGTACTACTAAAGAAACTTTTTCCAAATCCCAAATGTTTTTTTAGCACATTCATCGTACAACAATTGAATCTAAATGCCGCATTGAGCAAGCTCGTGCAATCTTTATCCGCATGGAAAAGATGTTCTGCAGTCATGATCTCAACCTTGGATTATGAATGCGAATGGTCAGATGCTACGTGTTTTCAGTAATATTTTATGGAATGAAAGTATGGACACTTACTGAAGAACTGATGAGGCGACTTGAGGCATTTGAGATGTGGATCTACAGAAGAATACTAAAAAAACCTGGATGGACAGAGTTACGAATGAAGATGTTATGGTTCGGATGAATAAAGAAAAATAAGGTATTAAAACAATAAAAATCTGAAAACTTCAATATCTAGGACACGTGGTGAGACATCCGGAGACGTACGAGATCTTGAGAATGCAGGGAAAGATTTCCGGAAGACGGGCCCTAGAAGGAGGACTTTGTGGCTGAAAAACTTGAGACAGTGGTTTGGTCAGTCTAGCGCGTTTCCAGGCCCCAGAGAAGAAAAATAAGTGAATAACTAAAATGCAATTTTTTATTTTTAAACTTGTTCAAAATAGAACGTGTTTATTATATTGTTTTATTTTCCCCATGAAAATATATCACTGAGCTCGAGTTTTCAAATTGGGTTACGTCACAAATCCGGTTCAAAAAAATGTTTCAACGGGGTTGCAGGCAGTGGCAGCTTGTGACTTTTGGTGTGCCAGAGTGCTTATATTAACAAAATGGCATTATTTATGTCATTGTAGCCGAAAAATATTTTTATTTTTTTCGAAAAACTGTTTGCGTTCTAATCAAAGTTTATCCACATATTATTAGATATATTTATTTATTTATTTATTTATTTATTAAAGAATTTTATACATAGTGTACATATTGTGTTATTTCGCCCGCCATGCTAGGGATGTCCCTGTGTTATGGCGGGTGAAGTATGCAGATTATATGGGTAATGAAGTACATTTACTGATAATATAATAATTATGATAATGAGGTTTACAGTTAATGCAGCAATGAATTTATGATAATGAAATTTACATATAATATAGTAATTGATGATAATGATGTTTACAGGTAATAAATATAACAAGGAATTTATGACAATGAAATTTACATATAAAATAATAATTGATAGATGAAATTTACAGATAATATAACATTGAATTTATGTTAACGAAGTTACAGATAATAAAATAATTGATGATAGTGTAGTTTACGGATAATATGACAATGAATTTATGGAAATGTATTGTTTTAATATTTTATACTGTAATAATAGTTTAGAGAGTTCTGTTTTTGGTGCCGTGGACTGAAAAACATGACCAAAAATATTTATTTCTCCATTGAATTACATGAAATGTACTTTTTTCAAATCCCGGAGAGCGGAAGTAAATTTTTCTTAATTATTTCGTGTTGTTTCCCATTTAATTCACTTAAAGTTATACAATATATATTTACGGCACGTTCCTAACTGGAAGATATTCTCAGTAATGCTCTGACCACCATTCAAAATCGAAATGTTGCTTGAAATAGTTTTAGCCATGTTTGGTGACCAGATCTGCATTGTCAGGTACTTTTCCAAAAACTCTCTCTCATCTCCTTCCTCTTTTCACTACTTTCAGCCTCACGAAAACCCAAATTGGGAATATCATAGTTTAACTGGTTTCAGGCGGTTGTTAATATTAACTCTTGTGCAGTTTTCACATAAAAAAATGTTTGAATTTTATTTACACGCTGGCTCCTATATGTAGGCAAACAACATAGCATCACCTTCAATTTTTAAATTATTTTGACTTGCAGTGTGCTCCTAAATATAGGCAAATAACATAGCATCCGTCTCAATTATTGTTTTATTAAACATATATTAAACGCCTGTGGGGCTTTTGCAGACAAGTATATACATTTATTATACATACGTCTAACTTTTACAAATACAATCATTTACAAACAAATTACATGTAATACATACAATACAATAAATAATTTTACTACAATACTACATAAATATATCAGTTACATTCACAACTTATTATTGTTGCTTTGATGTAAGACGGAGAGATTTAGGAAATATCTAAAAGGTATGTAAGTATTGGCAACAGTAAATGTGTACAAAAAAACCTACTTTTTATGTCTTCTAACAAACTTTTCCCCGTAATCCGCAGCCTCTAACAAATAAACGCCTATATTCGGGCTCGCGGATGAAGTTTTGCTGCAAACTTCATAAGTAACATGACAAAACACAAAATGGGGATTTCGAGGGAAAATCAGGAAAAGAGGAAATTTTAGAAAAGCCGGGCGGGATCGATGAGGCATTCAATATGTCTCTCGAGATAAGCGTAATTGAAAAGCAATGAATGGGCGAAAAACAGAAAAGAAAATAATAAGAAAACGTCAGGTTATTCCCTCAACAGCCACCTTCCTTTTTCTCTCCGGACAATTTCACCAAAGAACAGAAATTCATTTTTATTAGATCAGCGACGTGAATAGAAAAGCTGAAGAATTATATATTTTTGGATGAATTTCGCGGATTAAGCGGAGAGCGACTACGAGAAAGGGGTGCTGTATTTTCAATCGAGTTTTCGATCAAGTTATATCACATAAGATGCATAATTTAAGTCACAATATTTTCATTGCTGCCAAGTTTGTAATAATACTTAATATTAAATACTCGGATTATACATTACTCTTACATCAGCCATGCATTCTTTTCGAACATATTACATTTCTCACGCGATCATCTTTAATCTTTTTAACATATTAGTAGTTAGTAATAATAGATTAAACTAGACAAACTATTATAACAAGTTATGGCTAGATTTCATAGATATTACATAGATATTTCATAGATATACAAGTTGTAGATATAGTGGATTTCATGCACCGGTTTATCGATCGAAATTAAAACTAAATGTACAATCTAATTGACTAGTGAACGTGATGCTGTCTTAAAATTTTTATATTACTAACTAGTTATATTATATACATTCAGAAAATATACAGGACCATACTAACATGGCAAGTCACTTGACATTAACCCTGTTTATTGGAGAAATTTAGATTAGATTGGATACAGTTCGCACGCCGAGGACATAATTGGACGCACGTGTTAATGGGGATGCTATTTTCAATCCTGATATTTACACAAGTAAAATATGTTTTTATATAACGTGTTTTAGAAAAAAATGTGAATTTTATGATGATCGGTGCAACTACGCAAGGTTTTGATTAGAATTTGTATCTTCCTAAATGTGATTAGTCCATCGGTAAGAGACAAATTGGTTTGTAAGGTTTCGTTATTATTAATTATTTTTTATGTTTAATTCGAAAAACTCATTTAATATTTTTAATTAAAATCAGATTTTATAATATTAATTTTAAGTTTTGCACGTTTTTTAGTATTATTGTGATAGCTGTTTTGGTTTCCAAGCAATTTTCAAACTGTGGTTGTACCATTTTGAGACGACTTAATTATACGTTTTCAAATGTGAGTTTTGAAATAAATTGATTATTTACGAGTATTTTCTCAGCAAATTAATAACCAAATGTTTAACCGATAATAAATCAATTTATAAACCTTCAAAATTCACATTTAAAAACGTATGAATAAGTCGTCTCAAAGTGGTACAAAAACAGTTTTTAAATTGCCTTGTAAGCCAGAACAGCTGTCACAATAATAATAAAAACTAAAATACTTGCGGAACTTGATAATAGCATTATTAAATTTAATTAAAACATACATATTTTTTAAATCTAAGGTTTCGAATAATAAGAATACAATAATAAAATTAAGATGAAAATAAGAATTTATTATTTATTATTCATTATAGGCACTAAAATAATGGTACTCTAAGATATTTAATTTATGGCAAAAAGAGTAAGATTTTAGTTAGGGTCTAAATTTTTTTGGGACTGTTGCGTATCCTAGTTTCAGAGAAAGATTCCAAGCCCTATACCCTGATCTATGAAAGTTCGATCTTCAAAGTTAGTATTTGGCTGGCGCTTATATTCCAACAACTGGTGATTTTTCACAAAAACAGTGCCATACAAATCATCAAAATATATATGTTTTTACATTAGCTCCACACAGGAGGCCTGGAAGGAAATTATTTTCCTCATCTTTGGGGATGCTGTGTGGAGGGTCTTTTTAAGGCAAGAAAGGAGAAATAGTTCTGGGAAGGAAAACGGTATGAGTGGTGGGTAGGAATCTGGGATTCAGTGTGTCCAGACCAAAAGACGTAGACAAATCTCACCCCATGTGAGATTTGTATCGCACTACTTGGGGTGACCTATGGCAGAGGTGTTGGTTATCCAATACATGTTTCCCGGGGCAGCGGTACCCATTCCCGCCTCCCAAATTATTATTAAGCAAATCTGTGACTCAGTTTAATCAAGTTCAGCAATCTTATTATTTTTACGTTTGGGTTTTCATAATTATGTATACATTTTTTATAAAGACAATTTTTTCCTTAAAGCATTATGGTTTTCGTAATTATAAGAAAACAAAATAACATTATATTGTAGTCTCTTTTTTCATTGGAATCCAATTTAGATTTTCTGTAATTTGATTAATTTTAGCATATTTGGCTTTCCTTAGCACACAAATCATAGCTCTGTTTTGAATATTTTTTAATTTTTTTAAGTTAATATATAATCTTATATATAACCTTTTTCTTCGAATCGATGTACCTCATACATCTAGGGATTAACTGTGTATACTCGTACATACCATAGTCAAATATTTCACTGCTTTACAGCCCTGCTCATATTGTATATAATTATATGAGGGGAAGTGGGTCGGATCCGTAGGGAAATTGAGTCAGATTAATCAAAGATGGAAATTTTGATTAAGTGTAATAGCGACAATCCCTCCAACCTTGTTTCTACTCCTGTTCATTTGGCTCATAATCAATTGGGATTATGTTGACAATCAAATATATTCAACAATTTCCCCCGTAATGAAGCAGCCCCGGAAAAAAACAAATTACATGTATCGTCTTACCAAATTGAAAAAGACGATTGTCGCCGATGAACGTGAAAATTTTCGACTCCTATTGAAATATTTTCGCTACCTATTTGAAAATATTTTTTTATTAATTTCACCGAAAACAGTCTCATTGGAGTATCATTACATTTTTTAATGAAGTTTTTATCTTCAATTGTTTATTTTTTTCTTTCTATTATTTTTAAGTATTCTGCAGCGTTTAGTAAAAACACACTATCTGTCTTGATATTTCCAAGAAAGGAACTGTGTTTTTACATACTATGGCAGTATTGTGGTCAGTTAAATTTATTGGAATTCAGTTCAAAGCAAATAAAAAAGTTCAAAGATCATTATACTCATAACAATGGAATTCCACACAGAATTAGTTAGTTAATAGTTACAAAATACAGGTTAAAAAATGTACATCTTTTAGAAGACAAAGTAAAAAATAGAAATAAATTTTTGGAGTATTTTTTAAGCCATTGAAAAAGAAGATAATACTGATAAATCTAAACGAAACATGATAGAAAACAAGACACAGAAGAAAAGGTAAGGTCTCAACTGGGACTCAAACCCAGGATTGCTTGTCTTACCATCACTATCTAAGTTACAAATATATTCGTTAAAGAACTTTGCAATCACTTAAATATGTAGCTTCCAATAATATGAGGAAAATGAGTGGAAGATAATATTGTTAATTCAGTTTTTGAAATCCGAGATCGACAAAAATTTTACAAAAATGAATATCCCAAGGACCAAATTGATTAAGGCGCGGCGATTAAGAGATCTTAGGTTCGGGTCCCGGTTGCGATCGTTACCTTTTTATTTTTCTGTGTCTTATTCTGATTTATGTTTCGTTTTGATTATTAGTGTTCTCTTCTTCTTCAATGATATATTACATTCAAAGTTTATAAAAAAATTCCAATAATATTGTTTTTTTAATTTTTACTCTTTGTCAATGTCTTGTGACGATGTCAAATGTGAGAATATAATATGTAATGAGTCGGTCGGTTAAACAACAGTTATCTTACAGTGTATTTCTAAAATGGACAAAATGATCTACAGAAAATGGACACCAATAACGTTTTACGTCGGCAAATTTGCAAACTTCACAACTAAATAATTACTGCAAAATCAACAATTAATTAATAGCAAAGACACTTGTCCAAAGTTAATTTTGTAAAGTTCTGAGACCGACTTCATCGTATACGAAATAATATCTGACCCACAAACCAGAGTTAGATCAATTATTATAACTAGTTTGGAGTTGGACAAAATGGTCAATTGTGTTAATGGCTGATCAGGAGATCATTGCTGAGTATGACAGCTTGCAGTGAAGTTTATATTATGCTTACTCAACAAGAGAATACACAGAAGTGTACCTATTCTAAACTGATTTTAATAAAACTGACGTTCGTAATGGCAGCTAATCTGGATCATACGAATCAACTATACATCTTATACGAATTAACTAACTTATTACATCTGATAAGTTAGTCATATATTATTTCTTCAAACTTCGCAAAATCGCTTTGTGGCGTCATTTTGAATTAAATTAAACAAATAACTTTGTATCATTACTAATTACTACCCTGATGAAGAAACCATCGGTTTCGAAACATGTAGGTAATTGTGATTATATAATAGTGGTTGATACAAAGTTATTTGTTTAATTTAATATATTATTTCGTCGGTACAGTCTAATTTAAGCAAAACGTTATTTTAATAGCAACATTAAAAAAAATACTAGTACAATCTTTCAAAACTTGAGTTAACCTAACTCTTCAATTTTTTGTCTCTGAGAAAATCGTTTGAGAATTGTTATTTCTGCCGTACGCCGCCAATATGAAATTAAACAGCAAAACTTTTTTCTAAAAAAGGTGGCATTTATATTTTTTTCTTAATAGCTTTTGTATTTCTATTTCATAATTCATTTTTCATGACTCCTGACACTCTAATTATCATAATATCCTAAAATATATATCTGGGACTTAATTCTAGAATCGCCTGTGTGAAACTTGTTAATCGCTTTGGAATGAAGATTGTTTTTTTGTTTGTTTTTTATTTGAATACCTCACAAGAGTCCCAACTGCTCCCGTCTGGAGCCAGTAAGACTATGGCATCCCCAATTGGGGTATGTTGCGTGGCTGAAGGTAAGTGGGGAGGGGAAGGAGATTTGGAAGAGGAAGGTGGGGATGCACCTGACTATTCTCTAGATCTAGTCACTAAAAACGGCTAAAGCCATTATTAAGCAACGTTTCAATTCTGAATGGTTGTCTTACACCAGGGCGATACTTAGAGTATCTTCCACTCTGTGCAGCAAATATACTATATATTATTTTTTTATTAATTAAATGTGAAATAACACAAATTAATCAAATAAAATTTATTCGCGCACGCCGGGTTCCAACCCGCGACCTTCGAAAGGGAGTCCAAAGCCTTGCCCCTGGACTACGCCGGCAAAATAATAAATAAAAAGACGGCAATAAAAATATTAAAAATATTATTATTTCGGTTACTGGCGTACCTACCAGTACTAGCTAGTATCTAGCTCTTTCAATAAAAATTTAGGCGTATTAGATTAGAATATGATCAGTTTTTTTAAATACATGTAGGATAACGAAAGATTTTTTAAATATTTATGTTGAGAAATCAGTAGGATTTATCAGTCCACAATTTTTTGTATTTCTTGGGCATTAACTATGTAACAATTTCTAGACATTTTGTTTTGAAGAGTTTTAATTTTCAATGTACTAAATGTATTTTAATGTGAATTTAAGTAACGATAGTACATTGAAAATTAAAACTCTTCAAAACAAAATTTATCAGTCCAATTAGGAGTTCCAAAGAGCCGAACCCTCGGATATGAAAATATCTGGAGTCGGTGAATTATTTTCCCATTTGGTACTCTGGTAAATTAACACGTTGTTCTTGTATTGTTTTGTATTAATTATACTTATATAATACACTTGCATAGCGTGGATTTACTAGATGATCATTTGTGGAAAAGTGTTTAAAAGGGTTTAATTTTTCCTGTGGGGAAAATTTAACCCGGACATACAGTCTGGTGATTAAAAAGTATGGTAAGGAGGGCACAAGTCAGTACAGTGTTCAAGTTCAAAGTCAGCCATTCAACTGGCAGTCCCTGGGAGAGAGTGCATGGACTTAGCTGACCGTACACGACACCCAACAAACCTCGCTCTTAAGCCAGTTTCCCGAAAGTGTCTGGAAGAAACATATCTGGGAAGATGGGGTAGAAACCCGAAGACCCCAAGGAAATAAAGCGTCTGGTTCCTGGAGGCCAGGTGGATAGTTTTTGAACACGTTCGGTCAATCCTCGGACCTGCATCTGTCCCGGGGGGAGGTCCAGGTGGCTCGCGAGAAGACATCTGACTTGCAACTGAGCCAGCGGAGATGCAGGGACAAACGTAAAGGGTCTGAATAGCAAGGTGATTTCACACCATCCTCTGCCCCATTTCCTTCCCACTCGGAGAAAATTTTTATTCTAAAATACGATCATTTTATTCGTAAAAACGGTTAAAAACGGGACTGAAGTTCTTACGAACCAATTAACAGTGTTTCAATGTTTATCGGCGGTAACACGTAAGAATAATTTGTTGGGATACGCAATTTCGTACGTATACTAAACAAATTATTCTTACATTTTCCCGCCAATAAACATTGAAACACTGTTAATTTGTTCGTAAGAACTTCAGTCCCGTTTTTACAAATAAAATGATCGTATTTTAGAATAACATTTTTCTCCGTGCACCCCGCTACTACCTTTAGCCTCGAAATATATCCCATTGGAGATGCAGTAGTCTCGCTGGCTTCACACAGATGGAAGTCGTTGAGACTCGTGTGCGGTATTCACGTTAAAAATTATATAAAAATATATAATTATAAAAATATCTGGTGCCTCCTGCAAAAATAAAATTTAAATTAAATTGAAGTGTTGCTCATGTAGTTTTTATTAGATTCATATTATAAAGCTTTTTTTTACATTAAATATTAAATAGTTTTAAAAAAACACAGTTTTTAGTACACCACTTTTTAAACACCACCAAAAAGTAGTGTATTAGAGCTAGGTTAGGATAGTTCAGAGTTTCAAAATAAATCAGGGATATATGAGTATAACGGTTTCCGGAAAGCACTTAGTGCTTCAATTATAGGAATTAGATACCTCTTTGTGCTTTTATGTTCCCACTATGGCACATCGGCAAAGCTTTGGTTAGTGAAAAGAGTTAATTAAGCTTTTCCGATAGCGATTTATAAAACGATAAATTCTGTCGAAGAGAAAAGAATATTAGGAGAGCGTCAGAGGAAGTAATATGCAGCTTTTACACGTAGCCAATTAAGTCGTGCTAATTGTCTTAGGGCCGGTTTTATAACCGTCCGTTCGTTATGCTTAATACCATTTTTGGTTTACCGCCACAAATATTTGGTCTACCGCCTGATTTTGCCGTTTTATAAACGTTCGTCAGGTTATCGGTAGGTTAAGTTTCGGTTAATGCTTAACTGACTGATTTTGGTAGGTTAAATGGATAACGATCCGTTTGCTTACGTTTTTTGACAGTATCAGTAGGTAGTTATTACCGGCGCTCGCTTATTTGGAACCGTGCACTATTTTTAAGAGATAATATTATACACGGAGAAAAATGTTATTTGAAAAAACGATCATTTGATAATAGTAAAAACGGTTAAAAACGTGACTGAAGTTCTTACGAACAAATTAACAGTGTTTCCATGTTTATTGGCGGTAATTGTATTTTACGATATTTTTTTATTAATTAATCACCTTTCTCTATAATATTTTTGTCCATAGTTCTTTTTAGTCTATACTTATTTGTTTCTTTTATTATTTAATGTCATCACAACCCTGACGAAGAAACCATCGGTTTCGAAACATGTAGATAATTGTGATTATATAATAGTGTTTAGTTTTAATACAAAGTTATTTGTTTTAATTTAATTCAAAATGACGCCACAAAGTGATTTTGCGAAGTTTAAAGAAATAATTTATAAAGTTATTTAAACTTAAAACTTTTTAACCAACAATTTTCGAAACAACGCGATCTTGACAGCTGACTAAATCCCATAGATATGCCCGATATGCCATAGATAAAAACAGTATCAGAGACAATTATCTACCTAAAACATTGCCAGTAAAAAAACTTTTATGGCTAGGCGTAACCGATGACAGCTAGTAATGCAAATTTCTTTATAGTACGCAAAATAAGATTACGAACGGATAGCGGTCCGTTAACGAAAAACGGTTCGTTACGTAACAGAAATTTGGTACATCGTTTATGAAACCGGCCTTAAATCTACTAACAGAATATGGTAAAAATGATAAATTTTGTATATTTATACTATTTTAATCGTTTAGGAACACTTAAAAATCTTGCACCAAAATATTGTATGAATTCAATAAATTGATCCCGTAACATACAATTTTTTGGTTATGTACCTCACACCTTAGTGGGTGGGTTCCTGTTACGTTCTTAATGGTAGATTCAGACTGGGTCGACGTACGTATGAATCGCTACGCCTAACAATATCTGGGCTACTTCGTTAGGTGAGAGTGAAAAGGTTCCAAGTGGTGTTTTTATGAAAATTGAGTTTTTGTTACCAGGGAATTTATTTTCGATCAAACTATTCAAAAAAAAAAATTCATCAACATCTGATGCCTATTAACCGATTTTTAAAAGTAATAAGGTTCTAACTGCGCAAAAATTTAGAATCCGTTTGAGTTGAAAAGGGTTCAACCACAGTTGGAACCTTTATTTCATACATTTCAAATTACCAAAAGTTTAGTTCGAAAAGGTTCCATCTATCGTCTTGTAAACTTTAATTTTGGATTTGAATCCATAATATGCAACCAAAATTAAATGTCTTTTTTATATCAAAAGAACATGTGATTTTCTATTACGCCTTTCAAGTTAATTTGCATATTTTTGTTTTAATTATAAAATATAGGCTAATTTATAATTCGGTTTATCGAAATTTTTGAGGCAATGGTGCCTATAATTGCAAAATCATAGTAGTTATCATTAAAAAAAAAATTTCTGGTTTTTTCCACACTTGCTATGTAAATATGTTATAATAAAAAGTATTAAAAAAAGCATTTTAATAGACTTCAATTTTAATTATAAACGATTGATTTACATTGAAACATAAAAAACGTAATGTTTTTTTTTTATTTCGACCCTAAGGAATGCTTTTTCTAGTTTTTTGTTTTAATTTTAATTTTTTATTTATTTTATATTTCATAATGTTGACAAAGAAAGTTGGGTAAGATTATTTGAGAATTAATTAGCATTTTTTTTAATCCCTTTTTCATTAGTTACAAACCAATACAATTTTTATTTCGTAATTTTGATGGTTTATCAATAGTAATCAGTTTAATAACCTAAATAATATATTTTTCTGTGATTGAGCAGTAGTGGAAAGTAGTAAAATATTTATCTAAAATAATCCATATTTATAAAACGGTAAAGAAGAAAAAATATTTAAAATAAAACAAACACTTAGTATTTAACCACGTATATTTATTATTTGATATACGTGGTTAAATACTAAGTGTTTGTTTTATTTAAAATATAATGCCTTACCACAAAGTGATTGCTTCTTACGGAAAAAAAAAAAAAAAAAAAAAAAAAAATACATGGAACCTTTTCGAACCGACTACATTCTAAAGTTTCGCAGTAAAAAGGTTCCATCGGCTATTTTAGGTACAGCAAATATACTGTTATCTACAATTAATTATATGTTTTAGTTGCTTAATGTATACATAAATAGGTTGCTAAATATATGAAATAGCGAACTATACGGACGGTTTGTTAAATTTTAAAATAAATGCATTCAAAAGTTTGGACTCTCATATCTCAAAACTTTGGTTGGAGCGGATGGAACCTTTTCACTCTCACCTAACGACTTAGCAACCATAGATTTTCAATGAAAATTTATGTTTTAGAATCACATTGGCCACACGCATCGCGACGTGCGACGTCTGTGGCCATTTTCATAGAAAATGTATGTGTTGCCAAGCATTGTTTGGCGTAGCGATGCGTACGTACGTCGTCCAGTCTGAATCTACCTTTAGTTTTATATATTATTGTAATATTTAATTATTTTATTATATTCAATGTTTTTTTTCCAGTTTACAATCCCGGAATCGCAATTAAACAGTTTGTCAACAGAATGTTAATGTTCAACTACTATGTTTGTTCAATTACAATGATTGTACAATAATTAGAATGTTTGTTTAATTAGAATGTTTTTTTTTCACTATCACTCACCCGAGATCGACCTTTTGATTGTAATCTAGCTAACTAACATGATAGATTCGTAGGCCTCGCAACGAAGTGTCCCCTTGGCGTGGTCCGTGGGTGCTGGTGATGTAGGGGAACATATCCGCGCGTTCCGGTGGAATGTAGGCCGCCTCCCATCGAACCAAAGCACCCTGGAGAATGGTATGCAGCGTGAGGGCCTCCGGAAATGTCTTCGCCACCCGACATCTGCCCAAGTTACCGGCCAACCGGATTAATATTGATTGGGCCCAGAATAAAAGGACTCCCACACGGTCCGGGATGGTGTTCAATTACAGTGTTTGTTCAATTACAATGTTTGTTCAATTACAATGTTTGTTCAATTACAATGATCTTTTGATTAAAACGTTTGTTGATTTACAATGTTTGTTTAATTACAATGATTGTTTAATTTCAATATCAATTACAATGTTTGTTCAATTACAATGTTTGTTCAATTACAATGTTTGTTCAATTACAATGTTTGTTCAATTACAATGTTTATTCAATTACAAAATTTGATCAATTACAACGTTTGTTCAATTACAATGTTTGTTCAATTACAATGTTTGTATAATTACAATGTTTGCTCAATTACAAATGTTTGTTCAATTATAATATAAACATATAACATTCTTACTAATAAAAATATACCTATACACACTAGTATCCGACCGAACTTTCGGTTTCGGCCTAGTTTCGGCAACAAAATGGGTTTCGGTTTAGTTTCGGTTTCGGCTGCCATCCAGCCGAAACTACGGCCGAAACCGAAACTGAATTCGGGAGGTTTCGTGCTGCGATCGGATATGTTCGGTACACTGAGCTGGGAGCGACGAAGTGTCATTTTGCTGCGTTAGCACTCATAGTCGTGTCAGGACAGTCAGGACTTGTTGATTTGCATACGTCAAAGGACATCCTACTCTGATTACTTCAACATTATTGAATCCCAGATTAAAAATTACATATTTGAATTCTGATGAAGTTGATAATTGTGCGCGGGCATCGTTAGTGCAACAATGAGCAAAAGCTGTAATTCTGAAGACCCGCAGCTTTCTTATCTTGATCATCTAGAATCGCGTTTTGTGAAAGAGGAGAAGGGCTATGGGATGCCCATGACTTTTAATGGAAGCAACTTCTGGTGTGGATTATGGTGATCGCACACAAGTTGAGCAAATTATTCAAGCCTACTTAACAGAGCCAAGGTTACAAGAAACGCAGATATTTATTCTTACTGGAATTCAAGTCCATTTCTGTCTTTGACAAAGGTTGCAGTGAAATTCTTGTCGGCTCCACCGACGGATGTTTCCAGTTAACAACTATTTAGTTCTGCTGGTCAAATTTATTAAAACCGAGAAAAGATTTCTGTGGCAAAAAAATTGATAAAATTATTGTTTCTCACTTATAATATGAGATTGTTTAATTATGAATACTGATAATAATTAATTCATTAAAATTATTAATGATTGCAGCACATTGGAGCTCTTCACAGTTTTTTTTTAGTTTGAGTTCAATTCTGAATGGTGATCTTACACCAGGGCGATACTGAGAGTATCTTCCACTCGGAACGTGCCGCAAATATACTATATCATTTTTTTATATTAGATTTTATTTTTAATCAATTAATTGTGAAACAACACAAATTAATCAAATGAAATTTATTTGCGCACGTCGGGTACGAACCCCCGACCTTCGGATTGTAAGTCTAGAGCCTTACCTCTAGACAACGCTGGCCGTATTATTAAAGTACAGCTATTTGGTTCGAAAAAAAGAGGTAACCTGGAAAGTTTTCCGGGAGTTTTGAAAATTGGTAATTTTTGGCTGTTTTCGAATTTCAAATTTGCCAACTCGTATATTTGCCGGTCGGATAGTAAAATATTTTGGAGAAATATACGAAAAAACGAAGTAAAAACGTACAAAATTATTGATTTTACCAAAAAAAATTGTTTGTACGTTAATTGTAGGAAATTTTCTCTAGTTTAATTTTGTACATACATATTTTTATTGTAAAATGAGTCGGAAAGGAGATATTGTCAAAAAAATTCTATTAGGTGCCATTTTTCCAGTATGGCGGAGCGAGCGGCAAAGATACGATGTGGCAATGTTGAAATTCGAAAAGAGCACATCGACATCTATAAAATTACCGATTTTCAAAAACTCCTGGAAAAATTTCCAGGTAAAACTACCAAATTATTGGGCTATAAGCATTATTTGTATAAAAAATATTTAGTTGTTGAACTCAGTAGATAGGTAATTTTTATTTTTATTTTATTGAATTTCATTAAAAAGAGTTCCTTACAAAATGACCAAAGTTTAGAAGAAATTATTTTGTTCCTAAGATGTAAGATATTATAAAGTATTTTTTGTTTGGTGTACCTAAACAAATTAGAAAAAAAAAAAATTGTACCTATTTTTTATGTTGTTCGTAAATAACGTTTAAAAAGAAATAACAGACCTACCATTTCTTATTTTAATATTATTTACCAAAGAGTTCATTTGAAATAAATATACCTAGAATAAGTAGTTATGTGTATTTCAAATCAGTATACCTAGAATAAGTAGGTATATTTATTTCAAATCATTATATCAAAAAGCACAAATAATTTATTTGAAATACCAAGAGACAATTTATGGTATGTTTATTATTAGTTCAAATATCCGAGACGGGATGTTTAATATAAGGCTTTAAAATAAAGGCTGACTGATTAAGATTGATTATTTTTTTTCCCATGATAACATGACCTTATATGGAAATTTCGGTTTCGGTTTCGGTTTCGGTCGAAACTGAGATCAAAACCGAAATTCGGTTTCGGTTTCGGTTTCGGCAGTAAAAAGTAGTTTCGGTCGGACACTAATACACACTATTATCTAATCTATTTGGAGAATCGAAGTTTTTTAATATTATTTGTTAACATGTTAAAATATGTTATGTTATATTCGGGGTTTCTAAAATCGATCTTATGTAAAAAACAATTGTAAAAAATTTAAAAAAATAGACTTACGTTCTTTGCTATTTATTGCATGAAAATAGGGTATAATATCATTATATGTTATTGACTGAACGGAGCGTAGCAAAATCCTGTTTTAACTCGACCGTTTTGCATTTCGTCTGTCTACAAATGTATTTGTTCGTTCCATTTCCGTTTCATAAAATCTGCCGCATCCACTTTTCTATTCAAGCAAGCCTGGACTTGACTTGGTAGCTTAACTAAAAGTTTATTTTTAGTTAAGCTAAGTAGACGCGAGATCTACCTGATGACAGAAATGCTAATGTAGGAACGATCCATGAACGTACAGCGTTCTGTTATTTACAACAGACACTAACAGATTCTCCAATACTTTGTATGGAGATTACTTCTTGGAATAATAGATACTTTGTTGTTATCTGCGTTTATTATACACTTCGCGGTTTACAATGTAGATCTCGTTGATCGACCTAACTATAAGCTGGCTAAATGGAATCTAATCGAGTGTTCCAGTGAACGCTCTCCCAGAGCTGTTTGACCCCCTCTTCGTTCTCGTAGGTACTAACCTACCTGCCATCTAGCGGAATCTAAGGACAGCTTTTAGCACTGCCATCTATGTCTACAAGCCGGAAGCTTTTAGATACACTACAATAAATAAAAGTATCCCTTTTTTCTGTCACTTAAATCTTTTTAAGTTTCCGGTATTCAATTTAAGAATTAGAACGGTTTTGATATATTTTAACTATGTATCTAAAATCTTAGCTAACTGAACAAGTTAATAATGGGGGCTTATATAAACAGAGCTATTAAGCCAGTCGAAAATGCTTGTAAAGGGCTAAATGCCATAGAAAACAGCCTTAAGCCTTTAACAGCGTTAATAAGAATTTCAAAACATTACATTTTGAAGCTGGCTCGAAGCACCAAACAACCTCAAACCAGTACGGCATTTAGTTCCCAAGTATTTAGTAAAGAAGTAAGGACAACAATTTGCCCATGAGCCCCTCGTTACTTAAAACATGTGAGCTATGTGAGCAGTATTATAATTTGTAAGTTAAGATTTGCGAAACTAGCAAATATTTTTGGGAAGTTTTGGGAATTTCAAAATGTGAGCCAAAATGCAACAGGCAGCAACACTAAAGTACTAACCCTGTTTCAGAGAATTTGAACCAAAGGGTATTTCCACGTGTTTTTATTGCTTAAAAATTAAGTTTAAAAAATTACGATTATTACGGCATTTTTATTTTATTTTTATGTTGATGAATAAATTTTCTACAGCGAGTCTATATTTTCCATTTTTGTAATACCGCAAAAATGATATTTTTATCGTGTGACGTCATAAGCGCTGGCCAGCTTTTAAAAAATTCTGACAGTAGTACTTTATTGTTTGTTGACGTGCGTATTTGGCGCCGCTGCCAACCATTTTGGACCGTTTTGGTTTTATCGGTTTTTTTCGTTGTTTAATTTTGGGGTGTTATGCCGTGTTGCGCTACCTCCTTCTTTAGCCGACGTTTCGGACAGCGTCGCAGTGTCCATCATCAGGGCAGATCCGGCAGATCACACATCGTCGGATCTGCCGGATCTGCTCTGATGATGGACACTGCAACGCTGTCCGAAACGTCGGCTAAAGAAGGAGGTAGCGCAACACGGCATAACACCCCAAAAACAAACAACGAAAATGCTTTTGGCCGTGAAAATCTAAAAACTTATCGATTTTTGATTGTTTTTAAAATTAATAAATTTAAAAGAAGACATAAAAAACATACATTTTTAGTAGGATGATTAAAATCAGAAAAATTATGTTTAAATATTCTATACATTTTCAACAGAATCCCTCGTTTGTGAAAATATCCTATTGTTCAAATTTCATTGTTAATTTTTGTATTTTGTAAAGGTTCTTTTCAAATTATGTTATTTTTTTTCTTGATACAACAACTTAAGATATTTTATGGTGAGGGTAACTTCCACTATGTGTAATCTCTTTGTATAAATACAATTATTCTCAACACTTTCCTTGTCAAATGCTTGTCATGACAATTTGCTAAATGAGACGAATGTCTTCAAAGGCAA
This sequence comes from Limnephilus auricula, assembly GCA_951813805.1. Classification (NCBI taxonomy): domain Eukaryota; kingdom Metazoa; phylum Arthropoda; class Insecta; order Trichoptera; family Limnephilidae; genus Limnephilus; species Limnephilus auricula. The sequence continues at coordinate 9,343,623 of OX638412.1, forward strand.
TACATACAAGGCCAATAATTCAACATCATTATTTGCCAATGTGGGCCCCACTGGATGCTTGAGTTTTACAATTTAATAAATTTTATTAAAAAGATAATATGAAATATTAAATTTAAATACAATAAAATACTGTAATAAAGACAGTAATGAACAAAAAAAACAAGATCGGCAAATATCTTGAGGTACGGTTATATATAATGGAGTGTGTATTGTAATGGTATTGTGTATTACATTGCCATTTTCACATTTACATTTTCATTGAAAAAAATTATATATATAATAATAATTTAAAAAAAAAAAAAAAAATTAAAAAAAAAATAAAATAAAAAAAAATAAAAATTAAAATAAAAATATAAATAATAATAAAAAAAATAAAATAAAAAAAACATGTACATTTACATTTTTGGGCTGCACCGCGCTGGTTGTTCAGATGCATTGTACATATAGTTTTGTATCGCTGATCAAAGAACCGGTGGATTTGCATCCATTGTTTTAGCCATAGGTTTTTATATTTTCTAGTGTGTAGTTAGAAGTAAGATTGTAGAAATTATTGAAATTTGTACAGCGCCCTTGAGGTGATTTTTCACAAAAACGGCGCTATACAAGTCATCCAATTTTTTTTTTTTATTCACCAGATTTACAGGAACGGGTTTAGTTTTTCCCATAGGAAAAACTAAACCCTTTCATACACTTTTCCATATAAATGATCATCTAGTAAATCCACGTAATGCAAGTGTATTATATAAGTATAATTAATACAAAACAATACAAGAACAACACGTTAATCTACCAAACTATTAAATGGGAATATAATTCACCGTCTCCAGATATTTTCATATCAGAGGGTTCGGCTCTGTGGAATTCCTAATTTGACCGATAAATCCTACTGATCCCTTAATATAAATATTTAAAAAATCTTTCGTAATTCTACATGTATTTAAAATGACTTATTTTTTATTATTATTATTATTTTTTTATTATTATTATTATTATTACGTATTTGTAAATGTTTTATTATTTAACGTTATAATATTGCCCTTTTCGTTATTTAATCCATCTTTTAATGTAGTATCTGAAATGATTTTGGTTTTCCCACATTTTTTTTATATCGAGTGAAAGATTTAATAAAAATAAAACACTTATTTCTTCAATCTTCGCAAAATCACTTGGTGGCGTCATTTTTAATTAAATTAAACAAATAACTTTGTATCAACCACTATTATAAAAAAAATTATTACGAGGAAATTATAGACCAGATAATGATAAAGTTAATGGTGGCTGTAGGTTTCATTTTTATTTTATTAAAGGGGCGCCACTGGTCTCTATGACCAGGCCAACAGCAAAATTCTCTTTACAAGGCCATGGGGGACGGAGCACACTTTTAAGTAATCAAGGAAACAATTAAAAACCAGTATAAACAAAGAACAATAAATAATGTATATTTCTATATTAACAAATTATAAGTATTAAATTACAGAGATTGATAAATGAACCGATAATTAACTTACCCCTGGATCAACCATTTTATTACAATAATCTAGCTATGGTGAGGCTAATTATCGTGGAAATCGCCCACCCGTCTGATCCTCTGGTATCTGATAGTGTCCCCAATGAAAAGTTCGCTCCAACCAACGGACAATGGTGTCCTGGCGAGTCAAAACTTTCCGTAGAATGGTGCAGTTTCCAAATCCCAGATTTCTTCGTGGGTGGCAGTGTCTTTTAAAATTGTTCTTTGCTTTGGCTTCTATATAAATTATAAATTAATAATAATAGTGGTTGATACAAAGTAATTCGTTTAATTTAATTTAATAAAACACTTAGTTTGTGTAAAACTAAAGAGTTTTATTAAATTTACTATACTATACTACTGCAGAATTAATTTGTGACGATTCAATGATGTTTTAGCAAAGCAAAACCAAATTTTAATTTTAATTTAAGTTTGTGTGTTTACACAATATTTTATTAAATACGTCAACCACAAAGTGATTGCTTTCTAAAATAAGAGTGAAAGATAGTTGAAAGCTTTCATTGCCTTGTATTTGTGGTATCTTTGTCTAGAGCTTATATTTACTGTCAGAGTTTTTGAAAGCAAAGTCCACTGTTCACGAAATACTAGTTTATTTTTACTTTCGTCGTTGCATATTATGTGTTTTCTATTCAATCGTCGTTGTTTATGTTTTATTAAAATTTTTGTTTACTTTTTCTACCCTTTGAATTGTAAATCTGCTTGTGTAGAAAATTAATTAATTTCCCAACCAAAGTTGGGTTTTCTTTCATGGCAATGCAGGGTCTATTTACAAAGTTTGTTTATTGAAAATTTATGAAAGAATTTAAATTTTTCCCCTTTTTTACAGATTAATCATAAGGAATGATTTTGCAAAATCCAACTTTTCAGCCTTTTTTTCAATGGATAAATATCGAGGGCCTCGCCAATAAATGTGTTTTAAATTTTTCACAACTTTAACGGTTTCATTTTCCATACCTGTGTATATAATATCAGTTCAGTAAATTCAAAACATGTTTATGTTTGATTCACTTTTGATTTTTTCATTTAAAAGTTTAACATTGAATTACGATTTTGCTTAATTTTTGATTATTTTGACTGCTCAATCCAAAGTCTGAAATAACAACACAATATAAAGTTATAAAAAACCGCTCTCGGAATGAGAATCAACGGTTAAAGGGGACCGTTCACTTGTGAAAAAAAAGGCAGAAGTTATCGATTTGTGACTATGTCAAATATAAGGTCGTTTAAACAAGTTCAGGGTAAAACGGTTTACAAATAATTTATTTTGCCTTTTAAAAAAATTAACAGTGGTCCTAGAAAAGATCCTTGTGGGACTCCAGAAAAAAAAATTAATTCAGCGGAAGTTCAAAAGTCTATTATCGACAGTGCTTTTCAATTAGTTTAATCTGCCAGCGTAGATGTGTAGATTTTTAAAAAATTAACTTGTAGCAAAACAATATAAAAATAATAATAATGATATTGAAAATGTGTATCTAACAATGACCCCTTTTTTTAATACATGACTTTCAAACAATATTATGTGAGCGAATGTAATCAAATGGATAATTTTAATTTCAACGTAAATGATAAAAAGCTTATAAATAAAATCTTATTTAAAATGTGTAAACATTACGGAGCTTTGACGGAAATAGTTTTTAATTTAATATATAATATGATGTATTATAATTATGTAAATGGAAACCGGAAGATCGGAAGACCGTCCTAGTTGGACAGGAATGCTTCATTAAACTGAAAAAAAAATATTTAACACAAATTTTGAAGGCTTAAAAATTCCGTGTTTATAACAAACGCTTTATAAATTTAAATATTTCGTGACCACCGTACAGAAAATCTATAGAAGTACTTACTAATATTAAAATTTTATCGGTAAACTGATTTCATCAAACCGACGAAATTGATTCGATAATTTAAAAAAGTATATTATACTCTAACGGTACAATTGAACTATTTATCCAAAGAAGAAGAATAAAAAATGATTGAGCCAATATCGTCAAAAATAAAAAATAACGGTGGTCCCAGAAGAAATCCTTGCGGGACTCCAAAAAAACGAAGATTTTAGCAGAATCCTTAGCGATATGTGAAGTACGAAACAAAGGGAATTGGGCAAAAGTTCAGTTTATTTTAGGGCACAAGGACACATTCAGAGCGTGTCTATTGGTGTAAGCGTGTTATAAGTGTGTCCTTAATAAAGGCAACACTTTCCTGAAATTTATAACAAGTACGCCATAATCATATAAAACGAGTTATATAGAAAAAAGGACGCTACAGCCACCAGATAAAAAAGATACGTGTTACGATAGGATTAAATGACGATTTTAATGAACCCAATTCCAATTTTAATATTTACACGGCTTATTTTAGTAATCCACTGTAAGTCGAACTTTTTTCAGGCGGTTATCTGAAAAAAATCCATGCTTCATAATTAAAGTGTTTAAAATTTTTTCTGCCATCCGAAGTATCCATAAAAATATCAATTTTGTACATGTTATTATTTTAAATTATAAATTTTATTTTAGTTTTTAAAAAGAAAAATCTTTAATTTTGTAATATTCTTAAATATGAATTTTCTTCGCTGATGGAAAATGAATACTTTAATTCTGTATTACTTGAAAGAGATCAATAATGGCCTGTTTACATGATGAAAAGGTTTATAATAGTGGTAAGTAACCAAACCCTAATATTATATGTGCTTACCAATTTTGTAAACAGTGCGTTCATTTACAAGTGGCCACTTTATAAACGTGTAAACGGGGCCACTTCATAACGTGGCCAGTACTCGGCTTGTTTACGTGCACACTACATAATATACCTAAAATGATATTTGAAAATATGAATTATTAATTTTTTATATTTACATTTCAAACGGTGTTTTTTCCTTTTTAAAACTGATCGCTTTATTTATAATGCATGAAATTTACATGGATTCTATTTAAACACGTTCCGTTAAAGCCTTCCCACAGGGGATCATAAAATATCATTCTTATTGGATTTAATCTCCCCTAAACCTTTCCCAACACTCCTACAGGTATGTGCTTAGATCATAATCTCCGGAGGATATTATTAAACCTACCCTTGTTTGGGCCAAATTGTATGTTGAATATAATATAAACACATTATTATTATATTATAGGAATGAACCCGGCTTTGAATTTGACAGTTGTTTTGAAGGTAACATGTGACAGGAAATACATTAGGTAGATTTTTTTACATTAACTCCACACCTATGGGCTTGTGTAATCTATGAAGATGTTGTGTGGAGGGTCTTTTTGGGGAGAGGAAGAAGTGAACGTGGGTGTTGAAGAGATCCATGTTGTAGGAAGGAGGAAACACAAAGACCGGCAAATCGCTCCACATCCAAGTTGTTGAACTCAAGAACGAGTCGTAGAAATGACCCGTTCTCATGTTTTTGACAAATATCAACCATGTACATACGTTCCCGACAATGTACCGGTGCTAATGATGCTAATTCCTCGGAGCATCTTCAATTGAAATATCGGTAGAACAAGGACAGCATTTTAACCCGACGCCTGTGCTCTAAAGATTGCAATCCGTTTTGTTAAGACGGGAGAATCTATCAAACGGACCGCCTATTTCTGCATGGAGTCGAGGGTTTTTTCAAGTATTGTGGGGCTCCAGACCAGAGGATGGCTTCCAACTTCAACCGTGGGGCGCACTTGCGATTTGTATAGGGATAGCAGTTGTATACTATTAAAGTATCTGCGGGCCCTGTACAGTGCGCCCAGTTTTTGAGAAGCTAGCTTAACTGTGGCTTCGATAGAGCCCCCGTACCTGAGCTGGTCACTTAGAGTGATACCGAGCACATCAGTGCAGGATCTGTTCGGAAGATTGCTTCCGTTGACGAGGTTATTCTTTTGCCAGGGGAAGACTCTCTCAAGGTAAACTGTCCGTTTTTTGCTCCAAAGCCCTTCGAGCCGTTGGAGTTTATGTGCCCTTTGGGGGCTTGTCAAACAAAAAGCTATCGTGGAATGTACTGTCATCTGCGTAACAATGAATGATCGAGATGAAGTTGTCGATGGATTTTGTAGCTAATATTTGCAAGTTGGTAATCACTCAGTTATAATCAACCACTCGAGCGCTTTTTGCCACAATATGGCCAAAACCACCGACTTCTTTGTAATAAAATATGGCAATTGTATTTTTTTATTAAATCGACTATACAATATTATTGTACATTATGACGGCCGGCGTAGTCCAGCGGTAGGGCGTAAGACTCCCATTCCGAAGACCGCGGGTTCGAACCCGGCGTGCGCAAATAAATTTTATTTAATTGATTTGTGTTATTTCACAATTAATTATTAAAAATAATAAAAATTATGATGAGAAAGGGTTAAGTTTTAACAAGACTTCGCAATGCTCATTCAATAAACGTTTTAAAAATCGTCATTAATCAAGAAGAAAAAGAGGTAAATAATATTATTAAAGTATAGCATCTTTGTTTCAAACGTTTCGTAAATATTCGTATATAAATACTTATGTAAACCAAAGGAAACTCTTGAAAAAATTATCATTAAATTTAAAAAATTAAAATTTCAATTTGAAAAAAAAGGTAATAATAAAAGCATAAAGATGGAAAAGTGAAAATAGATTAAAAATGCGTTCGAAAACCAACAAGACAAAGATAAAAGAAATTGAGAAGGTTGAAAAATCTAAATTAGGGAATTTAATGAGTTCGTTAATGTGATATCTTAAAAATAAAATTGCGTTTTTCCTGGAAGAGAATTTTTTTCCTACTCTTGGAATGAATGTAATGATAGATATCTTATATTATCTTCAATAATTAAAATATTATAATTTGAGGTTTAACTCTTTAAGTTAAAAAGTTAAAAATAAAAGTAAAAATATTTCATCCTAGACTTGCAGATAAAGTCAATAGATGTCGCATATTAATAAAAAGTGATAAAATTTATCCTGACACAATCTAGAGGACATGTAGTTGGAGTTGAATCTTGCAATCATACATAAAGATAGCAGCCAATAAAAATATGCGATAAGAAAAATGAAAATAATGTTGGTGGTTCTCAGTCGAAGTATGATAAAGTTAAAAATGACCGAATCGGATAGGGATACGTTGGCGCAGTGGATAGCGCGTTGGCCCGGATTGCCAGAGGTCCTGGGTTCGTGTCCCAGGTGTATCCGTATCTTTTTCTGATTTTTATGTTTCGGATTTTCGATTGACTTTCGCTAACATTATCTTCATTAATTAAAATATTATAATTTGAGGTTTAACTCTTTAAGTTAAAAATAGATATTTTAGATACAAATTGTACATTTCTCATAGAACCGTTCATTGCGAGATTTCGCAGTAGCTATCTACTCGTGAGATTTGAATTTATTTGAGCCAATATGACAAAATACCGGATTTTTTAAATGTTCCATAGATTCACATCTTTTGAGGAACATTAGGCTCTTGTTCTAGAAGTTTAAATGGGAATAAAACAAAACAATTATTTCTCTATAAATTAGATCTTTTTTATCCACTCGAGCGCTTTTTGCCACAATGTGACACCATTTCCATAAACACGGATTGCTTTGTTGCCAAAATATGGCAAATATTCTCTAGATTTTAAAATGTGTTAAAGTTAACGATCTAATAATATTTTTTTTATATATCCTGCGAATATGTGATAATAGACAAAAGATAGGCGAATTCATTGGCTACATAGAACTATAATCAGTTTGTATGTCTCCATATTCAAATTCAGAAGTACGATGTGGGCGGAAAAATTTCCTTTAACAATTCGAGAAAAAGATTTAAATTGCTCTGTCGCTCCAGTGAATAAACATTAGCTCCCCACTGAGGAAATTAATTCCTCTCATGGCTTCCGTCATTTTTAGGGATGCTGTGTGGAGGGTCTTTTTAAGGAAAGCAAGATTATGAAGTTCTGGGAAGGTAAAATGTATGAGGGGTGGGTAGAAATCTGGGGTTCAGTATCTCCAGGTCATCCGCCAGCAAGACCTAGACAAGCCTAACCAAACGTTGGGAATTGACTTGGCGGGAGTTAATGGGGTGAAGTTTTTTTTTTACACAAGAATACGATTATTTTTTTTTTTAAATTGATAAACTAATGTTTAAGACAAGATTTTTTATGCATAGCACAAAGGGTAACAATTATTATAATCAATAATTATTAGCCTGAAACACTCATCAATATTGAAACCTCTCCCGAGAAAAGATATATGTCGCCGACGGGACTCGAACCCGCACCCCTCTGTTTGCCGGACAGGAGCTCTACCATTAAGCTACGGCGGGATACCTCCTACCCGCCAAATGATTCAATATATACCTAGTGTTTCATTCAACAATTATCGCTTATTATATGTCTCCATATTTTATTTAAAAAAAAAAAAATCAATATTTGACGAGTTAAAGTATTTTCACCAATAAATGTAGATATAATGTCTCGACGCCACCTAGTGAGAGAGTTAGCACTTACATGCCTTTCTCATATAAAATAAAGTTGGTTGTTTGCAGGTGAAAAAATATAATAAGCGATAATTGTTGAATGAAACACTAGGTATATATTGAATCATTTGGCGGGTAGGAGGTATCCCGCCGTAGCTTAATGGTAGAGCTCCTGTCCGGCAAACAGAGGGGTGCGGGTTCGAGTCCCGTCGGCGACATATATCTTTTCTCGGGAGAGGTTTCAATATTGATGAGTGTTTCAGGCTAATAATTATTGATTATAATAATTGTTACAAGAATACGAATTTAAAGGGGGATTCATTTAAAAGCATATAGGTTTTAAAATAGACTAGACACACTTGATATAATTAAATGAAGAATATTTCATAAATAAATTTATTTATTTATTTATTGGTAAGAGACAAACAGTTTATATATAAAATATAAAGATAAATATATACATTGTTAAATGAAGTCAAGCCAAAAAAGTCTCTTATGTTAAAGTTGATTGGGTATGGAGTTTTATTAAATATTAAAATTAATTTGGGATTAGAAGGGGAGGAAGAGGATTATAGGATGAGGATAGGAAATGTTCTGGATGTTCTTGAATTAATTTTCGGTCGTAGGTGTTACTTCTAATCGATATTTGTGAAGTGTATTGCTAAAATTTAGAAAGATGAACAAGAGTTAGAGAGATGAAACAGAATTCTGTTCATTTCAGACTCTCCATAGCCATTGAACAAATCAATTATGATAAATTAGTGAAAGGACTTAGTTTAACTGACTTATCTCATAGAAAAACAAAGAGCGATATGGTACTTTTATTCAAATTAGTTAATGGCACAATTGACGCACCTGACTTAACAAAACTAATAACATTCCGAGTACAAATCGTAACACAAGGCTTCCAGGGCTGTTCTTTGTTTATCCTTCGAAAACTAACTATTTCATTAACTCCCCAATCCAAAGACTACATAGGCTTGGAAATAAATTAAAATAGTTCAGTTGATATTTTCGTTTTTTCATTACCTAAATTTATTTCTGAAATTTCAAAAGTTCTGTTTCCCGTTTACTCAACTATTATTTTTGTATTATGATTATTGTAAAAGCCCTATGGGCGTGAATAAATAAATAAATAAATTTCTTGATAAAAAGGGGGAAATCTATAATTGGTTTTATTTTTGATATATGTATGTAAAAATATGTGAAATTCAACTGTTTCAAAAGATTAATAAACAAATAATGACAATTGTAACAAGTAATGTCACATATTATTATAATATAATTATAATCCTGCATAAGACAAATATGTTAAGAGATTTAACAAACCTGCCAATTAGCACTACAAGCAAACATTATTATATTTTGTCTATATGCGAAATGCATGAAATGACTTCAGATGTATCCTTAATTGGCTCTTTACAAACTGCTTGCCAAGTGCTATTTGAACTAAATTAACACAATATTGTTAATTTAAGGAATGTTATAATGATCGTACGAGAATATTGTATTGTAGAAGAAACATTAACGGAATCCAGATAAAATATATATTTTTTTTTAATTAGCTCTAGGAAAATAATTTTCCTCGGGGTCTGTGCCATCTTTGCGTATTCTGTATGGAAAAAAGGAAAGAGATTAAATTATGGGAAGGGAAAAGTTTAGAGGGGTGGTGATGGATCAGTGATGGACGTATGAATCCATCCCTCCCACTGCGGTGCGAGACAATGTTCCGAGAGAGCCCTGCTTGAGAAGTCAAAACGTCTCAATCAACCAATCTCTTCCGATCCAGCCTACCACGCAGTTAGTAGGCAAATGCATCCCTTAATCATTTCTTAAGGTTTATTTTATTTGTACAAACTTTCATCGTCGCAAATATTATATACTTTACTGAACAGATCTCAAGATCTGAATCCCAAAAAGTGTGATCTATACTGATTTTAATAAAATCTGACGGTGTCAATTTAAATGTCACTGAAAACAAGTTACATACAGGTCAGAAAAATTTAAAATCTGTCTAAGAAAGCAATTCGATAATTGATAAAGTTTAGTCAGTTCTTTGAGAAGAAAAGAAAAAGTTTACCAACTTAGAGAACAGAAAACGCCCGCAACACAATCCTCTTTGGTTTTATTTTTTTTTGTATTTATCCATGTCCAATATCACTGAAGAAAATAAGAATCTCACAGCTTCACTAATAAAACAACACTTCCCAACCGTTTAACGGAGCTTTAGTTGCACTTATTACTTAACTTATTACTTACTTACTTATTACAAGTATAAAAAATAAAAAAGTGGTAGTTATTAAGTTATTGTTTTATTTTAAATTATAATGTCACATCATAAAGTAACTGCTTCATACGACCAAATAAAATATTTTTGTTTACATTTTGTTTTATTTAAAAAAATATATTTTAGAGAAATGTCTAGATCTGTTAACCATTGTTAAAAACAAAACAATTACTATCATACATTATGATCATAAGCATTATAATAATTAGTTAAGTATTATATTATTACTAATACAAATAAATAAATAAATAAAATTAAGTAATTATTATGTATTACGCGAAGAATATTATACTATTAAGTAATAATTATGTTTTACGCAACGAAATATCAAATTGAGATTTAACTATTTTATTGTAAACAAATAAAAAGGAAAATGAGAGATTTCTTACAATCAAACTGATTGATCAGTTTTGTAAGATGTAAGTAAAAATATTGTACAATTAAAAACTGAATAAAATAAAAATTGTATTCACCAATCATTGTAAATAAGCAGTATTGTTCAAAAGACCTATTAATATTTCGTCGCTTTAGTTCTTTTTTGTCCAACAGACCATTTTTCGTGAAATTGAGTTAAGTATGCATTTGTTCTCAAAAAACCTTTATGTATACGATAATTGTTAAAAAAATATATAAATAATTATTTAAGGGGTTTTCAAAACGCACTTTGTCTTACGTCCTCCAAAATGTAAAAACATTAAAACGCCATTCTCCCGATTTATGTTTTGGTCTGTTGGATAAAAACGAACTGAAGCGATGATTTATTGAGAATCCCAATACTAAGTCTACCTGTGGAATAGGCATACACACATTACAAGCTAGTTTTCAGATACAATACGAAATGTTACAGATTGTTTATTAATTGAATAAAATTTCCTCCGCGTTTATTATTGGTGGGGCTGTTTTTGAATTTCAATGACGAATTTTATATATATAATTTTATATATATTGGTGTAATTTAAGTATGTAATTAAAATGTATAAACCCAAATATATGTAAAACCCTAATAACAATAATTACCATAGGGCTATCAATATTTGTTAATTAAGCCCTAAGCAACAAGGAGGGAATATCCCAACATTACCAAAATAAAATATCAGTGATCACAGACCTTTTCAATTATATAAATTCATATAGATTCATGTCAATTAAAAATAACCTTTTACTATGTATCATCATTCATAATTTTAATAATAAACTTTATAATTATCTATATGTATCTTAACTTAACAAAATAACTGATAATACCTTAAATTAACAAAATAGAAACATTCATCATATAGAGACAATGTTGTGCGCTCCTGCCTAAGTTTGTATAAATTCCGTAGCATAAGAATTTCAACTACCAGTCTGAAAATGTCCGTAGTAGGACGAAACCGGTCCTGGTGTAAATAAACAAGTGGAACAAAGTGAAAAAAATTGTTTAATTTCATATCTAATACGAATTTTATATGTAACTAGTTGATTAAAGTACCTCTGCCAAATGAAAATTTTTGCAAGCTGTCTGTCCAAAAATTTCGTCATAAAAATCAGTCACGATTATTCCTGAAATTACTCAAAGCAGACCGATACGTAATGCTATGTCAGCGGGGGCGCGTCCCAGGGTGACACTACGTACAACGTATACGTTAAAATAACCAGACACGTGACTACGTTGCGCATTTTGAACAGTATTCTGATTTACATCTACGGGATGAACCAATACATATTTATTTTTTATTTTTATTTAGTATGCTGACGCTGGTCTATTAATGACATTTAGTAACATTTCGTTAGTTTCTGTCTCGGAAATTAAAGACTATTTTTTTTGCATTAGTTCCACACAGGAGGTCGTGAGGAAATGAATCTGTGTGGACGGTCTTTTTAGGGAAAGGAAGGAGATGAAGTTCTGGGAAGGAAGAAGGTATGAGTGGTAAGTAGAAGTCTGAAGGTTCAATGTGTCCAGGAGTGAAGAACATTTTTATCGGGTACAAATGGATACATACATAATAATTACAAATATATATTTTTTTACAGTGATTAATTACATAATATATGTATTTGATGTACCTCCATAAATAAGCAGGGCTTGTGTGTATGGGGGGGGTGTTATTACATTGGTTTTATTTGACATGATTCAGTTCAAGTTTTCAGTATTATTTTTAAGGTGAATTTTAAATTATTTTATGTTAGTATTCATCTTTCTAATTTTTTCTGGTAATGAATTAAATAAAATTACTCCGAGATATTTATGATTTAACTGTCCTATTGTATTTTTACATTTTGGAGTAGGGAGTATTGAAGTTTGTCTAAGATTTCTGTTATTTTTAAATGGTGCAGCTTTATTTTGAATATTATCTTTATAAATTTGTAATGTTGCATGGTAGAAGTATAATGCGCTTAATTTTCTGACCTTAAATTGTTTGAAGAAGAGTTCTGACGAATATGTATACGATTTTTTTTAAATGGTTTTTATTATTAATTTTTGTGATTTGTAAATTATTTGTGTTTGATTTGTATATGTACCGCCCCATCCTATGAGGCCGTATTGTATAATTGACTGACAGAAAGAATATGAATCCATCCCTCCCTTTGTGGTGCAAGGTGATGGTTCAAGAGAGTGCGACTGGAGAGTTTAAAAGGTCTCCCTCAACCAGTCTCTCCCGAACTGGCCCACCAAGCAGTGAGGAAACACTAAGACCTATAAAACCTCACCCCATGAACCCGGGCACCCCTGCTAAGTCGCCAAACGTAGCAAATTATTTGGGTTGACTTGTGGCAGGGATGTTGGTTAAATTCATATTATCAATCATGTAGAAACCATATCGAATAAAACTTTGTAAAATTTTGGACTATAATTAGTAAGTTTAGTAATCAAAACTAGTAAAAAGTCGTATCGAGTAATTATTTCATAGTTTCTTCTTTATATTATGAAGTTCACTAACACATGATTGAAAAAATGCAAAATCAATTCTTATGATACGGAAAATTTAAGAGATTGCCCTTATTGCGGCTTCGCACTTTACTTATTAAATTTATTAAAATATCGGAATGAAGAATTATTTGCAATTTAAACTTTTTAAATTAAAAATTTAATATCGATTATTTTCATTCAAAACTTGCTTTAATATATACCTACATTCAAGTAAGCAATAAAAATGCTCAAAACGCACGATGACAAATTATTAAATACCATGAATTTTTGGCATTTTTTGATCAAAAGTATTTATGATTTTTCAATAACTGTATTAAAAAAATCAGAAATATTTTACTTTGTAAGACCTTATATAAATAGAAAAACTGAGGTATTTTCGTCACAAAACGCGTTCTTGGATTTATTTTTTAATGATTTTAATTTAACTAAAATCAAAATTCTGAAAAATGTGTTTACTAGATTATGTATTGATTTATTTTGTTTTTTAATTAATTATATGATTTGAAATTTGTGTTGTATAATACAATATATCGTTTGAAAATTGAACAAATCTGCCAATGAACAACGGTATAACCTTAGTTTATTAAAAACAACTTAGTTTTTCAAAATTTCAAAAATGTGTTTACCAGATAAAATAACAATATTTCAAAATCAATTTATGTGTTTTTGTAAAAAAAGAGTTAATACGTCTAGAATTTGATTTAAAAATGACTAATTTCCGGTATGCAAATATGTTGATATCCGAATTAATTCTGTTCAACAGCAATATTGCTGTCCCGACCATCATGACCATTGTCAAGTTAGTCCTGTCAGCCGGGAGATGAAACAGTATATGCTATCGGTGGCAAAGATAACAATCGGGAACATAGAAATGAATGATCTCCAAGATAGCCGAATTGTCAAACCATCAACGAATCAATCTGGAGAAAGTAACTTCCCTAAGTACTCAGTCTTGGTAAATATGAAAGAATCTTCAATAAATTAAAGTCCTCCTCTAGATAGTTGAAACTTTTGTGCGGTATTGTAGTGTATCTAAAAGCTTTCGGCTTGTAGACATAGATGGCAGTGCTAAGAGCTGTCCTTAGATTCCGCTAGATGGCAGGTAGGCTAGCACCTGTGGGAACCATGGAGAGGGTCAAACAGCTCTGAGAGAGCGTTCACTGGTACACTCGATTAGATTCCATTTAGCCAGCTTCTAGTTAGGTCGACTAACGAGATCTACATTGTAATATGCGAAGTATATAATAAACGCAGATAATAACATAAAGTATTTATTATTCCTAAATGTAATCTCCATCCAAAGTATTGGAGAATCTGATAGATCAGTTCATACAGATAAATCTGTATGAACATAAAATATATATTTTTTAATTAACAATTGTGACAAAAATATTAAATAAAACATTTGGTTTCACTGAGATCGACTGAATCATAGAGATCGACCGAATTTGAAACGTGTCATTGTGGGGTGTGAATTGTATGGCATATTCGAATTTCATCAAATCCAGTGCGGTTTCCGTTGATTAGGCCAGCTCTAGAAATGCTAATTACGTGGAACTGGCAACACTCGCAAAGCCTTAATCAGGCTTATTGTCAAACTGGCAACATTTCCGAGCCTCAGTCGAACTCAAAGCAGAGTTATGTATCGGCATTCATGGCAGCAATCTGGCGAAGTCACTGAACAGATAATCCCTAGAAGTATGATCAATACCGATTTGAAAGAAAATTTTATCGCCTATTTTCATAAGTCATCATCACTTTGGGAGGAGATTATGGGTACCATTTATCCCTGGAGCCATTTATAGATAAACAATACATCTGCCATTTACACATAACAAATACATCTTCCATTGGTCACCCCAAGTGGGTAAGCGACTTTATTATAAATCATTTTTTGGTTCCCAGAAGTTTCTCTCCTTTCCAGAACTTCCTCTCTTTCCTTTCCTTAATAGGACCTTCCACACAGAATCCATGACATAGGCCCTGATGTAAATTAGTTACCACTGGGCTTCCTATATGGAGGCAATGCAATGAAAAACCTGTTTACGATTAAAAAAAAAAAACATTTTTTTTATTAAAAAAAACATAACACCTTTTGGAAAAAAAAAACATTTATATATCATAGTGAAGCATAACAAAAGGGACCCAAATGAAATGTATACAAATGATAACAAACGGAAAAAAAATCATATTTCAACTTGAGAGACGGAATAGATACCGCCGCCACAGGAACATTTCATGGAATAACAAACACCTCTCCAATTAATCGGCTACCCCAAGTAATAAAGTTTATTGTATTTGGTGACTTAGCAGGGGTACGTGGGTACACGGGGAGAAATTTGTCCTAGTATTGGCAGAGGATGCATCTGCCCAGCAACTGCACCACAATGGGAGGGATAGATTCATAAGTCCGTCACTCCTGAACACACAAACTCCTAGATTGCTACTGACAACTCGTATCTTTTTCCTTCCAAGATTTTCTCTCTTTTCTTCGCTTAAATAGACCTTCATTACAGTATCCTTAAAGATCCCCATATCCTGTTTGGAAATAATATAAAAATAAACCTATTTTAGCCTAAAATACAACGCTAATAATAAAACCAAAAAATTACTATGAAAATCTGAATTTACTGCAGTGAAATGTTTAATTTGCACATTTTTTCGCCTAATTGCAAAATAACGAGCCGAAAAACCATTAAGTACCAGACCTCTTACTATTTTCAGGGTCTATTATTTTAAATTACAGGCTTTTAACCTCACTATAAAGTTTTACCGACCTCTTTGCAGCATCTTTGAAGACCGCGCTAAATGGAGCCGAAAAATGCGAATATCTACAGCTTTCTTGAAACAACATGGTTCTATCTGCCATATGTACGAAACTGAGATATAGAAGTTCAAATGTAGAATCACAAATAAAATACTGGACCTATGTTTTACAGAAATTCAAATTTAACATGGTCATCAAAATGCCATTTTGTTTTTTGATAGTTGAAAGTTCCGTTTAACCCTTAATTTACCCGGTAGGTCCCAGGGAATCTATTGACAACTTTCAGCGCTCATAAAACCGTTACCTTCACACAGTGACGCGTCAAACGCGGGGGAGAGCGGACGTCGATGCGCACGGCTCCGATTGGTAAGTAATCACGCTTATGTCCGTGGGACTCCACGTTTTTTTTTTGTTCGAACTAAGTTTTTTGTTTGCTTTTTATAATAATTGATTATGGTTTTATTATATTTTATTTAAAAATTACTTTGAAAAATTGTTTTATTTTTAAAATGTTGAGGCTAGAAGTTAGGTCTCGTAATTTTGTTCAAAAGTTCCATATTCTAGAAGTTCCTTAATGTTGTGATTCTATAATTTTAAGTAAAAACCTATGCCAATGTAAAACCAAATATATACTAAATAAATATAACTAGCATTTCATTTAAATAAGATTTTATTTTATTTTAAATTAACGATTTTATTTCCGGGAGTCCCGGGGACTCCACCAGATAAATTGTGTATGTTTGAAGTCACCGGGTAAATCAAGGGTTAAAAGCCGCCTGTTTAAATGCAGGTTATTAATCCGTTTAGTCTTTTGGACGAATTGTGATCAACAGAAGAAAACAACCATAATGTAGTTGAATTCAAAAAAACTTTCCTAGATAATTTTGAATATGTGCTAAATAAGGTATCAAAAAAGTATAGTTTCTTAGAAGACTAACGCCCATCGTTCACGTAGCTATTTACAAGCGACGCTACCGCTACCTGTCATACGTTTTGCTAGTGTAGAGTCTAGCGGCGTTTTCAAACACTAATAATAGTATAGAAAATATTTTTATTTATTTATTGATACAATATTTTTACATTTAATAGTAAAATTCAATAATGTTGGCCTCACTAGGTGGTTTTCCCGTGCTGAGGCCTCCATTTTATCTACAATTAAATGTTTACACAGTACATTTAAAAATATATGAAAAACATAAGATTAAGATAAATTAAATTTAAAAAACAGAGATTTGAAATTAAATTAAAATTAAAAATTAAAGATATTATATAAGGTTTAAAATAGGTATATTTATATTATGTGTGTTTGTGGGTGATTGTGTTTTATATTGGTTTTGTGTGTTACTTTATGTTTTATTATTTTATGCTATGAGATTTTGGTAATATTGTCTTTTTTGTTCTTTAATCCATTTTGTAATTTTGTGTCGGAATTTATTTTTGTTTTCCTCAATTCTATTTTCGAGTGTTAGACTGTTGAATGCTTTTATAGCGTGATATTGGTATAGACGAGGGGCGATCGCGTCGCTTGAACGTAGCTCCATGGAAGAACGGCGTAAGAATTTAACAAAATTAAAACACTTCAGTGCTAATTTTTAAAACTATCAGTTGATCCACATTTAGACTACTTGCTACAATGTTATTTTTTTTGTTATTCTCTAAAATTTACATATTTTGCGGATTTTACGACCACCATGCTAAGCACATAGTTGTGTTGTGATGATAAATGGAGGAAATTTTAACAAGCTAGAAGTTATACACAATAGAGCTATGCATTTTGTATCTACTAGGGAAAGACAAGGGTTAATCAAACAGGAGAGGAGCTAAAATCATTAAAAGAAAGAACTATTTAATGTGATAATTGTTGTCCGTTAAGTTATGAAAAACCAAATGCCAAAATATTTTAAGGATGAAATTGTGCTCAATAGAGATATATTACGTAATTGAAAACTAGAAACATTTCCATTTATTATTTCGGCTACTGGCATTATATCTAGCTCTCTCATTAAAAAATTTGGCGTATTAGATTTGTCAAAGAATTTATACATAAAAATGCAAAAATCAGTAATTTTAAATACATGTAGCATTACGAAAGATTTTTTAAATATTTATATTGAGGGATCAGTAGGGTTTATCGGTCCAATTAGGAGTTCTACCGAGCCGAACTCGCTGATTTGAAAATATCTGTAGTCGGTGAATTATTTTCCCTTTTGATCTCTGGTTGGTTCACGTGTTGTACTTGTATTGTTTTGTATTTATTATACTTAAATAGTACAATTACATATCATGGATTTACTAGATGATCATTTGTGGAAAAGTTTGTGGAAGTGTTGAGTTTTTCCTGCGGGGAAGATTTAACCCGGACATAAAAGTCAGAAAGAGTTAAATAGAGTTTGATTCAAATTAGAGTCTCAGAACTGCCTAATGTATAGAGGACTAAATATGATGAAATGCCTGAAAGTCTGAAGAATGAATTATTTTGAATTATCAAGAATGAATTATTTTGAATTATCAAGAATGAATTATTTTGAATTATCAAGAATGAATTATTTTGAATTTTCAAGAATGAATTATTTGAATGATATGAATGTTGACAATATTTTTTTATGAATGTAAACAATTATTTTTTAATAGTTAATTAAAAAAAAAATTATAATCCATTAAGTTAAAAGAACCCATTGACAAACTACTTAAAAGTTGTTTATTGGGAGATGTTATGCTTACCGTAAAAATATAATTTTATATAATGAAATGTTACCTTGTGCGTATTACTTTATATACTAACGTAAACTAACTCAATAAATAATATTTTTTTTAAAAACTACAATTTGGTTGATGACATACCTTAATTTTTTTAATAATGAATTCATGCAGACACCTTCAATATGTTCCATACATCATCCTAATTTGACTGTCCTAAAACGGAATTCTTCCTAGTTGGGCAGCCAAAACATATTATAAATAATGTATAATGTATTATAGAAAAAATTAAATAAATAAAAATAAAAAATATGTATTAAAATCTCTCGCAGTATATATATATAATATCTTCGTCTTTTGGTAAAACAACAGAGTAAATAGCCCCTTTAAAATTTGTTCCTCTGCATAATTTGTCACAATAAGTATAGTACGTACGGAGGGTGACGTTAAAATTTTCACGATCTATTAAATGTGAAACGAACATTTACAAGTCAAATGAGGGAATTAACTAAAACGTCCCAACTGGCTTCGAGAATATTGCTTCAAATGGCTTCCTTCAAAAGCTTTACATCAAAAATGCTAAACGGAATATGATAATTTTGTTGTCGGTCCGAAAATGTTTCCCTTGAATTGAACCTAACCTAACCTAACTATAAGTCTCTTCATAGCCATATACTAAATTTATATAACAATATTTAAATTCATATAACATACATCCTTAAACGTGGCGAGTATTTACTGTATATAATTGATTAACAAACGTGTATGAAAAAACTTTACTAATGAATAAAACCGCTGTAATTGTCAAAGTCATAATATATGGGTTCCAGTTGCGACCTTTGTGTTTTATTATTTTCCTGTGTCTTGTTCATTTTCATGTTTTAATTTAGATTATTATTGTTATCTTCTTCTTCTTCAACGATATATTACATTGATGGGAATAACCTTCAAAAGTTAAAAAGAGAGTTTTTCTATTTATTTAAAATATCTATAATTCTTAATTCGATTTAAAGTATTAGGCGAGTACTTCAAATAAATTCACTAATTTATATTTTTAATTTAAAATTATTTTTTTCTAAAATAGAATTTTGATTTATCAATTATTGTTTTGCAAAATGTCATTCTAAAATTTTGACATTTTCTAAACAATAATTATTATTTTCAATGTATTGAAAATAAATAGCTAGCTTTATAAATTATAGCCTATTAGTTATTCTAATGTATGAGCTATAGTATTGTAAAGTTTCATTAAAATCAGTAACAAACACACATACATCCATACAAACTTTCGCATTTATAATATTAGTTAGATTTATAAATTTGTATATTTTATTTTCAAACATGAAAAAGCTGCAAAAAAACACATATTTTTACGTCGCGTCGATAAATTATAGAAAATACGAAACTTCGGAAAAATACTTATTTTATTTAGAAAATCTGCAAGAACACTTTTTTTATCTCGTTTGTACAATAAAAAAATATTATAATAATTCCCACAGAATAACCAGAAAAACGACATTTTGGATTAAATGTTTTCTCGATATAACCGTAGATTTTTAGAATTTTTATTTTTCTACGACTATTTGTCTTCTGAATAAGACATTTATTTTATTATAAAAAAACAAGTGTGCTTTAGACCACACGACTGAAATTAATACTTATTTAACTCCATCCATATGTATGTTCATATATATGTATACATATATTAATTTTCTACAAATATTTATTTAAATTTATTATCATTCGCCTTGCCCGATCAAGCCGTGCGCATCGACGTCCCCTCCCCTCCGCGTTTAGCGCGTCACTGGTATTTCTAAATACTGACTCAAATATTTCATGCACTGGCTATGAGAGGAAGAGAGAAAGAAAATGTGCGAGCGCACTGTTCTCTCTTGCTTCTACAGTGAGCCCGTTCGTCTCGCAACGCATTTCAATTTCCGTTACACATTCGCCAGCTTACCCCTGAAGTCAAGCGTGCGTAAAGAAGTATTTACTTCAAAAACAAACATAGAATTGAAGGTGTGTGGTCACAAGGCTGATCAAGTATACTTGCGCACGTCTTCAACTCAAGTCCATTCAAAGGTGTGTGGTCATTAGGCAGAACAAGTACACTTCAAGTAAATCTTCAGCTCAAGTTTACTTGAAAGTGTATGGCGGGGAACATGGTATGAAGTCAATTGTATTAATGCAGGGCTGTGAATAAGTGAAATAATTAATTTAAAAAGAAAATGAACGTAATATACCAACATTCTGTCAGACAGTTATTTTAATTTGAGATATGTTTATTGGACAGATGTTTCAGTTTATATTTCCAATGGAAGTATTAAGTTTACAATCATTTATGTGTCTTGCAAATTTTATGAAATGTCTTAAAATAATAATGTTGATGTAATAAATATGAGAGGTGGCATATAGCCCGCTGCATTCTTTTTTTGATAAGAACATCGAACAAATTATATCAAAATCCTACAAAGTTTTCAAAAGTATCAAAGTTCTACAAATATTGCTTTGTTGATTGGTTAGAAGTCCACCGTAGTACGCTTCAGTAATGTGGAATCCACAATAAGTTATACATAGATCTAATATAAAGTATATAAAATAAATATTGGAAACATTTTCTCGAGAAATACAGCGAACCACAAATAAAAATATTAATTTTTCATACGAAAAAAATACGAGTGTGCTTTAGACCACACGACTGAAGTAAATACTTCTTTAGCTCCATCTATGTGTATAATAATAATAATAAATTTAATTAATTGGCTTAGTCTCGGCGTGGCAGCCGTTCGCCATATGGCTTTCTCTCGCCTGCTTTTTGATTCTTTACAGATCGACTGGTGATGGTTGGGGAGCTCTGTGAAATGATCCCTGATGTTAGTTAGATCACTATTGATAAGATTTTGACAGAACATTTGGGATACCACAAGGTCTGCGCAAGATGGGTCCCAACAATGCTCACCGAAGATCACAAACAACAACGGATTGAAGCCTACGAATTCTTTGAGGGCTACGACATCAATTGTGACTGGGGACAAGATCTGAGTACACTTGGCGAAACCAAATATCACAAACAACAACGGATTGAAGCCTACGAATTCTTTGAGGGCTACGACATCAATTGTGACTGGGGACAAGATCTGAGTACATTTGGCGAAACCAGAGATCACAAACAACAACGGATTGAAGCCTACGAATTCTTTGAGGGCTACGACATCAATTGTGACTGGGGACAAGATCTGAATACACTTGGCGAAACCAGAGATCACAAACAACAACGGATTGAAGCCTACGAATTCCTTGAGGGCTACGACATCAATTGTGACTGGGGACAAGATCTGAGTACACTTGGCGAAACTAGAGATACCAGCAGTGGAAGTTTAAAAGCGAAATACAGAGCGTAATTCACACCTGGCGGGAGCGGCAGTGTAAGTTCTATCGCGAACGGCTGCCACGCTGAGACTAAGCATCGCAGAGAGTGCAGTATGGTATGGATTTAGCGTGGGGGAACCAGGCTACATTCCAGTATTGCCAGATCGCACGTAAAATCGTTTCTCGCGACCACAGCAGCTTGGGGACTTTATTTTACGCACAGCCTACGTAAATAAGAGATTTCGCCAAGTTTTGCGTGAATTCGGTCGCTGTGAAAAACCGTTAACGTATTAGAAGAATGTTTTCAACTCGGGACCTCCTGCTGACAGGAAAAATGCTTCATCACAACACTATCAATGTACGTGATACAATATAAAGTGTGTAGTTTACAATCTAAAACATGTTTCACAAAAAAAAAAAAACATTATGTTTTTGATATTATTCCTTGGTGCCTCGATGCGGTAGAGCTATTAATCTTATTTTTTATCACTTTCTCAATTACCAAAACGTTAACAAATGTAGACGCAGCAGAAAAAAACACTTGAGGTGATTTTTCATTAAAACAGCACTGTATAAATTACCTATTATTTATAATTTTTTTTGAAAAGAAGTGCCTTCACGGCAATCGCTTGAGTTATTTTAGTAAATCACGAAAAGCCTTTAAAATGGATAGCCACTACAGGCGACCACGAGGTTATAATGGATGGTGTATTCTAGTTCGTGGGAGTTCGCATCATTCATGTGTTTTTTATGCTTTTATTTTCTCTATGAAAAGTTATGGGACCTGCTTTAAAATTGTTGAATGAACAAATAAATAGCGGATAAGGTGTTTACTTAGACGGCAAAGCATTTTTTTGATAAGAACATCGAACAAATTATATCAAAATCCTACAAAGTTTTAAAAGGTATCAAAGATCTACAAATATTGCTTTGTTGATTGGTTAGAAGTCCACCGTAGTACGCTTCAGTAATGTGGAATCCACAATAAGTTATACATAGATCTAATATAAAGTATATAAAATAAATATTGGAAACATTTTCTCGAGAAATACAGCGAACCACAAATAAAAATATTCAATTTTCATAAGAAAAAAATACGATACATAAATACACACTACTGAAGTAAATACATATTTAGCTCCATCTATGTGTATAATAATAATAATAATTTAAATTAATTGGATAATTTGTAGAGCGCCGTTTTTGTGAGAAATCACCTCAAGGGCGCTGTTTATATATATGTATATATGTTTATATGTATAAAATATATTAATTTTCTACAAATATTTATTTAAATTCATTTTCATTCGCCTCGCCCGATAAAGCCGTGTGCATCGACGTCCGCTCCCCACCGCGTTTGGCGCGTCACTGGTATTTCAAAATACTGACTTAAGTATTTCATGCACTGGCTGTGAGAGGAAGAGAGAAAGAAAATGGGCGCGCGCACTGCTCTCTCTTGCTTCTACAATGTGATACAGCCCGTTAGCCTCGCAACGCATTTCACTTTTCGTAACGCTGTAATTTACCCCTCAAAGCAAGCGTGTGCAAAGAAGTATTTACTTCAAAACTCTTTTTATAACGTTTTAAGGTTATTCCCATCAATGTATTATGGTGGCAATGGCCGAATTGGTAAAAGGCGCCCGTCCCGGTAAGACGAGAGGTTCTGGGTTCGAGTCCCAGTTGCGACCGCTATCTTTTATTTTTCTATGTCTTGTTCATTTTAATATAGATTTTTATTGTTATCTTCTTCTTCAATAAAATAAAAATATGTTTACTTTTCAAAAAAGACGCACAATGTATCTGGTATTTCTACATAATCTTCTAAATAATAAAATAGATATTCTGAAATTGCGATCCGTCATTGGATTAAATTTTCCAATGAGGGGTACCTGGCATATTTCGCTTTTTCATATAGAAGCCAACAACTCACTAAATAAATGCTCACGCAATCAAAACTATTATAGAATATACCTAATGCTCACAAAACAATGTATACATATTTATTTATTTATTTTCACATGTTCCCCATAAAACCGTTATACACCAATATATCATGGAGAAGATTATAAATTACGAAGTACACAAGGGCAGTTTTACTACTTAGTGACATGTGCTAAAAGATAGTTGCTGAACTGTCTGTAAGTGACAATTGAAAATGTCGATGGTCAATGCAGAATCGTTAAGCTATTAAGTCGCTCTGTTTATTGGCGCGTTCTGATAGGCAGAAGTCCTCACTTTCGAAGCATAAAAAAGGGCATGGGATCTCCCACGAGTATACTTGTTAGGGACATAAAAATTAACCTCTTTTAACATAGGCGGATTGAGTATGATACCAGAGATTAGCTTAAAAAAGTGTTTATATATACCCTCTACGATTGTCTGAAATTATGATGACGCTATTGGCAACGTATGAATTCATATACCATGATAGCAAATTAATATTACCAGAAAAATATTTTCATACATGAAATTCGGATTTCCGTGCGTGTTTTCCGTTCTATCGCACACAGCCCATCCCTTCCGACGGTCCGTGAAACGTGTCTCTACCGGAAGCCGTTAACAAATCACACGGGACACCTTAATCAGTAATCGGCGCCACCCTAACAAACCCTAAAATACCTTGGCGTAGGATGGCTTCGATAACAGTTAAACTAATCTAGTTTTCTGGTGGTAAACGTTTATTCCTTTAACCTACCGACGTAAAACGCACTGACAGCGCCACAAATCACAGCTCAACTACATACTATCCCAGGTTAATGGAGAGTATTACTGGAAATGGTGCTCAATAAAATAGTTAGGAAACAGGTCCGGAACAAGGATTTCCTGTTGACATTTGATTCTAAATTCTCTTACAATTTTTTTAATATTAGCTCAACACAAGATGCCCTGAGGAAAAAAATCATTTAGGTTCAATGTCATCTTTGGGTATCTGTGTTAATGGTATTTTTAGAGAAAGTTCTGGGAAGTAGGATTCTGGTGGTCAATGTATCCAGTAGCGTCGTACTTATAAATTCATCCCTCCCACTGCGGTTCAAGGCAATGAGTCAAGAGTCCGGTTAGACGGGTCATTAGGGGTCTTTCAACCAGTCTCTCCCTATCACCATGCAGTAGGTGGGCAAATGCATCTGCCAAGACCCAGACTAACCGCACCCAGCTAAGTTGCTAAACGTAGCGAACCACTTGTGTTGACATATAGCAGGGGAGGTGTGGGGCGGCGGTACCCATACTTGTCTTCCAAATTTATGAACCCATAACGCAAACACTTAAAATGATGGATTTATTCACAGAATATCTAAATTTTTCAAAGTCCCTCAATCAAACATAATTATTTACTATCACTCACTTAGAAGTAAACTTGAATATAGGAGCACTATTTGGACCACATTACTTCAAAAGAAATGCCTTTACCTTTCAAATGTGTTTTTTATTTTTATTATTATTTTTTTTTTTTTTAAAAAGAAAGACTAATATTCCCGGGTTACGAATAACCCAACAACATTTGAAAATCTCCTACTACCACCACACTAAGCGGAAGATGTTGCTTGTGTTGTGATGGAGGACTTAGTCAGCCGAGGAATCGAACACGGAACGCCTGGGTGGGACCCAAGCGCTATGCCCACTCAACCACTGACCGGTCGTTTCGTCATTTTCGTTTAAATGCATTGAGTCAATCTTTACATGACCATCTTAGATCATACGACGTACGTCTTGAATACTTCAAAAATAATACACATCAAATTATAAGGCAAATCAATGATTTAATCTGTTAATATAAATTAATTCACGTTCATCTAATACTACATTGTCTTAGCAATATTGAAATACGTGTTCCCAAATCCTGTTGTTCAAGACGCCATAGCATGGTTTTCCTGAATACATTTAAAAATAATATCGACTATGTTAGCTCTCTGATCCAAATGTGTTGACTATATAATAATGTAGAGTGTGCTGAAGTAGACATTTTCGTCGATTAAGTTATACGGATTCAGAAAAAATGTTCTATCTGTTGCTAAAAAATATGTTATATATTACGTATTATTTTTCTCAAAAAAAAATTAATAAAAAACTAGAACTTCGCTGTCCCAATCCACATTCAATTTCCAAAGATAACATCCACTCTAAGTAAATAAATATATCAATAATAATTGTATAAGTTTTGTGAATCATGTAACACATTTATTCGAACACTATTCTTAAACAGATCTTGCATTTTTATAAACCTATCCAATCGCTGTATGTTTCAGTTTTTGTTCTTGTATTTTTATGTATGTAATTTTTACAAACAACAAAACAAAAAAAATTTTACACCCAACAAAATGTAAAAAGTGTAATGTACTAACATGTAAAAGCCCACTAGGCGCTAAATAAATAAATAAAAATAAAAATTTAGAACGCCTTTTTGTGAAAAATCACCTCAAGTGCGCTAAATATATTAATCATGTTGAATTATATATTTTAAGCTAATTGGCCACCATTTTGGTTTGCATGTAAGTTTATCAGTTCGTATTGGGCACTCCTGAGGAACCATCGATTACAATATGATTTATTACTAGCGGAGACCTGACTTGAATTGAATTTTTAACACAATTTCAAAATTCTTTACCATGAGCAGCAGTAAGTCGAATTGCTAGGCACTCCGAAAAATCAATAATTTTTCTTCGAGTTTTCACTACCGAGAATTCATTTTCATATTATTTTACCACTCTTAATTGATATATAGCGCCCATTGTTGCGGCTGTCCCTGCCTAGTCCGGCTCTGATTGAAAATACTGTATTCCATTACACCTGCGGTTATTATTAGAAAATCCGTAGTAGCGAATGAGTTTTCATACAATTTAAAATAGGAAACTACTTGTATGGACGTTTTATACAAAGGGCATTTCACAGGTTACTAGATCTTTAGAAAGCGTTCTAAATCGATCATGACGAGGATTTTTACTTAAAATACATCATGAAAGGGTAAAATTTCGTTAAATGATTTTTTTTTTCTTTTTTTATTTATTTACCTATATTCATTCTTTTACAATTTGTGATATGTCTTTCTCACTGGAAACTCATGTGTTGAGAGCAAGCACAGTTTATAACAAGATCAGGCCTCCTAGCACACTCGATCAATAAGGATCGTTAGGATAATTGTCGGTAACTTCTCATCGTTCCCTAGGAAAACTGCAGAACGCTAACGTACAAACAACAGTTGAAATCGAATAAAGTAAGGACACTTAGTCATTGTGAAATGTCACTTATTCGTTTGCAATCTGCAGTCATACTAGGGAACGATGAGAAGTAACCGATAGTTAGCCTATCAATCCTTATCGATCGACTGTGCACGGGGGCCAGATTATAACAGAATTTTTTTTTTTTATAGAGATACCTCACAAGAGTCCCAACTGCTCCCTTCTGGAGCCAGTGAGACTATGGCATCCCCAATTGAAGTATGTTGTGAGGCTGAAGGTAAGTGGGGAAGGGAAGGAGATGGGGAAGAGGAAGGTGGGAAAGTACCTGGCTATTCAGATCTAGTCACTAAACACGCTAAAGCCATTATTAAGCTACGTTTCAATTCTGAATGGTGGTCTTACACCAGGGCGATACTGAGAGTGTCTTCCACTCTGGAACGTGCCGCAAATATAACATATATTATTTTTATTAATTAATTGTGAAATAACAAAAATTAATCAAATAAAATTTATTTGCGCACGCCGGGTTCGAACCCGCGACCTTCCGAATGGGAGTCAAGTGTCTTACCACACGACCACGGACGGTCGTCGACCTGCTTGTGATCGGAGATTTAGAATAATAAAATGGTCAATTTTCGACCGGTCAGTGGTTCAGTGGGCATCGCGTTAGGGTCCCACCCAGGCGTTCCGTGTTCGATTCCTCGGCTGGCTAAGTCCTCCATCACAACACAAGCAACATCTTCCGCTTAGTGTGGTGGTAGTAGGAGATTTTCAAATGTTGTTGGGTTATTCGTAATCCGGGAATGTTTGTCTTTCTTTAAAAAAAAAAATTAAATTAAAAAATAAATCTTAGTCTGGTAAAAATTTTTAAGTGATATTTTAAAGAGAAATACACTTTTTCATACTTTTGAGATCAAAATCGAACCAGCCAAGTATTGTGACATAACTTAGTGACTTCTGCATACTTGGTTACTACCCACGCTCTGGGAAAAACTGCTCGGTAAAGTTACTAACTTATTTTACCATAATTTATAAATATTCGCATATGGACATGGTAGTGGCACTAACCAACAACTACTGTCAAACTTTACAAGTAAAGTCAGGTAAAAGTAGATAAGGGTTTTATAGTGGAAGCATTTTACTAAGTAAAATGTTTAGCAAAGTTTGTTAAAAGGTACCATGACTAATATATAATAATCCTATAAATGAGACGAAATGAAAGAGATTATGTTTAAGATCGATTGACCAGCTGATAATAAAAGTTTAAAAATGCTTGCAACTGTACAGGGACGTTCCAATGAGAAAGATCGATTATTTCCCGTTTCAAATGTTTAAAATTAAAAATTTAATATCGATTTATTTCATTAAAAACTTGCTTTAATATATACCTACATTCAAGTAAGCAATAAAAATGCTCAAAACGCATGATGATAAATTATTAAAGGCAGTGTACTTCCTGTAAGTATTTTTTTAATCATAAGTATTTATGATTTTTCAATAATGTCAAAATAAAATAAATGTGTAAAAAAATTTTAAATACTTTAGTTTGTAAGACCTTAAATAAAAAGAAAAACTGAGGTATTTTTTGTCACAAAACACGTTCTCGGTTTTTTTTTAAATGGTTTTAATTTAACTAAAATTAAAAATCAGAAAACTGTGTTGATTAGATAATGTATTGATTTGTTTTTTCGTGTGATTATATGATTTGAAATTGGTGTTGTTTAATAGAATCTATCGTTTAAAAATTAAACAAATCTGCCACCGACCAACGGTAAAACCTTAGTATATTAAAAATAAACTTAGGTTTTCAAAAATTTAAAACTACGTTTACCAGAAAAAATAACAATCTTTTAAAATCAATTTATGTTTTTTTTTTTAAAAAGAGTCAATACGTCTAGAATTTGATTTAAATAGGACTAATTTCCAGTATTCTCTGGTAATCCCCTTTTTAATGTGTAAAGTTTATTCAGTAAGCTGAAGTCACAGGGTGAACCAAAGTCAAAGACGATTTGATAAGTTAATTTAATTTAAAATGTCACGTCATACTTTAATTTAAATTCACGTCACGCTATCACAAAGTGATTTTAAATGTTAACTGGGTTAATAAAGGATGGGCGCCATGTCGTTTATACATTATGGCAAAGTATTTTAAATAAGTTATCGAGTAAACCAAAATATAAAAAAGTTATTAAATTATAATGGTGATTTTGATTTCATTGCTTGCCTCCAATGGCCTGCAATTGTTCGTGTGTTGTTGGTGAGATACGTGCATCCTGACGGCCTCCGTGGTCGATGGGTAAGGCTCTCGCCGCGCAATCCGAAGGTATCGGGATCGAATCCCAGTATTAAAAAGTTTTTTTTTTCAATTTTTGCAAAATTACTTTGTGACATCATTTTAATAAAATGAAACAAATTACTTTGTGTAAACCACTATAATCACATGTTTCAAAACCGATGGATTCTTCGTCAGGATAATTCTTCTTCTTCTCGTGCCCTGTCCGTTCAACGGACGTTGGCTATCATGTTGGCTATGCGGACTTTGTTTACTGCGGCCCGGAACACCTCTACAGTAGACTGGCCAAACCACTGTCTCAAGTTTTTCAGCCACGATGTCCTCCTTCTTCCAGGGCCCCGTCTTCCGGCAATCTTTCCCTGCATTATGAGATGCAAGATCTCGTACTTCTCCGGATGTCTCATCACGTGTCCTAGATATTGAAGTTTTCGGATTTTTATTGTTGTTATAACTTCTTCAGGATAATTTCATGTTTTATTTAATTGATTTCTCAATTAATTAATTTAAAAAAATAATGTATACTTATATTTGCTGCAAGTTCTAGGGTGGAAGATACTCTCAGTATCGCCCTGGTGTAAGACCACCATTCAGAATTTCCCATTTTCCTCTTTCCCATCTTCTTCCCTCCCCACTCACACTTCAGCCTCACAATACATCCCCAATAATACAAACAATTAAACCGTAGAAGTATTAATGTATAAAAAAACGGGACTGAAGTTCTAACGAAAAAATTAACAGGCTTTTAATGTTTATTGGCGGGAACATGTAAGAATAATAAACATTGAAATACTGTTAACTTGTGCGTAAGAACTTCAGTCCCGTTTTTAACCGTTTTTATGAATAAAATGATCGCATTTTAGAATAACATTTTTCTCCGTGTACGCAATATTATATCTTTATATATAAAAATCTCGCGTCACGATGTTCGTGGATAAACTCCGTAACTACTTAACCTATTTTGATGAAATTTGGCTTAGTGTGTGTAATTTGGTCCAAATTAAAAGATATGATAGTTTTTATCGCGATTATTGACCTCAATATATATTATTTCGAATTAAATGTTTTTCATGGAACGATGATTTGAAATTATTTGGAAAAAAAATGAAATTAGAAATAGTTCCATAAGTTTTTGACAGTTGTCGGTGTGAGTTAATTTATTGAAACAACACTTGGTTATCTAGGTTAGGTGACCATCCAGTAGATGGCGTTTTATTAGCCACAGCAACGCGTGGGCCGGTCAGTTATAAAATAGAAAACTTTAATATATTTATTTTCTCGACCACACAAACATTTCATGCTACGCACCGATTCATATCTAAAAGGTCATCCTTCACGCCCTCCGTATGTTATCTTTCTTTCTGGATTTGGAGAGCAGATATAAATAATTTATTTTTATCCTTAAAAAAACCCTTTTCAAACTGGACTTCAGTGGCTTAATGGTATTTTTAGGCACTTGAGTTTGGGTCGAGGTATGCGGATCGAATCCCACCGACACGCATAAATATTTATTTATTTATTGTTTCTTCACATTTTAGGTATAACAGTTTACAATACAATTTTTAACCTCACTAGGACAAGCCTGTGTTGAGGTAAATATCTTCCCATAGATTTCGCCGTCTAATATATATGTTCTGATCTTATCTCAAAACTCTCTAGACAAAGAGGAGAACACCTCTTTATTAATAATAATAAATTTAAATAAAAGAAAAGAAAATACTTTGTTTTAAGTCACTTTATTTTTATACGTCTACCGGTTTCAGTACCTCCGTACCATCATCAGGACTGTTACAAAAATGATGTCTACAAATATAGAAGTCCACGTTATGAAAGAAAGAGACAGTATATTAGAGTGGAACAGAGCGTCAGTTGTTGGAGGGTGGAGGGGAATGGGGGATAAGTTAAGATACGGGGAACAAACTTAAAATTGGACTGAAGGTTAAATTTAGTTGGTTATTAATCATTTCTTCCTGTGAATTTACTGATTTTTTTGTATTTCTGAAGCTTCCAAATTGTCAAGTCAAGCCTATTCCGTTATTATGTAGGACAATTTATTTGACGTACTTAAACCGGTAGACGTTAAATAAAAATAAAGTGACTTAAAACAAAGTATTTTCTTTTCATTTATTTAAAATGTCAAGTCACAATGTTTTAATGCAAGCGAGTTGTTGACGTAACTATGTATTATATACCTACCTTTCTTCCTTCTACCTATGTATGTATTTCTGACAACCTACCTGTGGACAATACTATGAGTGAACAATAACTACATGTGTTTGAACCAGTCTGTTAACCAGCATAAACTTTATTAAAAAATAGTGTTTATCGGAAGTGACGTGCCAGGTAAAAGTGTTTTTTTAATCTATTTAAAACAATTAGATAGAGCCTAAGAATCCATAATAAATTGTACAGCCTCTTTGGGGTGATTTTTCACAAAAACGGTGCTCAGCAGGACCCAGGAAATGAAATTTTTTCTTCAGAACTTAGATACCGCTGACTCTTGAGAACTGTGAAAACACATGCAATCTTGTGAACTGTGAAAACACGTGTAATCTTGTGAAATCCCATTCGTATGGTAATATATGTGTCCCTTTTGCATGATTTAGGAATCTTCACTGATAGTTTTATCTGCTCCATTTACATTTTATTACAGGGCCCTGAGGGAGGTTTGTCAGTGATATGTTATGTGGAATTTGCTAGGTGGGCCATCTCAAAAAAACAGACGAATGGATTAACCGCTGTTGTGATATTGTTTAAGATCGGTTCGGGAAATATTTTAAAGGCATTGAGAATTTTAACTCTTTAACCATGTTTAAATGTATTTTAAAATTTAATAAAGATATTAAAAAATGTATTCATATCAACAATCAAATAAATTTTAGGAAATCGAGGTGTCAATTATTAAAGTATCTATCAAATAAACGTAAATTAAATCAAGTTACCTACTTTTTTAAACGTAAAGATTCTTCAATTCATTTGCCATACGAATTTTAATTCTATGTTTGTTAAATACATAATAATATAATGTATCTATTTACACAAAAAGAGTGTCTCTGACAGGGAGCGTTTTGATTTTTATACAAATCTACACCTTTATTCCGAGATTGATGATATTTTGCACACTAAACCTTCAAAGCAAGGGGAATATCACTGTTTAGAAGATTCCCATCCCCTTTTCTTACACCTTCTTTCCCACAGAATGTTGATACTTTTTTTATCAAATTTTGCACACTCCAACATCAAACAGCTAAAATTAGGGTCCACATTTGATTTAAAAAAACTCTGCGCAGGGCCTATGAAACCCCAAAGACCTCAGCTAGTAATAAAAATAATGATTGTAGCAAACCTGCGAATAACATCTTTTATACGTAAGATATCTTAGAGGGACAAGTATACTAGTCCCAGCGAGAAATCGTACGTGACGTTGTCGGTCTAGTATCTTCTGTCTTTTTCGTTTTCAAACCTTACCCCATAAACCCAGGCACCACTGCCGAGTCATCCAATGTAGCGAACCATATTTGGAGTGTCCTATCCAATAAATGGTTCCTGGGGTGGCAGTACCCATATCTACCTCCCAAATTGTTAGCCTCCCATTATTAAGCATTTGCAAATTCACATTAGAATATTAAAAATCGTACACAATGTATTAATTTATACATTTTCACATGTAGTAAACACTTTGTGGGAATACATAATTATAATAAACACAATAATACTTTGTTCCAACCGGTTTCGGTCCAACCTGAACCTTCATCAGGGATGAATAAAAATATATTGAACATAATACAGATACACATGGTATTTAAAAGAACATTAGAAGAGGGAGAGAGAACATCAACTTAGGTGGGGGCGACGGGGGAGGTAGCTAAGAGGGAAGGGTGAAAGTAGGCGGGGGTAACGGAAATATTTAAATAATGGGGCTACTCGACAAATCTAATTGTTTATTAAGTAAATTTGTTTTATTTATTTTTAATGATTTTTTTTATTTCAGAGATTCGTGATTATTAATCTTCTAATTTTCTTTTAAATGCCATGTATATCTGTATAACGTTCAATATATTTGTATTCATCTCTGAAGAAGGTTCAGGTTGAACCGAAACCGGTTGGATAAAGAAATAATAAATTGGAATTAAAATTATGTAGAGTAATACAACATTTCATTTTTACTCATTACAACCAAATTGTAATATTTATTACAGGCTTATCTTTCCAATGGAAGGTTCACTCTAGTTTGTTAATCGATTTCATGGTCCTACGAAAAGGACTTTGAAGGTATAGCAAGTCAATGAGATAAGGGACCAACGCACCGTGATTTATGGAGATTCTGTCTTCACCATGGGAGGGAATTCTACGTATAAGGGTAGAATCAAAATTCCTTTATATAACACATGTGTATAATATTCAGTGTATGGGATAGACCATGGGAATTCGACCAACGGGGTAAATGGAACGTGATGCCAAAATCTCACAAAGCTTCTGTTCGTAAAGGCACAGCTTTTGTGCATAATGGTATTTTGTGTGGTGTGGTTTAGCATGTTTAGAAATATTCTTTGCTTCTTTTCATAGTCGTAGAAAGGTCGGTCGCTTAGAATGTGGGGTAAAGTGGTGAATTTGCAAAACGACCATTAATCAGAGAACATTACGAAATGTTTTTTTTTCTAGGGATTTTTTCTATGTATAGAGATATAGTTCAGAAACTTCGAATTACTGGTACTTGGTATTGGTACCAATACCAACGTTATCGTTGTGTTAAGGCCTCAACTGCTCTAAAAAATGTAAAAAGCAGTAATTGTTGAATGAAACACTAGTATATATTGAATTATTTGGCGGGTAAGAGATAAGCCGACGTAGCTCAGTGGATAGAGCAGTCGACTGTAAATCTAAAATGGTTCTCCCGGTAGGAAGGAGTATATTGCTCTTGAACCAAATCTCCTCCGAGATTGATATTGTTGACGTCGGTGAGGAGAGATTCAATAGGGAAATTCTTTCTATTCTTGAAAGAGTCTCTCCACATTGACTAAATCAACACCACTGCCTGCATTTTTTTTTTAATTTGCTACATTTCTAGAAATTTCTTTTACACATATTCATTAACTATTTTTTGTAATGTATTTATGTGACATTATTTCTTACATGTATTAAATTAAAATTGGTAATTGTGTAAGAAATCAATAAAAATTATTATTATTATTAATATCAGAAGGACACGGATTCGAGTCCCGTCGGCGGCATGTATTTTTTTTCGGGAGATTTTTTCAATGTGGTGAATTTTTATAATCAGTGAAAACGTAATACCAGATCGAACACCTTACTTTGTATACGACAATTAAAATCGAAATACCCACAAAATTCTTTGCTCGGAATATCTTCAAATCTTACGAGTGGCCCTAAGAGATATTTGGTATTTTCCACTGTACCCTTGAAATGTTAAAAATCATATTAACCCTACAATATACTTAAATAAAAACTCTTCTTTCTTTATTGTTTTTTTACTTATGGTATGTAATATTGCCCTTAAAGTATGTAACATGGCCCTAATAGATATTTGGTATTTACCCTTAAAATGTTTGAAATCAAATTAACCCTACAATATACTTAAATCAAAACTCTTCTTTCTTTATTGTTAATCTATTGTTTTTTTTTACTTATAGTAGTATTATGTAATATTAGATATAAATTTTAATATCTACTTGCTTCCTAATACGTAACCATTACATATTAACTGTATTATACTTTATTCACGACCAAATGTAAAATGAATTAATTTCATTCAGTAGTAAGTTTTTTTTTCAAAAATAAATATAATTTTTTTTTAAGTGTTTAAATTTAAGCCTTATAAAATAAAATGAAAAAAAAATACTCTTTTTATTCGCCATTTCCTAGAATTCATCGCCTTTCGAATAAACATTGCGAAATTATAAATATATTTAGTATTGACGATTTTGCTAGTTTCAAAGGGCAACTAATTTCAATTCTGTCTGCTAATAATTCACTTTTTTATATTTACTATTTTTTATAAAATCTTATCTCATTCTAAACCTTACGATTAAATCTCATCCAAATTTAATTTATTGTTTTATTTTTTGTTGTTTGTAACACACACAAATAATTTTATACTTATACCTACAAACTAGCGTATATACATTACACTTTGTTTTATGTCAAAACTTATTAAAAAAATAAATCGTTCAAATGTTATTATTTTAAATCTTAAATCTCTCCTTTAATATTTTATACCTTACGAGTAAATAACATTATTATTTATTCGGTTTTATTGGTTTGTAACAAACATAATTAATATTGTAAGCATATACTAACACCCTTTCCTATGTTATACTTTCTTTTACTTACTATTTCAGAAAATAATTTAAATGAATTACTATTATATATAAAAAAAAAATTAATTGATAAACTAATGTTTAAGACAAGATTTTTTATGCATAGCACAAGGGGTAACAATTATTATTAGCAATAATTATTAGCCTGAAACACTCGTCTGCATGGAAAAATCTCCCGTGAAAAGATACATGCCGCCGACGGGACTCGAACCCGTCTCCTTCTGATTTCCGGTCAACTGCTTGTTGTATTGAAGTTTGTATTGAATGAAACACTAGTATATATTGAATTATTTGGCTGGTAAGAGATAAGCCGACGTAGCTCAGTGGATAGAGCAGTTGACCGTAAATCAGAAGATAACTTTATTCTATATGTGGATGAATGTTTCAGGCTAATAATAATTGCTTATAATAATATTATTTTTTTGTATTTTGCTAATTTGCACTAAATTTAATTATATACAAGTATGTTGTTTTCTTACGAATTCCACAACTATATTTTATCGTGTAATCAATTGTAAAATTTGTATGTAAAAGCCCACTGGGGCGATAATATATAAAATATGTAAAAATAACTGTATAATTACTTATGTATTTTAATCAAAAGTGACCCTATTTGCACTAAAATACCAAACTCTAATATATTGACTTCTCCTTGTTCCAGGCTGTCTCCGTGACGGTGTCAGTGCTGACCTTGACCTTCATATCTGTGGACAGGTGGTATGCTATTTGCTTCCCACTCAAGTTCAAGTCCACGACAGGCAGAGCCAAGACTGCTATCATCGTCATATGGCTGCTGTCCCTGGTGTTCAGTGAGTATCTTCTTATATTTTATTTTGGTAATTAGATACACCCGCTTCTCATCTTTGTGATTTTGTCCTATTCGGGTAGGAAATCCATCGCTTCGATAAGGCGTCCCCTGGCTGCTTGGATACGTTAGCATCCTCTGTCCCTATCAGTCTATCCTCGTACAGCCTTTTCAGTTGATTTCGCCATCTTTGCCTGTAGCGAACTTCTGGACGGATTTTGAATAACCAGCAGTATTTTATGCCAAATTCGGTTTTCTGGCATTATTTCTGGTGAAATTTTTCATGAAGATTTTGTAACAGGATTCGGTTCGATGCAGAACATCTTCAATTATAGCCTACTAGTAACATAATAATATATACACAGAAAAATAATCGTTTAAAAACCCCTTTTTTATAAACTATCTACTGGGCTGAGTCTGTTCCGAGATGGTTTAAAATAAATAGAATCATATTTAAGCCTAAAATATAAATTATAGGCATGAATATTGTTGTTATTCGAATTTCTCAATGCCGGCAGAAGATACTGCCTTTGTTGACTCTGCATGTATACATTTTGTGTTTGAGACTTTATTATTTATAATGTGAGTGTCTTTAATGCCTTTTTCATTTAAAATTTAAAATTTTGGAGCCAGATTATGGTAGGGTCTTGCTCCGTTAATGGTATTTGTCTGTAGAGTCTTGTGTTGATGTGTATGCATTGTTTCGTTGTGTTGTTAAATAATTCGTTTTATTTTTTTGGCTAATCAATCACATCAAGGATACTTATTAAATTTTTTTTGAAAACATGCTTAAAATTACGTGTATAGTTTTTTTTTTCTAAATTTTGCATTTTACAAGAAAGGGCAAATTTTGAATTAGAGCTAAGAATTTTTCAAACCATGCTCAGCCCTTCTGGTTCTGAGTACCTCTTTTGCTTGGGGTTGACTTTCGCAAGCTTAGAGTCCTATTGAGGGCTAATCAATGATTGCAATAAATAAAATAAAAAAACTCAAGAAGTGTAATGACTTTTTGAACCTGTTCCCAAAATAGATAAATTAAATACGATAAGCCGTTCAAGAAAATGATTTCATTTTTGCAAATGTTTAATTTTTTCCACCAAAAGTAAGAAAAAATTAAGCTTTCTTGCACGTGGCCACAATACATTTCTATCAGCTTATCTAATCAGTGGCTGATTTATATAATCCTTCAAGTGGAAAACCACAGAAATTTTAATTACTGTCATCTTCCTTAATTGCCACCATAATCAAATTCCATCCAGTGATTAAGTAGCGGGAATATTCAATTTATATTCCATTTCAACGTTTTTTTTAATAAATTTAGTAAATTGAAATGAATTTTGGCTGCGTGGGTAAAGGAGAAATGTTAGAGTTCAAGAAAATGTCAAAATAAGTTCTAAAATTAACCGTCAGATGTCACCTGATGTGATTATTTCCGAATTTCGAATTTGTCACTACAGCGCGTTACTGAAACTTGACGAAAATAATTCATCGACTTAATAAAATTTCCCAACACCTGCTCCGATTTTGATATTTAGGTAATATTTGCATGCAAGTAACCTTCAAATATAATGTTTTGAAATCTGAGAAATCTGAAAATAAACCAATGTTACAATATGCATAAAACCGAAAATGCAATTATACTCCCCAGCCAAAACTTCATACTTCTATCGATAATTTGAGGTTAAACTCATTAAGTTAAAAAATACATATATAGAAATCGCTCTTGCATTTGCTTGATATTCAAAATAATATTTTCGCTTTAAGTTTCGTATGATTTTCATTTGAGATTCACATTGAAATTTAAATCTAACATACATTTTATCGAATCGAAGTCATACAAATTGGGAACATATAGTTTCAAACGTATCTACTATTTTAACATCCTGAAGCTGTGGACCGATATACTGTAAAAATATTCATTAAAATTCCCAGTTCATGATACCCTGATGTCAATATGCAGTGAATTGAATATTTTTGGAATGGTGTTTGAAAAATTTCTGTTAAATTCGTGCAGATTTTATTTTAGGAATTTTGTATATTTGGTTCGTCGAGTAGCGTATGTGCATATTATCTTTATACAGGGTGTCCGGGGTTAAAGTGCATTAACTTCGGGAGGTGATGCTATATGATGGTAGGAGTAAAAAAGATTAACAACTTTTTTCGAAATTCCTATTTTTTTTCTTCATACAAAAGATGTAGGTACCTATTAAAAATCTTTAGTGTGAGGTGCCAACTTACCAGATAAATTTGCTGTGCGCGGGGCGTGGTGGTGGGTGACGTGGGATAGTTGTGATTGTAACAGCGGAAAATAAAAGTGCTGGCCGCACACGCCGGACTAGTTTTATATTTTTACCAAAAATGTATGTTATGTGTAACCAAATAAACAACCTGACAAATAAACTTTAATAGTCGTTTCTTTATACTCCAGAGCAACACATTGTTTTATTTGTCATTAAAAACCTAAAGACAACAGTCTTCTATATATGTATTGAGTAACTAGATAGCAGCCGATAAACATATGCGCTAAGTAAACGAAGATAATGTTAGTAGTTCTTAGTCGAATTGTGATACAATTTGAATATGACCTAAGGGGATAAGGCTGAGGTCCTAATTTCAATTCCTAGATGCGACAGATTTTTTTTTCTAATTTTTTCTGATTAAAAATCGTTAATAATCTCTTCAAACATTAAATATTACAATTTGAGGTTATACTCATTAATTATTCTAAAATTAAAAAATATTCATCCTATACTTTCAGAAACGTCAATAGATGTCGCACATTAAAATAAAAAATGCATTTACATTATTTTTCGTTTGATAGTCGTTAAAATGGCCTTCAATGATTAAATATTACGTCTGGAGGATTTGCTCGTTAAGTTATTTAAAAATAAAAAAAATAATTTAATATAATATTTGCAAACCTAAATATTTTCGAATACTAAATGCAATTTCATTGAATTATTTCTAATTTTCAGGAACATCTGTGGTAAACTGTTAAATTTAAAAAAAACGATTGTGCTTTAGACCACACGACTGAAGCAAAACTTCTTTAGCTCCATCTATATGTATGTATATAAATGTTAATATGTATAATATATACATGTATATACATATACATATATTAATTTTCTACAAATATTTATTTAAATTTATTATCGTTCGCCTCGCCCGATCACACTTTTCGTAACGCTCTCGTCACGCATTCCCCAAGTTCCCAAGTCAAGCTTGCGTAAAGAAGTTTTACTTCAATAAAAAGCGTGGTGTGTACTCTGTCTAACACGAATTTATTCGTATATCTCAATCTAATACAGTCCATGTGGCTTGGAGAAATATCTCCCAGAAACACTCTACATGTTAATACAACATGTTCTATATTTGTTTCAGACACCCCCGAGTTTGTTGTGCTGCAGATAAAGAAGAGCTCTTCGGTGCGCTTCGAGCTTGACTACTTCACGCAGTGCGCTCCTACCTGGTCTACTGAGAGTGACCTCATGTGGCACATCATCAAGGCTGTCATCCTGTATACGTAAGTTACACTTGCCCTAATACATTTATCATATTTTTTCTTATTTCTCATTCCAATTCCTCTCACAAAGAAACACCAATTCTAAGGAAAACTCATTTATCAAACTTCATGTATCGTGTCTCACCACTTTCCAAACACACTAGACTAAATTTGGCATTTTTAAATCTGCACCACACTCCTTAAAGTTACCTAGGCAATATCTAGATACTTTGTAACAACTATACATTGAATGCAACCATCATTCTATGAACTTCCTTTTTTATGCATATTTATTGTAGTATACATACTATACTTAAATTACGGGCAGGATGGAATCAAACGTCTGTCATCAGGAGTGACAATACAAATAATAATTAATATTTGACGAGTTAAAAATATTTCACCAAATAATGTAGACATAATATGTCTGGACGCCACCTAGTGGGAGATTTAGCACTTACAATGCCTTTATCATGTAAAATAAAGTTGGTTGTGTGCAGGTGAAAAAATGTAATAAATTAATTAATTAATTAGTAATGGTTGAATGAAACACCTGTGTAGATTGCACTGAACAACCAAAAACATTTATAATTTAAAACACTGGATCAGTAACCTAGCGACAGCTGATATAACAAAAGACAACGATCGGAACGCCGTTCTGTTGTGCGCGTCACCTTGGTTGGTTGTGTTTTATTATCTACAAATTTATCCTTCTGAATAGTTCCTGATAATTAACTTGATTATCAAATGTAAAAATATCATTTAAATAAAAAAGTGAATCCAATGATGTTGTATCATTAAAATGGTGACCACCCGACCTTCCACGCAATTAGACACAACTATACGAAAAAATTCTTTTTAAATCTCCGCACCACAACAAACCAGTCAGAGCGACCGACGCATAGAATCCTGAGGCCAGAGAAATCGAAAATGGCGATTTAATTAGAGACCATCATCGCACATGGAGACCATGGCTGCACAGGTGAACGAGTTTTGCTGACACCACATAGAGACTACCAAAGCAGCGGAGCTTCACATCACGGAGACTTCATGACGCAGTATCCAATCGCAGCAGAGCTTCACATCACGGAGACTTCACGACGCAGTACCCAATCGCAGCGGAGCTTCACAACAAGGAGACTTCATTAACCAGTAGCCAATCGCAGCGAATCTATCTTCACGAGAGACGTTTGGCTGAGAAAAAAACATCATCACAGACAGCAGACCATTAGGAATTCGTTTCAAGTCACGTAAATAATTAAACAAAAGACTATTATTTTTACATAACCTAATTTCAAAATTTAAAATTTGAATTAAATGTTAATGATTATTATCTGTTTTGAGAAATTATTCTATTATTAAAAAATAATTTGAAATAATTTAACACTAATAAAAATGTTCTAAAATTAGTAGAATTTCAAAAGGTTTGCGCCTCAGATAATATCACACGTATCTGACTTATGATTTATAGAAAAATGCATAGACGGTACCCCAAATCAGTTTGATAAATTATCGATAATTTTAAATATGTATATTTTAATATGATTTAATTTAATGTTTTTTCGAATTTTTTGCTGATGAATATTTTTTTAAAGTAACCGCCTTATATGCGTTGAATTGTCAATATCTGAAATAATGCCATGACAACTGAATAAAATATTCTCATCTCGAAGCAAACAGCGGAATCAAGTTTACAAACATCAAGAAACAAGATAATTACAGATTCAATTACAATGGAATCATCAAGCGGAACTAGTAATGAATCAAACATCCACCATGTCTCAGTCAGATTACCACCATGTTGGAAAGAAAACATATCGCTATGGTTCGTTCAAGCCGAATCTCAATTTTCAAACTCACGTATTAAAGAAGACTTTACAAAATACAATATCATCATCGCAGCACTCGATTCACAAACCTTACAATGTGTTAGTGATATTGTCACGAAGCCACCTGAATCAGACAAATATTTAAAACTGAAAACTGCACTTATCGACAGACTACAAGATTCTGCTGAAAAAAGACTTACACGACTTTTAACGGGCATTCAACTGGAAGATCGAAAGCCCTCCGGACTTCTTCGGTATATGATGGAGCTAGCTGGACCCACATTAGCAGAGAGTGCAATAGTACGTACACTCTGGCTACAGCGTCTACCCCAACATGTCCAGGCAATCCTGTCAGCTCTTCCTGATAACAACACAAACCAACTGGCATTAGCTGCCGACAAAATCACAGATGTTTATACATCAACAGAATGTGGTGCAATGGATCAACATAACAAACCCAGCACATCAAGATCCGAGAAAATAGAAAATTCAATATTATTTCAGCTACAAAAACAAATTTCTGAGCTAACACACGAAGTGTCACAATTGAAAATATCTCAAAATAACAGTTTTTCAACCTTCCGAGAACGGCGAAATCAGAGCCCTCGTCGAAATAATTCATATCAGAATTCATCTCGAGAGAATCCTGCTAGAAGACCGAGGTCTGGGTCTCGCGGTCGATCACCTAGAAGAGATCCTGATGGATATTGTTATTTCCACAGACGGTTTGGAGAACATGCATACAAATGCTACGAACCTTGTACTTTTAAAAATAAAAATTCGGAAAACGACAGCGGAACCTCTCAGTAGGGACATGTGAGATTCCGAGTAATACATGTCGTCTCTTCGTATACGATCTGCAAACTCGACAAAAATTCTTGGTGGACACTGGCGCGGACGTTTCAGTAATGCCTAGAAAACCGTCATATAACAAAAATAATATCACTTCCGACAACTGCCCAACTACATTGTATGGAGCCAATGGAAACCCCATCAAGACTTATGGCACGAGAACAGTCGAACTCGACTTTGGACTACGCCGTGCGTTGAAATGGCGTTTCATTATTGCTGACGTATCAAGACCAATTCTAGGTGCAGATTTTATCCACCATTTTAACCTAACGGTAAACTTACGAAAGGCAACAATCACAGATCAATCAACAAAATTAATGATCAAAGGAACAACGTATAAAGGACCTACATCTGGTATCTCTACAATTTCCTCGTCACAGAAATTTCGTGACATCTTGAGCAAATACCCTACATTAATGAGGCCTAATATGAAAATACCGGATACAAAAAAACACTCTGTGACTCACTGCATCGAAACAAAAGGACCACCTGTCACGGAACGTGCCCGCAGACTATCACCAGCCCTATTAGAGGCAGCGAAAAAAGAATTTAAGTATCTGATGGAACAGGGGATTTGCAGACCATCAAAAAGCAATTGGGCCAGCCCTTTACACATGGTGAAGAAAAGCAACGGAGAGTGGCGTCCTGTTGGCGATTATCGACGATTGAACGCTAAAACAATCCCGGACAAATACCCGATACCTCAACTACAAGATTTTGCACACAAACTTTCAAATGCAAAAATCTTTAGTACCATAGATATGACCAGAGCATATCATCAAATTCCAGTTGAACCAGAAGATGTACAAAAAACAGCCATCATCACACCGTTTGGATTATTTGAGTTTACATCCATGCAATTCGGTTTATCTAATGCAGCACAAAGCTTCCAACGTTTCATGCACGCGGTAACTAGAGACTTGGATTTTTGCTTTGTATACATAGATGACATTCTGATTGCTTCTGAAAATGAAGAAGAACATAAAATACATTTAGATTCTTTACTTAAACGCCTGGCTGAATATGACCTAGTAATAAA
The DNA here is from genome assembly GCA_951813805.1 of Limnephilus auricula. Taxonomy (NCBI): domain Eukaryota; kingdom Metazoa; phylum Arthropoda; class Insecta; order Trichoptera; family Limnephilidae; genus Limnephilus; species Limnephilus auricula. The sequence goes on from OX638412.1 coordinate 9,387,438, forward strand.
CATAAACAAATGTCATTTTGGCGAACCTACAGTCAACTTCTTGGGTCACACAATTACCCAAAATGGAATGTCACCTATTAGAGAAAAAGTTGAAGCCGTCATAAATTTTCCATTACCTAAAACAGCAAAGGAATTGCGACGATTTTTAGGCATGTTGAATTATTACCGAAGATTCCTTCCCAATGCAATTAACACTCAAACAAAATTATACGACTGCATTGCTGGTTACAAGAAAAATGACAAGAGAATATTGGTTTGGAATCAAGAACTGACGGAAGCATTTGAGGAATGCAAACAAAACCTAGCGACCGTTGCTTTACTTGCACATCCAAATCCCAATGCAAAAATAGCTATAATGGTAGACGCCAGTGACGTAGCTATGGGAGCCTCACTACAACAGTCCAACACAAACGCTTGGGAACCGCTAGGATTCTTTTCAAAAAAATTCACACCCGCGCAACGAAAGTATAGTACTTTTGACCGTGAACTTACTGGTGTTTATGAAGCGGTAAAATATTTTAGAAATCACATTGAAGGACGGAATTTCATAATTTACACGGATCATAAACCAATCACCTTCGCCTTTAACAAGAAACGTGCCTCTAGCTCTCCACGCCAGGAAAGACAGTTAGATTATATAGCACAATTTTCAACGGACATTAGACATATTTCAGGACAACTCAACACAGTAGCTGATGCACTGTCTCGAATAGAGGAGATTAATTGTCCTACTTCTATTGACTATAGGCAGATGGGAAAAGCGCAGTGTCAAGATGACGAATTTATGAAGGCAAAAGATGACACCGCCCTCGCCTTACGTCAAATGGTGATGCCTGGTACTGAAACTTCAGTATGGTGCGACATATCAACAGGTCACGTCAGACCGTTTGTACCTGCTTGCATGCGAAATCAAGTAATTGAAAGTGTACATAATGTTTGCCACCCTGGCATCTCGGGAACAACAAAGACAATTAAACAAAGATTTGTTTGGTCTAACATGGCAAAGGACATAAAAAACTTTGTCAAACAATGCATTCATTGTCAAAAAGCTAAGGTTTCTCGACACACTGTTGCGCCATTAGCAACGTATATATTACCAGAGGATCGATTTCGTAATGTACATATCGATCTAGTTGGACCCCTTCAAAAGTGCAATGAGTACCAGTATATACTAACAATGATTGATAGATTTACTCGATGGCCCGAAGCAATTCCCCTGAAAGACATGACAGCGGAAACAGTCGCCACTGCACTCACAACCCATTGGATTGCTCGTCACGGAACCCCTGACAGCATAGTAACCGATCAAGGTCGTCAATTTGAGAGTCATCTCTTCAAAAAACTCACAGAAAAGTTTGGAATTAAACACTTGAGAACCACAGCGTATCATCCACAAGCCAACGGCATGATTGAAAGATGGCATCGTACTTTAAAAGCATCTCTTATGGCATGTGGAGACCAGAATTGGGTTGAAAACCTTCCACTCGTTTTACTAGGCCTGAGAGCGACAGTGCGTGAAGATCTAAAATGCTCACCAGCTGAATTAACTTACGGTAGAACTCTAAAATTACCTTGCGATTTCTTCACAGCAACTCCTCGAGAAGAACCCGATACATACGTCGGACGTCTCCAAAGAAAGTTCGAAGATATCAAATCAACTCCGGCCAGTATCCATGGTACAGGAAAATTCTTCGTTCATAAGGATCTACCTACTACTACACATGTGTTTCTCAGAACCGATGGTGGAAGAAAACCACTCCAAAATCCATATGAAGGTCCATACAAAGTTGAAGAACGTGATGAGAAAACATTCGTTATTACCGTAAAAGGAAAACCAAAACGCGTCACGATAGACCGTCTAAAGCCTGCTTTTGTTCCTGTAGAAAAAAATGTTCCAATTTCTACAATTTTCCCTAAACCACTTCCCGAAATTACCAGAACCACAAGATCTGGTCGAAAAGTTCATTTTCCAGACAGATTGGGACAGTTCAAAACATAAAAAGGTATTATTATTTTTTACGATTATAATTATCTTCTCTAAATCATACTAAAAAAAAAAAATCTCAGAGATATATTAATGTTACTAAACAAACTTTGTATCTAAACTAAAAAATAAGTTTTTAAATCATATACTGTGAAAATATGTTTACTTTTAGTTATTTTAACCATGATCATTCAGATGTATAATGGCACTCACATCTGATTGAACATGTCGTTGAAATTTCTTATTTATATTATGTAATAATTCTTTTCAAGTGTTTACGGAGACGTGTGAATGTTTAAATATAATAAAATGTATTATATTTATTTATTTAAATAACAGCGATAAGTTTTAATGAAAACAAATATGTCTATTCTGGATGATACACTACCCAGTCTAGTTTACTGTAATTACAAAAAACTTAATAAATATGTTGAGTTCATCAATAACGCACTCCAGTAAAGAGTTAAAAAAAAAAAAAAAAAAAATTATAATTATCAAACGCTTTGTAAAATTTATAGCGTCTCATAAACATGTACCTTATTTTTAAGAAATACTAATATATAAGTTTTATTGAATCCAGTTATTATTAGATATACAATATTGTGTCATAGTCACAGTTACTTTGAACACTTGTTCCAAACGAAATGTTTGTAGATGAAACCATTTGTTTTTAAAATATAGATACATAAATAAATCTAGTCGAAGCATTCTCCTAGACATAATTTTTTAAACTTAAGTTAAAAAATACTACTTTTGTTTACCATATAGATATTTGAAGATACCATACTTATAGTTCTGTATTCATGTTTTACAACTATTTGAGTTTTTAATTTAGAAATTTTTATTATTTTCATATATATGGTTGGGCCACAAAATATTAAGCGACATGTTTGTGTAATGTGCCCTACAAAGCATGGTCAATTTTGCCCTTATATCGTTTAACAACTGGAGGGGAAGTGTGTAGATTGCACTGAACAACCAAAAACATTTATAATTTAAAACACTGGATCAGTAACCTAGCGACAGCTGATATAACAAAAGACAACGATCGGAACGCCGTTCTGTTGTGCGCGTCACCTTGGTTGGTTGTGTTTTATTATCTACAAATTTATCCTTCTGAATAGTTCCTGATAATTAACTTGATTATCAAATGTAAAAATATCATTTAAATAAAAAAGTGAATCCAATGATGTTGTATCATTAAACCAGTATATATTGAATTATTTGTCGGGTAAGAGATAATCCGACATAGGTCAGTGGACAAAGCATTTTTCTTAAACTCTTGTTTTAAACATTAGTTTATCAATTAAAAAATAATAATTAATATTTGACGAGTTAAACGTATTTCACCAAAAAATGTCGACATAATATGTCTCGACATCACCTAGTGGGAGATTTAGCACTTACAATGCCTTTCTCATATAAAATAACATTGGTTGTTTCCAGATGAAAAAATGTAATAAACAGTAATTGTTGAATGAAACACTAGTTAGTATATATTGAGTTTGACGGGTAGGAGATAAGCCGACGTAGCTCAGTGAACAGAATATTTGACCGGAAATCAGAAGGACACGGGTTCGAGTCCCGTTGGCGGCATGTATCTTTTCTCGGGAGATTTTTTCAATGTGGATGAGTGTTTCAGGCTAATTAATTATAATAATTTTTATAACTATTGTTATTATATTTAGATTGTTTTTTACATTGCAAATTGTAATAATAACTAAACAGTTACTCTGAAACTAAGGGTATTTTTTAAGGACATCTGCATTTTTGCACAATTTTCCACTGCATTGCTTCTGAATAATTTCAAACTTAGTAATTAAAATTGAATTTTGTATTTTAGAGAACTGTACGTGACCGTCTGTGAATAATTATCATAGTCTCCTTTCACAAAATGAATAGAGCAGCGACTTTGCAAATTCACTGGATTTTGCAAAAACGGTAAAAGAACGTTAAAATCGCTACGTTAAAAATTAAAACGCCTACGTAGACAGTCTTCGGATCTGAAGCGGCTTCAATTTAAAATACTTATTTTGAGTGTGGCTTCCTGAATTGTCTGTCTGTAAAATTAATTAATTAAAATAAATTAGTGTATCCAATGAACCCTAAATTTTTTGCTTGGAATTGACGTGACGTCATTTTCAAAATTGAACTAATGCATTATTTTTATCAGAAAATTATTCATATTGCCTTTAAATTGAATTTAAAAATATGGTACAGCGAACTACTGCGATTTTTTAAATTTAACATATTATTCATCAAAGCAGAGAGATAAACTTTTTAAATTTTTGGAAAATACCCTATAAGTACCGAAAATTTAATCATCAAAATATTGATATTTGCGGTCAGCCGAAAAAGCTTGTGACATCACGGTACTCGCGCGGCGGTACTGCAGCACTGCCATTTGAACTATTACTTGTAGAGGATACCAAATGCATATGTATTAACCAAATTCATTTTGAAAGCTCATAACATCATTTTTGAAAAACGAGTTTTAATGTCGCTATGAACTTTTTAGATGTGATATATTTTCATTACAATAAAAAAAATTAGAAGACCACATTTAGACTATTCCATGAAAACATACATACCCATAGTTTTGCGATAAGTTCCAAATCAATAGATTTTCTTATATATTGATCATCACGTTGAAATAACGAGGAAAGTTATATTCTAATGCTCACCATAAATCAAATATTATTTAAGCGTGTGTTTTACATATTAATTATGCTACAACACCGGGAGTATAAAATTTTGAGATATCTTACTAGTGACCCAGAAAACATTAATATTTTGTTTAATTCACAACAAGTTTATTTCTGCAATTACCGCAGCTTTTACCTAACCTAACCATAGACGAAGAACAATCAGCTGTCATCGTAGTCATCTGTCGCTGTCAAATTGAAAAAAACAAGAAAAAAACTAGAAAACTGTGTATAACCGAGCAAACAGGCAACGGCCGGCCACGACAACTAGCAGGGCGAGTCGCGAGTCACTGCTTGCGTTGCCATTCTTAACGGGTTTTTGAAAAATTGTGTAGTGTGCAGGCCATCACATTGACATATACAGGATAGCGAGTTTAGTTGCAAATTGGTTTTTTTTAAGTTGCCTCGTCAACTGAAGTATTTAGAAGTCAGCACCGCATATTTAGCATATTGCAGGCAACATTCTTCTTTTAGATTACTCAATTTTGCGCCCAATCCCACCTCTTTCAATTTTTGCATAAAATTATCCATTAACCAGTCTTGTACCAGCCAGTCTTTCTATCTCTTGTAAGTAAGCTGCCTCTGCCCCATCTCTTTACTGTCTCCACTTTTTGTAGCCTCACAATATTGCGACCAAAAAAGAAGAATTTTAGCAACTTTTATATATATTTTTTTCTCTCCGAAAACCATTTCTCAGTAATACTAAAAACAAGCTACAAAATAGCGGAAAATTTTCAGGCACTCTAGCTTTTTATAAACATTTTACATAGATCCTTCTTTTAGTTAACGTTATGAAACCCCATCGGAAAACGTGAGCCAAGCTTTAGCTGATGTATATTTATATTTACCGATCATTTTTGCATTTTAAAAGCTTTCCATAGACACTACCTTTCAGCTTTGTTGTCTTTGGGTCCTGTTGATACCGGCTGAGACATTATACCTAGAAAGGCTTTGCTACTATTATAGATAAAGTCTGTTTGACTGTACATTAAAAAGCTTTCAAAATAGGGCGAAATTTCAATATTACTCGCGATATTTCTCTACAAAATGTTGACGGGTGACAATTGGATTGGTCTAAGCAGAGAGAAACGTTCTCTTTTGAAAGCTTTCAAATTCAATTATGTTTTAAAACAAAGAAATATATAAAAAATTCATGAAAACATTATTTAAATACTACCTTTAACTGAATGAATAAAAGGTCGTAACTAGACACACATATCGAAATGTTTGGACGTAGTGTTGGCACATTTCTAGTCAATCCAAGGGAGCTTGCTATGCCTCAATACATAGGACTATCCCATCAAAAGCGTGTTTTGACATTTACACCATTTTTCACTTATTCTAATGACAATTGGACGTTGTTCGGTTCCTTCTCACCTTTTGAAAAATCGCGTCCTTGACTCCCCACCAGACTTTGCATTCTGTGATCTAGAAGTAAGAACTTTAGATCACATATTTTTTGGTTACTTCTTGTATGGAGAATAATTCAAAGAAGAGATAAAGTAGCTATGGTAGTATCTACATTCTACATATGTACATAAAATATAATATTTAAATAGAAAATTATTTGAATTGCTTTTTTTCAAACTGTATTTTAAATATCCCATGATTTGTCACGGGTCTGCGCTAGTCTTTTGGTTAACATTGTCCAAGATTAATTTATAATTAATAATCAATATATAGAAACGAAGTCGGGTTAGTTACACCATTTATAACTCAAGAACTTCTGGACTGATTTTTATGATCTTTGTTTTGTTGGATTTGTGATTTGGCGTTATGAAATTTGCACAAAAAATTGAAATAAGTAAAACGCAAGTAGTAGTTATGGAATTTAGCGGTAGTGAAAAAAATCGAATAGGAGTGGGGAATCCGGGAAGGGCGGATGGGAATTAAAGAGAAGGGAGGACGTTTCAATTTCAAAAGGTGGTCTTACGCCAGCGCAATACTGATAATATCGTCCACTCTGGAAGGTGCCGCAAACATACTATATATTATTTTTAATTGATTAATTTTGAAATAACACAAATTAATCTAATAACATGTTATGTTCGTCACGGGTTCGAACCCGTGACCTTCGGATTGGCAGTCGACAGTCTTACTACTCGACCACGGAGGCCGTTGAGAATGTGTTTTTTTTTGTGACGAAAATACCTCAGATTTTCTATTTATTTAAGGTCTTACAAACTGAAATATTTCAGATTTTTTTACACACTTATTTTGTTAAGACGTTATTGAAAAATCATAAATACTTATGAACAAAAAATACAATCGGAAGGTCGCGTGCGCAAATAAATTTTATTTGATTAATTTGTGTTATTTCACAATTAATTAATAAAAAAATAATTTATACTATATTTGCGGCACGTTCCAGAGTGGAAGATACTCTCAGAATCGCCCTGATGCAAGACCACCATTCAGAATTGAAACGTTGCTTAATAATGGCTTTAGCCGTGTTTAGTGGCTAGATCTGAATAGCCAGGTACTTCCCCCACCTTCCTCTTCCCCATCTCATTACCTTCCCTACTTACCTTCAGCCTCACAACATACCCCAATTGGGGATGCCATAGTCTCACTGGCTCCCGACGGGAGCAGTTGGGACTCTTGTGAGGTATTCTCTATTAAAAAATATAAAAAATAAAATAAATTTAAAATTTAAAAAATTAAAAAATTAAATAATAAAAAATAAAAAAAAATTGATACGAGAAATAATCGATCTTACTCATCGGAACTTTCCTGTAGAGTTGCAAGCATTTTGGAACTTTAATTCTCAGCCGCTGGTCAATGGGTCTTAACTTTTTCTTTCTTAAAAAATTGTTCGAAAAATAAATGAAATCGAACTCTTCTAGACTCTTAGATTGTTATGCATATTACCTATATTCGTGGTGACAAAAGGCACACTTAGAATTTACACATTTTTGGATTATGAAGGTACTAGCTTCTGCCCGCGACTTCGTCTGCGCAGTATTAGTACTTCGAGTAGCCTATTTTCTTTTCCTAGGTCCCTTCTACGTTTATACCAAAATTTTCAACCTATTTATTTAAAATATCTATAATTCTTGATTCGATTTAAATTATTAGGCGAGTACTTGAAAAAAATCACCATTTTAAATATTTTCTAAAATAGAATTTTGATTTGACAATCATTGTTTTTCAAAATGTCATTCTCGTATTTTGACATTTTCTATTAAACAATAAAATTATTATTTGTAATATATGGAAAATAGCTAGCTTTATAAATTACAGCCTATATTTTATTCTGTTGTATGAGCTATATTATTATAAAGTTTCATTAAAATCCATTCAGCAGTTTTTGCGTCAAAGAGTAACAAACATACATACATCCATACAAACTTTCGCGTTTATAATATTAAGTAAGATTGCTCTTGAATCACTCTCCTCTGGATTTTTTGTTCAGTGGAAAGAGGAAAAGAAAAATTTCGGTTCAAATTCGATTTGATGCGAAGGTTTTCTCTTTCGACAGAGTTGTGAAGGTTCGAATAAAATAAACACGATTTAATTTCTGTCAGCCGTTTGTGGACCCACCTGGGTACCTTTCTTGACCTGGTACGAAAGGGGATGAGGGTGGGTGGCGTCAAAGTATATTCATTTTGTGAAATAAAGCCTTCAAGAAATAATATTTCAATATCAAGGGATACAAGACTTGGAAATTGGAACGTCAGAAACAAAGAAGCGGCCAGAAGATAAATGATTGGGATAGAAGCAAAGTGTTTTGGGTGCTTATTTTATTGTATTTTTTGCACCCGACAAAATGTTCTCACAGGTCGAAATTATTTAATTTTTTTACCTATCGCAATTAGGTTAATAATTTCTGAGTGCTGTTTCAAAAGGACATCAAAGGCAACACTTCTGGAAGTTTATGTAGGTACACATATTATAAGCAATAATTATTAGCCTGAAACACTCATCCATATTGAAAAAAATCTCCCGAGAAAAGATACATGTCACCGACGGGACTCGAACCTGCACCCCTCTGATTGCCGGTCAGGAACTCTACCATTAAGCTACGGTGGGTTACCTCCTACCCGCCAAATGATTCAATATATACCTAGTATTTCATTCAACAATTACCGCTTATTACTTTTTTTTTCACCTGCAAACAGCCAACTTTATTTTTATATGAGAAAGACATTGTAAGTGCTAACTCTCTCACTAGGTGGCGTCGAGACATATTATGTGAACTTTTTGGAGAAATACTTTAACTCGTCAAATTTTCATTATTTTTTTTAATTGATAAACTAACTAGGTACACTATTCACTAAAACACACAATGCGACGAGTATTCGACTAATATCGATATTGCAAATCTTAACACATGGACTGTATTCAATATTTGGAAGTTAAAAAAAATAAAATAAAATATGGCGTTTTAGTGACACGACTATGAGGATGGTGAATCTTGGACTCTTGGAGGAATCTGATTTACCCTGACTTCCTGAGCACGTTCTTGAGGATTTATGTCATCGATAATCACTTGGCCTGTCACTTGCACAAGTCTCCGATTGAATCGATATTAAGCAGCGAGAACTGCACAACACATAATAGACTCCATTAACCGTCGATATTATATTTACCGAGATATCACTGTGGATCATAGCACAGCACACAACAGACTCGATCAAACACATGTAGTTATTGTTCACAGGTAAATTGTCAGAAATGACAGGTATTTATGGTAGTTACGTAGGTAGAATGAATAAAGGTATATAATACACATTTGCGTCAAAACAACGTGTGTTGTTCGTGTCAATTCTAATTGTTGGAACTACAGCTACTATCTGGCTTCCACCACCGTTTTTTTTTTTTAATTTTGTGTACACATACTACCCGAAGCCAGTGCTTTATTCTTACTTATTGTGGTGTTTGCAACACTGCTTCTCTATGGGAGATGAGCGGGCTCTACTGCCGAGCAACAACCCGAATGATGACGGAGTTGGGACCCGAAGTGGGTCATTTCAAGGGAGCGTTCTAGCGAGCAGCACATCGGGTATTTATTATTAATCTTACCGCCAGCTAGGCTGGACATTTACTTTGTAACCATTTGTATTCAATAAACGACGTTCTCGTATAACGAACCAGTATTCAATTATTTCATTCAGTGTGTAGTACTGAAGATTAGATTGAAGTCAAAATTCCAATCCAGTATACCGAACGCTACACTTATTCATGGTCTCAATATTATTTTTGCACGGGTTAGCCAACGAGATTGTGCCAGCGCTCCTGATTGCTCATTAGTTAGCCTTTAATTAGAGGCATGGGGTCAAGACCATTACAAATTGAATGTGTATAATAAAATATTTTAAATTTTTTGATAATACGTGCTTCGTTTTATATATTTCTTCCACTCCATTTTCATTTATTTGTCAGTCATGACCGCATGCGAGTAATTGTGTGATTTTATTAATGCGCCTAATTCAGGGTTAAATCAGTTGTCACCCAAGAGATATTTTTAATCAGTTCTTAGAAGATTTGCGGAAAATTTTATCTCAGTTAGCACTTTCTCAATCTTCTCAAATTTTACCACCGGCAAGTCTTTGAAATCCTATGATCTTGCCGATGATTCCTGCAAACCTTTTGGATATCACGTGCAGCAGTCCAACGTGTTGAAAAGACAGTAGTTAGTTTTTTATGTCGGTGTCTCTTTTGTTTTTTATAATGTTGACGTGGTGGGCAAGGAGTCATCCGATGAAAGTGTAGCATGTGTACGAGTAAATCCAGCTCCAATGAATGACTTCTTTCGTCTTCCAAACAAGGGGTTTCTGCACAGTATTTTTTGTAAATGAGTTTAGGTTATTACTTACTTATATGTTAAGAAATTGTTTGTCGTTATAATGGTAATATCTAATATTATAATTATTTAAAAACGGATGAGACAAAAATGACAACATTGACAACCTATATAAACCTCGACAATATACACGCAGAAAAGGAAAAGTTCATACATTGTACCTATATTCAAAAAATTAACGACCAATATCTAAGTTAAATTTAAAAGGTAAAATTTTTGAAAAAATATTTTTTGATATCATTTTTCCTCGCATCAACATTTTGAATCAACACGGATTTGTCACCAAAAAATCAACAGAAACAACTCTACACAGTCCTTGTTGCCATGGATAACAGATATCAAGTTGATGTAGTCTTCTACACAGACTAATCCAAAGCCTTTGATAAAATCCCACTCAGCATCTTAATAATTGATAAAGTCGAAGCAATGGGTATACACTATACACAATGACCTCCTTCGTTGTTTAGCCTCTTATCTCATATAAAATAAAATAAAAATTATAAAATATATAGCTACTTAGCATTTTTTCTTTAATTATTTGTATTTATGAAATGTAATAAATACTGGGTTAGTTAATTTATAATTGACTTTTGAAATGTAACAGGAATAAGGGCTTCATTCCACAGCTTTAATTTATTATTCCACATACGTCTTTCAAGTATGACCTTTTCCATTCGAAAACATTTTACAAACAGACCACAATCGAGTTCGCGCAGTTATTTCAAGGAAAGTGCACTACGTACATGTCTGTTCGTGACTGATTGACTGCATCTGTGGAAGCACAAGATAGTGTCAAAGGGCAAGTGGGAGAAGGGAGGAGTTAGATGGATGAAAGTAAACTTGGCAAATGTTAAACTTTACGACGTTAAACTTGGCAAACCGAAGTGCTTATCATATACATATTACATATTACACATTATATATCACATATTACATATTACACATTACACATTACACATTACACATTACACATTACACATTACACATTACACATTACACATTATACATTACATATTACACATTACACTTTATACATTACACATTACATATTACATATTACGTATTACACATTATACATTACATATTACTCATTACACATTTCACATTATACTTTATACATTACATATTATATTATTTACACATTACACATTACACATTACATATTTAAACATTACACATTACATATTACATATATCATATTACATTTAATTACATATTACATATAATTACATATTACATATAATTACATATAATTATAATTACATATTATTACATATTACGTATTACATTTGTTACTTAATTTTTAACTATTTTTAATATGCTACCGGTTTCGATACATCCATGTCATTCACTATCAATCTTAAAACTAACATTAAAGCTATACAAGTTATAGATTTTATTAGTTTGGGTTAGTGGGAGTGGTTTTTCTTAAGGGGGATTGCTAAAGGTAACTTTTCCTCCGACATTAAAAAAAACTTACCTAAAAATTTGAATATGGACAAACTGATTATAGTTCCAAATAGCGAATTAATTCACCTATCTTTTGCCTATTATCGTATATTCGTAGGATTTATAAAAAAATATTATAAAATCGTTAACTTAAAAAATATTTTAAAGAATATTTGTCACATTGTGGCAACAAAAGCAATCCGAAATAGTGCCATCATGGTTTCGATTCTGATTGGTGATATATCGTCGGGGCAATACTGATAGTATTTACCACTTTAGGTGTCATTTTCTTACTTTTTCCTAGCTGTAGGTACTCTTGTGCGACGTCACATTAAAATAATAAATTTTGTAAATACAGTAAACAGTGGGATTTTAAGGATTAAGGCAGATACACAAACTTCCTTCTCCTATTTCAAGATGTTTTTCCGATTCGTGAGAAATTACCACGCATTTCTTGGAAAATAATATCGGACCTTTATTCCAAAATTCACTCATCCGAAAATACCCCAACACGGTCTTCGATAATAACACAGTTGGACCACTGGACATACAATCCCTAGAAGCGTGATATATTCTACTGATTTGAAAGAAAACTGTTATGACAATGTCGCCAATTTACATAAAGCCTTTTATTTTTTAGTCCCCATACAGAACAAAAAAATGATAATTACATTCATGATTATTTGTACATAGTTCACATTTGTCACACGAAAACGGATCGTTTCTACGACTCGTTCTTGAGTTCAACAGCTCGGATGTAGAACGATTTGTCAGCCTCTGTTTTTCCTCATTCATCATGGGCTACTTCAAAATCCTGGTTCACGCCTTACTTTCCACAAAAAGATCCTCCACAAAGCATCATCGAAGATGACAGAGGCCTTAAGGGTAATTGTTTTCCTCAGGGCCTCCTGTGTGGAGTTAATATTAAACAATAGTTTTCAATTATTTACCAAATTTCTTCTCGTGAAAGCATAGACAAAGATACAAAAACAATTTTTATGTATAAAAATGAAGTATGGAGTTCCACATGGATCCATAGTAGGACCACTACTGTTCCAAATTTAGATCAATGATATTTTGAGTGCACTACAGTCAAAGTCGATCCATGACCTATTCAGAGTACCGACGTCCTGGCAAAGCATAGCATGACGAGGGGAGTGATGCTGTTAAATGAACTTGCAAAGAATTTGGATGTAAGTGACTGTTCTTTAAATGACTTAAAACAATTATTCAAGTGTCACTCAAATGCTGATATGACGATACTTTGAAATTGTACTGTAATTGAAATAAATATTCTGTTGTACAATAATAAAAAATTAGAAAAAATACACTATAATAGTAGTAATAATAGAATTTTGCATTCTCAGACTATAAAAATATTACCATTTGTTATTTCGGCTACTGACATTATACCTAGCTCTCTCATTAAAAATTTAGGCTTATTAGATTTGTCAAAGAGTTTATACATAAAAATGCAAAAATCAGTCATTTTAAATACATGTAGGATTAAAAAAGATTTTTTAAATATTTATATTGAGGGATCAGTAGGATTTATCGGTTATTATTTATTAGGAGTTCTACCGAGCCGAACCCTCTGATATAAAAATATCTGGAGTCGGTGAATTATGTTCCCATTTGGTCTCTAGTAGGTTAACATGTTGTTCTTGAATTGTTTTGTATTAATTATACATAGCGTGGATTGACTAGATGATCAGTTGTGGAAAACTGTGTGGAAGGGTTTAGTTTTTCTTGTGAGGAAGATTAAATCCAGACATAAAGTCATATAATAAAAAAATTTAAAGATTTGCAAATTTTGAAAATGTTTGTTCAATTTTACTATGATGATGGAGGAAAATTTTTGCTTATTTTCAGACAAACTGTCACGCTCACAATCCACCTATATGAATTATTTGCTTCAGTGATTGGTACGCACATCAAACATGACAAATTGCTTGGTTTTCCCAATATCTTGTTACTAAATTTATGTATCAAACGGCGTAAACACATGAAATTATTGTTTCGGATAGTATGTCTTGGGTCTGAATGTGTTTGTTTGAACCCTTTCAATACACAAGGTCGCACTGAAATTATCCTTTCCATTTCGCCTACTTAAGATTCTGATACCTAAGGGTTGACCATAGATATTTGTTAGAAACAAGGTCATAGAAGCGTGGCGATTATCGACAAACTATGACCAAATTGCACGGACTATAAAAGCGGCAAATAAATATCTTTCGTTGGATTAAATTATGTGTATATCCATTCGAGCGCTTTTTGCCACATTATGGCACTATTTCCAAAACCTCGGATTGCTTTGTTGCCAAAATGTGACAAATTAAAAAAAATATATATATATATATATATTAAACGACTATATAATTTATTGTACATTCAAAATATAACAAAATAAATATTTTCTAGATACTTTAAAATGTTTTAAGGTTAAAGATTTAATTATATTTTTTTTATAAATCCTACAAATATGTCATTATAGAAAAAAGATAGGGGAATTCATTGGCTACGTAGAACTATAATCAGTTTGTATGTCTCGTATTAAAGTTCGGAGTTATGATTTTTTTTAAAGTGGGCGGAAAAATTTCCTTTAGCAATCCGAGAAAAAATATTTTAATTGCTCTGTCGCTCCAGTGGGTATTTGAATTCGATTTATTTATTATCAACGGTGTGTATAAATGTACCTTAAACAATATTTGCATGTAGTAAATTACAAGCGTAGGAAAATGGTTTAAACATTTTTTTAAAGTAACATCTGAAAGAAACGAAAATAATGCAAACTGGTGATGGATATAAAAGTAAGAGGTATGCGTACGTATAAAACATTAAGTGGACTTATTAATATTCATTGAAAAGATATGAGAAATAGTGTAGGCTTATTGTATCTACCTTCCGCGCAATTAAATAGATCCGCCACATCTGTGCATCTATGTATTAATAATTTCATGTATCTAGGTACAAGCAAGTGTTTGTAATGCTCGAAATGTAATTTTTCAACGAAACTTGCAACAGTTCATAACATAGCGGTCGGTGAAAAATGACATATGGTGTTTTTAAATTTAAAAAATAACCATTAAAATGCACTTTTTCGAAATTCCAGTAACTGAATTGATTAGTAGTAGTAAATATTTAAATACTACAACTTTTTGAATTTTTTTTTTCGTCCATATTAAGCGTCCTTAATTTGATAGTTCTTCCATCCGAGAGTTTTAATAAATTTAATTCTTTCATCAAGTAATTATAGTTTATGCTTTCGATGGGAATACCGAGTTTTAGTTGGGGTGAAAGATGTTGAGGATTTAAGTAGTAAGGATGAAAGATGTTGGAGATATGCATTTGCACGCTTATAATGGTTTATGTCCAATTTTTCATACTTCTGTTATATACGAGTATATAGGAAGGACTCTCATCTGATGAACATATTAGAACCGCAAACGAATTTTTCTTCGTTAAATTCTCGTTAACTCTGTTACCGTGATGTTGACTTCGTTAACTCCGTTGCCGGACGACAAACCTCGTTTGTTGTTTGAGCTTTTGTTCGTCTTCTGGCTTATTTTCAACACTAATGTGTATTGTTCCAGATGAGATTGCAGGAGTTGTTCTTTCTACCACAGTTGGTGAAGGCGTTGAACTCCATTCTGTGCAAAACTGCAATAAAACCATTTCCAAAGCTTATTTACAAACAGTATATTTACCTTGAAATAATATGAAGTAGACATATTTGACGACCGTCCGTGGTCGAGTGGTAAGACACTTGACTCCCATTCGGAAGGTCGCGGGTTCGAACCCGGCGTGCGCAAATAAATGTTATTTGCTTAATTTGTGTTATTTCACAATTAATTAATAAAAATAATATATGTTATATTTGCGGCACGTCCCAGAGTGGAAGATACTCTCAGTATCGCCCTGGTGTAAGACCACCATTCAGAATTGAAACGTTGCTCAATAATGGCTTTAGCCGTGTTTAGTGACTAGATCTGAATAGCCAGGTACTTTCCCACCTTCCTCTCCCCCATCTCCTTCCCTTCCCCACTTACCTTCAGCCTCACAACATACTCCAATTGGGGATGCCATAGTCTCACTGGCTCCAGAAGGGAGCAGTTGGGCCCAGTTGATTAGTCAGACATCTCCAAATACTAAGTTTTGAGATAATGAGAAAAGTGTATTCTCACCATAAATCAAATATTATTTACACGTATCTGTGTTTTACATATTAAATAAATAAAGTAGCTCCTGTCCGAGCTAGATATTTGACATTTACCTTTTTATTACAAAAATAATGTTTCAGTTTGGTTGGGTATTTTGACCTCAAATCCAAAACTAAAATTCCTCTTAAAGTTCCTCTAAAGTACCTCTTAAATATACTATAAAATAATACAAGAGGCATAATGGTCCGATACATTAGTAGGGGAGACCTAGGAGTAGTTGTGACAATTTTTAATTTAAGGTATATATCTCGCTCAATAAACAGTCCACAGTTATGACCTATGTGAATTAATGTAGCACCATTCCTTCCCTATACAAAACAGCTATATTCCTTGCAGTGATTGCTACATCAAATGCAGACTTTGTTATATATGGGATGTCGTAGATTGTCATGACTTTCCCAGCATTGATTCTCACCTAGGAGAGTTGTGACAGGCTGTCACAACTCTCCTAGGTGCTCAAAATTACGACTTGGTCCGAATAGTGATTCATATTTTCTAAACACGATGCAAACACCAAATTTCAATGCAACGCTTTTAAACTTAAATAACCATACAACTTAAGAAAAAATAACACAACAACGCACATGTAATAAAACATGATATAAATTCAATCAAAATTTTTGAGTAAAAACCTAATTTTCGTATTTTTTACACGCAGAGGTCGTAATTACGCGGCCCCTTCTGGTGCGAAGTGAAGTAGCGCATCTCCAAACCGACAAACGAGCATTGTTGCCATCTCGCTAACTATTATAGGTGGGGAGAAATCGTCACTGTCACAACTCTCCTCTGTCACAACTCTCCTATGTCTCCCCTACCTACGACATGTTGAACTATCCTACTAATAACCCAGACAACATCAACGCTCTTGTTTAATTCACTGCAAGTTTTCTTGCACGATTTTGTTATAAATGAGTAATCTGGTAGGGGGCACCTACACTTTTAAATATAACTGTAGTTTTAAACCCTGGTTAGGATTTAAAGTGTATGAAAGTGTTAAGTGTCCGATGACACCGTGTGGACTGTAAAACTAAATTATGTGGCGAAATTACGAGTGTATAAGATTGTGTTTTTAAATCGACAAGGGAGGAAGGAAACGATAGGAATGGCCCTTACCTTGATGATGAGGTGACAGCTCCCAGTTCTTCTTTATGATCACTTTCCAATGATGATGACCCGATGGTCTTCACGACAATTATAATATATTTATATTATTGTTATTTGCGAGATTTGCGAAATGCTTGTACAAGCTTGGTCGAGTTTTTCAAGATAACTGAATGTTTTTATTCAAAAAAAGGAAGTGCAAAAGTGTTCTTTTTTCAAGTGTTTTAAATCATCTTCTTTGCTTCTTGGGTAAGGGCCTTATTGTGAAAGGAAGGGAATCAGAAGGAAGGAATATTAGGTAAGGAACATGGGTATAATGGATTAATGTCCTAAAGTTATTTCAACACTAAACATTCCGCCGGCCTTGAGAAAATGTGATAATTTTCTCAATAACTATGCATCAACGACACGAAAGAAAAAGAAAGCAAAAAAGAAAACGACAACAAACAAAATTAATTAATTAATGGTAGAATTAATAACGAAATTAAAATTATAAACTAAGCAAAACAGATATTTAATCGATAGGTAGTCGATACAGTTTTACCACGGGACGTTTAAAAACACCCTGGTGAGTACATACGGAAACGACACGGATAATTCCATCAGTGCCGGGAAATAGTTCCACGACTCGTCCGACAGGCCATCGCATGGGGGCTGATTGCGAATCATCAATCATAACTAGGTCGTCAACTTTCAAATTAGGGTTTGTCGTAGCCCACTTGTTTCGTTGTTGAAGAGTGTGTAGATATTCTTTCCGCCAACGATTCCAAAAATGTTGAGACATTTGTTTCAATAGTTGCCAACGCGATAAACGATTCATTGGTACATCCACAAAATCTTCTTCAAGAACAGAAACGAGAGGAGCCCCAATCAAAAAATGGGCAGGAGTTAACGGGTCCATTTCAGATGGATCGGGCGATAGCGCTCCAATGGGTCGCGAATTTAAAATTGCTTCGACGCGAGTCAGAACTGTGGTTAGTTCTTCAAAGGTGAGGATTTGATCTCCCACAACCCTTTTCAAATGGTGTTTGGTTGACTTAATTCCAGCCTCCGACAATCCGTTGAAATGAGGTGCGGAGGGAGGATTAAAGTGCCAGGTAATCGAACGAGTGACAGTTGCATCCACAAGTTTGTCGTTGTTTTCGGGTGCATTTAAGAATTTCGACAGACCAGTATGATATCTATTGGTCCCAATAAAGTTGCTGCCGCAATCGCTGTAAAGGTTCTGGCATACGCCGCGACGAGAGATAAATCTATCTAATGCTGCGACAAATGCTTCAGTAGATAGATCTGAAACTAGTTCCAGATGAACGGCTTTGGTCGATAAACAAACATAAAGACATAAATAAGCCTTATAAGTTTTGGCGCCGCGTCGTTTACTCTCGCGCACTAAAAAAGGACCTCCATAATCCGTTCCGACATTCAAAAATGGACGACCTTCTCGAAAGCGAGAAGCGGGTAAGTTACCCATCATTGGTGAACTTCCACGCGGGTTATTTTTAAAACAAACAATGCATTTGCTCAGACGATGTCGAATTACGTTACGAGCCGAAATTATCCAATATTTTGATGATATTATGGATTGCAATGCACGCGGACCTGGATGTAAGTACATACGATGGTAATGGTCTATTATTAAAGTTGTCAAATGACATTGCTTCGGTAAAATAATAGGATGTCGAGCATTTTCCGAGACCTGTGCATAACGAATACGACCACCGACTCTTAAAATTCCATTTTCATCGATAAATGGAGCGAGTTTTTGAAGTTGTGTCGAACAAACATGATGCGAATGTATATTGTCTATATCTTGTTGAAAATAAATAGTTTGAACGAGCTTAATGCAACATGCCAAAGATAAATTATTTTCTTTTAAAGAGAGTGGGGAAAATACGTTGAAAGTGCCAATTGATTTCGAACGTAATTTATTAATAAATCGACGACACCAAGATATAACACGTAATAATTTCGATAATGAAGAAAATTTCAGTAGAAACTCTTGGTCACAAGTTGACACATTCGTTACGAATGAGATCAAGTTTTTCGATTTGTATTCTGGTAGTTGTTCTGCGGGAATAGTTTGAGGTTTAACTAGTAACCATTCTTCCAAAGGTGATGATAGAAAGTTAGGTCCGTACCACCATAACGATGCGTCAGCGATTTCATTTGGAAAGACTCCTCGTGATCCCAAGTCCGCGGGATTATCTTGCGAGGAAATATGATACCAATGTTCATACGGTATATTTTCAATTATAGCTTCAACACGATTTGCTATAAAAGTTTGCAAAAGAAACGAAGGTGTCTTCAACCATGCCAATACAATGGTCGAATCCGTGAAAGCGATGATTCTTTCTATTTGAAGTCTATCTTTGTATATTTCTTTACAATAAGTCAACAAATTTGCCAATAAAACTGCTCCAAGCAACTCCAATCGTGGGATAGATGTCACTTTGATGGGTGCAACCCTTGACTTAGCCAACAAAATATGGCTCGATATTTCTTTGTTGTTAATTACAACTAAATATACAATTCCACAATATCCTCTTTCAGAGGCATCTGAAAATCCAACAAGTATACAACGACTTTGTGGACATGTTTTAACATAGCGATCAATTCTTAGATTGGCGAGGGATGGAAGTTCTGTTATGTATTCCTTCCATTTCAAATTCATTTCTGAAGGAATTTCATCATCCCAACCAATTTGAATTTTCCACAAGTTTTGCATGAAACATTTAGCAATAAAAACGACAGGATTAATAAAACCTAGTGGATCATATAAACGTGCAATTGTGGATAACATTGTGCGTTTGGTACAGTGGCCATTAACAACATTATTAATTTTATATGTAAATGTATCAAGCGAAGGGATCCATTGAATTCCTAATATATTAATATTTTTCTTATCAGCATCCAATTCAAAACTTAAGGGTACTTCCAGGTAACTGACAGGAATGTCTTTTAGTACTTCAGGACAATTACTAGACCATTTTCGTAGTTCAAAACCACCTTTTTGAAGTAATGCAATTAATTCCACTATACGATGTCGAGCGCTTTCCAAAGTTTGCGCACCACTGATAATGTCATCAACATAGGTATTGTCAATTAATGTGCTAGCAGCCTCTGGGTAATTCAATTTTTCAGCATTTGCTAGTTCATGGAGTGTACGGATAGCGAGGAACGGTGCAGATGAAGTGCCATATGTAACTGTCTGAAGTTCGAATTCCTTTAAAGGATGACTAGGCGATTCTCGCCACAAAATACGTTGGAAACGGCGAGAGTTCTTATCCATGAGTATTTGTCGATACATTTGACGTATGTCAGCGGTAAAAACGATTTTGTGTATTCGAAAATTACACATCAATTCGACGATGTCCTTTTGTAATTTGGGACCGACCAAAAGTATGTCGTTCAATGACATACCCGATGACGTTTTAGCACTTGCATCAAAAACAACCCTTAAGCGAGTGGTAGAACTCGTCTCCTTTATTATTCCATGATGAGGTATGAAGTAATTACCAACAATTGGCGATTGAGATGGTATTTCCATCATGTGTCCTAACGATAAGTATTCTCTCATGAACGAAATATATTGGGATTTGAAATCAGGATTTCGATCCAGTCTCCTTTCTAAATGCGTGAGACGTGACAATGCTGTGTCATATGATTTTCCCAATTTCTCCGGGGTTCTCTTAAATGGTAAAGATACAACGTACCTCCCATCTTTGTTACGGTAGGTATTTTCAACATATAATTGTTCACAACGAAGTTCATCAGGCGATTGAATTTTCTTCAAAAGAGGAACGTTTTCGATTTCCCAGAAACATTTAAGTTTTTCATCTATTGATTCCTCCATTGAAGTGAAAAATGAGTTAATAGAATGATTTGATGGTTTGACATTTCCCATCAAAACCCAACCTAATTTGGTTTCAATGGCAACAGGTTCATTTTGATTGCCAATTAATTTACCTGAGCACAATAGCGACGCAAAGATATCACTTCCGAATAGGATATCAATTTCTGAAGGTATGTAGAATGTAGGGTCTCCCAATTGGAGTCCTGCGATGTGTGACCACTCATGCTCGACGATACGAGATGACGGCATATTTGAACAAATGTTATTCAAAATAAGGAAATCTGTCGTAATACCAGATTCCTTCGAGGCGACGGGACGAAATTGTGTTTTTATTAATCCGTTGGAATTAATTGTAGGAATGTTGCCAATACCTAGCACTGCAAGTGACTGCTTCTTTTGACGAGGCAAACCTAAGCGTTTGACGCAATTCTCCGAAATGAAATTAGCCTGGCTGGCGCTATCGAGCAAAACTCTAGCCTTTTTGAAAATGCCATTTTTGTCCAATATTTCAACATAGGCTGTAGATAACAACACCGATGTGTTAGTTTTATTGTACACCGTTGTCAAAGCAATTGGTTCCGACGAATTTTCTTGAGGTTCTGGATTTTCCAATATTTTATTTGGAAAATGCAACAGGGTATGATGTCTTGCTTGACAATGCTTGCAAGAAAAGCGAGATTGACAATTTTTCGCATTATGTCTCCCTTGGACCAAACAATTAAGGCATAGATTATGTTCTTTTACGAATGAGTATCTATCCTTTGCAGAAAGGTTTAAAAATTTGTCACATTTATGAAGAGCATGTGGCGATTTGCAAGCAAGACACTTGATTTCAATATTCGATACAAACGAATTAACATTACTATTATTGCTCGAACGACTTTTAAAATTATAGGCCTTCGATGGAACTTTATTAACATTTTCCTTTTGTGTCATATGTTCCGGAATAATACCTGACGCCATTTCCTTAGCTAAGCATTGTCCCTCCAAAAATTGCAATAGTAGATCGAATGAAGGAATTTTTTCCGACTTATGTTGTAACTCAAAATCAATACGCAATTCTTTTGGTAATTTGCGTAGAACAATATGTAATAATATGAAACTCCATTCACGTACCGGAAAATTTAAAACTTCCAAAGCGGCAATGTTTTCTTTCAGCATTGAAATAAATTGCCTCAAATTGTCATGAGCCTTTACGGGCTGGGATGACAAAATTACCTCCACGTGTATATCAGCCATTAGGCGTACATTATCATACCTCGTCTTTAGAATATGATAAGCAATAAAGTAATTTCCTTCCGAAATCGGCAAATGTTTCACGCATATTAATGCCTCACCAGTGAGACTACTTAATAAATATTGCATTTTTTGAACGGAATTTAATGAATTATTTGAATGAATTAACGAGTCAAAAGTGTTAATAAAATTCATCCATTCTGTTGAAATTCCAGAAAAGACTATCAAATTCAACTTAGGTAACGAAACATTAGTCAAATTATAGTTCATTGTTTTATTGTCGATTGCAACTGTTGACTTTTCAGGAAACAGTTGGTTAAAATATGATTGTATTTCGTAATACATATTTTGTATCTCCGAATATTTCGATTGTAATACCGTTACATCAGCCTCATTCTTTTTTGTAGCTTCCAGAGATATATGAGCCTGAATAAAGTTTTCTCGTACAATTACGAGATCTGTGTAACGTATTTTGAAAGCATCTTTGTCAGATAAATTCATTGTTTGAATTGCTTTCAAAGCCGACGCACGAATACTCTCCATATCCAGCACTGACAATCTATATTTAATTGAATTGGATGCCATTTTTGAATATTTAAAACCAAAAATATTCAAACCAAACAAAAAAAACAATAACAAAACTGCGTAAAAAACTGTCACTCTTTACAGTTTACCTTGACAACGAAATCATAAACAAACTTCACTGCGTATCTATGGAAGCAGGGCTCTACGTTACCATCAGTTACCATTAACAGTGCTCTACGTTACCGACGATTGGTTTATTTATGGTTACCATTAACAGGGCTCTACATTACCGACGATTGGTTTATTTATGATTAACAGGGCTCTACGTTACCGACGCGACTTCAAACTGATGCCTACTTATCGAATGCTACCGGAATTGCAAACAAATCATGTCAATATGATTACCTAATTAATTATTAATCATTATGCGTAATAATGAATTATTGTTGAAATAGCTTTACGACAGGAACGGAATTGAAAGGATGCGAGTTTAAAAACACAATCATTTGAATTGAAACGATATTCAATTTGGCGATTTTTTTGCTAAAAAACAACAATATGTAATTTAGCGGGAATGTGATTTATATCCGGCTACAAGGATCAAAATGTTAAGTGTCCGATGACACCGTGTGGACTGTAAAACTAAATTATGTGGCGAAATTACGAGTGTATAAGATTGTGTTTTTAAATCGACAAGGGAGGAAGGAAACGATAGGAATGGCCCTTACCTTGATGATGAGGTGACAGCTCCCAGTTCTTCTTTATGATCACTTTCCAATGATGATGACCCGATGGTCTTCACGACAATTATAATATATTTATATTATTGTTATTTGCGAGATTTGCGAAATGCTTGTACAAGCTTGGTCGAGTTTTTCAAGATAACTGAATGTTTTTATTCAAAAAAAGGAAGTGCAAAAGTGTTCTTTTTTCAAGTGTTTTAAATCATCTTCTTTGCTTCTTGGGTAAGGGCCTTATTGTGAAAGGAAGGGAATCAGAAGGAAGGAATATTAGGTAAGGAACATGGGTATAATGGATTAATGTCCTAAAGTTATTTCAACACTTATTCATTTGACAATACCAGGAAACTGGTCGAACCAAAATAAATGTTTTAAAACATTTTATTTAATTACAGGCTTCCATTGCTGCTGATGACCATCGCCTACTGCCAGATAGTTCGAGTTCTGTGGAAGTCCAATAACATCCCAGGACACTGCGAATCTCAGAAGTACACAACTACCAGCCCCAATTGTAAATGTAAGTCTTCCCAAAATATATTAAGTACTTTTTTATGGATCCATGACAGAACAGAACAGTGACAAAAGAACAAATAAAAGAGGAGATCACAGACATAATAAACCCATTTTTTATAAGAAAAACTATCTTCGTAACTTTTGAAGGTTATTTCCATCAATGTAATATATCATTGAAGAAACAGACAACAATAATAATCTAAATTAAAATATGAAAATGAACAAGGCACAGAAAAATAATAAAACATAATGGTCGCAAATGGGACTCGAACCCAGATCTCACGTCTTACCGAGACGGGCGCTCTAACCAATTCAGCCATTGCGATCTATTACGAGATTTCCGTATTTGTCAACTTCATATTTCAGAATTAACAATATTATCTTCGACTAATGTTTTTTTTCATATTATTGGCAGCTACCTTTATTCGGTAAGATGTAAGATCTGGGTTCGAGTCCCAGTTGCGACCATAATGTCTTATTATTTTTCTGTTTCTTGTTCATTTTCATATTTTAATTTAGATTATTATTGTTGTCTTCTTCTTCAACAATAAACCTCTTTTTGTAACTGTCCACATAGAAGATACCAGTAATTAGAGAGATATTTTGGTAGACGGATATGAGTACTGCCGCCCTAGAAACCATGTATTGCCAATTATCACTCTCTTGCCATAGGTCACTGCAAGTGGTTCGCTTCGTAAGGTAACTTTGCGAAGGTGTCCGGGTTCATAGGGAGAGATTTGTCTAGGTCTTGATGGTGAATGCGTTTGTCCACATCCTGCGTGGCGGGCCGGATCGGGAGAGAATGGTTGAGGAAGATTTACAGAATCCTACCCATATTTTTCCTTCCAAGAATAATGTATTCATCCTTTCCCTAAAAAGACCCTCCACACATCATCCCTAAAGATGACATAGGCCCTGAGAATTTTTTTTTCCTCAGTTCCTCTTGTATAGAAAACTATGAGAAAAGTATAGAATGAATGGCATTGGTGGGGAATATTTTGTTCTGGATTTGAAAATTAAATCTTTGGTCTGTCAGTGGCCGAGTCAGCAACGCGCCTGGCTCCCACCCAGGCTTCTTGAGTTCAGTTTTAGGCTGGCTAAGTCCTCAATAACGACACAAGCAAAATTTCCGCTTAGTGTGATGGTAGTGAGAGATTTTTCAGAAACTGAAAGTTAACAGGTCAAAATTCACAATTTCTATTTCTCGCTTATCGTCTATCGAGTGCTTAATTGTCGAAACGACCAGTCAATTTGGGAGGCGGCAATGGGTACCGCCGCCCCGGGAACAAACCAACACCTCTGCCATAGGTCACCCCAAGTGTACGTTTGGTGACTTAGCAGGGGTGCCCGGGTTCATGGGGTTCATTGTCTAGGTCTTGGCGGCGGATGATCTAGACACACTGAACCCCAGATTCCTACCCAACCCTAATACTTTTTTTCCTTCCCAGAACTTCCACTCCTTGCTTTCCTTAAAAATACCATCCACGCCGCATCCCCAAAGGTGACATAGGCCCTGAAGGAAATTATTTTCCTCAGGGCCTCCTGTGTTGACCTAATGAAAAAAAAAAAATAATAATAAAAATAAAAAAAATAAAAATTACAGGAAGAGAACTTTTCTTCCATTATTTCTATGAAACAGTATGATATATGTTTAAGATGAAGCTATTTCCGTAATGGTAGATGTCTAATTATTTTAAAAAATTCTTAGTAAAGTGAAATTGTAGTTTTTGATAGTTTATTTTTAATTTTAAAATGGAGATTGAAGAAAAAATAAAATGATCGTTTGGACAATAGAGCACTCGGGCGAAGTTATGTTAATATATTTCTTTATACATAGATCTTTTTACATAGCATTGTAGCACACATAGAGTATTGTTATTGAATGTTCAGAGCATTATCCAGAACCGAATAAATAACTCAGTGAGGAGATAATGTTTTTTTTTTTAGAATGGTAAAATCGAACTCGCCAACAACGCATAACTCGGCCCTGAGCCATATATCTTACAACAGAGAGTTTATCTTTAAAAATGTTTGATTTTCATTATCTCCGCTATGTTTATTTATGTTAACTAATTGATGGAAATAGTAAATCTCGCAGAAAGCTAAAGATTGAAGGTGAAGATTGCAGGTGTTACGTTAATAAATTCCTGAAAATTTAAATAAATCTCAGTGATAGGCTAGTTTCTGAAAAACTAAAAATATCGAGATGATCATTTTATTATAAAATTATCTTTGAATTCCTTGAATGTATTATGAGTTAAGAGGAATGGCTGCGCGGCCGGTTTCATACAAAACGTGGTTTTGGATGTGAGGCCAAAATACCCAACCGAACTAAAAAAATATTTTTGTAATAAAAAGGTATGTCAAATGTTTAGATTTTTAGATTTCCTTGTAATAATAATATTAATTGTGTTTGTTAGTTGATATAAATTAAATCAAATGACTTGCAGTAAAAAAATGCCTCTCGCCTTTCTTTTTCTAAAACGGGGAACCGGGCTATACTAAGTGTCAATATGTTATAAGGCGTTAAAAAGTGCATTGACATGAATTGTGAAAAAAATCTCAGTAATCGTTTTTATGGAGTGTTTAATTAAAAAGGACCCAAACAATCTTAACAGTGGGTTTGTCCCCAGTGGAAGACAATAGTTCACTTGTTTTTTTCAGAGCCAGCACCCCGTCCGATATGCAGCCGAGACCGTCTCACAAAACCAATTTACCTCCGGTACGGTTGGTGAGGGTTTAATTATTTGTTTACTCCGCGCTCAGCCGACTGTGTTAAATTAATTTAATTAAATGAAGTGGTGCGGAACAAATAGAGGTGGAAACAATGTTAATTCGATGTAAACGTTCCAGGAGAATATCAGGGGTGCTTGCACCTGTAAGGAATATCCTAAACAATAGATCTGATCTTTGGGAAGATTCGACGACGATAGAACAGAACGAAAAAATATAACAGTGATAAAACAGGACAGAGACAAAACAGAACATTGATAAAACAAAACATTGACTAAAGAGTACATTAACAAAACAATGCAGTGACAGAGACAAAACCGTACATTGATAAAACGGAAGCATGACAAACAGAACAGTGATAAAACGGAACAGTGACAAAACAGATCATTGATAAAACGGAACAGAGACAAAACAACACACACATAACACGTGATAACACATAACACTGACGAAACAGAACATTTACAAAATAGAAATTGATAAAACAGTAAACTGATTAAACGAAACAGAGACAAACCATAACAATGACAAAACTGAACATTGGTAAAACAGAGGATGTGACAAAAAAGAACATTGATAAAACAGAACAGTGATAAAACAGTAAATTGATTAAATGAACATAGACAAAACTTAACATTGACAAAACTAAACATTTGTAAAACGGAACAGTAACAAAACAGAACAATGATAAAACAGAACAGTGATAACACATAACATTGACGAAACAGAACATTTACAATAGAACATTGGTTAAACGGAAAAGTAATAAAACAGTCCATTGATAAAACAAAACAATTAAAAAACGGAACGGTTACTAAACGGCACAGTTATAAAACAAAGAGTGTTATATGAATATTAGTATATTCATATAAAATAACTGATAAAATAGAACATTACAAAACAGAACAGTGGAAAATAGATTAATAAGTGATAATTATATTTATTTATTATTATTTTTTATAAGAGAATGTGCCCTTACTGGGGTACCCTGTTCTAAGGTCACATTATACGTTGTTACGTGATTAAATTTAAGTAAATACAAAAGTTTAAACAATACGAGAAAAATTATAAAACAATACCTAGAAGAAAATATAACTGTACAGTTATCCTGTTTTTTTAATGTGTAAATAAGTACTTTTGTATATAATTGTTTAGTGACATTAAATTCAGTATCGCCCTTGAGAAAGACAGAAGTCATTAGCCATATATGGAGACCAGATCTGAATAGTCGAATGCTTCCCAAATTTCCTCTTCCACATTTCCCTCCCCTCTCCGCTCTATTCCACTTCATAACATACAACAATTGGGTATGTCATAGTCCACTGGCAAAGGGCTGTTAAAATTTTATTAATTAATAAAAATAATAATATTTTCGTGACGGGTGTCAACCCTGTCAGGTAAAAGGGGTGGGTACACTTTAAGACAGGAGTCGTGGACGTCCGAGGAAGACAAACGATCAAATTAACCAGATTCCGGATTCTGGCCGTGTTGACAAGCGATAAGAAGGAAAAATATTACCTCCGCTTGTCGAGTTTTGCAGGAGCTTGTCGAGTTGCTGGAAGGTACGAAGAGGGTTAAAGAGGAAAGCTAATACATTTTATTTTATTATGGTAAGGAAGGCCTGCGGAATTTATTAGGATCAAATTTATTTGTAGAAAATAAAAGGGTATTTCTTTTTAATGATAAATAAATTTGTTTTGTGAGAGACGCTGTCGACATTCAAACGTTTCTTTCGGAGACTTTTATTTTTAAATTGTAGTTTACAGGTTCAGGTGTGAGGTTTGTCTTGGTTTTGGCGGTGAACGCATATGCACTTATGTTGCGTGGCGAGCCGAATCGGGAGAGATTGGCTGAGGGACACCTAACCTTGACCTATCTAACCGGATTCTCTCGACCCATCGCATTGCATCACAGTTTAAGGGATGAATTCTTATGTCCGTCATTTCTGGACACAATGGCCTAGATACCTACCCACTTTACATACATTATTCCTACCCAGAACCTACGGATATGAGACATGGACTTAAAAAGTAAATACCACGAACAGGTTAGCAATAATGCTCAAAGTCTCATGGACCGACATGACCACTGACCACCAACACAGACATTTTCAGGCGGGCTAGAGCAGATAGAGAATTGCTCACACTAGTTAAAGTCAGGAAATTTTCATATCTGCACGGAGAAAAATTATATTCTTTATTATTTACATGTTCCCGCCAATAAACATTGAAACCCTGTTAATTTGTTCGTAAGAACTTCAGTCCCGTTTTAACCATTTTACG
The DNA here is from genome assembly GCA_951813805.1 of Limnephilus auricula. Taxonomy (NCBI): domain Eukaryota; kingdom Metazoa; phylum Arthropoda; class Insecta; order Trichoptera; family Limnephilidae; genus Limnephilus; species Limnephilus auricula. The sequence goes on from OX638412.1 coordinate 9,416,585, forward strand.
AATAAAACGATCGTATTTTAGAATAACATTTTTCTCCGTGTGGGTCACAACTTCGTAGGGAAAAGTATCACTTGCTCCAATTAATATTAAAAGGCAAGATAGAGGGTCGCCGAGGGCCTGGTAGAAGACAAATGTCTTGGCTGCGAAATTTAAGAGAGTGGATCAGTATTAGAAGTGTGGATGAGCTATTCCGGGCAGCGCAAAATAGAGATATATTCACCTGAGTGATTGCCAATGTCGGGGGGACCTGATAGGGCACACGAAGAAGAAGAAGAGGGGAATTCTGCTTGGAAATAACGTTAAAAAATACTAGAAATCTTCACTAAGTTAAGACTAACTAACATATTTATGGACTTACTAAGTCGATTAAACAATTTTTTTACTTCTTTTTTTTTATAAGAGAATTTTGAAGGTTATTCCCATCAATGTAATAAAATTATATAACTAAATAAAATCTAGTTAAAAAAAAAAAGTAATCATAGCCAGGACTTAAAAACGAGGGAAATGAAGATATTTTTTTATTTTTTATTTTAACAACCATTAAAATCTAGACAGGACGTGTGGATGTTAAAAATGAGACCGAATCCATAATTATTGGTTCCTAAAATTGGGTTACGAAATCACTTGTCATAATTGTCAGATGGTCGTGAGAAGCAATTCCTTTATTTTTGGTTGGTCTGCAAGGACCAAATTTATCTCCCAAAATGTTATGCTTCCGAAGTGAGGCTATGAAATAAGTTGAAGTGTTTGGTTATAAAATTACTCATAGGTGGGAGGAATTTGTCCGCCGAATTTGTGAGAAACGCCATATCTAGGGTTGATATATCGTTGATTTTAGTACCTTCGCAAGAGTCCGATCAACCAATTTCACAAGAATTTAGGAAAAATTGACCTCACTTTGGACCCACGGGCCCGCCCAAAACGCTTGACCTATTTAGTGCTTTGAGTCACAAGTTAAAAAATATTGAAATTATGATGTCTTTTAACTTTTAACATCCATTTTTGGTGTCTAATAAAATTCTGAATGTCTTTTTGATAATTTATAATGCCCATATCCAGGCTGCGGCTCCTATCAATATAATTTAATGTTAAATCAATATCCCCAAGCGATTTGCCAGGAGGTTTATGGGGAAGCAAGAATAAGGCTTTTATTTATCGGTGGGAGTAAACAGTCTATAAAAACTTCCATAACTCTGGTATTTAAAGATTTATACTGGGTGTGGAGTGTGATACATTATATTTAAACCCACTTGGAATTTTATTATATTTTTCCACCCACAAATGTCTTATTTTGGGTTCCATGATAGTTGATACCCGGACAGTTGCCCCTCCGGCATGCTTACATATAAAGAGAGTCAATTTTTATAAATGCTGTATACCTACATAACCAAAATATGGTTCCATAACAATTGATATGACGGCAATTGGCCCGCCGACAGTTGGACCGCTGACAGTTGGCCCGCCGACAGTTGGCCCGCTGACTGTTGGCCCGCTGATAGTTGGCCCGTTAACCGTTGGCCCGCCGACAGTTGGCCCGCTGACAGTTGGCCCGCCGACAGTTGGCCCGCCTACAGTTGGCCCGCCGACAGTTGGCCCGCCGGCAATTAGTCCCCAAAAAGATTTTTTCTTCAAGTAAGTATGCAAAGAAGATATACGACTGTACAAACACAGTAGATGTAATTATATATGCAGGCGTATGGAGTGGAAATCCGCTATAAAAATATGTTCACTAACAATAGTTCCGATTCCCCGACGGAGCATGCGGTGAGGCTCTACGGCCAAATAACAAATTGTCTCTGAAGGGGTGCGCAGAGAGTATGTACCGCCGAATATTAAAAGTATAAAACATATTTTCATTCAAATCCATCAGGAAAAAAAAACACTTGTCTATATGTATACTGTGTATACCAGCGTAAAAGCACAAAAAATCAATACAAATAAAAAAATCAATCAAAAAATTAATACCAACGTATTATTAAAGGTGTTTTTAAGAGTGATTGACCAGCGGCTGAGAACAAAAGTTTAAAAATGCTTGCAACTATACAGGGAGGTTCCAATGAGAAAGATCGATTATTATCGGGGGGGGTGTGATTGGGAATAGAAAGGCGGGGAACTACCTGGCTATTCAGGTCTCGCCATCAAACACAGCTAAAGCCATTTAAAGCGACGAGTGAATCATTAAATTGACAATACTTAGTGAATTTTAGAGTGGGAAGGCTATAAAAATGTATCTCCTCTTTGTTAGGAATCGCTTGCCTTTTAGAATTTAACTAGCGATAAAGTTAGAAGATTTATTTTATTTCTTATAAAACTCTTTTTATTTGTTAACCTCTCTGCTGAAGCACTTTTGTTTGACATTTAATAGCAAATAAATAGAATTATTACATATACAGGATGTTTACGGGACGCACTTGACTTACTTTAACAAGTGATTCCTGTCATTATTTGGAGTAAAAAATGTAAGCGAAATTTTGGTCTCTGGTGATAAATATTTTTGATTTTTTTTATTTTTCAATTTTAATCTTATAAACATTATGTGCTGGATTGGAGTAACCAGTGTTGACCTTTGGAAGAAACTTTTATTTTGATTGGTTTTGTGAAAAAAAAAAATAGAAAGAAATAAAACAAAAACGTCACCGCAGACCAAAATTTCATTTACATTTTTTACTCCAAATAATGTCAGGAATCAATGGTATAAAGCAAGTCAAGTACGTCCTGTAACACCCTGTATAAACTACCTGCTTACTAAACTATTGAGGACGGTATCGTCCTGATAATATTATCATAATACTAACGCAAATTCGTAAAAAATCACGGGATAATTTAAGTCCGATTTTGAAAAGTCAGTAAGTATAAATAATTTTCTGTTATGTACCTATATATTAAAGGTATGTACCTACTTTATCGCTTCTATGAATTATTATTTACACAATCAGTTCCAATTATGAAAGTGACTCCCAAATTCACAGCAAATTTCAGTTCTTTGAACGTAAATAATGTCACGCAGGAATAACGCACATAACAAACAATCGAAATAAGAATATTTGATTGCATGATTTTATGATAACAAACCCGGAGCATATGACTACCACAACACGGGCATTAGCTTAGTTGTGGTAGTAAAAAAAAAGTAAAAAAACCTTGACATTTAAAATTTATGACAGAAAAAAAAAATAATAAAAATCGTCTATCGAAATACCGGTATTTAAAATGCTTGCAACTGTACAGGGAGGTTCCAATGAGAAAGATCGATTATTCCCCTATCAAAAATTTTAAATTAAAAATTTAATATCGATTTATTTCATTCAAAACTTGCTTTAATATATACCTACATTCAAGTCAGCAATAAAAATGCTCAAAACGCACGATAATAAATTATTAAATATCGTAAGTATCTTTTGATCATAAGTACCTATTTACTATTTTTCAATAATGTCTAAACAAAATAAGTGTATAAAATAAATTTGAAATATTTCAGTTTGTACGACCTTAAATAAATTAAAAAACTGAGGTATTTTTGTCACAAATTGCGTTCTCGGATTTATTTTTTAATGATTTTAATTAAACTAAAATTAAAAAATTTTAAAACTGTGTTGACTAGATTATGTATTAAATTATTTTGTTGTATGATTATATGATTTGAAAATAGAAGCTATCGTTTGAAAATTGAACAAATCTGCCAACGACGGTATTATAACCTTATAATATTAAAAATACACTTAGTTTTTCAAATTTTTTTTAACTGCGGGTACCAGATAAAATAACAATCTTTCAAAATCAATATGTTTTTTTGTAAAAAAGAGTCAATACGTCTAGAATTTGATTTAAAAATGACTAATTTCCGGTATTACCTTCTAGTACCTATTATCGAAAGATTGCAATCAGATAGGAGAATCTAACATTAGCACAATAGTCAGTAATGACCAGATCTGAAAAGCCAGGTTGGTATATCCCAACCATCCTCTTCCCCATCTCCTTACTCTCCCCGCTACCGACAGCCTCACAGCATGCTTAAATTCGGGGGTGTTATAGTCATATTGGCTCTGACCTTGGAATTCTTAGGAAATTATTAAAAAGCAAAATAATAACGTTACAACAAAAATGAGACTTACCTACCGTTAAAAGTTTTAAATTTTATCGCCTAATAACGCCGGGTATGTAGGAACGCAAATAAACAGAAAAAGAAAATTTTAATTCCTAGCCACGCCCCCACCCCTACCACAACATCTAGTGATAAATTGTACCCTCCCACTATTTTATAATTGTCATCATTATATGTTTGCCCTGAGGAAGGAACGGTTGTTCCGAAACCGGTCGGCGTTTAACTAAATAAATCAGTGGTTTTAACTAAGTTATATTGTTTTATTTAATCAGAAAAAGAAAATGCGGTTATTAAAGCCAGTAGTGAAATACGACATAACATTTTTATGATAAGATCGTTTGGTTTTTCATGCCTGTAATTTTTTATACTGCGTTTATTTTTATTATTATACAGTTGAATATTTAGTATTAGAATTATTAGCGCTTTCCACACGACTATGCGTGACGGATTTATTATATTACCAATCAGAAAAAATGTGAATAACGTTATTATAAACTAAAGTTTTACCCTTTGTTTTCTTTTAAGGCTTTCACCTGTTGGCCTTAATATAGGTTAAAGACCTTTTAAAATTTTGCCATGAAATTTTTTTGGGCATTAAATTGTGCTGTGCATCATTCTCCTTTAGACAGCTTTTCAGACTACCTTTCGGTGACCATTATCGAAACAGATGTGTAGGTGATTGTGTTGACAACTGTTAGGCGATATTGTGAGGTTAAAGATAGGAAGAAAGGCATGGAGATAGGGAGGAGTAAGGTTTAAAAGTACTTGAATATTCAGATCTGGTCACTAAACACGGCTAAAGTCAATTATTGCACCGTTCATTTCGGAATGGTCATCTATCACCATGGCGAAACTGATTTTATTTTTTTATATTTTTTATAGTGAATACCTTACAAGAGTCCCAACTGTTCCCGTCTGGAGCCAGTGAGACTATGGCATTCCCAATTGGGGTATGTTGTGTGGCTGAAGGTAAGTTGGGAAGGGAAGAAAAAGGTGGGGAAGTAACCGGCCATTCAGATCTAGTCTAGTAACAAATTTAACGTATGAAGATGGTTTTGATAAGGCAGGGCGTCGGAGTTCTACACTAAGTGGGGTTCTTAAATTTCAACCATACAGGCGCTAGCGTAATAATAAGATAGATTCCGATTAGTACCTACACAAGTTACAAAGTTACATTTAATAAAAAGAAGAAGAAGTAGAGATATGACACTACGAATGTAAGAGGGAGCACGCTAATATTAAAAACGATAATATTTAAGCGAAAATTGTGAAAATGTTTAATAAAACACGACTTTTTAAAAAATAGGGCAAAAATCACAAGAGGGTTGTGTTAAGTAGCACTTAAAGAATTATTGTAAATTTCTTCATGCATATAACTTGTAAAATAAGAGAAACAAATTTGTAAATAATATTTTCGTTGTTTGTTTTTAGGGTGTTATGCCGTGTTGCGCTTCCCCTTCTTTAGCCGACGTTTCGGAGAGCGTTGCAGTGTCCATCATCAGGGCAGATCCGTATCCACATCGTCGGATGTGGATACGGATACCTCCTTCTCTAGCCGACATTTGGGACAGCGTTGCAGGGTCCATCATCAGGGCAGATCCGGCAGATCCGTATCCACATCGTCGGATCTGCCAGATCTGCCCTGATGATGGAGGAGAAAGCTAAAGAAGGAGGTAGCGCAACACGGCATAACACCCCAAAAACAAACAACGAAAATGCTTTTGGCCGTGAAAATCTATAAACGTATAGCATACTTTACGATTTATTTCTATCGAGAGAATTTCAAATACTTACCGTTTTGGCGTGGGGAATGTACAGATACTATCTTAAAGAGTAACATATATATTTTTTTTAAGAGTTTAAAAAGTTAAAATGTTTAAGGAAAATATGTAAGAAATCGGTAGAATTTCGGGAAGCGGCGGCTTAAAGTAAGATTTTATCTGACAAAAATCCGTTTACACAATGTTACTGAATATTTGATAAGCATTAAAGTATGAACGAAGTTTTGCCATTGGTAGTTTGAAATAGGATTTTTTGTTACCTAAATTATGAGAAGTTGAAGTATTTCACAAATTCCTTAACTTTCAAAAAATTCACAAAAAGATGTTTAAATTATTATACTGCTTTGTTACGACCATAAAGTTCTTTATATTCCATTAATTTCTCAGTAGCCTCGTAGCTTAAAAAAAAGTTATATTAAGTATTCACTTTTTCGCAAAAGCCAAACTTAACACATAGTAAATACAATCCGTAATATAAAATACCTCTGAAGAGATAAACCAATTGAAAGGTATTGTGTTTTCCCGGCGTTAGCTCAATTTTACCTTACTTCTGAATTGAAATTTATTAAACACTTCCAAATAACGTATTTTTTTCTTGAATAGACAACATGTTTATTGGACTATCTGGGGTCAAGCATTAAGGGTAACAATTATTATAAGCTATAATTATTAGCCTGAAACTCTCATCAATATTGAATAACTCTGCCGAGAAAAGATACATGCACCGACGGGACTCGAACCCGCACCCCTCTGTTTGCCGGACAGGAGTTCTACCATTAAGCTACGGCGGGTTACCTCCTACCCGTCAAATGATTCAATATATACTTTGTGTTTCATTCAACAATTATCGCTTATTATATTTTTTCACCTGCAAACAACCAACTTTATTTTTAATTAAATTTTTTTTTAATTTCATTTCAAAATGACGCCACAAAGTGATTTTGCGAAGTTTGAAGAAAAAACTTTATTTTTATATGAGAAAGGCATGTCAGTGCTAACTCTCTCACTAGGTGGCGTCGAGACATATTATATCTACATTTTTTGGTAAAAATACTTTAACTTGTCAAATATTGATTATTTTTTTTAATTGATAAACTAATAATAAAGACAAGATTTTTTATGCATAGTACAAAGGGTAACAATTATTAAAAGCAATAATTATTAGCCTGAAACACTCATCAATATTGAAAAACTCTCCCGAGAAAAGATACATGCGCCGACGGGACTCGAACCCGCACCCCTCTGTTTGCCGGACAGGAGCTCTACCATTAAGCTACGACGGGTTACCTCCTACCCGCCAACTGATTCGATAGGTGCGGGTCATATTCGTTTCTCAAAGATCGAGCGGAATAAATTGATCGTGTCTATGCATTACTTAAGTCCATGGATCGAGTATACGTCTTATTTCAATTAAAAGAACTTCATTAATTCAATCCGTTCATTAAATGAGACAATAATTTTGAATAAATAACGGCATTATCAAAGAAATATGTAAATATTGATGGTCCGAAACATATCTGATCGTACAATTAATAATAACGCATATATTAATAACTGACGGGTTTTTGTCAATATCGTATTGACATAGGGGATTTATCGAAGGTCTATCTTAGATAAATTTTAATTTAAATCGCCAATATAAATAAAGCCTTTAGAAATCTAAAGATCTTTTTTAAATTGGCCATAACCGTTTATAATAAAATATTAAATGAATTATGACCATAACCATAATTAAATGAATTAACAACGGTTATGTTAATAATTAAATGAATTTATTAAAATAATTTTTAATTAATTTAATTAAAAATGACGCGACTAAGTGATTTTGCGAAGATTGAAGAAATAACCCTTTTTATTTCAAATTGCCGCGTAGAGATCACACCTCTAGGGATTATTTGTTCAGTGTCAGAGAGTCATTTTCTAGTTATTGAAATATCAATGTTTGCTTTACATAATACAAGCGTATTTCCATTTGAAGAAGAATTTCACATAAAATAACATGTATTTTCTGAGAATTTAGAATCTTGCAGAAAATGAAAAATGTGACATCTTGGGAATATACGTGGGAGATTTACATTATTACTTTTTATTCCTTTTTTTAATATTATGACTACCGAATACCTAAGTGATTTTCTGTGACTCTTTCTCTAACAATAACTTTGATCACTGAATACTTATCCAATAAAAGTGTTTTGTTGGCATGTCCAAAGTAAGCTAAATTTTCACTTAATTCTTTCATTAGCAGATGATAATTAATTTAATTATCCTGTCTGGGGCCTAAGAGTCGAGAGTTCTTACTAAGATTAGCATCAACAGTCAATTTTCAATCAAATCGGTACATATCAATTTTCTGATTTTTCTGATTCAATTTTTGGATTTGAGAGTCGTTAATATTGTCTTCAATGATTAAATATTACAATTTGAGGTTTTACTTGGTAACTTAAAATAAAAATATATGTTTTTTATTGTTATCGCCTATATTCGTAGCGATATAAGGCACAATCGTCCTAAGCGTCCTAACCTTCTTTTCCTCTCTGAAACACAGATAGCTGAGCCTCCAGATGCCTCCTATCTGGACTGCCCGGGCTACGCCCTCGTTGGCAAGTTCAGACCCAAAGGAGGTGTCTGTCTCTATAGCCGATCTGACGTCAACTGTGTGCGTCTGTTGAATCTGGAAAAACCCAGATTCGACGTAATGTGGGTGCGCGTCAATCTTGCCAGTACGGCAAGATTCTACGCGTGTTTATACCGCTCACCGAACCTTAGCGAATCAGACACATCCGAGCTATTCAAACATTTGAGCGAGACTATTGATGACCTCTTGCCCCGCTACCCTTCGGCTGAGTTTGTGGTTCTGGGGGACTTCAACGTTCATAACGAACCATGGTTGAAGTTCTCAGGACCAACAGACTCAGCTGGCCGACAGGCGGAATCCTTTGCCCTTTGCCACGGATTGGAGCAGATGGTTCAGGAGCCTACAAGGGTTCCTGATGTCCAGACTCACCGCTCCAATCTGTTAGACCTATTTTTAACCACTGTGCCACACGGTTACAAGATTGAGGTCACAGCGCCTTTAGGATCGTCCGACCACTGCCTGGTGACGACCTCAATCCCTGTCAACTTCAGACCGCCAAAAGAAAGGCTGAAGAGAAAAGTGTGGCACTATAGGTCAGCAGACTGGTTCGGTCTGCGGGCTCATTTCAATGCTTTCCCGTGGTCAGCTGTCTGTTTTCGGACTTCGGATCCCTCAAGATGTGCCCAGGAAATTGGTGAAGTCATTACATCCGCGATGGATGGCTTCATTCAATCCACTGTTAAAGAAACTGGTGTGGGCTCAAAGCCGTGGTTCAGTCGACAATGCTCCGAAGCAGTTCGGCGAAAAAACGCGGCTTACCGAGCCTACAACACATCTAGAACCTCCGAAAACAGAGCAGCATATAACAAATTGGCAAAGGAAAGCAAGAAGATCATAAATAGGTCAAAGTTCGAGCACGACCTGCAGATCAGCAAAAAGCTGGCTGCATGCCCGCATGGCAGCAGAGCCTTCTGGTCGCTTGCGGGCTCAATAGGTCGCAATTTCTGCAAATCCAGTCTGCCACCTCTTACCAGACCTGATGGCTCACTAGCAAATACCGCCACCGAAAAGGCTAACCTATTAGGAAAAATGTTTGCGGATAACTCAACCCTCGATGATCGGGGTGCAGTCCCGACGTCGGTCCCTCACTGCGGTTTCTATATGAAAAAGCTGAGGATCCGGCATCGGGATGTGCTCCAGGTTTTACGAGGGCTTGATGTTAATAAAGCTAGTGGGCCTGACGGAATCCCCGCCCTGGTATTGCGGAGGTGCGCTGCAGAAATAGCTCCGATTTTGACAAAGCTTTTCAAAATGTCCCTGAATTCTGGCTCTGTACCCTCTGGTTGGAAAAAAGCGGTCATCCATCCTATTCCAAAGAAGGGTGACCGCTCCAACCCGGCCAACTACCGTCCCATAGCGATCACATCAGTTCTATCCAAGGTGATGGAACGTGTGATCAACGACAAACTGCTCACATACCTCGAGAAGAACAAAATTATTAACGACCGTCAATACGGATTCCGGCGGAACCGCTCGTGCGGTGATCTTCTCGCGTATGTGACGCATGTTTGGGGGCGGTGCCTGGAACGTTTCGGTGAGACCCAAACGGTTGCGCTGGACATTTCCAAGGCCTTTGACCGGGTTTGGCACCGAGGACTTGTCAACAAACTGCCTTCTTACGGACTTCCCGCATCCTTGTGCAGGTGGATTGCCGACTTTTTGAGGGAGAGGTCGATTCAGACGGTTGCTGACGGTTTCACCTCTTCCTCGCATTCGATAAACGCTGGCGTCCCACAGGGATCGGTTCTGTCTCCGACTTTGTTTCTGTTGCACATCAATGACCTTTTGACATGTGCACCAATTCATTGTTACGCGGATGACAGTACAGTCCATGATAGCTTTTTGTTTGACAAGCCCCCAAAGGGTGCACAAATTCCAATGGCTCGGAGGGCTTTGAAGCAAAGAATGGACGCTTACCTCGAGAGTGTTTTCTCTTGGGGTAAGAATAATCTCGTCGAATTCAATGTATCAAAGACCCAATCATGTCTGATTACGTCTAAAAGGGATCGAAATAACTATCTAGTCTCCTTCAACGGTAGCATTCTTCCGAACAGGTCTTCCATTGATATGCTCGGTGTAACTCTAAGTGACCAGCTCAGATATGGGGGCTCCATCGAGGCCAGAGTTAAGTTAGCCTCTCAGAAACTGGGCGTACTGTACAGGGCCCGCAGATACTTTAATAGTACACAACTGCTAACCCTGTACAAATCGCAAGTGCGCCCCACGGTTGAATTTGGCAGCCACCTCTGGTCTGGAGCCCCAAAGTACCTGAAAAACACCCTCGACTCTGTGCAGAAACGGGCGGTCCGTTTGATAGATTCTCCCGTCTTAACAAACGGATTGCAATCTTTAGAGCACAGGCGTCGGGTAGGAATGCTTTCCTTGTTCTACCGGTATTTCAATGGAAGATGCTCCGAGGAACTAGCCTCATTGATCCCCTCGGCACCGGTGCATAGTCGGGAAACACGCCAAACGCTCGCCCAACATATGTACACGGTTGACATTTGTCACATGAGAACGGGACGCTTCTACGACTCGTTCTTGTGTTCAACAGCTCGGCTGTGGAACGATTTGCCGGCCTCTGTGTTTCCTCCTTCCTATAACATGGGTCTCTTCAAGACCCACGTTCACTCCTTCCTCTCCTCAAAAAGACCCTCCTCACAGCATCTTCAAAGATGACATAGGCCCTGAGGGAAATTATTTTCCTCAGGGCCTCCTGTGTGGAGTTAATGTAAAAAAAAAAAAAAAAAAAAAAAATCTGGGGGTGTAATTTCGTGTAAAATCGAAGGACTATTGAATGATGTGTGTCTGATGAAACCACTGCACATGAAAGGCAAAATAAATGAAAAAAATGACTTCTTGTGGAATTTGTGGCACTTTCTTCTGTCGAGCTGGTTAACATATATCACACTGCATTTATAGCGGAATATTTGTATAGTTTAGTAGCGATATTTTCTTTAGCAGCGGCAGATTTATGCCGGCAGAGAGCGAAAGAGCGGAATATCGAAGCGGAGATATTTACGCGGTGGGGATCGATTTATGATTGATAATGTGGGTAATGAAAAATTACAGGTCTGCATAGGTAGATAGGAAGGAGTGAAGAAAATATGTAACATTACTAACTACCAATTACAGCGGTTTGTGATATAAGATAAAGGCCCAACCACTGTGTGTATTATTACACTTTATATATTTAGCTTTTGGCTTCCACTTAATCTAATACCCGTAAGGGATAATACTCCCAAAATCCCAAAAATTCATACTTATTGTTGTAAGAAAACTGATGTCGCCAATTTGTTCAACATCTTTTGACTCCTAAGCTACGGACAGATCAATATAATATAGATATTATTTTTATTTTCGAGACATAATTCCTTAATTTTTAAAATGTTTGTTCAGACACGTCCACAATACACTTTTAATACATAGTTATCTGTAGCGGATGGAAATTATAGACATTTTGATATTCCTAGTATTACATCTGCACCTACGAAAGATCCTGTGCTGATAACAGAACACCTAAGAAAAATAAAAGTATAACAAAGTAGTTAAGATCATTTGGTTGGGTCATTTGTTCCACAGAATGAGGTTCAGTTATTACAGTGTCCGGGGTCTTTAATGGCATTTTTACCGTAGTTTTCTTTCATAAAGTACCTACTGGAAAACTATCCTGGTAGAAATGGTCGGTGAATTATCCTATAAGAACCTGGAATGTGTTACGATAACGGAAATCTGAAGTTCATGCTGTATATTTATTTATATATTATACGCCTTTACGGACTTTTACTTATATTAGATACAAAAAAAATCATCACTATTCTTCGCTTATTCTATTAATGAAATAAATTTAGAACGAGTAACGGATATGCGAGATCTTGACGTGATAATGGATGAGAAACTAGATTTCACGATCCAACAAATGTAAATAAGGGTATGAAAATGTTAGGATTTATATTAGGAACAGTTAAAAACTTTGAATCTTTACGAATCATCAAATTGTTGTATATATCCCTTGTTAGAAACATAATCGAACACAACTCCATAGTATGGTCGCCTTTCTATAAAATCCATATTCATAATGTTGAAAGAATTCAAAGAAAATTTCTACGATTTGTAAATTTTAAACTTAACATCGTCATTAATGAATATATTTTTTAAATATTCCAACTTTAGAAAACAGACAGGAGATTTTAAAATGTTGTTGGGTTATTCGTACCCCGGGAATGTTTGTCTTTCTTTAAAAAAAACTCTAAATTCGATTGCTGTGACATCCTGCATTAAATAAATCTACATGTACCTACACGAACTACTAGACAAACATTAACATTTTAAATACACATCTCATTCCAACAATAGTTTGCATTCCCCAATACAACGATTACATAGTCTTGGTATACTTGGTCAACAGCTATAAGTATACATTATAACTCGATAGATAATTTTAACAATTCTGAAAAAATTAAAATTATTTCACAAAAACTGATTGATAAAAATATATGTAATTATGATTGGAAATCGCTTCTAAAGGAAACCGATGGTTCTCTTATTTATTTAAAAATTTAAAATTATTTTTTCGACTTATATAAAAATAGCACCGTTGAAATAAGCAAAAAATCTAAAATAGACCTCATGCCATAAATGATTGGATATCTACTGATGCATTATATAAAATTAAAAAAAGATATTTTTTATATAAACGTTGGAAAAATACTCCAACAAACAAAAACTATGAAAAAGAATATAAGTGTTATCGAAATGTTTTAAATAAATTGTTAATTAAATTAAAAACCTCATACTATAATGATAAATTCAAAAATCTATTTCAAGACTCAAAAAAAACATGGAACGAATGTAATCAAATTTTAGGAAAGAAATGTAAAAATGATTGTGACCAAGTTGCCTCCAAATATTTGATGAAAGATCAAAACAAAGAAAACGTAACTAATGATTTTGTTAATTATTTCTCTGACAATGTTTGCAATGTGTTACATAAATGTAATTACAGGACAACTGGGTTTGAACCAGAGGAGATGCCTCAAAGCATGTACCTACCAAGGGCCAAAATTGCTGATATAGAAAGCATTGTGAGGCAACTTAAAAGCTCTTCTCCTAGAATTGATAACATCAGAATGAGCGATATTAAAAAACATATATTAACTTTAGGTCCAATTATAACGCACTTGGTAAACAGAATGTTATTTGAAGCAAAAATTCCAGATGACTTAAAATGCAGTATTATCAGACCCATTTATAAAGGAGGTGATCACACTGTATTGGGTAATTATAGACCGATAAGTATTTTACCTTCACTTGAAAAAATTCTTGAAAAATACATTCAGCTGAAATTAATCAAATATTTAGAGGATTTTTCGATTATTGATGCCGATCAGTATGGTTTCCAAAAAAAAAGGGAACTGAAATACTTCTTCAAAAGTTTGCCAGCTTAATAAATAATCAACTAAATAGTAAAAATCATGTATTAGTCTTATTTATAGATTACTCAAAGGCATTTGATACTATTAACCATACTAAATTATTGAAAATACTAGAAACCATAGGAATAAGGGGGAAACTTCTAAAACTCTTTGAAAATTATTTGAACAACCGGTGCATGCAAATAAAGCTATTGAACACCTTAAGTAAAAAAAGAAAAATCTTAGCAGGCGTTCCTCAAGGTTCCATATTAGGTCCAATTTTATATATCATTTATGTCTCTTTTACTAAACACATTTTTAAACATGTAAAACACTTTGTGTATGCTGATGATACTGCATTGGTGATTTTTGGCAGTGATTTGCAATTATGTATTAAACTCTTACAAAAAGATTACATTGAACTTTTGAAATGGTCTCACGACTCTGGTCTAATCATAAATGCAAAAAAAAACTAAGTTGATACATATTAGATCACCCAATGCCAAGGTAAATATTATTACACCTGAAATTAAAACAAACATTTCTGATTGCTTATATATTGGTATCCCTGCATTATGCACATGTGAAAATATTGAACTGGTTAAAGAATATGTTTATTTGGGAGTTATAATTGATTGTTTTTTTAAATGGGATTTACAAATAAATAAGGTCTGTGAACGACTGAGATCTATTATTAGTAGATTATATAAATTAAAATTCTATGTTCCAATATGCACACTTCGGATAATTTATTTATCATTAGCTGAATCTATTATAAGGTATGGAATTACAGCTTGGGGATTTTCCTGTAAAACAAATATAAATCATGTTCAATCAGTTCAAAATTCATTAGTTAAATTATTAGCTCATAAAAGTTTATACGAACAAAGACATAATGTTCCATACCTTTATCAAAATCTTAAAATTCTCTCAGTAAGATCAATTCTATGGAATAAAATTATTTTTCAACATATAAATAGCCCTTTGTACATAAATAGACTAGAACACTCTTACAATACTCGTTTTACGTTAAATGAAGTACTAATCGTTCCTAAGCATTTAAACAAATATGGGCAAAGAACGCTGGACTACATGATCCCAAATTGCTTAAATATGTTACCTGCAGCAATCAAAAAATGTACAAACGCAAAAATAAATATCATGTTAAAAAATTGGCTCGCTGAAAGACATAGTTTGTATTAGATTCTAAGACAAACAATTTATAACTTCATACACTTTATATATATATATATTTTTTTAAATTTATTTTTATATCATGTTACACCTCTTTTTTATTTTTATATCATTTTTTTTAATTATTTTTATATCATGTTACACCTTTTTAGGCTATATTTCTTATGGTATGAGTGTATACAATATATTTTTTTTATGAATGTAAACAATTATTTTCTTAATAATTAATTTAATTTTTGTAATAATCCATTAAGTTAAAAGAACCCATTGACAAACTACTTAAAAGTAGTTTATTGGGACTTTTTCTCTGTTTTTGTATTATGTTTTTATTTGATATGTATGTATTATTCTTTGTTTTAAATATTTCTTTAAATATATAAAAAAAATAAATAAAAAAAAAAACAATATTTAAACAATATTTGATGTATTTGACCATACTTTGAATTTGGCATTCTTGAAACGCCGTATGTGCGAATTATTTCTACATACTCAGTTCATAAACTATTGTGAACACAAATTTTATACATTTTTAATAATATTATTGTTGATTTTTAAGATATTTGCAGACTAAAATTACTTCAATTATATTCTATATTACCTACATTTTGCCAACTCATATATTTTATGTAACCTATATTATGTTCCTTATATTTTCTGTTACTTACCTGTACTTTATCAATTCTTATTTTCACTGTAATTAATCAAAACATGTATTGCTTTATATATGTAAAAGTCCTATGTGAGTTTAAATAAAATAAAATATAATAATTTATGTGGAACAGTAATAATTTTGTAATATATGTTATTTTAATTATATATAACCCATGCAGAAGAATAGTATTGTGCTAACATTGATTATTAATATTGAGACATGTTGTTATATCCTTACTATATCAATTATGATATGACTCCCAATCCAAAGGTCGCGTGTTCGACCCGGCAAATAAATTATATTTGATTAATTTGTGTTATTTGACAATTAATTAATTAAACATAATATGTTTCATACTTCCAGGCATTTCATCATACATTTATGTATTTAGTCATTTAGACTCTAATTTCTTGTATGCGGCAATGTAACTCTATTTATATTTTTGATTTCTTGATTATGTATATCTCTATATACAATTTCATTCTTGCATTCGGGTATATCGCCTTTGTGTAAGTTTTTGGTCGTAATGAACTTTCAGATTGATAAAAAGTTTGTGTTATTTCTGCTTTGCCATTAAATTTTGAACGTATCCGAATACTAAAAAGGTTTTTGAAAGCTGATAAAATATGTTTTCAAATTATATTATTACAAATAAATATTAAAATTTAGAATTTAACATAAAAAATTGTAAATAGACACACCTGTGATGTTTCTATGTGAAAACGGTATTAAAATCACGGATAATTAATAAAATCAATTATTTTATCGTTCAAATATATAATAAACCATTTCATCATCTAATTGTTTTACCATTTCATACAAAAATTTAAAAATTTACTAAGTCTGACAAAAAGTTTTGCGATTCGGCGGGTGAAGCTGTATCTACAAAATAATTATTTTGTATCTTTTATTTCTATGGACAACTTTAACCAGCAATGTCAATAGTAGTTTATTATAGATTTTCTCCTTTTTGTTTTAGGGTTGTAACTAGAATAACAACGGAGTTATAATGATTTCTGTGGGAACACACGCTTGAAAACAAGCTTATTGGACTGCTATCGTTATAATATTATCGTGAAAACAAGCGTAGGGGTCTGAGTAGCTAACCACTATTTTGGCATTTGGTGTGTCATAACTTTATGCACAAAAATTAACTCATTAAATAGCGGTATCCACTTAATTGTTTTTTTTTTTGCTTTTATTTGTCTTTTATTCATTGTTTGTGGTATATTTAGACCGTGGATATGAAATGAATAAAGTTAATATTATAGATTATAGGAAAGAGGTTTGTTTATCGCGACAGAGCAATTAAAAAAAAAATTCCCGGATTGCTAAAGGAAATTTTTCCGCCCACATTAAAAAATCATGCCTCCGAATTTCAATATGGTGACATACAAAATGTTTATAGTTCTGTGTAACCAATGAATCCCCCTATCTTTTGTCTATTATCACATATTTGTAGGATTTATAAAAAATATATAATTAAATCTTTAACCTTAAAACATTTTAAAGAATCTAGAGAATATATATTTTGTTATATTTTTAATCTACAATATACAGGATGTTAAGTATCGTACTTGAGTTACTTGAACCAGTGATTCCTGACATTATTTGGAGTAAAAAATGTAAATGAAATTTTGGTCTCCGGTGACTTTTTTGATGAGATTTTTTTTTTCAAAAACTTTTTCTTCAAAATCAAAGACAAAAAAATTTCTTCCACGTGTCGTCATGTCGCTGGTCTCAAAGCCAAGTAACCAACTAACCCCTCACCCCGCCCCTAACTTCCCAATACCTACTGATTTTTATGTTTTGGTAGAAAAAAATAAAAAAAAATAAAACTTAAAAAATGTCACCGGAGTACAAATTTTTTACTTAAAATAATGTCAGGAATCACTGGTTAAAGTAAGTCAAGTACGATAACACCTGATAATCCTGTATAGTCGTTTTAATAAAAACATTTTTTTGAAAATTTGCCACATTTTGGCAGCAAAGCAATTCGAGGTTTTGGAAATAGTGCCATAATGTGGCAAAGAGCGCTCGAGTGGTTATATTGTAAATCTTCAAAAATTTCGCTTGTTCGAATCAAGTTTCATTATTTCATAAGAAAATCAGAGAATATTTTCCGTAAAAATAATTTCGTAATTTTGCATTTTTTCGAACTGTTTGCTCATTCCCTCTGCAATGGATGAAACTTTAACCTTCGTTGTTTTCGTCTTGTTATGTAGGTAATTTGTTCTTGTGGAGTGCCTTCAGTTAGTCCAGGTACATTTAATGACGTTTTTATGGCATTTGTCTTCCAACAAGGTACAAAGAAGTTGCGGTAAATTACTCGGTGTACAGTGGGTTGTAATTTTGTTACTCTAAACCACAAAGTGGAAACTTATAATATTATCATCATTCGAGGACCAATCTTATTATATGAATGTACATATTAAGTACGAATAGAGCTCTACAAGTACGTATAAATCTCTACAATTCCAAATAACACTGTTTAAGATGAGCTTAGTTGATGCAACCATGTACTGTACAAATCCCCTTCTCCACCCAACCTACTACCCGTACCTATCTTAAAATATGTGCAAATATTATCTGACAAAATGTGACAATGTTCCATGTCTAATCGACCGTCCGTGGTCGAGTGGTAAGACACTTGACTCCCAATCGGAAGGTTGTGGGTTCGAACCCGGCGTGCGCAAATAAATTTTATTATATTAATTTGTGTTATTTCACAATTAATTAATAAAAATAATATATATTATATTTGCGGCACGTTCCAGAGTGGAAGATAATCTCAGTATCGCCCTGGTGTAAGACCACCATTCAGAATTGAAACGTTGCTTAATAATGTATATCCAGGTACTTTCCCACCTTCCTCTTCCCCATCTCCTTCCCTTCCCCACTTACCTTCAGCCTCACAACATACTCCAATTGGGGATGCCATAGTCTCACTGGCTCCAGTAGGGAGCAGTTGGGACTCTTGTGAGGTTTCTCTATAAAAAATAAAAATCGGACTATGAGATCTAAGCGTCTGAATTCCCATAGTAAATTTATTCAGTCACGATACTTCCTCACATGATAATTCATCACATCATAACTCGCATTAACCTAACCTAACCCAACCTAACCTAACCTTACCTAACCTGACCTAACCTAACCTAACCTAAGGTTAAAAACCCCAATTATCAGTTTTCGACGGTTCAAGACATGATGAATTATCATGTGAGGAATTAACATCCGATGAAAAGTTTGTACTCAGTATTTGTTTCTATTCAATATATTCATACATTTAAAAAGTTTCCACTGAACATTCTGGTCACCCAATATATAATATCTACATGTGACACTTAAGAACAATAACTCCAAAGAACAGTCAGTCTATTAAAATAACCAGTGCAATGATCAACTGATCTCTCAGTTCTTTATTATCGACTATGTGCAATGACCACCTACATGTTGATCTCTCAGTGTATTTTTTTAATTTTTATTTTTTATTATTTAATCTATACATATATTATAATTACATGTTATTTTTTTCAATGCCTGTCTCACTAGGGTAAACCTGTGTCGAGACAGACGTAGAGTTACATAAATTGTATACAAACATGGTTATTTGAATATGAAGGTTAATTACATTTTAGGTTCAATACAATAAAAGGCAGTTGATTGGAAGTGTGAATTAATTCTCTAAAGAGTTTGATCTTACAAATCACTGGAAAGGTTATTAAACATATATTACATACATATATTAAAATGATTTAATTGAAGTCTGTTGAAGTAACCCATGCAATTATCACCTCATATGCTATCTCGGTCACCTTTTGATTGGCTTAATAAAATATAATAAATGTATACATAATTAAAAAATAAATAAATTATACTTCACTAAATACTATTCATGTCAGAAGTTCGTCTATAAATTTTCCGTTATACAAATTGAGAATCTTTCGGTTTTTGATTTTTCCAAACGAAGTAGAAAAACGATAAAAATTACCACCCAGAGCCACTTTTTATTGTTTTATTCCCGTTGATGACCGATTTTAGTTGAAACTCGAAAATAAATCCAATTGAAACACAATATCACTTGAAAACCAATGCTCTAAATTCCATAGGAAAATATTATTCATATTTGACAGTTAAATTAGTGATGCTAGCATATAAAATAATATAAAGTTTTTGGTAAATAATACTCATCTGTTTCTGTTGTTTTCCAAAAAGGTTGAGTGGAAAAATTCAGTATTTTCGCAACGCTTTTTTGTTGAGATTTATGTTTGACGCATTTTATAAGTTTTTGTTTTATAAAATACCAAAAGTATTAACTAAATTCGGTTTAACTTTCCGAAAGACCCTATAAAGTTTTTAGTTGTCCCTCAGTAAACTAGAATATTCCCTCTTCTATCAAGCCTTATCTTGCCTAAAATTGTCTCCCCTTTATTCAACATCTCATATTTTTAAAGTCTAAACTCGACTACAACCTCCCGTATAATTATGAAACTTACCCCTTTAGATAAAATTAAGATAAAAATTCATATTCCTCCTCTTTATAATTTGAAATGATGGCTTGGAACAAACACCTTGAGGTGTGAAGGCCAGAAACATTCGAAAAAATACAGTTGAGGTTTGCGATACTAACGATTGCAATTTTAACAATATCAAGCTGTAGGTAACATACTCCCTGCTACCCGCGAACCAATTGAAAATGAATTAATTTTTCCTCGGTCAATTATCCTAAAAATCTCAATTACCTCTGTAATAAAGTGTGTTCAATTTCATCATTTCATTACTCGCCTCTTTCGAGAAAGAAATTCTTTTCAAGAATCGATGTTGCAAGGATTCGATATGATGAATGTGAGCATAGAAAAGAAACCAGATATGATCAATGTGAACAGCATAGAAAAGAAACAGATATAACATGAATGTGAACAGCATAGAAAAGAAACCAGATATTATGAATGTGAACAGCATAGAAAAGAAACCAGATATTATGAATGTGAACAGCATAGAAAAGAAACCGGATATGACGAATGTGAACAGCACAGAAAAGAAACCAGATATGACGAATGTGAACAGCATAGAAAAGAAACCAGATATGATGAATGTGAACAGCATAGAAAAGAAACCAGATATGATGAATGTGAACAACGTAGAAAAGAAACAGATATGATTAATGTGAACAGCATAGAAAAGAAACCAGATATAATGAATGTAAACAGCATGGAAAAGAAACCAGATATGATGAATGTGAACAGCATACAAAAAAAACCAGATATGACGAATGTGAATAGCATAGAAAAGAAGCCACAAATGATGAATGTGAACAGCATAGAAAAGAAATCAGATATGATGAATGTGAACAGCATAGAAAAGAAACCAGATATGATGAATGTGAACAGCATAGAAAAGAAACCAAATTAAACTAGCATATTCAAGACGAGGGTGAACCAACAAATAGTATAGATGTTATTGATGAACCAGAGCTAAACTGTAAAAATTGTGTAAAAAAGAAAAAAAAAACTCTTGGATTTATTAAATAGTCATGTTGGATTGGTGGGCTATGCCAAATGTTATCACAGGCTTTCCGCAATTCCGCACCCCTGCTGTTGGAACCTTCGAGAGGGTGTTCGCTCCACCCCTCTTACAACCCCTGAAAGAAGAATATTTATCGCTTCACTTGATGACTCTCCTACTAAAACTAGACCTTATATGTCCTTATCTGCTCTCTGGGGAAATATGAACCAAATTTATTCCTACGAGATTCCACGATATTTATCTACGATTCTTTTTTAGGTTCACCCCGGTCTTTTATATGCTATTTATTAAAGCGGATAAAGTATTTTTGAAAAATTGCTAAATCTGTTAGTTTTATTCGTAAAGTGACGTCTGTGTAAAAGAAAGGTGACTTCATGGGCACCGGACAAATAACTCGTAAGCTCATTTTCAGGCATTTTTATAGTGAATACCTCACAAGAGTCCCAACTGCTCCCGTCTGGAGCCAGTGAGACTATGGCATCCCCAATTGGGGTATGTTATGAGGCTGAAGGTAAGTGGGAAAGGGAAGGAGACGAGGAAGAGGAAGGTGGAAAAGTACCTGGCTATTCAGATCTAGTCACTAAACACGGCTAAAGCCATTTCAAGCAACGTTTCAATTCTGAATTGTGGTCTTGCACCAGGGCGATACTAAGAGTATCTTTTACTCTGGAACGTGCCGCAAATATACTATTTATTATTTTTTTAAATAATTAATTGTGAAATAACACAAATCAATTAAATAAAATTTATTTGCGCACGCCTGGTTCGAACCCTCGACCTTCGGAATGGCAGTCCAACGCCCTACCGCTGGACTACGCCGGCCGTAGTCCAGCGGCGGCTTGGATAAACAAAACATTTGTTTATTGGATATATGTACATATTTCAAGACTTGGATATTTTTTTTAATTCAATCACTACGTTCAGAAGGAATATTTACTTGCATACACCTGAGGATTTCCTCTTTTTAATTATTGTATCAGCCAATTATGAATTGGCTCTATAATATGGTTGATGTAAACGTTGTACGTGTATGTGCATGCGTACAAAGATAATATATGTATGCGTACGGCGTCCACATGTACGCATGTACAAATATATGTATGTATATAAATATATAATATATACGTTAATGTATTTTTTTTTCTTTTTTTTTCCCGGGTTACGAATAACCCAACAACATTTGAAAATCTCCTACTACCACCACACTAAGCGGAAGATGTTGCTTGTGTTGTGGTGGAGGACTTAACCAGCCGAGGAATCGAACATGGAACGCCTGGGTGGGACCCAAACGCGATGCCCACTGAACCACTGACCGGTCTATACTTTTAACAAATAATTACAATGGTTTACATAGTAGTACAAAAAAAATCATATTTTGTAACAGGATATAAAAAGGTATGTTAGAAGGTTAATAGTAGCATTTTATGAACACCTCACTGGGAGAACCTGTGCTGAGGTGTTCGCATGTTTAGGATTAAGAGATATTCTGCCTGTATGTATGCATTTATTAGTATTTGACTTTGATCTTCCTTGTAGTTTATTTTTTTATTACTTATTGTAATTTATCATTACACAAAGAATGTTGAGATGAACGGTCTGCTGATCTATAATTAGAATCATTTCTATAACTATATTTTTTTATTTTTTATTTCAATTTATTTCACCTCTTACAAACAACAATTTTACAATTTTAATCATTGTTTAACTAAATAAAAACAAAATATAATAAAAAAGTATAACAAAAAGGTGAAAACATCATTTTTTTTGGTTTCTACACCAATTAAGAGAACTGGCTCTTGAGCTTGGTGTAGGAGTTATGTAAGAATATACAATTTTTAGTCCATAATTAATATAATATCAAGGACTAGATTAAGGAAGACATTATACAATATTTTATGGTTTGATTTATATGATTAAGGTCACATGATTTTATTGCATACAGTTTTTTAAGAATAGTTTGATCTTTTTCTGGAATAATGCTAAATCTGTTATTTTTTTTACTTCTTCGGGAAGGCTATTGAAGTAAGTTATCCCTTTATATACATAATTATTTTGCATTTGTTGAGTTGAATATAATGGAATTTGGATATTATATTTACGTCTTAATGATGAGTTAACTTTATTATTTTTTAATGTCTTATCTTTGAATATTTGTAATATTGAGTCTTTTTTATAGAGATCTTCAATTTTTGGAACTTCGAAAATTTTGAACAATGTTGCAGAAGGGAATGTAGGTGGTTTTTTTAAAATGACTTTAATAATTAGTTTTTGAACCACATTTACAGGGTTTACAATTTTTTTATATGCACCTCCCCATCCAATAATTCCATATTGAATTACTGACTGTACTAGTGCATAGTACACCTTTTTTAAATTATTTACCTTTAGAATATTTCTTAATCTAATAAATATATAAATACATTTCCTGATGCGCTTAACAAGTTCACATATGTGTCTGTTCCATTTCATATGTTGGTCTACAATTACACCGAGGTACTTTATTTCAGTTGTATGATTTAATTTATTACATGAACTATTACAGACAGTTTTGTTACATTTATTATTGTGTATAATTATATCGATGTTTGGGTGAGTTCTGAACTTATTTATTGAGAAGGGAATGTAAAGTGTCTTTTTTGCATTAATTGAGAGCAGGTTTGTGTCGAACCAGTTTTTTAGGATTTGCATGTCATTGTTTGCATTTTTCTTTAGAATATTCCAGTCCTGACCCTTAACTATGATGATAGTGTCGTCCGCGTAAGAAATAACGCATCCACTGAGGTTTTGTTTAAAAATGTCGTTGACATACATGATAAAAAGTAATGGCCCTAATACAGTACCTTGTGGTATTCCAAAATCACTTGTAAGAGGTTTGCTCAATGTATGGTTAATTTTTACCACTTGTGATCTGTTATTAAGATAACTTTTTATCCAATTTAAGGCTCTGCCATTAAAACCAACAGCGTTTAGTTTTTGTGTTAATTTGACATGAGAAATGCTGTCGAAAGCTTTTTGAAGATCAACAAATATACCAATACACTTCAAAGATATTGAAAATATAAATTACCGTGAATAATATTTATGTGATGTATTTTGTTGGCGAGTCAAATATTAAATAAATGAAATTGTTGTGACGAAAAAATTCAACAAAATGGCACTTGATCACTGTATAAATTAGAAATAGTTACCATGGCCGGCATAGTCCAGCGGTAGGGCATTAGACTCCCATTCCGAAGGCCGCGGGTTCGAACCCGGCGTGCGCAAATAAATTTTATTTAATTGATTTGTGTTGTTTCACAATTAATAATTTAAAATAATATATAGTATGTTTGCGGCACGTTCCAGGGTGGAAGATACTCTTCTATAAGGAATTTTGCTAAATAAAAAGTGTTTATCATGTAGTCAATAAATTTGTAAATAAAGAGTTTGTCACGTAGCTGTCCAGTATTGTATTGAAAGGATCCTAGAAATTTATACAATTACTTCTATGAAAAGTCATTAAAAGTGGTGAAAGAAAACTAAACTAGGGTAAATAAGTTACCTTAGGTAAGGTAATGGGTAATTTTTTTCAATACTTTAATGCCTTTTCAAATAGGTGTTGAAATGCCACTTTCGTGGGTTGTCATACGTAACCGTAATATGTAGATTTGTATGTTTACGTAGCTTAGAGACGTAGATGTTCCACTTAAATTTAAGACGTATGTAAAATATTACGGAGGTGCGTTTACTAGGTTATCGCATTTGCTATTGCTTCAAGCAAACCACAAGGGAAATGCGTAGGGATCTCAATAAATGAAAACTTCTTAAGTTAAGGACATAACTAAGGCCGTTCATATTCGAACGACGACATAAAAATTTATGCAAACTATATTTTTTTATGGATACAGATTATATTAAACCATGCGTGTAAAATATTTAGAATATTAATGTTAGGTTAGGTTAGGTTAGGTTAGGTCAAATGGTTACACACACACTAGTAAATTTAATGTGATTAATTAGTGTTATTTCACAATTTATTCATTTGAAATCACATGTAGTGTATTTTTGGCACGTTCCAGAGTTGTAGATACTTCCAATATCGATTTTATATGATTACCGCACACGAGTCCCAACTTCTCCCGTCTGGAGCCAGTGAGTCTATAGCATTCTGTGAGTCTGAACGTAGTGGAGGGGGGGTGGATATGGTGAAGACGAAGATGGGGAAGAACCTGGCTATTCAGATCTGGTCAACAAACCTATTTAAATAAAGCCATTTCAAGCAACGTTTCAATTCTGAATGGTGGTCTTACAACAGGCAGATACTGAGAGTATCTTCCACTCTGGAACGTGCCGCAAATATAATACATATAGATATAGATATAGATACAAATAGATAATAGAGGAAATTGCTGCAAACCCATCCCAGGATTGAAACCAGAGAGAGAGAGAGATATATATATCTCTCTCTCTTTTATTTTATTATTATTATTTTTAATGAATTAATTGTTAAATAACAAAAATTAATTTAATAAAATTTATTTGAGCAGTTCAAACTGTGTTTTACACACTAAATGTGCTATTAAAAATTACCGAAAGGCATAACGGTCCAGTATATTAGTATGACATTTTGAAATATCTCAATAATGACTCATAAAACATCAACATTTTATTTTAATTCACTGCAATTTGTTCTGCATTATAATTGATTTAATGGTGTTTACGAGTAATCTGACTATTGTACCAGATAGAAAGTACACTTTTACATATATCTGCATACTCACTCAAATTTCGATTTTTCAAAGATGTCTGATTAATCAAGTGAATGATCGTCATCCTAATTGGGAAGCCAAAAAATAAAACAAGTAACAACATTAAAAACAAAGTTAAATTAAACAAATTAATAGTTAAATTAAACAAATTAATAGTTAAATTAAACCAATTAATAGTTAAATTAAACAAATTAATAGTTAAATTAAACAAATTAATAGTTAAATTAAACAAATTAATAGTTAAATTTAACAAATTAATAGTTAAATTAAACAAATTAAATGAAACAAATTAATAACAAAGTTAAATTAAACAAATTAAATAAAAAATTTCGTCGATCTTCCCACATAGTGATTTTGCGAAGATTGACGAAATAATTAACAACATCAACAATATTCATCTGCGGTATTCTCGTTCAACTTTGTCATCATTGGATTTAAAAAATAAATCCCTGATGAATATGTTAATTATAACGAAAATATACTAATCTCATATAACTATTTTTTTTAAATAATTTAATCATACTAATTTTAAAATAACCAAAATATACTAATTTCAGTGAAAATGTAATAATCTCTTTTAAATGAAAGGGCGGTTTTTCTCGGAAAAGTATGCGGATTATGAATTTTATTTTGATAAAGCTTAAAGTGGGTCGTCAAAATTCGTAATTTTGATTTATTTTGACAAAAGTAAGTGCTTTTATGAACTGGGTCAACGAAGCTAAAAGCACTGAAGAGGGAAACAGATTGACGTGTGTTTTAGGCATGTCAGTGTGATAGATTATTATTTCACTTCTAGAGAATATATTTGAACATTTATATATATATATATATCTAATTGATTAAACATTTTCTCATTATCAATTTTATAGCGACCGAAAGAAATTATGTAAATTGGAAGGATTTATGTAAATTTGAAAGATTTATGTAAACTTGAAGGATTTATGTAAACTTGAAGGATTTATGTAAATTTGAAAGATTTATGTAAACTTGAAGGATTTATGTAAATTTGAAAGATTTAGGTATGTAGATTTGAAGGATTTATGTAAATTACACGGATTTACGTTGATTCTAAGGTTTTGAGTAATTTGGAAGGATTCGTGTAAATCGGAATAATTTATGTAAATTGGAACGATTTAGGGGACATACATTAATTACGGAGAGATTAAGTGAGATTTAATGATTTATGTAAATTAAGAAGATTTATGTAAATTGAGAAGATTTATGTAAATTGGAATGATTTATGTAAAATTAAGAAGATTTATGTAAATTGGAATGATTTATGTAAATTAAGAGGATTTATGTAAATTGGAATGATTTATGTAAATTAAGAAGATTTATGTAAATTGATTTATGTAAATTAAGAAGATTTATGTAAATTGAGAAGATTTATGTAAATTGGAAGTTTTTTTTCTAAACTTTAAAATAAATAAATTAGAATTTTCCGATCAGTGACTGAAAGTTTCCTTATGATTTTTTTTTTACTTTTGCGCATGACAAAGAGTGTCTGTGGATATTCTTTATACAAATTTACATTTTTATTCCAAGATTTTCAAGGGTTCAAGTGTCTTTTCAAGAGGTCAAATGTACAAAATTTCATCAATCTCTGTATTCAACTGTAGAATAGGATTAAAAAAAAAACCAACGGACATTATTATACTTGCTGAAGTCCCGGCGTTGCACGAGTTTTACACATAGTTTTTAAAAACCAGACCCTGCTTTTAAGGGGTGGGAAAATGGTTTGGTGTTGGGTTTATTTTTTTCGAAATCTTGCTTAGATAGAAAACCTTTCCTAAATATAAATTATATTTGATATTTCTTCATGAATTTTTGCATATTTGATGTTCAAAATAAGAGGAAAATTATTGTCTACCTCTGATTAATCCCGGGTAACGCCGGAAACTTCAGTTAGTATTTAAATAATGTTTACTGTTATTGTCCCATTTCTATTTTCAATGGGCAAATTACAGTAAATTATATTAGAAACAGCAAAATAATTATCTTAATCCAACTCCCAAGAGTTAATTCAACGAAAACAGAATAATTGTTTAACGCCTTTATGTTGGCCTTATTGTGAAAGGCGCCGAATTGTGCCGAAGCTTTGTTAATAATTGTAATGTTTCTTATTATTCTCTCCAGAAAATATTATAATGATGCGTACTGGCATCTGTATTCTCCAGTACTTTATAATACAATCACTGTATTTTTTTTCTACATTAACTCCACATAGGAGGCCCCAAGGAAAATAATTTCCCTCAGGGCCTATGGATGCTGTGTGGAAGGTCTATTTGAGGAGAGGAAGGAGAAAACATGGGTCTTGAAGAGATTCGGGCTGCAATCCTTTCTAATAGAGCTGGTGAATCAATAAGGTAGTACACAATATTATACAGAAACAGCACGTCAAAATTTTGTCTCTGTTTGTAAAGAGCAATACGTTTACATTGATGATTTTTAAAAACGATTCCGTAGAATTCACGCGCAACTACGGGGTAATAGTTCCGAAATTTAATAATAAGTACGGACAGAGAACGTTTGAATACAACATACCGAAGATATTTAATTTATTACCTGACACTATAAAGCAATGTAATTCTAGGAATAAGGTTAAATAAATGGTGGAAAATTGGCTATCGGAAAAAAATTATTTATTTTGATATGAATGAAAAAATGTATGAAAAAATGTTGAATCTGTAGATATAAGATGTAAAATTATAAAACTTAAAATGTATTATGTAACTAAACTATAAGCACCTGTTGACGAACCAATTCAATTGGCTTAGCAGGACTTATTTGTTGAAATGTATTAACTATGTATTTTTTCACTAAAAAATTAAAAATTAAAATTTAAAAAAGTTACAAAAAATTGTTACTGCATCGACAAGGCTCCTCCATACGTCCTTGTCTTGTGGTGAATGTTCGGCCTACATCCATGGCAGACCCATCCTCGCCCAACTATGTCTGGGGTGGCCCACTAGACGTCTACCCTCTGGAATGGCACTCAGTATTTTCCTCGGAATTCGGTCATCAGACATTCTTAGTACATGCCCAAGCCACCTCATTTGCGATTTTTCTATGAAGAGTAGCAGTGGTTCAACGTTAGATCATCTCGAATCGTAGAAAATGAAACATTAAAATAAGTTTAAACATTTTCAATTCGGTTAATATAAGTTTGGTATTGTGGATTCCAAATCACATTTGCAAATTCGAGTTGAGATCTTACATGCATTAAAACTATATAGTTATGATTATTTATGTTTCTTTTCTTTCTAGATCTTTATTTATTCTATTACAAATGTTGTCATATGCCTGTAACACTAGGAATTCCTGTGTTGAGAACTAATCATCCTTTTTTCTACATTTGAAACGTGCCTGTTAAAAAAAGGCCGCATAGTGAAATAAAAATCTTAAAATTTACCTCACAGTGCATGTAACAAAAGAATGCGCAAAAACTTTGTTAGAGACGAAATAAAAGGTTCTTTACTGCTAGTGCAGTCGTTCTGGTAAAAGAAAATGACAAACACGTTTTCTGAACGCGTTCCCACTGCAAGGCACACATGACAAGAATAATTTTGGTAATGCAGAACATTGCCACAAAAGAACATTTACAAAATAGATTATTGACAAAATAGAACATTGAAGAAAAATAACAAACTTAATCTACCGAACAAATTTGTAATGTACCATTAAATCCTTTTTTTTATTGAATTTTAATTTAATTTAATAATGTTATTATTATGTTCTGCAAGTATTTTAGTTTTTTTTATTATTGTGACAGTTGTTTCGGCTTACAAGCCCATTTTCAAACAGGCTTAATAATTAATTCCGATGACTAGCAATACAATTCATTTTTTTTTTTTTTTAAAAGAAAGACAAACATTCCCGGGTTACGAATAACCCAACAACATTTGAAAATCTCCTACTACCACCACACTAAGCGGAAGATGTTGCTTGTGTTGTGGTGGAGGACTTAGCCAGCCGAGGAATCGAACACGGAACGCCTGGGTGGGACCCAAACGCGATGCCCACTGAACCACTGACCGGGAACATATGATCGGGAGTTTTCAATGATTCGGTTCGTCGAGAATACGACTCTTGTTTATTATCGTATAAATGGCTTTAGCCGTGTTTGGTGGCCAGATCTGGATAGCTAGGGACTTCTTTACCTTCCTCAGCCGCATCTCCTTCCCCACTACCTTCATTCTTACAACATACCCCATAATACTCAATGCCCGAAGTTCCTGAATAAGATTGAATTTAATGTACCTGCGCGCTCCACACGCTCTTCTTTCTCTCTTTCCAAAGTGGAGCGATGTAAAACAAACTATAAACAAGATTCTTGCTTGAACAGACTTTGTAAAAATATTAAGAATGGACATCTTCAATATTGTGAGCTGAATGAATACAAAAAAGTTAATAAAATAATGTTTTCTGACACATTAAGAGTAACTTTTCCGTTTTCCATATAATTCTGTTATGAATTTCATTTATTTTACATACTATCTTTTTTATATATTATCTCCAAACAAGAGGCCCTGATGAAAATAATTTCCCTCAGGGCCTATGTCATCTTTGAAGATGCTGGGTGGAGGGTCTTTTTGAGGAGAGGAAGAAGGAAACACAGAGGCCGGCAAATCGTTCCCCAGCCGAGCTGTTGAACTCAAGAATGAGTGGTAGAAGTGACCCGTTCTCGTGTGACAAATTTTAACCGTGTACATATGTTGGGCGCGCCTTTGGCGTTTTTTCCGACTATGCACCGGTGCCGAGGGGATCAACGACGTTAGTTTCTGGAACAAGGATGCATTCCCACCCGACGCCTGTGCTCTAAAGATTGCAATCCGTTTGTTAAGACGGGAGAATCTATCAAACGGACCCGTTTCTGCACAGAATCTAGGGTACTTTGGGCTCCAGACCAGAGGTGGCTGCCAAATTCGACCATGGGTCGCACTTGCGATTTGTACAGGGTTAGCAGTTGTGTAGCAATTATATGGTTAATTTTTTTTATATGAATATCGCACAAGACTCTCAACTGCTCCCGTCTGGAGCCAGTGAGAATATGACTATTAAAGTGTCTGCGGGCCCTATACAGTACGCCCAGTTTTTGAGAGGCTAATTTAACTCTGGCTTCGACGGAGCGCCCGTACCTGAGCTGTTCACTTAGAGTTACACCGAGCATATCAATGGAGGACCTCTTCGGAAGAATGCCACCATTGAAGGAGACTAGATTGTCATTTCAACATAGGTAATTATTGTGAAAAACATATTAATTACCATAATTTAAAATTACATGTTTAGGTGTTTTTCTGATTTTCTTCTTGAAAGATTTGAGATTGTTTATTGAAAAAATGTTTATTTATATTCATACGTCTTCATGTATTAGTATGGCCAATTAATTTATGTTAATATTTTGAAGCACAACTTGCAAAAAGTGTTTTAACCTAAAATAAATAAACTATAATAGCCATACATAAAAGAGCACGTTATAAATTCTTTTAAGTATCCCTTTAAGTAAAAATGAACATGTGGGTACTTTATTTATAATTTAACTGTATTTATAACTATATGGGAGGTGTGGGATTGCTCTATCCTCCCCACATCCTGGAATAAAAAAAAAATTGTTATTAAGTCACCCGAGATAATATATCGTGTTAATTACAACACATCGAAGTATATTAATACGGTAATGCCCGTACGGTTCAAATTAAGGAACCCGACTCCGAGTAAATCTCCAACGCCACACTGTATGGAAACCGTTCTGAGCCACCCCGTAAACGTGCATTTTTCCACGGAGCTACTGCCGTAATATACACACTAAGGTGGGTCATTTTAAAAAAAGTGTTAATTTCAAATTCTAAGAGCGATAAAAGGGTGCCAAATGTGTTCAAAACGACGTGTTTAAAATTTTAAAATTTTGTGATACGACCTTCTTCCTCCGGATTCAATTCAAAGTTTTGAAAAATTTAAATTTTTGAGGTTATTTCTAGTGTGTATAAAAGTTATTATGAATCTTTTTAACCATATTTTTTGTAATCTTCCATAGCAAATGTAGTATATATTTATGAAATCATTTACAAAAAGTCCCGGTTTTGATTATTGGAGGCGTGAGGTGAGGGCGGGGGGAGCACCGATTGCACTAATATTGGAGAAAAAATAGAGGAATTCCGCCGCAAAAGTAAAGTGCTGTTTGATATTTCGTCTTGCAAATGTAATGATTTCAGTAAATGTGACTGTCCTAGAGACCAAAAAATACCTGTAAATGAATAGAGTTTCATTGTTGACCAACGTAATACACGAAAAATGATAATAGGAAACGTGGATATCGCTTTAACAAAACAAATGAAAACTGCATTGAAAGGGAAACTTTTGAAGCAAAAATCCTTGTGCCCGTCTAAAAAGGAAAGCACTACCTCTCTACTCGATATTTCCACCTCTTTTGCATCACATGAATCCGATTGTAAAGATGTTTTAAAACCTAATGTTGTACCTCAAACGCTTCAGAAGCAGGCTGCGGTTTGATCATTCCACACTGTCTATAACTTGTGATAGATATGGAGTGTCGGATAAGGCAGCGGCAGCCATTGCCTTAGCAGTTCTGTATGACATCAAGTCTAATATTCCAGTTATTGACAAGAGTAAACTTCGCAGAGAACGAAAGATTAAGGAAATATTAAGTGCACAACACATAGTTTTATAAAAACCCCCAAATATATTTTGATGGCCGGAAAGATAAAACATCAATTATCAGGGAAAGTAGGGGACGCAATTCAGAGTATGACGCATTGAAGAGCATATTTAATTGATAAAAGAGCCAGACTTAATATATATTTAGGTTTTATTGTACCAAACTCTGGCACGTCGAAAGTTATAAACCATTGCAATGAATAATTTGCTTGCTCACATGAACGAGTTACAATTTCGGCATTTATTCGCACATCTTGACGGTAAGACATCTGGACCTCAAACATATTCAGGCACATTAGGACTAGCTTTGGAAAACTGTGAAAAAAAGCCTATGGTTCATCTTACGAAAATTGACGGAGAGTTGCATGAATTATTTACTAAAGACGTGGATACAGATCAGTTATATTTGTATAAAATAGTATCTGCAGTTACGGTGGGGGAATTACCTGAAGATTTATGCCACAAATCTCCTGGAAAAATGTCTCATGCCAAATAGCTTACGCGTGCTAACCAAATTCTTCGTCTTTATGTTTCAACGGACGCTCCTTCAGAGAATCTTATTATTTTCGAAACGTACGTTGGTAAAGTGTATGCTCCGGCTTGGTTCAGCATTAAAACTCATACCACCTGTAAAGATGGAGCACGTCACCTTTGGTAGTTAATCTCTGCGTCTAGATACTTATAAGCTGAACTAAAAACTATAATCGATCCAGTTATAGAAAGAAACAGTTACTTCGCACACCCCGAAAATTTATTGCTTGCAATGTTGACTGACCCTCACAAGCATATCCGAGAACTACTACTACTAGCTGCGCCTCGTGTTCTAAAAGCACGCTGTAAGAAACTAAGTAAAACAGGGCTGTTCCAACTTCCAAACATAAACCTCGATGCATCGTATTATTTGGAAGCAAAATGTAACCGAACCCCCAATACTGAAGAATGTATGGGATGAAAATATTCAATTATTTGTAGCTCATGGGGGAGAAGGTAAATTGCCTCTTCTGCGTCTGCCATGTCATACTCAAGCAGTTGAAAGAGGTGTAACGACTGTTATTGAAGTCTTGACTACCTTATGTACGAATTCGGCAAGAGAAGAACTTATTAAGGCGAAGATTGAGTCTCGCAAAATAATGCCGAAATTTGAGAGTAAGAAGGATTTTGCGGGTATTTGAATACACTACCTTGAGATAATTTGAATTATATTCATATATGTTTTTAGTAAATAATTCGAAACATTCCCTCTATTTTGCGTTTTATTGAAAAATATTTTATTTTAACTTTTTTATCTAACATTTTTTAAAGATTTAACAAGGGTGGGTTTTTCTCTAATATGTGAAATTTCAAAGTCAATCCGGAAGAAGAAGATGATATAAAAATATTATTAAAAAAATTACGTGATTTTTCATCATCATTTAGCACCCTTTTATCACTATTAGACAAATCAAAACCATACATTTTTTTTCCCCATACATTCGTGACCCACCTTAATACACACTTAGCACTCGCTCACACGCGTTTTGAAAACGGAAGTGGCGCCATCAGGTAAAATACTTTTTTAAGTTTTCATATTATTATTTTTCCCTTGGAATTAAATTTTATATCATCATCGAAGTATATTAATACTGTAATGCCCGTACAGTTCAAATTAAGGAACCCGACTCCGAGTAAATCTCCAACGCCACACTGTATGGAAACCGTTCTGACCCGTCCGTGAACGTGCCTTTTTCCACGGAGCTGCTGCCGTAATATGCACACTTATTACTCGCTCACATGCGATTTGGAAACGGAAGTGGCGCCATCTATAATACTATATTTATGGAAAAAAGTATGAAGATGAAGAAACATTTTTCGCTTTCATTCAATAATAAGAAGATTTATGTTAGTCTCATTATTCACGGTCTTAATGTAAGAATGTCTACTATTATATATCTACCTATTAAAATTAGTATTCTGTAGTTTAATGTTAATACTAGTTAGTTTTGTAAAAGGGTGATGCCTTATAAATAGTCACTAACGCTTAAACTGGGCGAAGCAGAACGAAAAGCCGCCCGCACGGCCTAGCAGCAAAAACCCGCGGGGCGGGGTCTCACTGCTAGTTGACTATTATTCTGCCATCCATTGGGATGATTAATATATCATCTTACAATGATTAATCATTGTAAAAAATTCAATATTAAATGCCATAATACAAACCCAATTTTTTTTTTAAAATGTACATAAAATTATATTCGGAGGAAAGAGTTTTTAAACAGAAATGAAACTTTTAATAATGAACAAAAAAACTCCGAAAGTAGAGAAATGAAATGCCAACAAATTTTCCGAAAGTCTTTGACATCACCGTGTTATAACGAATACTGTGTTTACATATTCGTGTTGGCTCATAGTTTTTTTTTGTAAAAGTCAAAGGTTTTCAAAAGTTATTTATTTTGATTTTCATACCCAGCATTTACATGTTAATAATTTTTAAGGCATAGAACTTTTAAACGAGCACAACAACATAAAAAACCTTACAATACAAGATTAAAAAAAGTAGGCTTGTTGTTCTGTTGCCGATATAAATTCTAATAGGACCTGTTTATACACGAAGAAAATTTTTATTCTAACATACCATCATTTTATTCGTAAAAACGATTAAAAACGGGACTGAAGTTCTTACGAACAAATTAACAGGGTTTCAACGCTTATTCTTACATTTTCCTGCCAATAAACATTGAAGCACTGTTAATTTGTTCGTAAGAACTTCAGTCACGTTTTTAACCGTTTTTACGAATAAAATTATCGTATTTTAGAATAACATTTTTCTCCGTGTGTACTGCCTTAAATTTATCAACAGCATCCTTATAATCCTAATTCTGTATACGGCGAACGTATACAAAATTTGAATGAGTATACAATTAGCTGTGGTTCCATGTTGGAGTTGTCGCTATAACACGGTAGCAATTTGCTCGATGTTGAGTGTTTATTAGGATGTCAATTACTGAATTTATGATTTTATGCAGATAGTCATGAAGTGTACTGAATTCCGATGTCTGAAGCATTTTACCATGTGTTCAACTTCTCGTACAGTATGTATGACAAATATTATAATAGAGGTGGCCCTGAGGAAAATAATTTCGCT
Organism: Limnephilus auricula; assembly: GCA_951813805.1. NCBI lineage: Eukaryota > Metazoa > Arthropoda > Insecta > Trichoptera > Limnephilidae > Limnephilus > Limnephilus auricula. The sequence continues at coordinate 9,452,430 of OX638412.1, forward strand.
TAATAATGATGATGATGGAGACGCTCTACACGGAGATGCCGTGTGGAGCGTCTTTTTAAGGAAAGAAAGGAGAAGAAGTTGTGGGAAGGAAAAAGCCACCATCGATCAATAACTACATCAATTTGTGCCTCACTCCGACCAATAAAATACTTTTTTCGAAGGTGCCACAAATTTTTTTTTCTGTGAATCAAGATGAAATTTTTTTTACCCGATATTCAATTTCATTGACCTATCTGAAACCTATGAGTCGATAGGTCTTATTTGATTAACGACTTTCGTTTTCTTTCAAATCGGTGTTTTTTTTTATCAATCGGCACTTTATGGCTGTACCAATTTGATTAAAAACAGTATAATGTCTACTAGTTTATTGTAAACGTCTGACGTACATTATCTTGAATAAGGCTACACAAAGTAAAATAAAAACAGTATTTTTAAAATGTTTCTGGGCAGGTTTCTTATTCAAGAATCTAGTCCAATTTCATTTGCAATCTTTTCATTTAAAAATTATTTCCCATTACCTCCGCAAGTCTAAGACTGGAGATAATCACTTTACTAAACCAAGGGAGTTGATAATGAAAAATTTCGGTGAAAATTCGTGGTGAGAAATCGCAGGAAAATTGAATTAAACGTAATGGTTCTCATTTGAAAATCTTTGCAGACAATGTGAAATAGGCTTTTAAAATATTTAAGGTTTCGTTAGTTTGAAATTTTATAAGAATAGACAATCAATCTAATTATTAATGGATAAAGATAGATACGATTTGTGAAATGGAATAGTAAAATGAAAGTCAAATTAATATAAGAGTATATTTATTACATAATTTAAATAATCTATGTTTCTAATAGAAACAAGGGAGATAGGGAGGGAACTTAATTATTAGTATGCAACTGCTCCCACAAAAGTGTCGCCTCCATGTTTATCCATATTATTAAAAATTCCATATCCGCCATTGTTTTTACCTATAAACCAAATGCACAACTTTCGTGTTGGTCCCAAACGCATAAGGGTATCCCAAATGATCTTGAAATTCTCCTATTAAAAAGGTACATTTTAAGTCTCGCGGAAACATTTTGTTTGTGGAATTCCCACCCATGAAAACGTATCTATAAATTGTCTTGCCCGGTAAGACGAAAACGTACGAAGCAAACATAAAAAATAACCGAAGCAAATCCTTCGTAAAGTTTGACCTTCCCATTTTGCAGCCAAGATGGCCGGCGTGATAGAGAGGCAAGGCTCTCGACTTCCAATACGAAGGTCGTGGGTTCGAACCCGGCGTGGTGTTCACAAATAAATTTTATTTGATGAATTTGTGTCATTTCACAATTAATTAATTAAAATTATATATATAATATATTTGCGGCACGTTCAAAAGTGGAAGATACTCTCAGTATCACCCTGATGTAAGACCACCATTCAGAATTGAAACATTGCTTGAAATGGCTTTATCCGTGTTTGGTTACCAGATCTGAATAGCCATGTACTTCTCCACCTTCCTCTTTCCCATCTCCTTTCCTTCCCCACCTTTAGCTTCACAACATACACCAATTGGGGATGCTATAGTCTCACTGGCTCCAGACGGAAGCAGTTGGGATTCCCCTTGCAAATATTTTTTAAATACTATAAATTATATCATTTTTTCAACAACCAAATAATATACACTCATGATGAAAGAAAAAGGGGCCTTTTTGGCCCGGAGCTCTGCGTGTCATTATATCAAGAAAGAAAAAGTTTCATATTGGCTCCGTGCCGCTTTGTCAGACTATGTAGTTTTATTGTGGTTTGGCGACAATTGGCACGCTTCCATAGCAAATCTCCCTTTATATCTATTATCAATGTTACCTACTTAACTTGCAAACTGAATGTTGAAGTACTAAGTCGATCAAAAATCATCGGCCATGATTTTTTTTCACTTAACCAAATCAGTCTCGATTAAAAAATAATTAGTTTGCAAAAGCGTTGCCAATCTCAATTTATATTATTTCAGGGGTCACCAACAACCGGCGCAGCACCATGTCCGCGCACGCCAACGCCAGCACCGAGGCGCAGGTGCGCACCCGCAGGAAGGCCGCCAAGATGCTGGTGGCAGTGGTCGTCATGTTCGCAGTCTGCTATTTCCCCGTGCATCTCATCAGCGTGCTGAGGTAAGTCTCCTTCCTGGGTTTGTAAAAATCAATGTTAAAAATCAAATAAAGGTTCGACAGTTGAACATGACTTGGCTAAAACTATCAGATTAGTTAAGAAGGCCTCGACTAAAGGAGTCGCCAAAATCGACTCTGCAACAAACATGGGCAGTTTTAACATGATTAGAAAAAACTATCTATGGCAGATTAGGTAAGATGGCCTCGACTGCAGGGGTCTCCAAAATAAGCGTTGCACAAAGTTGGGCAGTCTTAACATGATTAGACAAAAACTATCTATGGCAGATTAGGAAGGATGGCCTCGACTGCAGGGTTCGCCAACATAAGCGTTGCACAAAGTTGGGCAGTCTTAACATGATTAGACAAAAACTATCTATGGCAGATTAGGTAAGATGGCCTCGACTGCAGGGTTCGCCAACATAAGCGGTGCACAAAGTTGGGCAGTCTTAACATGATTAGACAAAAACTATCTATGGCAGATTAGGTAAGATGGCCTCGACTGCAGGGTTCGCCAACATAAGCGGTGCACAAAGTTGGGCAGTTTTAACATGATTAGACAAAAACTATCTATGGCAGATTAGGTAAGATGGCCTCGACTGCAGGGTTCGCCAACATAAGCGGTGCACAAAGTTGGGCAGTTTTAACACGATTATACAAAAAACTATCTATGGTAGACTAGGTAAGATGGCCTCGACTGCAGGGGTCTCCAAAATAAGCGTTGCACAAAGTTGGGCAGTTTTAACATGATTAGACAAAAACTATCTATGGCAGATTAGGTAAGATGGCCTCGACTGCAGGGTTCGCCAAAATAAGCGGTGCACAAAGTTGGGCAGTTTTTACACGATTATACAAAAAACTATCTATGGTAGACTAGGTAAGATGGCCTCGACTGCAGGGGTCTCCAAAAAACTATCTATGGCAGATTAGGTAAGATGGCCTCGACTGCCGGGGGCGCCAAAATAAGCGTTGCACAAAGTGGGGCAGTTTTAACATGATTAGACAAAAACTATCTATGGCATATTAGGTAAGATGGCCTCGACTGCCAAGGGTCGCCAAAATAAGCGTTTCACAAAGTTGGGCAGTCTTAACATGATTAGACAAAAACTATCTATGGCAGATTAGGTAAGATGGCCTCGACTGCAGGGTTCGCCAACATAAGCGGTGCACAAAGTTGGGCAGTTTTAACACGATTATACAAAAAACTATCTATGGTAGACTAGGTAAGATGGCCTCTACTGCAGGGGTCTCCAAAATAAGCGTTGCACAAAGTTGGGCGGTCTTAACATGATTAGACAAAAACTATCTATGGCAGATTAGGTAAGATGGCCTCGACTGCAGGGGTCGCCAAAATAAGCGTTGCACAAAGTTGGGCAGTTTTAACAGGATTAGACAAAAAAACTATCTATGGTAGACTAGGTTAAATGGCCTCGACTGCCGGGGGCGCCAAAATAAGCGTTGCACAAAGTTGGACAGTTTTAACACGATTAGACAAAAAACTATCTATGGCAGATTAGGTTAGATGGCCTCGACTGCAGGGGTCTCCAATATAAGCGTTGCACAAAGTTGGGCAGTTTTAACATGATTAGACAAAAACTATCTATGGCAGATTAGGTAAGATGGCTTCGACTGTAGGAGTCGACAAATTCGGCGTTTCACAAAGTTGGGTACTTAAACATGACTAGGCAAAAACTGTCTATATATATTAGGTAAGATAGCATCTACTGCAGATGTCTCCAAAGTCTTCGTAGTGTTGTGTTGTAAAATAGCCTACATTTATAAATTACTAGCTTCTGCCCAGGACTTAGGTAGGATTAGTACTTCGAGTAATCTATTTTCTTTTCCTAGGTCCTACCAAAATCCTTAACCTATTTATTTAAAATACGTATAATTCTTGATTCGATTCAAAGTATTAGGCGAGTACTTCAAATAGATTCACTAATTTAAATATTTTCTAAAATATAATTTTTGATTTAACAATCATTTTTTGCAAAATGTCATTCTCAAATTTTGACATTTTCTTTCGATAATTATCATTTTCAATGTATTGAAAACAAATAGCTAGCTTTATAACTTATACCCTATATGTTATTCTGATGCATGAGCCATATTATTGTAAAGTTTCATTAAAATCTATTCAGTAGTTTTTGCGTGAAAGAGTAACAAACATACATACCATGCAAACTTTCGCATTTATAATATTATATTAGTATTAGTAAGAAAGATTATTTAAAATATTAATTTTGGTTGTATCTGCAACTTCGGTTCAATGAAATCTATAACTTTGGAACAAAGGAATTTCTTTGAATTTAAGTCTCATTTTCAAAATTTAGAACCGTTTGTTCGAACAAATTCAGACGAATTATATAATATATTAAATGTATTATCATATATTTTTGGGATATTGTGCCGTGTTGGCTAATATTGTAGTTATTATCATCGGGGCAGACATATCTGCAATGTTTTTAAAAACGTTGGCTAAAAATACCCTTTATCCGTGGCATTGCACAGTAGTAGAGGAACACAAGCCAAATATGTGTATATTCTTAGTGTGCCTTACATCAACACGAATATAAGTAATCGGCATAAAAATCGCTTAGCAGTCAAGAAACTGTCGATTTTAGCGAAAATATGGTTCTTATTTTTGTGAATAATTTTAAAAGAAATAATAAAAAGTTAATCAAGGGAAACTGTAACAGATAATCTTAGCCATAAGACTGTATTTTTTACAAGTTGTTATTTATTTATAAAGAAAATTATTTTAGTAGATTACGCTTGTATTTTGCTTAATGTAATTAATAATCTTTATTTAATATTTATAAGAAAAACTTATTTTTTATAACTTTTGATGGTTTTTTCCATCAATGTAATATATCATTCAAGAATAATAATCAAAATTAAAATATGAAAATGAACAAGACACAGAAAAATAAAAGATAGCGGTCGCAAATGGGACTAAAATCCAGAACCTCTCGTCTTACCGGAACCGGTGCTTTTACCAATTCAGCCATTTCCACCTATTACAAAACCGTTATATTTGTCAAACTCATATTTCAAATTTCAGAATTAGCAATATTATCATCGACTAATTTTTTCCATATATTATCGGCAACTTCCTTTTTCATTGGAAACAATTGTTCAAAGATCGTGTTTGTTACCTAGATAGGCCCTTGAGGTGATTTCTCACAAAAACGGCGCTCTACAAATTATCAAATTATTATTATTATTATCACTGATAAATATATCCGATTTTATTTATATGGAACACCAATTGACTTTTTTTTATAAAAGTCTAAATGAATATTCAATTTTTATTAAAAAAAACTATCTTTTTTTAACTTTTGAAGGTTATTCCCATCAATGTAATATATCATTGAAGAAGAAAATAACACTAATAATCTAAATTAAAATATGAAGATGAACAAGACACAGAAAAATACAAGATACCGGTCGCAACTGGGACTCGAATCCAGAACCTCTCGTCTTACCAGGACCGACGCTTTTACCAATTCAGCCATTTCTACCTATTATAAAACCGTCATATTTGTCAAACTAATATTTAAAATTTCAGATTTAACAATATTATTTTCATATTTCAATTTAGTTTATTAGTGTTACCTTCGTCTTCAATGATGTAAAAAAACAATTTTAATTATACTCGAGTGAAACCATAGAAAAGGCTTCAATTTATCCAAGGCGTATATTTGGTATTCATTCTGTTAACCAATCCTTGTTTTTGTTTTTGTTATGTTTATTTAGATGTATGTACATTTTTTTTCGTACATCTAGTAAGAAAATATGATACAATTTAAGAGATTAATTTAAGAAATACAGTTGACTACAATCTAAGAAATACGGTATAATATTTGTAATCAGATCAAAGATTGTTTTTAACATATATAGCACACGTCCTACGAAAAGTGCTAAGGTTTGAGGCTTCCTTATCAGCATTCTATAGGTTATTATAAAGTTTTTGACCTTTATAAAACACGCTGTTTTGGGTGCACGAAAGTTAAGTTTTGGGAAACCTAAAATCTCTGCATCTTCTCGTAGGATGTAGGATGAACATTTTCGTGATAAATAATATTACTTTTCAGATAACTTTGCAGCATATTATTTTTGAGTTTGTTCAACATTGTTAGGATATTATATATTATATGTTGTTTGGTTGTCATCATATTTAAATTTTGTAATATTATTTTGACTCTAGTGAAAATGTTGCACTTTAAAATCATCGTCATTACCATATTCTGTATAACCTGTAGTTTGTTATTTTGGGCTTCGTTACAAAGATTAATCGAAAATTGTAATTTCACAGCTTTGCTTTGAATCGGTTTTTCTGTCAAATCAGTTTTTTCGACCAACTTTTAGAATTTTTGCCTCTACCGTAGGGGGATTGTGATAGCAATATTAAATATGTAACAAGGTTGTTTACTCCTGATTTATGTTCAGCGCATCTCTTCCGCTAAATATTAAAACACCGGTTCGTTAAGTCGGGAGTTTAAGGGTGGCGTGAGGGGTTAGGGGTGAGTGGGAGGGATTGGCGTTGGGTGAACTTGTCGGGCGGAGTTATCGGGAGGACTTGTCGGGTGGTATTATGGAGAGTTTGTCGGGAGTTTGAATTAGGAGTTAAGTATTTGGCGGACCGCATCCTTGTGAAAGTTCATCGAAAGCAAAAGAGAATTTTGTTGAACCTGTATTTTACCCACTTTGCGAAATCTTTGACTTCCGTGGTCGAGCGGTTAAAATCTTATTTTATTGTAGAAAGCAATCACTTTGTGGTTTGACATATTTAAATAAAACACTTGTTTTGTTTAAAACCACGAGTTTTTGTTAATTTATTTCACCGACCGGTTTCGCTTTACTCAAGCATCTTCAGGGTATAAAAAAAATATTATATTTAAAAAAAATATATGTTTTTAATTTTTATCACCATTGAAAAACTGTTTTTAGTTTTCGGATAAATTTAGAAATGTTCCGTTTATTTGAATTTTATTGAAAAGTGGAAATTTTCTGATCTTATGACAGAATATGCCCGAGGCCTCAGGGATTAAAATGTCCTTCGATAACCACAAGTAAAAGAAAATCATTGTCATTACACCAAAAGCCTTTTCTCGCCACACATCCTGCTGGAATCTCCCAAGAGATAATGTGGCAAGGCGGATACAGATGTCGGTAGACGTAACACCCAATAATTATCGTACTTTGAGGGAACCCCTTAAAATATATATAACCCTTAGGCAGCTGAGAACATTAAAAATAAATGTTTTTTGTTATTGTAAAGTTTCTCTGTGGTTCTCTCCAGGGATATTATGTTTTATTAGTACTAGCCAGTATCTTATTATGTTATTTTTTTACATTGACTCCACACAGGAGGTCTTGAGGAAGAAAAATCCCTCGGGGCCTATGACATCTTTGAAGGTGCCGGGTTTAAGGTCTTTTCGGGGAGAGGAAGGAGTAAACATGGGTTTTTAAAGAGGAAACCACAGAGGCTAGCAAATTATTCCACAGCCGAACTGTTGAACTCAAGAACGAATCGTGGAAGCGACCCACTGTCGTCTGACAAATGTCAACCGTGTACAAATGTTGATTAAGACGATAGATTTCGCTTTTCGGCCCATACAAAAAGAACGCCCGGGAAAATACACTTTTCTACGTCGAAAATTGCACGAAATAAATATATATTTTTTATATTACCTTTTAAAAGGTTAAAGATATGTCGGTATGTTTTTAAATTTTCGATACGTTTCGTAATAACGTAAACATTCACTGTCAAACATGTTTAATTTATCGGAAAATATTATTTAAGAAAAAAGTTCTGCAACTCAATTCTCATAAAAAATTACAAAAACATAACGACATAGCTTCGTCTTTTGAAAACATATTTTTGTTTTTAAATTACAATTTTGTGAAAGTTTGGGTATACAAAAATGTTTTTTCCCGAAATCTCTTTTCGAGCGATTAGTTTACGGCAGTTGTCTCATTTGCACTTTTCGCATTCGCATGTATCGTAAGTGTGTGTTAGCTTATTTAGAGAGGGGAAGAATGACAGACAAGGAAATATCTAAACGTTCCGCGTGTGGTGCAAAGTCTAGCCTCTTAAAAGACTAAAAAGTTCTTTGTGATCACAGTGACTGCTTATTGTTATTTCGTACGATACAAGTACGATACAATAATTACCATAGTGCTATCAATATTTGTTAATTAAGCCCTAAGCAACAAGGAGGGAATATCCCTACATTACCAAAATAAAATATCAGTGATCACAAACTTTTTCAAATATATAAATTCATATAGATTCATGTCAATTAAAAATAACCTTTTACTATGTATCATCATTCATAATTTTAATAATAAACTTAATAATTATCTATATGTATCTTAACTTGGGACGAAACCGGTCCTGGTGTAAATAAACAAGTGGAACAAAGTGAAAAAAAATTGTTTAATTTCATATCTAATACGATACAAGTATGTTTAAATGGACACAGTTCCAGTAACTGGGATATACTGATTCTGCTTATCTGCTTATTTAACCATGTGACCCGACTATAGCATAGACAACTCAGACAATGTTGGAACTGACCATCGACTGATTATAATATATTACAATTATGTCTTTATTCGAAGCGCAACGGGAAGTACAATTTTATTTTTGTTATTTTGTTTTTTCCACTGAAGCGATTTAGGTCAAAATTTGGACCGATTTTATTTTTCTGCGAGTGATATCGGTCCAAAATTGGACCACATTTAACTAACCTACAACTATGGGATAAACGGCGAAATCTAGGTGGATTCATTAGCTTTAAACCACATTAAACAGTTTACAGGTTTCGGTATTAATATTTTGAGGAATGATATTAACTAAATCGAATGGCCAAATCAAAAACTTAACACCAATCGCTCCAGTGGGTTGTAACATAATTTTCTGTGATCGTCACCCCATCGGGGGTTGATTATGATATTTAGGCTACTCGGAACAAATCAATAAAACTGCGCATTAAAAACTGACTACTATAATTTTTACGCACATTTAAACATTAACTGAGGGTCAGGTGAACTGCCAGTCGTCTCATTTCATGTTGTCACAATTCGACATTGTGCGTCGTTTTTAACATTTTGATTCTCGGACGTTTCAGTTTTTATTCAAACTGTGATTAACCATACAGAATAAAATTTGATATTTCATCCAAGTTTCGGAAAATAATAAACATATTCTAGCGAATGTGAGAACCCGTTAAAAATAAAAATAAACAAACACAGATGTCAATAACTGTATCTACTGATATCCGATCGTCATTTCCGTTTGAAAGTGTTATTTCGTCCGAAAAAACATCTGAATTACTCATCATATCGCGCCTAAAGAACACGAAGAAAAATGTTATTCTAAAATACGATCATTTATTCGTAAAACGGTTAAAAACGAGACTGAAGTTCTTACGAACAAATTAACAGGTTTCAGTGTTTATTGTCGGTAAAATGTAAGAATAAATTATTATTATTAATTATTAGAACATAGTTGTATTATCAGGGCAACTAGATAAAACATTTCTAAACGAGTATTTTATAAATATGGCCTGATAAATTATCATGAGGGTCAAAATCGATTTTTACATCAAAATACAACAAAGGAGGAAAAAGAAACGAAGCAATTATCAGAACCTTGAGATTCTTGAAAATATGTTTTTTTTTATAAAATTAATATTTACGAATAGCAGAATCTTTAAAATAATTTTATTTTTGAAACCCGTTTGTAACAAACTATCATGTAACAAGAAATTTTCGCCGTTCGTCAGCAGCAGGTTAAAACTCCATTGGAACTAAATTTCGCTCTGTAACTTGTGGCAAAGGGGAGAATTGGTTTAATGAGAGATCACGACTGCTACTAATACGAAGGTTCAATTCCCAGCAGACAATGAGCACTGAACACGACGACAATCGTGAGATACTAAACCTATTAACCAACATGCCGCCACAGGGATTACTGGAAACTTGAATATTTTTTTAATTGATGTGATCATTCATTGGAGCCTAGCAGTTAAGATGTTGTAACAGAGAATACCGGAAATTAGTCATTTTAAAATCAAATTCTAGACGTATTGACTCTTTTTTACCAAAAAACATAATTGGTTTTCGAAAGATTATTATTTTATCTGGTAAAGTCAGTTTTTAAAATTTGAAAAACCGGATTAATCTTTAATATAGTAAGGTTAATTTTCAAACTAAATATTGTATTATACAAGACACATTTCAAATCAAATAATCATACATTAAAATAAATCAATACATTATCTAGTAAAAAAAGCCAGTTTTCAGAAATTACATTTTATTTCAAATAAAATCATTTAAAAAAATCCGAGTATGTGTTTTGTGACGAAAATACCTCAGTTTGTCTATTTACTTACGGTCTTGCAAACTAAAATATTTCAGTTTTTTTTTTGCACACTAATTTTGTTTAGATATTATTGAAAAATCATAAATACTTATGTTAAAAAAATATTTACAAGAAGTACATGATATTTAATAATTTATCATCGTGCGTTTTGAGCATTTTTATTGCTTATTTTAATGTAGGTATATATTAAAGCAAGTTTTGAATGAAATAAATCGATATTAAATTTTTTGTTTAAAAAATTTGATACAGGGAATAATCGATCTTTCTCATCAGAACCTTCCATTTTGCAAGCATTTTGGAACTTTAATTCTCAGCCGCTGGTCAATGGGTCTTAAGCTGAGAAGATTTAAAATGAAATTATTATCGTTTCTTCTAAAAGGCAGACCAAGGAAATAGATAATCTGCTATTTCTTTATGTGAATTCCTATCCGAAGCCAATGGATCTGTGGGCATTCCTAATTGGACGGATAGAATGGGGAAGGAGTTGAGATAGGAATGAGGAAGATTGGGGATGTTTTGTAAAGGGTATTTTTAAGGAAGAGATGATCTGTGATGGAAAAGGGTGTAAGGTGTGGGTAGTAATCTGGGGGTCAGTGGTTACCTCTGGTAAGTCACTAAACGTAGCAAACGTAGTTTTTTTTAAAGTGAATACCTCACAAGAGTCCCAACTGCTCCCGTCTGGAGCCAGTGAGACTATGGCATCCACGATTGGGGTATGTTATGAGGCTGAAGGTAAGTGGGGAATGGAAGGAGACGATGAAGAGGAAGGTGGGGAAGTACCTGGCTATTCAGATCTAGTCACTAAATACGGCTAAAGACATTTCAAGCAACGTTTCAATTCTGAATGGTGGTCTTACACCAGGGCGTTACTAAGAGTATCTTCCACTCTGGAACGTGCCGCAAATATATTTTATATTATTTTCAATAATTAATTGCGAAATAACACAAATCAATTAAATAAAATTTATTTTCGCACGCCGGGTTCGAACCTGTGACCCTCGGAATGGAAGTCCAACGCCCTACCGCCGGAGTACGCCGTCCGTCAACCGTACCCTTTCCCGCCTCCCAATTTGAAAATGAAATTTGGGGCTGTACAGAAAATATCCAGCAATTTGCAAAATTTATAAATATATTATGTATTCTGATTATTTTATTAGATTATATGAAATAAAAATGGTGTCGTCAATTTACATCTAAGATATTAAGACACCTAGGCCCCAAACAAGAAATTAATGTTGATTTTCTGTTCGAAAAATATATATATTTTTACTATAATACTATGGGTGTTATATTGATAATTTAATAAATGTTAATAATAAATAATATTTCTTAATGAAAAAAAACATTTTTTTTTTGCAATTACCTATCTCATGATTTATGTAACAACGGTTTTAGATATTTCGCTTTAGAAATAGATGAATCGAGTATAAAATCAACTTTAAAACGGAAAATTACGAACGAATAACTTATATTCGGTGCGAAAGTTTTTTTCAATAAACTTTTCAATTCCGTCATTAATCTACCAGCGATCCGTTCCCAGGTAAAAACTTTATGTACACGGGCTTAAAATGTAAGGTGAATTTAACAGAAATAGCAGAAATCTATTTATACACCCGTAGGGCTTTAACGAACATAATAAGGTAACATGTCGAATAATAATAATGTAAAAAATAAAACAATTAATAGAAGAAACTCAAAATTACACAAATATAAAGTTTATCCGTGTCTCGGCAGCGGATGCGTCGTGGCAGGCCAGATCGGGAGAGACTGTTGAAGGAGACCTTTTGATCTCTCCAGCCAGACTTTCTCGACCCATCGCTTTGCACCGCAGTGGGAGCGATGGATGCATACGTCTATCACTCCTTGATTCCCTGGCCCGCAGACCTGGGTAGGACCCACCCCTTACCCTAACACCTTTTTCCTTCCCAGAACTTCCTTTCCTTAAAAATATCCTCAACGTTGACATAGGGCCTGAGGGGAATTATTTTTCTCAGAGCCTCCTATGTGGAGCTAATGTGAAAAAAAAATAAACTAAAAAATACCGTAATACCATTGATTGTTCTCCTGGTATAAAGTTTTAGATTAGACATTGATTGAAGAGATAAGTCGATAGAAGTTCACTTTTCCTCATTTCCGTTAAATCGATCTAAAAATTATCTTTTCTTTAAATTCATTCAAATAATAATATTATTTGCGTATTTTGTGGCCCAGGATTCTGAAAAGGTCTTACGTAAATTGGAGATAGCAGCTTTCTTTTAAATCGGTTTAAATCACACTGTTGATTGTTTATAGTAAAAAAAAAACTTGTGCATGTTTGGGAGGAACCAACCTGGCATATCAGATCTGGTCAATGAGCCTATTTTTGCTTGTCATCTAATTAGCACCAAAAAAAGGCAAAAAAGGATGATTACGCCCATCGTTCACGTAGCTACTCACAAGCGACGCTACCGCTACCTGTCAAACAAATTTGCTAGTGTAGCACCTAGCGGCGTTTTCAAACACTAATAATAGTATAGAAAACACAGACGAGCGGCGATCGCGTCGCTTGAAGGTAGCTCCATGGAAGAACGGCGTTAGAAGTAATAAAAGTAAGTATGCTACGCGTAAGGTACGTACTTACGGATTGTGATAAGAAATTTGCTAAATGTATTTTTAGAAAGATGCCCTTACCTAAAAGTGATGCCTTCCTGCAAATAGTAAAGAAACATCCATACAATTGGCTGATAAATCCATCGTCCGTGGTCGAGTGGTAAGACACTTGACTCCCAATCGGAAGGTTGCGGGTTCGAACCCGGCGTGCGCAAATAAATTTTATTTGATTAATTTGTGTTATTTCACAATTAATTACTAAATATAATATGTTATATTTGCGGCACGTTCCAGAGTGGAAGATACTCTCAGTATCACCCTGGTATAAGACCACCATTCAGAATTGAAACGTTGCTTAAGAATGGCTTTAGCCGTGTTTAGTGACTAGATCTGAATAGCCAGGTACTTTCCCACCTTCCTCTTCCCCGTCTCCTTCCCTTCCCCACTTACCTTCAGCCTCACAACATACTCCAATTGGGGATGCCATAGTCTCACTGGTTCCAGAAGGGAGCAGTTGGGACTCTTGTGAGGTTTCTCTAAAAAAAAAAAAATATATATATATATATATATATATATATATATATATATATATATATATATATATATATTTATATATACTATATAAGTAAAAAATAAATAAAACTATAATTGGCTGATAAATCCATCAGGACAATTTTCACCTTTCACAATTACTATGTTTTTTAAAAGTCAATTCGGATCACCAACTAGATCCGATGGCCACCGATTTCATCAGGTCTTTGAAATTCGTAAATAGGAAAGTTAGTAAAAGTGATGAAAAAAAAATAAAATACCCCATAACCTAACCTATTTAACCAAGTTTTTGTTTTCATCACTTTTTTACTTTTCAAAAAACTGAAGTTGTAGTTACATCGTTGAATTGTCCGGTCACCGTTAAAATATTATGTGTTTTTTTTTCTTCGTATTATAATATTATGGTGCTGAATAAAGCCATTTAAAGCAACGTTTGTTGTGGCCAGCGCGGTACAGATATAATTTTCTACACATCACACAACGATGTCACAAACATTACATTGTTATCTTAATTGCATTTTTCCTCCCCTTTATTTTTCCGGCAATGTTTTAAACAATCTTCCACTGTCCAGGGCAGATGTACACTGATAATTGATATTACAAAACTGTAACGTTGGCTAAAAGAGGAGGAAACGGCATAATTTTCCAAAAAAATAATCACAATAATGGTTTTAGCTTCAGTTCGTAATCCCTTGATTCGTATCTGGAGGCCTATAAGGTGACTTCCTTGGATGACTTCTTTCGTTTCCATAACAATTTGTTCGTTTAATTTTGAGGTTAGACCCGGAATGAAACACTTGTGTTTCTTGAATCTTATGAATACTCACAGAAACAACACAGTCAATACCAGCGAGATGTAACGTTGTACACAGACAGCTGAAATACAACTGAACGTGTTACTACTTCTCCAGCGGCTACTCTATTCGCCAGCGCTCCGCACAGCGTAAACGGGTGCTACTGTACGGATGACCCTCGTAAAAGGACAAATTTATTTTTATTTTTAACTTAATAAGTTAAACCTCAAATTGTAATATTTTATTTGATGAAGATAATATTAGCGAAAGTCAATCGAAAATCCGAAACAGAAAAAGATATGGATACATCTGGGACTCGAACCCAGGATTGCCAGAGGTCCTGGGTTCGAGCCCCAGATGTAATTGTATTTTTTTCTGATTTTTCCGTTTCGGATTTTCGATTGACTTTCGCTAATATTAGCTTCATTAATTCAAATACAAATTTATTGTCGAATATTGATATAAAATTCGATATACACGTAAAATTGAAAGTAAAAGAGTCCATAGACTGAAATGACTCAAGATGAATTTAAATATACAATGGGAGTTTGAAAATGATGTTAAATATTTCAAAATAGGACGCTACAACACTCAACAAATCATTTTATTTGTTTTTTTTAACAATTTCAGATACGCGTTCGGTATGCAACAGACAGACACCATAGCGTTCCTCGCTTTGCTGTCCCACTGGCTCTGCTACGCCAACAGTGCAGTCAATCCCCTCATCTACAACTTCATGAGTGGTGAGTAAGCCCTGCAGTCACTTATTGAAAAGCACCAGTATTGTCTGTTCTCTTTACAAGCGCCTCCAGTCCTCACTGAGTCCTGCACAGCATTTTTTTTACATCATCTCCATACAGGAGACCCTGAGGAAGATTATTCCTTTCAAGGCCTATGTCACCTTTGTGTGAAGGGTCCTTTTAGGGAAATGAAGGAGAAGAAGTTCTGGGAAGAAAAAAGGTTTGAGCGGTGTGTAGAAATCTGGAGATCAATGCGCGATGAGTGGTCCAAGAGTGACTTCATCCCTCCCACTGCGGTGCGAGGCGATGGGTCGAGAAGTGGCAAATGTATCCGCCGCCAAGACCTAGACGAAACTCACCCTGAGAAACTGAGAAAGATTATTCCTTTCAAGGCCTATGTCTCCTTTGTGTGAAGGGTCCTTTTGGGGAAATGAAAGAGAATAAGTTCTGGAAAGGAAAACGGTTTGAAAGGTGTGTAGAAATCTAGGAATCAATGTGTGATGGGTGGTTCAAGAGTGAATTCATCCCACCCTCTGTGGGAAGTGGCAAATTCATCCGCCGCCAAGACCTAGACGAAACTCACCCTGAGAACCCGGGCATCCCTGCCAAGTCATCAAACGTAGCGAACTATTGGAGACCCTTTGACGACTCCAGACGAATTCTCTACGCAATGCTTTGTACCGCTGCAGCTGTGAGGAATGGATTCATATAATTTGGGAGGCGGGAATAAGTACCGCCGCCCCGGGAACCATTTAATCGATAATCAACAGCTCTGCCAAAGGTCACCCCAAGTGGTTCGCTCCGTTTGGTGTCTTAGTAGGGGTGCCCGGGTTCATTGAGTGAGGTATGTCTAGGTATTAGGTACTAGGGATGGTCTTTACACTGAACTCCTAGATTCCTACTCACCCCTCATAACTTTTTCCTTCCCAGAACTTCCTCTCCTTCCTTTCCTTAAAAAATAACCTCCACACAGCAGGCCTCCTGTATAGAGCTAATGTAAAAAAAAATACGTTCTGAACTCCAGGATACACTCTCAGATTCCCAAACAACCGTCATAAATTTATTTTTCATTACCAAAACCACCTCTCTTTCCTTACCTTATTTAAAAGACCTTCCACACAGCATCCAATACAGGCAAAGACGACTTTTTTACTTTAGCTCCACACAGGAATCCCTGGGGAAAACCATATCCCTCAGGGCCTATCTTTGGGGATGCTGTGTGGAAGATATTTTTAAGAAAGGAAGGCGAGGAAGTTCTGGGAGGCAAAAAAGGTATGAGGAATGTGTAGGAATCTTGGGGTCAGTGTGTCCAGGAGTGACGGACGTATGAGTCCATTTCTCCCACTGCGGTTCAAGGAGACGGGTCGAGAGAGTCCGGCTGGAGAGGCCAGACGTAGATCCCGAGGGAAAATATTTTCCTCAGGACCTCCTGTTTAGAAAAAAACTATTAACAGATAGCTACTATAATTGGTTTGATACGTTTTAAGATTTTCACGGCCAAAAGCATTTTCGTTGTTTGTTTTTGGGGTGTTATGCTGTGTTGCGCTATCTCCTTCTTTAAACCGACGTTTCGGACAGCGTTGCAGTGTCCATCATCAGGGCCGATCTGGTAGATCAGGCAGATCCGGCAGATCAGGCAGATCCGGCAGATCCGGCAGATCCGGCAGATCCGGCAGATCCGGCAGATCCGGCAGATCCGGCAGATCCGGCAGATCCGGCAGATCCGGCAGATCCGGCAGATCCGCAGATCCGGCAGATCCGACGATGTGTGATGACATCGTCGGATCGTCGGATCTGCCCTGATGGTGTACACTACAACGCTGTCCGAAACATCAGCTAAAGAAGGAGGTAGCGCAACACGGCATAACACCCCAAAAACAAACAACGAAAATATAATTGGTTTGTATGTGACAATGTTTCATAAACACCTCACCAGGATATTTGCAATAATGAATAGTTGGGCAATGTTACCTACCTACGTGAAATTGTCTATTTATGTTTATTATTAAATCGATTTACAAATTTATTTAGCCAAGTTAAGTCAATAATCCCACAGATAAATAAATAAAATACGTCCAGATAATTTTAAAATGAATATCATTTTCCAAATAACTTTGGGTAGCTCGAAAAGTTTCAGCATTTGTTGGGTATTCTAGTAATGAAAGTTTTAAAGAGAAGTTCATAAAATGTAATATCCATCCCCGTGGAGTGTTAGTTGGTTTCACGGGGTATAATATTATTCAAACACATTAAATTATATATGTACGTAAATTATCACAAATTAACGAAAAATAAACGACCTAACCTTTTTACAAAAATTATTAAACTTTTAGGCGCTCCGCCCACTGAGGCAACTGAAAACCAACTAAAACCGGCTGTTTTCTCTGTCTAGATTGGTCAAAAAGCTTGTTTAACCATAGATGAAGAACAATCAGCTGACAGCTCGCAAATAGCAACGGCCGCCCAGGGCAATCAGCCGTGACAGTCGCAAGAGGGTCGCAAGTCACCGCTTGCGTTACCATTGACAACGGGGTTTTGTGTGATTGTGAAGTGTGCGGGCCATCACATTGTCATACAAATAGAGTTGGCAGTTGAGAGTTTTCAGTTGCCTGAGTGGGCGGAGGCGCTAAATTCGATTGTTGTGAACCTGCATTTAATAAATATACATGTACCTACAAGAGCTACTAGACAAACATCAACATTTTACATACACACATCTCATTCCAATTATAGTTTACATTCTCCAATACAACGTTTACATAGCCTTGGTAACAAATACATAAACAATATTGATGTATTTGACAATACTTTGAACTTGGCAAACTTCAAACGCCGTATGTGCGAACTATTTCTACGGTGTTATGCCGTGTTGCGCTACCTCCTTCTTTAGCCGACGTTTCGGACAGCGTTGTAGTGTCCATCATCAGGGCAGATCCGGCAGATCCGACGATGTCCGAAACGTCGGCTAAAACAAACGTCGGCTCCTAAAACAAACAACGAAAATGCTTTTGACCGTGAAAATCTAAAAACGTATCTATTTCTAGCTACTTCATAAACTATTGTGAAAACCAATTTAATACAATTTTATTAATATTATTGTTGATTTGGAGGATAATTGCAGGCTATTTATTTTTACTTCACTTATATTCTATATTACCTGCATTTTGTTAACTTATATATTTTATGTACCTGTAACCTAAATTTTGTTTCATATATTTTCTGTTACATATATTTTATATAGCTACAAGCTTGGTGCAAATGATTACTGTGTGTATTTACTGTACTGTACCTAACTTCAGTCCCTAATTAATTTTAATATACCTTTGAGACTTGCACGCTATATAGCATATTCCAGACGCTTAATTATAATACAAATGCAGTAACGAATTTGCCAATTACCCTCTTCATGCCTTTAATAATGTTTGTCGAAACCCGACATCGACATTTTTGACATCGGATTCAATCCGCATATTTAAAAGGAGAGTGACGTCAATGATATAAACTGCATTCGCGCATACATGCAGGATGTCAGGGGGTAAAGTGCATTAAATACAGGGGGTGATTCTATTTGATGGTACACGGAAAAAAATGTTATTCGAATAACGGTTAAAAACGGGACTGAAGTTCTTACGAACAAATTAACAGGGTTTCAATTTTTATTGGCGGGAACATGTAAGAATAGTTAGTTGGTATACGTAATTTCGTACGTATACCAACAAATTATTCTTACATTTTCCCTCCAATAAACATTGAAACACTGCTAATTTGTTCGTAAGAACTTCAGTCCCGTTTTGAACCGTTTTTACTATTAAAATGATCGTTTTTTCGAATATCATTTTTCTCCATGTAGGAGTAAAAACTATTAATAACTTTTTCCGAAATTAAATAATAAAATGAAATAAAATAAAATTAACATACAAAAAGACGTAGGTAAGGTACCTATTAAAAATCCTTAGTGTAAGGTACAAACTTACCCGATCAATTTGCTGTGAGTCGATAGTGGCAACGTTTGATGAGTATGATTGGCCCACATCGGAACAGCGGAAAATAATGGTGCTGGCCGCACACGCCGTACGAATTTTATCGTTTTACAAAATAAGTACCCTTAAAAGTTAAAAGTTCGAAAAAAGTTATTTTTATTTTTTACTCGTAATATCATGTAGAATCACCTCCCGATGTTAATGCACTTGACCCCCGGACACTATTTATACATACATACACACCTACACACCGGGTACAAGCAAAAATATATTTATTTATTTATTTATACTGGGTTTTTACAGATGTTCGCACGTACGTGAGAACATCCAATTATAAAAACTCAGTTATTGCACAAATAGAAACATACAATTATAAAAAATCTACAATTACATACAATGAAATACAGATACATATATAATTAAATACAGATACATACAATTAGAATTATACTATTTAATATAAAATTATAATATTTTAGTTTTTTTTTACTATAGCTTCACGTCATCTTTAGTGGATGCTTGGTGGAGGGTCTTTTTAGGTAATGGGAGGAGAAGAATTTATGGGAAGGAAAAAGGTATGAGCGGTGGGTAGGAATCTAGGGGGACGATTTGTCTAGCAGTGACGGACGTATGAATCAATCCTTCCCACTGCGGTGCAAAGTGATGGATCGAGAAAGTCCGGCTGGAGAGGTATAGGTTAAGCCTTCCACAACCAGTCTCTCCCGATTCCACCCACCACGCAGTACGTTGTCAAACGCATTCGCCACCAAGACCTAGACAAACCTCATCCTATGAACGCAGGCACCCACTAGGGGTGATATATGGCAAGTGTGTTGGTTATCCAATCATTGGTTCCTGGGCGGCGGTAACCATACCCGCCTCCCAAAATGAAATTGGGCAATAAAATGCTAGGTGAGCAGGTAGGCTAAGCTGAAATACAAATTTCAAGAATTTAAGAGTAGGTATGTAGAATTCATATTTTATGTAAAAATAACAAAAAGCAAGTATAAAACTTTGGTAGGCCAGGTTTTTTTTTTCAAAAAAAATCAAACGTCACTTCAGAATTTTTTTGTGTGACATTTTATAAGTTTACAGTAACAGTTTTTTTCAGATTTTGGTAGTTTATACAACTGTTGTTACTAATAATATTATTTTGTAATAGAAACTCGTAAACAAATAATGATTTAAAAAAAATAATAATAATTTAATTTTCATTGGTGGCCACCGGTGGGCCAACGGCCAACTAATGGAACTTTCAACGTCACAGTATAAAAGTGTGTGCTGTTGTAAGTGAAACATAAAAATTGACATGGATTTTTAAGAATAAATCTTTAAAAAAAAAATAAAATTCCTTTGTACGCACCATTCATTTAATCTAAATTATTTACATGTTTCTTGACCGATGGTTTTTTCGTCAGGACAAAATTAAAATTAACAAAAAAACCAAAGACAAACCAGTATAGATAGACAAATAAGTACACATAAACAAAACAAAATCAAAGTGTGGTGATTAATTTAATTAGTTCAAACGTATCGTTAAATAATATAAAACTCAGAGAAACATCAATTCTTCCAACTGCAACATTTAAAATTATTTAACACATTACCAGAAAGTATTAGAAATATAAATACAATTTTAAAAATTCAAATTTCACTTTAAAAAACACACTGAAAAAATTAACTTAATATTTTAGCAAATAAATAACGAATATAATGATATATCATTTTTATTCATATTAGATATTGTTGATTTTTAGGATATTGGCAGACTATCCATTTTTACTTCAATTACGTTCTATATTACCTACATTTTGTCAACTCATATATTTTATGTAACCTATATTATGTTCCTTATATTTTCTGTCACTTACCTGTATTTTATCAACTCTTATTTTCATTATAGTTAATCAAAATATGTAAACGCTTTATATATGTAAAAACCCTATGGGCGTTTAAATAAAATAAAATAAAATACAAATAATAACACACCCACTATACTTACAAATCTAGCTACGGTGATACATCTCGTATTATTTATTTATTTTTTTATTTATTTATTTATTTACATTTGATACATTTAAAGCCAAAATAACAAATAATATTACATAATAAGAGAATATATTTAAAATTAATACAAGTGTTATTGCGTTGTTTTAGGTCGATATTAGTTCCTAGCTAGGCAGATTGCCTGTTCTAAGGAACCAAAGTGTGTAAAGTGCCAAATGCAATTTAATTTTATTTTTTTTTTAATTAATACCTATGTACTAAGTTTTTACTAAATGTGCCATTAATAGGTAACCATGTATCGTTTTAAGTCACATTATATAATAGTTTTTCAGACTCCTCCCTACCCAAGCCAATCAACCATTTAGTTATTATTGAACCAATGCAGGACATTTTGCAATTTTTAATATTTAAGTCTGGGGGGATTTTATTGTATAATTTCGGTCCCAGATACGCATACGTCTTTGGATACTTTGCCGTATTGCTCCTTGGGACGAAGAGATCCTTTCTGCTGTGACTTCTTGTATTGTATTTGTGATCAATTTTATTAAAATTTTCTATATTTTTATGTACATGGATAATAATCTTTTTTATGAAGTTTTGACGAACATCAAGAACGTTAAATTTTTTGTAGAGTTTGTCGCTTGAGAACCTGTAGGGTTTACGCATAATGACTCTAATTATGGATTTCTGGGCCTTTACAAGCGGATCTAAAATCGTTCTTCCTGATATATCAATATATTTGTGAAATCATTACTATGTACATTTTACAGGGTGTCCGGGGGTAAAGTGCATTAACTTCCAGAGGTAATTCTACATGATAATATAAGTAAAAAAGATAAATAACTTTTTCGAAATTCTGACTTTTAGGGGTACTTTTTTGGTAAAAAGATAAAATTGCTCCGGCGTGTACAGCCAACACTATTATTTTCCGCTGTTGTGATACGTAACAATCACAACTGCCACAATCGCGCCCGGCTGACTAACAGCAAATTTATGGGGCAAGTTTGTACACCAAGGGTTTTTTATAGGTACGTCTTTTTGTATGGGAAAAAAATTTGGAATTTCGGAAGTTATTTATCTTTTTTAGTCTTACCAACATGTAGAGTGACCTCCCGAAGTTAATGCACTTTACCCCCGAACCCCCTGAAAAATGATGCAACTTTTGTTTTCAATGAAAAAGGTAGCTGCCGATAATATGGAAAAAAAATTAGTCGAAGATAATATTGTTAATTCTGAAATATGAAATATGAGATTGACAAATGTGACGTTTGTAATTGGTGGCAGTGGCCTAATTGGAATGGCCTTTATCCTGGTAAGACGAGAGGTTCTGGGTTCGAGTCCCAGTTGCGACCGTTATTTTTTATTTTTCTGTGTCTTGTTTGTATTAATATTTTCGTTTAGATTATTAGTGTTATCTTCTACTTAAATGATAACTTTATTTATTTGAACAAACATATTAAAAAATGTATGTGTATTTGAAAATGTTGGATCAATAACTTTCACCCAATTTAGGAGAAAATATAGCTTTTTAGGAAACTCACACACAAAATAGGGTATTTTCACAAACGAGGGATTCTGTTGAAAATGTATGAAAATGTCCTACTAAAAATGTTTTCATTCGAATTTATTCATTTTAAATCACGAGCACCAAATACGCACGTCAAAAAACAACAAAGTACTACTGTCAGAAATATGTATGTCAGAAGCCGACCGACGTTCATGACGTCACACGATAGCCCCGCCCCAAAATGTGGTTTTAGCGGTATTTCAAAAATGGTAAACTTAGAATCGCTGTAGAAAATTTATTCGTCAACATAAAAATTAAATAAAAATGGCATAATAATTGTAATTTCTTGCTTAATTTTTTTAAGCAAATAAAAAACGTGGAAATACCCTATTCTATTTAGATTTATCTCTTCAGTGTTTTACCATTTTCATTCCAACTGAAAGATATTTTAATTTGATTGATGTAGTTCTTAACCATCTGTTGCTTGCCTGATAACTTATAACTAATAACTTTACTTATTGCTACAGAGTTCTCAGAACTATTCGTAAAATGTTATTAATTGTGCGGTATGCGGATAATATAAATCGTGTTAGCCGCGCGTAACATCAGTTGGAAAACAGTTTTTGACACAATTGAAGCCACAATTATAACATTTTGGATAAACACAAGTTATAGGGGTTAAAAGAAACATTGCAAACTTGGGAAAGTGATTTTCTTGCGGCGACAAACTCTCGGATCCTCGGCAAACTTCAAAACTTGTAAATTTAGGTAATATTTAATCACACTAGCGGCTAATATAAATTGAGAATATTTGTATAAAAAAAAACGAGTGTGCTTTAGACCACACGACCGAAGTAAAACTTCTATTTCATGCACTGGCTATGAGAGGAAGAGAGAAAGAAAATGTGCGCGCGCACTGCTCTCTCTCTCGCTCTCTTGCTCCTACAGTGTGATACAGCCCGTTCGCCTCGCCTGACTACACTTTTCGTAACGATCTGGTCATGCATTCGCCAGCTTATCCCGCAAGACAAGCGTGCGTAAAGAAGTTTTACTTAAAAATACAATGTATTGTTTCTGGCTGCTGTTTGACCAAAGGGGAACGGTTTGAGATTTTTACAGGATTTATTTAACGCTGTTTTTGTGACAAATCACCTCAAGAGCGTTGAAAGAATTTATTATCTATTATAATATGTTTTTATTTGCCCTTGGGAAAGTTTAGTTTGAACTGAAACAAGTAAGTAAGACAAAATTATGGGTTTGATTCTCACTTGCGACCGTTACATGTTTATGTTTCGTTTCATTTATTTATTTTATTTTAGGGAAATTAGCAGTTTATAATGTGGTTCATTTATACATGTGTAATTTACCTAACTGAGAAACCTATTACATATTTCCTCAATATACTATAGTATTATGTATCTAAAAACATAAATACTATACTTACAACTAAAAAAAAAACTTTATTTTAACAAGAGGGAGATTAATATTACAGGAAATACTACATAATATATGTCATTACATAATTTCAATTTTTTTTTTTTTTTTTTCAATTTCAATGCCGGTAACCCGGGCGTTTATTAACATTAAAGTATATTTACAGTTCATGTGCGCTACCAGACTCACTAGACAATATCTGTTCCGAGTCGGGTAGCAGTATCATTTCATATATATATTTAAAAAAAAACTTAAAAATAAAAATAAGTAGGGAAATTAATTTAGCAATTGCATTAAAAAAACATTAGAAACATAAAAACAAAACAAAAAACTAAAAAAATACAAAAATATATATTTGTATATACATATACATATATATATTTAAACATAAAAACGTATAAGAAATTAACACGGACGGTTTGCAAGAAACTTGTTAATGCAATTTCTTTTTTTGTTCATTAACCATGTATTAAAGTTTTTATATGTAGGTTTTCTGTTGGTATGGGCAAAATGTTGTGTTTCTTTTAAGAAAATGTTGAATATGGAAGGGGCGAGGTAAGATTCATGTTTTTTAGCAAGAGTGGATTTAATTTTTGGCACTTGTAAAAGATTGTTAGATTTAGCTCTAGTGTTCTGTTTTTTTTAATAATATATCATTACATTTTATGCAGTTTGGTACATTTTTAATATATTTTAAAAGAAGTTTTATTATTATTATTTATTTCGATTGAAGATATCTACATCAGACTGAATTTTATTGTATGTTGAACATTTTCTTATAAGACAAACATTTTTTTCGAATTTGTTTTACAATGTTTTTCTTTAAATAGATTACGAGAACGTGTGTGACGTGTAAGTACTTTCAAATGAATTCTGTTTTGATAGTTCAGGACTGTCGGTAATGTTGTTCATGATTTTATGTATCAACATTGCATCTGATAATTGTCTGCGTACTCTCAATTTATTAATTTTGGAAAAAAAAATTCATCCAGATAATTATCAAATCGATTAAGTGATTTGTAAGAATTTTATGAAAATATTCTGAATTTTGTTTATATATAATGCATAAAATGGAGACCAGACAGTTGATACAAATTCAAGATAGCTTCGTACATAGGCATAGTATAGTTGTTTGATAATAACAATGTTTGTGAATTCTTATGTATTTCTTATGATGAGACCGAGCATTTTAGCTGCTTTGTTTGTTATTCGATTAATATGACGTAGATAATGTAACATTTTTCATTTAGATTAATCAATATTGTCTTCTTCTTCAATGTTTAATAATCGAAGACATCCACAAAACATGCAAGTCTGACCACAAAATAAGACCTTAATCATATTCCTATCTATTTTGAAAAGCTGAAAAAACATTATTTTCTTTTAAACATTTTAATCTATTTATCAAATTTGAAGCTAGATCACTCTTAATCGAAAATGTTAGTTATAAGGTTAATCACTTGAGTTAATGATATAAATTGGTGCTTTTCAATGTTTCGCAGGCTTCCCTGGATTCTCAGGTCAGTCATTTATTAAAAAAACAGCACTTATTAGTGTGTTTGCCAAATATATATAATTATATACATATATATACTACAATATAATGCAAAACATATATTATACAAAAAACACGTGCGTTGATGATGACCCCACATGCAGGAGTGACAAGAGAAAACAAAACAGTCATGTTTTTTTTTTAAATCTTGATTAGTTAAAAACGTCAAACTCTGCAACTGCATGTGAACATGTAATGTAATACAGTGTGATTGAAAAGTATTTGACAAAAATAATTACGAACTTTAAAAAAAAAAAACTATTTTTTCTCAAAATAGAATATGAGACCATTATAGTGTATTTTTCCTTGTTTTATGATTTAACTGGCTCCACTGCACAGATAATCCCATGAATTGGGTCATTTTGAAAAAAAACGTTTTCCTTATTCACATTAGACCTTTTGACCTTTGCGTTAATGCAAATTATCCTATAAGGAAAAATAATCTTTCGATGGACATACGAACACGCCCATATCACAATTCAAACAGTTTAAATCTTTAGCTTTTAGCTCAATAAAAAAATATATGTATCCGAATTCACCTTCACCTGTAAAATAAACATGAATGTATAACGTTTAATGTTTTTAAAGCCCTGCCGTAATCTTAAATCTTAATACATAATAATGATTTTGGGGTTCTATTTCTGAGATAAAGTTAAATCAAAATGGGAAAAAATCATCCCAATCCCCCCCCCTTCGTAGTTGAATCCGCCTGATTTAAAGTATGACAGAAAACAACTGCCATGATTTTCTTACTGTATTGTACTGTTGTTTCCTCTGTAATTCGGGAGTTTTTAACAATCCTTCAGATTGTCTAGATAACGAGCTTACAATGAACATCTTTCTAGACTTAACGTCCGTCCTAAAGGATGCTATCTGATGTTCTGTCAGCGAGCAGCCACCTAATACTGTGCTCGGTTTCAAACGGATTTGTTCGAATATCTTCGTAACCATCCTGGTTTTACGCCCGAACGGGCAGTTGTGTCTCTCATGTAGTGCACTACTTATCTTTGCGAGGCATTTTAAAACTTACATATAACTACCTGTACTAACGATATCTGTTGAGAGACATTGAAACTACATATATATTCACATACTATTCATTATAAACTAAAAAGGGTTAACTAAGTGACCATTCGTTGTATGTGTCACATTGTAAATGAATCAAAAGGTAATCTACAATATACAAACAGAATTAGGTATTATAAAACTAAATTAAAACAAATAACTTTGTTTAAACCACTAATATATTAGTGGTTTAAATATATTAGTGGTTTAAACAATTAATATATTAGCGGTTTAAACAAAGTTATTTGTTTTAATTTAATTCAAAATGACGCCACAAAGTGATTTTGCGAAGTTTGAAGAAATATTATAAAACTTTTCAATCACATCGTATATATTACGCTCATGTATAAAATAATGTATTATATCTATGTGTAGTAATTATACAGCTCACCTTTGCAATTATAGTATATATAAATCAATGAAAAGCATCTATTTATGTCGTTTCGTGTCGTGTCACAGCTTCATCAATGTATAATGTATAAAAAATCACAACTATTATTGCTATAAAAATTCTTATTATATTTGTTTTGACGGGGTCTTTCGAAAAGTGACTACCATTTTTTATATCAGCTTTGAACAGAAAATCAATAGTAGTTTGATCAATATACATTTGAAAGAATGCTGATGTCCCTAATTTGCTTCAATAAGGTCCTATTTGGGTTAAAGAAATTACCAATCTTCTCAAGATTTTTTTTTCGTTATTTGAAAAAAAAATTATCATTTTTAACAGAAGTAAGAAAAATTATAGCTTACAAGCTTCTGCCCGCGACTTCGTCTGCGCAGTATCTATGTTTATACCAAAATTATTAACCTATTTATTTAAAATATCTATAATTCTTGATTCGATTCAAATTATTAGGCGAGTACTTCAAATAAATTCACTAATTAAAATATTTTCTAAAATAGAATTTTGATTTAAAATCGTTTTGCAAAATGTCATTCTTAAATTTTGACATTTTCTATTAAACAATAATTATTATTTTCAATACATTGAAAATAAATAGCTAGCTTTATAAATTATAGCCTATATGTTCTTCTGATGTAAGAGCTATATTATTGTAAAGTTTCATTAAAATCCATGCAGTAAATTTTGCATGAAAGGGTAACAAACATACATACATCCATACAAACTTTCGCGTATATAATATCAGTAAGGTTTTGGGTGTACAAATACACCCTGAAAACGATCTCATCAACAGGTGTTTTCAACCTCAAGATTGCTCAAGATATTTTTTTCGTTATTTGAAAAAAATTATCATTTTTAACAGAATTAAGAAAAATTATGGCTTATTTTGGGCACAAAAATACACTCCGTCTCATCAACGGGTGTTTTTGACAAAAAAAAAGTTTTCTTAAATGAGTGTGTACTTTCCGAATGACCCTGTGTTAATATTATGTGTACAGTGATGAAATATTTTTTCCACCTAGAGATCCATCAGCACAAGGATGAGAGCATGATACCATATCCCCAATGTTTGAATAATACTATTTAAATATAATATTATATCTTAATGTTGTATGGTGAATTCGTAAGCTGAAAATAAAGGCTTTTTACTGTGTATATTTAATGTTTAAGTGGTATCTAAATCATTTTTGGTATTCATAATAATATGTACTAAGGGCATTTAAAAATATTAATTTCAGATAAATGTATTATCTATAAAAGGAAATTCCAGAGTTTATTTAGGAAGCAAACGCAGAGAATAAACACTTCACACAACCTTCGTTGCCAAGCGGTTAAGAGGAACGGCTGCGGCTTATTTTTCATACAAAACTAAATTTTGGATGAAAACCAAAATCTGTATCTTAAAGGATAAACCATGGAAGTCCACTTTTAGGCGGTTTTGAGTTAAATATGTAAAAATATTCCCATTATTGGATGAAATAATGAAATCCATATACAGTGTATTAACTGATTCAACTAATTATAAAACCACTAAAGTCCAATTTACTTTAGAGGATAAACCAAAATATATTAAGAAATTGACATATTTGTCTTAACTATCGCAAAAAACTAATGAAATTATGAAATATATCGTTTACAGATCTTAATTATTGAAGTAAGTAAAAAAGTTATAGACCTTCAAACATTCAGTTCACCAACACAAAAATCGCTTTTCTGAACAATAGTCCAAAGTGGACTGCCGTGGTTTATCCATTAAGGTACAAAAATTAAGAATAATTGTAATCTTTAATGGCCTATAATTTATAATTTAAAACACCAATCAATAAATTAGCACGTATCCCATACCAGATGTTTGCTATTCTTTGATCTTTTGATAAAAAAAAATATATTATCAGTTTGGTTGTGTATTCTGGCCTTAAATCCAAAATTATGTTTGTATGAAGAGGGCCGCGCAACCATTCCCCAAGTTCCTTCGGGTAAAGTCGACAAGAACTAGCAGTGAAATTATTCTACATCTTTGACAAAGAAAAAAGAAGAAGACTTTCCTTTTGCAGAAGATTGTTAAACGATACTCTGGGTCTTATAATCTTATTTTACGTCTTCTTGAGGAAGATCCTATAAGGAAGTAGAGTGAGTTTTGCTAGTAAATTCGGTTGAAGATGACATTTTGGGGACTGAAGAGCCTGAAGGAGAAGACAGATTTAAGACACTGGAATCTGCTGAAAATTGACTTTGCTTAACGAGAATTTAACGAGATTTATACCTGGAAGTTACAAATTGCACTAAAATGAGGCGAGCGGTGCATTTTTATGGTTTTATTTAAGTGAATCTCTTACGTTGAAACAGTAAATCTCTTTGAATGTATGAATTTGAAGGAGAAAAACATATGTCGGGGTTAACGCTAAAGTCGCTTTGTCAGTTTTTAGTAATTTGATATAGACACCAGAAAGTTCTATAAAACTTTTCTTATTTGAATGCTGTGAATATTAAGATCGGGTACTTGGAGAAATTGTTGCCTATCTAATGTAGAAATCAAAATATTAATTTAGCTTTTATTAAACCAGGAAATCGATAAACAACCGACCATCTTGGAGCTCTGCACGGAGAAAAATGTTATTCGAAAAAACGATCATTTTAATATTAAAAATGGTTAAAAACGGGACTGAAGTTCTTACGAACAAATTAACAGGGTTTCAATGTTTATTCTTACATTTTCCCGCCAATAAACATTGAAACACTGTCAATTTGTTCGTAAGAACTTCAGTCCCGTTTTGACTATTAAAATGATCGTTTTTTTCGAATAACATTTTTCTCCGTGTGACACGGTGAAATCGATAGCTTTACAATATAGAATCGATAGGCGTAACTTCTGATGATATAATATTGATGTCCCGAGCACGGTTTCACCGTTGGCAGCCAATCCGATATTGACAGGGAATAAATATGAAGTCGATATACGCTGGCAACACTGAATGTATTTTCTATGATTTGACACTACGGAATATGAATGCCGAAGCAATTATGTAAACATAATAAGAAATTGGCAATGTTGAACTGAAATATTATAAATTTGAATTGGCAGTCCGCTTTTACTTTTTAACTTATTTAACGAGGTCTTTATTCATATTTCAAACATTTTCGATTCTCACAAATCGAACAGAATAAACTGATTGCATCTCAGGTGCATTATTTAAGTCTGTGGGTCGCGTATATGACTTATTATTTTTTAAGTGCTACGTCAGTTCAATACGTTCATTATAAGCCAGTAATTTCGCATAACGAACGACATAATTAAAAAATGTGTATATATTGATATTGATTTAAACTTATCTGATTCAATGAGGCCG
Organism: Limnephilus auricula; assembly: GCA_951813805.1. Taxonomy (NCBI): domain Eukaryota; kingdom Metazoa; phylum Arthropoda; class Insecta; order Trichoptera; family Limnephilidae; genus Limnephilus; species Limnephilus auricula. The sequence goes on from OX638412.1 coordinate 9,482,937, forward strand.
CGCTAAAAGTTATTAATCGTCGGTCGGAATATTTGTTAGAAATCGTAGACCGTGCTCGCAAATATTGACAGCTGACTATAGATGACGGATTTGGTCAAAATCGTATTAATATTAGGTTTTATTGATCATCCATGATAGACCTCCTGAATGATCCATTAACTTGTTATAAGGTACTTCTAACATTAAGCCCCAGATATTTAAAACGATTTTCTCAGACGTCATGAAAATTGTAGGGCTTTAATAATATAATCGGGTACTTTTTTAGACTTTCTGTACATGGATAATAACAGTTCTATTGAGTATGTATTAAAATATACTTTCTGTACCTGTATAATTATAGTCATTTATTCTATTTATTGTTATGTACTTTTTGTAAATTTATTATAATATTACTATAGTCTGTTTATTATAATTTATTTTCTGTACCTGTATAATAATAGTCATTTAATCTATTTATTATTATGTACTTTTTGTAAATTTATTATAATATTACTATAGTCTGTTTATTATAATTTATTTTCTGTACCTGTATAATAATAGTCATTTAATCTATTTATTATATGTACACGGAGAAAAAATTTATTCTAAAATACGATCATTTTATTCGTAAAAACGGTTAAAAACGGGACTGAACTTCTTACGAACAAAATAACAGTGTTTCAATGTTTATTGGCGGGAAAATGTAAGAATAATTTGTTGGTATACGTACGAAATTACGTATACCAACAAATTATTATTGCACTATTTGCTTATTTACTTATTGCAATATTGAACTTCAGTCCCGTTTTTACGAATAAAATGATCGTATTTTAGAATAACATTTTTCTCCGTGTACTTTCTGTACATTTATGATAATAGTACTATAGTCTATTTATAATTATTTACTTCTTGTATATAACATACGTTACAGTTAAAAACGAGTTTTAACTGTAATATATACAAGAAGTAAATTAGTAATATCCACAGTTCAAACAGGAAGGATAAATTTTCACTGGCAAGATTTACTAATAAATGTTACAATATGATATAATATTTTATCTATTTCTAATTAACTTACCTGCTCCGACTAACCAACTGTAACGACATTGCAAAAAAATACTTAATCCTTAAATTTTCTTTATTCCAGGTAAATTCCGTCAAGAGTTCCGGCGTTCCTTCTTCGAGTGCCGCTGCCTGGGTCTTGGTCCCACCAGACCCAACGGCTCCGGTCAGAATGCCTGCGGTCGTGGCGCAGTGTCCAGGGCTGGCACCAGGCGCAGCGAGACCTGCGCCAGCTACCGCCTGCAGCACCTGTCCAACTGCGACAAGAACGAGAGAGACAGGACCCGGATCAGGACACAAACCTCCTTCGTGGAGAACAACAACAGGAAGCAGATCAGATCTGACTCGGTCAGTGATAATCCTGCCACAAGATTGACCGTGGACATGGACTCAATACAATGACGCCGATTTACAAACAACCCGAGAACAACAAACAATCAACGCGATTGCTATTTTGACTAGTAATACAATACCAAAGCCTTCGATTTCTCATATAGTCCATCTTGAAACAATTTCAACCAGTTTTTTAGAAAATCTGCTTCGGTTTGGGGTAATTTCAATCAATTTACTAACAACACTTAAGTTCCTTGTAACCCCGACCAGTTTTCTTGTGACCCCGGCCAGTTGTCTTGTAGCCCTGGCCAGTTTTCTTGTGACCCCGGCCAGTTATCTTGTGACCCGGCCAGTTTTCTTGTGACCCCGGCCAGTTATCTTGTAGCCCCGGCCAGTTATCTTGTAGCCCCGGCCAGTTTTCTTGTGACCCCGGCCAGTTGTCTTGTAGCCCCGGCCAGTTTTCTTGTGACCCCGGCCAGTTATCTTGTGACCCGGCCAGTTTTCTTGTGACCCCGGCCAGTTATCTTGTAGCCTCGGCCAGTTTTCTTGTGACCCCGGCCAGTTATCTTGTGACCCGGCCAGTTTTCTTGTGACCCCGGCCAGTTATCTTGTAGCCCCGGCCAGTTTTCTTGTGACCCCGGCCAGTTATCTTGTGACCCGGCCAGTTTTCTTGTGACCCCGGCCAGTTTTTTTGTGACCCCGGCCAGTTGTCTTAGAGCCCCGGCCAGTTTTCTTGTGACCCCGGCCAGTTTTCTTGTAGCCCCGGCCAGTTGTCTGGTAACGCCGGCCAGTTCTCTTATAATTCCGGCCTGTAAATAAAATCCCAGAGAAATCAAATGAGATTACCATCAGGGTAAACGTTAAGTAAGATATCTGAGCGTTTTAGATGAGAAAAATGAGTTATATAAGAGTGAATAATTTTCTAAGAAGAAAAAGTCTGTTAATTTCTATTTTTTTTCTTCTCTATCACGTTTAAGAAGTTCGGCTCTATCATATTTATATATAAATGAACTATATATAGCGGGAAGATAAGATATATGTTGTTTATTTTTATTTTGTACAAATAAGTAATAAATTTGGGTTCAATAAGGTTCCCAGAAATTGTATTTGTATAAAAGGGGGAGAAATAAATGTAACAAGAAAAACTTTTCTATAAAAGAGAAATCAAATTTGTTTCAACTCTAGGGCCTACACTCTATATACGTATGTATATCTTAATAAGAAGTTGTGTATATATATACACATATATTTAAATAAATACTTAGCTTCATTAGAATATTAAATATCTCTTATTTAAAAAAAAAAACATCATGTATATTTAAACCACTTATAATTCATACTATATTTTAATTTTTACATTTTAAGAAGATATGTGTGAAATGTAAATATAAAGGGATGTACAATGTTTTATTAGTCCTCCTTTCTATGAGATCCTGTGCTGAGGGCAACCAGGTTTTTGATAGATGGTTTTCAGCGAGTTCTTTGGTACAATTTCTTGGTTTGGGTAGTGTTTTTTCAGCAACTTCTATGACGATGTATTTAAAATGGTCAGTTCTTTTTCCGATATTTCCTTAACTAATGAGTAAATATTTGCTTTAATGTGCTTATTTTATGTTTTTATTTACCTGATAATTTATCAATATATTTTTATTAGGTCCTTACATATGAAATTGACGTTTTGCCTTACTGGCAAGTTTGATCTCAAATATCTTCTCTTTGGTTAGGAATTCCAAATTCAAATTTATACAGCTATTTACTCATGTATTTGTGTTTCAAAAATTATAATTCATTTGTTTTTTCGTTAATTGTTTTTTTTTCTTTGCGTCACTTAGTATACTAGTAACTTTTTGGAGTCAACTTTCGCTTGGGGCGTGGTTTAGCTGGTTCGGCAGGGTTTATCACATTGCGATGGATCCGCTTCCACAATAGCCTCCAATTCTTTATTGTCAACTTTGGTCTCCGGCCGTCCACGGGGCTTTTTCTGCAGGTCGAAATTTCCAGAACGAAAACGTTGGAACCAAAAACGCAGTGTGTTTTCTTTTGCGGCACCGTCGCCATACACATCATTAATCTGCAAAGAGAAGATATTTGAGATCAAAGTTGCCAGTACGGCAAAACGCCAATTTCATGTGTAAGGACCTAATATTATTATAAAGCCTTGCGAAATAAGTGAACTTTGCACCACACACGGAACGTTTAAATATTTCACTGTCTGTCATTCTAACCGATCAAAATAAGCTCACACACACTTACGATAAATGTGAATGCCAAACGTGCGAATGGGAAAACTACCGTAAACTTTCATATTTACCTACAGAAATCGCTAGAAAAAGGGTTTCGGGAGAAAAAAAATTTCTACACTTTCACAAAAATGTAATTTAAAAACAAAAATATATTCTCGAAAGAAGAAACTATGTATGTCGGTATGTTTTTATAATTATGTTATTCTTTATGAGAATTGAGTTAGCAGCACTTTTTCTTAAATAATATTTTCCGATAAATTATACATGTTTGACAGTGAATGTTTACGTTAATATGAAACGCATCAAAAATTTAAAAACATCCCGACATAGCTTTCACCTTCTAGAAGGCAATATAAAAAAATATTCATTTCGTGCATTTTCGATGTAGAAAAGTGTTTTTCCAATGCGTCTTTTTTGTATGGGCCGAAAAGCGAAGTCTTAAATACAAAAAATTAGAAGCATTACACAGAAGTATAATCTTTATCAAATACAAAATAATCTCACAATACTTGGCCCTACATGTACCAGAAATTGCAAATTTGCTTAAGACATATTTTCGATATTTGAAAACAGTTTATCAATTTCACCAGAAATAAATGAAAAATTACTTCAGGCACGCGGACACGCCCAAAACACTTCTATCCAATTGTATTTTCAGTGTACAAAATTATTTTTGATACTGAGAAAATATTTTTTTTTTTAAAGTATCTGTTGAAATTCAATAAAATATTTTTTTGTAATTATTTAAGTCCTTTTAAACACCTTACCTAATTTGTGCAATGGTAATTATAAAATATTTTTTTATAGTTAAAATATTAAACATGAAACTAAATTCTTAAACATTTTTTTTTTGTATGTATCTAAAGTAAGTATAGATAAGCAATTGTAAAAATGTATATTTCCATGTACCTACATAAAAAATGGGGAACATCAACGCTGTACAACGTCATGCTAAAAACATGTATGTACATATTATATATTATCAAACAATTAAATATAATATTATGATAGACATAATTTTTTAAAACTATTTTTTTTCTGAGTACCGAAGCACTCTAAGTTTAATTTTTAAAGTGTAAGTTCCGGTTGTTTGAACGACCGTCACAATAGGGTATTTCCACTTTTTTTATTGCTTTAAAAAATATATGCAAAAAATTACAATTATTATGGCATTTTAATTTTTTTTTTATATTGACTAATAAATTTTCCACTGCGAGTCTAAGTTTCCCATTTTTGTAAAAAACAATATTTTATCGTGTGACGTCATAAGCGTTGACGGTAATGGGAATTTATACTCGTTAAGCTACTGCAAATAGCTTGTCAGCAGATTTGATTCGCAATTCCAATTCGCAATGATCATTCGATTCGCAAATATATCGCGACTGACGGGTCTTAACGTGTCATCTCTGGCGTTAGCGTAACTACTTTTAAGAGTTGGTGTCTTAACACAACGCAGTATTTAGCTCATTAACACGATACAGAAAACTGCATTTAAGAAAACTGTCGAAATGTGTCTTATACGTATGATTAAACCAAAACCTCCTAGATCACCTCCTGATCTACGAGGTTTTGACTTAACACACGTTAGGCTGACGTAAAGGTACAAACTCATACTTGAAAACGTATGTAGACTGCTAGTCTTTCACTACGTTAATAAATCAAAGTAGAGGCCCCCAATGGACGCACATACCCATATTAATTTTTTAAGGGTGAAGTCATATTTCACATTTTTTTATTTAAATAAAGGCAAGTAAATAAATCTCACAAAATTGTTTTTTTTAAAAGTCGCTGCTTTGGGAAATTTCATGTTGTGCTTGGATATTTTTTTTCAGTTTTTTTCACGGACAACAGTGGCGTTTCTTGGTTAAACTATAAAACAAGATTTTTCTGTCATACTTTGGCATCTTACTAAACATCTGTGGCAATTCGTGGCTTGTCTTATTGCATGGGATTTCAATCAAAGGTTTAAAGGGGAGAAAATAATTCCCTCAGATTATATATTATGTTGATATATATTTCCATATATATTTTTTTCCCTAAAGAAATATGATCACATCTCAGCACCAGAGATTAGCGACCTCAAAGAAGTTAAGCAAAATCATTTGTTTTTGGTTTGAAATTTTGATCGCTTAAAAATATATTAGATGCTTTATTTAAATATTGAAGTAAAACACATATTAGCCTTTGTAGCACTCGAGCATATTTTTGACAGGTCTTATTATACGCCCAGGAAAAAATCGTTTATCAAAACTATAAAAACTATTTTAAAGTTTAAAATCTTCTTCTTACACATCCCTTTTGGGTTATGATTTTATTGTATTGTTTGGAAAATTAGCTGCATCATTTAAATTTAAACATTTAAATATTTGTGCATGCAATTCGCAAAACAAAACGCGTTTTTTGGCGATTTTTTTCTTGAATAAGTGAAACAGATTCGTTGTTCGATAAATTCCGCAATTAGCTTATTCTTCCATCATTTCCTAATTAATATTTTTCTTTTATAGCTTACGTTTCGGACAGCGTTACAGTGTACACAATCAGGACAGAATTGTAGATTGTGGTGAAGTGTGTGTTTATGTTCGACCGGTCAGTGGTTGTGTGGGCATCGCGTTTGGGTGCCACCCAGGCGTCCCGTGTTTGATTCTTCGGCTGTCTAAGTCTTCCATCACAACACAAGCAACATCTTCCGCTTAGTGTTGTGGTAGTAGGAGATTTTCAAATGTTATCAGGTTATTCGTAACCCGGAAATGTTTGTCTTTCTTTTTTAAAAAAAAAATGTACGTAAGTGTGATGAACGTATGTCTTGCGGTATAAAAGAGACATGCGTGTATGAGTGAGACAGCATGAGAAACGCATAAAAGGTATGATTGTTGTCCATTTGTCCTCTTTGCCGTTAGACTTCCTAAGAAGGAACACTGTACAAATCTCGTAATAGACATCAATAGTCTACCTACGACTTATTATTGCAAGTCACCCCTGTACTGAGAGTACTACACCAAGGAATCTGGATCCATCCACGGGAGTCCAGAAACTCAATGGAATAACCGGCCACGGTTTTCACAGAAAAGGGCCGGTAGTGATTGTCCCTTTTTTATTTGTACATAAGAAAGGTAGTGATTGTCCCTTTTTTTATTTGTACATAAGAAATCATTATTCTGTAATCTTTGATGTTTTTTTTCGACGATAAATCATGCTAGGTAAATGATAAAAATCATTAAATATAATACTTTTTTAATATTATATTAGTATTTGTATGTAGAGATAAACAAACTTCATATCACTTGGTGTAAAAAAATATATAAAAATAAACAATTGTGTTGATCGTCGTAATAATTTTTAAAGTTATTAACTTTTCAGACAGCGTCACAGCTTATATCATCATGAAAGATTTAGGTATAATAACCCAAAAATTAATCACGACAATTCTTTTGGCCCTGTAATCAAAATACATACCAGCGGTAAATTTATTTATGTTTTGTGAAAAACAGTGAACCCAATTGTTACATTTCGCAAAATTTACAATCGATACCTTTTTATTTTACCTACCTATTTATTTCCATAATTTACCTTTTAAAAAAGTTTAAAAAAAACCTTGCATAAATTATAAAAAATGACTCGAATATATGAACCAATAACCAAAAAGGCTCTTCCATCGGAATCTAGTTTCTAGTGATTTTGCAGCGGTTTTATCGTTTTTCAATATCTGTGTAATGGGTATTTGTTTATTTTATTGTGAATAATATATCACAAGAAATCAGTATATATAAGTAATTAAGTATTTTTATTTTTAACTTATTAACTTAAAGAGTTAAACCTCTTATTTTTTTTTATTATTCACCAGATTTACAGGAACGGGTTTAGTTTTTCCCATAGGAAAAACTAAACCCTTTCATACACTTTTCCATATAAATGATCATTTTTATTTTTAACTTATTAACTTAAAGAGTTAAACCTCAAATTATAATATTTTATTTCTTCAAACTTCGCAAAATCATATATTTATTTAATTATAATATTTTAATTAATGAAGATAATCTATAATATTTTAATTAAGATATCCTGACACTACCTAGAGGGCATTTAGTTCGAGTTGAATCTTGCAATCATACATAAAGATAGCAGCCAATAAATATATTCGTTAAGAAGAAATGAAAAATAATGTTGGTGGTTCTCAGTCGAAGTATACAGTTAAAAATGACCGAATCATATAGGGATACGTTGGCGCAGTGGATATTGCGTTGGCCCGGATTGCCAGAGGTCCTGGGTTCGAGTCCCAGATGTATCCGTATCTTTTTCTGATTTTTCTGTTTCGGTTTTTCGATTGACTTTCGCTAATATTATCTTCATTAATTAAAATATTATAGTTATTAAGTTTTTTTTACAATAGAATCAATTTTTTTTTACAAACCAATTTTAAAATACACGAGAGAATCTGAGGAAAACAATTTTCCCTCGGGACCTGTGTCATCTTTGGGGTTGCTGTGTGGAGTGTCTTTTTAGGAAAAGGAAGGGGGTGTTCTGTTCAGGAGTGACGGACGTAAGAATCCATCCCTCCCACTCCCAAGGCGATGGGTCGAGAGAGACTGGCAGGAGGAATCTTGGTTAGGCCTTCTCAATCAGGCTCTCCTTATCCGGCCAGCCAAGCAGTAAATGGGCAAACACATCCACGACCTAGACAAACCTCATCCCGTGAAGCCGGGCACCAAGTCACCAAACGTAGCGAATCACTTAGGGCGACCTATGGCTAAAGTGTTGGCTATCCAATAAACGTTTCCCATGGCGGTATCCATACCAGTCTCCCAAATTCTTACATGGCCATTTGGGATATATTGTCTAGCTGAAGAAATTGTAGAGTGTTTCGTTGTATATTTGTTGAGGATGACTTATGGAAAACACCCTTTTAATATTTTATATTCCACACTTTATTTACGACTTGACACACTTGGTATTATTCACAGAGAGAGAACCATAGACGACAATCAACTCACAAGTAGTTCATTACTAGTGATGTGCAACACTTTACATAGTGATATGACAGAGACGAAAGTAAATTGAAAAGTACTTGGCCAGTTATTCCTTATCACTAAAAACAGCTAAAACTATTTCAAATATAACTACTGTTATGAAGTATCAGTTATATTATATCAGGACGGCCGGCGTAGTCCAGCGGTAGGGCGTTTGACTGCCATTCCGAAGGTCGCGGGTTCGAACCCGGCGTGCGCAAATAAATTTTATTTAACTGGCACGTTCAAGGGTGGAAGATACTCTTAATATCGCCCTGGTGTAAGACCACTATTCAAAATTGAAACGTTGCTTGAAATGGCTTTAGCCGTATTTAGCGACTAGATCTGAATAGCCAGGTACTTCCCCACCTTCCTTTTCCTCGTCTCCTACCCTTTCCCACTTACCTTCAGCCTCATAACATACCCCAATTGGGGATGCCATAGTCTCACTAGCTCCAGACGGGAGCAGTTGGGACTATTGTGAGGTATTCAATATAAAAAAATATATATATATATAAAATATTTTTTATAATAACTCCCTTATTATAATATACTTTTTGGAGGTAATTCCCATCAATGTAATTTATGATTGAAGAAGAAGATAACACTAATAATTTAAATGAAAATATGAAAATGAACAAGACACAGAAAAATAAAGGATAACGGTTGCAACTGGGACCGTTATCATTTATTTATACTTTATCGTTATCATTTTCATATTTTCATTCAGAATATTAGTGTTATCTTCTTCTTCAATGATATATTAAAATAAAACGAATTTAGCCATGTAATTTTTTGTAGGTTACCTAGTATTTTTTTATGTAACAAATTTATAACATGTCACAATGAATACTTGAAAATACTTTTGCCAAAATGTTTTTTGATAAAGCCAACTGTAGGTAATCGGTATGAAGTCTATGTAATCATAAATATAAAGTAAGCTGTATATATTTTCTTAGAATAATTTTATAAAAATATAATGGAAAGTTTTAATTCTTGAGAAAAGTTGTACAGTTGTTTGTCACATGAAACTAAACAGATTTAAAATTAAGTAACGATTTGTCATGTAAATAAATTTACTAACAGTTTAATAAATATTGTTTTTTTAAATTAGATATTGATTAAAGGGAACGACTGCATGGCTCTTTTCATACAAAATTTTTGTTTGAGGCCAAAATATCCAACCAAACTGAAAAATATATACTACTAGCTGACCCGGCAAACTTCGTACCGCCTCAGAATTATTAAATGTTGTGTTTAATTTATTAGCTGAAATAAATTAAGTTAAAATAAATAGGTACATACTCTAAGTTCAAAAAATGAAATTGAGCTGTTGACTAAGCACGAAATGTTCGGCACACTACACCATTGACAGTTCGAATTGATTAAAATTATGTCGACCAACGCATATTATATGAAAAGCCGTTCCATACAAAATATATGAAAAATTTAATTTTCTTCGTAATTATTTTTCCCGTGATTTTTTTTGATGTTTTAATAGTTATTCTGTTAATCGGGACGGAGACAAATCCAACAAATCAAAGATCGTAAAAATCGGTCCAGCCGTTCTTGAGTTATAAATAGTGTAACTAACCCGACTTTGTTTTATATATTAAGATTTAGTACGGATATATTCCACTTTTCTTATTTGTGTTTTAAATTATAAAATACAGGCTATTAAAGAATATTTTTCAATATTTTAGAGACCACTTTCGCAATTATTTTTTGAGCTAATAAAAAAATATTTAAAAAAATTATTTGGCTCATTTGCTATAAAAATATGATGAAATAAATAATAAAAAATAAAAATTATTAAAAAAACATTTTGACGTGCATAAATAGAAATTTAACTGCAAACGACCAATTTATGTAGTTAACACAAATTTGTCGTATATAAATTAAAATATATACCCGAAGCGAACGCCTTTTTTAATTTAAATTTTTTTTCATTACATTACACAAAAAATGCCAAAGTTGCCTCTAAAATTATGCAAAATTGATTTCTTTAATGGTCATCAATTAATCATAATTTAAAATGACATTAAATAAAATAGCCCTAATAGATTTTATTACATGTTTACAATAACTTTTGATAAAAAAAATTTTATTCAGTTTGGTTAGGAATTTTGGCCTCAAATCCAAATATATGTTTTGTATGATCGCAACTGTTCCTCTTAATCAGTTCAATTTTTTGAAAAATTTACATTCGTACGTAGGTTAATATGTAGGCAAAATTGTTTAATTATTTTTTTTAAACATGTAAATATAAACTTTTTATAAATAAATTATATATTTTCTTCCTTTTTCGATAATCGTAGATAGTTGATAGCCAAGTATTAATGTTACAGAAAAATGAGCTTTTTCATATTATAATAGGTACAAGTCCTAAATAACTACAAAAGCATATTTTAAATAATTATAAAAATATTAATTTTAAGTACATAATAGTTTATCCATTATGTTAACTTATAAGGTACCAAATATGACAAAATTTCTTACATACAAATTCTCACAAAAAATATATTATAATATGAAAATCTTCTGTAGCGTAGGGTAGATAAGATAATTGGTATAAAGATGAAATTACGTGGGTGAAATTACACGTAATTAAATTAAACATTTTTCTTTTTCGCAAAATATATAGATTTCTTATTGTTACACTGAATAGATAATAAAAACTAGAAATACCTTCCATATAGATTTGAATGATACAAAAATGTCGCCACTTAGTATCTTTTGGATCTACTCCATTTCATACTCCTCTGTCTCTCTTACAATTGCCTAACAAAGCATATCGCCATCTCATTTGAATTTCGTAATGATGAAATTTTTGAATTTTGTACTAATCTAAGGCTTCATTGACCAGATTTGTATATCACCAAAACAAAGCATTTCTTGTGTTCTTCTCTATTCTATGTAACTTATTCTTATAATTATAAAAAATTTGTGTATAATTTATGCTGTAAAATTTAAACAGGAATTGTAATTTTTAATTACGTAAGTGAGTTTAAATTATAAATTAATTTAATAAATGCCTAGAATAATGCATTAAAGATTGTTAAATTTTAAGTATGTGTCCAAGAGAAAATAAATATATTAAACAATAAATAACAGTGTTTCATTATCCAAAGACAACAGCCTAATTTAACCTCTGATCAGATGTGTGTGTTAGTATGGGGTACTCAAATACTGAAATGAGGTGTTGAGGTGTTCCACCTTGAATGAGTTGTTGAGGTGTCCCACCTCGAATGAGGTGAGGTGTATGTCCCCGTTCTCCTCTAGCGATTATTCTAACTTAACTGCATTGAATAAGCAGTCCATTCAAATCATTGAAAACTCTAATAATGAATTGGACAAACAAATGTACGTATTACTGTTGTATGAGTCCCAATCTGGCTCCAGACGGTTGAGAGAAGTCGGGACTCTTCTCTTGTATGGGTAGCCCCACCCCCCTCTCGACAGGAGAGAAAAAAAACTATATTTTAACAAATATTGTTTGGAGGTCCACCTTCATTTATTTCCCTGCATCTGAATTGGTTTTTTTCACTCTCCTGTAAAATATTATGATTTTTCATATTAGATTACGTCCTCAGCGACGATAATCAAAAATATTGATAAACATCGACAGACATCTAAAAATATACACAAATTTCCTCAATTTTCGGGAAATTGCTGATTTTAATGCACCTTCCAAGGTACTAGTATAGAAAAATGTACTTAATAAAAATACATACAAATATCCTCAAGATTTCTGAAAATTGTTGATTTTAATGTACCAAATATTCAAATATGAACCCAACAAAAATATACACAAAAGTCCGCAAGATTTCAGTAAATTGCTTATTTTAATGCACCTATTAAGTAAATTGCTGATTTTAATGCACTAATTAATTGTACGCATGTGTTTGGGGATATACGGACATTTGTCCTGTCCGCGGGTGATACGCAAAAACGATATGGCCCTCGGCGACAAAATGTTCCGCACATCTAACCTAACCTAACCTAACCTAACATAAAAAACACGTTTAAATTTTGTATGGAAAAATCAACAAGATACTAAATGCCATAAGTTTCCTGTCCAATGTATTCTTCCTATCATTTCCAGGTCAATAATAAAAATAAAGATATGTCGGTTTTTCCAAACAAAAGAATAGGATTTAGTTTCGAGATCGTTCACACTTACAACCTTGGGGGAAACAACAATTCCAACAAAGGTTGTAGAGAAATAATATCGTCATTGTTATAATATATACGACCAAACATCTGTTGTTTTATTATCATTATTGTAGCCATATTTGAATATTTAAATTAAAATGGGAAAAATTCAATGTATACGTTGTACCATAGAAATAATATTCGTATAGATTGTTAAAAAAAAATGGCCTAAAATGTAATGAGCCATTTTGTGTTTGTCTCTGTTATTTAGTGTGTTAACATTTTTTACAATATCTGAAATCGTAAAATTTAGAATTGTTAATTTTATAGTAGTGTTTTACTCCTGTACTTGAATTACACCTTTTTTTATATATTTTCATTACATTGAATTCCCGTTAAACTGCTAGATAGCAGGTACGTTTTTAGATTTTCACGGCCAAAAGTATTTTCGTTGTTTGTTTTTGGGGTGTTATGCCGTGTTGCGCTACCTCCTTCTTTAGCCGACGTTTCGGACAGCGTTGCAGTGTCCATCATCAGGGCAGATCCGGTAGATCCGAAGATGTGTAATTGTTAGTGTAAAGTGTGTGCTTATTTACTTGATTCACTTGTGCTTATCACTTCCAAGTAAATAAGTACACACTTTACACTAACAATTACACATCGTCGGATCTGCCGGATCTGCCATGATGATGGACACTGCAACGCTGTCCGAAACGTCGGCTAAAGAAGGAGGTAGCGCAACACGGCATAACACCCCAAAAACAAAAAACGAGAAAAAAAAAAAAAAAGAAAAAAAAAAAAAAAAAACAACAACAACAACAAACAACTATTGTCAACATAAATGCCAGCACCCATTCCAAACGAGGAATGAACCTGAAAATTAATTTTAATTTATTATCTTTCGCCTATCGTTCGCCTCGTAACGCTGTAATTTCCGTAACGCATTCGCCAGTTTACGCCTCAAGTCAAGCGTGCGTAAAGAAGTATTTACTACAATTTTTTTTTTACAGTGTCTGAATTAACTTCAAAAAACCCAAGATTTCAAAACATTCAACAACAAATAGATCAAAAGATAATAATTATATAAATGCTTATAAATTTGTGTATCTATTATCCATCAGTTAGCGCCTCCGCCCACTCAGGCAACTGAAAACTCTCAACTGCCAACTGTCTTTGTATGACAATGTGATGGTCCGCACACTTCACAATCACACAAAACCCCGTTGTCAATGGTAACGCAAGCGGTGACTTGCGACTTGCTCTACTGGTTGCCCTAGGCGGCCATTGATAGTTGCCAACTGTCAGCTGATTGTTCTTCTTCTATGGTTAACCAAGCTTTTTGACCAATCAAGACAGAGAGACAGCCGGTTTTACTTGGTTTTCAGTTGCCTCAGTGGGCGGAGCGCCTTAAACTAATGAAATGTGGCCAACTCCGTCCGCCATCTTTGTTGTCGAAATCCTCCCCTCCTTCGAACTCTGTAGGCACATCTATACCTAAATAAATCTATGGGATTCATCTGGCGAACAAATAAAATACGCATATAAAATGAGTGGTGATATTTCACAATACAGTATCGTTTGCAGAACTCGACACAACAAAATGGAGGCAGCTGTACTTCAGATTTTAATTGTTAGCAGTTTGATGGTCTTGAGCCAGGTAATTTTAAAAACAATAAATAATTATTTTGTTTAAGATTTGAATTAGATATAATATGAATTTTTATTGTAATGTATATTTTCCTCGCTGAGATTTCCCGTGCTGAGAGAATTTCTTGTGCTACTTTAAGTCATGTATTATTCACCTGAAAATGTTGAATTATTAACATTTTTTTATATATATATATATAAATATACTAGCTGACCCACCCATGCGTTGCTGTGGCTAACGAAACACAACGCCATCTACTGGATGGTTACCTTATCTAGATAAACAAGTTTTTTTTATTTTTTTTATTTATTCACTTAAGAATGGTACATGTTATTTCACACTAGTGTTCCAATAAAAGTATTTGCTTGTGGATTGAAGAAGAGTTTACATTTCATATATGTTCAATTAATATAATCACGTGTTTCACATACTCGTATGTACAGATGATACAGTAACTAAAATATTTATAAACATTTATTTATTCATTAAGAAGAAAAACAAGTATAATTATTATTAGTGATACTTTCATGTGGAAATAGAGGAAGCAGTTGTATCAATAAATTAACTCACACCGCCATCTGACAGAAACTTATGGAACTTACAAATAATTGTCCCATTATAAACATTTATAGATGAAAACTATCCTATCTTTTAAGTTGGACCAAATTACACACAGTAAGCCGAATTTTATCAAAATCGGTTCAGTAGTTTCGGAGTTTACCTCGGATGAACATATAAAGGCATGTACCTAACAAGAGTCTCAACTGCTCCCGTCTGGAGCCAGTGAGACTATGGCATCCCCAATTGGGGTATGTTGTGAGGCTGAAGTTAAATGGGGAGGGGGAGGAGATAGGGAAGAGGAAGGTGGGGAAGTACCAGGCTATTCAGATCTAGTCACTAAACACGGCTAAAGCCATTTTTAAACTTTAATTTTAATTCTGAATGGTGGTCACACCAGGTTACACTGAGAGTATCTTCCACTCTGGAACGCGCGGCAAATATTCCTTACATTATTTTTAAATGATTAATTTGTGAAAACACAAATCAATCAAATAAAATTTATCTGTGCACGCCGGGATTTGAACCCGCGACCTCCGGATATCTAGTCAAAAGCCCTACCACTGGACCACTACAATACACTATATTATTATTTTTTTGCTAACTACAATTGAAAAACTGCCTTCGGTTTTTTTTTCTCTTTCTTTTTTCCAACAATATATTGTTTTCACTTAAATTTACCTTCATTTCTATCATTTATATAATTTTATTTTTTTTTTTGTAATTTTTTTTTTTCATCTAAACATTGTGTCTTTCTATCATACATTTATCATTTAAGAGCTTTGAAA
Organism: Limnephilus auricula; assembly: GCA_951813805.1. Classification (NCBI taxonomy): domain Eukaryota; kingdom Metazoa; phylum Arthropoda; class Insecta; order Trichoptera; family Limnephilidae; genus Limnephilus; species Limnephilus auricula. The sequence goes on from OX638412.1 coordinate 9,498,706, forward strand.
ATTAATAAATAAAATAAAATACCCTTAACCAGTTAGTGGCCGAGTCGACAAAATCAATTCAATTCAATTTATTCCATACAAAAAAAAAAAATTATAAATTCTTTCAGTTTCACAAGTCCTATAATTATAATATTCAATTTATTCTTTTAATACATATATGTTGAATAAATTCTTTCTGTTTCACAAATCTTACAATTATAATATCATAATATTCAATTTATTCTTTTAATAAATATTTGTTGAATAAATTCTTTCTGTTTCACAAATCTTACAATTATAATATCCCGTGATTTTTCATAAGTGCAAGTTTGAAGTGCACGAAGAAATCTGTTGGAAATCGCTTTCCTTTTTAATCCCTACTGCTGTACTTTTAATTCCCTAATCTAACATATTTCTTCCCTCTTTACTTGTGACATTTTTTAATATGCATTTTTTTAAATTTTTGTTTCTTAATAATATTTTGGTTTTGGTACATTTGTTTTTCCAGCAAACAGCACTGCAGCACGTTAGAATCATGTGCCAACAGACCAGCCTTGCAAGTCCTGCAGAGGTGCTCAAGTTGCGGAATGGCGACCTATCCAACGCAGACCCTAAAATACAAAAATATGCCTATTGCGTCTACAAAAACCTCGGCCTCACATCACCTGATGGTAAACACACATTTTTCATTAGGATTACAAAAAAAAATGTATTGCTGACGTCCGTGGTCGAGTGGTAAGGCTTTAGAACAGCAATCCGAAGATCTCGGGTTCGATTCCCTGGGTGCACTTTATTAATTTCACTAATAGTGAGTTAGCAGCACACTCCAGAGTAGAATGTACTCCCAGTATAGCCCTGGTGTAAGTTCACCATTCAGAATTGAAACGTCGCTTGATGCTTTGCCGTGGCTTTTGCCGTGTCTGATGACCAGATCTGAATAACCAAATACTTCCCCACCTTCCTCATATCATCTCCTTCATCTACCCACTGCCTTCAGCCTCACAACATACCCCAATTTGGGATGCCATAGTCTCACTGGTTTGGGAGCAGTTCGGACTTTTGTGCGACATTAAGGTAAAAATAAATTCAAAAATGTTTTGATTCTCTCAATACTCTGTACCGTCGTAAGAGATATTTTGGAATCGAAATGTTGCTTGAAATGGCTTCAGTCATGTTTGATAAATAGATCTGAATAGTCAGTCACTTCCTTTGATGTATGTTCTTCCCCTTTCTTCTCTCTCCATTCTCACAACAAACTCTAATTGGTGATACCATAGTACCACTCGCTCCAGACAGTTGGGAGCAATTGGGATTCGTGTACGTTATTAACATTAAAAAATGAATTAAAGATTGCCAGTGGAATTATTGTAACGTAAATTGGGATATGCTGTCAAGCTATAAGAAGAGAAGGAAGGAGAAGGATGTGAGTAAGAGAAATGTTGGTATTGTGTGCGAGATATTTTATACGTACTGTAATTCGTAAAATGGGCATCTTGTGTGCATTTTCATCGTGGTTGGAAAACAATACCCGCCTTAATTATTAGATTATAATGCCCCAGTTCAGGTGTAATTAAACTCGCGTTGCCCGTTTTATGAGAAAATAAGTCAAGTTTTTTACTAATTCGACCTTACTCGCTGCGTAATATTTACCCCACAATACAGGGTGTCCGGGGATAAAGTGTAGTAACTTCGGGGGGGGTGATTCTACATGATAGGATAAGTAAAAAAGATAAATAACTTTTTTCGAAATTCCAACTTTAAGGGGTACTTTTTAGGTAAAACGATAAAATCAAACCGTCGTATGCGGCCAGCACTAGGTAGGTACTAGTTTACGCTGTTACGATACGGGTGACTCAAAACTATCCAACGTCGCGGGCGGGCGCACAGCAAATTTATCAGTAAGTTTGTACCTTACACTAAGGATTTTTAACCACTCGAGCGCTTTTTGCCACATCATGGCACTATTTCTAAAACCTCGGATTGCTTTGTTGCCAAAATGTGGCAAATTTAAAAAAAAAAAATATTATTAAAACGACTATAATTCAAAATATAACAAAATAAATATTCTCTAGATTCTTAAATATTCTCTAGATTCTTAAAAATTTTTTAAGGTTAAAGATTTAATTTTATTTTTTTTATATGTGATAATAGACAAAAGATAGGGGAATTCATTGGCTACATAGAACTATAATCAGTGTGTATGTCTCCATATTCAAATTCGAAGGTATGAATTTTTTAATGTGGGCAGAAAAATTTCCTTTAGAATCCGAGAAAAAATATTTTAATTGCTCTGAGGTACGTCTTTTTTTATGGGAAAAAAAGTTGGAATTTCGAAAAAACTCATTTATTTTTTTATACTTATATTATCATGTAGAATCACCTCCGGAAGTTACTGCACTTTACTCCCGGACATCCTGTATATTCTGTGAAAATTTTCAATTTTTGTGCATGATAAAAACAATAGTTCCTAATAAATAATTCCATAATTAATTGATTTAACCCGTTTAATCACAGGAGACCATATTTGTCCCAGCTAAGCCAACATAGGTCTCACAGAAATCGTTGTTTTTCCTTTACTATCATAGTCAGAAATGTGATATAAACGGTATTGGAAAGAGAATACAACAAACTATATATTCAAATCTAAAAGAAAACCACAATAAAATTAAAATTTACCCCTTTCTGAAACCAAAGTCTCCGATAGCAATTTAAAAAAAAATTATGGAACTTTGTGAATTTTTTAAGAATTTTTTTACATGAAACGAAAAAAGTGAGGTGACAGTAAGGTTTATAATTCATTTATCTAATGAAATAAGTATGTGTTTAATTTTTTTTCATTATCAGTAATTTTAGTTAGAAAAAAAGTAAAGTGAGCCATTTTTAAAACTTTTTAAAGTTTTCGCAAAAAAAAAATATTTTAAAAAAAATATATAGTAATTTTTAATATAGAAATTTGAAAGCCTATTTCATCACCTTTCGAAAACAGTTTTTAGTTTTTGAATACGTTAACAAATGTTCTATTTATTTGGATTTTATTGCAAAGCGGGAATATTTTTAGCCTCTGACAAAATACGCCAATTTTTTTTAGGCAGTTATTTTTTTTGTATTGATTGATATTTTTTTTCTTTTAGGCATTAACAAACAAATGGGGCTCAAGATGTTGTCACCGAGAACCGACCCTGCCAAGTTTATGTCGTCCGTGGATAAATGCAACAATTACCACAATGATGGAACAGTGGAAGAGAGCTTTTGGAAAGTACTGAATTGCTTTGATAATAAATATCCCGGAGATATTTACGTGCTGTGAACCAATCAACCCACCAATCAATCGCAGCACACAGAGAATGATTAATGCAATCAATAAATGAAGCCCTAAAAATTCAATGTTTCATATCAACAGCAGTAAACAGATCTATGCATCCATCAAAAAGACCACCAATTTAACGTATCAGGTCACCAATCAATCACTGCATACAAATATCAGATCTCAAACAATCAAGTCATTAATTGCTCTCTCTCTCTCTCTGGTTTCAATCCTGCGATTGGTTTGCAGCAATTTCCTTTATTTTTCTCTTCCATTCTTCCCTGTCCTGTGCGGCTCTTTTGAAGTCTGCATATGATGAGCAGCGCATGTCCACCAGCAGGTCCTCCAGGTACTCTCGGCGTGGGCGTCCCCTGGAGTTTGTCCCCTCGGTCACACCCTCCATTATGGCATGCAAGAAGCCTTCTTGTCGTATTATATGGCCGATCCATCTTGCACGCCTTTCGGACAAGGTCCTGAGCAGGTGCCTTCCTCCTTCGATTCTTTGGAGAACCTCCTCATTTGTAATGTGGTCTCTCCAGGAAATTCCTAATAGTCTTCTATAGGACCACATCTCAAAAACCTCTAGTCTCCGTTTATCTCTTTCGGATAGGCACCATGTTTTGCAGCCGTACATCAAGATACTCCATACTTAGTTCTTGATGAGTAGTTTTCTCAGTAATTTAATGTAACGCATCACAAATCAATCCCAGTAAGCACATATTGAAATATAGAAAAATCATTAAGACCAACACACAATAAGACTACATTTAAACTTATGACTAATCCATCACAGCATACATAGAATGATTAATACAACCAATCAATGAGACCCGGACGAACTAAAGTTTCAAAAAAATAAATTAATACAATCAATTAATAAGGCAAGTAAACAATCAAGTCACCAAATTAACTTGTCAGGTCACCAATGATATATATGAGATTTCATACAATCAAGCCATCAATTTAATCATGTCTGCAGACATACAACAGACAGTTGGATCCAATCTTAACACCAATCTCCCTGTTTGATGCTCCCTGATGCTCCCTGCGGTGAGCATCTCTGATCTCAATTTTCATCCATCAAAGGCCAGCAAACAATCAAATGAGTCTGCCAAGGTCAATCTATCATCAATCCGCCACGAATATCCAATCGAAAAAAATATACTTATCATCATCATTACAATTAGCTCTACAACCACTGGTGGGTCTTGGCCTTCTCAAGAGTCTTCCACCACTCATCTCGGTTTTGTACCAGCTCTCTCCAGTTTGGAAGCTCCAAGGTACATAGGTCATTAATAAATGTAAATATACTTATAGTCATTAATAAAATGTTACCGTTCACCGCCCTTTACTTATGATTTATTTTAATAAAAAAAAAATAAAAAATATTTCTCGATTAAAAGTTATCTTGGACAATAAATGTATTTTACCCATCTAAAGTTATCTGTCCATGAAAAAATAATTACGTGAGTTACTTTATTTTAAATCGCTGTACCAATTAAATAAATAAGTGGTTTAAGAGGAATATAAACGCCAGAATTATTTGACATCTTACCCCTTTAGCACTCCTCGTGTTGCTTGTATTATCTGCACGAGGAAAATAGCGCCAAAGCTGTTTTTATTTTTTTTATCAATAATTTTACAAGAATGAAAAAAAAATAGTCAAAGGAAGTAGTCAAAAATAATCTTAGCCATAAAGGGATTATTTTAAGTTATTTAAAAAATAGCTTCATATTTATCAAAAACAAATTATGTTGTACTGCGCTTATATTTTTTGTAACGTAATTATTAATTTTATTTTAATTCCAATAAATAGAGAAGGTAGGAAAAGCTTCGATGTATTCATAGCATATTTTTTCATATCCATAATTTAAACTTTTTCGTAGTAAAGATAAATCTAAATAATGATTTGGCGTATAGCTTCATATTAAGAAAGTGTGTGTTCGCGTTTATTTCATGTAATCTTACTAATATTATAAACGCGAAAGTTTGTATGGATGTATGTGTGTTTGTTACTCTTTCACGCCAAATTTAGTGAATGGATTTTAATAAAACTTTACAATAATATAGCTCATACATCAGAATAACATATAGGCTATAATTTACAAAGCTAGCTATTAAGTTGAGATGGGCTGGACATGTACAGAGAATGCCGGACACACGCGTCCCAAAAAGAATTATTGCTGGACACCCAGGTGGAAAGAGAAAAGTGGGAAGACCCAGACTGAGGTGGGAAGACGAAGTAAGAGGGGATGCAGCACAGCTTCTCCAGATAACAAACTGGAAATCAGCCGCTGAGGACAGGAGGAGTTGGAGGCGAATGTTGCGGGAGGCCAAAGCTCGATATGGGCTGTAGCGCCATCGAAGAAGAAGAAGAAGCTATTAATTTTCAATATATTGAAAATAATAATTATTCTTTGACAGAAAATATCAAAATTTCAGAATGACATTTTGCAAATCAATGATTTTAAATCAAAATTATATTTCAGAAAATATTTAAATTAGTGAATTTGACTTACACTTTGAATCGAATCAAGAAATATATAGATATTTTAAAAATAGGTTAAGACTTTTGGTATAAACGCAGATGGAACCTAGGAAAAGAAAATAGATTACTCGAAGTACTAATCCTACGCAGAAGAAGTCGCGGGCAGAAGCTAGTAATATATAATTTCATGTAAGTCATTGATTATCAAAAAAATAAATGGTGATGGTCAGAAACTTACCATTCCAATAAAAAAGGTTAGTATTTTTTTTAAATTTACTATTCAGATTAAGATCTGTCAAATATTTAGATATTAAATATTTTATATAAATATAGAATAATAGAAAATTTACAGAAAGAGATATAAAAATAATAGAAGAATGTGTATGAGACGATGTGGGAATGTGAACGAGGCAACAAGTGTGTGCCATGATCAAGTTGTTTGGCGGATCATCCTCTCTGCCCACCCCTGCGACGAAATCGCGTGATGGTTAGTTGGTTAGTTAGTTGTGTTTATTTACTAGAAAAGAGTAAAAATATGGAAGCAAGACTGCCCCTGATATCTCTGAACACAAATTGCAACGTGGGGCAAAGAATCACTCCTTTTTATTATCAGGAAAATGTAAAAGGAGAGATTCTTGGCTAAATAGTTTGGAGGAAATTTCACAGATGGGAGTTTTCTTTTCAAAAGTTATTTATTTCGTGTTTCGACATGGCAATCCCGCTGACCATAATAATCTATTTATATATAAAAATTAATCCCTGTTTCCCTTGGTCACGTCATATCTTCAGAACTTATTTACCTATTTCATTAATCTTTTTTTAAAAGTTTTCTAATAATTTGTAAAAGGTTCTTACGGAAAGAAAAATTATGAAAATTGCGCAGAAAAATGGATAATTCAGACAAATTAACGACTCTTTTAACTTCAGAAGGCTGTCCCCGAGAGTGGGGAGGGGGAACGCGGGGAAGGTAAAAATGGAACTCGGGAGGGGAAGGTGACGAGGGTGGGAAAGAGGTGGCGGAAGGGGAACGGGGACAAATGGGAAAGGATACGCATGTATAAACAATTTCTTTATATAAGTGGCAGTGGCAACGCATGCCGGGAATCAGTTAGTTAATTATAAAACTCATTTTAGAATTTACAAAACCTTTAACGTAATATGTTTTATTATTAATTTCTCATGCAAAATGCAGAACAAAAATAAACAAAAGTAGTACCTAAGTAAAACGAAAAGTTGCAAACCTAATGTAGAAATAAACGATATCAGGAAAAAAATAACAATGAACAAAGATATAAAAGGTTATTTTTTTTTAAATTGATAAACTAATGTTTAAGACAAGATTTTTTACATAGCACAAAGGGTAACAATTATTATAAGCAATAATTATTAACCTGAAACACTCATCAAATATTGAAAACTCTCCCGAGAAAAGATATATGTCGCCGACGGGACTCGAACCCGCACCCCTCTGTTTGCCGGACAGGAGCTCTACCATTAAGCTACGGCGGGATATCTCCTACCCGCCAAATGATTCAATATATACTTATTGTTTCATTCAACAATTATCGCTTATTATATTTTTTCACCTGCAAACAACCAACTTCATTTTTATATGAGAAAGGCATGTAAGTGCTAACTCTCTCACTAGGTGGCGTCGAGACATTATATCTACATTTTTTTGGTGAAAATGCTTTAACTCGTCAAATATTTATTTTTATATATAGTTTATCAATTGTTAAAAAAAATCAATATTTGACGAGTTAAAGTATTTTAAATAGAAAAACTGAGGTATTTTTGTCACAAAACACCTTTTTGAATATATTTTTTAATGATTTTAATTTAACCAAAATTTAAATTTTTAAAACTGTGTTGACTAGATTATATATTGATTTATTTTGTTGTATGATTTGAAATTTGTCTTGTTTAATATCTATCGTTTGCAAATTGAACAAATCTGCCAACGACCAACGGTATAACCTTAGTATATCAAAAATTCACTTAGTTTTTCAAAATTTTAAAACTGCGTGTATCAGATAAAATAACAATCTTTCAAAATCAATTTGTTTTTTTTTTTTAAGAGTCAATTCGTCTAAAATTTCATTTAAAAATGACTAATTTCCGGTATTCTCTGGTAATACTGTCTTAAGTTCTAAAATACATGTTTTCCGATTTTTTGACGTGCTAACTTTGATTAATTTTTTTAATCAAATAACGACAACAAGTGTGCTGTTTGATGTTTAAATCGTACAGGCTAGTACATGAACAGTAACACAAGCCGTAGATAAAGTAATTTTTTAAACTTAATACCTTCTTATAATAATTTTTTGTTTGGAACCAAAATTGGTACGTTAGGTCTATGTGGGTTAATATTGTTATAGTTCAATTCTCTTTCTTCACCCTTCTGCAAAGATTTGCGGATTTCCTCATTTGTAATTGTTAATATCTATTTAAATAACAGAATGAAGTTTAATATTTTTAACGGTATTTTCTGGGACAGATTAAGAAATCTGTTTTTGCAGCATCTTTTTGTTACCATGCCAATTTTCATTATCTTTATTACCCACAAAAGAATCTCCCGAAATCTTGAACTTGTCTCTGTGTAAATGTTTCTCAATGTCATATGGTTAGGTCGTTGATGTCGTTAAATAATTCATTAAGATAACAGATTGTTCGCGTTTAATTATTTGAAATAGCGGCACTATCTTCAGCAGATCGGTAGTTTTGGTTGAGTTGTTTGGGATGTTGTAAGTTTTTGAAATGTACACAAAGTCAAAAGTTGGAAGCCATAATGCACCCGTTTTCCATCAATACCTGGCCGCATTTACGTGTAAGAATTTTCTATTTCTATAATGCTACATTCCCGCCTGATCTATTCTATGATAATCCATGGTCAATTTATAGAAAGAAAGTTAAAAACTGTTTCATAAAAAGCCTGTTCTCACGGCTCTTTTTCATAAATTCTGTGAAATACATCAAAGAAGAGATCAGGTGGAATCCTGGCTTAACTTGGAATGAGTTATTTCGCAGAAACACAAAATGCCATGGCCCCCATGTTTACATTCGAAAGGTCACCGTTTGTTTTATAAAAACCAGCCAAAAATAGTATAACTTACATTTCAACATATTTGCATTTGAACTTATCGATCATGGAAATTTCAAATGCTCTAAAGGCCAAAATGTTAGTTGTTCAGGTAAGCGAAGTTTTTAAAGTTTTTTAGTTTTTTCTTTTTCAAAAAATCATATATCTCCCTTTTTTAGTAGACCTATATATTCGTGTAGACCAAATATATAGACTATGATTGATGCGTGTTTTGTGTAATTTTGTATGTCGAAGGACCTTGAAATATGTATGTTTTAACCACTGCACAAGTAGAAGGTAAGCACATAAGGAAAAGGAGAGAATTACTCACTGCGGGACTTGTAGTACTTTCTTCATTTGGCTGGTTTTAACTTTGCACTATGTTGCGGTAATAGTTCTTCTTAGAGCGGTGAGTAGCTAAAGAGCGGATGCGAAAATTAAATGCAGAGATGTTTGCAGGAAGAGGATCGATTATTGACTGATTGTGGGTAATAGGAAAAAGTGACTGGTTAATAGGTAAAAGTGGGAAGGAAATGTGACAATACTAGCTACAAGTACAGCAGTTCATGTATGTGTATAGGTTTGTATAGATGTAAGTGTAGCTGTGTAAATGCCCAAACAAAAATTATTACGATTTTTTTTATAATAACGTAGAATAGATCTTTAAGAACACTTTTTTACAATATTTATTTTTAATTATTCAGAAAAAAAATCGTGTTAAAATTTACGTCGTAAACTAAACGCTTTGTTTTCTAGAAATATTTCGACGATGCCGATCGAAAGAGAAAAAACTCTGTAAATATATATAGCTCATAGTATATTTAGCTCATTTTTGGATATAATGTCCTTGGTACTGTGCATGATACAATAGTATTTTATAATGCACATACATTCGTGACCACTTCTGTAGGTCTGAGGTATTCATATGATTTCATAGTTTGTTCACATTTATCATTTTGAATGTATACTTTTTACCCTTTTGCAGGTAGTCTATTGGCTTTCTTGTACGGCAATGCGATAGGATGGAGCTCTGCCGCAGTCCCCCAGCTGCAGGGAGGGATCTTACCTGAAGGCCCTGTGTCCCAAGCTAATTCTGGTACATACGCCATATGTTTCAACATCAATATTTTAATTTTAATTTTTTTTCATTGCCGGCGACCCGGGCGTTTATTGGGGTAAAATAATACTTTATAAGCTAGTAAGCTACCCGCCTCACTAGACGATGTCTGTTCTGAGACGAGTAATAATAATATATATTTTTTTTAAATACGAGTGTGCTTTAGACAGCACAACTGAATTAAATACTTCTTTAGCTCCATCTATATGTATGTCCATATTGTCCATGAAATATATACATGTATTAATTTTCTACAGATATTTATTTAAATTTATTATCATTCGCCTCGCCCTATCAAGTCGTGCACATCGACGTCCACTCCCCGCCGCGTTTGGCGCGTCACTTGTATTTCAAAATACTGACTGAAATATTTCATGCACTGGCTATGAGAGGAAGAGAGAAAGAAATTGTGCGCGCGCACTGCACTCTCTTGCTTCTACAGTGAGCCCGTTCGCCTCGCAACGCATTTCAATTTCCGTTACACATCCGCCAGCTTACCCCCAAGTCAAGCGTGCGTTAAGAAGTATTTACTTTAAAAAATACAGTAAATCACCAAACAGTAACCTGTAAATCACCCCTTTTGACAATGTTCCTGTGCCATATTGACTCCTCCCACTGCTCTCCCCCTCCCCCAAAATCACCCCTCCCACTATCCCCACTAATAACATCTAATCATTTCTGTATTTGCATTCATTTTAAGTGAGATGTGTCTAAACCAGTAGCAGAAAAATTAAAAATTTTAGTAACGAAAGTACATTGAAAATTAAAACTCTTCAAAGCAAAATGTCTAGAAATTGTTATATAGTTAATGCCCAAAAATACAAAAAAAAACTTTGACTACCCTACACTTTTTTATTCTGTGGATTAATTTTATAGAAGCCTTTTCGGTGCTGTTGAGAATAATCATACATATGTATAAATTATTATTATAGGATGGGTTGGAGGTGCGCTCTGCTTAGGAGCGTTGGTGTCCTCTCCTCTCCATGGACTATTGGCTGACGCCAGAGGCCGCAAGTTTGCAGCTTATCTTGTTGCACTATCTTTCGTGGTAAGAATTTGTTGAACGGAAATAATATAGTACTCAAAATAATGAAGTCATTTCTCTAAATAACTATACTATGCTTCTTAAGTCGGTCCTTCGTTACTGAGGATCGTTACCCCTACTTCAGTTTTTATGGTGGACAAAGGCTCTTCCAATCCTCGCGGTTCTGCGCTGCATGGAGAGCTGCGAACACCGATTATCAGACGCCAGTGATACTTGGTGACTCCAGCGCATTGGTTGACCTTCCTCTGCTTATACCGCCAAAAACTTTTGAAGTTGAAGTCCTCAGGTTGGCGAGCGAAGCATCATGATATACATTATAGGCAGAGAGTTGAAAGCCTATTGTGGATGCCTTGCTCCTCCAGTATGGACACATTTTTGCGACTGACTATCCATGGAATCCTGAGAATTTTTCTCCAGTACCACATTTCGAGGGCCATTATTCGCTTTCTTTCATTGAATTCAATATAACTTTACCATGTAATTGCGATTTTTTTGGAGCCGGGAGAATGTCTAAATGGCCAGCGATGTCGGCTAGCGGCCATTAGTCTAGCTGCCAGTATTGGCAAAAGAAGAGTTTGTGCATGAAATAGTTATTTACGGTACGGAGAAAAATGTTATTCTAAAATACGATCATTTTATTCGTAAAAACGGTTAAAAACTGGACTGAAGTTCTTACGAAAATTAAGAGGGTTTCAATGTTTATTGGCGTAAGTGTAAGAATAATTTGTTGGTATACTTAATTTCGTACGTATATCAACAAATTATTCTTACATTTTCCCGCCAATAAACATTGAAACACTGTTAATTTGTTCGTAAGAACTTCAGTCCCGTTTTTAACCGTTTTTACGAAAAAAATGATCGTATTTTAGAATAACATTTTTCTCCGTGCAGTACTTGCTATATTTACGCTAGACCAAAAACCAGATGAAGATCATTGTTGCTTTGAATTGGTGGATCGCAGTCGTCCGTAACATAAGTTTCCTCTGCTTTGCATGCCTTCTCTGGAATACCAGTGGCTCTATCCTACTGTCTTTCACTTGGATGTGCTCAGATTTTTTTTTACGTGAATACCCCACAAGAGTCCTAACTGCTCCCGTCTGGAGTCAGTGAGACTATGGCATCCCCAAGTGGAGTATGTTGAGACTCTGAAGGTAGTGGGGAGGGGAAGGATATGGGGAAGAGAAAGATGGGAAAGTACCTGGCTATTCAGATCTAGTCACCAAATACGGCTAAAGCTATTTCAAGCAACGTTTAATTCTGAATGGTGGTCTTACACCAGAGCGATACTTCCACTCTGGAACATGCCGCAAATATATTATATATTATTTTTAATTAATTAATTGTGAACTAACACAAATTAATCAATTAAAATATATTTGCGCACGCCGGGTTCGAACCCGCGACCTTGTTAATGAAGGGCCTCACCGCTCGACCACGCCGGCCATCAGATTGCGTCATTGTTATCTATGTCTTCTTATTGATTCGTTAATGGTCGAAAACTGTTTTAAATGTTGATATTACTGAAACGCTTTTGAAGAAAATTATTTGTATATCTTTAACTGCTACCAATTTTATGTCTGCGATACTGGTGACACGGGTTGAACCACGGTGCCCTTATTGACAATATCAAGGAGGATACTGCGTTTCTACTTATATCGGCAGAATATCTCTTAATCTTAAATATGCGAACACCTCATCACAGGTTCTCCCAGTGAGGTGTTCACAAAATGCTACTATTAACCTTCTTACATACCTCTTTACATCCTATTACTGAATATGAACTTTTTTTGTACTACTTTGTAAACCATTGTAATTATTTGTTATATGTATGTAAAAGTATAGAAATAAATCAATAAAAAAATACTTAAATACTTGCAGGTAAATTGGTCTTTCATGTTCGTCGCGCAGAGTCTATGGAGTGTTCTGGTGGCCAGATTCTTTGCCGGTATTGGAGCTGCTGGGAGCATCACAGTGGTCTCCATTTACAACAACGAAGTCGCTGAGCCTCGCCTTAAGTCCTCTTTAGGTATTCATTCAATTAGCAATTAATATTTTCCATTAATTTTTGATTTTTACACGATCATAGTATATTATAGAATACAATTCTGTAGTGTGGTCCCCATACTATCAAATTCACACAATAAATATTGAACGTGTGCAGCACAAATTTTTACGATTTATCAACTTCAAATTACACATCCCTATTCAGAACATAAACTATCCATTCTTACTAAATACACTTAAAATGCACTCCCTAGAAAATAGAAGAAAAATAAATGACTTAACTTTTTTGTTTAAAATTATTCACTCCAAATTTGACTATTCTCATCGACTTCAAGGTACCTAATCGAGCAACTAGGCAAAATATATTATTCTATAACAATAATTCTGGGACCAACTACCATACACACGCACCTATTCATAGCTTTCACACACTTGCAAACAAATTCACCTCAGATATCGACATATTAAACATAAGTTTACCATTATTTAAGAGATACCTGAATGATATTTTTATGTAGCATATCTTTTTAAAACTGGAGCATCACACAAGAGATGTCGGATATATTCTTGTATTTTTTTCATCTATATAAAATGTAAAAACTTGTTCCTTTCCTTTCTTTTTCAATATCATATATTACTCAACTAAAAATTTTATATTTTAACCTACATTGCTTTATTATTTTTATGCTGTCTACAATTGAAAAAATGGTTTCTGTTTTTTTTTCTCTTTCTTTTTCCTATAATATATTATTTTCACTTTAATTTACCTTCATACATACTATTTATGTAATGTTCATATTTTAAGTTGATCTTTTTTTTATCCAAACATTGTGTCTCTGTATATATCATATCATACACTTACTATGTAAAAGCCCGTAAGGGCGTTGAAAATTAATAAATAAAATAAATAAATAAATAAAAATTATAGTTCAGGGCCGTTAAAGTGGCATTACGACTTGAAGAATCACTTGGTGATTTTCAGGTGGTCTTATGGCTATGCTCTACGCGCTTGGAATTCTGTGCGCATACATGCTGGGCGCGTGGGTGCCGTACTCCCACGTGGTGGTAATCTACCTCTGTATCACCCTGCTATTCCTGCCCGCCTGGTGGTTCATGCCTGAGTCCCCGGCTCATCTGGTACTGCACGGGAATGATAAGGTTAACTAATTTTGTTTTAACTGTTTCTACACTTTCAAAATACAAATAACGCATTGGTTCCTAAAACCCGCAATTTCCTTCTGTCATATTACACACAATTTCTACTCCTAGTTCTACTTCATAGCACCTTTCACACAAGTCTCAACTTGAATTACCTTCTACCAATTTTGGCTTCCACGTTACTATTCACATACAAAACACCAATTGCTTACTTTCAATACGCGTTTGTTTTTCGACATTCTTTCATGTATGTATCCATTCCATCTATACACTACTTTAATTTGAATTATTCTTAGATTTAGTGATCTCAATACACGATTTAAATAATCAGAGAGAGTTCTGGTTTATTGCAGGAGGCTTTGCGAGTTTTGCAGTGGCTCTTAGGATCCAAAGGATCATACGCGCAGGATGCGTTTGACAGGCTGAAGAAAGAACAAGCTGGGGCCGTTAAGCCAGCTACTATTAAAAAATTCTGTGAGTTTTCAAAATTCAATTCCTATTTCACCTTCTTCTTCTTTCAGTGTCCTCATCAACTGATCATGTTTCATCGATACAAGCATTGCTAAAACATCAAGCAATCAGTCACGACGCTCTCTTGTAAAGTGAAGATCTCAGGAGCAGGCTCAGACGTGAAAAACGAGCAGCCTCTTAACTACACTGTCAAATATTTAACTGCCAGGGATCTCTCTCCCTCGGAAGACGTGTGCCTTAATATACCGCATCCCCTGGCAACTTCCCCTCACCCCAAATTTGGCTTCAAGGTCATTCATACAAAATTGCGCTAATGCTCTATCCAGAGGCCCTAGCATCCTCGCTCGATAACGATCGGTAGGATAACTATCGGTAACTTCTCATCGTTCCCTAGCATGACTACAGATCGCCAACGAAAAAGTGACAGTTCACAATGACTAAGTGTCCTTAACGTATTCGACATCAACTGTTGTTTGTACATTAGCGATGTGCACTTGTCCTAGGGAACGATGAGAAGTTACCGATAGTTATCCTATCGATCGTTAAAGAGCGAGCGTGCTAGGGCCTCAGGGCCTTATAATCACTAAAGTGTACCGCTATATAATTTACTTCAACCTTCAGCGATCGGGATTTTTCGGAAAGGTCTTTGAAAGAACCTTCGGTTTAGAAATTTACCACCCTCTTTCAAAAAATTTTACCTCCGAATTTTATTATGGTGACATATAAATTGCTTATACTCGTAGTCTTAGAATTGAATGCATCAATATTTAACCGTTTATCCTATATTTTAAGGATTCATAAAAAAAACGTTAAATTTACAAACGCTTGAATTCTGCGTTTTTTTTAATGCAGAAGTGGCGTAGGTACGTAATACGTACCTATTTGGAGAATATTGAATATTATGGCTTTTATTTTTGGTTTAATATCACCGGTAAAAATTTTAATTCGAACATGCATTTTAATATGTTAAAAACAAATTAATTTAATTAACAAACGGGTACTAATGTCCTCATGATTCCTCTCAACTGCCGTTCGCCCACCGGTGGCCGCGGATCAAGGATCGGATTTTAAGCGATTTTGTTCCCTATGTATAAAGAAGTTGTATGAAGAACAAGGTCAGAATCGCTTGCGTCGTTCTCGGTCTTGACATAGCAAAAATCGGCATAGCGCCAACCCATCTGAATAATATATAATAAATATCTATGGTCAACTTGGCGTCACTTTTACAAACGGTTTTCAACTGTCATTTCATTTTCAAACAAGTATTTATATCATTACTTCTTCGAAAACACCTTTGAATTGGTTTTTTTCATGTAGGGTGTCTATTCGGGTTTGTAGAGAAATAAAAAAAAAATGATAATTTTCGTATGAATATATTTTATTTACATTTTTTTGTCGAATGGGAAATATTTTCACATTTTTTTGTTAAAAATAGCTATTCTGGGAAAACTTGTAAAGATATTATCATGAAATATATATGAATAATAAGGTGCATTATCTGGCAAACAGAAAACAATCACAAAAAAAAACCATTCCTTTGTTTTTATACGATTGAGCAAAAGCCGGGAAGATAATTTCGCGCGATTTTTTCCAAATACACCTGGCCTTCGAGAGGTTAATGATATGTAAGTTCTATTATTTGCCATCAATAAATAATTGTTAATTTTAAATTATTTCATAGTCAAGGACCCTGCAGCCAGACGAGGAATCGCATACGCCACGGTGATGTTCACTGTGCAGACTTTCTGCGGCATGTTTGCTATTCACTCCTACGCAGGCAGCATCCTCAGCAGGTCTGGCGGAGGAATGACCCCGACTGTTGGCACCATTCTGTATGGATCCCTGATGGTGGCTGGGGGAATGGTTCCGCCGATCATTGCTGATAAGATGCCAAGAAAGGTGATACTAAAGATTCTTACAAATAATATTAGGTTTAGGAAAATTATGATAAACCCGGAAAGACGTATTTTTTAACACGAACCATTGTCTATCTAGACTCTAGAGGAGTGCTCTTCAACCTTTTCTCACATACAGCATACCAAAGTTATTTCATGGAAATCAGGTTTTGCTTGTTTTCCATGAAATATTTATTGTTTTGTGCCCACAACTTTTTTCTATGGTTTTGCATTATTGCGTTTCTGACAATGAACGAATTATTTTTTCTTCTTTCACTGTGGTTTAAAAGCACTGCTATAGATTATGTGTATTTGCACTTTATTCTTCCGTAGATTGACAACATCTCTTTCCCGCATAGGAGTTCATGCACATATACTGATTTCAAAAGTTAAACGTCTTAGGCAGGCTTTATATGCTCGTATAGTATGGAGATATTTGCTGAGTACAGTATGTACACGCTACACTAATCAAATCAAAGTATAATATTCATTGTCATTTTGATGTTTAGAGTTTAACGTAATGAAAACTTGTTTGACATCAAACATTTTGGTTTTAAGTACTTTTGAAGACGTTCTGTTGTAGACTTGCTATAAGAACCCCTCTAACTCTGGATCTGGAATTGATATTCTATCAAGTCGATGGACCTAAAGAGAGGGTAGACTGATCTCCACTGAGTTAACAGTGCAAATTTTAACTACAATTTTCAATTTTATACATTGTTTCTCTTCTAGGTACTCCTCGGAATATCTGCTGTATTTCTGGCTACTGGCATGACAGTTCTAGGAACCTTCCAGTACCTTCAGACTCAGGGGCTGGACATATCAGAACCTGGATCTCTACTAGGCACAATTCCCGCAGTGGCTTTATCAGTCGGAGTATTTTTCTATTACATTGGCCTCGGATCTGTCATCTACGTCACCGTTATGGAGTTGTTCACTGATGAGGTAACCATTTTATTTATTTTTTTCACCAGATTTAAAATTATAATTAAAATTATAATTAAAATAAAATTATAATTAAATTTTTAAAATTATAATTTATAAACATATTATAATCCGCCGATGAAGAGAACTAGCTCTCTAGTTTGTAAGGAGAGGTAGATAAGATGATAATCTATAAGGGTTCTGGATTTGCATTTCATTATTTACATCATACGTGATAAAAATTACTGATTCCAATGCAGTACCTTGTGGTATTCCATAACCACTTGTAGGAGTACAATATTATTAGGTATTACTCATTAATTTATATATTATTGTTATAATAGATCTCCGTTTTTATTTTTGTAAATATTTTAACAAAAGTGGACCTAATAAGCAGCCTTTTGGTATTCCTGAATTTTCGACAAATTCATATCTAAAGACAAAATCATGAATGCAACAAATCTTTGTCCTCTTTTCAGACTCGTGGCGTTGCAGGGGTGTTCATCGCTTTAACCATCTGGAGCACATCGTTCATATTATTACAATTCTTTGAAGTAGCTGTTGAGGTAATGTTAATTTCATAAAACATTTGTATAATAGTAACATCTTTTTACCACAGATCCACCACAGATAAAATAAACCTTTTCTATATAGTATGGTGTAAGCACCGAAGCACTTTTCGAAATTGCTTTGTGGCATCATTTTAATTAAATTAAACAAATTACTTTGTGTAAACCACTATAATCACATATTATAATATCTTATAATATCTACATGTTTTTTTAAATATTTTTGTCTCTTGTTCGTTTTGTCTATACTTGTTTGTTTATTTTGTTATTTTTATTCATGTTATTATCCTGATGACGAAACCATCGGTTTTGAAACATGTAGATGTTATAACATGTGATTATATTGGTTTAAGCAAAATAATTTGTTTCATTAAAATACATTTTTATTTATTAATACATTGAACGGCTCGCAGGGCTTCTATGATTATTTCTGTATTTTAAAGGTTAAATAAACCACGAGTGTCCAGTTTGGACTTTTCTTCAGGAAAGCGATTTTTGTGTTTGTGAACTGAATATTCGAAGGTCTATAACTTTTTTACCTACTGCAATAATTAAGATCTGTAAACTGTACATTTCATAATTTCATTCTTTTTTGGCAATAGTTAAGACAAATGTGCCAATTTATGAATACATTTTGGTTATCCTCTAAATCAAATTGGACTCCAGTGGTTTTGTAATTAGTTAAATCAGTATACTGTTTATGGATTTCATTGTTTATCCAATAATGTAATAGGTTAATATTATACACTTCAAGATATTGACCGTCCAGTTGAATTGTCAGACATCTCCGAAAAATCGAAATTTGAGTTGAGTATGCAGTTATGTGCAAAAGTGTACCATATTTCTAGTACATAACTTCAATCACTCATAAATTTAAAACTTGTAGTGAATTAATATAGAAAATGTTTCTTCATACTCAACTCAAAACCGCAAAAAGTGGACTTCCGTGATTCATTGTAGGAACAGATTTATACATGAGTTTTAATTAGCTCACGGGGAGTAGTTCCTGCCTAATATAATCGAATAGCTTTGAATTTTCGCATTTACTTATATTCTCTTCTGTTTGCTTGTATTATTTTCAGCTCTTATCGTTTATCTTTTTTTCTTGAATTTTTGCTTACTACGTATTAAACATGCCTTTGACCTTCATACTCAACTCAAAACCGCAAAAAGTGGACTTCCGTGATTCATTGTAGGAACAGATTTATATATGAGTTTTAATTAGCTTACGGGGAGCAGGTCCTGCCTAATACAATCGAATAGCTTTTAATTTTCGCATTTACTTATATTCTCTTCTGTTTGCTTGTATTATATTCAGCTCTTATCGTTTATCTCTTTTTTTCTTGAATTTTTGTTATTCAACTACGTACATACCTTTGATCTTTTTTGTATCATATATCTTTTAACTGAGTTTTTTTATAATTGGATTGTTCTCACTCACGTGAATCATGTGAACATTCGTAAGAAAATGGTAACATATTTCGTTAGAACGATCGCATTCCCGCGCACTGTGCGGAACTGTGTGCACTGTGTGAACTCTTGCAAAGAGTATTTAAATAGGGAGTACTTTTTCAGGAGTACTTTTTCCCTCAATTACGATTAACCTTATTCTTAAGTCGGTTCCTCACTGCTGAGGATCGTGACCCTACTCTAATTTCCATGCTAAACAAGGCTCCTCCACTCCTCGTTGATCTGCACTGCGTGGAGAATACGACGTACCGGACTTGGTCACTCCTGCGCATTAGTGACCTTCCTCTGGATCTTTTGCCAAACACTTTTCCAGAGACTCCAATTTGGAGTCCTCAGTTTGGCGAGCAACGTGTCCAAAGTATCTTAAAATACGTTGTAGGTAGATAGTTCAAAGTCTTTTGTGAATGCCTAGCTCTTCGAGTACGGATACATTTGTGCGTCTAGCGGTCCATGGAATCCTTGGGGATGTCCATGGGGATTTTTCTCCAGCACCACATTTTAAGGATGTCCATCCGTTTTCTTTCTGTCCATGTTTCTACACGGTATAATATAAATATAATAAAATAGAAATAAAACCAATAAACCAGGTGTGCAAAATATCCAATATTAATGAAATCTCTTTTCGAAAATATGGATATCCCCAATATTATGATTATTTTTAAATATTCATCATCATCATCTTCTTGCGCTTGTCCTATTCTGGTCAGGGACCCACTGCATCGACAAGGCTCCTCCATAAGTCCCTGTCTTTCCTTCGTCCATGGCAGAACCATCCTCTCCTCATACAGGAGTTGCCTCGCCCAACCGTCTACCCTCTGGAATCGTACTCCGTATCTTTCTCGGAATTCGGCCATCAGACATTCTTAGTACATGCCCAAGCACCTCAGTTGCGATTGCGAAGAGTAGCAGTGGTTCAATGCTTAGATCATCACGGATCGTCGAGTTTCTTATATGATCCCATTTCGTAACCCCTGCCACTCCTCTCAAGTAGGTACCTCATTTCGGCAGCTTGGACTCTAGAGCGTGTTTGTTCATTTACCATCCATTACCGTCGGGAGGTATACCGTTTTAAACATGTCATCTTTGTCTTGATGCTGAGCTCGGTTTTTCTTATCATTATAAAATATTATTTAAAGTCATTTTTATTTTCAGGCTTTTGGAGACCACACCGTATTTTTCTTCTTCGCAGCCGTCTGCGTCTTTGGTCTACTGTTCATCTGTATCTTCATTCCGGAGACCCGCGGAAAGACTGTCGAGGAAATTGTGGCAATCTTGGGAAAGCGATAAACTTCAATAAATTCAAGAGGCATGAGAAATCTCCTATTTATTTGATTGTCTGAGTCAATCTTGCCTGAGTTAATTCCTTTAAAAATGGGCACAATGAAAAGTTTTGCCAAAATTAACAACACACTGATATTATGTAACTAATTATTATTAAAAAAAGCATTGATTTTGATATAACGTGGGTAAATTATTTTACTATGAACCCATGTTGTATTTTAATCCCATTGATTGATTACTTGAAATATTTCCGAGAAATCTCCAAAATAAGATCTAGATTCGTCGAGATTACAAGTTGCTTTATTTAGGTAATTGTGAGGTTTGTGCAAACCTACCTAGACCAGACGTCCATTCTATAGGAGACTCTAAGTTCTTATTGGGGCGCATACCGTAGCCGTCTACCATATGTGACCATTCGTGTGACTTGAGTGTACTCAATTTTAGAGTACCTGCTCGGCCCAGGACCTAAAGTTTTTAATGTAACAATTTCTATGTATGTTTAAAACAAACGTACCTAAAAAATAATTTCAAACATATTTTTTATTCAATTTTTATAAGAAAAACTCTCTTTTTATAAGTTTTGAAGGTTATTCCCATCAGTGTAATATATCATTGGAGAAAAGAATAACAGTAATAATCTAAATTAAAATGTGAAATTTAACAAGACACACAAAATTAAAAGGTAGCCGTGGCAACTGGTCTGGGTTCGTGTCCTAGTCGCGACCAATATCTTTTATTTTTATGTGTCTTGTTCATTTTCATATTTTAATTTAGATTATTAGTAGTTTCTTCTTCAATTACATGTTTTTTTTATTTCTAACAATAAGGAAGTTGTTTTTGAAGAAGTCATTTTTGTTATCAATCTTCACAGGCAAACTTAAATACCACTATTTTTTTTTTTTAAGTTCGTTTTCATAATTAAATTAATTCTACAAGTTTGAATTTTATTAAGCCCGCGAAAACGGCGGCAAGGGCATAATACCGTGCGCGGAGAATTCGTGACGTAACCCGGCCCTTGCGTGTGTGAAATATAAGGGAAAATATTTACAAAACCGGGACACGCTTAATATGGACGAAAAAGCGGTCGGTGAAAAATGACATTTCTTGTTTTTAAATTTTAAAAATAACTATTAAAAAGCACTTTTTTTGAAATTCCGGTAACTGAATTGATTAGTAGTCACTAGTAAATATCTAACTACTACAACTTTAAAATTTTTTTTTTTCGTCCGTATTAAGCGTGTCCCGGTTTTGTAAATATTTCCCTTATATTTCACACAAGCAAGGACCGGGTTACGTCACGGACTCTGCTGTGCTCTTGCCGCCGTTTTTGCGGGCTTTAATAAAATTCAAACGTGTAGAATTAATTTAATTATGAAAACAAACTTAAAAAAAAAAAAAAAAACTGGTATTTAAGTTTGAATGTCATCTACATGAACATATTTTTTATAAGTCAAAATATTTTTCAATCAACTTCCCTATTGTGTAAAAAAATGAAAACATTATCTACCTACCCATTGCAAAAGTCCCATGGGTGTATAAAGGAGTAAAAAAATACTTAACTGATCTCTTATGAGGAACAATATTATTTAGATGCGTCGAACAAAATTCCATGGCGCATGATTCCCTGGCAGTTGACCCGACAGTTGACAGTTGACAGTTGACAGTTGACAGTTGACAGTTGACAGTTGACAGTTGACAGTTGACAGTTGACAGTTGACAGTTGACAGTTGACAGTTGACAGTCGACAGTTAATGCTCCGGCAGTTTTCCTACGAACAGTTTATCCCCAGGTTGGTTGATCCCTCTGCCAGTTGATTTCTCGCAGGCTTGACCCCCAATTGATTATTTCTGTTAGACTTTCTCATTGGTAACGTAAGTATACAGAGAGGATATCCAGCCGTAGGTATAATAAAAGTCGATATTCTTATACTCTGCAGGCGTCTTGAGTAGAAATTAGTTATAAATTTTTTGTTCTAATAATAATACCGTGTCCAAAGAAGTATGCAGAGAGGATATACCACTCAGTTACAAAAGAGGACATACTTATTTATATATTAAGCGGTCGGCTTTGGTAAAGTACGCTACATCTGCTTATATGTAACAAAATGAAGTGTCTCCGAAGGGGTATGTAGAGAACACATACAGCCGAATAACAAGAGCCGGCATACTTAATATAATATATATGAGGTGTGTAAAACCAAACGCAGCAATCTCCATTTCGGCCAGATTGCTATGTATGCTTTTGAAATGGCATGGAGATTGCTATCTTTGATTTAATAATATAATATTGCATGTAACATATGTAATATATGTATAACATATAAATATATTCATAGAAATATGGGGAAACACAAATATCACATACTTAAACGAAATTCCAATAATACAAAATAAAGTTATAAAAAAACTTTATAACTATAGATCAGATACCCCCACCAAAAGAGTATACCAAGAAACTAATTTAATGAAAATCAGAAAACTGTACGAATACAACATATGCTTATTAATCTACAAAATTCAAAATGGCTTTATACACACAATAACTACATCTATGAAAACATCACAAGTACATGAACACCACACAAGACAACGTAATAAATTATACATAAATTCAACAAAGACAGAGTGTGGCAAAAGAAACATCGGCTATGGGGGTATAAACATATATAATCTCCTTCCCAATAGCCTGACAACCGAAAATAAAATTAATATATTTTAAAAAAACTGTTTGCTCTCAAGATTAATGAGCAAAACTTACAAAGTTACTTGGTGTTAGGTAGTAAACCATCATTATTAATATTATTTGTATCAATGTAAAGCGAAATATGTATATTTCATTTAACTTAATAAATAAAAAATATATTTCAAAAGCATACATAGCAATAAGAAAAAACTGTGTGTCTTCGAAAGGGAAAGCAGAGAGAATGTACCGCTGAATCAGAAAATATGACATACATATACCGATTATCCAAAGCCGGCATACTTATAATACATGAGGTGTGTAAAAACAAAGGCAGCAATCTCCATTTCGGCCAGATTGTTATAAATGCTTTTGAAATTAGTTGGAAATTGTTATCTTTGCTTTTACGTACAATATTACTTGCAAATGTTGTATGTAATATACGTGTATACAATATTTGTATGTAATATTGTACGTAAAAGCAAAGATAGCAATCTCCATTCTCCAAGTCATTTCAAAAGCATACATAGTAATCTGGCCGAAATCGAGATTAGAAAAAACTGTGTGTCTCCGAAGGGGTAAGCAGAGAGAATGTACCGCCGAATCAGAAATTATGACATACATATACCGATCATCCTGTGGATTAGTCAGACACGGCGTGTTGCATCTTTAAGTATCCTGCAAAATTATTAATATTAAATACGCAAAAAATATAATTACTAGATTATTCATTAATAAACTAGAATAAGATGACTTCTTTTGTACAAAATTTTTCATACATGACCGCGGGCCTCACGAATGGGTGCCGCGGGCCGCAGGTTGGCCAGGGCTGAACTAGACGATCGATATATGCAGTGCACGGAGAAAAATGTTATTCAAAAATACGATCATTTTATTCGTAAAAACGGTTAAAAACGGGACTGAAGTTCGTACGAACAAATTAGCAGGGTTTCAATGTTTATTGGCGGGAACATGTAAGAATAATTTGGTGGTATACGTAATTTCGTATGTATGCCAAAAAATTATTCTTACACAAGCTTCTGCCCGCGACTTCGTCTGCGTAAGATTAGTACTTCGAGTAATCTATTTTCTTTTCCTAGGTCCTATCTACGTTTATACTAAAATTCTTAACCTATTTATTTAAAATATGTATAATTCTTGATTCGATTCAAAGTATTAGGCGAGTACTTTTAATAAATTCACTAATTTAAATATTTTCCAAAATAGAATTTTGACTTAACAATCATTGTTTTGCAAAATGTCATTCTCAAATTTTGACGTTTTCTATTAAACAATAATTATTCTTTTCAATATATTGAAAATAAATAGCTAGCTTTATAAATTATAGCCTAAATGTTATTCTGATGTATGAGCTATATTATTGTAAAGTTTCATTAAAATCCATTCATTACATTTCGATTTAAAGAGTAACAAACATACATACATCCATACAAACTTTCGCGTTTATGATATTAGTAAGATTTTCCCGCCAATAAACATTGAAACCCTGTTAACTTGTTCGTAAGAACTTCAGTCCAGTTTTTAACCGTTTTTACGAATAAAATACGATTTACCTACCTGCAGATACATACACAGAAATATATATTTTTATTATCAAGTGTCCGGGGGATCAAATGTTTGTGGATCAACGGTCCTGGGGGTCAACTGTCAAGAGATCATCTTTCCTGGGGATCAAAAGTTTGAGAGATCAAGAGCCCAGTCACCGTCGAACAGATTGGTTGAATCCTACATCATTATCAATATTGAAAAGTTTAGGGACAGAGTATTTACAGCGCTGGCAAAGGTTTTTTAAAACACGTGCTTGATAAAAATATACACGCTTTATCAATTGGTTTTCAATTGTGTTCCTCCTAGCAATTAATGTTCCAAGAAATAATTTAAATAGGTCAATCGCTCATAAGCAGTTAGAGCGTGAGAAAAATGCCATTAGAACACAGGACGATCCGAATTACTGTCCAATTTACTATAAGTAAATAAATGGAAAATGTAATGAATTTTAACAAATACTAAAAAAATATATATTATTTATTTATATAATACATATTACATAATTGTTACATTTACATTTAAAATTTGGTTCATTACTATCATGTATAACGCGAGGGAAAGCTCATATAAACACCCAATGGTTCACAAACATACCACAAGATTTAAAGAAGGAAAGGGCCTAAAAACTCCTCGAATATTAAATAAATATGGAAGTCGTACTCTTGAATACCTAATACCAGTGATTTTTAATAAAATAAATAAAAACCTAAAATTTGAAAAAAATTACAGATTATGCCCTAAAATGATAAAAATGTGTTTAATTAACGAAAACTCCATGTATCTTTAAATATGTTGAATTGATTATCTTAATGTAGCTGCCTACATATCTTATTATTAGGCATGTACATTGACATATCTTATAAATGTAATTCAAATAATCTAATATTATTATGTGATCTATCCTAATGTTTCCTTAAAACTATATAATATGTATAATATTTCCTTATGTATAATATTAAGAGTGATAAATTGTAGAACCTACATACAAGCTGCCATATGACAGCTTTGTGGGACTACCCTTATTGTGTACAAATGTATTTATGATAAATAAATAAATTTAAAAAAAAAACATAAAGTAGATATATTAAATCACTAGGCGGCTGCCTGTTTCATGGTGACCAATGGAGTATAGATACTTTTTTTGAAATGTGAAGTCTAGTGTAAACATATGGAATTATTATTAACCACTCAAGCGCTTATTGCCACAATATGGCACTATTTCCAAAGCCACTGATTTCATTGTTGCCAAAATGTGGCATTTTTTATTTATTAAAGGGACAATATATTGTACATTCAAAATATAACAAAATAAATAATATTCTCTAGATTCTTTAAAATGTTTTAAAGTTAACGATTTAATAAGACTTTTTTTATAAATCTACGATTATGTGATACTATACAAAAGATAGGTGAATTCATTGGCTATATAGAACTATAATCAGTTTGTATGTCTCCATATTCAAATTCGGAGGAATGATTTTTTTAATGTGGGCGGAAAAATTTCCTTTAGCAATCCAAGAAAAAAGTTTTAAATTGCTCTTTCGCTCCAGTGATGCTAAAAATAGGAAAAATTATATTAAAAGTAGAAAATAAAAAGGAGGAAAGGAGTAAATTAGCATTAGACTATAAAAATGTTAATAGGTGTGCATGGAAGCACAAGTGTATGTCAGGGGCGGTCCGTGAGTTTTCAGTGAGCTAGAGTGCTAAGATTGAAAAAAACGACGTTATTGATATTGTTGTAGCTGAAAATCAATTTTATTTTGTTTCAAAATTTCAATTTTTTGTATGAAGACCTTTCAGTTTATGGGTGTGGCGCATCCCCAAACTGAAAGAATAATGAAAATCTTCATACAAAAAGTTGAAATTTTGAAAAAAAAAAAAAATTATTTTCAGCTATAACAACATCAGAAACGTCGTTTTTTTCAATCTTAGCACTCTAGCTCGCTAAAAACTGACCAACCTCCACTGATTATTATTATAGGTGCATACATATTCGGTATAACAAGAGGTTCCCGACAAGCTTTATCCAACCTTTCCTATTTGTTGCTGTGAAAATGTCTTAATTTTGGTCTACATTGTTCTACAATAATATTTATAGTTGTTATCCACATACTACTTAATTTTTCTAGATTTTGTCAAAATATGTAGTCCGATTTAATTCTATAAACTATCCAAAAAATGTAACAACAAATAATTTAAAACTTTATCTAAAATTATATTAATTATTTTTTTACATTAGCTCGACACAAGAGGCCCTGAGGTAAAAAATCCTTCAGGGCCTACGTCATATTTGGGAATGTTGTATGGAGGGTCTTTTAAGGAAAGTAACGAGAGGAAACTCTGGGAAGGAAAAATGGAATGAGGGGTGGTCAGAAATCTGTTCAATGTATCCAGGAGTGACGGACATATAAATTCATCCCTCCCACTGCGGTGCAAGGCGATGGGTTGATAAAGTCTGGCTGGAGAGGTGTAGGTTATGTCTACCTCACCTGGTCTCTCAAGTAAACCTCATCCTTTCTAAGTCACCAAACGTAGCGAACCGCGTGTGGTGACCTATGGCAAGGATGTTGGTTATCAAATAATTGATTTCCGGGGTGGCGGTACCCATCCCCGCCTCCCAAAGTTCATTCGTAATAACTAAGCATTTGTCGCTAGCTAACTAATAGAGCACGAACCGCCAAACAACTCGGTCTTGGAACACACTACTTGCTTCAATCACATTCATACATTGCCTCATACACACCCGTCTGTCATTCTGACTCTTGACACGGCCTCAAAAATTTGGTTAACAATAAAACAAACTAGACAAAAGTGTCCCTCAGAATAAAGGAAATCTTAAATTTTGACATTCTAAACACCCGCCTGAAAATTAATTTCGTTGATTATAATTAAAATTGGGACAGTGTATATTTTATATACTGTTTTTAATTGGTACCAACGTAATATTAGCGCACACAGTAAAGACATCGCACGTGCTATTCATTTAGTCTAATTCACAAGGTCCATTGAATCGCTGGTATATCATAATATACAGTTATGTGATGTAAACTTAACTACAAGACAAGTAACCTAAAGCAAACAACGAAGTGACTTTAATAACAGTCAACATATTATTTATTTAAGATAATATACTCGTAAAACAAAAACTAGCCAAAGATAATAACTCTAAAACAATTAAGAAAATCATTTTAATAAATAATAATGATATAAAAGTCTGAGTTAAAAGTGCAATTTTTATCATGTCTAAAGAAACTTCTAAGGTTTTAGTTGCTGTGAATCAGGAAAGGGTTTTTACCCAGTATTTGGCAGCTTTTACATGTAAGTAAACATTTTTTTAACTGTACAAAATATTATCATTCAATTTCAAATAGAATTGATGTTTTCGTACTTATTCAATAGCAAAATGCAATAGCAAAAATTGGTTAATGCGTATGTCCCGGTTAGACGTGAGGTTCTGGGTTCGAGTCCCAGTTGCAGCCATTATATTTTATAATTTTTTCTGTGTCCTGTTCATTTTCATATTTAAAAATTAGATTATTATTGTTATCTTCTTCTTCAGTGATATATTACATTGATGGGAATAACCTTCAAAAGTTAAAAAGAGAGTTTTTCTTATAAAAAAATGAATAGCATATTATTTTATGCTATGAAATATTATGCTGTTGATTGAAATTTAATAATTGAGATATGCAGTTGATCCAGTTGCATGCAGTTGTTTTTTTTTTATCCAATCTTATTATTATAGCAGGTAATTGGTTAAATCTTAAACCATTTCACTCCGATGTATTTGTAAAATTGTTGTTTTAAAAATTTGTAAAAATGATTGACCCTCGATTCATATTTACAGGTAGTTATTTAGCTTTCATATACGGCCAAAGCGTTGGCTGGAGTTCCGCGGCAGTTCCGCAATTTGAACAAGGCATCCTGCAGGAAGGTCCTGTCACTCAGCCTCTTTTAGGTATGTATCAGATCACATTTGTTATAAAAAGCAGCTCTCCTATTAGGTATGTATCTATCGATCACATTTGTTATAAAAAGCAACTCTTTCTCTTTTAGGCATGTATCAGATCACATTTGTTATAAAAAGCAGCTCTCCTCTTTTAGGTATGTATCAGATCACATTTGTTATAAAAAGCAGCTCTTCCTCTTTTAGGTATGTATCTATCAGATCTTATTTGTTATAAAAAGCAGCTCTTCCTCTTTTAGGTATGTATCAGATTACATGTGTTATAAAAAGCAGCTCTTCCTCTTTTAGGCATGTATCAGATCACATTTGTTATAAAAAGCAGCTCTTCCTCTTTTAGGCATGTATCAGATCACATTTGTTATAAAAAGCAGCTCTTCCTCTTTTAGGTATGTATCGGATCATATTTGTTATAAAAAACAGCTCTTCCTCTTTTAGGCATGTATCAGATCACATTTGTTATAAAAAGCAGCTCTCCTCTTTTAGGTATGTATCAGATCACATTTGTTATAAAAAGCAGCTCTTCCTCTTTTAGGTATGTATCTATCAGATCTTATTTGTTATAAAAAGCAGCTCTTCCTCTTTTAGGTATGTATCAGATTACATGTGTTATAAAAAGCAGCTCTTCCTCTTTTAGGCATGTATCAGATCACATTTGTTATAAAAAGCAGCTCTTCCTCTTTTAGGCATGTATCAGATCACATTTGTTATAAAAAGCAGCTCTTCCTCTTTTAGGTATGTATCAGATTACATTTGTTATAAAAAGCAGCTCTTCCTCTTTTAGGTATGTATCAGATTACATTTGTAATAAAAAGCAGCTCTTCCTCTTTTAGGTATGTATCGGATCATATTTGTTATAAAAAACAGCTCTTCCTCTTTTAGGCATGTATCAGATCACATTTGCTATGAAAAGCAGCTCTTCCTCTTTTAGGTATCTATCGGATCACATTTGTTATAAAAAGCAGCTCGTCCTCTTTTAGGCATGTATCAGATCACATTTGTTATAAAAAGCAGCTCTTCCTCTTTTAGGTATGTATCAGATTACATTTGTAATAAAAAGCAGCTCTTCCTCTTTTAGGTTTGTATCGGATCATATTTGTTATAAAAAACAGCTCTTCCTCTTTTAGGCATGTATCAGATCACATTTGTTATAAAAAGCAGCTCTTCCTCTTTTAGGTATCTATCGGATCACATTTGTTATAAAAAGCAGCTCTTCCTCTTTTAGGCATGTATCAGATCACATTTGTTATAAAGAGCATCTCTTCCTCTTTTAGGTATGTATCAGATCACATTTGTTATAAAAAGTAGCTCTTCGTCTTTTAGGTATGTATGAGATCACATTTATTATAAAAATCAGCTTTTCCTCCTTTAGGTATGTATCAGATCACATTTATTTTAAAAGGTAGCTCTTCGTCTTTTAGGTATGTATGAGATCACATTTATTATAAAAATCAGCTTTTCCTCTTTTAGGTATGTATTTGATTACATATGTTATTAAAAGCAGCTCTTCCACTTTTAAATATGCATCAGATTACATTTAGGTATGTATCAGATGAAATTTGTTATAAACAGCTGCTCTGCGGAGATGTTTTTTTGTTAGATTGAGAGCGGAAAACTATTTCGCAAAGACAGGAGAATATCACGGACATAGAACCTTCCAGCTGAGTTTGATTAATTCCCAGCTCCCAATTTACACGAGCTTTTAAAAAAATAACAAAATGTAAACAATTCTTATTATCATGACAATGACGTTGTTTAAAAATAAATATTTTAAGTCGTAAAATCGTTACCAACTTATGTGTCAACACGTTACGTTACTCCTCAACACCTATTTTTTATTTTTTATTGTAAACAAGTTTAGTTTGTAAAACTCTTCTCAAATAAAATTGCAAAAACAATATTTTCATAATATTTTTAGTATTAAAAAAAACGTTTATTTATGAACAAGTTCTGTTTTTTAATAAGTATAATTACGCGTGACAGATGTTTCGCCTTACGAATCAAACTGTGGTGAATCCACTTACAGACAACCTTTTTATATTGTTTCTTAAATGCTTCCGTTTGGAGCCAGTAAAAGCATGGCATCTCCAATTGGAGAATGTTGTAAGAAGGTAGTGGGGAGACGAAACCTGGCTATTCAGATCTGATCATCAATCACGGCCAAAGCCATATCAAGCAACATTTCGATTCTGACTGGTAGTCTTACATCAGGACGAAACTGAGAGGATCTTCCACTCTGGAACTATTTAATTTCATTTATTATAAGCAATAATGATTAGCCTGAAACACTCATCAATATTGAAAAACTCTCCCGAGAAAATATACATGCGCTGACGGGACTCGAACCCGCAGCCCTCTGTTTGCCGGACAGGAGCTCTACCATTAAGCTACGGGGGGTTGCCTA
This sequence comes from Limnephilus auricula, assembly GCA_951813805.1. NCBI lineage: Eukaryota > Metazoa > Arthropoda > Insecta > Trichoptera > Limnephilidae > Limnephilus > Limnephilus auricula. The sequence goes on from OX638412.1 coordinate 9,530,106, forward strand.
CTACCCGCCAAATGATTCAATATATACCTAGTGTTTCATTCAACAATTATCGCTTATTATATTTTGCAAACAGAGGGGTGCGAGATCGAGTCCCGTCGGCGCATTTACTTTTCTCGGGAGAGTTTTTCAATATTGATGAGTGTTTCAGGCTAATAATTATTGCTTATAATAATTGTTACCCTTTGTGCTATGCATAAAAAATCTTGTCTTGAACATTAGTTTATCAATTAAAAAAAAAAAAATCATTTTATTTATTTATTTGCAGGATGGGTGGGTGGTGCACCGTGCTTGGGTGCTTTGCTTACTTCACCTCTTCCTGGGATCATCGCTGATAAAAAAGGACGAAAATTTACCGCATACCTTGTTGGACTTGCTTTCTTTGTAAGTAAAGACCTCCTATCAATCAACGTCAAAGCATTCAAATACCAAATAATTAGTCTTCCAAGGCTAAAAAGTTATATAAAAGCATTGTAGAAATATATTTTAAATTTATACAGTGCCCTTGAGGTGATTTTTGTGAAAATCAAGCAAATTTTATTATTATTATGATTAAATATTATTAAACTATTTGGTCTGGATGTCTAGGCTATATTGATCCTAACGGATTTAGATAAATTTAATTCTTTAACATGTTTCACTACACGCGAGTAGCAGTGCGCTTGGACCGCATTTAACAATTTCCGGCCGTTCGGCGTAAGAGTGTTGGATGTCAAATTGGAGTAATTAGAGGTGAAAAATGTTATTATTATATCTATTGGGATAGTCTGAATCCTTGACAAATCACTTACTAAATTTGAAAATGGCAGATAAAATATTTTTCTTACTAAATATTTTATTTGCCTGGTTTAGAGTTTTTTTTTAATTAGCGAGTACCCGGCATGTAGCATGCAGTACAATTCCAAAGTAAGAACGCGTTTGTGTTTTAAGTCTATTTATAGACATGTATTTGGATACGCGGAAGTACACGAATAGACGCGTGAACGGGCCACATTGGAAATAATTTCATAACACTAGAGCTCAGAACTTTATATAGAAACCTTCCCGGACATGTGCACGAAAATTCACCAAAGTTTCATTGCAATCGGAAGTATGGTTTAGGTTGCGCATAAGATACAAACAAAGATACATTCATTTTTATATATTAAGAGCCATTGACCAGCGGCTGAGAACAAAAGTTAATAATGCTTGCTACTGTACAGGAAGGTTCCAGGTTCAGAGATGAGAAAGATTGATTATTCCCCGAATCATATTAAATTAAAAAATTAATATCGATTTATTTAATTCCAAACTTACTTTAATATATACCTACATTTAAGTAAGTTCATTGTCTAGGTCTTGGCGGCGGATGATCTAGACACACTGAACCCCAGATTCCTACCCAACCCCCATACCTTTTTCCTTCCCAGAACTTCATCTCCTTCCTTTCCTTAAAAATACCCTCCACACAGCATCCCCAAAGATGACATAGGCCCTGAGGGAAATTATTTTCCTCAGGGCCTCCTGTGTGGACCTAATGTAAAAAAAAAAGCAATAAAAATGCTAAAAACGCACGATGATAAATTATGAAATATCGTGTACTTCTTGTAAGTATTTTTTAATCATAAGTATTTTATGATTTTTTAATGATGTCTAAACAGAATAAGTGTGTAAAAAAAACTGAAATATTTTAGTTTGTAAGACCTTAAATAAATAGAAAAACTGAGGTATTTTCGTCACAAAACACGTTATCGGATTTATTTTTAATGATTTTAATTTATCTAAAATTAAAATTCTGAAAACTGTGTTTACTAAATAATGTATTGATTTATTTTTTTGTATGATTATATACTTTGAAATTTGTATTGTATAATACAATATATCGATTGAAAATCGAACAAATCTGCGAACGACTAACGGTATAACCTTAGTATATTAAAAATAAACTTAGTTTTTCAAAATTTAAAAAATGTATTTACAAGATAAAATAACAATCTTTCAAAATCAATTTATGTTTTTTTGTAAAAAAGAGTCAATACGTCTAGAATTTGATTTAAAAAGGACTAATTTCCGGCATTCTCTGGTAATACCCTCTGAAGATTAGGGTAGATTTTACAGTCTGAATTCTCCAAAACAACACTACCAATTTAAAAATGATGATTTCATAGCAAAATTTCTAGAGTTTATTGATCCGGAGTTCCACAGAGACACATGACTTAGCCTTTTTGATAAATGCCTCAATTTTGATATGTGAATGAGGAGTTTATTCCAAGTGAATACGCAATATTTTTTTCGTTTTCAACATATTAACGTAACGTATTTATTAGTTTACCTGCTTTCGCTTAAAGTAGTCAGTTATGTCATCATAATTTACCACTTTCAAGACAAATGTTTCGGACCAAGTTTAGAAGTATAAACACAAAGCTTGTAAATCAACGTTAAAAAAATAGTACCTCGTCTTGTAGAAATATTAAAGACCGCCATAAATTAATAGGAGTCTACCTATATTACAATTATAAATTTTGCTGACGTTGAAGGTTGTAGATATCGCTAAAATCAAATCTGATAGTCAAAGGACATATTATTAAAAAAATACATTAAAACCCTTTCATTTGTTTTTTATTTGAGTTGTAAGAATCTCCAATATCTCTGGAGGAGCAAAAAGTATGAGTTAAATATCATGGCGAGAAATGCAAATCTTTTAAAATTTTTAATTTAAATTTAATTTAATTTAATATCAACGTTATTAAATTAAATTTAAATTTAATTTAATTAATAACTTAAAATTAATTTAAATTTAATTTAATTAATAACGTTATTAATTTATTTATTTTTTAAATTAATTTAAATTAAATTGAATTAATAACGTTATTAATTAAATTTAATTGAAATAATTTTTAAAAAATTTAATTAAATTATTTTTAAATTCTGCAAGTGTTTGGTTTTTATTATTGTTAGAACTGTTATAAATTATTATTATTACTGTAAATCAGATGGAGTTCTATGAATTAAACACAAACAATAAATAAAAAAAGATGTGCAATCTACATAAAAATTAACGTTTCTTGGTTTGTTTCTTATTATTTCCTATATAATTCATTCGATTGCTATGGAACTTTGGCTATATTTTCTGCGCACACCCGCAAAGGTTTCTATAAATAAAGGTGAGCTCTGGCGTTATGAAATTTGTGTAATGATACAATAGGTGGCGTGCGAGTTGTTTTAAAAATGTGTGTATTTCGTATAGTTTAGCGGCAGGGAGATAAGGTAAGAGGAAAGGCAGGAGGGAAAGGGGAATCCGGGAGGGGAACGTAAAAGAAGAGGACGAGGAAGAGGAAGTGGGAGGGGAAATTCAAGGAAATTGGAAGGGAACAAGGGAGGGGGAAAGGGGACTTGGAAGTGTAATGGGGCGGGAACGGGGACGCATGTGAAACAGCGATTTCTTCCTTTGAGTGGCATTGCAATACATGCCGGGTAAGCTCTAGTAATGCAATATAAATACAGAGTGGAAGATACTCTTAGTATCGCCCTGGTGTAAGATCATTCAGAATTGAAACGTTGCTTGAAATGGCTTTAGCCGTGTTTAGTGACTAGATCTAAATAGCCAGGTACTTCCCCACCTTCCTCTTCCTCGTCTCATTCCCTTCTCCATTTACCTTCAGCCTCATAACATACCCCAATTGGGGATGCCGGATGTCTCCAATTGGGGATGCTAACAGGCTCCAGACGGGAGCAGTTGGGACTCTTGTGAGGTATTCATTATTCATTATTAGGTGATTATCCAGAAGAAAGCTGATGGAGTTAGGGTAGGTCATTTATGGAATGAAAGTTAGTGCAATTTTACTGGATTGTAAAGTAAAAAAATGCCTTCATAGCCATCGTTCGAAAGGAGAAGAGGTCAGAAGTAAAAGATCTGAAAGTATTATTAGCCACGCAGAGTTACAAAAGCTATGCATAAATTGAGGAAAGTTGTATCGCTGCAGTTATTTTTCTTAGTCTTAGTCGAGAATGACTAACTAGACGTCTTCCTTCCGGAATAGCCACCAGTATCTTGTGTGGAAGTCGCTCTACCGGTATATCTGAGCACGTACCTGATACATGTCCAAACTGTCCAAGCCACCTCGTCTTATCTTTAATTAGCGTAGGTTCATTGTCAATTAAATCTCAGATTCTTGGGCTTCTAACTAAATTCCATTTAATGTCTCCTGCGACTTTCCTCAAATATATCATATTGACACTCTCCCATTCATATTCCAGGCTTAATGATACTTGTAACGTTTGTATGGTTTTCAGGTAAACTGGGCAATTTTGCTGCCCGCACAGAATTTCTGGATAATTCTACTAGCCAGGTTTATTGCTGGCATAGGCTCAGCTGGTGCCATCACTGTAGTTTCCATCTACAATAACGAAGTAGCGTCACCACTTAAAAGGGCTTCATTGGGTAATTAGATACAATCTCAGTCAAATAAAATGATATAATCTAAAGTTTAATATATATTTTCCAAAAGAAAGGTTCTCGACTAAAATTTGTATTGAATTAGAGTTCCCCAAGGTTTCGTCGTGAGCCCCATTCTATTCATACACACATATACGAATCGCCTTAATCATGCACTCATCCTAAAAAGGACGTAAGTTTAAAAGCAGTGGTTGTAAATGTAACTTTAATGATTGAGTTTTAAGTTGTCTATTAGTAAAGTTAAACCTAATCCTAATATTATTAAATGTATAAACTCATTTGATTTATAAACATATTTCAATTAATCATGTTCCTTAATTTCATTCACTCGTTTTTTTTACCTTCAATCCAGGTGGCCTGATGGTAATGGGATACACATCAGGCGTACTCTGCGCTTATATCATTGGCTCCTGGTTGTCCTACTCCGCCGTTATCATCTTCTACCTAGTCACCTGTGCCTTGTTTTTCCCCGCCTGGTGGTTCATGCCTGAGTCACCAGCATATCTAGTGTTAAATGAAAATGACAAGGTAAAGTTTATTACCTAATTACTCACCTACTTCTTCCTCTATTAAAAATATATTTTATTCCTTCATTGCAGGATTAAATTGTTTTATTCCGTACACAAAATTTAGATTCATCGGAAACAATCCGTAAGGAGTAAATTTTTTGCTCTAATATCTAATACATCACACATGTAACTGAGTACGGTTTAGAAATGTATCAATTAAATCAGCTGGTAGAAATTAGCAGGCTGGTGTACAACTGAGAAATTTACCGGCCAAAAGCGGAACTTCTTGTTTTAGAAAACTACAATCATGTGGACATCTTACTTAATTTAATCTGATACTTTTCATGACTTGGGTATTTAGCATGGTCGATCAACAAAACCCTATATTAATACTATAGTGACTAAATCCACCATCTATGGTCAGTTATCGAAATTTGCAAGCACTGTCAACAATCAGAAATAAATGTTCCGACGGCTGATAGACAAAAATTCAGAGCAAATTCTGTTAACTATATTTACAAATCTTTTTTCATAATATCATTTTGCAAAATTACTTACTTGTTTATTGAACGGAGGTGAACTAACAAAGTTTTTAGAATAAAAAAAAAATCATATACGTGAACAATTGAATACTTTCTGGTTTGGAGAAACGAAAAGTTGTTCATATATAACAAGTTTCATATCAACTTTCTTTTTGGTGTCGTATATGCGGACTGCCAATGCATATGGAAGTTATAATTCCAATTCAACATTGTCAATTTATTTGTATTTTTACGTAGCTGTTTGACGTTTAGGAATTGTCAACACATGAACAAATCCGCCAGCATTGCCATCGTAAAAAAGTTTTTTTTCATGGCGGTATGTGCTCGGGATATTGATACAAGGCAGTCGGAAGATAAGCCTATCGATCCAATATCGTTAAGGTATCAATTTGGTCCTGTTAGATCGCCAGCAGTAACAAACCCCTTCTTACAGCTCCCTTTTAAAATAATAAAAACATGTGGTGCCCCAAAAGACTCTTTATTAACTATGGCTTTTGTAATTCTTTTCTTTATGGAATTTTTTTAATGACAATTCTCGTTTTTTTTTTAAATTACAGGAAGCTTTGGGAGTTTTGCAGTGGCTGCTTGGCCCAAATGGAACACACGCTCAAGATGCGTTGGAGAGACTGAAGAGGGAGCAAGCAGGAGCCGTAAAGTCCGCTACCTTAAAACAATTTTGTAAGAAATATTTTAACAAACACAAAAATTTATTAATTACTTTTTTGTATGTATAGCGCCATTGAATAATCAAATCACCTCAAGGGCACTCTGCATCTTCTTCCTTGTGGACATTTTCGTCTTACGTATTTGTCGTTGCTCTCGTTAACATCCCATAGAAAAGAGTCACAAGTCAAACGAGACCATGTAACTAGCATAACGTTTCGAATCGTAGGATACATTACAATAATGTTGTAACTTTTCTCGAAAAATGCGAAATTTCATTTTTAAATCTCTCAAAACCAATTTCTGATCTTAGACAAGAGTTTTGGAAGATTTTTCATTCCTCAATCAAAATTTTGGAACAAGATTAACCGCGCTACGATGTTACTAATTTTACATACAATCATCTGATGATTTTAAGTCTCGTTCCAGTCAACAGCCGAGCAGCAGTAAAGGGCCTCGTCCTCGGGATGATCCTGATGACTATCCAGACCTTCAGTGGAGTGTTCGCCGTCCAGTCGTACGCCAGTAGCATCATCAGCAGGTCTGGGGGAGGTCTGTCCCCGGAGGCTGGCTCGCTCTTGTACGGATCGCTGATGGTGTTTGGAAGCACCTTGCCCCCGATCATTGCTGATAGACTGCCAAGAAGGGTGAGATTATTTTTTTCTTGCATATTTTATATGTGTGTATCCTACCAAAAATTAGGACTTCACATCATTGAGACATAACCCATGAAAAGCTGCAAGACTTTTAGCTTCCTCGGCATTTAACGGAAATTGATAGCGGATAATAAAAAGTATATGGAATCATTGAAGAAGAAGGTATTAATAATAAAACTACAAATGAAACAGAGCAAGATGAAGAAATTAAAAAGGTAACGGTGGCAACTGAGAATCGAACCCATGATCTCTATCTTACCTACGCATCTAACCACTCAGCCATTGTCAGCTATTTGTTGGCATTTCAGCGTATGTTGGATACTCGCTGGTAAATAAATAACTTGTACATCTTACAAAACTTTCTTTTATTTTTTAACTTTAGGTCATTCTTGGAATATCCTGCACAATGCTGTCAACTGGGATGGCAATACTTGGTACCTTTCAGTATCTCCGGACCCAAGGACTGGATATGTCGGAACCTGGAAGTATACTTGGCTTTATGCCAACCGTGGTACTTGCTGTCACCGTATTCTTCCATTTCATTGGTCTGGGCTCTGTGGCATACCTCACCATTACAGAACTCTTCTCTGATGAGGTAAAGTAAATTCCTTTATATCTTTGCATATGCTCCATTGTTATTTCTATCGATACAATTTGAAAGTTCTTCTTCGCTGTATTTTAAAGAAAAGTTGTTGGATAAAAATTATTGGAAGTCATGAATCTGAGGTTTTTAAGGGAGTCACTGGTTTCAGCACCCGAAAACTAATGGAGAGGATATTCTTCTACAATATTATGATAGTTCGAGCTACGAGACATATATTAAATGACTCTAGTAATAGGTCTTGTTTAATTATTTATAATAATGATAATGAAATAACTTTGTTTTAATTTCACTTTATTATATATCTTTAACCGTCTGGTTTCGGTTCGACCTGAACCTTCATCAGGGGTGAATAAAATATATTTAACAAAATACAGAATGCAAGGCCGATGTGAGCGTCATAAGTAAGATTAAAAAAGGGACGCTTAGATGGTTTGGACATATTGAGCGAATGAACGAAGAAAGGAGTGTCAAGAGAATATATGATACTAATGTGAATGGTAGAAGAAGTCGAGGACGCCCGAGGAAGACGTGGCACGATCAAGTGAATCAGATACTTGAGTCGGGCCATGTCAAGAGTCAGAATAATAGAAGAGCATGTATGATAAGATGTATGAATGTGAATGAGGCGAGGAGTGTATGCCAAGACCGAGTTGTTTGGCGGTCCGTCCTCTCTGCCTACCCCTGCGGGGAAACGGCGTGATGGTTAGTTAGTTAGTTAAATACAGAGATACAGAGTATTTCAATGAAAAGTAGAACAGGGAGAAAGAGCAAAGTGGAATTAAAACAAAATTATTTTATTGTCATTCTTATAATTATTATGTAAACCCACAAAGTGGTTGCTACATGTGAAATTTAGAAATATAATTATTTATTTATTTGGGAGAAACAAATAGCTTACACATAGAATTGAAGGAGATATTTCCATATACATACATATTAAGTCAACTGAAGTCAAGCCAAAAGAGTCTCTAGCTTGAGATTGAGTTTTATAATGTCTTAAAATTAATTTTAGGTAAGAGGGAGAGAAAGAGGATTATAGGATAAGGATAGGAGACGCTGCCGATACGTTCCAAGTTTATTGTTAAAAATGTGTGTATTGTGAAACTTTGTGTTATATTGTGCAATGCACGAGTTTATCCGACAGATGTCAGTAGTATTTTGGAGCGCCGCATAGCGGATATCAAGGTACGGGGAATCACGACTGCTCTGCTGACTTTTTCGACATCATTGCACAAGATGGAGAAGAGTACCTAGTAAAAATATTGTAAAATCTTCGTATCCTGCGAATATTTCCTTTCTTTGCAAAATAAGATTCCTCTTATTCAAATAAATCCATTTTTTTATTTGATTACAGACACGAGGACTCGCTGGATCCTTGATAGCCGTGGTGATCTGGGGAACATCGTTCATTTTATTGCAGTTCTTTGGAATTGCAATAGAGGTAACAAAAACAAATTAAAAGGCCCAATGTTAATTGAAAAGACGACTGCATTAAATCTAACTAGTGAAAAAAACACCATTAATATCTCTTAACCACTCGAACGCTTTTTGCCACATTATGGCACTATTCCCAAAGCCGCCGATTGCTTTTTTGCCACAATTTGGCAAATATTCCTAGATTCTTTAAAATGTTTTAAAGTGAATGATTTTTATTATTTTTTATTAATCCTACGAAAATGTGATAATAGACAAAAGAAATGTGAATTCATTGGCTATATAGAACTATAATCAGTTTGTATGTTTCCATATTCAAATTCGGAGGTATGATTTTTTTTAATGTAAGCGAAATTATTACCTTTAGCAATCCAAGAAAAAAGTTTTAAATTGCTCTGTCGCTCCAGTGGTTAATGGTCTTTTCGAGTAGAAAGTATGTCAAATGTCTACTAATATTTAATCATATCCCAAAGAGTTAATGGCTCTTCATACTAGCTACTCTTTTGCAGTAAAGTACAAGGGTCGGACAAAAAGTAATGCCTCCAATTTTAATCTCTTTTTAATTGTCAAGAAATTAAAATTGTCACTTATTAACTAAATTGTCACTTTTCAATGTAATCTCCGTCCATTTCCAACAGTTTTGGTCCATCTTTTAACAAACGCATGTATTCCAAGTATGGTAAAAGGCACAGTCATGCTTCCTATATAAGCCATTGACGCACAGACGTTTTAACGGCCTCCGCATTTTCAAAGTGAATCTCACCATGAGCTTCACATCACACAGCCTTTACTGAGGAAGAGAAGGCGTTACAATTCATCTATAATTATCCGGCGGTCACCACGAATGATGTCATAGACTCGCTGAGTGTTGTGTGGAGTCACAGCAGTATTCTGCCTACCGCTATGTTTTTCGTCAGCCAACAGCGTTTGTCCTTCAGCTTCGTTACAGCGAAGAACCCATCATCTAACAGTGCTGACATCCACTGTTGCATTACCGTACACATTTTTCAGTCTTTTGTGATTGTGAATGGGCGTTTCACCTTCTGCATTCAAGAATTCAACCACAGAATGCTGTATAATACGCACGTTGAATTCGGCCATTTTGCAAGCGTCAGCAGTGTTGCCACCTGTTGACGCAGAAAATTACTATTGCAGTAGATTGTAGAAGAAGGTTGGAGGAATAGCGCCAATTTCAAATTTTTCATTTAACTAACTTTATTTAAGTAGAAAATAATAGGTGGCATTAGTTTTTGACTGACCGTCGTATTAATCTATCTACACAATTACTGCAAATTCATATTCAATTGTGAAGTAAGCGATTTGATTATAATCCATTATTATTTGTGTGTTTGTTGCAGGCTCTCGGTGATCACATAGTCTTCTTCTTCTTTTCCTCCGTTTGTGCTTTTGGTCTCTTCTTCACTTGCGTCATCCTTCCAGAAACACGTGGGAAAAGCCCTGAAGAAATGGCGGCCATTTTGTCGAAACGATGAAATAATTTTACGGTCTGACAAATAAATATAGAAATTTGAATGTGGTAATTTCTTTAAATGACAACACTAAGATTGTTCCAAGGATGTCCATTATTAAAACTTTAAAAAAAAACAATGCATTTTTTCAGTGTTATTGGTATATAAAATGTTCAAAACTACGTGGTACTTTCTGATAAGAAATTAATCTATTTTATTGATTGTTTCAATGTAATGTAAGTCATTTTTCGAATATTTAATCAAAAGTGAAAAGAAAGTTTGGGAACTCTTACGCTACTCGCATATGGAGCTACTTAAAAGCAACTTGATCGCCGCTCGTCAGTACCCGCTATACTATTCTGCTAGTGTTCGTACACGAAGCTACGCGCTGCACTAGCAAAATAGTATAGCGGGTAAGTAACTCCATGAACGGACGGCTTTACAAATTATTCGAGTTTCGTTGGCGTAGCATACCCGCAGCTCGTGAGTACCCGCCATACTATGTTTATGGTGTTCGTACACGGAGTTGCGTGTCGACTACTGGTTGACATCGCGACTGACAGTGCTGGGATGCATTCACATCTACTTACTTATGTTTGACAGAAATGGCTCCCGAACATGATTTGAATGTTTTGTTTTGGAGGTAAAGAGAAAATATTTTAATATAATTAAAATTCACTAAGATAATTAATAAATGCTATAAAAACTCATAAACCATGGCTTTTTCTTTACATATTTGTTATTTGATATTAAATATTATATTAACTGATGACTTGGATAAGAGAAGAATAATGTATCTCATGGCGTGAGTTGCTCTATGACCACAGGTAGGTTGGATGTAGTTTTTCGGGTATGTAATTGTGCACTGAACGTTTAAAAACTACATTTTTATAATCATACTACACGGAGAAAAGTGTTATTCTAAAATAAAAAACGGTTAAAAACGGGACTAAAATTCTTACGAAAAAATTAACAGTGTTTTAATGTTTATTGGCGGGAAAATGTAAGAAATTTTTTTTGATATACTTACGAAATTACGTATAACAACAGATTATTCTTACATGTTCCCGCCAATAAATATTAAATCCCTATTAAATTGTTCGTAAGAACTTTAGTCCCGTTTTTACGAATAAAATGATCGTATTTTAGAATAACATTTTTCTCCGTGTAGCTGACTCGTCCACGCGTTGTTGTGGCAAATGAAACACAATGCCATCTAGTGGATGGTTTCCTAATCTAGACAGTAAGCTTCTTTTTCAATCTCACGTCGAGCATATCACGTCGAAGGCTTTGAAAATGTTGGGATTTATACTTAGAGTAAGTTCAGCTTTCAAAAATCCACAAACATTTAAAATTCTCTACATATCCTATATCAGAAGCCACCTAGAGTACGCTTCAACTGTGTGGAACCCCCATTGTTCTACGTATAAAGCAAATCTAGAAAGAGTTCAGAAAAAGTTTATCAAATATGTCTCTTTTCGCGTACGAAATTATGTAAACTATGTCCCCGTAAACCTTAAATCTCTTGATCAACGCCGAGACACCAGAGACCTATTAATGCTCTATAAAATAATTCATAACTATATTGACAGCCCATACTTACTACAAAATATTCATTTTAGATGTCCAAAAAGAGTTACTCGATCTATGGATACCTTTTATATTCCTAAGAGCAAAACGAATTACCTTGAAAATGTATTTATAAGAAGAAGCTGTAGCACATTTAATAGATTATGCCCAAACATCGATGTGTTTAACACGAACCTTGCTAAATTCAAAACATTCATAAAAAAATGACATTCCATCGAATGCCATATGTTTAACCAAAAACTTAATTTCATTGAATTCTTTTTTTTTTTTAATTAATTCGTCACATTTTCTCTTTTACTTTTTTAATAGTTTGTATTTTAATGAAATCTTTTCCTCAAAGATATTATTGATATCCTTTAAAATTTAAGTGTAAACCTTAGAAATATCTATATCATAAAACACTTTATAAATTGAAGATGCATCAGAATTGTTTGTATTAGGTATATTGTTGCATATTTTTGTTTTATTATGGTCCTATATTTAAATGTCGTTATTTTATTGGTCAATGACATAAACATATTATTCACTGTCATATATAAATGTATAGACTGTTTATAACGCAAATAAATAAAATAAAAAATAAAATCTAGATAACAAATGTTGTGTCAATAAATTAACTCACACCGCCACCTGTCAGAAACTTATGTAACTTACAAATAATTTCAAATCATTGTCCCATTCTTTAATTGGCCGTTTGCCCTCTGATGGCCACCGGCGAAAAATATATATATATATAAATATATATATATTTTTTTTAAAAGCATTATTTGTTTACGAGTTTCTATTATAACTACCAAAATTTGAAAGAATTCTTACTGTAAACATATAAAATGCGACACAAAAAAATTCTGAAGTGACATTTGATTTTATTTTTAAAACCTGGCCCTCCAAAGATAAAAACTATTATATCTTTTAAGTTGGACCAAATTACACACAGTAAGCCAAATTTCATCAAAATCGGTTAAGTAGTTTCGGAATTTATCTAGGACGAACATTGTGACGCGAGATTTTTCGATTGTTGTGGCAGTAGTTGTGGTCAACTGAATAAATTATTGAGCCCAACTGTTCGAAATTTCTCCCATTTTTTAATTTTTCACAATTTGATTTTTTAATTTCTATACAATTTGATTTTTTGAATTCTTACTTTAACCAATGATTCCTGACCATTTGGAGTAAAAATGTCAGGAATCACTGGTTAAAAATCAAAGTAAATCATAGTATAATGGAATTCCACCACGAATTATCAGTTTCAAAAATAGAAATATTACAAAGTAAATCAAGTACGTTCCTTAACACCCTGTACGTATTTGTGTATTTTACTAAAATAAAAGTATTAGTAAATCAATTTTCCAAAATTTATTTGTTTTTAATGTTTCTAAACGACTAAAATCTGTGTGCGGTCAGTGTTGCCAAAGTAACGTGGTTTTTTTCCCGACATTCATCAAATTATCGATATGTTTAGAGTTTAGAGAGTGCTAACCATCTTTATAGCTATATATTTTTTTAAATAGTCAATTACTAGATGATTTTACAATTAGGTTACAAATAAAACTTGAGAACAATAAATAAAAAAATCCAATTTTTTTGTGGGATTCTGTTTGTAGAAGCGAACGCTTGTTTTAGAAGATGAATGAGGTTTGATGATGAATTATTTAATTGTAATCAATAATATATCATTGATAAACAAATGCCCATAACTTATTTTATATTGTCTTTTCTGCTTAATTTTATATATATGAAAATATACTAAAAGGTAGAAAATATTAGTTATACACAGAGGGCTTTACTAAAAAACTTTACTTTAAAATTTTACGCTACCGAACGTTGTTTAACACTTGTGTAAAATTTAAAATGCGTTTATTAGTAAGTGCGATACGATAGGACGAAAGCAAACCATATTTACGTACCTATACACAGATGGTTCATCGTCACTTTTGTACTATCTCCAGCAGAATTTGCCGACTCTGCAAGATAAAATTCCCTATAAATTTGCTTATTTTATAATTTATGGTTGCATAGATAATGTTTTATCTTACTATCTTCTTTATCTTTAATTTATATATGTGGTTAGTATCATTGCAGGGTAATTTAGATTGTTAAATGGAAAAAAAAAAACAATCATAAAATTCTTCTCAATTAAAATATAATATATATCAATGCTGGAATCAAAAATAATATTTTTGACTGACTGTAGTGAAGTTCTGTTTTAACTCGACCATTTGCATTTCATCTGCCTGTCAGTTCTAATAAGGAACGTGATATTCCAATAAATTTTGAGAAAATGAGGAAAGCAATATTCGAATGCTCACCACAAACCAAATATTATTTACACGTATCTGTGTTTTACATATTGTTTACTTCAAAATAACACTGGGAAGCGTAATGGTCCAGTACATTAGTATTATATTTCGAAATAGCCTACTAATGAACCTGAATACATTAACATTTTGTTTAATTCACTAAAAGTTTTTCTGCAATATAATTAAATGATTTGGTAAAGTTTATGGGTAATCTGCACGGAGAAAATTTTTTATTCTAAAATACGATCATTTTATTCGTAAAAACGGTTAAAAACGGGGCTGAAGTTCTTACGAACAAATTAACAAATTTCAATGTTTATTGGCGGGAATATGTAAGAATAATTTGTTAGTATGCGTAATTTCGTACGTATACCAACAAATTATTCTTACCCGACAATAAACATTGAAACACTGTTAATTTATTCGTAACAACTTCAGTCCCGTTTTTAACCGTTTTTACGAATAAAATTATCGTATTTTAAAATAACATTTTTACGTGTGAGTATTGTACCAGATAGAGGGTACACTTTTACATATAACTTCATACTCAAGTTTCAATTTTTCGACGATCGACATATCTTAAGAAACTTTGGACATGTTACTCACCAAACTTAGAACTGGAGAAACAAATTGTCACTAGCAAAATTTTTGGCAGGAGAAGCAAAAGAAGGTCACTAATGCATTAGAATAATCAAGGATCACTGGCATCCGTCCTTGGCTCTATTGGAGACCGTATTCACCAGTACAATTACAGTTTATTAATTTAAAGTTATATATCCCCTTATATTAATTTAACTGCTCTTTTTTATTAAATACCTTAAGATCGGTGAAAGGTAAGCGACTTATGTTTCTTTTTTGTAATCAATTTACGAGTACCCACTCGATTCAATAGGCATAAAGACTTGTTTCTATGTCACCATTCTCAAACAAATTATATAGCAAACTCGCTCACATAGTTTAGTATACAAATATAGAAACGATATCGAAAATTTTAATGCAAGAATTTCGATGTTTAAAACATACTTAAACACATTTTTTTATGTCAACATATTATTTTTGATAATTTCAATTTATTATAATTTTAATGTAAGAAATTATTATTTGCGATCTATTGATTATTACTGTGTTATTACTGTTATTACTAGATATCGGATTATATGCACTAACAAAGTGCCAAAATATACATGCAAATATGCACTAAAAAAGGCCGAAATATGAACTAAAAGCTCTTGATATACCCAAAATATGCACAATGCAAAATCAAAAAACCATTTTTATTTTTATGTATTTTAATTAAAGACGATACAAATTTTTTAATTTTTATATATTTTAATTAAAGACGGTACAAAAACAGCTAAATATTCTTAAAATTATGCATAGTTTTTGTGACAATATACAAATAAGTATTTTTCCAAATCGATCGCAAATTTGTGACGTTTGAAACCCAGTATTAATTTGAACGCCGAAAACGACCTCTCAATATCAACTGACGTCATTGGACAAATTTTAAAATTTGGCGCCATTTCTGGAGATATCTAGTTAGGCATAGGGTACAGACCTGTGCCGTTGATGTAGGCAATGTTCTTCATGTCTTCAAAAGACTCTGGTTTTTAAGCAAAATAGCGTCTAACTTTTTACAAATCTTTTTTGATATTAAATTAGGAAGCGCGTTGGCAAGTTCGATAATTGTTTCCGGTATTTCTATTGAATTAAATAGAGGAAGGTTTTTGTTTCCAATTATTTTATGGCATCTGGTAACTTGTGGAAATGTATTGAGATGAGGGCGATATTATGTTTAACGGATGCGTCTTCAAATGCTAGCTTGCTTAACTGAATTGCAATGGCCTCAGAACTGTCAAATTGATCAACGAAATCAACGAAATATGCACGATTGGGAAAAATGGCTAAAATATGCATTAACGTCGTAATTAGAGAGTTATATGCATTTGCATATGCAAATGCATAAAATCCGATGTCTAGTTATTACTAACCCCTGTGTAAGAAAATGTTAATATTATATATAATATTACACATGTTGTCCGGGGGTAAAGTGCATTACCTTCCGGAGGTGATTCTACATGATGGTAGGAGTAAAAAAGATTAACAGCTTTTCCGAAATTCCAACTTTTTTTCCCCATACAAAAAGACGTACCTATTAAAAATCCTGAGTGTAAGGTACAAACTTAACCGATAAATTCGCCTCCGGGCGCTATTGTGGCGACGTTGGATAGTTGTAATTGTGTAAAATAAAAGTGCTGGCCGCTCACGCTGGACTAATATTTATCTTTTCACCAAAAAAATACTCCTAAAAAAATGGAATTTTGAAAAAAGTTATTTATCTTTTTTACTTATACTATCATGAATCACCACCCGAAGTTAATGCACTTTACCCCCGGCCACCCTGTATTAATAAATAAATAAAATTATTGAAGTGATCCTGAAAAATGAGGCAAAGGATCTAGGAGACTAAGAACAAAAATATTATTACATTATTAAGTCAGAAGTTAATTTATTAATAAAGTCAAGTCGCAAGAGATGTATTAATGGTAAATATTGAACCACCTTCTTGGAGGCCTTTTTCAATACTGAAGCATTTAAAAATACATTTTGAAATATACACAATATCTTATATAGAGATAAGAGCACTCAAGCACAAACACTAGTAGCAAAAATAAATGCTCTTGCTTAATATTATGTAGCCGAATCCTCAATTAGTTTAATTTATTTATTTATTTTTTAACATTTCATTAAAGTGTTCATAGTTCATAGTAATTATGTCGTCTACGTACATTCCAGTTGAGACGAAGGAATTGAAGGAAGAACCAGTGGAATATGAAAGTTCAACCTCTCCGCCAGTGTTTCGACAATTTTTGGCAGCAATCACATGTGAGTTCTATGATTGTTTACTAAAAATGATTTTTTTTTATTATAATTTATAATCGACGAAACCTTTCTGTCTGGATCAAAACAAACGTACACAAAATTTACATGGGCCATTTTTCATGCTCGTATCAACAAGGAGGGTGAAAACACTAAAAATTAGCACCCATCTATCTATGATGTTCGCGTCATGAAATTGTATATATTCCAATGTACAATTGACAATTACGTTTTTAGATTTTCACGGCCAAAAGCATTTTCGTTGTTTGTTTTTGGGGTGTTACAGTGTCCATTATCAGGGCAGATCCGGCAGATCCGACGCTGTCCGAAACGTCGGCTAAAGACGGAGGTAGCGCAACACGGCATAACACCCCAAAAACAATCAACAAAAATACAATTGACAATGTTTACATATCGTAGGGTGTATGAATATTAATAATGCTTTCATAATAATTGGTATATTTTTAAATAGTATAATAATAAAAATATAATAGTGTGCAATATAGTTGTGAATGATGAATACTTGGAGCAGCTGAATGAGTTTGTATATTTGGGAAGTATGTTTACGAGAGATGGGAAGGCTGATAGGGATAACTTATTATCCTCAAAACAGGCTTGTCCTAGTGAGGTTAATATTGAAATGTGAACAATAATACCTACCATATAAAGAAACAATAAATAAATAAATAAAATATTAAAAGAAGGGTGAATGCAGGTAACTCGATTTATGGAGGATTGAACGCCGTTGGAGCTAACAAAAAGTTGTCCACAGAAGCGAAGCTAGCAGTCCACAATGCAGAACTGGTACCTACCCTGATGTATGGCAGTAAAGCATGGAACTGGCATAGAAAGGATGAAAGTAGACTGAATGCTGTAGAAATGAGATCCCTGAGGCGTATGTATGGTAAAACCATGAATGATCGTTTGAGGAATGTGGAGATCCGAAAAGAATGCAAGGCTGATGTGAGTGTAATAAGTAAGATTAAGAAAGGGACGCTTAGATGGTTTGGGCATGTTGAGCGAATGAATGAAGAAAGGAGCGTAAAGAGAATTAATGACGCGAATGTGAATGGTAGAAGAAGCCGAGGATGCCCAAGGAAGACGTGGCACGATCAAGTAAATCAGATACGAGTCAAGAGTCAGAATAATAGAAGAGCATGTATGAGAAGATGTATGAATGAGAATGAGGCAAGGAGTGTGTGCCGAGACTGAGTTGTTTGGCGGTCCGTCCTCTCTGCCTACCCCTGCGGGGAAACGGCGTGATGGTTTTTTTTTTTGTTATAGAGAATACCTCACAAGAGTCCCAACTGCTCCCGTCTGGAGCCAGTGAGACTATGGCATCCCCAATTGGGGTATGTTGTGAGGCTGAAGGAAAGTGGGGAAGGGAAGGAGATAGGGAAGAGGAAGGTAGGAAAGTACCTGGCTATTCAGATCTAGTCACTAAACACGGCTAAAGCCATTATTAAGCAACATTTCAATTCTGAATGGTGGTCTTACACCAGGGCGATACTGACAGTATCTTCCACTCTGGTTATGGTTATTTAGATGGTTAGTTAGTTAGTTATATTTTTAAATGAATAAACACATTTTGGAATAGATACAATCAAATAAGTCGAAAGATGTTCTTTGATTACATTATAGTTCAATATAGAATAGATTAAGATTTACATTTAAAAAATTATGATATGATAAAGGCTAGATCGTAAACCGATCAGCCAGTCATCAGTTATCTACCACATCACCACCTCATAATTAAAGGGTTCCATATCTAATTTGGCACTGTTCCCAAGATAATTACACATTTATAACAATGACACAGGATTATGGCACGTGGCACGATGTTATTTTAAGGAAATCTAAAAATATCGATATTTCATGGTTAAAAACTGTAATATTCAGAATTAGACATATAGTTTCAACATCCTTCAGAAGATGTCGTTAGTATCAATAGTTATATGTAATTTATAGGTATCTCAACAGATGTCAGTTAAGTAGTTTCTTAGAGTTGATATGTATTATTGTGTTGGTAGTCAATACCGTACAATACAACACTATCACGGAAATTTTTTAACTCTAAAATACGATAATTTTATTCGTAAAAACGGTTAAAAACGGAACTGAAGTTCTTGCGAACAAATTAACAGTGTTGCAATGTTTATTGGCAAGAAAAAGTTAGAATAATTTGTTGGTACGAAATTAAGTATACCAACAAATTATTCCTACATGTTCCCGCCAATAAACATTGAAACTCTGTTAATTTGTTCCTAAGAACTTCAGTCCCGTTTTTAACCGTTTTTACGAATAAAATGATCGTATTTTACAATAAAAAAAATTCCGTGATAGTGTTGTATTGTACGGTCGCAGGCATTACAAATAAATTATATGTCATTATAAGACGTGCTTTTTGCATCATTCACATTCATAACTCCTTTCTAATCCGTAAAAAAATCCCATCATACACTTTTCAAACTTGAATTGAACCGAAACTACATCCCTCTTTAACCAACTTTTGATTGCGTCACGATTTACATCATCATAACAGAAGACATGTTCCATGAACTTGAACACTGCAAGACGAAACGTTGGCTAAATAAGACATTTCACAATGAGAATCTTAAATCTAATCCAATGTTAAGAGTGTTTTACAAGAGAATACCGGAAATTAGTCATTTTTAAATCAAATTCTCGACGTATGACTCTTTTTTTACAAAAAAACATAAATTGATATTGAAAAATTGTTATTTTATCTGGTACACGCAGTTTTAAAAATTTGAAAAACTAAGTGCATTTATAATATACTAAGGTACCGTTGGTCGTTGGCAGATTTGTTCAATTTTCAAACGATAGATTATATTAAACAACACAAATTTCCAATCATACAACAAAATAAATCAATATATAATCTAGTCAACACAGTTTTCAAGATTTAAATTTTAGACAAATTAAAATCATTAAAAAATAAATCCGAGAACGTGTTTTGTGACAATACATCTGTTTTTCTATTTATTTAAGGTCTTACAAATTAAATATTTCAGATTTTTTTACACACTTATTTTATTTAGACATTATTGAAAAATAATAAATTATTTTGATCAAAAAGAATATAATTTTCATTCATTTACCATCTCCCGTTTGATCATTTTTATGGAGGTTCGAGACATAAATTCTCCCGATTCATTAGTCGCTGAGATGCGGCCGTGCAAGATTCTGTGTTCGCGCCGCTCTTCATGACAAAATTTTAAAACTTCTCTTAACGTATTTTTCTAGGTAGTATACTGGCATTATTATATGGACAAACTATTGGTTGGAGCTCAATAGCTGTTCCTCAATTCCAAGAGGGAATACTCGCCGGAGGACCAGTTTCTCAAGTACACTTAGGTATTTATTGTTTAATTATATAAGTATTAAATTAAAAGAAAATTAAAATTGCATTTCCAAAAACGCCATAACAGACTTGGACGACCTGAGCATCAATCCATGCGCCTTTCGAATGCTTTGTGGAGAGTACCCATATTTCTAGCTTGCGAGAACATGTTTAGCATTCTTTTTAAATATTTAGGATTCCAAGATATTTGCGTGGCTCAACAGACCCCTTGGTTCAACTAGCCCCGCCCAACCCTACTCATTATTTTAATATAGCAAAAATTCTATGTAATTTTATTGTTGCTCATTTGCAGAGATACAGCGGTAAGTGATTCTTTATGCCTTTTTCCTTACGTACCTTGTTCTATTCTATACATACTATCTCTCAATTCCAGCAAACACCATTTCATCTCGTTTCGTTTACAAGTCTTTATTTATTTATTTATTTACACATATACGGCACAACATGTGGCATTAACATATAAATAGTACAACAACATGAAGTAAAACAGTTTAAATGTAAGTTAAATATAAGAAAAAAAAGATAAAAAGTAAGTAGTAAGTAAGGTAATAAGTAAAAGGTAAAGGTAAAGTAAAATATAAAGAGAAAAACATGGTATAAAGTGTATAAACTTAATAGTGAGAATAAAATAATAAAAAATAAAAAAAGTTAAATATAGAAATATAATATATCATTAAAATGTACAAAGATTTAAATATACATTATAAACAGTAAGAAATCCCCATAGGAGCAAACAAAAAATAAATAAAATAGTGAATAGGTAGGTAAATTATGGATTACAAATATGAACCGATACAATAAATTTTACAAGTACTTATGATTTCTAATGAATTGATAACTTTAGGGTGCAAGTACTGGTAAGCATATTATGTTTACATGATCATTATGTTTACATGGTACTAGAAGACAAATTTTGTTTGATGCATCTTTTTTATGAGGCCAGATTACCGGCGTGATCGATATTAGCATATTTATTGCCAAAAGTGTGCAAGCGATTTATTGTTGAATTTTATTCTGCGGTGGTCCCAGAATTATTACAATGAAAAGGTGTTTGGAGTCGAGTTGTTCTATAAGGTATATGATAATGTACTAAGGAGATCAATTCGGGGAAGTCAAACCAGTTATTGTTTATTTTAAATAAAAAAATAAGATCATTAAGTATTCTTCTATCTTTTAAAGATAAGAGTCGCATTGTTTGTTATAGAGAATCATTGTTTATGTCATCCGCGGGAATTCCTAATTTGAAATTAATTGATCTGAGAAATTTGTGTTGAAAATTGAAAAAAAAATAATTTACAATCCGTATTACAAGTGTATCAGAGGCTGTAAGCAATTTCGGATGCAACAACGGACCTGGAATCAGTGATTAACCTTTCAAATGTAAAAAACTAACAAAATGGCGCTGATTAACAATTTAATTTCTGTGAAACGACCCAACCCTGATAAAAATAAAGTTTTAGAATTTTATTACAGGATGGATTGGAGGAGCGCCATGTATAGGCGCTTTGATCTCTTCGCCTTTCCATGGACTGTTAGCTGACAAAATGGGAAGGAAATTCGCTTCGTATCTAATTGGTGTAACCTTTCTTGTAAGTAACAAACATCATTTTACTATTACATCTTACTTTTTATTCTTCAGCAAAACTTGTGTTAAAACTAATAATCCAACTAATCATTATTATATATTACTTTTTTCCTAAGGCTTCCTCTTTTTTGCTTTCTTTCCTTACATTTTTTCCACGTCCTTGTCTTTTTTTCAATGGTACATCGAGAATTCATAGTTTTTTATGCTTATTATTTTTTTTAGTTATTAGGTGTTTTGAAAATTAAAATTCATTTTTACTTAATTGTTTTTTTTCTTTGCGTCACTTAGTTTACAAAATGGAAAACATGAAATAACGCGTTATTTACGAGTTCCACCGTGGCACCAGTGCTGCAGAAACGTCTCGAAGGATTAATGATGTGTATGGCGACGGTGCCGCAAAAGAAAACACAGTGCGTTTTTAATTTTTTTTTAACACTTATTGCTCCTTAATCATAGACAATAAATGAGTAGAATGAGTTATGTAATTTGATTCATAAGTTTATAAAGCAAAGTGGAAACCTTTAGATTATTTTTAAAAACAAATTAGTAAAAAGGGTTATTTTCGACTGATATTTGAATTTGGAATCTTCCGCTAACTAAATTTCTTTAGCGCATTCAATTTGCGCATTACTTTTCTCAATTTACGATTACAAATACGTTTTCATTCGTTTTCAAAGAGTTCATTCTACAAATTCTGATAATTATCATGTGCCTTCTGCGCTATTATATATCTTAAGCTATAGACTTTATTTTTAAATATAATAAATCATCCAGCAAGCGCTTAAGTTCAGTAAAAACAATCGTGCAAATAAAGTAATTCTTCTTGATGCGTAGTAAGTAAGACACGTGAAAATTATCATAAAAATATGACATGATGTGTCACTCAAGATAAATTTCTTATCACAATAGTACAGATCGCATAGGTCACAACGTCATCACATTGTATGGCGCTACATCTCAGGGTGGGATTTGACCTCCTTCACAATTTGAACGATCTTCACTGGCAGCGATCCCTCACCATTCGTCTTCAGTCTTCGGTCCTTTCCGTCTTGCAAAATCTTCTTCCATGCTTTCAATCCACCTCTTTCTCGGTTTGCCTGTGAGTCACTTCCATTGGGGCAACCACTATTGGTGTGGTTTTATTTCATAAAGCGCAACAAGTGCCATTAACATTAGTATAAAGTTAAAAAAATATAAAGAATGTAAGATTAGTGGAGTTCTAATATGACTACAGCAGTATTAGAGTAAGGCAGAAAGAGTTCATTAGTTATTAGTCGTATGCATAATAATTATATCGCGTAATTGTGAACCTGCGGAGTAATTATTATAAATCCTACACTATCATCATTTAAAAAACAAAGTACGAGTATATGTACAAAATGTATTAAATTATTTATTTATTCATTTTATTTATTTATTTGAGACACAAAAGGGATATTTATAGAACATTCTTGTCGGTAATATAAAACAAATTAAAATACGAATACATTTGCATATTCACAGAAGTAAACACGTGAAAAACAATGTCAATATTTTTATACTAAACTTAAAAATTATGCACATACATAATAATTATAAAATTATAAAAATTATAAAGGCACCAATCTCAACACCCCTGCAAGGGGTAATCCCAACTGGGTCGCTACGTTTGGTTCACGGGGTGAGATTTGTCTGGGTCTTCCGGGGAATGCGTTTGCCCACCTACTGCTTGTCGAGCCCGATCGAGAGAGACTGGTTGAGGAAGACCTAATTTAGATCTCTCCAGCCGCACTCATTTGACCCATCCAGTGGGAGGGATTGACCCCCAGATTCCTACCCACTCCTCTTACCTTTTTTTCCTTCCCAGAACTCCCACTCTCTCCTTGCCCTTAAAGACCCACCGCACAGCCTCCCCAAAGATGACATAGGCCCTGAGGGAATGTTTTTCCTCAAGGCCTCCTGCGTGGAGCTAACGAAAAAAAAATAAGTCAGGAAAAATATTTTAATTAATAATTTTAATACTATCATGAAGGAAGACATTTGACATGGTAATTTAATTAACATTAACGTAAAATATTGATATTGAATGTGGGAATGCTTATCTATTGATCTTGCCGACAAATTTTGTTTTACGCATGTTTTATAAGATATATTAGATATTCTTTATCTAATCGGTGCAAAGCTATATTACTTAATTTATACCGCATTCGTGCCATTAACTCAAATATGAGCAATGGTGAATGTGAACCAAACAGGGAGTGTGTGCCAAAACTGAATTGTGTGATGCCAGGTCAAATTAAGAGATTTAAAAAAACCAGATATTTAAATATAAGCAATGTGTGAATGTCAACCAAAAAGGGAGTGTGTGCCAAAACTGAATTGTGTGATGCCAGGTCAAATTAAGAGATTTAAAAAAACAAGATATGTAAATATAAGCAATGTGTGAATGTCAACCAAACAGGGAGTGTGTGCCAAAACTGAATTGTGTGATGCCAGGTCAAACTAAGAGATTTAAAAAAAGAAGATATGTAAATATTAGCAATGTGTGAATGTCAACCAAACAGGGAGTGTGTGCCAAAACTTAATTGTGTAATGCCAGGTCAAACTAAGAGATTTTAAAAAAGAAGATAAATATAAATATGAGGCGATGTATGAATGTGAACCAAACATATAGTGTGTGCCAAAACTGAATTGTGTGATGCCAGGTCAAACTAAGAGATTTAAAAAAAGAAGATACATATAAATATGAGGCGATGTCTGAATGTGAACCAAACTGAGAGTGTGTGCCAAAACTGAATTGTGTGATGCCAGGTCAAACTAAGAGATTTTAAAAAAGAAGATAAATATAAATATGAGGCGATGTATGAATGTGAACCAAACAGTGTGCCAAAACTGAATTGTGTGATGCCAGGTCAAACTAAGAGATTTAAAAAAAGAAGATACATATAAATATGAGGTGATGTATGAATGTGAACCCAACAGAGAGTGTGTGCCAAAACTGAATTGGGTGATGCCAGGTCAAATTAAGATATTTTTAAAAAGAAGATAAATATAAATATGAGGTATGGTATGAATGTGAACCAAACAGAGAGTGTGTGCCAAAACTGAATTGTGTGATGCCAGGTCAAATTAAGATATTTTTAAAAAGAAGATAAATATAAATATGAGGCGATGTATGAATGTGAACCAAACAGAGAGTGTGTGCCAAAACTGAATTTTGTGATGCCAGGTCAAACTAAGAGATTTTAAAAAAGAAGGTTTACCATCATGAGACGATCTGTGAGTGCCATCCAAATTGGAAGTTTGCGCCAAAACAGAATTGTGTGATTCCAGGTCAAGCTAAGATATTTTTTTAAAAAGAAGATTTATAAATATGAGGCGATGTGTGAATGCGATCAAAACTGGGCTGTGTGCCAAAAAAGTAGTCTATGATGCGAGGTCAAGTTAAGAAATTTATAAATTAATAATATTTTTAAATATGAGGCCATGTATAAATGCGACCTTAAATGAAAGTGTGTGCTAAACACAGAATTTTGCGACATCATGTCCAGTTAAAAGATTTTTAAAAGTAGATGATTTATTTGAGATGCTGTAAGAATGCGAAGTAAACAATGAGTTTTTGCCAATGTGACAAGTTGTGTGATTAAAAGCTAATTTTAAATAATTTTGTAAAAATGTATTGGGTTTTTCGCAGGTAAACTGGGGGATTATGTCTATGACTGAGAATTTCTGGATAATACTTATGGCCAGGTTTATTTCTGGCATTGGAGGAGCTGGGACCGTTACTGTGGTGTCCATATACAATAATGAGGTTGCATCTCCAAGACTTAAAGCTTCTCTAGGTAGGCGCACTTTCTTTATGTTTTATTATTAAATATAATTTTCGTCTCTGATGGGTTTTGATCTTTCTTTTGAATTAATATCATCCGAATTGCTTTTGATAACAATTGCAAGGGATTGGAATGTATATTTTTGTAAATGCTACCTCGTGGTGGAATTCTATTGCATTATTATGATCATGAAAGAATTTACTTTTATCTCTTCAAACTTCGCAAAATCATTTTGTGGCGTCATTTTTAATTAAATTAAACAAATAACTTTGTATCAACCACTATTATATAATCACAATTACCTACATGTTTCGAAACCGATGGTTTCTTCGTCATGTAGGTAATGTCTATGTCATTACTACCCTGACGAAGAAATTCTGTTGGGACCGGCCCAGTTCTACACGGTGTTTTTAAAATCTTTATAGGGGGCTAAAAAACGGGGTAGTTGGAAAAAAATACCATCTCGTAATAAACTGAACTTTTTACTACCCAAACAATAATAATTATGTACAAAGACACGTTTTGTGAAAAATCAATACGAGTTTTTACACTTTACATGCGAGTTTTTTATGTGAGTCCCGACTAATCTCAAACGTTTGAAGCCAGTGTGACTATGGCGATCCCGAATTGGGATTTATTGTGAAGTTGGTGGAAAAAAGAAAGGTGGAGAAGTACCTAAGTATTCTGATCTCGTAACGAGACACAGCTAAAGCCATTACAAGCAATGTTTTGTTTCTAAATAGTGATATTTTACCAAAACGGTAATGAGCGGATCTGTTACTCTGGTATTGATTACCGGTAAGATGTCAATAATCTAATAATCCCCCTTACTTGACCTTACTCATAATCGTAAGTGAAAAACTTGACTTATCATCATTGCGTGAGTATGGTTAAAACGGCTTTAAACCAGGTATAAGGCCAACTTTACAAAACCAAAGATGAGTCGGCGGATACCGCAATTATAAGTAAAGGGGGATAACTCCGTTCTTCCATGGAGCTACTTTCAAGTGACGCGATCGCCGCTCTTCTGTACCTTACATACTATTATTTGTGTTTGTAAACGCCGTTATGCGCAACACTAGCAAAATAGTATGACAGGTAGCGGGTAGCGGCGATTAAGTCGCTTGTAAGTAGCTCCGTGAACGAAGAGCGTAAGTCTAACTAACTAGAGTAAGACATAGTAGAATATATATATTTTTTTTTGATCTGTTTGTCTGTTTTTTTTTCAGGTGGTCTGATGGTGATGGGATTCACTTTCGGAATCCTGAACGCATATATCCTGGGGGCTTTATTGCCCTACCACACCTGTATCAATATATATTTGATCTGTTGCATCATTTTCTTCCCCTCCTGGTGGTTCATGCCGGAGTCACCTGCTTATCTTGTACTCAACGAAAGAGACGAGGTTGGTTGTTTATTGTTTTCTACTCGTTTATGTTTAGGTACATCGATCAAGAGGAACGGCTGCGTGACCTTTTTCATGCAAAACTTACATTTGCATTTGAGGTCAATATATATATATTTTTTTTTTTTTAAATACTTCAAAAGTAATATGTATGTCGCAGTGACCCGTGCGAGTCTACGCCAGCATTTTTGTGTGTAATATAAACGCCAGAAATAATCGACTTCTTTTTTTTAACATTAGGTCCACACAGGAGGCCCCCTGTGGAAAATAATTTCGCTCAGTGCCTATGTCACCTTTGGGGATGGTGCGTGGAGGGTATTTTTATGGAAAGGAAGGAGAGGAAGTTCTGCGAAGGAAACGGGTATGAGGGTTGGTTAGGAATCTGGGGTTAAATGTGTCTAGATCACCCGCCGCCAAGACCAAGACAATGAACCCCATGAACCCGGGCACCCCTGCTAAGTCACCAAACGTAGCGAACCACTTGGGGTGACCTATGGCAGAGGTGTTGGTTATCCGATAAATGGTTCCCGGGGCGGCGATACTCATACTTTGCCTCCCAAATTGATATTCATAAATAAAGAAAATCCTTGTGGTAAAACAGGAATTCACTCATTGAAATGGAACCAAAATTTTATTCAATTGTTGACAATATTATTGAGCAAAATCTGAATTTAAAAATTAAAAATTATCATTTTGTTTAGACTTTAAATTAAACACGATAATCTGTAGGTATTTAAATGTAATTGGTAAACTTGTTCCAGAAAGCAATGGTAGAACTAAAGTGGCTACTCGGGAAGAAGGGAACCCACGCAAGAGAAGCTATACTAAGAATAAAGAAGGAGCAAGCAGGAGCTGTGAAACCAGCATCTTTAAAACAATTCTGTAAGATTTATTAAAATATATTATTTACCTGTCACGTCATCATCGCTTACATAGTTTGTGAAAGCAGATAGAAGAAATTATGACGAGAACTGTAATGTTTTTTTTTAATTATTCTTTTTTTCATTGAATAGTTGGTTACATTAATTAATGATGCTAGGCACATTTAATCCCATTGATTAAGATTACTTGAATTATATTCAGGCAACTTCAAAATAAAATCGAGGTTCATTGAGATTACAAGATACTTTATTAACGTTATTAAATGATTTAAATTAATTAAAATTTACTAAAATTTATTTAAATTAATTAAAATCATTTAAAATAAATCAAAATGAATTAAAATTAATTAAATTATTTAAAATTAATTGAAATTCAAAAAAATAAATTAAAATTAAGTAAAATAAAAAAATATTAATTAAAATTAATTAATATTAATTTTAATTAATTCACATTAATTTTAATTAATTCACATTAATTTAAATTAATTAACATTTATTAAAATTAATTAAAATCAATTCAAATTAATTAAATCTAATTCAAATTATATTCGGATAACTTCAAAATAATATCGAGGTTCATTGAGATTACAAGTTACTTTATTAACTTTATTAAAATTAATTAAAATCAATTAAAATTAATTCCAATTAATTAGAATTATATTCGGGCAACTTCAAAATAATAATGAGATTAAAAGTTACTTTATTAACGTTATCGTAATATTTGCAATGAATATTTAACTAAACATAATTGTTTTTGTTTCTGTATATTTTACTTTCTTTTGTTTTACTACATTTTTAGTAGCTTAAAATTTTTATTTTTTACTTCGATATATTTAAAGTATTTACGTCTTGTACGATCTTTAGACAACTGTTAATTATAATCTTACCTCTTTTATTTTTTAGATATTAATCTTGGTTTATTCTTTAAATGTACTCTGTTAATTTTTGGTACAAACATAATATGTAAAGACTTATATTACCCACGCACAGGCTGCGCCTTAGTGGGTTTCCCTTATTATTATTGAACTGTAACTGTAACATGTAAAAAAATTGGAAAAAATAAAGGAAAAAAAAAAAATTCTATAAGGAGGCTCTAAACTCTAAGTTCCCAGCCGTCATATGTCTTAGGCTATTGCAGCAACCATTCGAACAATAAGACACGAACGACGATAGATGATATTCTTATAAGGTACTACTTAACTGACACCTGTTGTAGAATTTAGTTCCGTAGTATAAGAAGTGTTTTTGCCCAAATGTTGCATTTGTAGATGCTTGTTGGATATATTTTTGACCCAGAGATCTAGTGATTCTAATATTCCAAAGTGTGCTCTAAACTCTAAGCTAAGTTATTATAAAATTAAAACAAATAACTTTGTATTAAACCACTATTATATAATCACAATTACCTACATGTTTTAAAACCGATGGTTTCTTCGTCAGGGTAGTAATGACATTAAATAACAAAAGAAACAAACAAGTATAGACTAAAAAGAACTATGGACAAAAATATTATAGAGAGAGGTGATTAATTAATTAAAAAATATCGTAAAAAATAATAATATGTTATTATTACTTGTGTTTTATATTTATTAATGTAAATTGGTATTTTTTTAAATATTCTTGTTTAATTGACATCGTTATAGACGTAATCTTCCTTCTTGTATTGTAATGGTAATGGCGCATATACCCTTGTGAGCCGAGCCGCTGAACCTTTGGATGAAATTAGTTGTTTTCTTTTTATTTTTCAGTCAAAAGCCCCGCAGCGAGAAAAGGCCTCATATACGGCATGGCCCTGTTCTCAATACAGACATTCAGCGGAGTGTTTGCGGTTCTGTCCTATGCCAGTGGGATCATCAGCAGATCCGGCGCTGGGATCTCTCCGTTCTCAGCATCCCTTCTGTATGGAGGACTCATGGTCGCAGGCAGCTTGCTTCCTCCCCTCATTGCCGACAGATTACCGAGAAGGGTGAGAGATTAAGACTAACCCTAGATCACAAACCGCTGACTAGTCATCTACGCCGAAACACAATAATATTTCTGTACCCCATGTTCGGGAAAGCGATTTTTGTGTTTGTGAACTAGATGTTTGAAGGTCTATAAATTTTTTACTTACTGCAATAATTAAAATCTGTGAACGGTATATTTCATATTTTTATTCGTTTTTGGTCATAGTTAAGACAAAAATGTCAATTTATGAATATATTTTGATTTATCCTCGAAAGTAAATTTGACACCAGTGGTTTTGTAATTAGGAATCACTAATATGCTGTTTATGGATTTCGTTGTTTCATCCAATAATGTAATGAAATACAGAAAAAAATTCTGCATATTCAACTCAAAACCGCCTAAAAGTGGACTTCCGTGGTTTATCCTTTAAGGTATAAATTTGTTGTATATTTTTTCACTGGATGTAACGAAGTCCAGTTTTCTGTGGTAATTGAATCTTCAAAAACACACGGAAACCAAACAACATTTATAAAAAAGAAAGTGCGGTATCTCGAAGTCGGAAGAAGCATCGCTTTTTACCTATGATTGCTATAACTATGAGATCATTTTTCAATCACGAATTTGAGGCAGTTAGATATATATGGAGGATTTTGTGGACTTTATCATTAACAATTTAAGAAGATGTATGTATATTTTAAAAAATGAATACCTCATAATTAGCTTCAAGGCGGCGCGTTTCGATTAAACTAACAATTGATAAAAAACTCTTACATATTTTTAGCAAAACAACTACGTCACGCAACAATCTACGGCAACACTTGTCACAAAATTGACGATCAACGCTGGTTTTGCGTACGTTTTTCGAAACTTGTTCAAGTTTACATTATTTTGGGGAGTTGTATTATGAAATTCTTCAGAGGAACTTAAATTTAGAAGTAAGGCCAAAATATTGACCAAATTGAATAAAAAAAAATTTAATCAAAAGGGGTAGAAAATATATAATACGGATACGTGCTACTTTATTAATTTGTGTTTCTCCAGTCTGAAGAATTGGGACAAGCTATAAAGTGTAATAAATCTGTGTTAAAACCTGTAACACAATATTTTTCTCAGAAAATGACATTTTTCGGCGATTTTTCATGGCGCTGTTTTAAGACCATGGTTTTAAGACCCAGCAATCGACGGCCGTCCGTGGCCGAGTGGTAAGACACTTGACTCCCAATCGGAAGGTCGCGGGTTCGAACCCGGCGTGCGCAAATAAATTTTATTTGATTAATTTGTTGTTTTACAATGAATTAATAAAAATATTATATACTATATTTGCGGCACGTTCCAGAGTGGAAGATACTCTCAGTATCGCCCTGGTGTAAGACCACCATTCAGAATTGAAACGTTGCTTATTAATGGCTTTAGCCGTGTTTAGTGACTAGATCTGAATAGCCAGGTACTATCTTACCTTCCTCTTCCCCATCTCCTTCCCTTCCCCACTTACCTTCATCCTCATAACATACCCAAATTGGGGATGCCATAGTCTCACTGGCTCCAGACCGGAGCAGTTGGGACTCTTGTGAGGTAATCTCTATAAAAAAAAATAAAAAAAATAAAAAATAATAAAAAAATAATAAAAAAATAAAAAAATAAAAAAATAAAAAAATAAAAAAATAAAAAAATAAAAAAATAAAAAATAAATAAACGATTTTTTACCGGTTTATAACATAATTTTTAAGACCTTAAAAAATATATGTAATTTTTTAAGATAATATCTGTATATTTGCAGAGCCGAAACGGTAATTATTTGAAATTCTCTGGATAGAAACAAATCACAGAGTATGCTCCGAAAAATATTAAAAACACATTTAGTTCTGTTATTTAACGTGTTAAAGGTATGAGTTAGGTATACATTGTGGAGTTTTTGCCGTATTTTAAACTATTTAAAATATTTTTACAATTTTCACTTAATTGTAATCGTTTTTTTAACATTAGCTCGCTCCTTCCAACATTTTTTATTAACATTATTTGCATACCTGCCTTTCAAACCATCTTCTGCTTCTTTTTGAATGCTTACTACATCACATTAATAGCTACGCTAATAATATTTATGAATTTTGTTTAATTAGCTTCTCCTCGCGATCTCCTGTACCCTCTTGTCCACTGGGATGGCCATGCTGGGGACATTCCAGTACCTCCGGACACAGGGGATGGAAACAGCACCAGGATCCTTCTTGGCCTGGATCCCGATCATCATCCTTTCAAGCACCGTCTTCTCCCACTTCATCGGCCTCGGCTCCGTCACGTACGTCACTGTTATGGAGCTGTTCTCTGATGAGGTGAGTTACGAATTTATACATATTGTATCAGAATATAATCGAACGATTTTAACCAGCATATGATTTTAACCAGCGTATGCTTTTTAACTAGCACATGCTTTTTAACTAGCATATGCTTTTAACCAGAATATGCTTTTTAACCAGCATATGATTTTAACCAGCATATGATTTTATCCAGCGCACGATTTTAACCAGCATATGATTTTTAACCAGCATATGATTTTAACCAGCACACGATTTTAACCAGCACACGATATTAACCAGCATATGATTTTAACCAGCATATGATTTTAACCAGCATATGATTTTAACCAGCATATGATTTTAACCAGCATACGATTTTAACCAGCATATGATTTTAATCAGCATATGATTTTAACCAGCATATGATTTTAACCCGCATATGATTATAACCAGCATACGATTTTAACCAGCATTTGATTTTAACCAGCATATGATTTTAACCAGCACACGATTTTAACCAGCATATGATTTTAAACAGCATATGATTTTAACCAGCATATGATTAACCAGCATATGATTTTAACTAGCATATGATTTTAACCAGCATATGATTTTAACCAGCATATGATTTTAACCAGCACACGATTTTAACCAGCATATGATTTTAAACAGCATATGATTTTAACCAGCATATGATTTTAACTAGCATATGATTTTTACCAGCATATAATTTTAACCAGCATATGATTTTAACCAGCATATGATTAACCAGCATATGATTTTAACTAGCATATGATTTTAACCATCATATGATTTTAACCAGCATACGATTTTAACCAGCATATGATTTTAACCGGCATATGATTTTAACCAGCACACGATTTTAACCAGCATATGATTTTAACCAGCATATGATTAATCAGCATATGATTTTAACTAGCATATGATTTTAACCATCATATGATTTTAACCAGCATACGATTTTAACCAGCATATGATTTTAACCGGCATATGATTTTAACCAGCACACGATTTTAACCAGCATATGATTTTAAACAGCATATGATTTTAACCATCATATGATTTTAACCAGCATATGATTTTAACCAGCATATGTATTTAACCAGCATACGATTTTAACCAGCATATGATTTTAACCAGCATATGATTTTAACCAGCATACGATTTTAACCAGCATATGATTTTAACCAGCATATGATTTTAACCAGCACACGATTTTAACCAGCATATGATTTTAAACAGCATATGATTTTAACCAGCATATGATTTTAACCAGCATACGATTTTAACCAGCATATGATTTTAACCATCACTGAACATATCGATCGTCCAGTTGATTAGTCAGAAATCTTCGCAAAATCTAAATTTGAGTTGAGTGTGCAATTATATGTAAAAGTTTACCTATCATTTTTTTTATTGATAAACTAATGTTAAAGACAAGATTTTTTATGCATAGCACAAAGGGTAACCATTATTATAAGCAATAATTATTAGCCTGAAACACTCATCCATATTTTTAAAAAAAAACTCCCTTCCCGTCGGCGGCATGTATCTTTGCTCGGAAGGTTTTTTCAATACGGATAAGTGTATCAGGTTAATAATATATATATATATATATATATATATATATATATATATTTTTTTTTTGTTTTTTTTTATTGAAAATTTTTTGATACAATGGTACATAAAATAATAAAAGGTCTATAACATACTTAAATATAATATTGTATGAACAAAAAAATCCCACAAAGGCAAATGCCTGAGCGTGGGTATAATATTGAATTTATTATAATTTTATGGTTAATAGGAGATTTAAGAATTTAGTTTAATTTTAGGTATAAAAAGAGTAAAAGAGTAAAAGTGCCTTAAAACATAGAGCAAAATAACAGCCTTTGCTGTTATTATTGCATTTGTAAAATTTAATGAAGAATTAATCTTAAAGGCGTAATTTAAAAAAAAAAACAAAAAAACAAAAACATAGCAAGCAATATAATATTTCTACTTTAAAAGTTGTCTGATGATAAACATAATTAATGGCTTTGTTAAATCTTATAAGAAAAAGATATCTGTTTCAGTGTTTTTTAGCCAAGTTTTGATATATTTTTTATAAGATTTAAGATTTTGACACGTGGGGGCTTTAAATATTGCTTATAATAAGAAAAAGTTTACCATCTATCTGATTCAAATTAATTTAAAATTAAGACAGTGTAATGTGTCTTAGTAGTAAGCGTACGGTGGACGTTGTTTATAGGTGAATAATGATTATTTTCTTGGATGTACATTTATCCATTTTGGTTCACTAACGATCATACCTTCACAAGGCAGTGTCCATTGCATCGATGCATTAATAGGGACTCTTTTGTAATTCTAATGTGTGTTTGTTTCGTTGTAGACCCGTGGAGTGGCAGGGTCTTTAATAGCCATAGTGATATGGGGAACTTCGTTCATCTTACTACAGTTCTTCCACATGGCAGTTGAGGTAATATAATCAATACATAATACCCACCTATTTTTTTAATAATAATACTTTGACGATAAAATTTCATTATCCCCTTTGTCAGTTTAACAATTGACAGAAAAACGGCTACATTTTTTATTCAAACGGCGCATCTCTTATACATAGTTTTTTTTTTAATATAAATATAAAAAAAATTTATGATTTCGAAATTCAATGACTTAATGATAACGAGTCGTGTGCCGATCGTGCTCCGGAGATCTCTTTTTATTAACCAGAGAATACGGGAAATAAATCCTTTTTTAATCAAATTCTAGACGTATTGACTCTTTTTTACAAAAAAAAAATTGATTTTGAAAGATTATTATTTTGTCTGGTACACGCAGTAAAAAATAAATCAATATATAATCTAGTAAACACAGTTTTCAGAATTTTAATTTTAGTTAAATTATAATCATTAAAAAATAAATCCGAGAACGTGTTTGGTAACGAAAATACTTCAGTTTTTTCTTTTTTTTTAAGGTCTTACAAACTAGAATATTTCAAAATTTTTTTACACACTTATTTTGTTTAGACATTATTGAAAAATTATAAATTATTTTGATCAAAAATTAATTTTAAGAAGTGTGTAATTTTCATTAATTTACCATCTCGCGTTTGATCATTTTTATGGCAGTTCGAGACCTAAATTCTCGCGTTTCATTAGCCACTGAGACGCGGACATGCGAGGTTGTGTGTTCGCGCCGCTCTCAATGACAACATTTTTTAATAAATATAAAACTTATACCGTTTGGCTTCATGGTTGTAAAAACATCCGCGCGCAGCGCTGTTAATAAAAACGGAATAATGGATTGCTGGATATTACCTCATAAATGGCTGATCTTGCCGATGGTGCTCCGGAGTCTCGCTCTAATTCCATCCACTCTGGATTTTTTTGTAATGCGATTTTAACCTTTATACTTTGATAACTGTATAGAGGACAAAATCAGAATCATTTGCGCTAATAACACTGTCTATTCAACTTTTGTTTATGAATCTTTATGATAGCTCACCAAATAAGTTGTCTATGAATGTCAAAATTCATTTTCGTAAAACGGCGTTAAAAAATGCAAATATTTGAATTTTCAAAGTAGTATAAATTTAATTATTTATTTTTAAATATCATCCAATAGATGTTTGTCGGGTAAATAACGTAATCATGTTTATGCAAAAATAATAAAACAATATATATCTTTTGCACAAATATTTTATTTTTAAAGTCGTCTCTTAAATAGGAGATTTTCTTTTTTTTTAGATAAAGTTAGCTATTATAGAGAAACGTGTTCCTATATAAACTGAAATATATTTTATAGTAAAGGGCTAAACAGAAAACAACTGAAAAAAAATTAAAAACGTAGTTTTATTCCGATTTTTGAGCAAAACTCATCACGGTAATTTTCGCGCGGCTCCGCGTAGTTTCGTCTGGCACTCGAGTGTATGCTCAAGATCTTATCCGGCTCTACTCGGGTTAATATGAAGATTAAACTAAATGTATTATATATCTCTGTTAAAATTAATATTATTTTTGTGTTCCAGGGTCTTGGAGATCACGTAGTCTTCTTCTTCTTCTCATCCGTCTGCGCATTTGGACTCTTCTTCACTTACGCCATTCTTCCAGAAACGCGCGGGAAAAGTTCTGCGGAGATGGCAGCCATCTTGACTAAATAATCGCTGACGCATCCTGATTGGAAGATAAAATAATAACGGCGCTTGAAGACAATTCTAATTGATGATTTGATGTATTCTCTACATTTGTATGCATGATCTTTGTTACTTGTTACCAAAAATCATGTCACTGGCTCTGAAATTTTTTTATTTATAAAACTCCGAATACAGAAAAATAAATAAATTGGCTCTCAAATCTAAGTTATTATTACTGGTTCTTACCTACATTTGAAAACTCATTAAAAGTGATGAAAAAAATCCCATAACCTAACCTATTTAGCCAAGTTTTTTTTATCACTTTTAATGACTGTTCGTGCGATGGATAAAATAGAATAAAAAAAAATAATTAAAAATAGATGGTAATTAGTGAATGTATTTAAACATATTAGCAAATTGTTTACACAATAAAAATTTATTTTTAAAATAGATATTACATTATTAAAAATAACAATCTTTCAAAATCGATTTACGTTTTTTTGTAAAAAAGAGTCAATACGTCTAAAATTTGATTTAAAAAGGATTAATTTCCGGTATTCTCTGGTAATACCCTCTTAATGGTGGTATATCTATGGTATTTTGTGTCGAACTGCTCGAGCGTGTGGATACAACAACGATCATGGTTCTCAGTCAACATGTTCGATTGAGCTAAACCGTCAAACATGGATATATGTGAGTACTGTGTACTCAATTTTACTCTCGACTTACCTTAAATAAATTCCTAGCAGTCCATTATGGTACGTGGGCAGCCGTCTTGGACGCTTTCCCTGCATTCATTCAAGTACTAACGGCGCTGTTGTCTATTTACAACTTCTGTTGTACTGTAAACAATCCGTATATCCTCAACGACAGGATACAAAATAGTTAAAAGAAGACATGTCTAGCTGTACACCTTGACAACCTGGTCCGTGGGGCAGCCATCTTGGACCCTCCTGGGACGCTGGCTTGTTCGCACCTGGCAACTGGTAAGTCGAGTGGCGAGTAACTCGCTACTTGACTGACCAAAACGTCGTTCAAAAGGCGGGTTGCAAGATGAACGGGCTGCAACGCAACAAAGTAAATAAACTAATTGCTGATTGTAATGCTTATTTTAGAATAGGTGGAAGAATAAATTAGTGATATGAAAATAAATAAACTATGGGCACGAAGAGAGATTAATACCGGGAAAAATTTTATTTTAAAAATTTTAGAGTACTTAGCATCTACGGTCTAACGGGAAGACGTCTGCGTCTACTAATGAACTAATGAACCTAAAACAGTGCGCAAGGACGCGTGGTGGGGGACGCTACTCGCAGTAAAAAATAGAACTACCTAAATGGATTGACTCTACTAAAGAGCTGACTAACCTACTCTACTAAAATTGTGGTGTTCGGACGCGTTTAGTTACTAATATACTTGCTACTCGACTAAACTACTCTACAACTCTTAATGCCTTGTTCTGGCCTGACAAGAGTAAGTCGAGTGGCGAGTAACTTGTGTGAGTGTTCGCACTGCTGTCAAGTAGAGTTCATTAGTAAGCGACGCGTCGCGACATTACGGGATGCAATGCAATAAAGTAAATACGCTAATTAAGGTGATTGTAATTAATATTTCAGAAGAAGTGGAAGAATAAATTACTGAGATGAAAATAAATAAACTTTTGTCACGAAAATAGATTAATAGCCGCAAAAATAAAGAATTTTAGAGTAGAATTTTTGCGCCAACGGGATGACATATTGCGCTTGTATACCAATGAACTGCGCATGTCAGTGCGCAGGGATGCGTGGAGGGGGACTCTACTCGCCAAAAAAATAGAACCAAATGAATTCAATCTACTAAAGAGCTGACTAGTCTATTCTACTAAAATTGTGGTGTTCGGACACGTTTAGTTATTAATATATTAGCTACTCGACTGAAATACTCTCCCAGTCAGAACAAGGCATTAAGGGATTTCTAGCCTGTCTCTTGAATTTACTCGTACATTAAAATAATCTGTATGTGTACCAAGTAGCCAATTTCTGTTATCGATAAAATATAATACTGTAATCTAAAACTAAGTAGGTATAATAAAAAATTTTCCCTATCAAATATTTCATCTTCTGCAAGCGGTATAATCGCCGCAGGTGTGTTTTCAATACACGGTGTCCGGAAACTTATAGTGCAAACGGTAAACTAGTTTCGACGTTTTATCACGTTTCGACGGTGCTTACGTAAAGAAAGACCTTTTTAAAAATGCGACTTTTCAGAAGAGCCGTTTGAAGTGACAATAACTCTGTTATAATCTTACAAAATTTCAGGTCGGTATTTAAAAAATAATAAATTTCTTAGAATTATTACCGCAAACAGCTCTCCTGACAAATTCGCATTTTTGTAATGTCTTACTTTAAACCACATTCCCCTTTTTATGAAGAGTACTGGCACATTGTTACTCAATCCAAGGGAACCTGCTGTGCCTCAATAAAAAGGAGTATTCAATCAAAACCGTGGTTTCTACAATTTCCCAATTTTCCAAAAAAATTATTTCTTCACTTATACGATTGAGACTTTCACATTATCCGTTTCACCTGTTGTAAACTCACATTCTAGACTTCCCAGATTGCACATTCTGTGGTATAGAAATAGGAACTTTTGATCAAATATATTTGGTTGTCCCTCTCTAACAAATATTCTCTCTTCTATCAAACCTAGTTAATATAAAATTGCCTTTCCTCCATTCAACATTTAATTTCTTCTAAGTCTGAACTCGTCACCAATCATTAATTTTATTTTGAAATTTACACATTTAAATAAAATGCATAACAGTGCTTCCCAAACTCTTTTGGCCCACGGACCCCTTTTCATTCCTTTTCAAAAAACTACATAAACGAATAAAATAAAGTAAAAGGGGGGGGGGGTTATCCGCGACAGTGACAGTAATAATATGGAGTAATACAATCACATTATTTATTTATTTTGAATTGACTCACCGTTATTCCTGTTATTACTTGTATTTTATGCACCTGTCTTTATTTATTATTTATTCATTGTTATTTATTATAAGTTCCATATTAATAAAAATGTGTCATAATTTTTTTTTTTTTTTATATTAAACTTTGTTCAGAGACCTTCAAATCAATCTTAATTTGCAAGGACCCCCTGAATGATCCCGAGTACCCATGGGGGTCCGTAAGGACCACTTTGGGAACCACAGGCCTAGAACATCCATAAAGGCTGAAATTACGAAACATTTTTAAAAAAGTACTTTACGTAGGGACTGTTGCCTATTTTGAGTCGATTTTGTGGATTAACTCTTTTTCATTATGTCTTTTGATTTCGAGTAGATAAATCAATACCGAGGTTGTAATTTTTTACTACCAGCTTTATTCGTCTTTAAAAATACCACAATCCCAAATATTTTTTAACCCTTATTCCGAAATTTAAAAAAAAAACAGGATTCACTTTGTTGTAGATTCACCGGTTTCCTGCTTTTACCATTAGTTTCTTGACACCGTGTAAATTATATGAACAATAAATAGCCAACAGCAGACCATTATAATAAATGGCAGATATAGCGCCATTCCTAACATTTCAATACGTGAAGCTATACCAAACAGGGGTGTATTTTTTTATTTATTTTTTAAATATTTTATTTTGCAGGTGGCGAAATTATATTGACTCAAACAAAGCATAGAATTGTGTGATATTGTGGTTCTTTTTGAGGGCTCGGACAGCGCGGGGTCTGACACAACGGCCTGGGACATGACAATCTCAATGTCCACATATGTCTACACTTCGAATAATGATTTTCTTGCCAAAGATCACTGAGAAACAGCCTTTTGTTGTTAATGGAAAAATAAGGACAAAAAATGATCATCGAATTTTAATTTTCGAAAAATGTTTAGTGTGTCCTTTTTTCAAGGAACACTCTCGACCGTCATCAGGACAATTTGTGCGATGAAAGGTAATGATTATATTTGATTATTATGGTAAAAACGGTGTAAGTACTTAGACAAAATATGACTAAGTGGTCCCGAAGGAGTTTTCAGAGAGGATTTACCGCCGAATAACAAAAGCACAAAACATGTTTCCATTCAAATACATCAAAGAAAAAACTACGTGTCTATATACTGTATCCACCAGCGACTAAACACAAAAATTCGACACTGTAAATAAATTCGTTTGATATCAATACCAATTTATTATTTGGTATTCTGGAAGTCGATTTTAGGTTTGAATTTGGTATGATGCACAAAAAATATTATTTTATAATAATTTCGGGTGGCCAACTGTCGTGAAATCAACTGTCGTGGAATCAACTGTCGTAGAATCAACTGTCGTGGAATCAACTGTTGTGGAATCAACTGTCGTGGAATCGACTGTCGTGAAATCAACTGTCGTGGAATCAACTGTCGTAGAATCAACTGTCGTGGAATCAACTGTTGTGGAATCAACTGTCGTGGAATCAACTGTCGTGAAATCAACTGTCGTGGAATCAACTGTCGTAGAATCAACTGTTGTAGAATCAACTGTTGTGGAATCAACTGTCGTGGAAACAACGGTCGTGGAATTAACTGTAAAAATATATATGAAAAAATTTCCCCTGAATAGTAAAATCCTCCTTCAATCTTCGCAAAATTACTTAGTGGCGTCATTTCTAATTAAATAAAACAAATAACTTTCTGTACACCACCCATATAATCACAATTATCGACATGTTTCGAAACCAAAGGTTTCTTCGTCAGGATAATAATTTTTTACATTGCGAAAGGAAATTTTTCCACCCACATTAAAAAATCATATCTCCGAATTTGAATAAGGAGACATACAAACTGATTATAGTTCTATATAGCCAATGAATTCGCCTATCTTTTGTTTACTATCACATATTCGTAGGATTTATAGAACAAATATTATAAAATCGTTAACTTCAAACATTTAAAAAATCCAGAAAATATTTGCCATATTTTGGCAGCAAAGCAATCCGTGGTTTTGGAAATAGTACCATATTGTGGCAAAAAGCGTTCGAGTGGATTTAAGTGAAATCCTTCCCTGCCTGTTACATACTATTATATGTACTGCTTATATAAGTCTATCATTCCATTTTATTTTACAATTTAAAGAACAACACGCAATTTAAGGAACGTGTTAGCTTGTTCATTACAGCAACCTTTTACTCTGCTCCCACAGTTTTGTGTTTGCTTCGAAAAGAAAACGTCAGCAAATATTTATCAGAATTTTTTGTATACAATTAAATTCAAAACTTAGAAATTGTGTCTTTATTCAAATTAGAATCTGTTGTTAAATTACTTATAAGTACTTCAATAATGATTTATATCAGACCTTCGGATTTATTAAAACAAAATCAATTTTAAGGTTATAGTTTGGAGTTGAAATATCTTCATTCAAAGGTAAAGTTGTATTATTTTTCTTTGGGTTTCAGTGCTTGATATTGTTTCTCAGTGTCATTTTCTAATTTTTACCGAAGCGGTTTGGACCATAAAATGATGACTTGTTTCGATAAAACCATATCAATGCTTTTTTAAACCAAACCATCTTCAGGCTTCGCGGTTCAATCCTTTGCTATCTGCTTCTTCCGTCTTTGCACAAGTAAGGCGGTCCGCTCACTGAGGCAACTGAAAACTGTCAACTGGCAACTGACTTTGTATGACAATGTGATGGCCCGCACACTACACAATCACTCAAAAACCCCTTGTCAATGGTAACGTAAGCGGTGACTCGCGACTCGCAATGCTGATTGCCGTGGCCGGCCGTTGCTAGTTGCCAGCTGTCAGCTGATTGTTCTTTGTCTATGGTTAAACAAGCTTTTTGACCAATCAAGAGATAGAAACCAGCCAATTTTAGTTTGGTTTCAGTTGCCTCGTCAGCGGAGCGCCTTACATTTTCCGATTTTAAATAATGGTAGTACGAGGACTTCTATTTTTCGTTCGTTACTTATGTCTCTCATTTAAATGTTTAAAATTATCGGGAAACAACGGGTATCAAAAATTAAAATTTCAATACATAGGGTAAACTAGACTATGGTTGCCCGCAACTAGTGATTGCCCACTCTCACAATGATTATCCTTTTCTCACGAACTTGTGTATATATTTTTTCTTGAGGTAAAGCACTACGAAGTAAAATTTCAAAGTTTGATCGCTTTGATATATGTTATGTGTTTGAATAAAATACTGTAAGTAAAAGACATCTTGGCCTTTCAAATTATCAAGAATGGGAATTTTTTTGACCCATAAAAATTGCGTTAACGTTCAAAATTTTCTACTTTCGAACCCTTTTAAGGTTATGGTTTTATTGTAGAATGTGGATAATTAAGTTCTTTAGAAAATGGTAGTAAAACATTTAAATATTTGTATCCGAACTTCTTAAATATAATAAAAATACACTTTTCGGCAATGTTTTTTTTTCTCGCAGAACAGGCGGTTGGAGCTAAGCAGGAATTTAATTCTAATAAAGAGTGTTATTGTTTTGATTTTTCAAATGTTACACTACGTAGTGCTTCGCGATGTCTCTATTAGATATTGATGAGATCAATCAGAATCGACCAACTATCATATCGGAAGAAATTGAAACATTGTTGAAACGAGAAATCAAATTTTGGGAAGTGTTTTGAAGTTTTTTCAATTTCGCAATATTTTTTTTTTTTAAATATATTCTTAATATTTTACCAATTAATATCGAAAATAAACCAAAATAAATTGAAGTGTGCGTGTACCATCTTCGGGTTGTATTATTAATGATTTTTAAGTCAATGTAGTGGGCAATTCGGGAGGCGGGAATGGGTACCGCCGCCCCGGGAACCTTTTATTGGATAACCAACACTTCTGTCATAGGTCACTCCAAGTGGTTCGCTACGTTTGGTGACTTAGCAGGGGTGCCCGGGTTCATGGGGTAAAGTTTGTCTAGGTCTTGGCGGCGGATGATCTAGACACACTGAACCCCAGATTCCTACCCAACCCTCATACCCTTTTCCTTCTCAGAACTTCCTCTACTTTCTTTCCTCAAAATACCTTCCACACAGCATCCTCAAAGATGACATAGGCCCTGAGGGAAATTATTTTCCTCAGGGCCTCCTGTGTGGACCTAATGTTAAAAAAAAACACTGTGATTATTGTGGGAGTTACTCTCAACAAGTGGGCAATGACTGTACATTTAACATAATTAGAACTTTTAAATGTTGTTCGGTTCATTGTAATTATAATAAAAACATTTAATATAATAAAATTATTAAGATATGAAAAAATGTACCATTACATTAAAAAAACATCTATAATTCCTGTTTTTTTAAATAACATTGGTTTGCGAATTTTCTTTTAATTCCTATATTTAAAAACAGCTATGACGGAGGAATCCAGCAACGAAACAGAGGTAACCAACAAAAGGTCAACATCAGTACGCAATCAATACCTCGCAGCTTTTACATGTGAGTAGTTTATTTTATTATTTGGAGGTCTAGCACAGTGAAATCGATAACTTCACAATATCGAATCGAGTGCTTAATTGTCCACACGACTATTTT
Source organism: Limnephilus auricula (assembly GCA_951813805.1). Lineage (NCBI taxonomy): Eukaryota > Metazoa > Arthropoda > Insecta > Trichoptera > Limnephilidae > Limnephilus > Limnephilus auricula. The sequence continues at coordinate 9,574,158 of OX638412.1, forward strand.
GGTTTTTTGTTTAATCTCCATTTTGAAATTAAAAATAAAGAATCAAAAATGATGAATAATCATTTTACTGAGAATTATTTAAACTTACGAGACCTTTACCTTAAACACCTATCAAAATGTTTAATTGAAATAATGAAAGAAAACCACCTTCTTTTGTAAAATTTGCTAGTGATCATTTGGACAACTAAGCAGTCGGGCGACGTACCCGTTTTAATCCCGTTTTGCCGAGCACGGCCGCACTGTTGATAGGCAGTCCAATATTGATAGAATATTAATAAGAAATCAATATACGCTGGCAACTATCTCGGAATATCTCTTATCAAATTGTTGACTGTGCTCGCAAATATTGATAACTGTAGTGTATCTAAAAGCTTCAGTCTTGTAGACATAGATGGCAGTGCTAAGAGCTGTCCTTAGATTCCGCTAGATGGCAGGTAGGTTAGTACCTGTGGAAACCAAGAGAGGGTCAAAGATCTCAGAGAGAGCGTTCACGGGTAACCGATTTTTATGACAGATATTGTCAATATCGTATTGATTAGGGTTTTATCGATCGTCCATGCTAAACTTCTTCAACCTGACGCAATCAATTATATGGTGCATTGCTTTAATTGTAATGAATTAAACAAAATTAGTCTAAACATCTGCATTTAGCGAATGGAACAAGTGTCGACTCATTGCCAAAATACACGGTTACGAATTGAGTGATATTATTATCGTATGTTAACTCACCTTGCGTATTCCTTAAATACCAGATCAAAACATTAACATAAAGTGACAATCTACCCAACATGTCTTCCATTTATATCCTTGGTATATCCTTGTCGCTTGCTGAGGGTTGGTTTGTACTATGTCCATTTATGGTTTTTTTTTAATGTGGGCAAACACACAAAAAAAAAAATTCAGCGGGAACTTACATTTTGAACATCACTTTTTGTTCTATCTCCATAGTAATTACAAAAAAAAAAATAGGATTGGAGTGTACTATGTCCATTGGCCAATACAAAATTTTTACTACTATTTATTAAAACCTTATGTACGTGTGTGTAAAAATTACTGATGTTTGATTAATCGATACATTTTATTTATTCATACGACAGTACAAAATTTTCAAATGTCTAATTAAGAATTTTAATATTTTATTTATTTTATTTTTATTAATCAAAACCTTATGTATGTTAATATTAAATTATTATTATTCGATGTGCCATAGAATTAAATTACTGTTGGTTTGGTCTATCTCCGCCCAGAGTAAAGATATAGTATAAACCAACATTAAATATGGTCATGGTACAAACCAACATTCAGTTTTTGCTATTTTCTTTAATAAAGGTGTCCTTTTACGTTCTCGATTTTTTTTATAGTGAATACCTCACAAGAGTCTCAACTGCTCCCGTCTGGAGGCAGTGAGACTATGGCATCCCCAATTGGGGTATGTTATGAGGCTGAAGGTAAGTAGGAAAGGTAAGGAGGCTGGGAAGAGGAAGGTGGGGAAGTACCTGGCTATTCAAATCTAGTCACTAAACACGGCTAAAGCCATTTCAAGCAACGTTTCAATTCTGAATGGTGGTCTTACACCAGGGCGATACTAAGAGTATCTTCCACACTGGAACGTGCCGCAAATATACTATATATTATTTAAAATAATTAGTTGTGAAATAACACAAATCAATTAAATAAATTATTATTTGCGCACGCCGGGTTCGAACCCGCGACCGTCGGAATGACAGTCCAACGCCCTACCGGTGGACTACTATGGTTATATTCAAATTAAAATTCAACCAATTGTGTTGTTCTTTTACTTAAAGGTAGATTAACCCTTGTATTTTATATTAATTATTTATAACAATTAGTTTGAAGTAAAGGAAAAAAAAATAGAATTTTTTTAAACTTCAAACCTCGCTTTCTCAATACGAGTTTTTGTGGACATGGTACAAACCAATCCTCAGCAAGCGATGTGGATCGTCATTCATCCCTTTTTTATTCATTAAGATCTTTTTTTTTTTAGTTTGTCTCGAAATAATCTAGATTATTTTAGTTTCATCTGATATCTTTAATGCTTCCAGGTAGTGTCCTGTCATTATTCTATGGTCAAGCTATTGGATGGAGTTCTTTTGCGGTTCCTCAACTCATGGAAGGTATTCTTAACGGGGTACCTTTCACACAAGCTGATGCAGGTAGGTTTATCTTGACCTTTCGACCTACTTTTTAATCAATTTTTTTTCCTTAACCACCTGCAATACGATTAATTTCAGCCTTAAGCTTTAAATCTTACTAATATTATAAATACGAAAGTTTGTATGGATGTATGTATGTTTGTTACTCTTTCACGCAAAAACTACTGAATGGATTTTAATGAAACTTTACAATAATATAGCTCATACATCAGAATAAAATATAGGCTATAATGTATAGAGCTAGCTATATTCCATATATTAAAAATAATTATTATTTACTGTTTAATATAAACTGTCAAAATTTTAGGATGACATTTTGCAAAACAATGATTGTTAAACCAAAATTCTATTTTAGAAAATATTTAAATTAGTGAATTCATTTGAAGTACTCGCCTAATACTTTGAACAGAATCAAGAATTATAGATATTTTAAATAAATAATACGTTAAGAATATTGTTATATTTATAGATGGGACCTAGGAAAAGAAAATAGGGAACTCGAAGTATAAATCCTGCGCCGACGGAGTTGCGGGCAGAAGCTAGTACAATATAATATATTATGTTGCATAACTTCGATCATTTAAAATTCAGTCGACGAATGAAACTAATTTCTACCAAGTAATTTACTCCCATTAACAAAGAACTACCTATCAAAATTTAAAAATTTTAAACGCCCCGAAATTGTGTATTTTGACTTAAAATTCGAGTTTCTCAGCCCTAACCTCCTCTCCTATAGCAAATTTCAACCAAATCTAGCTTAGAGCTCTTTCAAGAAAATTTCAAGATTACCATTTATACGATATAATATATCATTTTAGATACAATATTTTGTTCATAGGCACAGCTCAAATATTAAATTTTTAAAAGCCCAAAGAAATCTCGTCGAAATCAATGTTTCAAAGACCCAATCATGTCTGATTACGTCTAAAAGGGATCGAAATGACAAACTGGTCTCCTTCAACAGTAGCATTCTTCCGAACATGTCCTCTATTGATTTGCTCGGTGTAACTCTAAGAGACCAGCTCAGATATGGGGGCTCCATCGAGGCCAGAGTTAAGTTAGCCTCTCAGAAACTGGGCGTACTGTACAGGGCCCGCAGATACTTTAATAGTACACAACTGCTAACCCTATACAAATCGCAAGTGCGCCCCACGGTTGAATTTGGCAGCCACCTCTGGTCTGGAGCCCCAAAGTACCTGAAAAACACCCTCGACTCTGTGCAGAAACGGGCGGTCCGTTTGATAGATTCTCCCGTCTTAACAAAAGGATTGCAATCTTTAGAGCAGAGGCGTCGGGTAGGAATGCTATCCTTGTTCTACCCTCCTATTGATCCGCTCGGCACAGGTGCATAGTCGGGAAACACGCCAAACGATCGCCCAACATATGTACACGTTTGACATTTGTCACATGAGAACTGGTCGTTTTGAGTTCAACAGCTCGGCTGTGGAACGATTTGCCGGCCTCTGTGTTTCCTTCTTCCTACAACATGGGTCTCTTCAAGACTCATGTTCACTCCTTCCTCTCCTCAAAAAGACCCTCCACGCATCATCTTCAACGATGACATAGGCCCCGAGGGAAATTATTTTCCTCAGAGCCTCCTGTATGGAGTTAATATTAAAAAAAAAATCTATTCCAAAAATAGCCGGGAAATAATTGGGAAAAAACTGTAATTTCATCGTTCTTGGAATTGATTTCATAATATAGATTTTTATTCCCAATTTTTTAATTTGAATTAGGAAAATGTTATGTTTGGTTAGATAATTTATCTTTTTGATTTTCTTTTTTGAAGTTTGGAAATTTTTCATGTTGGGAAATTTTTGATCCTTGAATGTTTTATTTTTCTCATTTGATTGCAGGATGGGTTGGAGGATCACTTTGTTTAGGTGCTTTAGTTTCTTCCCCAATCTATGGGTTGTTAGCCAACGCCAAAGGACGCAAGTTTGTCGGCTACGTGGCAGGACTTCTGATTCTAGTAAGTATCACTCTAATTTTCCAGATTACTTTCAAAGCAGCCTTAGAGATGACCTGTTTTTAAAATGTGAAAGATGAATATTTTTTCAAAGATCGGTACACTCTTGTTTGTTAAACCATACAGATAGGTGTAACAAACTATTAACATTTTTTTATAGTGAACAATACCTCACAAGAGTCCAAACTGCTCCCGTCTGGAGCCAGTAAGTAAGTGGAAAGTAAGCAAAGAATGGAAGAAGATGGGGTAGAGGAAGGTGAGGATGTACCTGACTATTGTAACTAACGCATTTGATCAGTTTTAACATCTTAAGAGATCTGATAAAAATCATTTTCGCTCATTTTAAATGTTTAAAGAAACGAGTTTTACTTATTGGGGATATTTAACACACAAGATCGTGGCATTTCACACGAGCATGAGCAATGAGATATCTAAATTTGTACAAAAAGATTTTTTTATTTCATAGATAACAGTTTGGCTTAGGAATTTGCAAATCACAGACATCATAGATATGAGTGAAACTTTGTTTTACTTTTGAAATAAATAATCGTGACCCAATGTTTGATCCGTGTGGGACACTTTACTCTTGAATAAAATAAATTATAATTTAGTGTGTAGCGAAAAATTATGTATTTAATTATCTATGTTAACTTAAATGTTAACTGCTACCAACTGTCCAATGGGACGACGGCATCCCCAATGGGTGAACATTGTGAGAAAAAAGCATAGAGTAGAAAGAGATTGAGTGAAAAATGGGTAAAAGTACCTACCTGGCTATTCAGATCTGGTGACCAATCATGGCAACACCATTTTAAACCGTTTCAGTTCTAAAATATCCTCTTTTCTAACTGAGAAAATCTACCACTCTGAGACGAACTCAGACATACATATAACAGATTAAAAAATAAAGTTAGTTCATAAAGCCAGTACAATTTTTTGTAATAAACTAGCCATCTCAAGAGAGAACACAATTCTCGTGTTTGAATAAAGGAGTTGATTTCATATCGCTTCATTTATATTATAGATCATCATTTATAGTAACACAAAATGTTCATGAAGGTTTTTTTTAATTTTCAACTAGGAAGTTAAAAAGGGTTGGTCTGGGTTATGTCTCAATGTTGTGACGTCCAAATTTCAGTACGGAGGTAAGAGAAAATTATTAAAGTTGGTGTTTTTTTAGGGGTATTTATTTTACTTAAATACGATGTTTTAAATTTTCAGGTCAGTTGGTGTATAATGGTGGCTGCTGATAGCCCGTTATGGGTCTTATTGGCCAGGTTCGTTACCGGCGTTGGTAGTGCGGGTGTTTTTACCGTCGTAACCACCTACAACAATGAAATTGCTGGACAACGCGTCAAAGCCTCCTTGGGTAAAAATACAGTTTTATTCTCGTACAACGTGTAAAGAAGAGTGCTTACTATCCAATGCTAAACAAAAAAATACGAGTGTGCTTTAGACCACACGACTGAAGTAAATACTTCTTTAGTTCCATCTATATGTATGTCTATATATATATTTATATGTATAAAATATATACATATTTAAATTTTCTACAAATATTTATTTAAATTCATTCGCCTCGCTTCATCGAGCCGTGCGCATCAACGTCCGCTCCCCCCCCGCGTTTGGCGCGTCACTGGTATTTCAAAATACTGACTAAAATATGAGAGGAAGAGAGAAAGAAAATGTTCGTGTTCACTGCTCTCTCTTGCTTCTACAGTGAGCCCGTTCGCCTCGCAACGCATTTCACTTTTCGTTACACATTCGCCAGTTTACCCCTCAAGCCAAGCGTGCGTAAAGAAGTATTTACTTTAATGGTATATACACAAAGATGAGCAATCTGAAAGTATGTTTCACTATCTAAACCAGTATGATTGCTGAGCAACGTGTCAAAACCTCCTCAGGTAAAAATCACTTAAATTTTAAACATTCTAAAATACTAAACATTGAGAATTGTGCAACATTGAGAATTATGCTTTTGAAATGTGTGTGGGCTTGGGTGCAAAAATGAACAATCTGTATCTGAACAATCTGAACAAGTTTGTTGTATAATCTACACAAGTCATTCCCAAAGTGGTTTACATCGACCAACTGGGGTTGATTTGGACCGGTGGTGGTCCATGTCAATGAAAAAAAATTGGGGGTGCATGAGATGTAAATGGAGGTCCACGAAAGTGGATCCCATTTAGACAGACGGTCACTAAGATGTTGGCTTCCCGTAGGTGTATTAATCAACAGTTCTACCCTTTGGAGTAAGAAGGTTCCACCTGTTGCTTTAACGTCATGCGATAATGAACTCTAAGGTAGCTCACCATAGATCCCATAACCGCGTGACGTTTCCGCAACAGATGGAAACTTGTTATTCCAAAGGGTCGAGTTAGTAATGTTAGTTATTGATCGGCTTTAGTTTGTCTTTAAATGCGCAAATGAGTTTTATTGTAGCGACCAAACTTATTTTTGTGGTTCTACTACACAAGCGTACATATTTATTATCTTTCTTAAACACAATTTTCTATGCACACATGATTCCTTTATTTTAAATCTATTTAAAAGATCTCCGAAGATTAAAATAAGGTTTTACACTGAGAATCATTCTTTCGGGACGTTTATTTGCCATTGGACATAAGATAATGCTTTTTCCCACATCCATGTATTGTAGTCACCTCATTTCTGTTTTAATATTCCTTTTCAGTGTTCTGACTTCTTCCTCCTTGGAATTGGTAAAGAGGTTTATTTTTTACTCACATGCGTTACTGTGGTATTTATTGTTTTTTGCAGGAGGTGTGTTTGCCTTGGAGTATGCGATAGGATTACTCTTTTCCTATATACTAGGAGCCTGGGTGCCCTATACCTACGTAGTGGTCGTCTACATCTGTCTCTGCGCCTTGTTCTTCCCAGCCTGGTGGTTCATGCCAGAGACTCCTGCCTACCTGGTTTTGAAGGGACGTGATAAGGTGATCATGGATTTGATTTAACTTTCCCACTGTTGCTTCCAGAATGCGACATTTATTTTAGGAGTTATAATAAATAAATGAAACTCGAGGATGCATTGCAAACTTTATTTTCAGTTTACGATTTTACAAACGTAGCAAAAAATCTAACGGCTAGGACTGCAGGTATGTGCTTCTCTAGACTGGTTCAGTAGCTACCGGAAAGGCAAGCAAAACACAAACGAGATCCTTTTCAAAGTTTTTGTCCGAGACACTATCCTAGGTAACAAATACATTCTTTGAATACTTGTTTCCAATGAAAATGGTAGCTACCAATAATTCTAAGATAATATTGTTAATAAATACGACAATCTCATAATAGGATGCAATAGCAAAATTGGTTAATGCGTATGTCTCGGTTTAACGTGAGGTTCGGGGTTCGAGTACCAGGTGTAGCCATAATATTTTATTATTTTTCGGTGTCTTGTTTATTTTCATATTTTAAAAAAATAGATTATTATTGTTATCTTCTTCTTCAATGATAAAATTATATTAAGTTAAAATCGGTTTATTGTCCGCTCTCCTCATTGCTCTCTCTTAGTCAAGGCGCTTTATTTTATCTGGTTATAATCTCAAAATGTTTAATGTCCACAAATCGATGATAAAAAATATACTTTCAGGAAGCACTTCTTAATCTGCAATGGTTACTTGGGCAGAATGGATCCCACGCCCAAAATGCTCTTTACAATCTAAAGAAGGAACAAGCAGGGGCTGAAAAACATGCATCCCTCAAGGAATTCTGTAAGTAGAACTTATTCACTAAGTCGCAAAGAACCCGTGCTAAACGGAGAAAAATGTTATTCTAAAATACGATCATTTTATTCGTAAAAACGGTTAAAAACGGGACTGAAGTTCATACGAACAAATTAACAGGGTTTCAATGTTTATTGGTGGGAACATGGAAGAATAATTTGTATACCAACAAATTATTCTTACATTTTCCCGCCAATAAACATTGAAACCCTGTTAATTTGTTCGTAAGAACTTCAGTTCCGTTTTTAACCGTTTTTACGAATAAAATGATGGTATACGTAATTTCGTTCGTAATTTCGTACGTATACCAAAAATTATTCTTACATTTTCACGCCAATAAACATTGAAACCCTGTTAATTTGTTCGTAAGAACTTCAGTCCCGTTTTTAACCGTTTTTATGAATAAAATGATCGTACTTTAGAATAAAAATTTTCTCCGTGTACTCTTTATGAAAAATGGTATCAAGTAAAATTAAAATTAGGAGACTATTGATTGATTCATCTAACGTGTTTCCCCAGTTACACGTATCTTGATACTACATTATGTTTTTGCATTTTTAATTAGCAGTTTCATCGGAATACATTTAAAAATATTACCACCTATTAAAACCCATTCAACTAAATTTGTTTTCCGTATAATAAAATGGAATGTGCTGAAGTAGACATTTTCGTTGATAATTTTTATCCTGTTAAAAATATCACAAAACTTGGTCTCCCTTAATGTATTTTGTTTCTCTTGTGTCTCTTGTCATATCTTGTGTCTCTTTTGTCTGTTGTGTCTCCAGTTTATCTCGTGTCGGTTTATTACCTCTGTTTTGTGTGAGGTTTTCATATTGGAGTTAGTTTTTTTTTTTTTTGTAATTTTATGACCTAACTCCATTTTAAATGAGTTATTGTAACTGAATTGTTCTAAGTGAGATTATCAGTATGAACCAGAATCCTCCCTGATTTAACCCTGATCTGTGGCCTAATGCTAGACGTACGTATATCAAATTTCTGAATCGTCCTGGGATGAATATTGCTTATCAGATTCTTGGCATAAAAATTGTTTAATCAAAATTTTGACTTTTACATTAGACAAGCCGCAATTTCGTCAATCTAGAGCACCTGACATATATATTCAGAGCTTTCAAATAAGGGACGTTTTAGAGTACTTTCTGGTACCGAAATCAAATTATCAAACCTGACATAGGCGCTTGTAGCATCAACTCCCAGGCATATTTATGTATTTATTTATATATATAAATAAATAAGGGTGCTAACAGCTGGATGTGAAAGAGAATAATAATTGTGTAAAAAACACATAGTTTACTGACATACGCTAATTGAACAGTCATCATTTAGTTTTGCGACAATAGGGTATTTCCACCTTTTTTATTGCTTAAAACAATTAAGCAAAAAAAAACGGCTATTATGGCATTTGCATTTAATTTTTATGTTGACTAAGTATCCCGTTTTTGTGATACCGCCAAAACGATATTTTTATCGTGTGACGTCATAAACGTTGACCGGCTTTGAAAAAATTCTGACAGTAATACTTTGTTGTTTGTTGACGTGCGTATTTGACGCCATTGCCAACCACGGGCCGTTTTGGTTTTCGGTCGTTTTTAAAATGAATATATTTGAATGAAAACTTAATCAGAATCCTCTTTCTATAGAAAACATCCAGGTCCATCGTAGATTGCCCGGAACTCTTACAACGAATCCAACTACGAGTCCCCAACAAACGAACCAGATCAGACAAAAATTTTAGCCTCCCTCGATGCAACACCAATTCTAAGCAAAACTCCTTCATTTATCGTACATCACACACTTTCAATACATACTATATACAATTTGACATTTTTAACTCTGCACCACACTCCTTAAAGTCACACAGGCAATCTCTCGATACTTTATTATAACTACTTACATAACTTACGTACACCCTACTAATTATACAGAATAGATCCATCCCTTTCCCCTCCCTCCTACCATCCCATCCCCATATGCTAATGTAACTATTTTTCTTTGTTTACACTAAAAAATTAAGATACTTCAGTGGAAACCTATTATTGGTTAAATGATTTACCCATGTTTTATTATACTTTATAAAATGTTATAACTGTTGGTTTTCCAAATAAAATAAAATAAAAAAATCAAACATTTTTAGTAGGATGATTAAAATCAGAAAAATGATCTTTCATTATTACATACATATTCAACAGAATCCCTCGTTTGTGAAAATATCTATTGCGGCGACACTTTCATTATGGTGACTATTTGTACGCCTTATTAACTCACATTAAGTCGCAACATGGTTGTCTTCCTGATTTGGTCAACTTGTTTCCACTTTGCTCTGACTTCGGTCTCTTGCTGCCCTTTTCAAAAATCTCATTTGGCAGCTTTGCATAATAATTTGTCACTGTAATTCATCCTCCTCCATAATAATTGCTTTATTAATTTTTAGTTCAGGATGCTGCGGCAAAGGAGGGTGTTGTCCTCTCTCTCACGTTGATCACAGTGCAGACCTTCAGCGGGGTATTCGCAGTCCTTTCCTATGCTTCCGAGATCATCAGTCGTACCGGAGGGTTATTATCACCCACCGAGGGAAGCATGCTGTTTGGATGTGCCATGGTTTGCGGCGGTCTGCTGCCTACGTTCATTGGTGACAAGATGCCGAGAAAAGTACGGATCGTTCATTCATCAGATCATGATTTTGACATTTTAAGAAGATGTATATGTAGGATATTTCCTTAGTCCTCTTCATTATGACATCCTGTGCTGGGGAAAACTAGGTTTTAGATATAGGGTTTTCATCGACTTCTTTTTATTATTTTTATAGTGCATACTTCACAAGAGTCCCAACTGCTCCCGTCTGGAGCCAGTGAGACTATAGCATCCCCAAATGGGGTATGTTATGAGGCTGAAGGTAAGTGGCAAAGGGAAGGAGACGAGGAAGAGGAAGGTGGGAAAGTACCTGGCTATTCAGATCTAGTCACTAAACACGGCTAAAGCCATTTCAAGCAAAGTTTCAATTCTGAATGGTGGTGTTACACCAGGGCGATACTAAGAGTATCTTCCACTCTGGAACGTGCCGCAAATATACTATATATTATTTTAAATAATTAATTGTAAAATAAGACAAATCAATTAAATAAAATTTATTTGTACCGGGTTCGAACCTGCGACCTTCGGAATGGCAATCCAACGCTCTACCGCTGGACTACGTCGGCCTATATGTGATTAAATCATGGTAAGTAACATCTAAGAAGATGTTTTAAAAATACTAGTCAGTACTTTTTCCAATAATTCCTTGAGTCAAGATTTGATGGACTTAAGTTGTTATTTTTTATTTTTTTATTTGATACTGAGTATGAGCTTACTATATAATAAATTAACAGCAATGAGTTCACGTGTGAAGCGCCTCGTGCAGATCATTCCCCAACCTACCTTTCATAGATCATTCCGATTCTTGTGAAAAAATCTATAATATTATCTCTGTACAATATAAAGAAATAAAACATAACATTCGGAATCATCACGTGATCCAGAAAGCGTAAAAATATTAAAAAATTTTAAATATCAAAAAAAAATCAAAAATTGTTAAAAAAGTTTCAAAAAATTTCAAAATTCAAAGTTTCAAAGGGGAAACTAATGAAAGATAGGTTTTGTTTGAACGAATGCGTGCGAACGAATCTGGGACTCTCGTGAATTATGTGTGAGAGCTTCACGAAAAAATCACCGATTTACCTTCGCTACTTTTTAGCTCAAAATTAAGGACAATTCATTTTGTCTAAAGATTAGTATTGCACTGATTGTATAATTAAATTGTCTATGGTAAACCAGATTGTAATGAACGTGAATTTTCAGTTCCATTAATAAATTTTAACGATCTCCAGAAAGAAAAGAAGTGCTAATGCTCTCCTATATTTATTATTGAATATTTTAATTTTAAAAGTCATTAAAAGTGATTTAAAAAAAATTGTTGAATAGGTTACGTTAGGTTAGGTCATGGAACCAACATAATTGAATATTTTAATTTAAGGTATGTCTGGGCATCTCCTGCGCTATTCTGTGCACTGGAATGGCGATCCTTGGTACGTTACAGCTATTGCAGGCCCAAGGACTCTACAAATCAAAGTCTTGGTTAGGCGTACTTCCCATCTTGGTTCTCTCCACCACGGCGTTCTTCCACTTCGCTGGGCTCGGATCTGTCTCTTACCTCGCAGTCATGGAATTGTTCTCTGATAAGGTCAGTACCATACGCTAACCTGTAGCTATTCCTGACTATGTCCATCAGGTACGCCTTGTTGTTCCATTTACAACGTGTTATAATATTGTACATTGTCTTTGGTATTATTTCATAGTGCTTTCACACAAACGAAGTATTGAATTCCGTAAGTCTTAACTTAAACACAGGTCATCGATGTATAATAAAAGAAATTAGCTTTCTCATACCAAATTTCTATCTAAAAATAACACCACGCAAAAGTAATTTCGAAACACAACTCCCATCGAATTCCGAAGCGTCGCTTCGAAAACCTATATGTAAATACAAGTTCTCCACAACCAAAAACAGAGCACAAAGCTATTGCTTGAATCCTATGTAATTTTTCAAATTTATCGACCAACCAAACCTGAAAAGCATTGCTTTACAAGATCTAAAAATGAACTTAATAATCCAACTTGATGTAAACTTGTTGTACAAACAATCGATAGGCGAGCCGCCTCGAAGCTATCTTTTATTATTATTATTTATTAACCACACATTTTTACATACATAATGACATAATTTAATAAAAAAATTTGGTGTATACCACCCCACTAGGCTGAGCCTGTTCCGAGGCGGCAGGAATTTAAAACTAATTTTGATATTTTAATCTGGGAAGATGTAATATCGTTTTTAGAGTCTTCATTGGCTTTATGTTTCGTACGTTCTTAAAAAAATATATTAGTTTTCTAACTTTTCCCGTTGTTTTATTTATTTGTTCTGAAGATAGTTGTCAATGTAGATGCCTAAGTATTTGATTACCCGAGTACGAGAGAGTGGATTGCATATACAGTTTTTAGAGAAAATATTTATGCTTTATGTGTTTATTTTAAGGTCCAAGGTACTTAACATATGCGTTATTTGTATTGTGTATTACCCATTAAGTTTGCAGACTTGTTGCGAATTTTAAACAAATAAGAATTGTGTTATTGTTTTTGGTTATTCGCCATTATTTATAAGTAAGACCACTGATGTTTTATTTACAGACAAGGGGAGTAGCAGGTTCATTGACATCTACCGTCATGTGGTTCAACGCTTTCATTTTACTCCAATTCTTCCATGTTGCCATAGAGGTAAGTAAATATTTACTTCAAGTTGATGCGTAGAGGACATGGACCCTGAAAGAAATTAATTTCCGTGTGGCCTCCTCTGTGGTGTTAATGTAAAAAAAGGTCACGCTGTTTTTATATTTTTCAAATCAGTAAATGTTGTCACGATCAAAAAATTTGTTACACGAAGCAATAATTGAGTTCATGTGTTCGGAAAGTTCATTCATAGAAAGTCTGATGACAACATTGTGGAATGATGATGATATAGTGGAAACTTTTCGTACATTCATCTACATTAGGACGTATGGCTACTATCCATGGCTCTTCCTATTGACTTTTCCTTGGGATGGATTGAAACTTCTGCAGATCAGCAGAGATGTGCACACTGCTACACACTTTTGATTCGTGGATGGTTTTAAAACTCGGTTATCACGAATGGCTCTTATTTCTATTTTCCCAGTGGTAATCTCCGGCACTAACAGCATATCTGTTGTATATCCCGGCCTGCACCATTAACTTGCCAATGGTCATGCCATCGTGGTATATGGTCATGCATTCGGTTATGAACATATTTAGCATTAATTAAGCTGCTTTTATGCGGCAACCTTTTTACTATCATTAGTGGCTTTATTTAATACTTCTTCCATCCACAAGCAAATGCTTTTAATGGAATACCAGTATCAATTAACATGTACCATTCGTTAATAAAAAATTATATATATATATATATATTTTTTTTTTATTTTTTTTTTAATTAACTTAATAATGGTACAATAAAATGGTAGTTATATATAGGAAAAACTAAACCCTTTCATACACTTTTCCATATAAATGATCATCTAGTAAATCCACGTTATGCAAGTGCATTATATAAGCATAATTAATACAAAACAATACAAGGACAACATGTTAATCTACCAAACTATAAAAAAAAAAATTATTTATTTTTTTTTTTACAAATACAGTTATTATACATTGTATATATATTTTTTAATACATTTTTTTAATATCGTGATTCACCTTTTTTTTTATTGTGATCTGGGATATAATTGGATATAATGGGAATATAATTCACCGACATTTTGTTTTGAAGAGTTTTAATTTTCAATGTACTATCGTTACTTAAATTTTAATTTTTATGCTACCGGTTTCGACACATCCGTGTCATTCACTAGCAAACTTAAAACTAAACTTAAAATTTAAAACAAGTACAGAAATGAATTAGATGTTATTAGGTGGGGGTGGTGGGAGGGGTGATTTTGGGGGAAGGGGAGAACAGTGGGCGGGGTCAATATCACACAGGAACAAAGTCAAAAGGGGAGATTTGCAGGGTGCTATTATTTTGTTAACTAAATTAATTTTTGATTTAATTTTTTTGTTTATTTCTAAAGTTTCTAAAGCGCACAAGTTAAAGTATGAATTTATATTTATATGTTTAAATTTGGTTTTTTCTTTGTTGAAGCTATGGCCTGTCTCTATTAAATGATTGGCGAATTCAGAATAGTTATTATTTCGTAAACAGAGTTCATGTTCCCTGATTCTAGTTCTAAAATTTCTAGTAGTCATTCCTACGTACTGGGCGTCGCAATCATTACATTCCAAAGTGTATATCCCGTTTTTTTCGAATTTATTAGAAACATCCTTGTTATTAATTAATTTTTTTATTTTAGAATTAGTATAGAAGGCTGGAGAAATGTGATCTGGTAATATGCGGGATATTTTTAAAGATAAGTCGCCTGTAAAAAGAAGTTTTTTATATATTAAGTTTTTACCCGGTTCGTTGTTATTATTGCCACTATAAATGTACTTTTTTGTTAAAAATTTTGTTTGTTTCTTATTAACTAAGCGATTAATTATTTCAGGTTTATAACCATTGTTTAGGCCTATTTGTTTTATAATGTTAATTTCATTATTATAATTATCATTGCTTAAAGGGACATTAATAGCACGATGAATCATTGAGTTGAAGGAAGCAAGTTTGTGAGATATGGGATGAAGTGAAGTTGATGGTATAACACAGTCAGTGTGTGTAGGTTTTCTATAAATATTAAATACACACTTATTATTTTCTAAATTAATATTTAAGTCTAAGAAGTTCAAACTGTTGTTATCATTATGTTCCAGTGTAAATTTTATATTTTGATGTAGGCTATTAATGAAAGTGAGAAAATTTTCTAATTGTCTGTTGCTACCCGACCAAATTACAAAGATATCATCAACAAATCGATACCACACAAATACATTAGATAAAAGTTAGTTAATGCCCAAGAAATACAAAAAATAATTCACCGACTCCAGATATTTTCATATCAGAGGGTTCGGCTCGGTGGAATTCCTAATTTGACCGATAAATCCTACAGATCCCTCAATTTAAATATTTAAAAAATCTTTCGTAATCCTACATTTATTTAAAATTACTAATTTTTGCATTTTTATATACAAATTCTTCGACAAATCTAATATGCCTAAATTTTTAATGAGAGAGCTAGGTATAATGCCAGTAGCCGAAATAACAAATGGTAATCTTTTTATAGTCTGAGAATGCCAAATTCTTTTAATTTCATTTCCTAAATCTGTATACTTTCTTATTTTTTCAGAAATAGATTTTTCAATATTGGAATAGCTACATCAATGATATAAGTTATTTTTTTAATTTTGTCGTGTAAAAGTATATCGGGTCTATTGTGACAAATTGGTCTGTCTGTTAGTATAGTTTTATAGTTTTATCATTATAGTATTATTATTAGTTAATGAGCAGGCAGCAATCTGCTGACGCGCTCATAACTAATTTTACAATAAAGACCGTTGTTTCCAACTTTTCGATCGATCAAGTCGGTGAATAGTCGTGATTTGTTTAGTAACATTAGATTCGCATTTTGGTCGGAGAGTTGCTGATGCATCCGAAACTGTTTGCTTTAGATGCATTTGGTGAAATGGACTGTAAATAAATACGAAACGAAAAATAAAAGAAATGGTATTTGTTGGAATTGGGTGATAATATGTGTTGGGAACAAAAATGGGAAACACGGAAAAGGAAACCAATCACTTACCTCTCGGGAACACGACACAAACTTACAAGTACAGTTTATTTCACTGAGATACCTCGAGGTATTATTGCCCAACAACACAAATAAGTAAACATGATATAGTCTACTTTAATTAATACACGATTATATTAACACAACAAAACGAAACTTGCTTCAAAAACTCTTGCTAGTTTCATCTTTCTGTCCTGTGTTTTTTCCGGAACAAAAGCCCTCCAAGTATCCAATCACTGTTCCAAGTTCAAAAATTCTTTCAGCAAGTGATGTAGTAAGGATGGGGAGATGTAGGTACTGGGTAAAATGACATCCAGGTAGGAACAATGCATATTATCATTTCAAAACCAAACAGTTGCGTTGGGAAGAGCGTATTTGTGCACTTGAGAAGTGTTGAGCCAAAGTTTCGGTTCAATGGTTGATCAGTAGGATTGGGAAAAACGGCCGCTAGTCATTTTCTACAAATGAAAGCCCAATCCAACTTTAAAATTGATTTATATTTTTTAGCACCAATGAAGTTTTTAATTCTCATTTATATTAGCCTTAAAATTGATATTTTGTAATGTTTAAAAATAAGTAAATTGAATCAAACTTCATTAACAGCGGACGTGGTAGTTGTTAAAAAAATAGTCAAAAGAAGCAAGGGAAGCAGTCTATAATGGCGTGCTGATACCAACCATCATGTACGAAAGAGAGTGGGAGGATGCAAATAGACGAATGTTCTGGGATATTTTGTAAAACCATTTATGACCCTTTTAACCACTCGAGCGCTTTTTGCCACATTATGGCACTATTTCCAAAACCACGGATTGCTTTGTTGCCAAAATGTGACAAATTTTGAAAAAATATATTTTTATTAATACGACTATATAATTAATTGTACATTCAAAATATAACAAAATAACTATTCTCTAGGTTCTTTAAAATGTTTTAAGGTGAAATATTTAATTATATTTTTTTTTTTAATCCTACAAATATATGATAATAAACAAAAGATAGGGGAATTCATTGGCTACATAGAACTATAGTCAGTTTGTATGTCTCCATATTCAAATTCAGAGGTATGATTTTTTTAATGTGGGCGGAAAAATTTCCTTTAGCAATCCGAGAAAAAAATATTTAAATTGCTCTGTCGCTCCAGTGGTTAAAAATGTTGACTTTCGGAAAGAGTGCTAGGTCGATATAAGCGTAATTAATAAGATTAAGAAAGGGACGGTTGGTTTAGACTTGTGGACGTGGAGCGGACGTGCAAAAGACATGGCAAGGAGTGAACCAAAAACTTGTTTCGGGTCAAGCCCAGTTTCCGAATAACAGAATAGAATTTATGAGACTATATATTATTGGGAACGAAGCAAGGAGTGTGTGCACATTATAAACAATATATTTTTTAAATGTACTGCAAATTTTTTTACAATTTTTTTTGTTATCTTTCTAGGCTTTCAGTGACTACTCCGTCTTCTTCTTCTTTTCGTGTGTGTGCGCGTTGGGGCTATTCTTCGTTTCCGTATTTTTCCCTGAATTGAGCGGGAAAACACCTGACGAGGTAGAGGCCATCTTGCGTAAACGGTGAACTTCACTTGCTCACAGATGGCAGCATCGTCGGTTCAACATTTTTCTTCGTATTATAGCGCCGTATTATCTTCCAGCAGCAGTGAAACCAGGAACTACAGATGTCACAACTAACTATACATATATTTGTAAATTTCTGGAACTGAAATTCTGGTCTACGTTTTATAAAATGCCAAAAGTTTTCTTGACTAAAAATGGTTTAACTTACCGAGTAATAAAAATTAAAATGGTCATGGAGAAACTGACTCCAAACTAAAACTGGCGGTTTTAAATGGTTTCCCACCAAACTTTTATCACGGCGCTATTCATTTTTACGTTTTCAGTAATTATAATTTCAGCTTGTTTAACCATAGACAAGGAATACTTCAGCTATTATATTGGCGCTGGAGACAAAAAAACAAAAACCAAAAGTAGAAAACTGACAACAATACTAACGTATCCATGGCAACTAGCACGGTGAGTTGCAAATCACTGCTTGCGTTGCCATTGACAACGGGTTTTTGAATAGTTGGGTAGTGTGCGGATCATCATATTTACATATACAGGATAGCGAATTGATAATATATAAAATTATTAAACAATGTAGATAAAATGTACATAATAAGTAAAACATAATATATCGAATAAAAGGTAAAAATTTCGTGGTAGTACTACAAATTTTTTGTAATTTTTTTTTTATAATACAAGTTAACTTTGCGTAAAGCTCGGGCAACATCAGGGACATGAGACTTATTTCGACTTTCTTGACAAAAGGCAGCACAATACCCTAATAATGGGAGTTTGCTCAAGGCTCACATTTGAATTAATTCCGACTAATTCGTAACTATAAAATCTTTTTTTTCAAACCGACACCCACGAATGTAAGTTATTTATAGTTAAGATTAATAAAAACACTACCTTACCATTAAAATATTTTACAAAAAACGGTTTGAAAATTTTATAACCCGTTTTTCAATTGTAAATTTAGCGGTAAGTACCGGATTTTATTTTTGTAGGTGATGAATTAATCACCTTCGGAGGGATTCGTTTAGAAACATCTGAGATTTTAGTAATATTAGGTCCTTACATATGAAATTGGCGTTTTTCCGCACTGGCAACTTTGATCTCAAATATCTTCTCTTTGGTTAGGAATTCCAAATTCAAATTTATACAGCTAGTTACTCATGTATTTGTGTTTCGAAAATTATAATTCATTTGTTTTTTTTTCTTTGCGTCACTTAGTTTACAAAATGGAAAACTTGAAATATCACGTTATTTACGTGTACGAGTTCCGCCGTGGCACCAGTGCTGCAGAAACGGCTCGAAGGATTAATGATGTGTATGGCGAAGGTGCCGCAAAAGAAAACACAGTGCGTTTTTGGTTCCAACGTTTTTGTTCTGGAAATTTCGACCTGCAGAACAAGCTCCGGGGACGGCCGCAGACCAAAGTTGATAAAATTGTAAGTTGATAATAGAATTGAAGTCCATTGTGGAAGCGGATCCATCGCAAACCACGTCCGAGTTAGCTGCAGGCTGCGGTGTTAGTGATAAAACTGTTTTAATCCACTTGAAGCAAATTGGGAAGGTGAAAAAGCTTGAAAGGTGGGTACCTCACGAATTGAGTGAAGCAAATCAACACACGCGCGTTGACTGCTGCGTTGCATTACTCAACCGGCACGATAATGAAGCAATTTTAAATCGAATCATTTACCTGTGATGAAAAGTGGATCCTGCACGATAATCGGAAGAGCTCATCGCAATGGCTGAACCCTGCCGAACCAGCCGAACCATGCCAAAAAACCAAAAAAGTTACTTGTGAGCGTTTGGTGACGCAAAGACAAAAAACAATTAAGGAAAAAACAAATTAATTATAATTTTAGAAACACAAATACAATATGAGTAATTAGCTGTATAAATTTGAATTTGGAATTCTTAACCAAAGAGAAGATATTTGAGATCAAAGTTGCCAGTACGGCAAAACGCCAATTTCATATGTAAGGACCTAATATATTCACCGGAATTAATTAAAACAAACCCCGCGGAAAGATCAAATTCCCAGGCGATATTAGGGCGATAGATCCGTCTATGACGCAGGGCTGCGTGTCGTACATTTTCGTACACGCCTTGTTCACTTATCTATTTATTTAAAGGCAATTAAGGCTTTTACAATAAGGTTAACGTGGGTTTTAAAGTTTACAGAGGGGGGAAACAGTATTATATTAAACCCAATAAGGTACTCTGAAGTAATATTGAAATATCTTCAAAAATAACAAGTACTTCGTAGTTTTATTTGCAATTTGTTGGATTCTAGGAATTGGCTATGTGTATTGAGTATTTTGATATTGAGTTTATTGTTACCTTCAAAATGATGTCGTTAAGATACCAACATTATTGTAGAGTATTTTTTTTTTTTATTGATAATTTTTTTTGATACATACATTTACAGGTAGATACATACATAATAATGTAAATGAAGAGAGTAACAAAAAAAATCCACAAAGGCGAAGCCTGTGCGTGGGCATTATAATATGTGGGTATAAAAACAGTGTTGGTTAAAATATTGTCAGAGTTAAATTGTTAGAGACTAGGTCCGTCCAGTACACTGGGGTCGCAATCGCATGTATGTATCCTTCTTCACTTACATCGTTAAGATTCTGAATATATTTTAGGGTATTCTGTCGTCGTAAAGACCAATAGCACAAAACTCAGAATAGCTCAATGCTCAAAACGAAAAATGGGTGGTTTCTGTGATGTAGATTCATTAGTTTCTCGCTTGCACCACTAGTTTTTGGACACCGTGTATATTATATGAACAATAAATGACGTAACACAGTAGACCATTAAAATAAATGACAGAAATAGCGCATGCCTAACGTCTCAATCCATATCTCATTAGCTACACAAGAAGCAAACGAGAGTGGTGGATTAGCCAGTGATGAAATATTTTTAAATTTCATATTATAGATAGTGCAACTATAATTGACTCAACCAAAGCATAGAATTTATTGTGTGTATTGGCGCAAATATATAATTGTACATTTCCGACAGTAATTAGTGGAACAGTTTTCTGTTGTTAGTAAAGAGAAAAGAACAAGTGAATAATAATTATCATTTGATGTTTTTTTTGCGGTATTTTATATTAAAAATTGGGGATGCTGGATTGGGGCAGATACTGTTGTGCGATGTTTACATTAAAAATAATAATATTTATGCTATTTCTTCCAGAATATGGGAAGATAAGTGCAATCCCACCTATCCTATAGAGAGTATAAGTAAATACATAGTTACACGAAGGGATTCAAATGAAAATAAATTATAAATAAGATTAAAAATGAAACGTAAAACAAAGAAAAAAATGGAAAAATATTCCCCTGAATAGTAAAGTCTTTTTTGTTTTGAAGAGTTTTATTTCACATGTACATCTGCCACCTCGGAACAGGCTCAGCCTAGTGAGGTGGCATATACCTAAAAGAATGTACATAACATGTATTTTTTGGTTAATAAATAATAAAAAAAAATAAAAAAATAAATAAAAAAACATTCGTTACTTATTTATTTCACATGTACATTCGTTACTTATTTAGTTACGTTTTATTTCACATGTACATTCAAATGAAAATAAATTATAAATAAGATTAAAAATGAAACATAAAACAAAGAAAAAAAGGGAAAAATATTCCCCTGGTTGATAAAGTCTTTTTTTTGTTTTGAAGAATTTTATTTCACATGTACATTCATTACTTAATTTTTATTTATCTTCTACCAGTTTCGACACATCCGTGTCATTCACTAGCAGTCTTAAAAACTTATACAAGTACAGAAATTATTAGACTTCATTAAGTAAGGGTAGTGGGAGTGATTGTTTTGGGGGGAGAACGATGGGAGGAGTCAACATAATAAGGAAACATTGTCAATTAAGGTGACTAACAGGATGCTATTATACTGTTAACACTTTTTTTGTTTGTTTATTTTTAAGGTTTCAAATTAAAATATGTATTAGTATTTGAATATTTAAACTTAGTGTTTTCTTTGTTGAACGTATTAAATGTCTCTATTAAATGATTAGCAAACATGGAATAGTTATTTTTTCGTAAACAGAGTAAAGTCCTTCCCTGCCTGTTATATTATAATATTATACTGCCTGCAAATATGTCTATTGGTTTTATATATAATACAATTGAAGAACACATGTCTCATAGCTTGTTCCTCAAACACCAACCTTTTATATTCTGCTCCCACAGTGATATATGTTCGCTCCGAAGAGAAAACGTTGGCATATATTTCTCACAAACATAATCTTCATAAACAATTAAATTTCAAACTTAAAAGAAATTTTATTGTCAAAATACTTAGAGATAATAATGAATTACTTCTGTTAAAACAACTTTACGGTGAATGTTAGGAGTTGGAAGATCTTCATATAACTCAAAGGTAAAGGAATATTGTTTTTCATTGGGTTTCAGTGCTTGACATTATTTCTGAGTGCCATTTTCACCACGTGGTGTGCTTTAGACCACACGACTGAAGTAAAACTTCTTTAGCATCGTTTTTTAGATTTTCACGGCCAAAAGCATTTTCGTTGTTTGTTTTTGGGGTGTTATGCCGTGTTGTGCTACCTCCTTCTTTAGCCGACGTTTCGGACAGCGTTGCAGTGTCCATCATCAGGGCAGATCCGGCATCCGGATCACATCGACGGATCTGCCGGATCTGCCCTGATGATGGACACTGCAACGCTGTCCGAAACGTCGACTAAAGAAGGAGGTCGCACAACACGGCATAACACCCCAAAAACAAACAACGAAAATTCTTTAGCATCATATATATGTATGTATGTACATATATAAATTTTCTACAAATATTTATTTTAATATATTATCGTTCGCCTCGCCTGATCACACTTTTCGTAACGCTCTTGTCAAGCATTCGCCAGCTTACTCCCCAAGTCAAGCGTGCGTAAAGAAGTTTTACTTCAAAAGATGTCTTGTTTCATTAAAACCATGTGAATACATTTTGTGTAAACTTATAAACCATCATTGTTAATTTGATAGACATCAATTGTCATCATCAGTTGTTCGAGCAGTCTAAAGAATTGATTTCCCATCCAGGGGTCACGGGTTCAATCATCTGTTAACAGAGTCCTCCATCATTACACAAACAACATTTTCATAATCGTAGTATGAGGAATTCTAATGTGCGTTCGTAATTCGTAACGCTTAAATGTCATGTCTCCCATTTATAATTCAAAACTTATCGAAACAAAAATTAAAAAAGATCAGTCTTCCATAGGGATATGCTAGACTATGATTTCTTTTTATTTACATTAACTCCACAGGGGAGGCCCTGAAGAAAACAAGTTCCCTCGCACTTATGTTATCTTTGAAGATGCTCTGTGCAGGGTCTATTGGGAAGAGGAAGGATTGAGCGTGGGGCTTGGAGAGACTAACGAGAAAACACTACTGAGCTGTTGAACATAAGAACGATTCGCAGAAATGAAATTGTTTTTAATAGAGATATACATAATAACGAAACCAGAAAAGTTAATAGAATTAGATTGCCACATACGAAGAAATCAGCATCACAAAACTGCCTTATATACAGAGGTTTAAAGGTATATGATTAATGCCGGAAAGTCTGAAGAATGAATGTATTTAAAAAGAAATGTTATGTTTATTGTAAAAATATTTAAAGTTACAAAATGTAATAGTATATTTTATATATATTAGTTTATATTCAAATGTTGCATAAACTAACTCAATAAATAATAAAAATTTAAAAAAAGAAGCGACCCGTTCTTATGTGACAAATGTCAACCGTGTACCTACATAGCGCGCGTTTGGCGTGTTTCCGACTATGCACCGATGCCGAGGGGATCAACGACGCTAGTTCCTCGGAGCATCTTAAATTGTAATACCGACAGAATAAGGACAGCATACCTGCCTGACGTCTGTGCTCTAAAGATCGCAATAAGATAAGGGAATCTGTCAAACGGACTACCCGTTTCTGCACAAAGTCAAGGGTTTTTTTCAGGTATTTTGGGACTCCAAACTAGAGTTAGCTGCCAAATTTAACAGTGGGGCGCACTTGCGATATGTACATTTGTACATAGTCAGCAGCTGTGTACTATTACAGTATCTACGTGGCCTGTACAGTACGCCCGGCTTCTGAGAGGTTAACTTCACTCAAGTGATTGGCCACACTTTGATTGTTCATTAACATTATCATTATCTCACTTACGTATGTAAATATTTCATCGAGAATCGACAAACTGTCGTATCCGCAGAAACAGACACAATAGCCACATTGTTGAAACGTGAAATCTGCTGTCATGAAGAGCGTCGACGTTTTCTCTTATCGTAATTCTTAACATTGAAAAATAAAAAATAAAATTATATATAAGAAAAACGATTTTTTTTTTTTTGAAGGTTATTCGCATCAATGTAATGTATGTAACAAATACATTCTTTGAATACTTGTTTTCAATAATAAAGGCAGCTGCCAATAATATGGAAAAAAACATTAGTCGAAGATAATATTTTTAATTCTGAAATTTTAAATATAAAGTTGACAATTACGACAGTCTCATAATAGATCGCAGTGGCCCAATTGGTAGAGGTGTATGTCCCGGTAAGACGTAAGGTTCTGGGTTCGAGTCTCAGTTGCGACCATTATCTTTTGTTATTTTTCTGTCTCTTGTTCATTTTCATATTTTAAAAAATTAGATTATTATTATTATCTTCTTCTTCAATGATAAAAAAATACGTGTTTAAACTTTTACTTTCTGAATCAGCCTGCTGTACATTTAACAATGTTTTTTTTTTGTGCATTGTAATAAATATAATATAAGCTGGGTGGTTATCCGGTAGTCAAATATTAACATAATAAAACGTTCAAGATACGAAACAAAAATATAAGATTTTACTAACTTAAAGATAACAGCGTCACTCTATTTAAAACATCCAGAGAGATGGCCTCTGTAAATCGGCCTCACCATCTTGACTTCTAAAATAACATTTCTGTGCACAGATTTGTTAAAAATCTTTGATTTGTTTTAATGCCTATATCTTACAAAACAGTTATGATGAAGAAACCCAGCAACGAAACGGAGGTAACCAAGAATGGATCATCTGTACACAATCAATATCTCGCAGCTTTCACATGTGAGTAGTTTATTTTATTATATAAGCCTTGCCTAACCTAACCTTAGCATGCCAATTACATCGTGGCTTACTATAATTGTAATGAATTAAATAATTTGGGAGGCGAGTATGGGTACAGCTGCCTCAGGAACCATTTATTGGATAACCAACAGCCCTGCCATGAATCACCCCCAAGTGATTAGCTACCTTTATTGATTTTGCAGAGATGCCAAAAGGATTAGATATGTCTTAAGTCGTAGCGGCGAATGCGTTTGCTCACCTTCGAATGGTTGAAGGAGACCAATCATAGACCTCTCCAGCCGTAATCTCTCGACCCATCGCCTTGCACCGCAGTGGGAGGGATGGATTCATACCACATACAAAACACTAACATAAAATGACAATCTTCCCAGCATGCCTTCTATTGGTGTGCTTGGTGTAACTCAGGTACGCGGGCTCCACCGTATCCAGAGTCAAGAGAGCCTCTCGGAAGCAAACAGTGCTTTACTGTACAGGGCCCCAAATACTGCTGACCTTGTACAACTTGCATGTACGCACTGTTGTATTTGACAGCCAACTCTATTCTGGAGCCCCAAAAAACCCTTAACTCTGTGCAGAAACGAGCGGTCCGTTTGATTGATTCTCCTGTCTTAATAAACGCATTGCATTCTTTACCGGTGGGAACGCTTTCCTTCTTCTGCCTGTATTTCAATGGAAAAGGCCCCATGGAACTAATGTCATTGTTATTTAAGAGTTTCACGGCCAAATGTATAATCAGTGATTTATGTTTGGGTTATTATGCCGTGTTGCGTTATCTCTTTCATTAGCCGACGAATTCTACAACTTAGACGAATTTCACTTTAAAGTCGAAAGTTTATGTGCAACCATTGATTCGTTTTTTTGTATTCATAATGATCAGAAATATGTTTAATGCATATGACTCGAAACAAAATGGTTTCTATTTATTCATTGAAAACAATATTAACACGAAAAATGTGAAACAGAAAAGACTTTGTCGCATCTAGATATTGAACACAGGATCTCTCTCTAGCCGGGGAAGGATCTGTTCACTGAGCTAATTCTATCATAATAACTTATGACTTCAAGCTGCGAACAGTATCATCATTTTCTTAAAACAGCCAAATTTTTCAAAGCGAAATATAAAGTGGAAAGTAACCATGTTAAGTTTTAATTAAAAACATTATTTATTTAAGTAAAAACAAATACTGATATAATTTTTATTTGTTATTTTTATAATAATGTATAAACAAAATCCTAGCTAAAAACCACTGTGTAAATTTCCATCTCAACACAGGGGTTTCACACTTAGTTATATGGGTAATTTATGTAAGTCATTACTGTAATTAAATGTAATATTAAAATAATTAAATTAAAAAATTCAACGTTACAGTGAAAAGCTGTTAAATGTTACAAAGTAGAGTTTAAATGTGAGAAATTTCAGTTCAGTCAAGTTAAAACTTACAAAGTGAATTTTTAAAGTGAGAAGTTAAAGAGTAAAGTTTAAAGTGGAAAGTTACAAAGTGAATTTTAATGTGAGAAGTTATAGAGTAAAGTTTAAGGTGAAAAGTTACAAAGTAAATTTTTAAAGTAAGAAGTTAGAGACTTTAAAGTGAAAAGTTACAAAGTAAAGTTTTAACGTGAGAAGTTAGAGTGAAGTTAAGTGAAAAGTTAAACATGCCGGTTCATCAAAATAAAATAAATAATGGTTATTAATTTCCAAAGTGAATTTCAAATATAAATTTAATTAGACAATTAATATCATTAACTAAAAATTAATTAATTAAAAATAATATGTAGTATATTTACGGCACGTTCCAGAGTGGAAGATACTCTCAGTACCGCCCTGGTGTAGGACCACTATTCAGAATTGAAACGTTGCTTGAAATGGCTTTAGACGTGTATGGTGACCAGATCTGAATAGCCAGGTACTTCCCCACCTTCCTCCTCTCCATCTCTTTCCCCTTCGCACTACCTTCAGCCTCACAACATGCACTCACTCACTCTGGCAACCCCAATTGGGGATGCCAGAGTCTCACAGGCTCCAGACAGGAGCAGCTGGGACTCTTGTGCGGTATTCATGTAAAAAAAAATAATAATAATAACTTTAGATGACAATAGAAAAAACAGGGTGAACAAAAACACCGGAAACCAATTTTTTCATTTACATTATTAAATGTAATTGTGTACATAAGAAGAGATTTTATTCGATAATATATAAAAGTAATAAGTAATACCTAAACAATGTATTTAGATAAGATGTACATGTACAATTCATTAGAAATAATAAGCAAAACATAACATACCATCGCTTAGAAATATGTTAAATTTGTTAATTAAATAGTGCGAGTACAACGCACCTTGATCCTTGAATCGATTATTTTATAGGACCATAAAAAGAAAGGTCTATAAAAACTGCTTTAAAATTTAAAATCTCCCACTTACAAACCTTTTTTGAGTTATAGTTTTATTGTATAATGTGGAAAATTAAGTTCTTTAGAAAATGATCGTAAAATATTTAAATATTTGTGCCTGAACTTCTTAAGATAAAATTTAACACGCGTGTTTGCAATGTTTTTTTCTTTAACAAATCAAAAAAGTTGGTTGATGTTCAACAGGAATTAAAACCTCATCGCCGTTTTTTGTACATTAGCCCCACACTCCTCCAAAATCCCTTAGAGCCTGTGTCATCTTTGAGAATGGTGTGTGTAAGTGTCTTTATAGGGAAAGGAAGGAGAGGAAATTTTAGGGAGGAAAAGGATATGAGGGGTGGATGGGATTCTGAGGTCAATGTTTCCAGGAGTGACGGGCATATAAATCCATCCCTCCCACTGGGGTGCAAGGCGATGGGTCGAGGGAGTCCAGCTAGAGAGGTCAAATGGTTATCCAATAAATGGTTCCCGGGCTGCAATACCTATACCCGCTTCCTAAATTATCCATCTACTGATCCTGGTGAATCTATAATTATAGAGGAACTAGTTTCTATTGGTTTCATATAATATCTCATTTCCAGGTAGTGTCCTGTCATTATTCTATGGTCAAGCTGTCGGTTGGAGCTCTTTCGCTGTGCCTCAATTAATGGATGGTATTCTTGGAGAACCTTTCACACACGCCGATTCAGGTAGACGTTTCATGACCTTTTGTCGTCTCCTTTAATTAATTAAAAGCTTCCTTATGGTTATACCTACTTGAAAGATTTCATTATAAGCTCTTTATAATTTACAAGCTTCTGCCCGCGACTTCGTCTGCGCAGTACCTATGTTTATACCAAAATTCTAATCTTATTTATTTAAAATATCTATAATTCTTGATTCGATTCAAAGTATTAGGCGAGTACTTCAAAAAAATTCACTAATTTAAATATTTTCTAAAATAGGATTCTGATTTAACAATCATTGTTTTGCAAAATGTCATTCTCAAATTTTGACATTTTCTATTAAACAATTATTATTATTTTCAATATATAGAAAATAAATAGCTAGCTTTATAAATTATAGCCTATATGTTATTCTGATGTATGAGCTATATTATTGTAAAGTTTCATTAAAATCCGTTCAGTAAATTTTGTGTGAAAGAGTAACAAACATACACACATCCGTACAAACTTTCGCGTTTATAATATTATAGTAAGATAAGATATTATAATAATAAAACTATACTAACAGACAAAACAATTAGTCATAATAGACCCGATATAGTTTTACATGACAAAAATAAAAAATAACTTATATTATTGACAAGCATTCTGCCCGCGACTTCGTCTGCGCAGGATTAGTACTTCTATTAGCCTATTTTCTTTTCCTGGGTCCCATCTATGTTTATACCAAAATTCTTAGGCGCTCCGCCCACTGAGGCAACTGAAAACCAACTAAAACCGGCTGTTTTCCCTGTCTTGATTGGTCAAAAAGCTTGTTTAACCATAGATGAAGAACAATCAGCTGACAGCTCGCAATCTAGCAACGGCCGCCCAGGGTAATCAGCCGTGACATTCGCAAGATGGTCGCAAGATGGTCCCAAGTCACCGCTTGCGTTACCATTGACAACGGGGTTTTGTGTGATTGTGTAGTGTGCGGGCCATCACATTGTCATACAAAGACAGTTGGCAGTTGAGAGTTTTCAGTTGTCTGAGTGGGCGGAGGCGCTTACCCTATTTATTTAAAATATCTATAATTCTTTATTCGATTCAAAGTATTAGGCGAGTACTTCAAATAAATTCACTAATTTTTTTAAATAGAATTTTGAATTAAATAAAATTTGATTGTTTTGCAAAATGTCATTCTCATAGTTTGATATTTTTTATTAAACAATAATTATTATTAATAATATATTGAAAATAGCTAGCTTTATAAAGCCTCTATGTTATTCTGACATATAAAGTTGTAAAGTTTCATTAAAATCCATTCAACAGTTTTTGCGTGAAAGAGTAAAAAACACACATACATCCATACAAATTTTCGCATTTATAATATTAGTAAAATATATTCAAAATTCCTGTAATATTGAAAAATCTGTTTCTGATAAAATAAGAAAATATACAGAGAATTTGGCATTCTTAGACTATAAAAATATTACCATTTGTTATTTCGGCTACTGGCATTATACCTAGCTCTCTCAT
This sequence comes from Limnephilus auricula, assembly GCA_951813805.1. Taxonomy (NCBI): domain Eukaryota; kingdom Metazoa; phylum Arthropoda; class Insecta; order Trichoptera; family Limnephilidae; genus Limnephilus; species Limnephilus auricula. The sequence continues at coordinate 9,603,700 of OX638412.1, forward strand.
TCAAAATTTAGGCTTATTAGATTTGTCAAAGAATTTATACATAAAAATGCAAAAATCAGTCATTTTAAATGATGGGGATTTATCGGTCCAGTTAGGAGTTTTACCGAGCCGAACCCTCTAATATAAAAAAATCTGGAGGCTGTGAATTATTTTCCCATTTGGTCTCTGGTGGGTTGACGTGTTGTTTATTGTATTGTTTTGTATTTATTATACTTAAATAGTACAATTGCATAGCATGGACTGACTAGATGATCATCATAATTTGTGGAAAAGTGTGTGGAAGGGTTTAGTTTTTCCTGTAAGGAAGATTTTACCCGGAGATAAAGTCGTAAAATAATAAAATAAATATTGTAAATATTTTGGAAAAAACCTTATGTGAGTTATGCTTTAAAATATTAAGGCGATGTACCACGTCGTGTTAAATTCGGGATCAGACCGCTAGGCACCAGTACTAACATCGAAACTTTGGATAGATTTTTTGTTAGCGTCAACGGCGTTCAATCCTCCATTAATGGAGTTACCTGCATTTACCCTTATTTCAAAATCTTTTAATATAGAATATAATTTGGTAACTTTACTTATTTGATTGCAGGATGGGTTGGAGGATCACTTTGTCTAGGTGCTGTAGTTTCTTCTCCAATCTATGGGTTATTAGCCAATGCCAAAGGACGCAAGTTTGTCGCCTACGTGGCAGGCGTTCTCTTTCTAGTAAGTATCACTTTAATAATGGTATTACTTTTATTTATGAGTGATCTTTATTTAAAAACAAACAGGGGCATATCTAACTGATGTTAAAAAATGGTAAGACAATAATACAATAACAATGAAATAATAATACAATAACAATGACAAAAACAAAATACATTGAGTTTAGCATTAATCCTTCCTTAAGTGTCTAGAGAATCTAATTAAAATAATAATATATCCTTGCCCGCTAACAAATGCTTATATATTGTGTGATTACCCTTACTTAATCGTAGCAGGTTACCATAATCAAATTCTTGGGTATTATCTTTGATAGTAATTTAAAGTGAAAAAAACATATATTATCACTATAGTAAAGATAATTACAAAACCTATTTACTTCATTATACAAAATCGCAACTTTCCTAACTTGAATCAACTCAAAACAATTTTCTAAGCAATATATGATTTTTTAATAGAGTACGGTATTACAACCTGGGGAAGAGCTAACAATCTTTAAAGCTCAGAACAACTAATTATGAAGATTTTTCCAAAACCAGTTGGAAAATCTGTGTTTTTGACATTAGGCAACTTTACGCCAAAAATAACGTACCTCTTCAAACACAGAATTGTTTTTAACAACGTCAAATCTGCTCGTGATACTAGAACCAAAGGGCATAATCTCTTAGTTATAACTTTCGCTAAAACAACTTTTGGCCAAAGAAATTTTACATCCTTTGCAATGTATTTCCACGGGCCATTAGAACAAAAAATTTAATCTAATTATAAATTAGACACAAATCTTGGATCTTTAACCAAGACAGATCAAACAACGTCGTTTGATTTTAAAACCTGTTTATATGTATATATTTCGAATGGTGCGATGCTGATTTTTTAAATGTAATATCGTGTGGTTATTTTTGTAATAAACTGATTATGCCATAAATTGGGCCTGCTCTCAACACAGGATTTCCTTGTGAGACTGGTACAGAACATCACCGGCGCATTGTTATTAATGAAGTTTAATAAACACAATAAAAATTCTAGATTACTTTCAAAGTAGCAAAAGAAATTATCTATTTCTAAAATGAGGAAAACGAAAGGTTGTAAAAAAAAATCTTAGCAAATTTTGCAATGAAATAGCCGATATTGCAAAAAGATATTACAACAATTAAACATGGTAACATAATTATGACGTACGCATTTAATCAGTTATGACATGTTAAAAGATCTGATAAAAAACATTTTAAATGTTTACAGAAGTAAAACAATAGTGGTTTTTATGACTAACTTATTAGGTACGACTTTTAAAGGTCTCAATATATCAGTGTTATCATTTAGCAAACAAGTTCATGGCATTAGTTGAAATATTTTCACACGAGCATGACCAACGAGATATCACAATAAGTACAAAAGGTTTTTTTTAGTTCACTGATAACAGTTGGGCTTAGGAATTCGCAAATCACATTAATTATAAAAATGAAGAAAACTTAGTTAAATTTTGAAATAAATAATCATGACCCGATATTTGATCCTTGTGGAACACTTTATTTAGAGTGTCCGACGAGAAACGATTTATTTCATTATTAATTTAAACTTAAATCTTTTTATGTGAAGTGCTCCCAACTATCTAGTGGAACTACGGCATGCGTAATGGGGTTATTTTGTGAGACAAAAGAGAGTATAGATCAAAAGGAGATGGGTTGAGGAATACAAAGAAGTATCTCCCTGGCTATTCAGAACTGGTGACCAACTATGGCAAAAACTATTGGAAACAATGTTTCAGTACTGAATGATGGTATTTCCCTAGGGTGATACTGAAAGTAACTACCACTCTAGAACGAACTCTAACATTGATGTTTTCAGTTTCACTGTCAATGACGTACAAACTATACAATGTACATATTGAACATACATATCGCTTCACTTCTATGAATCACCACTTCTCACGTCTACAAACATACTGACACGCGCTTGTAAACTGCTTCTGGGAAGGTATATAATAAATGTCCAAAGTGTAATATAATATAATATCTGTGAATTGTTTCTCACTCTAACCAGTGCACTCTTTTGTATCTATAATAATTTGAATTGGAATGATTTAATAATCCCCAAAAAATATAATTATCAAAGGTTTTTTTAATTTGACTGATAAACTATGGTTTAAATTTTCAGTTCAGTTGGTGCATCATGGTGGCAGCTGACAGCCTGTTATGGGTCTTATTGGCGAGGTTCGTTACTGGCGTTGGAAGTGCAGGTGCTTGTACCATAGTAACCATGTACAACAATGAGATTGCTGAACCACGCGTCAAAGCCTCCTTAGGTAAAAAATACAGCTTTCTTCTTAACACATGTAAAGAATAAGGCTTACTGTGCAATGCAAAAATTTTAAGATGTGGGCTTGGGCGCCAAAATGAGCAATCTTAAATCAGTTAGATCAAATCTAAAATCCTCCTTAGGTAAAAAAAATACGTTTATCCTTTCTTTCGAACATAATTCAGCAGGCTATCTATTACAAGTCAGACCAGTCAGTAACTGTGTTGGTATTGCGTTTGATTTAATTGGATATCAATTTTTCCACCACGATTCAAGCAACATTTTCCACTTCCTGTGATAGTAGTAGGAGATTTTCAAATGTTGTCAGATTATAATCCTATTCATCCGGGAAAGTTTTTCTTCGAAAGGTGTGGGCTTGGGCGCAAAAATGAGCATTCTGAAAGATTGGTGGACTATCTATAAGTCACGCGATAAAGCCTCAAGCGACGTGAAAATACAATGTCTTTTATGTTTTTTTTTAACTATTGAAACATTGCTATTTGCTTACATCCAAATTTTTTCGTGGCTTTATTTCTGCTGTGGTCTTCCTTGTATCCTTTTTTTTCTGACGTTCTGCTGGTTTCTTCCAATGAAGGCTAAGGCTTCCTGGCTAATGAAGCTTGACTCCATTGACTTTTTATGTATTATTCTTGCAGGAGGATTGTTTGCCATGGGATATACGATAGGATTACTCTTTTCATATATACTAGGAGCCTGGGTACCCTACACCTACGTGGTGGTCATCTACATCTGTCTCTGCGCCATGTTCTTCCCAGCTTGGTGGTTCATGCCAGAAACTCCCGCCTACCTGGTCTTGAAGGGGTGTGAAAAAGTAATGTTGGACTTGATTTAATGTTCTCACTGTTGCTTCCAGAATGCGGCATTATCTATTCCAAACAATTTAGGCATAAGATTTATATTTTCTCAATATCTGTTGTAAACGTGTCCTTTTTGTTTAAATCATTACCTCTAATTTGTAAGGGTTAGTTGCATATAAACATGCAAATTATATAGGAATTGCAATTTCTTAAAATTGCTAGTAACTGTCGACCATCTAATGTAACGATATTATTTTATCTTCGTATGTGTTGTTACAATCCTGGATGGAAAGGATTCTATTTGCAGTTCTCCTGGAGACCATTTAGAGTGGAGGTATAGACGTACCTAAACTCAAGGCGAAGGTTTTTATTTTATTTTTCTGAATGAGTGCATTTATCCTGGAACTCATAGATTTAAACTAACTGACCACAAGTCGAAGGGAAACTAAACCCTTTATCTTTGTGATGTATTATAATAAATTGAAATCAAGTAGATAAAGAATTTTCCTGAGTTCATCAGGTGTTATTGTACCGTGAGAGTAGATACACTCACTGTCAATATTTTTATGTCAACCTTATTTAGAATTATAAAAAAAAGGATATTTGGATCCAAGATTCCTTCGAATTGTATTTTGTTTAGGGATGGGTTTCGGTAACATATAGAAGCATCCTCACAGAAGGAGGATGGTTCCGAGTTTGTGTTTTGATCACTACGTGTTCTTTTGCTAGTAATTTATTTTCATTTTTTATTTGTTTTTTTACAAATAAGTGTAAAAAATTCCATGTACAGTATGTGATCATATTATTAGCACCACTGTGTGAAATTGAGTTGACAGTGTAATTGACACGTTATTGTTTCACAAACGTCCAATATCTCCAGTTTGATAATAAGAATATTAAATAAAACTACTTTCAGGAAGCACTTCTCAATCTGCAATGGTTACTTGGACCGTACGGATCGCAAGCCCAAAATGCTTTCAACAGGCTGAAGAAAGAACAAGCAGGGGCTGTAAAACCGGCATCCCTCAAGGAATTCTGTGAGTACCACTATTTGATTAAGTCACAAAGAACACCTGTTATTTCTTTTTTTTTATGTTTCTTTATTCTTTGAATAGTAAATATAACATTTGTGGAATTTATGGCCGCTATACTAGGCACATGCCCGTGTTATGGTGGCTTAAATTTTTCTTCTTCTTGTTCTTCTTCCCCTTGTCCTATTCGGGTCGGGGACCCACTGCATCGACAAGGCTCCTCCATACGTCCCTGTCTTGCGCCGATTGATCGGCCTCCGTCCATGGCAGATCCATCCTCTCCTCGCACAGTTTTTGGATTTGCCTCGCCCAACTGTGCCTGGGGCGGCCTACTGGACGTCTACCCTCTGGAATGGCACTCAGTATTTTCTTCGGAATTCGGTCATCAGACATTCTTAGTACATGTCCAAGCCACCTCAGTTCAAATTTTAAAATCTTTAAATCACTCTTTATGAAATGTCACCGATCTGTAACGAGGACGTGTCACAACTAGAAGACAATTGATTGATCTAATGTGTTTACATTAAATAGTTCAGAAATTAGACAAAAATGCATAGAATAAAAACGGAAAAGAATTTTAATATATTGAATTCAAAAATGTATGCAAGCAACCGTTCATGGCGGATGACCGTCAATAGATGGCAATCAGGGATTACTCCATACAGAAAACCATGGCAATTACGATGGTATTCTTGTATTGGCGTGGTCTGAAGCATAAGAAGCATAAGCATCCCATGCAATGGCAGAGAAGTGCTCTGAAAGAGTGCACTCGTCCCTCAGGGATCATTTCGGTAGCGCCGCAGTATCTCAGAAGAGGGAATATTTGGTGATAAGCATTTTTGTAAGCTACTTTTAGCTTATGTTATAAAAATAATTTCGCCTATTTCAGCCCTCTGACCCCAATGTGTTTACTATATAATAAGATATATTGTGCTAATATAGACATTTTCGTCGAAAATTTTTATATATTAAGAAAAAAAGAAGTGTCCTGCTCTTGCTCAAACACATATAACAATTGTTGAGCTAATTATGTATCACTAATTGTGTTCATTGTGTCTCTTGCCTCTCTTTTGAGTTTTATAATTGTTGTAATTTAGGATAGTCCTCGTGTAATTTAGAATATCTGTGAAAACCCGGTATTAATAAATAAATGAGCAAGGGTGTTCTCAGCTTTGTGTGAGTGAGAATAATCAATTAGTTACTGTCACTCCCTGGACAGTTGTCAACCAGATGGGCGGTGACTACTCCAGTATGTCTTCGTAATTCACACCAAGCCGATCACAGGGTGATTTTATATCTGATTCGGTCGACATGTTTCCACTAAGCCCCGTCGGCAAAGATTTCGACTTGGTCTGACTGATCTTGATTCTGACTTTGGTCTCTTGCCGCCCCTTTCAAAAATCTCATTTCGACAGCTTTGTACTTATAATAATTGCTCTATTAATTTTTAGTTCAGGATGCTGCGGCGAAGAAAGGTATCGTCCTCTCTCTCATATTGATCACAGTGCTGACCTTCAGCGGTGTGTTTGCTGTCCTCTCCTACGCCTCTGGGATCATCAGCCGCTCCGGAGGGTTATTATCACCAACCGCAGGAAGCATGCTGTTCGGATGTGCCATGGTTTGCGGCAGTCTATTGCCCACGTTCATTGGTGACAAGTTGCCGAGAAAGGTACGGGTCATTTATTCATCAGATCTTCTTTTATTATAAGAACAGAATATACCTAGTGAACTCGAAAAAATTATACAAAAGTTTTCAATGCATGAACCAATTATCTCGTAAAACTGTTCAACTTAATATTAGTAACATTTGTAACAGTAACATAAAATAATAATAACAAAACCAATGCTACTATTGTACGGTCCTTTGAAAATCTCTGGAGGTTTGGCTGCGGTTGGAAATCGGGTTCCAATTTGAGACTTATTTCGTTTCTAAAACACGGAAGTTGATCGAATTCCAAAGAATTGATGACAATAGTTTCCAAACGATTTGACTATTTTTGCTTCTCGTGATAGCTAGACATAATTACACAAAGACAATGTTGTCATATGAAAATGAAGATAAAATATAACACAAACGTTAAATTAAAATTAAAACACTCCACAGACGGAAATGAATCAATATGAATTTTCATATTAAATGACAGGTAGAAAATGAAGTTAAATATTGACCTAGAAACAACTATAATGTGTGAGATCCAGCAAAGAGCTGGTATAGAATACGCTTAATTCTATAAATGGAGTCAGTAAATATGTATAACAATTTTAACCCTTAACCTGTTGCCCAGATCACGCATCATATTGGTCAATGAGTGTGCACGAGTTACAGAAGAATGTTTCATTTTGTCTCGTGTTTCTTGTCGGTTATTATTTTTTAGGTTCTATTCTTTTCTTCTCATAACATATCGTCACTTCAACTGATTGCAAAAGATTTTTAAGTAATATAAATGATCTTCTTTTGTTGTTGCTTGATGATCGTTCTTGATCTGATCCCACTACAATTTCCCTGGTAAACAATAGTACTCCATTCCTCGTGGTCCTGCGCTGCATGGAGATACAGATTTTTATCTCTCACTAATATCTATGGTTAGTTGTTGACTGTTGAAAATAAAGTTCCAACAGTTACCTCAATAAGTTATCTAAATAGCATTGCACAAAAGTGCAAACTACCCGGATCCATAATAAGTATGGCATCCTCTTGCGGAAATGTCATGAGGCAGAGAACATAGTGAAGGGAAGTTTCCTAATAAATATTATACATTAATAAATAAAGAAAATGGCAATTTTGAAACAGACCTAAGGGGCGATTCGATACTGCTGGCTAAGGAATTGTCCTTAAGTTAATGAATTTTTCGTTAACTGCAATTCCAGTTCTATCAGATGACAGTGAAAATTCATTTTATTAACTGCCCGACGGATGAACTGTCCGTCTGATGAACTGTTCGCTGGATGAAGTGTCCGGGGGATGAGGTGTCGCCGGATGAACTGTCGTAGGATGAGGTGTCACCGGATGAAGTGTCACAAAACCCCTGTCACCAATGGTGTGCGAAGAAAATATCTCTCTCATCTTTGTACTTTTTCACATCATCGCTTGTGGCAAATTTAATTTTTTATACATTATTAGTTCGACTTTTATCCTAATCAAAATTTAAAAATAGGCCGACATGTTATATTATGTGTGGTCACGAAATATTAAGTCTATAAAGTCTAAAAAATTAACTATTTTATGTAATTAGTAAAACAATGATGTTTTGACATTTTAAGAAGATGAATATGAAATATAAATACAAAAGAGTTGGCAAATAGGTGATCGGATAACTTTAAGAAAATTCAAGTCAACACCTCCTTTGAAAAGTCATTAAAAGTGATTAAAAAAATTGGTTGAATAGGTTACATTAGGTTAGGTCATGGAAAAAATATCATTGAATATTTTAATTTAAGGTATGTCTGGGCATCTCCTGCGCAATGCTGAGCACGGGAATGGCGATCCTTGGCACGTTACAGCTGCTGCAGGCCCAAGGACTCGACATATCGAACTCTTGGTTAGGCCTGATTCCCATCGTGGTTCTCTCCGCCACGGCGTTCTTCCACTTCGCTGGGCTCGGATCTGTCACATATCTCGCCGTCATGGAAATGTTCTCGGATAAGGTCAGTACTACACATACACCTGTAGCCACTTCTGACTAAAACATTTGACTCCTGTAGACAAAACACCTGACTTCTATAGACAAATACACCGGATACCTGACATATTTTACACCTGATCCCTGTAGATAAAAATACCTGACGACTTATAGATCTGACTCCTGTAGACAAAAACACCTGACATATTTTATACCTGATCCCTATAGAAAAAAAACACCAGACAACTTGTACACCTGACTCCTGTAGACAAAACATCTGACCCCTGTAGACAAATACACCGGATACCTTGTACAACTGACTCCTATATACTAAAACATCTGATAACTATTTGGGAGGCGGGAATGGATACCGCCGCCCCGGGAACCATTTATTGGATAACCAACACCTCTGCCATAGGTCACCCCAAGTGGTTCGCTACGTTTGGTGACTTAGCAGGGGTGTCCGGGTTCATGGGGTAAGGTTTGTCTAGTTATTGGCGGCGGATGATCTAGACACACTGAACCCCAGATTCTTTCCCAACCCTCATAACCTTTTCCTTCCCAGATCTTCCTCTCCTTTCTTTCCCTAAAAATACCATACACACAGCATCCCCAAGGTTGACATAGGCCCTGAGGGAAATTATTTTACTACTGTGTGGACCTAATGTAAAAAAAAAAAAAAAAACATAACAACTTGTGCACCTGACTCCTGTAGACAAAACATTTGACCCCTGCAGACAATACACTGGACAACCTGTACAACTGACTCGTGTAGACAAAAAAAAACCTGACAACCTTATCATCCCAAGAAAACATCACAAACGCTATATCAGGCTAGACGCATATCTTCACCTTATTTGCTTACTCGTGCATAGTCAGTATGGTCACTTCTACAACAGACAAAGCGCCTAACAGTAAAATCTTCCCAAAAGTTAATTAATTAAATTAATCGATCCAATAACAACAAAATATTAATTTGATTTGGTAGAAGGAAGTCTGAAAATTTGTTAGTTATACATTAATAACACCCTTTACTAACAAAGTTTACAGAGATGTTGAGTATTTTAAACTAAGTTTAGATAAAGGAAACTAGTGTTATTGTTTTTGGTCATTTTCCTTTATTTATTAGTAAGGCTCCTTATGCTTTATTTTGCAGACACGAGGAGTGGCAGGAACTTTGATAGCCACCGTCATGTGGTTCGCCTCCTTCCTGTTGCTTCAATTCTTTGGTGTTGCTGTAGAGGTGAGTAAATATTTGTAAATACTTTAATTTAACGCATAAGTTCGTAACGAGTTTTTAAAATTTATTTTTCTAACCAAAAAATGGAGGCCAAAGGTGTGATATCAATTTAATCGGATTCATATCGAATTCATGCCCTCTCTTCAAGAGATCGGCCCATTTTACGGCATCGCTGTTTTCCATACTGTTATTATTTATAAAAAGGGCCAAGAAAATACAGAGGGGCATAGCGAATGTACTGTCAGTCACGGGTAGCATCATACATTCCTTTGATTCTTTCCCGCAAACGGGTGCAGCTGCTTTGGGGAAGCGAATTTTACATCGCTCCTTCTCGACACTCGTACCGATCGAGGCGAAGATCCGTCCGGAAGAAGCAGAGTGTGTTTGTTTATTTAAAAGCTACGTGCGTTGGGAGGCGATCGAAATAATGTATGAGGTGATTCATGACCGATGTTCCATTTTTGTTTTTTGTAATTACCAAATTTCTTGGTGCTGGAAATATATTTTGCTAATGAGCTCTTGTGAGTTGACGGCAAAATATTTAAATTACTATTTGCTTTTTTAATATTATAATTTTATCATTACAGGAAACTGGACGATGCCGTCAAAGGGGCGCTCGAATGCAATATTGGTCACTATTTGTTTCATACATGTGATTTTCCCTATTGATTGATAATTTTAATTATTTATTTGCATGTTGAGGGTGGCTCAGCGTGTTGAGCGGCTCAAACCATTACGTAGTTAATCGTAAAAAGTACTCTAGCACAGGTTTTATGATAGAAAAATCAATGGTAGAAATCCACAATGGTTGAGTTTACACATTTGGGAAGTACACCTATGTTCACGAGAGATAGAAAGACCGATAAGGACATTGAAGGAAGGGTGAATGATGGGAACTCCGTTGTCAATAAAAGCAAGGCTATCCTTAATCGCGTGTTGATACCAACCCTGCGTGTGGAGGTGAGGCATGAAATTACCAGAGAAAGATGCAAATTGACGGAACGCTGTAGAAATGTGATTTCTGAGACGTTTGGTAAAACGGTGTATGATCTTTTTACAAATGTGGGGCTTTGGAAAGGCTGCCACGCCGATGTAAGCATAACGGATTACAAAAGGGACGCTTAGATGATTTGGGCGTGTAGAGCAGATGAACGAAGAAAATAGTGAATGTAACAGCACGTACCCGAATGATTTTAACCAGCGATTCCTGAGCATATATTATATTGTCCGGTGATAATATTTTTTTAATTAAAAATATTTTTCCATTATACGTCGCAACTGAGCAGTCAGGAGAGGAGCGCTTAAGGCATAGCGGGTCACTTGATAAGCATTGCGTCTTGTTCCGGCAGCACGGTAATACACGAAACAGGGCGCGACCTATAGGAATCAGTGGAGACGTGTGAACATTTTTTGGTTGTTTTAAATAGAAAAGAATATCGTTGAACAGCTAAATGACATCTAATTTTTTATTTGTTCATATGAAGCAGTTACTTTGTGATGTGACATTATAATTTAAAATAAAACAATAACTTTGTAAAGAAAACTTTTATTTTTTATACTTTATGCCGACCGGGTTTCGCTACAACCGTAGCCTCTTCAAGGCAGTAAAATCTCTATTTTTTTTAACTCAAAAATGCTCAAAAATCGGTAGTTAAAATCCTTTGTGTACGTGCTCTTACATCCTGTACATAAATATTTATTTATTTATTAAAAGAATTTTATACATAGTGTAGATATTGTGTTATTTTGCCCGCCATGCAAGGGATGTCCCTGTGTTATGGCGAATGTATGAATTATATGTGAATGGTAGAAGTCGGGGACGCTTGAGGAATACATGGCATGATCAAGTGAATCAAATACTTGCGTCGGATCATTAAAAAGTCAGAATAACAGAAGAATATTTGATGTATGTATAAGACGAGATATTATTGTGGATGAAGCAAGGAGTGTATGCATAGCATACACAACATTACCAAATGTTTTGAAGTGTATTTATTTATTTTATTTCTTTCCAGGCTTTCGGTGACTACTCCGTCTTCTTCTTCTTTTCGAGTGTGTGCGCTTTCGGGCTATTTTTCGTTTGCGTGTTTATCCCCGAATTGAGCGGGAAAACGCCTGACGAGATAGAGGCCATCTTGCTTAAACGGTGAACCACACTTTCTCACAAAATGCAGCATCATCGCATCACCATTTTTCCTCATATTATGGTGCCATCAGTATCTTACAGCAGTGGTTAAATCAGGAACTACAGAGATAACAACTCAGATGTTTTGAAAATTACTTGAACCGAAATTCTGGTTTCCGTTTTATGAAATAGGTACTAAAAGTTTTCACTGAATTTGGTTATACTTTCCGATCGAAATAATTCACTTTTTAATGAGTCTAGTTTTTTAACTGTTAATTCATGGTGGAATTCCATTGTATTAGATATGAAATTAAACAATTTTTTTCACTTTGTTCCACTTGTTTATTTACTAGTAGGACCAAACCGGTCCTGGTGTAAATAAACAAGTGGAACAAAGTGAAAAAAATTGTTTAATTTCATATCTAATTAACTTTTTTTTAATTTGACCTTGAACCTAGCCAAAATTTTGCCTATGGCGCTCTTTTTGTGCGCGCTTTATTGGAATTTAGCTAACATTTTTAAGGGTTTTTGGGAAAATGTTTTTTCTGAAAATATTTCTTATTTAAAGAGATCGTTTGGATTTCCTGTTGCTACTATCAAATATTTAACGTTCTCAAAATCTTTATTGCGAAGGGGTTTCTCGACAAACTTTTTGAATCGGCCGACCAAATTAGAAAACATTCTTTATATCATTTTTATTATTTCAGAATGATTAAAATCTATTTGTTTTGGCCTGTTATCACTGATTCAATAAATTTTTAAAAAAGGGCTTTTGGAAATCCGCTGGATAACACCACTGTAAGCAAAAATTGCTTTTATTAAGAATGCTGTAAAAATGTAACAAATTCGGATATTAATGAACATCCAAAGTCATAGTCTATTTTATTCCTTTTTTACCATTTTAGTTTGTAAAGTGAACATGGAAGCGAGTATTAGGTTTAAGTTTTAAATTAATAAAAATATTTTATGAAACGTGTATTTTCTTTCCCCCAATATGCTTTCTTGTATTATTTTAAATGTACGTTGCGATAATAAATAAACATTATGTATTAGAAAAGTCTTAGATACAGTTTCCCATAGAATTCATATTTGGAAATAAGACAAGTTTGTATATCCTCTTCCCATCTCCTTCCCTTCCCCACTCTCTTCAGCTTCACAATATACCCCGATGAGAATGCTATAGTCCCACTTAACTCCATCTATAATCAATAAACATCATTTACGCTTAATTTCTTGGATAATCTTGACAGTCTCTCTGGAAAAATCTCCACTCCTTCCTATCAGTTTCTCTTGTCTAAATGGCGTTTTATGAGACGCTTTTTTGATAACGATTCCAACATGGAAAACCTTTGCCTTTGACGATCATTATTTTCACGCTTACGATTTCATACTAGTTGTTACCATTAGAGAAGAAAGGGTATTTTGCGACGGTAGGTACCTACTAAATCGTCAAAAAGTGGCAACACTTTGAATATTACCATAGATCACATGAAAGCATCTGTCATTTTCTCTGTCGTTCATGTAAACAAATCATCAAAAATACTTGAAATTCACATTATCGATCTATAATTTTATTTTTGATACAAGTTCTAAATCAGTAATAAATACTAGTCTTCTTCTTCTTCTACTGCCTTGCACTGTCCAAACTCATTGCCTAGGTAGGCTATTGGGGTCGGCTCTTCTCGTTCTCAGGTTACATCTTCTTCGGTTCTGAGTATCTTTCATCAGGTCGTTTCTCTGTAGTATTTTGGAGCATTGAGTCATCCAGGAGTTCTTTGGACTTCCTCTGGATGACTGTCGTGGAAGCTCCAAAGACATTGCTTGCTTCACTGTGTAGTCTGGTAGTCTCCGTCTTATGTCCCCATACCATCTCAACTGTCGTTCCTAGTACTAGTACAGCCTAAATATCAATATTTTAATCATAAATTCAAACTGTATGAAAATCGGTACCCAAATAGAACAATTCATTTTATTCATTCAAATCCTTATCACGAAAAGATGACCATATGGAAATTGGGTGAAAAAATCATCTTGCAAAATTGTCCTACCTAGCCTAATGTGTTTGCCTCCAACCACCTCTAAGGCCTCCCAAAACTGTTTTGTCCTGCCCACACGTAATTTCGTACGTACACCAACAAATTATTCTTACATTTTCCCGCCAATAAACATTGAAACACTGTTAATTTGTTCGTAAGAACTTCAGTCCCGTTTTTACTATTAAAATGATCGTTTTTTCGAATAACATTTTTCTCCGTGCATATCTATCGTTGTATGCTTCCTTCTATTTTTACTTTGTCCTGCCAACTTCATACAACATTTATCGACCATGTAATTAATTGATGACTTTATAAAGAAGGAGTGTCGAATTGGTAAATGAAAGCTTTAAACATCAAGAATTTTTTGTTTATTTTTCAATGACACATACAAGAAATTTAGATTCTGTAGTAATTGGTGTTTTGAAGCGCTAAGCATTAGAATATTTTGCTAAGCATTAGAACTAATTAGAATATTTTTGTCAGGAATTGCATCTTGTTCAAGGTGTTAATCTATAGATTTGTATTTCTCACAGTAGTAGGTAAGTATACCTATATACTTATTGATGGCCCAGCATCCCTTCTACAAAAAGTCACCGGCCACCACTGATGTACCGCCGGCGTGGTCGAGGGGTAGGTCCCTCGACTTCCAATCCGAAGGTCGCAGGTTCAAGCCCGACGTGCGCAAATAAATTTTATTTGATTAATTTGTGTTATAAATAATATATAGTATATTTGCGGAAGAGTGGAAGAAACTCTCAGTATCGGCCTGGTGTCAGACCACCATTCAGAATTGAAACATGTGATCCGATGTGAATAGCCAGGCACTTCCCCACCTTCATCTTATACATCTCCTTTCCCTCCCCACTACCTTCAGCATCACAACATACCTCACTTTGGGGTGCCATAGTCTCACTGGCTCCAGACGGAAGCAGTTGGGACTCTTGTGCGGTATATATACGGTTGTTATTGGTGCGGTATATATACGGATCACTATAGAAAGAATTTTTCCAACCAGGGAACTTTTTGAAAAATTTAAAGTCCTGTCGGTTACAAAACTATTTGAAAAAAATGCAATTTTAACAGTTTTTAAAGAATCTGAAATGTCCTCAACACGAAGTAAAAGACCTAGAACATCTGGGAACATATATGTACCTAGATGCAACACGACAGCTGCACAACACCATTATGAATATGTAGGCCCAAAGCTATTTAACGATTTACCCGATACAATAAAAAGTGAAAAAAACTATTATAATTTTAAAAAAAACTCTCGTTGTATTTTTACAGATAAGCAACAGATTGACTTATTTTTTATCGATGAGTTCCGATATATTCCGTATTCTGTTGCTAATATTTTGTTGATATTCCATTGCTATAATATATGTATTTTTCTCATTGTACAATATTTTGTAATATCTTACAGTATTTTTGTAAGTATTTTATTTCCATTTTGTAACTATACATATACAGCCTTACTAAAAAACTTTCTAAAAAAATTTAACAATTGTTAAACGACCGTGCATGAAAAAACCTTACTAATTAAAAACTGACAAAAAATTGTTCATTGAAAGATATGTACATCGCTTACACGGCCAAAGAGGGTAGTTTAACTGTTGTACATATCTGTTTTATTTGTATTTTTGAAATTTTTTCTAAGTTATTTTAAATGTCCTATATATTTCTTATTTTTCAAAATGTCGTAAAACCAAATACCATTTTAGAAACTAGATAAAATTACCTTTTAGATTTTTGTATTTTAAAATACACTTTAGTGTTTACAAATTGCAGTATTTTAAACTTCAAACGTGAAAAAATTTTAAAAAAAAATTACACCAAACATTTTCTATTAAAACGTCGAAAATTTTTTGAATATTTGAAATTAAAAAAACACAGTTCTGTTATTTAATGAATTTGCAACAAAACTATCACTTCACTTTTTATCTCGTTCATACAATTAAAAATTATAAAAAAATAAATTAATAATTCCCCAAGAATAACTTAAAATACCTGACATTTTGAAGTTATTTTTGTAAAACTTAGACCTTGATTCCTATAATTTGTTTTTATTTACACACGCACCATACATTTTTGTTATTAAATAACATTACTTTTACGGAAGTTTTATTAAACTCAATCGGAAAAACTAAATTTTATAATTAATAACCTATATTTTTTATGTTCACAGAATTAAATTACGAACATGACGTTATTAACGGACCAAAACTGACAAAAATAACACAAATAATAGTAATTGTATTGAATAATACTATTATTATAGTGAATTGGTGATTGGATTAGAAATTATCCATAAAAAGATTGTACAAATTGCACGTGAAATCTCATATGTCAAACTGTAATTTGCCGCCTGCGTTAGAAAAGAATATGGCGGCCTGCACATGCGCAAATGGACTAATTTTCAGGGTGACCAACCGAAAAATTCATATATTTGTTCGATTTTGTTCGATTATTTTCGATTTGTTATTAGTAACGTTTTGTTTTAAAATATGTACAGACTTTACCCAACGTGCAACAGAAACACCGTTTAACGGCCGCGGAGTGTTTTTTTTTTAGTAAGGCTGATTATCTATAAGCAGTTCTAAATGTATAACATAAGTACACAGACTAGCTCCCCAGTTAGACCCGAAAATATTTCTCTATTAATTGGGTATCTAAAAAATTGATGAATGATATGTAATGAAATGATATTATAATTTTGAATGATATTATATGTTACAAATAAAAATAAATAAAATAAAATAAAAAAAATATTTAAAAAAAAATTTGCAATATGACTTATGATTTTCCAGACAGTGTGGAATAACAATTTAATAATGGAAACAGTTAATGTAATTGCATACAATAGGTTAACTAATTATAATTTACCTCACGCCAATAATGTATACAACCAGCAGCCGAGAATAAAAGTTTAAAAATGCTTGCAACTGTACAGGGAGGTTCCAATGAAAAAGATCGATTATTCACCGTATCAAATTTTTTAAATAAAAAAAATAATATTTATTTATTTCATTCAAAACTTGCTTTAATATGTACCTACATACAAGTAAGCAATAAAAATGCTCAAAACGCACGATGATAAATTATTAAATGTAGTGTATTTCTTGTAAGTATTTTTGATCATAAGTATTTATGATTTTTTAATAATGTCTAAACAACATAAGTGTGTAAAAAATTTGAAATATTTCAGGTTGTAGACTTATTATAAGGTCTTAGACCTTAAATAAATAGAAAAACTGTGGTAATTTAGTCACAAATTACGTTCTCGGATTTATTTTCTAGTGATTTTAATTTAACTAAAATTTCAATTTTTAAAACTGTGTTGACTAGATTATGTATTAATTTATTTTGCTGTATGATTATATGATTTGAAATTTGTGTTGTTTATTAGAATACGTCATTTGAAAATTGAGCAAATCTGCCAACGACCAACGGTATAACCTTGGTATATTAAAAATACACTTAGTTTTTCAAAATTTTAAAACTGCGTGAATTAGATAAAATAACAATCTTTCAAAATCAATTTATGTTTTTTTGTAAAAAAGAGTTAATAGGTCTACAATTTGATTTCAAAAAGACTAATTTCCGGTATTCACTGGTAATACCCTCCTTCTAAAATTGGAATGAAGACTTGTGAAAAAATGTGGAAAAAAGTTTGTATAAAAACATTAAATTTGAACCAAGGCACCAGATAAATTAATTAAAAACAAATATTTGAATATTATTTAAATAAAGCGCGTACCTTGAAAAATATTTTAAGCGATTGTTTTAAATTTTTATTCAACGATTAGTATACAAATAACCTGATTCCGCACTTCAAACTCGCCTAGATACAGCTGCAAAAAGCGCGCCCTCATACAGGCTGTCAATTAAGAGTAGAAAACATAGGAGGGCGCCACTGTTCTTCAAATGGCAATACTAAAAATATAACATACGGTGGAATTGTAAAATTGTGTATCAATTTTGTAAAAAAAAAAAGTGGGAAAAATATTTTTTATTGCAATATAGATACCCACTAATTTTAAAATTAGAATTTCATTTAGGTTTATTATACCTTTGCAATTTTAGGTTAACACAATGAAGAATATCAATATTGTGGTAAAATAAAAAACAGTTTCAAAATTATTTATTTTTTCGTTGTTTGTTTTTGGGGTGTTATGCCGTGTTGTGCTACTTCCTTCTTTAGCCGACGTTTCGGACAGCGTTGCAGTGTCCATCATCAGGGCAGATCCGGCAGATCCGTCGATGTGAATTTGTAGTGTTAAGTGTGTGCTTATTTACTTGGAAGCGATACCGTGTCGTCAGCTTCAGTTCAGAAGAAAGTGAACTACTTTGAAAGGGAAATTTGGTGAAAGCGCAGTATTTACGTTAGCCTGGGGCCCGTCCACAGAGAAATGTAACGAAATGTCCAACGAAAGTAGCGTCATCTTGTGGCGAATTCTAGAATTAGAAAAAACCAATCTGAAGCGAAAGTAGCCAATATCAATATCGGCTAAAGAATGAGGTAGCACAACATGGCATAACACCCCAAAAACAAACAACGAAAATGCTTTTGGCCGTGAAAATCTAAAAACAGTTTCAAAATTATCCATATTTACTTAATACTAGCTGAAGTATCCAACGTTGCCCGGGCTTTAGATCATCTCCCTAAAAAAATATACCTTCTGACGAAGAGCACTGATGTCAAAACTATCCATGTACAACTTTCGGAGGGTGACCCTTTCTTATTTTGCATGGAGTTTCGAATTTACCCCCATTTGTTTTGTTCTCCTTGATAATTCGCTTCATGGTACTTTCTGATTTACCTGAGAAAAAAAGATACAGCTATGATAGCTTACAATATTGTATATCTATGTAAATAAAATAAAATCATACTTAAAACACGTATTGAAAATATTGAAACAAAGCGCGTTAAAATTAAAAATATTTATGCTAAAAAAAAGTTTTTAAAATGTTACTTACATTGCACATATTCAGTGTCATTGCACTTTGGTCAAACAGAATGTTAACATAACCTTAAATAAAAATGCATTTTCTAGTATTTTCGAGCAATAGTTCTCAACAAAATATCTTCTTATCATTTAAAAGTATTACAGAATTAAAAAATAAATTAGTTGAACTTCACTAAATACTGTTCATCTTAGAAGTTCGCCTATAAATTTCCGTTGTTTCAGTTGAGAATCTTTCGGTTTTTGATTCTTCCAAACGACGTAGAAAAAGGTTAAAAGTTACCTCCCTAGACCACTTTTTATTGTTTTATTTATGTTGATAGATTTTAGTTGAAACTCTAAAATAATTCAAATTTGAATAGAATATCGCTTGAAAACCGGTGCCGATACAAAATTCCACAGAAAAATGGTATTAATATTTGACATTTAAATTGGTGTTGCTAGCCTAGAGTTTTAGTGCCAGTTTTTTATATTTTCTACTCTTATTTAACAAACTCTACGTCGAATTTACAAATTCACATAAAAGCAAATACAAAAATACACAGATAAACACATTAAAAGAAAATAAAAGTAAGAAGTCAAATCAAGACCTCGCTAGAAGTCATAATAATTCATATTAATAATTTATTCTAAAAAAACATTTTTTTTACCATTTTTCATTAAAAAACAAGAAACACCCAAAGAAATAAACATAATAATCCATTCTGTAACAAATACAAAAAACCACAAATGCAGTATATTATGTACAAAAATAGAAAGCAAGACCGATATTAAATATCTTGGCATAACAATAGACCAAAGTTTAAAATGGTCCCCACATATAAATATTCTGAACGACAGACTAAGGAAACTAACATATATATTTAGATGTTTAAGAGATATTTTAAACGAAAAATTACTTAGAACCACATACTTCGCATTCTGTCAATCAATTATGCAATACGGCATTATAGGATGGGGCGGTACATATAAAAATCAAATACAAACAATTTACATAAAAACTAATAATAAAAACCATTTTAATTTATTCATATTTATATTCGTCAAAACTCTTATTCGAAGAATTTAAGGTCAGAAAATTAAGTGAATTATACTTTTACCATGCAACGTTACAAATTTACAAAGATAATATTCAAAATAAAACTGCACCCTTTAAAAATAACAAAAATCTTAGACAAACATCAATACTTCCTACTCCAAAATGTAAAAAAACAATAGGACAATTAAATCATAAATATCTCGGAGTAAAATTCTTGAATTCATTACCAGAAAATATTAGAAACATGAATACCAATTTAAAAAAATTTAAAACTTACCTTAAAAAGCACACTCAAAACCTGAACTAAATCATAACAAATAAAAACTATATAATAACATATTCCCCCCCTCCCCCCATACACACAAGCCCTGCTTTTTTATGGGGGTACATCAAACATATATATTAAATAATTAATTAGTGTATAAAATGTATTTGTAATTTATGTAATAAAAAATAATAATAATAATAAAAAAATAAAAAAATAAAAATATATAATAATGTTTTAAACATTTCAAAAACTTCTTTCGGGAAAATATCAAATTGGGAAAAGAATTACTCTGGAAATGGGTCAGTAAAGTTTTGTAACTGAGAAATACCAATATATAAATATCTCTGTTTTGTGAATAATTACAGAGTAAGTAAGCTTCGGATGTTGTTTTCAATGAATTTTCTTATATCAGTGGTTAATTGAGAATTCATTAGCAAAAAAAAATATCATTTCGGGAACACGCCGATCAGGGGACAACGTCACGCCAGCGCTCAACTTGCAGCCACTATGCGCCGCCCGGGAACCATTCTTTGGATAACCAACACCTCTGCCACAGGCCACCCTTGAGTGGCAAACTACGTTCGATAATTTAGCAGGGGTGCCCGGTTTTAATGGGTTTTTTTCTAGTTCTTGAGGAGGAAACTCTGGCCTCTGGCCTCCAGACGCACTTTCTCAACCTATCACCTTGCACCGCAGTGAGAGGGACAGACTCAAACATCACTTCTGGACACACTGACTGCCAAATTCCTATATATCCCTTTTTAGCCCGAACTTTCTTTACTTAAAAAGTCCCTCCACATAGCATTGTGATTTTTTCTTTAGATCTATGTATGTTTGATGCATTTTAAAGGTTTCCGTTTTAAAAATACCAAAAGTAGAAGTTTTCTAAACGATGAATATTCAACATAATTATTAATTAATATAAGTACATATTTTTATACGTTCTTTAATATTTCAAAATGATAAAAATCGACATCATTTATCGGTCTTCGAGATATAAAATTTGCGCATTGTTTCTTGAGTTCTATAATAGCGTATTTCCAAATTTTTATTACTTAAATAAATTCAGCAAAAAATAGCAATTATTATGGCGTTTTTATTTTATTTTTATGTTGACGAATAAATTTTCTACAGAGAGTCGAAGATTACCATTTTTGTAATACCGTATTTAGTTGTTTGTTGACGTACGTATGTAGCGTCGTTGCCGACCACGGGCCGTTTTGGTTTTGTCAGTTTTTGATCGTTTTTAAAACCAATAAATTTTAATGAAAACATAAAAAGCAAACATCTTTAGTAGGATGATTAACATCAAAAAATGATCTTTAAATATTCCATACATTTTCAACAGAATCCCTCGTTTGTGAAAATACCATATTGTTTTATTTTAAAAAATACAGATAGATGTGCGACACCATCAACTGCAAATTTAACAATTTCAAGGAGTATGTATCCTACACCTGCAGCCTGCGATCAAATTGAAAATTGATATATTGGCCCTCCAGCTTAAAAGGTTGATCATCACTGATCTAGTACTGAACTTATCGTCATATTTTGTTCACATTTTTACAACGGAAAAGTGTTTTTTACAACGGAAAAGTAAGACTTCTTTAGGGGCATTATCAAGAATAACCCAGATCGTTTTTGGATGGATATAACATTTTAAATCGGAAATGACGTTCGTTTTGTATTTCATCATATTAACGTCATAGGTATGGCAACAGTGAGTGTGACGCTTAGCAACGAATAACAAAATGTCAAATCAAACTCAAACATCAGACGTCATCCGTTTTTCTTGTGTACTGACGTTTAAGGGGGTGTAAGGTTTTAAAGACCAAAAAAGGCATATTTTCATGGTTTTTTGAGATATGAATAAGGTTGGTTTATTTATTTCATATACACGTTATAGTATAATATCTGAAGTGTCTTTGAAAAAAAAATCAATTAAAATATCAATAAATAAGTCCGTGGGAGTGAATCTCCAGAGGCGTCTCGAAAAAAAGTTGTTAATCGGTGAACATCATAACTCGTTACCGGATCATCAGAAACCAAAAAATTTAAATGTGTTTAACAGGTGATACATTTTCTCAAGTAGAGTTTTTTTTGCAGCGTTTTGAAGTGAAAAACGCGATTTTTGCTAAAAAAATCAATATATATGTTGTAATATTATATATATATATATAAAATTATGTTCAGATTAAATAGTTACGAAAACTCAAACCTCTCCAACTAATTCTAAAAAATTGGAAAAAATGGTAAGAAAACAACTATTCCTGACAATCTGTTGATGTATGTGCATAAATAGTACAAAATTTCAAAAGGATCGGTCAAGTAGATTTAGAGTTATGATGTTTTCAAAAACTTGTTTGCTAGAGAATTTATTTAAAGTTTTTTATACCCGAAAATCCGCTTGAAAATCGAACAGGGCTAGTCGCTTGAAACGCTGAATCTTCGTCAGTTTTGCTCCGATTTACTTGATTTTTTGTTATGTTTTGTTGATTATTACATAATTTAACTAAAGATTTTTTTTTTCTACACATTCTAGATGGACATATTGGTTTGTCTTATTTATTTATTTCTCTGATTGTTGTGAATTCTAGCTAATGAAGTAAAAAGTTTCAGAAGTGTGACAATAAAAAATGTGTTGTTTAAAATTCAAATGGCTGAATCGCAGGAAAATTTTACAAATTGGTCCTTAAATAATTATAAACAAAAAATAAACAACCTAATCATGTTCCGCCGCCTAAAAAATATAAGTTTTTAGTCAAAGAAGTTTATTTCAACCGTGCGTAAAAGATAGACGCACTCAATTTTTTTTTTTGTTGGTTGTAAAGACACAGATAACATATTTTAAACCGAAATTAAACAAAAAGATAGTAAATCATAAAAAATAGGCTTTATTGGTCAATTGAAGCGTAATTAAAGTTATCTGCTGAATTATCAAATTGCTTTGGTTTATTAATGGCTTAAGCGACACTAAAACGTTTCGCTCTACATCTCCGACGTATGATTTTATCTCAGTTCAACATTTCTTTACTCTGCTAGTATTTGCTGATGGATATTCTCATCGCATCGTATCTCAATTAGTGAATCTCTACTAGAGTACCTCAATTGTGAAGTAATAGAGGCTATGTTACATCGGTGTTTAAGAAAAACAGATGTCATTATAGATTTTAGTCTGCCGAAGCATCATACACCATTGTTTAAATTTATTTATTATTATATTTACTTGGATTTTACAGATTGTTGACTGAATAAGATATGATTGGCCAGTTATTGAAAGAGTGTCCCGTTCGACTCGACTTATTTTTTTATTTTTTTTTTATTTATTAAGTTAAAAAAAATATACATATTTCACTTTGTTAACTTAATACATTGAAACCAATAATATTAATAATGATGGTTTACTACCTAACACCAAGTAACACATTTTTTTAAGTAAGAACATTTTGGTTTTGCTCATTAATCTTGAGAGCAAACAATTTTTTTTTTTTAATATATTTATTTTATTTTTGGTTGTCAGGCTATCAGGAAGGAGATTATATATGTTGATACCCTCATAGCCTATGTTTCTTTTGCCACACTCTGTCTTTGTTGAATTTGTGTATAATTTATTACGTTGTCTTGTGTGGTGTTCATGTACTTGTGATGTTTTCATAAATGTAGTATTTGTGTGTATAAAGCCATTTTGAATTTTGTACATTAATAAGCATATTTTGTATTCGTACAGTTTTCTGATTTTCATCAAGTTAGTTTCTTGGTATACTGTTTTGGTGGGGGTATCTGGTCTATAGTTAAAAAGTTTTATTATAACTTTATTTTGACTGCATTTTGTCGGTCTGTAAATTTGTCAACCCTGTCGAGATAGTAGCCGTGTATGATAGTACATTTTTATTCCGCTATTTTATACATACACCATTTTTAAAATTGATTTATTATTATATTTACTTGGATCTTACAGATTGTTGATTGAATGAGATATGATTGGCCAATTATTGAAAGAGGTGCGTGGCAAAGCCCTGTTCGACTCGACTGCATTTCGTCGGTCTGTAAATTTGTCAACCCTGTCGAGATGGTAGCCGTGTATGATAGTACATTATTATTCCGCCAATACGATTGAGCGTTGCGACTGTTGCGAGCTGTTGTAATAAGATGTCTAACTTTATTTTATAGGGAACAAATAAAACTTAACACAAACTACCACTGACTAATTCGTGAAGAAAATGGTCATGTTTGAATTTACCGAACAACCTATTTATATAAGTTAAAGTTTTAAATAAAATTTGCGTACAATATTGATTTTAATCGTCCGACTTTATTTAACCCCGATTTATTTGATGTGACGGAATCTGGTCTAAATTCATATCGGTAGCGGAAATTTGAAATGTGGTAAATGACAAAAAATCAAAAAGGGTGTTAAGGTACGTACTTGACTAAATTTAATCAGTGATTCCTGACATTTTTTGGAGTAAAAATTGTAAATAAATAAAGTTTTTTTTTTTTTTTTTTCGAAGAAAAGTAATCTACTTTTCGATCTCTTGAACAATTAACATTTTATCGTTTACTTCTTCTTCTTCAATGGCGCTACAGTCCATTTTGAGCCGTGGCCTCCTTTAATATGAGCCTCCACCGCCCTCTGTCCTCGGCCGTCATCTTCCAATCTGCAACATGGAGTAGTCCTCTTGCATCCTTACTGACATCATCCTCCCATCTAAACCTAGGTCTTCCCGCGTTTCGTTTACCTCCCACTCCCGGAAGGTAAACGAAAAAACGGCAAATGTCCGGCATTTTGTCCTTTGCAGCATTTCAATTTCCAGTATCGATATGAATCTCTTTACACGGAGAAAAATGTTATTCTAAAATACGATCATTTTATTCGTAAACACGGTTAAAAACGGGACTGAAGTTCTTACGAACAAATTAACAGGGTGTCAATGTTTATTCTTACATTTTCCCGCCAATAAACATTGAAACACTGTTAATTTTTCGTAAGAACTTCAGTCCCGTTTTTAATCGTTTTTACGAATACAATTATCGTATTTTAGAATAACATTTTTCTCTGTGTACACTTCAAATCGTGACCATTTCAGAACAAAAAATCCAGCTTTTGAATGTTTTATTTATTTTTTAATAAAAAGCTTTCAAATGTTTCTTACTGGTTTGCGAAAATTTCGAGTTTACAAAGTGCTTGTCGCAAAAAAGCTTAATTCATCATGTGTGCTGCGTCTTCTCGATTAAATTCTCAAAGGTTTAACTACTCTCCAGGGTGCCTCTACTGTCACTTTCAGTTATATTTTGGTCCAGTAGATAACATAACTTGAACATCATAACAATTTAGTGACATTTCAGTCACAACTTCTAAAATTCTGTATATTTTACCAGTTTTCTATCACTCCTAACATAAATTGTGTTGTAAAAATACAAATAGTGCTGTTTTTGCCAATAGAATATCATTATTATAAATTTTCTGCAATTTCTAATCATTTTATTTCATTGCTAAATGTTTATAAAAGGATAATTTTCAAAATTTTCGGTTAAATATTTGTAATTTTGTAGCCCAATGGGAGAAACTAAAATGGAAGAAAGTATTTTCGTGCCTGTCACTCCAATACACTCTAGTCTTCAAAACCAAATTATAGCTTCAGTTATATGTAAGTACACCTGTATAAAACTAGTAATCCAATTCAGATATCACTTATTGTTAATAATTACGTATTATTACAACCCTAACACTTTTTTAACAAAATTGAACACAAAAGGTCAACACCGTCGCACAGTGCGGCCATCCCAATCAAGAACAGGGACAAAATTGAATAAAATAGTCGGACAGATAAAAACAATCATGCTAATTGGATGATTAATATATGGTGCAAAGTAGCACAGAACTATTTCTTAGAAATTCTTTAAAATAATCAGTAGACCTCGCGTCCAAATAAGTATGTTTCTTATTTTTAAATACCACTGAAATCAGAAGACAGTCTAAATAAACACGAAGATTTCACCTTCGCAAAAAAAATCATTACTTTACCATTAAACGACCACCATCTTGAAACGGAATGTACAATTTCTGTGGCTGCTGTTAACAAAATATAATATAAATAAGAAGCAGAAGGATCATTTTTTTAAGTGGGTCCAATATCCATACATGAAAAATTAAGTGGTTTGAATCATAATTTTTTGTGAGGCTCTACTAAATTTTATCTTTATTTCATGTATTCATTTTTCTAACAATAGCTACAGAACATCATTGATAGATAAAGATTATAGTGCTAAATTGATGTACATTCTTTGGCTAGCAACATCCATTGTGGAAAGACACAGACAAACTAGATTTTTACTTATTGCTGATTTCGAGACCCTTAATTTATGATGGAATTACATTTTACTAAGAATTTTTATGTTGTTTAAAACACTTTTATGAATAAATTTCTTCCACTTTTATCGTGAAAACGTTTTTAAAACGGTTACCTACTACGGTCTCGCCAGATTGAACCATGAAACGCTTTTAATGTCTCCAAATATTTAAATATATCTCGTGTCTTAAAGGTTGTGGCGCCAAGTGGCATTTATATTCTAAAAATTTACACCATTATCCTTTGCTTGTTAGTGTGTTTACGTCATCGAGCGGGAAGGGGGGTCAGATAAACGCCTCGAAATTCACTCTGCGCGACCGAAGAATCAGCCATTACTCCGCAACGAAAGGTTTACATGAGTTTTTGTGCGTCGTCGTGTAGATCTTGAGGTGCTCTAAAGAGTAAGCTGATTAAAAAAACATACGTTTTTCCCAAAGATGAACCAAAGCTGTTTTTATCAAAAAAAGTAATAGTAGTTTTTTTATATGAATACCACACAAGAGTCCCAACTGCTCCTGTCTGGAGCCAGTTAGACTATGGCATCCCCAATTGGGGTATGATGTGAGGCTGAAGATAGTGTTAGACAGTTGGGGACGGGTTAAGAGGTTGGTCGGTTACTCGGCTATGTGACCAGTGACAACATGAGGAAGAATTTGTTTTGGTTCGATTTTGATGAAAAAAAAAATTGTAAAAAAAAAGTCATCGAAAAAGTCACCGGAGACCAAAATTGCATTTACATTTTTTATTCCAAATAATGTCAGGAATCACTGGTTAAAGTAAGTCCCTTAACACCCTGTATAAATGGTTTAGTCCATAAAAAAGTAATATTAGATATTTACTATTGATGCTTTGTGTCTAAGATTGCAAATTTTCTAATAATTATGCAATCAATCATGTCGAAGGACCAAATTCATACCTGTGATTATACCCAAAAAATAATTTTTGGTCATGTATTCTGTAGGACTAGACCTTTTATTTTGGGATAGATTTGTTTGGAATCGCAGCACTGTGCATCGTTGTATCTTTGAGTGATAAAAATAAAAATAACTCTTTTTATTGCCGTGCGCACATGGCACAAAAAAAACGACTTACTGTTGTATTTGTATTATCAGTGATACTGATGTAAATGTATGCAATTTAAACGTGTACTCGGCATCATACTTTTTTGGTAAATTTGTGGATCATGTCAATGTAATCTCTCAATAATGTTAAATCCCATAATATAATATTTTTCTGAGATTTTTCTTCCTGGGGGAGTATGCCTATTTGCAAATAATTACAGGAATCACTGGTGTAAGGTGTGTATATATGAATACAGGGTGTAATCACTTAACACCCTGTATTCATATATATTTTTACAATAATTCCACACAGGAGGCCCTGAGGAAAAAAATCCCTCAAGGCCTGTGCCATCTTTGGGGATGCTGTGTGTATGGTTTTTTTAGGTAAAGAAAGGAGAGGACATTTTGGGAAAAAAAGGGTATGAGAGGTGGGTAAAAATCTGGGTTCTAAAATTCTGGAGTGACGGACGTGTGAATCGATCCCTCCCTCTGCGGTGTAAGCCGATGGGTTGAGAGAGTCCAGCTGACGAGGTCTAAATTAGGTCTCCCTCAACCGGTCCCTCCCGATCCAACCACCCTCGCAGTACGTGGGCAATCGCCGCAAAGCCCCTGACCAACCGCACCCCATGAACCAGGCCCCCCCTGCTTAATCACCAAACGTAACGAACTACTTGGGTTGACCTATGGCTGGGGTGTTGGATATCGAACCCATACCATACCATATTATAAAAATATTTTCATACCTAGGCTCCCTGATAACAAACAACAATAATATTACGGAGGAGATCAAGAAGCCCATAGTGAGCGCAAATCTCTGGTTTTTCCGCCTACAAAAGCAGATAAAATCAAGGCTGCTCTCCAGAAACATCAAGATATTAGTGTACAAAACACTTATTAGACCAGTGCTCACATACCCAGATAAGAGTGGGTACTAACTAAGAGGAATGAGCGAGTGCTGGACGAATTTGAAATGAAAATTTTGAGGAGTATCTTCGGATTGGTTCTAGAAAATAGATCTTGGCGCAGACCTTATAAAAATAAGCTCTGTACTCTGTTTAAGGAGCCAAAAGTCACAAAATTTATAAAACTGGGAAGACTTCGATGGCTGGGTCATGTGGAGATAATGACCGAAGATCAAGCACCAAAGTTCCTGCTGAACTCAAGACCGATAGGGCGAAGGAGCCTGGGAAGGCCAAGATTAAGATGGAGCGATAACGTCTTCAAAAACATATCTACCTTGGAGCTTCTAAACTAGAGACAGCTGGTACAAAACCGATATGATTGGAGGAAAACTCTTAAGGGTAAAATCCACTAGGGGTTGTAGAGCCAAGAGTGATGATGATGATGATGATATTAAAAAAATATTTGCGCTGATGTCAAAATACAGAGAGAAAACAGGGTAACTCTGGAAGTGATATTTATGATGCATTTTAGAGTTATGGGCTCTACACACGGTGCTGCAAACAGCCGGCTGTTAGCAGCTGGCTATTGTCTCCTGTCTCCCTTTTCCTCGTGTGAACCCGTAACATTCTGTTTCACGTTGTCTTTTGTCTCTTTTATTAACACAACAAATTCAATATCACCATCTCATTTCCTCGGTTGGTACTAACGGCAGACGGTTTCTTCCAATTTGCAGTCAACGTGAAACAGAGTGTTACGGGTTCGCATGGGAAAAAAAGAGACGGGAGACATCCTCCAACCTTCGATTTTTAGCTAGCTGCCAAAAGCTGCTGTTCGCAGCATGGTGTGTAGAAAGTATAACATGTGATTTGATACTGCTGACAATAACGTACGCCTCGTTATATTTACAGGTTCTTTGGGTTCATTTGCCTTCGGCTGCCAACTAGGCTGGCTCTCTCCTGTAATAGACGACCTTCAGAAGCCCTTCGGGGGCCCCCTTGACGTCCCCATGACCGAAGCTGAGCTGTCTTGGGCCGGGGGGCTGCTGTGCTGCGGGGGAGTCCTAGGACTGCCTATATTCAACGTGGTCGCCAAGTCTAAAGGGAGGAAACCTTCGGCTTATGTGGTTGGGATTCCTATAGCTGTGAGTTTGATCGAATTTAAAAATATATATCTTTACTACCTACTTCGTATTAAATAATGTTATTTTTTAGTTATGATAACATGTTTCACACTCATATAGTGAAACATCCTTTTAAGCGCCCTTGAGGTGATTTTCTCACAAAAACGGCGCTATATAAATTATCCGAACATCATCCTAATTTTAATCAGAGTGGCGTTTTAATTTGACGGCCTACGTGGTCGAGGAGTAAAACTCTCAACTCGCTATCCGAAGGTAGCGGGTTTGAACCCGGCGTGCGCAAATGAATTTTATTTGTTTTATTTCGCAATTAATTAATAAAAAATAAGGTATAGAACATTTTAGCGTATATTCCAGAATGGAAGATATTCTCAAAATCGTTCTGGTATAAGACCACCATTCAGAATTGAAACGTTGCTTGAACTGGCTTTAGCCGTATTTAGTGACCAGATATGATTCCCCGCCTTCCTTTTTCCCATCTTCTTCCCCTCCTTACTACCTTCAGCCTCACAATATACCCCATTTGGGGATGCTTGGTCTAGTCTCACTGGCTCCAGATGCACGGAGAAAAATGTTATTCTAAAATACGATCATTTTATTCGTAAAAACGGTTAAAAACGGGACTGAAGTTCTTACACACAAATTAACAGTGTTTCAATGTTTATTCTTACATGTTCCCGCCAATAATAAGAGAGTCTAGTTAAAAGACGTAACATAAATGACCTCTTAATGCTTTATAAAATTGTGAATTATCAGGTAGATAGTAACTTAGTCAATCAAATCAAGTTATACGCCAGGCCCAAATCTACCAGAAACCCTTACATATTTTGGACCGAATTTTTTACCAATAATACTGGATATTTTAATCCTATTTCTAGAATGTCTAGATCATACAATGATCTTGCTAAATCACACACTATCATAGATATTTTTGTAAATAATATAACTTGTTTCAAAGAGTATCTCCACAATTTGTACACCTAAAAAGTAAAAATAAAAGATTGTTTGTTGTTTTATTATTTTTTCATAAACATTTTCTATTTATTAGATTTTTTCTTCTTTCTTTTTTATTATTATAATTATGTTTTTTTAGTTAAGTATAAAAATACTGACATTGGTTTTTTTTATTTGTTTGTTTCTGTGTACATGCAAATATGATTACTGCAGACACATTAGTCTAGGGATATTTATATTTGTATTAAATTTTGTTTTATATTACCAACAAGAATGTTCTATAAATATCCTGTTTTGTGTCTCAAATAAATAAATAAACATTGAAACCCTGTTCATTTTTTTGTAAGAATTTCAGTCCCGTTTTTACGAATAAAATGGTAATATTTTAGAATAACATTTTTCTCCGTGTGGGAGCAGTTCGGACCCGTGTGCATATTCACACAAAAAAAAAAATTAAAAACTCAACCGTTTTGCATTGCATCTGTCTGATTGAGTCTCATCGTCGATTGAGCTGTACTGCTGGGGTGTACCTGCTCTTACTACTGGACATCATTCATAAGCTAACGACATCTATTAAAATCAAATGAAACTTGCAATTGTGTCCTCATTTCAAATTTAATTAGATTAACATTTCCAGATTGCCGCAGTAATAAAAATCTACGCAGAGTCCAGTTTCTGGATGCTTGTGTCCCAGTTGATTCTCGGTATGGGTGGTGCCGGTGCTATATCTCTGCCACCTCTCTACGTCAGCGAGATCTGCGAACCCCGTGGCCGTGGAGCTCTGTCCTCCCTTATCGTGGTCCAGTACAGCTTCGGGGTCTTCACCAGCTACGTCATCGGGGCACTTGTCTCTTATGAAGTGCATACCGCTTTGCAGTTGGCTTCACCGCTTCTTTTTCTGCTGGCTTTCTGGTTCATGCCGGAAACGCCGCTGTTTCGGCTGAAGAAGGGGGAAGAGGAGGTGAGAATTTTTTTAAAGATATATATACCTATTTGCCTATATATAGGCCCATCGTCAATCTATCATAATAAAGGCCTAAGTGTTTTGTTGACCCCAGAGTTTTTATTATGAGTTGTGAAACCCCGGAGAAACAAAAAACTGGCGCACTCGGTATAATGGCTTCTTGCCAGAAGGTTATTACACATTTTTCAATTTGTTTTTTTTATTTAATTTTATAATATTAATCAGTCTTCACAATTTCTAGAAATTCGTATTCAAGTTAAATTTACCATTATCATTCACATTGTCAACGCCTTTTTTGATTTTTTTCAACATGCTATTAGATGCCGCTGTGATGATTTTAAAGCTGGTGGTCTTATCATAAGACGATAATTGGAGTTAAATCAATCAAACGGTTGAAGAAACACCAAGCTTAATCACAGTGGTATCTAATTTCTAGTTAGAGTAACAGGATGTTTGTTTATCCTTGATTTTATTATGAAACATGATTCGTATTATTTGTAGGTACCTCTAGGAGAGGTACTCATATTAATAGACATATGAGATTACAGGATTGTAACAGTACGTTTACGTACATTTACGACCGTTTACATTATTCGACAGTGAGTTAATCGTAGGTCTTTTATTTGTATTTCAACATTCTCTATTTGTACTTATTTATATACTATTGATTTTTCACAGGTTTGCGCTTGTATTATATAAAAATGTTGCATTCTTCGAATTGACGACTTATTCCTCTTTGGCGATATCGAACATTATTTTGTTTTTAGGCTGCAGCAAGAGCAGTAGCCTGGTTGAGGAAGTTGCCACTAAATGGGGTTGCAGTTCGTACAGAACTTCTCAGCCTCGCGAGACAGTTGCGTGGAGCGGAACCAATGGACACCAGTAAGTTGAACCTTAAGGTATTAAATAAAGTCCATAACCCACTAACTATGGTCAAAGGAAGAACATTGATAGTGTTCTTCTTTCGTATGGTGGGTAGTCAGAGGGGGACAACTAGATCTGCGAGCCAGCCTAGGGCCTAAGCGTCGCCCTGTGGACCTCATCAATTCTGCCGTGGAATTAATGGAGCGGGCATTTGTTGACCACACGTTCGGTGGTCTGCACCGCACCGCATTCGCACATCACCGACTATTTAAGGCCCAATCTAAGCATCATATGGGCACACGGCTATGGGAGCACCTTATCTTATTGATGGCGGATCAGAGTTTGCGAGGCAATGAGAACCCAGGCTGTCTCTCAGTGGGGTCTTGTACGAGATGGGCATTTTCCACGTTGACCGATTGCCACTCAAGTTTCCACCTATCTTCTGGGGTGAGGATGATTGATATTGTTATTTGTAAACACTTAAAGCATCCACAGAGCAAAAGCACACAAAAAAGTCGACACCATCTGTAGTCGCAATATTCTCTGCAAATCGTTATGTGGACTGTAATCAATAATTTGAAATACGTTTCAAGTTGACACAACTCACTGACTTACCTCTTGACCTCTAATATTCTTGTTGATAAGAATCGTTCTTATTGCCTTGGGGTGTGTTTAACGTGACCATTTAACAGCCAGTTTGCTATTAATTGGCAAGTCTCGTGTTAAATTCGTCAACGTCTCCATTACATTTAAACAACAAAGCGTTGTTTGAATGTAATGGCCCGTGCAATGAACAACAAATTTGTTGTTCATTGCACGAGCTTCATTAATACATTAATAGACTGACTGTACCATAACTTATTGTTGCAATAGTAACACACTATCAGATAGGGACAGGTAATTGGATAAAAGGTTGGGTTAGAGGAAGATGCGCGTAGGTGCGTCAATACCATATATTTAAGTATAAAATAATAATTTTCAATACTTTCAGCGTACGAGCCCACAAAAGAAGATCTGACGAGAGAGATGGAATATTTGATATCCAGACTGCCGCAAGATCCCGAAGCGATCCACAAAAGGCCTATTGAGTTTGATGACAGTCACGCTAAAAAGCAATCAGCATGGAAAGCTCTAAGTTTGTAAAAATTCTAAATATTATTTGGAAAAAACTAATTGTATGATGAAATATTTTTTAACTTAAATACTAAGAATACATTTGTATAATAAAATCTTCCATCATTGCACAAACAATAGCTTTCGTTTTTTATGATTGGAGTTGGGAGAATTCAAATTTTGTCCGATTATAGTAACTAGGGTGAAGAACTTGTCTTTTTAAGTGATGTATATCGGTTTTGCTATTATAAGGCGATTTTTTTATCGACATTGATGAAACTATGAACAAATTGTCTTAGTTGTTCTACATATTCTGCTTAGTTGTCGATATAACTACGCTTAGCCCTCTAGCACATTTTATCGGTAATTTCGATAACATGTCATCATTATCGAGCATGATATTAGATCGTCAACGAACATATAACAGTTCACGACAACTAAATAAAATGCTTAATTTTTCCGGTTTTGGGCATTTTGACAAAAATCGACTAATCACCAATTTCAAATAAAAAATCTTTATCATATCAATGTCGACTAAGGCGCTCATGCTAGACCTTATTTCCCTTACATTTTTTTTACCTACATTAATCAGTTGTGTTAAAT
Organism: Limnephilus auricula; assembly: GCA_951813805.1. Classification (NCBI taxonomy): domain Eukaryota; kingdom Metazoa; phylum Arthropoda; class Insecta; order Trichoptera; family Limnephilidae; genus Limnephilus; species Limnephilus auricula. Next base: position 9,637,791 of record OX638412.1, read on the forward strand.
TTAAAACACGTTTATTAATTAGTATTAGAGTTTGTCTTTATCAGTATCACTAATCTTTTGGTATATTTTTTTAGTATCCTCCCGAGCAGCTGTACGCGGTCTAATCATCTGCATAGCCCTGATCATAGCGCAGACTATAATGGGTCTCGCGGCCATCGCTGTATACGCCAGTCTGGTGTTCGAGGCCGTCCACCTGAAGGTGTCTTCGGACGTCTGCTCCATTGTCTACTCCATCACGCTGATCATCGGCTGCGGGGTCGGCTCCGTGATGATGGACTATGCCGGTAGAAGGGTAAGAACAACTGCAGCTTTGATTTAATATATGTCAATTTTCTTGATCGCTGAGGATCGTGACTTCAATCAATCCTTGGACCAGTATTATTCATACTCTATATGTAAAAGTATTTGCCGATGAGACCTACTCTAACATGTAGAAAATTGGAGATAACTACGAAGAATCAATCAAAATTATAAATAATGAACTAGATAATGTATCAACATGACTAAATATAAATAATAAAAGATGACGAAATGTATAGTAATTGGATATAAGAAAATATGCAGTAATAGCAAAATTAAAATTGATTGTGAAATTATTGCAAATATTACTGATATGAAATACTTAGGAGTTATATTCGATTCTAAACTAACCTTTAACAAGCATGCTTAGTATAAACAAAAGAAAATTGTGAAGAAGATATCTTTTTTGGAAAAAATTCGCCTAAAAACTACAATCACTTATACAATTCCGCATTTAAATACTGTTCAACGATTATTTTCTTATGTAACGACGGAGGACAAAATAAGTGGCAAACTCTCCAAAATAAAGCAATGAGGATAATACTTACTCACACACCATACAATTGGTTTCTACAAGGAAGCATACTAGGCCCTGTTCTATTCAATATGTACATAAATGAACTCTGCAGGATGGAAATAGACGGTGAAGTAGTTAGTTATGTGAACGACAAAATTTTACTCTATAAATTTACAAACCGGAATAACGTGTATAATATAGCGAAAAAAACGTGTGTGTATGTGTATTAAAACCATATGTATATACACCAACAATTTCGATTGCCATACTCTTGAAAAAATAGTCCAAATAAAATATCCAGTAATCATAATTGACCATAACCTCAGTTAGACAAATCAGAGCAAAAAATCACAAATAAACTCCTTAAAACAACGCACATTTCCCTAAATATAAAAAAAACATTTATAAATTAAAACAAACGAAAACAATATATTTTGAAACGAATATATTTTGCATTTTGTCAATTTAATAGATAATAATATTTTTATTAAAATTTTAAAATGGGGGCTTTAGCACGGGTAAGGCACACAGTAAGGCTGACATTATCAAATAATGTTTTAAAATGTAAAGATGTTTTATCAAATAAAATAAATAGATATTTAAATCTTGAAATACTTTTTGCTCGTTTCAGTTCTTACAGATCAGTTCCTGCTTCATCGTTTGCGTCGGGGAGTTGATCCTCGGCATCTTCTTCCATGCCTCGCAGAACGAGTACGCCCCAGATTGGCTTTCCTGGGTGGCTCTCATCTCCCTGGTGGTGTCTGTAATCGCCTACAATTGTGGAGCCGCTACGGTGGTGTTCGTTCTATTAGCTGAGTACTTTGCTGCTGAGGTGATCATTTTGTTTTATAAATATTTTATTAGGTTAAGTGTGTTGCAGTCCCAGAAGTTCAAAAACTCAAAAACCAAAGAATTGCGCTTTCACAGCACAATAGTTGAACAGATTGAGGTTATGAACATAACCAAACTATAAAGAAATTAATAAATACATAAAACGCCCGCAGAAGAGAATCTCTAGTGGCATTGCAACAGTTGCTGGCAAAAACATTCATTAATGTATTTGGCCGTGCGCACATGAGCTACCCGACACTCGGGAAACTTTTTTGAAATTTTTATGAATTTTGGAAAAGTTTCCAACTGACGCCACGACTGAAGTCTTTCGACTGCGGGCGCCGCAGTGATAGGGATCATACGTCCTTCACTCCTGGATACATTGACCCCAGATTCCTACCTCATACCTTAATCCTTCTCAAAATTTTCTCTCCTCTCTTTCCCTAAAAATCCCTCCTCCCAGCAACCCCAAAGATGACATAGTGACGAAATTTGTGACAGTTATGAGGTGGAACTAATGTTAAAAACAAAAATTATATTATTCGCTGTCAAAAGTCGTTAATTTGCTACCTAAGGATAAGTAATTTTCTTTAACCTAGTTCATTCTTACTTCTCTGTTTTGCTCTCAAATTATCCTTAACCTAGTTTATTCTTCTTTCTATTTACGTTTTGCTGTCAAAAGTTGTTAATTCGACACTTGGAAAAGGGATTGTCCTTAATCTAGTTTATTTATTGTATTTTTAATCGCCTTCAAAAGCCATTTATTAGCTGTCAAAGGCCGTTAATTTTGAGGTTATGGACAATTCCTTATCCTTAAGTAGAACCGGAATTGCCTTTCTGGCTTATTAAACCCTACAAATGTTTTCCATCATTTACATACACACCTATAATCCCTTTTTCTTTTGTTCTAGGTTCGCGACTTGGCTAACAATATAACGATGTACGCCATGTGGGTGTCTGCGTTCCTCCTAATGCAACTATTTTCTCCGAGCATCACGGCTTTCGGCATAGCAAACGTCTTCTTCTTCTTTTCAATCGCGTCCTTTATCTCCGGGATACTCTCGTTCATCTTTGTACCAGAGACTAAAGGCAAAACCCAGGATGAAGTGATAGAAATTCTGGAAACAGGAATATATTATAGATAATAATATTAAATTAGTACAGAAAATTGTTATGTTAGGTTAGGTTAGTTTGATTGTTAAGTTATTGATAAGAAACGAGATAAAAACTTAATATGTATTCTACAAAGACATCGGAACTAGGAACATATTAAATATATACCAATAAAGTTTAAAATTTTGTGTTAAAAAATTTTCTCTCCTCTAATTGGCCGTACGTACACCGGTGTACCATCGATTTCGGAAGCGATTTTGTCCCTTATGTATAAAGAAATTGTATCAAGAACAAGGTCAGAATCGATTAGGGCGTTCTCGTTCTCGACGTAACAAAATACTGCATAGCGTCTAGCCGCTCGAAATAATTTAAATAAATTATCAAAGACGCGGCGGGCAAGAAAAATGACTGACAAAATGGCCGCCGCGTGATAATATGAACGGAGTTCGTTTAGAAACTCTATATTCTTTCATTGTTTTGATATAAATCAATTGTGGAAAGAATAGATTTGAGATATTATCAGGAAGATCGTTTTATCTACATTATTTTCATGTAATTTTTGTAATATTTCAAAAAAAAAATCATTAAAAAAAACTCGTAAGAAATGTCAAATTTTTTACGTCGTAATGAAAAAATATGTTTTTCCTATGCTGACCTTCAAGAGGAGCTATTTTTTCATTGTATGGCTCCTGGGAAAATCCTCCCCCATAAACACCTTCGTACGAACAAATAATGCTCACACAGACTTAGTGAACAACTTAATATACCTAGACTCGTCTATAAATGACGAAGAAGGTTGTGAAACAGAAAAGAAGAATTTGCACGATAAAATATGTCATGAGTAAAGTGCAAAAGATATCTAGTGACAGAGGCATAACGAAGACCACCAAGATAAGACTTAGGACGTTGGTTTTCCCCATTTTTCTATACGGTGTGGAAACATGGACACTTAGAAGCCAGCGAAAGATAGTGGATGAAAAAGACGCCCTCGAAATATGATGCAGGAGAAAAATGCTTAGGATTCTAGTTAACCAGGCGCACAAATAAGTCCACTGTGGAAGAACTAGGCATCAACAATAGGCTCTCAACTATTTGCCTACAACGTATTTTCAGATACTTTGGACACGTTGGTCGCCAAAATGCGATGAATGATATAATCCAAGTTGGAGATATATTGGAAGATACTATTGGAAGCAAAATAAAATATAAAAAATAGTCAGTATACAGTACAGGTAAAGAGAAGAAAGAAAGAAAGAAATAAAATACGTGATAATAAAGCATAATAAGGCAAATACATAATGTTTAGTTCAAATACTTCTATTTGTCATGATGTCAATAGCGTATAGCTAATAAAATTAGCATATAATATGTGTTTTAAAATATACGAGGCTGTTTATAAAGATGTCTAAGTATATCGTCACCTTCTATGGGATTATATAATCTACACATTAGAGACATTGAATATGTTATGTCTCTTAATTTTCTATTGTGACAATTTTAAATGTGTGTGCTATCTTCCAAATAAGTTTATTTATTTATTTACCAGCTTCTGCCCGCGATTTCAATAACGAATATTAGAAACTTTAATTTGGGTATTTCTTAGATAATGAAGTAGTTTTAAACATGTTGTGAATAATTTCACACGAACATAGATTATCTTCTTTTTTCTTATCTAAGAAAATTAAAGTATTGTAGCCATTCCTTATAAAATTAGAGTAAGGCGTATACAGGGTGTTAAGGTACATAGTTGACTTACTTTAACCAGTGATTCCTGACATTATTTGGAGTAAAAAATGTAAACGAAATTTTGTTCTCCGATGACATTTTTGAAGTTTTATTTTTTCTACAAAACCATAAAAAATCAGTAGGTATGTAAAATACATGACCAGTGACGACATGTAGAAAAAAAAGTCATCGGAAGTCACCGGAGACCAAAATTTCGTTTACATTTTTTACTCCAAATAATGTCAGGAATCACTGGTTAAAGTAAGTCTAGTACGTCAATAATCTTTATTTATCACAATTAATATCAGGTCAATTAAAAAATGGTTTGTAAATAATAATTATTTATTAAACTTACAACAATTTTCTGTTACACGACTACATAATACATAATATTATTTATATTGCGTAAATTTTGTTAACATTTTTTTTATAAACAGTCACACCCAGTAGTAACAACAACAATAGCGTAATAATACAATAAGTATGTTCGTGTTCGTATTTCTATGTTATTATTTTACAATACGTAAAAAAGCGAAATGTTTCAGATACAGTGTTATTGATTCACTCACTCAAAATAAAATAAATAAATTAGTGATGCAACGATCCGAATTATTAACTAACTACAATTACGATTACGAATCGAATAAAATAATCGTAAAAAATAAACAATTCCTCAACAACCAGCAAAAAAAATTGTTGTGTCTCCCTTACTGCCATGGTAAGAAATATGATCTAAACGGCGTTAGAAAGATAAAACACCAAGCTTTATATTCGAAACTAAAAGTTAACTACAGAATAAATAAAATGTACACCTCCATGAAACCAAAGATTGCGACCGCAACTAGAGAAAAGTTTATGAAACTTAGAGAATCTAAGTGGTGCTATTGCACGGAATGTAGTAATAAAAAGGCTATAATAACATACCTTAATAATTATAATCAATTTTAGCACAATACTTTTCTTCTGCTTGAGTTCTAAAAATTTAAGTAGCATTACTTCATTATTACTGTTCCACAAAATATTATCACGTGTACATAAAATAAATAAATTAATAAATTATTTGTTTTTAAATTTGTTACTCCGCGTGTTACTGTCGGTTGACGGTTATCGTTTTAATAATCAAACACATATTCGAATTTACAAAATCCTTCATCTCTCAGAAAAACTTTTGATTATGATTAATTCGAATCGTAATCGTCGCATCACTAAAATAATTTGTTTTAACCTTTCTAAAATGCATATACATATTTGCAGAATAATAAATTATTTTTTACAATATTATTGTCATAATTTCGCCATTCTAAAGTAATGCACAGATAACACTGAACGTGAAATCTCTAGAAATGTGAAATAAAACTGCGTATGCCGCTTTACAATAAACCTTTCGTTTCTAGACCATAAATAGTTCTATGTCCAAAATTTAAATATTTAAAAACGTTTGATGAATGATTTCACTCGAAGGAAGTTAAAATTGACCTTACTTCGGGCACACAGACAAGTCATCAACACATTTCTATCGGTTCTCTCTTCAGTGTGTACAAATAACGAAAAAATTTCATTGAAAAATAGTGATTTTTCAAACTTCATTTGTCTATATTTTCCGAACGACTATCAGACGAGATACGACAAGGGGTAACAAAGTTAAACAATTTAAAACAAAATCACAAGTCAAAGTTAAAAATAAATATTTTATGTCATGTGATTACAAACTTTCATGGTATTTAAATAAATTTAAAAAATAATTAATTAATAACATAACGAATAATGAAACTTTGCGCCCGATGCGGATAAAGTTATTTATCATACAGAAAATTATTTACCGATTAAGAAAAAAAATTATAAGTAGGTAGGAATGTACACCAGTAAAATAACAAGATATTTTTTGTGGATAGCAGTTGAAGAATTGTTTTCAAATTTAACTTCTTTTTTTACATTAGCTCCACACAGGAAGGAGGCCCTGAGGGAAATAATTCCCCTCTGTGCCTTCGGTATCTTTCTGAATCCTGGAGGGTCTTTTTAGGAAAGGAAGGAGAGGAAGTTCTAGCAAGGAAAAATATATGAGGGTTGGGTAGAAATCTGGGGGTTTTTGTATCCAGGAGTGACGAATGAATCTGTCCCTCCCACTGCGGTGCAGGCCTATGTTTCGAGAGAGTCCTGCACGGAGAAAAATGCTTTTCTAAAATACGATCATTTTATTCGTAAAAACGGGACCGAAGTTCTTACGAACAAATTAAATGGGTTTCAATGTTTATTGGCGGGAACATGTAAGAATAATTTGTTGGTATACGTAATTTCGTACGTATACCAACACATTATTCTTAGATTTTCCCGCCAATAAACATTGAAACACTGTTAATTTGTTCCTAAGAACTTCAGTCCCGTTTTTAACCGTTTTTACGAATAAAATTATCGTATTTTAGAGTAACATTTTTCTCCGTGTGCTGGAGAGGTCAAAAGGTCTCCCTCTACAAATCTCTCTCGATCCGGCCTGCCACGCAGTTGATGAGCAGATACATCAGCCGCCGATATCCGGACAAACCTCACCGCCTGAACCCGGACACACCTATCAGTCACCAAACGTAGCGAAGCACTTGGAGTGACGTATTGCAGAGGTTTTGGTTATCTAATAAATGATTCCCGGGCGGCGATACCCATGCCCGCCTCTCAAATTGTAGATATGCTTTTTATTGTAAGAAATTTTTGTCTGGCATTAGGTTATAATGTAGATAAGTATGAATACCAAAAAACGCACAAATGATGCATTTTTTTACCATTTCAAACTGTAATTTAACATGTATTCTCTAAAAAAATAATGTTATATCAATAATTACAGAAAATAAGTTACAACGTACGTAGAAATTATTTCACGTACTGAATATACGTGTATACGATTTACCACCATAATAAAAACAGGATTGTGTGTATGGGCAATGTATTGTCATTTGCTCATAATTGTCTTTACGAATACGCGAATTAATTTTGTTATTTATATATATATAATATAAAAATTTCAGAGTTTAATTCAAATACACTGTGGGTAATAAAATGTTAAATATTTTTTTAATTGCTTATTTCATATATTTGACATCAAAAATCGGCAAGTACGTCAATTTTAGTCTTTTCTTTCAAAACAAACACTTGATTTTGACTTTGACAAATTGAATCATTTTTTTTTGTTTATCGATGGAATTGTGTTTAAAAATGGTCAACTCATTACCAATATAATTGATTTAAATAAATACATCATCATTAATGGAAGACATGCGAACAGGTACCTATCTAATAATATTTGCAAAATATTATTTTTATTACAAATTTCAGCCCAAAAACTAATTAGTACGTATTGTAAATATATTTATTCCAATAATTAGATTCATTTGGTAAGTATAATTTAAAAAGTATGTAACCAATCGACAAATTGATGGAAACATAAACATTTACATAATAGTATATAATAATATACTCTATTAAAATGGAAGACATTTTTAGGATTTTAAGTTTATCATTTCAAAACATCCTTGAAAACAATTTTTTTTTAATTCGATAGAATTAGAATGACACCAGTATTTCCTCAGAGCTATTTGAGAAATTTGCTGGTTTAATTGCGTTTCTCTGTACCTACTAAAACATTTGTTATAAAACCCAACAGTCAAATACATATGTTTTAAAATATTAAAATGTTACCTAACACCTTTGGTCCTGACAACTTTGTTCTGCTTCCGCCAATGGCAGAGCCAGCGAGATTTGACGGTTGAGGATGGATCTACGATGCGAATAACCGGCCGCTCATCACCTATCGAATGGCCCACACGATATCGAATAGAAAGTATCGATACTATACTCATGAGTAGTATCGGAAAAAAAGTATCGTACTCGTAAAATTATTGAAACAAAAGTATCGATACTTCGAATACATTTCATAGCATAGGGCCTGATTTACAGCTCTGACCGGTACCACCTAACTGTGTACCCCCCCCCCCCCCCCCCGCACCCCCAGGATCAGAATATTCAAATTTTCTTTTCTAACTAAAATATAAAGCTTAAAGGACGTCAAATTCAGTGAAATGAAAAAAGAAACAATCAAATTTTACAACGTTTAATCAATAATAAAAAAGATCTGTAAAAACGAATCGTTCCATGACACACTAGATTGCTTATTCTTGCAATTATACCAACGCAATAGAGTGTTTTAGGAGGTTTGCTATGATTGAACTAGATGGCGTTGCCATAAACATGAGCCGCTTAGCCACGATACTTGTCAAAAAGTACTCATTGAGTAAAAGTATCGAGTTCAAAAGTATCGGTATCGAAAGAAAAAGTACTCGATACCACAAAGCATCGATACTTTTTTCGTGTCCCTTTTTGCGTCAGACTTTGAAGTAATCCCGTTTCGTTACGATGCGATGTATCGCTCGTATCGCGTGCTAATAATATCGTTCGGGTACTTCCTTCATTGGTGGAAGCAGAACAAAGTCGTCAGGACCAATGGCGTTACTGAACAAATGTACAGACAATATAATATATTGACAGGTATATAAATATGTATATATTGTTTATGGAAGACATATATGATCATAAAATCCAATCTTACAACTATTATTTAGTTGTTTTACATAATAATGTGTAGGTTTATTCCACGTTCTCACATAAAGCATAAAATAAATTAATTATAAGATAAATTATGTGTTATTTCATTGCAATGATTGAAAAAAAATCATGCATAATTAATCATCTACCGATCAACGAGAAATGTTGATAAAACATAGAGTATAATATAATATACTCGTTTGTTATCGAAAAATCACGATACATGTTATAATATTATATAAAGTCACAGTTTACTGAACCTCTTTTTTGGAAGACTAATTTTTATTAGATACATTTAAAATTTAACAAAAAATGAAGAACGGCGGAAGCCGTTTTCACAAGGGAAGATAAAATAACACCAGACCATTCACACAGAGAGCTAATTATCTGTCATAGTTGTAACTTGGACATAGGTACTATTGAAACGATTAAATATTTATAATGCTTGCAGATTTACATCGAAACTGCAGTTTTACTACCAGCAAAAACATCTCATTTCACTTAAACTTTCGTATTTTGTATAAATACCTTTGCAATATATCCCATAAAAAAAATAAAAAAATTCCACACGCCGTCACTGTCCAAATCTCCGCGCTACCCCCACCTCGCCGACCGCCACGATGTCTATCGCGTTATTGGTGCGGGTAGCGAGGTGGAGGTAGAGTGGAGTGGTGGACAGTGACGGTGTGTGGATTTTTTATTTTTATTATTGAAAATAAACGTTACCGGAGAGCAAAGTCGCCGTAACATTTTTCACTCTAAATATGATCAGGAATCGCTGGTTGAAGTTTGTCGGGTACGTGCCGATACACCCTGTATACATAGTGGCCATCAGCCACCATGGTATTACATTGTTGGTGGTACGAACTTTAGTGAATAAATAAATATTCCCACTCACCATTGTGCCAGTGACAAACACAGCAATAAATATAAAAGATACTTTATGACACAATCGCGCTCGCCATACAATCCCATACAGACCTGTCACACCTAAAAAGATGATGCGTTATAGCGCAATTCGGGTCTTCGCCGTTATTCGCCGTAACCGCTGCTCACGCGATATTTGAAAAGTTATGCAACCCCCTCTCCGCCGTAAACAGGAGTGGGTTCATTTTAAATACGGAGCTTCCGTGCTTAAATCGCTGCCAGCCGTCAAGTTGACAGATCCAGTACAAAGAAATGATATTCCGCGGCCGCTTCCTAATTCAACTATCCCCCTCTCCTGCCGTAGAAAGAAATCTTTTTTAACGTAGTGTTCCGGTAGAAAATATAAGCAATAACGCTAGCGCTTTTAACGCCGTGTGTATCACTGACATTATGCAAAATTAGAACAAGATTGGCGGCCATCTTTTCTATCAGTGTCACTTTTCATAGAAAATTATGATGTGGCTATGAATGGGACCTTGAATATAACGTGGTTTTTTTAAAATATATAATTGAATTTCGATTTTGTTTTCTTGAACGAATGAATGCAAATCTTGAAAGTGGAAATTAACCCACATCCCGTTATCCGGTCGAGCTGAAACTCGGCAGATAGACACGTTGTTGATGATAAAACATACTATCATTGGTGGCGCTCACGCACACACACGCGTTCACGCACACACACATATCTCAAAAATAGATGTAATATAATATTATTGGGTGAAAATAAACCAAAAAATGTACAATTTTTTTATCCATGAAATAAATGGCTTTAAAAAATTCATTAATTTTTTAAATAATTTCAAGTTTTTTGTTAAGTATTTGTTCGCGTTTAACCCATTATATTAAGTCAAATTTAAAATTGTTTTGTACTAACTATACTGCACTAATCGAACAGCGAGGCCTAAATGGCACAAGTTTTACGCAAATAACACAATGATACAATAAATATATTATATAATTACAGTTTTTATTTTTCCTAACAGTAGCGTAATAATTGTATATTAAAAATGGAAGACATATTTTTTAATTGTACGACTTTTCGGAAGACAAGTTTCTTATAGCTAAATAACGTCAATATTTGGAAGACATATAACAACACTAATCGACATACAGTCGTAAGTCTAACTATACAAATTTGATGTAGTTTTTATACATTTTTAACATTTTGTAAACAATATTACTTCGGTACTTTTGAATTTCGATAAAATTTCGCATTTCTGGATAATATTCCGACGTGAATCTAGTTTGGCAGATAGTCAAAGAGTCTATAAACCTGATTTAGTTTATAAAGCCAATGATTCGAGACAATGTGTTGACTTCCAATATGGTGGTCAACCACAGAGAAATCGATAAATTTGCTATACCGGATCGATAGGCGTAGTTTCCGACGATTTTATATCGATATACCGAGCACGGTTTTTTGTTGTTGACAGCCGAACTGTTATTGACAGGTAATAAATAAGAATTGAATGTACGCTGGTAATACAACCGGATTTTTTTATGAAATCACATTCCGAAACGTCAAACGCCAATCAATTACGTAAAAATATTAATAAATTGGCAATGTTGAATTGAAATATTAATCTATATATGTATTGGCAGTACGCATTTACTTGTTGACACTAAATGTGAGTTATTTAGTAATTGGGGTATTTAGTCTTTTTCCAACCATTTTCATTTCTCAAAGATCGAATGGAATAAATTGATTACGCCTTAGATGCATTATTTAAGTCACGGATCGCATGTACGACTTCTTTCAATTCTAAGAGCTTCGCTAGTTCAATCCGTTCAATAAATAAGTCAGTATTTTTACATAAACATGTGTATATTGTCAGTTAACCGAAACTTATCTGATACGTTGGAGACTGCGTTAAAATTTATCAATCCTCAGTCGCAATATATTTTAACAATCTTTTACCGTGCTCACAAATATTGATAACTGGCCATAGATGGCGGATTTGGTCAATATGGTATTGATATAGGGTTTTATCGATCGTCCAAGCTAGACCTACTGATCCGTTCATTTTTAAGAATAATCAATCCATTTGTCTGAAAGTACGCTTAAGAAGAATAATAATACATTCAACCATTAAAAGGTGATCTTTCACAATTTTTACAAAATAACAATCATTAGATGGTTTCTAAAATGCCTTATCAATCGATTTATGGCTTACATTTTGAAATGTGTAATAGTTATTATCAAATATTAATAAATTATTGTCATTCGAACTAGAAAAAGCAACACGTAGTAATACTTTTTTATTGTCATGGGTTTTTAGGCGTGTTATTGTCAATCAACAAATTGAGTTCCACAATCAACCCATTTCTGTCATTCTACCGATGTATACATATATTCATTTGCAACATTAAATAGTTTTAATTGTCCCTACGTGACTTTTCCACTGGGATTTCTTGCATCTTGTAAACAATTCCAAGACATGCTCAAAACTCAAAAAAAAACAAACACAAAATGTAACCTTACTTCCTAAGACCATTAATGGGTCAGTAATATATTATAATCAACCTAGAAAGGTAATCCGATCTCAAACGCCGTGATTAGCGCTGAACCAGAATCATACACTCCAATAACACCGAAAAGAACTCCCAAAGCAATGATGAAGTAGTCATAAGCTATTGTCTGCGTGCTGAGGGTGCCTTTCTTTAGTTTGAGGTGGAAGTAACACGGCCAAATGAAGCTCAACATGGTGCCGGTGAAGCTGCCGATGAAGCCCATAAGGATAGAGAAGTGCGGAATGAAGATGGCCATGAGGATAGTGAAGAGAATGACTCCAACTTTCCAAGCCAATCCCCAGACCTTCAACTCTCCGTCCAGCGCCCAGATTGAAGGGAATATAGTGCGTGGCTTGCCCCGAAACAACGCTCGTTCTAGAAGCTCACAAGCCGCGTAATAGGGAAGAGGATAACTCAGTAAGGCTTTCACAACTAGGCAGAGATTTACCATGCCTTTAAACCCCTGCGAGTGCAAGTTATTGGTGATCACTTGTTGAGTGTCGTTCTGGAACGTCAGGAAACAGATATAGCCGAATATAGATTTGAACGCGGCGGCTGCAATATGGGACCAATCCAACATCCAGTTAAACTTGCCAGGGTCCTCCATGTTGCCTTCCAGTGTTGGTAAAAATATTTGCGATGTGTACGAGAAGACTATCACGCCAAGACTGATGGGGAAGTTTTCCATGTCGATCGTCCATTTAACTTTAGCCCAACCCCACTCTCCGATCTCCAGTAGACAATAGCCGACGATTACAACGTTAATGAATAGATGACTCATTGTGCACCAGAAAGACAACATGCTCACGGATTGCAACGATTTTAAGAAAGCCAGTGGGATTAAAAAGATGCCTATTAGCATCATCCAGGAACGAGTGTCGATAGCTCCATCTGGATAGCTTCCGATCATGAGGTCTCCACATACAACCACGTACAAAATGCAAGTCATAAGCAGCTCGATGACTTGAGCGACACTAACAGCTCTGGCCCCGAACTTTGGTCCGAAACAAACCTTGGCGATGCTGACGTAAGAATCTCGCACGCGCATCCTCTGTCCCGTTACAGGGTCATCTTCGTAAAGGCACTCTACCAAGATCTTTCCGGTATAGCAGCAGATGTGTGCGATTCCCACCATGGCGGCGATGGCCCAGTAGCCTCCTCGCAGGACGGCGAATGGTAGAGACACGATGAACATGCCCTGGATGGCGTTGGTAACGTTCCAGGCAGCTTGCCACTCGTTGATCTTAGCCCCGTGTCTGCCGCCTCCTTCGCCTTCACACCCCTCCTCGGAGGAGGCGTAGAAATCCACGCTCTGCATACTCGCTTGTCTAAAAAACAACAATAGTAAAGGGGTTTGATAAATTACAAAATTTTCGTATTTATATATGTATATATTTATCTTGACAGTTTAAATGAAGATCTGCAGAGTTCGCCTAAAAAAAGTGGTGGAACACCTCTCTAAGCTAGTATTTTTAATAAAAAGAGAAAGGAGGAAGAGATAAATTGCGGGGCCAGATGACTTCGGTTCTTTTGGTTTAAGGAGGGTTGGAGAAAAACAGGAAGGGATAAGTACTGAAGGCGACTTTCGAGGAACCGCAGCCTGTGGAAGGCTTTTCTGAAGGACGTCATATGTAGCGCCGTGATGACCATCAATGTAATATTCCCGAAAAAACCAGCAAGTGGTTTTTGTTTTACCTGTTATGCGTCCCATCCTGATGCTGGTAAGAGCCGCTCATGAAGCTGTCCTCCGCGGTGGCCTGCTGGGAGGCCGGGGGTTGCTGCAGGAAGGGGTTGGTGGGATTGGTGGACTGGTATCCACCCTCCCCCTCACCGATCCCCATCCCCTGGCCCTGCCGCATGGCTGACATCTCGCAGCTCTCACCATTGTCCGCTAAATTTCAAAATAAAATAAACCTTAGAGAGATTCGCTATTTAGCAATTAAACTAGGTCTGCTCTGTAAAGGGCTCTCCCACCAAATTCATCAATTCCCCTATAGACATTCAAATTGATAGACCAGCCCATCAGGGAAAGGGAACAAACCAAGTTTCGAGGAGTGACCGTCTCCCACACTGTGATTTGTCAATAAATGAATCTGACAGCATACAGGCAACTAGTAGTCCTTTTTAGAAAGATACGCAAATTGCTGGCTGCGTAAAAAACTTAACTACAAATCCCTATTCGGGTAAACAAAAGTTCGGGATTGTTTCCAAAGTCGAATATTTTATTTCACTATTTAGTTAGTAGAAAGGTTGACAAATGTGTAAATATCTCACTGCCAAAGCAGTTTGTCGGCAAGTCATTTTGATAATATTAATTATAGTACCAATATACACATACAACGTAAAACCACGATACAGAAGATATAGAAGAATAACAATACAAAGGCATAAATACATCAATAAATGCATAACTATGAGATTTTTTAAAATAAAAAATCCGATTTATTTCAATTACACAATGAATAACATCATTCTCGAATCTGTTTCCGAAATTAATGACTTAGGTATTACTTTCGACACCAAACTTAGCTTCATACCGCACATTGAAAATATTGCAAAGAAGGCTTTAAAAATGTTAGGTTTTGTACTAAGAGTGGCTAAAGATTTTACCAACATTAAAACATTAAAACTTCTGTACACATCACTAGTAAGGAGCCAGGTTGAATATAATTCAACTATATGGTCTCCCCACTATAACGTGCATTCACAAACAATAGAAAGAGTACAAAAAAAATTCCTAAGCTTTTTAAATTATAAACTAAAAATACCGAAAGAACAAAAAAACTACCCTTTTCTACTAAGATTATCTAATCTATTAAACTTGAGTGACAGGAGAATTGTTTTTGATCTAATATTTCTATTTAAAATCTTGCATAATATAATTGATAGCCCTGAATTCTTATCGCTCATAAATCTTAATGTGCCAGCCAGAAATACAAGGTCAGTACTACCATTTTATTGTAGTAATACTGCGACCAGGGCCCAATTCAATATACCACTACAGAGAATTCAAAACTTGGGAAATATGTATTCGCACGTAGATGTATGGAATGTGTCGCTGATACAATACAAACATGAAATTATTAAATCATTCATGTCAGAATGTGAAATCAGACGTGTTTAATATTAGTTACTGTTAAAAGATTCCATAATATTTTGATGTAGCATATTCTTATAATGTAGGAGCTGTTGCACATATTTTTGTATTATTTCTATTTATCTATAATGTAAAAACTTGTTACTCTCTTTTGTTTTTCTGTATTGTAAACTTTTTCTTGTATTACACATCTGTAAATTTCTAATATTAACTTACACTATATTTTATTATTTTTATGCCATCTGCAATTTAAAAACTGGTTTCAGTTTAATTTATTTTTACTTTCCTCTTTTATTATCTATAATATAATATTTCTTACTTACTTTTATACCTACCATTTTTATAATGTTAATTGCTATAAGTTTATATTTCTTATTTAAACATACATATATATCACTGTATAATATACTTATTATGTAAAAGCCCATCAGGGCGTTGAAAATTAATAATAAATAAATAAAATACATAGAAAAAAAGATAAAATAAAAATAAATAAAAAAAAAATTATTTATATCTAGTCTCATTGTAGATTCTTATTTTTTTTTAGTTAAACTTTTTTTATATCGTTTTCACCGTACTTTTTTTTTTCAATTTTTTATGTTTCCTTTTTTTTTACTAAACAAAAGCACCAGCTACCATTGGGGAAAGTAGTTAAGATTGTACAAAATAGTTTTCTGCATAATCTGTTGATCATGTAAAATTATGTCAGAAATACTACTTACCTAATAAAGAAAAAAAAATATTGAGGAGGAAGCGTACCACGGCTCAATACCGCAACACTTGGTTGTGAGAATTTATATAAGTAAATCAATGGTGTGGTACGTTGTAAACTTACTCTGATTGGCGAATCGGACGGCCTGCTTGGGCGGTGCCCCAGGGGCTTGCGCGCCCCCAGAACCCGGCAGGTGTTGCCGCACTGTCTGCAGCGCCACTTGGAGCGCCTGTCCTGCCCCCGGCAGCCTCATCGGAATCTTGGGAATATGCATCTCACTAATTTAAAAACACCTAACACTAAACTTATTATTCAATAACCCACTGACTTAATTTACAATACGCTATGGAAGCACTGATTTAAACACTATTTTAAACACGTTTGTACATTTTAATAAGGTATTTTAGATGAAATAAATGATTATTTATGATTCAAATTGACATTTAGAATACTTTTTGAGTGGTTTTAGAATGGTTGCCGCCGAGATGGGTCTAAATTTGCGTCCAAACGGTTATTTGTGTCGGTTTTTTGTGCTGTTTTGGCGCTGTTATTGCTGTTATGGAGGCTTTTAAGGCTACTGGGGGCCGTGTGTAGGGCTTACGAGACTCCCATCTCGGCGGACCGTGGGGTGAAGGGTGCACAGTAGTCCAGCGCGCGGAGTCTTGAGAGAAGATGCTGCGATGCGCGCGCCACTTTTGTCTCGCTTCCTATTGATTTCCGACCAACAGCCTGTTATGTGAATTTAAACACGATACTCTGCACTCTATGCATTATAGAACTCACTCACCACAGATGAAACAAATTAATTATTCTCTTTTGATTTCGTTTATGAGATTTCTGAGAGGAAAAGATCGAAGATCCAAGATGTATTTAACATCGAACCTCTGCGGTACTCTAGGAAATCTAGGATTTAAATGAAGATCTAAAAAATCTAAAAGGCCGCTCTCTAATGTTCAAATTAATGACGGCCAATAACACGATTTTTTTTATTATTATTTGAAGTGTGTAGAATCAAATGCAGCAATCTCCAAAATGCTTTATTTTGAGAAAACCAAAAGAAACCTTTCATTTCAGTAATTCTCATGCATTTATAAGTTAATATTTTATTCACAAAGGGAAACTTGGGCACATAAAGCTGGTTTTAATGCCAAATAACTGATTTTGTAGGTAAATTAGTGAATCATTAACAAAGTTGCATTATTAGTTCACTTTTGAAAAAAGTCGAGATTGCTGTATTTGGTTCTATATTTTATTCCTCACTAGCTTCTGCCCGCGACTTCGTCTGCGTAGGATTAGTATTTCGAGTAATCTATTTTCTATTCCTAGGTCCCATCTACGTTTATACCAAAATTCTTAACCTATTTATTTAAAATATCTATAATTCTTGATTCGATTCAAAGTATTAGGAGAGTACTTTAAATAAATTCACTAATTTAAATATTTTCTAAAATAGAATTTTGATTTAACAATCATTGTTTTGCAAAATGTCTTTCTCAAATTTTGACATTTTCTATTAATAATTATTATTTTCAATATATTGAACATAAATAGCTAGCTTTATAAATTATACCCTATATGTTATTCTGATGTATGAGCTATATTATTGCAAAGTTTCATTAACATCCATTCAGTAAATTTTGCGTTAAAGAGTAACAAACATACATACATCCATACAAACTTTCGCGATTATAATATTAGTAAGAAGATTTCTTCCCATTATGTATTCTTCTCAAGTCGGTTCTTCATTGCTGAGGATCATAACCTCTTCTCCAATTTCCAAGGTGGACAAGGCTCCTTCACTCCTCGCGGTCATGGTGGAGAGCCAAGGATACCGACGCATCAGACGCCAGTGATACTTTAGTCACTCCGGTGCATTGGTGACCTTCCTCTGCTTTTTCTGCCTTCCATTTTGCCAGTGACTATGAGTTCCTCCATGTTGGAGTCCTCAGTTTGGCGAAGCCTATTGTGGAGACTTAGCTCTTAAAGAAAACAACACATTTGTGCATCTGTTTGTCTAAGGAATCCTAAGAAATTTTTTTCCAACATCACATTTCGAGGGTGTCCATTATTTTATACATTACAAAAATAACTTTTTGGATAATTTCAAAATACAGTAAGATGCGTAAGACACAAGTAACGTAAATGTGATCGTAATCAAAAAGTAAATATATACAATATATACATATAAGACAAAAGTAAGTATTGGGAACCCACTAAGGCACTACCTGTGTGTTGGTGTACCTACCTATAACCAAAAAAGGCAAGATCAAAAAGTATAGGGATGTGTGGGATTGCACTCACCTCCCCACATTCTGGAATAAAGAACTTATTATTATTATTATTAAAGTTACGGTATAAAAATATAGATATCTCTAAAAATATTGGTCACCCTACACTTGATCCCCCGATAGTTCGCCCCCGAATTTTTGTTATTTTTGCATTATTTACCAATTTCAATTAAAAAATCGTCTTCAAAAATAGCTTTTATAAATTGGTATCAAACTAATTGTGGTATGTACAGTTGTACAGAATATAGACAAGTAGTTTTTTCCTTGATGCATTTGAAACAAAGTATGTTTTGTACTTTGGTTGTTCGGCGGAACATCCTCTCTACACACCACTTACGTTTTGTGTAAGTTTTTTTCCCTAAACCGACTGCATATTGTATATAAGTATGCCGGGGGGGCAACTGTCGGGGTACCAACTGTCATGGAACCGAAAATATTATAGTACAAAAGTGAAACATACCTATAAGTTTGTTGATTTTTTGGCTTTGTTTATTATTACAATTTATTTTATTACAATATCAAGTAAGTATCTCACCAATTCACCTTCACAAACCTACCTTACACACAACATAATAAAAAGTTCATAAATTATATTATTGTGTATAAATAGTAATAACTTTATGTGAACACTGTAATATTATACAGAAATAAAAAATAAAAAATAAACATATTCCAAGTAAACCTTGGTTCCACGGCAAAAAATAATACAAAAGATTTATTTCCTGCATTTCGAGAATGAGAATTGGTCACTGGCTCTCTATTGCAGCTCATTTGTTTAAAATCCAAGTCCTCGATAGTCCACTCTGCCAGTGCGGTGTGGAGGAGACTCTTAATCATATCTTCAATTGTAAAAATCATTCTTCCTTCAAAAGCATATATCGTTTGCTTATTAAAATCACCTACCATTTGACGCCGGCGTAGTCCAGGGGCAAGGCTTTGGACTCCTATTCCGAATTTTATTTGATTAATTTGTGTTATTTCACAATTAATTATTGAAAATTATATATATACTATATTTGCGGCACGTTCAAGAGTGGAAGATACTCTCAGTATTGCCCTGGTGTAAGACCACCATTCAGAATTGAAACGTTGCTTAAAATGGCTTTAGCCGTGTTTGGTGGCTAGATCTGAATAGCCAGGTACTTCCCCACTTTCCTCTTTCCCATCTCCTTCCCTTCGCTACTTACGTTCAGCTTCACAACATACCCCAACTGGGGATGCTATAGCCTCACTGGCTCCAATCGGTAACAGTTGGGACTCTTGCGAGGTATTCTGTATAAAAAAATATATATGCATATTTATATTTTAAAAAAAAATTAAAAATAAAATAAAAATTCCCCATAGTATTCCGTATTTGTTGTCTATCAACAATTCTCGAGTTTTTTCAGTTCTATACAAGTTCGACTTGAATGAATTCAATGTTTAATTTGTCCTGTCCACTTGTAGATTATCCTCAAAATTTTAACTATCTTTCTTAACTTTAATGGCACAAAGCACTCTCTTTAGAGTAAATTGCCTTTTCAAAATAAAAAAGTAAGTGAATGATGTTAGTCTTGAAGTTGTATTGAAAAGTGAAACGAAGATTTGCAAGGCGTTTAGTCTGCAATCCGGGAAGTATCGTGTTAAAGTTGTTGCGGATAACAGGCGTGTTACTCACTCGAAAAATAAAAAAATTAAATGACTTTGAGCGATTCCAGTATTCCCGCGGAAATGACTTAATATTTACGCGAAAACTGACTTAATATTTATGTTCAAAATTGTAAATGGTATTATAGACAGTCCCGATTTAAATTTGAATTTGAATTTCATATACCTACGAGAGCTACTCGTTTTAAAGTCCTTTTTAAATGCAACTACACCAGAACTGAGTATACCGTAGAAATTAAATAAATAAAGTTATTTATCCTAATAAGGCTGCAACTCTTTCTTACACATCTTATCTTACTATATAATATTATAAACGCGAAAGTTTGTATGGATGTATGTATGTTTGTTACTCTTTCATGCAAAAACCACTGAATGGATTTTAATAAAACTTTACAA
This sequence comes from Limnephilus auricula, assembly GCA_951813805.1. NCBI lineage: Eukaryota > Metazoa > Arthropoda > Insecta > Trichoptera > Limnephilidae > Limnephilus > Limnephilus auricula. The sequence goes on from OX638412.1 coordinate 9,658,442, forward strand.
TAATATAGCTCATACATCAGAATAACATATAGGCTATAATTTATAGAGCTAGCTATATACCATATATTAAAAATAATAATTATATACTGTTGAATATAAAATGTAAAAATTTTAGAATGACATTTTGCAAAACAATGATTATTAAATCAAAATTCTATTTTAGAAAATATTTAAATTAGTGAATTCATTTGAAGTACTTGCCTAATACTTTGAATCGAATCAAGAATTATAGATATTTTCAATAAATAAGTTAAGAATTTTGTTATATTTATAGATGGGACCTAGGAAAAGAAAATAGGCTACTCGAATTACTAATCCTGCGCAGCCGAAGTCGCGGGCATAAGCTAGTAATTAATAATGGTGAGATAAAAGATGATTCACACAGTGTACGTTTCGTGTCTGTTTCCTCAAGTATAACTTTGTTCCTAGGAAATAGATATCGTCGTTGCACATTTAATATGAACAATGTGACGATTTTGACGAAAATGAGTTAAATATACAGTTATTTTTCTTCTTTTTTCTCCATCTTCTACAATTTGAGCCATGTAAAAATATCAAATATTTAAGGCGATAGAAAATTAACCATGTACATAAGGACAATCAAAATAGTACATAATAAAAAATAAAAAAAGTCATATTCTCTGCATACCACTACACAATTCAATTGCCTTGGTATGTACTATGTACATAATATTAACATCATTTGATGCCTAGATGTCAAATTTAAATATTTTGACATTATTATGGTATTTAAAATTATGACGAAAACTGTATATAGAATATGAACCATGTGAGAAAAACTGTGCATAGAATGTGAAGCATGTGAAAAAAACGCGTTAAAATTCAATTTTCTGGCATAAAATAATTAATGTTTGCTATAAATATATTTTTATAATGAACGAAATATATTTTATTTTTATTTTTAATTTAATGAGTTAAACCTCAAATTATAATATTTTAATTAATGAAGATAATATTAGCGAAAGTCAATCGAAAATCCGAAACAGAAAATCAGAAAAAGATACGGCCAATTGCCCGGATTGCCAGAGGTCCTGGGTTCGAGTCCCAGATGTATCCGTATCTTTTTCTGATTTTTCTGTTTCGGATTATATTAAAATATTATAATTTTTTTCCTAATTTGTCCATAAATAGAATTGTTATTTTCCGATTTGTTATTTTTTAAACAGTTTTTATCGATTTTTTCAGAATGTATTCAGTATCACATGCTTCATATATTCTATATGCAATGACTATATATCTTATGACGGCTCATCGACGGCGACGGGATGGGGTTTCATTTTCTTTATACATGTGAGATGTATGATAATGATTATATGTTTCCTTTAGGGGGGTGCAGATATACGTTCACCGTTTGCCTCAATTTCGACTATTGTTATTTAGTATGTAAGAAAGAGCTGCAGCATTATATGTATAAGAACAAAAGCAAAACCATCAGCTTAATGACTTTTGACATTTTTGAATTTTTGGAATTCACTCACACTACAATATTATCCTTGTAACTATATTCCATACTTTCAAAATTATCATCACGGCTAGTAGTACTGTGGGGGTCTACGGAGACGCCACGGAGCGGAGTGTGAGAGAGATGCAAGAAAATGATTACTTTCTTCCTTTAGAAAAATTACATTAAATAGTGTGTATCTCATCTTTTGTCTGACCATTATTTAATGTGTTAGAAAGAGCTGCAGCATTATCAGATAAGGAACGTATGTTTACTGCCTTTTTTGTGTCTTCACGGTACCGTAACCGTGGATCATCACGGTAATTATAAAAGCGCACAATAGCTCGCACCATCTCATTTCTTTAATACAAGTGGTGATGGTGGCGGAAACGTTGGCCCAACTTCTGGATGGCAGGCCGGGCAGGGAGAGATTGATCGAGGGATCCCTCTGGACCCCTCCCAACCCATCGCCCTGCAACGCAGTGGGAGGGACGGATTCATACGTCCATTACTCCAGTACAAATTTGCCCCAGATTAAACCTTTATCATGATTTTTTATTATGATTATACCTCATACCCTTTTCCTTCCCAGATGTTCCTCTCCTTCCTTTTCCTAAAAAGACACTACACACAGCATCCCCAAAGATGACACAGACCCTTAGACTTTGACCAAATAGGATTTTTTTTTCCTCAGCGCCTCCTGTGTAAAAAAAAAAAACAGAAACCTTTCAAATGTTAAAAAACCAATTAGCGCTAATCTGACTGAATATTTGGACTGATTGTTCCTCGAGTTATTGTTCCAAATATCACTTGTAGGTAATTTGGCCACACATTGTCAGATAGGATAGGTAATAGGTACATGGAAAGTAGGTAGAAGGGAAATTTATGATGTTTGTTCAAAGAAATAAGGTGACTTTTTGTTTTTCTCGAAAAATATTAATTTATTCATCAATATCTATTTTGTCCCCTTCAAAGTAATCCTACTCAGATATAATTCACTTGTGCCAGCGCTTTATCCAATCCTCGAAGCACTTCTGATGAGCGCTTTTTGGTATGGCCTTGAGCTGTTCTGGTGATGCGGTCTTTATCTCCTCAATTGTGGCAAAACTTCATCCTTTCATGGGTCTTTTCAGTTTTGTGAACAGGCTGAGGCGCATGATTACGGTGTTGTTTTTTGCCAAAAAATCACAAACAAGCAACGATGTGTGAGCAGGTGGATTATCATGATTCAAATGCCGTGAATTGTTTTGCCACAAATATATTTTTTTCGAAAGCAAAAAATCGCCAAGAACACCAAAACATGTCATGTTTATATTTGTAAAAAACAAACTAGAAATGCAAAATGGCTGATAATGTCAACATATATTGTGGACATGTGTAGCAACATAACAAAAAAAATGTACATAGCACGAAAAATTTTAAGTCACCTTATTTTTTTAACAGCCCTCGTATACAGGGTGTATCGGCACGTACCCGACAAACTTTAACCAGTGACTCCTGACATTATCTGAAGTAAAAAATGTTAATTAAATTTTGGTCTCCGGTGACTTTTTCGGTGATGTTTTTTTTTTTTCTTCAAAATCCAACAAAAAAAAATCTTCTGCATGTCGTGACTGGACACTCAGCTGAGTAACCGCCAGACCTCTTATCTCGCCTACTACTTTTTTATGTTTTTATAGAAAAAAAAAAACATCAAAAATGTCACCGAATCCCAAAATTGTATTTACATTTTTTACTTCAAATAATATCAGGAGTCACTGGTTAAAGTTTGTCAGGTAAGTGCCGATACAACCTGTATAATATGTAGTTGCGTCAACAGGCCAGTTTTTGATGACAATGTTACATTTTAATTTCTGTGAAACGACTGCATCTTATTATTTGTCTTCAATGCTGTTCTGTCATGGTAAATGCTTGTAAGTATGTGTGTTGATTATAAAATAAAACCATTGAATAATTCCCAAGAAAATTTATTGAAATCTTATTATGTATTTATTTAGCAAACCAAAAATTTGACCAGATTAACCTACGGGTCATCCACCCTCTCCTCTCACAACCTTTTCCTCTCCCTTCCTTCGTACACTAACTTTATAAATACAATACTAATCAAATAAACAAAGTGAAACCTTAATGTTTACATCAAAAGCTTAAGTAGTAGAGATGAAACTTTGACATTGGATACACAGAATACGGACTAATAATGACAAAAAAATATGTCAAACCACTGAAGAGATAAACTGATAGAAATGTGTTGTGAGCATTTTTAGTATGCCCAAAGTAAGCTCAATTATTCCTTACTTCAGAAAAAATTGATGAAACTTTTTCAAAAAACTTTATTTGAAACAAAAAGTTCTTTCTTTACCATATAATCGACGACCTGTCTAAACCCAAGAATTCAAAAGATCTATTTTATTCTAGTCATTGCATGTACAAATTTTTTATTTTTAAAATGAATAAAAATTGATTTATAAATACATAAAGACTAAAAAAACAATGCATGAAGATAATTTAACACAATTATCAACATTGGGGGTGTAACAATGATCTTAAATGGCAACACCAAAACTGTTGACATTTTTGACCTCTCCAGCTGGACTCTCTTGACCCATCGCCTTGCACCGCATTGGGAAGGATGGATTCATACTTTTGTCACTCCCAGAACTATCTCCTTCCTTTCCCTAAAAAAGACCCTCCACACAGCATCCCCAAAGATGACATAGGCCTCGAGAGATTTTTTTCTTCAGGGCCTACTGTGTGGAGATAATGTAAAAAAAAAAAAAAGTCCAAAGGAAAATTAACATAACTTTGAAAAAACACTTTTCTGAAATTAGTGATACATAATTCCTAAAAGGAGATGATTCTACATCATTTTCTAAGGAAATATATTCAAACCTTTGTCATTTTTTCACACTTAGGCCCCGACTCTACTAAGCTGCTAACAGCTTTTAGAACCAATTTAAATTCAATAACCTCACATTTTAATATTTTAATTTTTGTTCAAAAATCAGTGATGCCATAGGAATCTAAATTTTAAGCTCAAACTGATCCTTAAATTCTTGGTATATTCTACGGTTTTATGTATTTAACCTCGTAGGCCCATCTGAGTATTCCAAATGTCAATGTGTAATAAATGTAATAGATTTTAAACGAAAAGTGCGTTACTTCATACATAAGGCTATTAGGCAAGCACTGAGCTATAAGTTACCCTCTCCGTTCCATTAAAATAATAATAATAGTTAATGTATGTATCATAATTAATCATTTCTTAAACCTAAACACAAAATATACATGTATCCAAAATAATGGGACATTTTATGTCTAAATGAGTATAATATACCACCACTGATATATGTAATTCAATAGCTGCGGGTGGCAGGTTTCTTCTTCAAGGCATCTCTTCTTAAAAGGCCTACCTTCAAGTGGCTAGTTGACCTGATATGGCCAGTTGACCTAATGTGGTCAATTGACATAATATGGCTAATTGACCTAATGAGGCCAATTGACCCAACATCGCCAGTTGACCTAATAGACCAGTTGACTTAACGTGTTTAGTTGACCTAATGTGGCCAGTTGTCTTAAACAGGCCAGCTGACCTTGACCTAATGTGGTTAGCAGGGCAAATGTGGCCAGTTAACCTAATGTAGACAATTAACCCAATGAGGCCAGTTGACCTAATGAGGCCAGATGACCTAATGAGTCCAGTTGACATAATATGGCCATTTGACCTAATGGGACCAGTTGGCCTAACATGACCAGTTGGCCTAACATGGCCAGTTGACTTAAAGAGGCCAGTTGACCATGACCTAATGTGGTTAGCAGGCCAAACGTGGCCAGTTAACCTAATGTGGACAATTAACCTAATGAGGCCAGTTGACCTAATGAGGCCAGATGACCTAATGAGTCCAGTTGACATAATATGGCCATTTGACCTAATGAGACCAGTTGGCCTAACATCACCAGTTGGCCTAACATGGCCAGTTGACTTAATGAGACCAATTGACCTAACATATCTAGTTGACCTAATGTGGCCAGTTGACTTAATGTGGCCAGTTGACTTAAACAGGCCAGCTGACCTTAACCTAATGTGGTTAGCAGGGCAAATGTGGCCAGTTAACCTAATGTGGACAATTAACCTAATGAGGCCAGTTGACCTAATGAGGCCAGATGACCTAATGAGTCCAGTTGACATAATATGGCCATTTGACCTAATGGGACCAGTTGGCCTAACATGACCAGTTGGCCTAACATGGTGAGTTGACTTAATGAGACCAGTTGACTTAAACAGGCCAGCTGACCTTGACCTAATGTGGTTAGCAGGCCAAACGTGGCCAGTTGACCTAATGTGGCCAGTAAGCCTAACCCGGCCAGGTGATTTTATGTGGCCAGTTTAGCCTAATGTGGCCAGTTGACGTAATGTGACCAATAGACATAATATGGCTAGTAGACCCAATGTAGCTAATAAAGATAATATGGCCAGTAGATCTAATGTAGCTTGTAGACATATTTAATGTTGCCAGCTGACCTAATCTAGTAAACATAATGTGGTTAATAGGCCAAAAGTGGTTCGCAGGCCTGATGTTGATACTAAGCATAATGTGGTAAGAAAACCAAAGTTGCTAAAGGCAGTAGACCCAATGGCTGGTAGATCTATAGCCATTGTTTGAGTTTAAAAGTAGCTATGTTTATATTTCGGCAGGTGACATGAGCCAGCAGAGGTCAAATTGGCCAACATCATTAGTCTAACATACACAAATTGATTCTCGGAGCCTCTCAAGAAGAAACTGCCATCATTCCTTACATCGATAATACAATAATATAAAAAAACTAATGTGATTAAATTTCATAACATTACCTACTAAACATACTTGATTAAAATTAACATTTTTTGCAGAAATCAACAGTAAAAGATATCGATTCACCGGTCGTTCATCACCCCCTTTTTAAAACTTATCCAAAAATTTGGAATTTTCCAGACGTAAATTTACACTGCGAATTTTTCATGTTTCTTAAACATTTTTTTTCCACCAAGCTTCAATAATTAATGACATAGATAGTGCTGAGTTTACGGGTTAACTTTTATCTTTTATAATTCTCCATCCAATCACTCCTGAAACTTTTTAGACCAATGGTTAAAAAATTCTAACGGCACATACAGACGGACTTGGTTATGAGAAAAATAGTACAAACTAAATTTGCTCTTTATAGCTATTACTTACTGAATCCTCAACGAAGTAATTAAACATAATTCAATAATAATATATGTATATATTTTTTCAATTACTTCCGGTTGATCATGATTACTGATCACATTTGATGAGCCTCTGCGTTAGATGCTGATTTTTGTCCTATTTCAGCTTTTGATCAAGTTGTAACCAGTTAAGACCAAAATACGGTTGAGAGTTGATCAAAATTTGATCAAAGCGCAAAACAGCCAAGAAAAAATTGAAAATGACATGATTTCATGTTTGTCTATTATTCCAAGAATCGGGCGATTCTACGACAATGGACTAAATCAAATTATCTAACATTATTTTGACAAAACAATGATAATTTTTCTATCAGCTTGACTGTATTTAATGAATCTTACAAATAACCAGGTGACATTACATATTTGAATTCCTCCTACTTCCACCATCGTAAGTGGAAAATGTTGCTGGTGCGATGGTAGAGGACTTAAGCCGAATTTACAATACCCAACTACAGTGAAACCCTCTTAAGAAGTTCTTGCTTAAGATGTTTTCTTGTTTAAGAAGTTTGGTTTTTTCGGTCCCTTGAAGACCAAATGGCCCAATTTCTCCCACTTATAAGGTTTTCCCGCATAAGAAGTTTTTTTTTCTGGTCCCTTGGAAAACTTCTTAAGAGGGTTTCACCGTATTTGGAACATGCATGCAACTACAGTGAAACCCTCTTAAGAAGGAAAACCCTCTGGGAAAAAAAAAACTTTTTAGGCGGGAAAACATTATAAGTGGGATAAATTGGGTCATTTGATCTTCAAGGGACCGAAAAAACCAAACTTCTTAAGCAGGAAAACAAGAGGGAACTTCTTAAGAGGGTTTCACTGTAATTGCATTACACCAAAAAGTAATTTAGTGTCGTGCAACCTTCAGCATGACAGTAACCATGGCACCATCAACATCAAAGGTTTTTTCTACAATGCACAATGTTGTTGTACACAACTTAGTTACAAGGAACACACAGCTGAAATGGTTTCACAACACTAGTCACATCACATTTTTACCAAATTAATTGCATACCACTAGTGGTGACGTAATTTTGATTGTAATATTGTGGCATGCAACTAATGCATGCACGATGTAACTGATGACGTGTTTACACGTGAAACTAGCAGTGAAACTAATGTCATGAAACAAGTTGTGTGCAACTAGTTGCGTAATGTAAATTCGGCTTTAGTTAGCAGAGGATTGAACCGATCACTCTGAAACTAAATGATTGGATAGATTGCTTGCTAACTGATCTTATATCATATAAGCTTATCTAGCATATTCGTGATTTATTTTTTGGGGTATTGTGCCATATTGCGCTACATCCTTCTTTAGCTACGTTTTAGACAGCGTTACGGCGTCCATCATCATGATTGATAATTGATAACTTTCATGATGGACACCGTAACACTGTCCGAAACTTGCTAATACCCCAAAAATAAATCACGATAATACTTTTGAGCGTGAAAATTTCAAATCATATTGATCGTCCAGTCCAGTTGATTAGTCAGACATCTTTGAAAAATCGTAATTTGAGATGATTATGCTGTTATATGTAAAAGTGTATCCTCCATCTGGTACATTACTCAGATTTTTGTTATTTGTTTTTGGGGTTTTATGCCGTGTTACACTACCTCCTTCTTAAAAACAAATAACAAAAATACTTTTGGCTGTGAAAATCTTAAATCATACATTACTCAGATTACTTATAATCGCCACCAAATCAATTTATAATGCAGAAAAACTTGCGAGTAAATTTAAAAAAAAATGTTGATGTGTTCTGGGTCGCTGGTAAGATTTTTAAAAATATCGTACTAATGTAACCGGACTGTTACGCCTCCCGTAGTTACTATATAGCTTATTTAATAATGTAAAACACAGTCATGTGCGAATAATATTTGTCTTATGGTGAGCATTCGAATATTACTTTCCTCGTTATCTCGAATCTCAGTATTTGGAGATGTCTGACTAATCAACTGAAGGATCGATATCTCATCAAGTATCTGCCAGTGTAGGTTGTGTGGATGTGATGAGTGTGTGGGTGTGATGGTGTCAGTTTGCTGCTGAGCGTGTGGCGGTTCTAACGCGACTGGTGGAACTCGGTGATGCAGAGGCTGCAGGACCAGGAGCCCTCGGGGGGGGCGTGCAGCGGGGGCGCCAGGCAGTACATGTGGTAGCCACGGTCACAGTCGTCGCAGAACAGCAGCTGGTCCTGTTAAAATAAAACGGAATTGGATAAATTTAACACTTGCAATGCTGAGCTCCCGCGATTTAGTACCTCCTTTGTGTGCCGTCGCAAAATTGTTAGTTCTGAATGGTGGTCCTCTACCAGGGCGATACTGAGGATATCTTCCCCTCTGGAACATGCCGCAAATATACTGTATATTATTTTTATTAATTAATTGTGATATATCACAAATTACTAACTAACTAAACATCACGTTGTTTCTCGCAGGGGTGGGCAGACAAACAACTTTGTTTGGCACACACTCTTTGCCTCATTCAAGTTCATACATACTCTTCCATTATTCTGACACTGCGCTCTTATTCTGGTACGCTCGAATCGCAGGTTAAAATCCTACAGGTACGTGCTGTCATCCTGTAAAGCTCATCTTGTAGAAAATTTACTCTACTTTCAAAAAGATGTGAACAATTGTTTCAGATGTTTATTTTTTGAAATACGCAGCAAAAACAAGGGCCTAAATTTTATTGCTTTTGCCGGGTATTGCCGGACGCGGGGGTTTGCCAAGTTCGAAAACTTGGTTTAAACATCACTGTGACAACACAAAAGACATAAACAAAAATTCAAAACTATCTGACCTTTCGCTAGGTTTGCCATTTTTTGTGCTATATTGACAGGACTAATAGATAAAATGTGAAATTTCATCTTTCAATTTTATCAAACTGCCTAGAGTCAAGAGGTTTTTTTAAAAACTCAATATGCAAATGCAACTTAAACACGGTGTTACTAGTGAGTCCGTTGATAACAGGCTCACGGAAGGAAGATGGGCCATGAACCATTATAAGTATGAAACCGCGCGCAACACGCAATCACTTGAATTTCACTGCATAGCCGCTTTAATAGCCGGTACAATCTGGTTGAAGCTCCACAACAGTCCGCAAGCTTCCATGTCATATCTACCTATACCTACAAGGTAAGTCACTAGACTACGTAGAAGTCATCACAAGAAAATATTAACAGATAAACAAAATTATACTTACGTCATTGTCACTGGTTCCACATACGGAGCAGCACTTGCACTCGATGCACTGCCAGCGGTATTGACGCACCGACACGATCATGTTATCTGTGAACTGCAGGCACGTAGGATGACCTGGGGACACATAAGGAAATGTTAGTTCGGCGGACGCAAACGATGGAAATAATTTATATTTCATTAATTTAAAACGGATGGTTTGCAATGGTTTGCATTAAGTTAAGTAGAAGTCGTTCGGAGAGTTATATTTACAAATTATTGAGAAAATATCTACTCAAGTACAATACATCAGTTTTTCAAGATACTTAGGCTGGGTTGTTTCATTTTTAAGTTGTGGATTAGTAAAATTAATATTTAACCAAAACTTCATGTTTTTAAATATGTCCAATACAGTGAAACTCGTTTAAAAAGTTTGGTTTTTTCAGACCCTTGAAGAAGAAATGGTCCAATTTATCCAAATATAAGGTTTTCCCACTAAAGTCGTATTTTTTTCCGGTCCCTTGGAAAACTTCTTAAAGAGAGTTTCACTGTATTTAAAACCACGTATAGGTTAAACATTCTGAAATATTAGGTTTTGATTAAATATAAAATATGTCTGAAGTGCAGCTTTAATATGAAACAACCCGGCCTTAATGTCTTTTAAGCAATGTTTTAAGTTGTACTCTTAATGTCGGGAAGCATTTGTCAATGTTTCGTGATGTTTTCCTAATGTTCTGAGACATAACCTCAAAGTTTTGATGTATTTTTAAGTATCGTTGTTGGGAATAGCTTGTTTTACTGAAGACTTGACGCAGACTATCATCGGAGGTAGGATTCAAATACGCTTCGCTAAGCTTCGAAGGAATACCGCCAAACACCTCAAAATGTCAAGAAAACATCTCAGAATATCAAGAAGAAATCAGAAAACGTATTGAAATGTGCAGTTAGAATGCATATAACATAATATAACCATCCGAAATACTATTAATTAATAACTGAAGTGAGAGCTATTTTTATTTGCAGTGCTAAATATCCCAATAAGTATTGTAAGGCACAAATATTGCTTACCGGAGTTATATCATACTGGCTGCGGCCGAAGGGTACAAACGTGGCTGATGAGCGCGATTGGGTTTGAGCGGGACAGGGGAAACAATATTTGTGCCGAACAATAGTGAAAGTACGTGGTACGATTGTACATGCAACCGCTAAAACAATACAAAACCACCAACCAGGTACAAAAAGAACCAAAATTAGAATCTTTTGCAACCTCGATGGGTGGTTTGTATAGTTTTACAGTCGATTGTACAAATTGCCGCAAAAATTATACAAAAACATCGGTAAGTTTAAAAAAAATCATTTATTAAAGATTTTTTTCAGTCTTGTTGGTGTTTGTACATTTTTGGGAAACACAGTACCGAAGGGTCGCGAACTAGATCAGAGATTATTAGATGATAGGTTTTGAGATGAATCTGTACGGGAAATGCTTAGTGGAAGTGCATATTCACTATTCTTCAGCACAAAAACGGGCAGAGGACAAATTTTTTTTTAAAAGAAACAATGAAAAAAAAAACAATATTTTTGAGAATAGAAAATAGTTTTTATTTTTTTTTACTCTCTTTCCGAATTACGATTAAATATAGTGGGTATAAAATCTAACAATCCAATCATTGTTCATACAATCGACAACGATCGACAATATATTATATCAACTTCGATCAAAACGATAAAATATTATTATTTAATAAAAATGTCAAACGAAAAAAAACAAAGCAACAATTCTAAAAATGTATTATAGTTAATATTAATTAATTATTTATATTTATTTATAACTCCATTCCATCCATTGCACTTCCAAAATTTAAAACATTCCCCAATTACAAACATAAAGGCAACTCGAGATATACATGGAACCCTGATCCCGGACGCATTGAAATAAATACGCAAGGAGCCCTCATACAAACATTATTACTATTGATAAGCAGGCGATTGGCACAGCTCCTATAAGCACTCGGGCCATAGGCACATTGTGCCATTTGACAGTAACCTAGTCCCTCAAATAAAGTTCACCAGGGTTGTCGCTGGTTGTTTGGCAACGTTTCCTGAAGTTCCAAAGGGGTAAGCCTAATAGCTCCCTAAATATATTGTGTTTGATTGGAAAATGTGTCACATGTCCATCGATTTACCTTACGGCAGAAGGGAACAAAAGTTTAAGTTTAATTGTTTTATTTTTATATACCTTGTTAGGTTACGTTGAATACAATAAAATCTCTCAATATTAAATGCAAAATAAAAATTATTTTTAAAAGATAACTGTTGTTTCAAGTCTATGGCAAATTAATCAAGCTTTTATGTTTATAACTTGAAACAACTGAATAACCTAAGAGTGATTAACACTGTAAGAAAAACGAATTTTTAATGCTGGCAGTGTTTGACGAATTGCGACACCAAGCGTAGAATTGCAGATTTCCAATGACCGCGCAGTTTGGAGAACTAAATTCATTCTACTTTGATTGTAGCCTTCAAATAGTTCATACTTCCTAGATATTAATTTATACCTCATAACATAATACCATCCCGCTTTAACACCAACACAAGACGGATGTTTGAGTTCAGAAGTGTGCCGTGCATAATGGACGAGAACTTGCGTATTTGAGATCAACGGTGGTCCCCTACCTAAGGAGTACTTCTAATGGAATGCTGCTCTGACTAGCAGTCTCACGACAAGGGATTAACAGTATTAATTAAATCAACAATTAATTAATTACTTGTAATTAATATGTTCCAGCTATATGGCGATGGCACCGGAGCCAGGCTCACTAATAATAATTACATTTAATTAATAATATGTAACTTTGATCAACTTGAACACAGTAGAAAGGCTTCCGAGGAAATAACTAGGAGAATAATAGACTTTACCAAAAACCGTACAAATGTCTAGAAGCAATGATAAATTAAGATAAAACAGTACTTAAACTTACGCTGACGGCTTCGTTGTAACCTCTCCCTTTTTTCCATTAATGACGCATGTAAAAGAAAGAGAGGTTACAACGAAGCTCTCAGCAAACAACACTCATATTTTGAAATCATTTTGAATAGTTGAGGTTTGGTTTATAGACAAAGTAAATGCAGAAAATAAAATAAATTTTCATTTTGTGGGCATATCTCCTTGAATAAACTCTTGCTACAGCTTCTAGATTAAAGATGTTCATTGTAGAATAAAGGTTGAACAAAACACAGAATAACTTCTATGCGATAAGGCATTTAGCATGTATGTAATCACAAATCTAACTTTTCAAAATGATTGAAATGCACTGAAAAAATTGTTTGACCAAAATTGAAGCATCAAAAACTATGTACATACATACATATATCGTAAAATGTCAAAAGGCAACTTCAAAAACACTTGTTTCTCTAACATTAACAGTCTTATTTTGCGGTAACTACAATATATCATTTCTTACCACCTGTTGATATGAATTCGAAACCTAGACTGGCAAACAAACTCACCTTGTGATGGGTTATAATCTGTTGTCAAATGTGGTGAATTATTATTGTCACCTAGATCGGCAAGCAATTAGTTACACAGATCGGTGAGCAATATTACCTCTTGTGATGAGCTATAATCCTTTTGTTGCGGGATATAAAGTGCCACTTATATTAGCAATTTGTCACCTAGATTAGCTGGCAATTTGCCACCTAGATTAGCTGGCAAATTGGCACCTAGATTAGATAGCAATCTTCCACATAGATATTAGCTGGCAATTTGTCACCTAGATTAGCTAGCAATTTGTGTTATATTTTCCGGCAATTCGTCACCTAAATTAGCTAGCAATTTGTTTTATATATTTTCCGGCAATTTGTCGCCTATATTAACTAGCAATTTGTTTTATATATTTGCCAGCAATTTGTCACCTAGATTAGCCGGCAATTTGTCACCTAGATATTAGCTGGCAGTTTGTCCCCTAGATTAGCTGGCAATTCGATACCTAGATTACTTAGTTTGTTATTTAGGTTGATTATCAATTTGAAAATAATAAATTTAGACTGAAGGTGTATTTTTCTAAAAGATCCACTTTACATGTATAAAAAATAATACAATTAACGTAAACAATTTTTTTTTTAAAGGTTCAATAGACATTCTATTAAAATATTGTGTAGTTTGTTGATGCTTCAATAAGGTCTATAAAACAGCAAATCTAGACTTTTCTACGTTCTGTGGAACTGTCCCTCATACACAAACACAGTCAGGCACCCAGACTAGATATCAAATAATTATTTTCTTTTTGGTAATCTTAGTAACAAAGGTGTAACAAAATCATATAATTTAATATTTTTTAAATTTATAACAATGGCAAAAACTCTAGCCCGCACACACAAGCACACAGGAATTTAATTTTAACAATAGTACAGAACAGAGATTCTGAAGGGATTTGGGTGGCGATCCAGATTAGGGCAATGGCTGCTTTGCGAGAAGTGATCCAGATTAGAGCTATGTTATTGTCATGTTACCCAAATTTGGGTAGATTTTTGACAAATAAACCACATTAAGGCAATATTTTGGTCACATGGTCCAGATTAAGGCAATGGCTTTGTCACACGATCCAGATTTGGCTTAGTATATTTGACACATTATCCAAATTAAGCCAATGGCTTTGTCACTGATCCGGATTCGGTCTAGTGTTTTGGTCACATGATCCAGATTAAGGCAATGACTTTGTTACATAAATCATATTTGGTTTAGTGCTTTGGTCACATGATCCAGATTAAGGCAATGGCTTTGTCACATGAACCAGATTCGGTTTAGTGTTTCGGTCACATGGTCCAGATTAAGGCAATGGCTTTGTCACATGAACCAGATTCGGTTTAGTGTTTCGGTCACATGGTCCAGATTAAGGCAATGGCTTTGTCACACGATCCAGATTTGGCTTAGTATATTTGACACATTATCCAAATTAAGCCAATGGCTTTGTCACTGATCCGGATTCGGTCTAGTGTTTTGGTCACATGATCCAGATTAAGGCAATGACTTTGTTACATAAATCATATTTGGTTTAGTGCTTTGGTCACATGATCCAGATTAAGGCAATGGCTTTGTCACATGAACCAGATTCGGTTTAGTGTTTCGGTCACATGGTCCAGATTAAGGCAATGGCTTTGTCACATGAACCAGATTCGGTTTAGTGTTTCGGTCACATGGTCCAGATTAAGGCAATGGCTTTGTCACACGATCCAGATTTGGCTTAGTATATTTGACACATTATCCAAATTAAGCCAATGGCTTTGTCACTGATCCGGATTCGGTCTAGTGTTTTGGTCACATGATCCAGATTAAGGCAATGACTTTGTTACATAAATCATATTTGGTTTAGTGCTTTGGTCACATGATCCAGATTAAGGCAATGACTTTGTCACATGAACCAGATTCGGTTTAGTGTTTTGGTCACATGATCCAGAATAAGGCAATGGCTTTGTCAAATGAATCAAATTTGGTCTAGCATTTTTGACACACTATCCAGTTTAAGGCAATAACTTTCTCACATGAATCAGATGTGATTTAGTGGTTTAGTCACATTATCCAGATTAAGGGAATGGCTTTGTCACATGAACCAGATTTGATTTAGTGGTTTGGTCACATGATCCAAATTAAGGCAATGTTAGAAAAGCATTATTGTTAAATTGCCCAGATCTTGACAGTTTTTGTCACATGTTCCAGATTTGGAATGTTTTTGACACATGGTCCAGATTAAGGCAATGGATTTATCAATTGATCCAGATTAGAACACTATTATTGTCACGTAACTTAGATTTGGCACAGGATCCAAATATGACTAGTGCTTTGGTAACATGAACTAGATTAGAACAATTTTATATATTGCACCACCCAGGTTAGGGAAAAATTTTTGTTCAACAAAGTTCAACTCTTATTAGAACAATAATTAGGTCTGACTCGAAACATAAAAAAAAATAGCCTAATACTATTAAAAGTTATCGATAATTTATTGGTCAGAGATTAAGTTCTAATCCAGATCTAAGTTGGAAGCCCAATATGAACATGAACACCAACTTATAGAACACCTCTTTATAGGAAGCTTATTGCCAGAAAGGATCGCGACCCACAGTTTCAGAACCCCTTATTTAGAGAGAGGAGAATTAGAATGGTGGAATTGATGCATCCAGTTAATGATACTCAGTTCTGAAAAATTTTGGCTAATTTTCCAATTTTATATAAATAAAGATACAACTACCCAGAATACTGCAAGGAATCAGACATCATATTTTAATTTCCGATCTATTTAAATAATTTTTTCTATTTTTAGGTATAGTGGTACGTTCTTGTAGCCCTAAGCCACTGAAAAGATTAACCAATAGAAACGTGTTGTGGGCTTGTGGTGTGCCCAAAGTAAGGTCAATAATTGTCCTTTACTTTGGATGCAATTGATAATAATTTTCAAAATCGAAATTCTTTCTTGAAAAGATAATCAGTTTTATTGATCTTTCGTTCAGTGCCCTAAACTATGTACTTTATTAATGAAAAGAGGATTATTTGAAAAACATACTATTAATTGTAAAAGGAATTAACAAAATGTAATGTGCATACAATTTAGATTTTTACTTTCAGATATGTAGAACTTTTGTACGATATGTTTTCCTACCTCCTATCAAAGTAGATTAATCTTTTGACAAATTTAAATGAAAAATAGAATAACCACTGGAGTTGTCCTTGGCCAATTTGCAAACACTCGCGAGCACCAAAACGTGGCCAAATTGAAGATACAATATAAAAAGTTCCCGCTTGTTGGGATTTTTGATAATCACAAGGCTAACTTAGTAGTTTTACACTTTAACAAGAGATGTCTCACGTCTCTTCGTAATTATTTGTTATTGACATTCCACAAACTGAAATTATTGAAATATTTTTTTGTTATAAATCATTGATCATGAGTTTATATATTAAGAAATGCATGTTTGAATTTAAATTTATATCTGTGATTATCAACTAGGCCGTAGACAACATACATAAGTCATAATATTTAATATTGTTACAAATAGAATTCACCCGTTTATAAATTTAATGATTTTTTTAATAAATCCTTTAAATATGGGATAAACGCTCTAATACAGGTGCATTCAACGACTCTCTAACACAAACTAGCAGTTTATATATCTCCGTATTAAAATTTGCAGGAATGATTTTTTTTAATGAGGGCCGGAAAATTCCAAACTGAACGCTTAAAAATTTCCTAGGGAATTTATTTATTGCGGAACATTCCAGTGGCTAAGATGTTATTACTTTAAATACATTACGAATGCATAACATATATGTATATTCCTTTAACGATGTAAGGCACTTCGGGTCAGGTAATACATTACTTTGCTATAGAAAAAAAAAAAAAAAAAACATGTCAAAGATTAATATGATCAGAAGTTGCGGTACAATTTTATTCTCCATACAAGATTCCTAGCAGTAAACGGGCATATATAATTGACCTTAGTCATATTTATTTAATTTTCATATAACAATTAATTTAAACCTTTTTGTACCAGACCACCAGTCCACTATTCCATACCTCGCTAAAATTACACAAACTAACAATTATTATTAATAATCATTAATCTAAAATCTTAAAAAATCAAAGGATAAAACTATTAAAAAATCGATCTATAACAATAATTATTAACAATATATATAAATAGTTAGAATAATAAAATATGTTTCATTGTGGGTTTTGGGTATAATGTCTCTAGAGACCAGTCTAATTGGCCGACGCCCTAGAATTCTAATTTCTTTGGCAGCATTATATAATTACTTCAGCAATTATAACCAATTCCCTAATTTAGCCTCGGGGCCGTGCAAACTTTTGCACGACTCGTTAAAAGACTGTGTATTAAATTTTGGCTTTCTGTAAAATTTTCATGTTATGGACTCAGCATTTCAATCAACTTTGCTGTGGAAAAAAAAACACATTGGGAATCTCGTAGAAACCGATATGATTATATTAAAAATACGGTAATTCCTCATTATTCTCGAGTTAACCCTTCCTTGCCAGTGCTGTGTAATGATTTGACACGTCAATTAAGTCAGACATCTCTGAATTTTTTTTATTTGAGTTGGGTATGCAGTTATTTGTGAACCCAGGTTATTGATGTCAGCGTTGTTGTCAGCCGTTTGCCGACTGTTGCCGACGTATCATGCGTTTTATGCATGGCCAATATTTTTTCCTCGTTTTAAGCACTAATACATAATATTATGTATTTTACTTAATTCTAAATCAGCACACAGCACCGGAACTTACGGAATTTTTTAGAACAGTAAGAGAAGGGTTAGTGTAATCTTTGCCTATTGTATAATAGTCCTTTACATTACGGGTTTTTTGTGATATTGCGATGGCGGAAGAATAGTCGAAATGTAATTAACACAAAGTATCGTCTCATGAAGAGAGACCAGACAAACACGCATCATCGTTCACCCACACTACTGTAAATCGCATCTATACACAGTAGCGCCACGGTTCTGTTTCTACCTACACACCAAACTTAAAACTTTCATTTTGATAGTCCATACAGTTTGGTAGCTCAGTGACAGTCAGCACTCTTCCATGCTCCCCGTTTTTCTGTTATCTGCGTTGGGAACCTAACCTCAACGAATAACGAGGAATTACTGCATTGTAAAACTTTAATATATTATATAACAATATTTCATTTAATCTTTGACTGGAATTCATCACAACATTATGTAGGATGAACCCATTTAGTAAAATTTATTAAGAACTCTTTTTATTAACAAGGAGTGTATTTTTGCTGTTTTTTTAGAACTTGGTCCCACAAAATATTCACCAAAAAAAAAAAACATTTTATTACAATCAAAATTAAAATTACATTTCTTTGTAAATTGACCCTATCAAAGATAAATTTAATTCTAATCATATTTGGCTATATTTTTTTAAATCCACGTTCCACACTGCGAAGTATGGTCTCAAAATTGTAATTTCATCAATTATTTACGACTACATTCGAAATTTCATAGAAACCATAAAATATTTTTTAATTATTAAAAAAAAATCTTTATATCGCTCGGTTTAAAACTTAACCTATTCAAAACAAAGTACCTAATTTCTTAGGTATGGTTTAAAATATAACTATTCTATGGAAAACCATTTATTCCATTTTAATTAATCAATAAGTTAATACAAATCCCCTCCAGACATTATTGGCCTGGTGATGGCCTAATATTGGCCTAACATTGTCCTAATCTTATTTCATTGGCTCATGGGCTTTAAATTGGCTTTGTGTTGACCAAAGGTTGGCCACGTGTTAATCTGATATTGGCCACATGTTGATCTGATATTGGCCACATGTTGACCTGATATTGGCTACATGTTGACCTGATATTGGCCACGTGTTGACCTGATATTGGCCACATGTTGACCTGATATTGGTCACATGTTGACCTGATATTGGCCACATGTTGACCTGATATTGGCCACTTGTTGATCTGATATGGCCCACATGTTGATCTGATATTAGCTACGTGTTGATCTGAACTAGCATTGGCCACGTAATGTTAAATACAAGAATAAATATGTATTGGAATAGAATGTAGGAGGAGAAGTGCTTATAAAAAGCCAATCCCAAATGCAAGCATCCCAGGTCTACCCTCAGCCAGAGCGTATGTTAGGTACAAGCGTTGCTGATGGGAGTTGGAGCTATGTGAATCCAAGGTAACTTGAGTATGATAAAATTATATTAAAGTAACTGGTGTTACTCTTTACGCTTTCTGCCGGAGCGGCGATCTCTGGGAGACCGCTTGGGCTCTGGTTTTGGTTTTTGCTTTGTTTTGGCTACAGTTGGCCTGACTATTTCTACAGCGGGCTCGTTCGTAGCGAGAATCGGCCCATTGGTAACGGCGAGGGGCCCGTTGATACCGACAACGGGTCCGTTGGTAATTGGTCCATTCGTAACTGTAGCGTGACTCGGCTCAATCGAAGCGATTGCTATCGGAGGCTCCGCCGTGACGACCGAACCTATTTCGTCATCGGAAGTAACCGGCCAGCCCGCCATGATGCTCTTGCTGACAAAGCGGTCAAAATCCTCGGCGTTGTAGCTTGTGGAAGTTCTGTTACCTGATCTTCCGCAGTCGGAACAGGAAACCAGCTCTTCGGGGATGCCCGACTTCTTGTTGTTGGTGTGATCTCCGAGGCAGAAGTCACAGTAGGGGGAGTGGGAGGCGGGAAGTGCGGGGGCTGCGGAGGTGCCGCTGGGGGAGGCGGGGGGCCCGGCGCCTGCTGGCGGGGAGGGGGGTGCTGCTGAAGACGATGCCGGGATGGCGGGGACTGCGGAACCTGGCACGGGGGGTGAGGAACGACCCGCTACTGCGCCTGCTGAAAATAAAAATATTTATCATCACACCCACCAACAGAAAGAGCGAAAATTATACAAGGTGAAAATATTATATTCTCATATATAATGTGATAATAAAATAGCCAAACTGGGGAATGAGCTGCACGAAGGAGAGAACAAAATACACCAGGGTTTAGAAGATACCCATTTTGTAGAAGAAAACACAAAAGCGAGTCATTCTCATCTTAAAATTCTCTACAAAAATTGTATTGTGTGACTGTGCTCTAGACCAGTGCTCCGCAACCTTTTCTCACCTACGACACATAAAAGTTCTTTCTAAAATTCCGCGGCACATCAATAGCTAAAATATATAGATATTAAATTGATACACAAGTTTTATAATAATTTTCGTTTTTTTAAGTATACATACATGTAGTATCAGGGGTACCTACCCGCCGAAAGGTCGTCGGGGTAGGTACTAATGCTAACTCTTTGTAGTATCGGGAAAAGGGGTACCTACCCGCCGATAACTCTTAATTGAGTGCTTTTTAAAATAAGAACGTCTGACCTGAGTGCAGTTGGTTGTTTGTGTTCTTTTGTTTTTTTTTCGTGGTAAGGCGATCCGCTCACTGAGGCAACTGAAAACTGTCAACTGGCAACTGTCTTTGTATGACAAAGGGAAGGCCCGAACACAACACAATCACTCAAAAACCTGTTGTCAATGGTAATGTTCTCAAAAAGTCTTTATTTATGCGATACTCGTTAAAAAAAAATTATAAACAATTATTTAAGGGGTTTTCAAAACGCAATTTGTCTTACGTCTTCAAAAATGTATGTGCTTCTATCGTAAAAAAAAGTTTAAAGTGCCATTTCTCCCGATTCATGTTTTGGTCTGTTGGATAAAAACGAACAAGCGACGAAGTGTAAAGAGCTTCAAGGCGTATTTGTAAACTTTGGATTTGTGTAATAATAAACGTTAACTAAGAAAAATCAACTATTCCTTATTTTTGATAAAAGGTTATTACATACATAAAACTGTACTATATTTACTTGTATGCACTCTTAATAATTATTATTATATAATGACTAATTAATTTGATTTGCGCTTGTTTCAATATAAAAGTTTTATATTCAGCTCAGGTCCGGGGCATACGTCATTCCCATGTCTACCTACGTTAAATTGTCGTGAAAACAAGCTTATGTGCCCAAGCGGTTAAGCATGACCTCTTATCATTTTTAATTAATACAAGAATTAAAAAATTTTGCTCTCATGATATTCTTGAATATGGAAGTAGTGTTAGGATGGCTTTGTCAGAAATGTGAGGATATTCTTTCTTAACGTAAATCCTGAAAATATCTAATGGAACTTCGGCGAACTGAAGTTTTAATGTCCTGTCATTAACTAATTCTATAAATTCGGATTATAAAGGATTTCGAATCCAATCGTTTTGTTCCGTATTAATAGAATAAAAATAGTGATCAAATTTCTGCCGAATCATACTTAACCTCTTGCAGGCCGCAGTCCCCCCCGGGGGTCCGGATTTTTGAAGTGATTTTGCCCCTTATGTATAAAGAAATTGTACGAAGAACAAGGTCAGAATCGCTTGGGCCATTCTCGTTTTTGACATTACGAATTACTGGATAGCATTTAGCCGAATAATTCATATTAATTGCTAAAGACACGCCGGGCATCAAAGATAGCGGACAAAATGGCTGCTGCTTGATAATATGATAGCTGTCACATTAGAAGTCTATATTTATTATTGAAGAAGACGATAACAATAATAATCTAATTTTTTATTTTTTTATTAGGTAACAAATACATTCATTGAATACTTGTTTCCAATAATAAAGGTAGCTGCCAATAATATGGAAAAAAAAAAAACATTAGTCGAAGATAATATGTATTGTTAATTCTGAAATTTGAAATATGAAGTTGACAATTACGACAGTCTCATATAAGATCGCAGTAGCCCAATTGGTAGAGGTGTATGTCCCGGTAAGACGTAAGGTTCTGGGTTCGAGTCCCAGTTGCGACCGTTATCTTTTATTATTTTTCTGTGTCTTGTTTATTTTCATATTTTAAAAAATTAGATTATTATTGTTATCTTCTTCTTCAATGATATATTACATTGATGGGAATAACCTTCAAAAGTTAAAAAGAGAGTTTTTCTAATAAAAAATATCTATATTTATTCATTGTTTTTGATATAAATCCATTGTGGAAAGCATAGATTTGAGTGATTATTAGGAAGTTCATTTTATCTACATTATTTTAATGTAATTTTTGTAATATATCACAAAAGAAATGTTATAAAAATTGAATTCGTAAGAAAGGTGAGAACTGTCAAATATTTTACGTCGTATTGAAAAAATATATTATGTGTGTCGTTGCTTATCCAGAATATATAATGTGAGATATCGCGCTCTTTTCTCGCCAGCGCCAGTCGTATCTGCTGCCGTAATCTTAAATTTCCCGCCTTCCTTTTATAACTTCCTTCAGTTGTCAAATTGTCACCTTAGCAGTTGGTGTCTTGAGACGCCATATTGAATCAATTTTGGCGTTTCTTTCACCCACGCCGGTTGTGTAAATTTCGTTAGTAATTGTTTTAACGAAAAGAATCTGTTGCTACCCGCAATTTATCGTAATTTTATGAAAATTAATGCTAAGTGAAAGTGCGAACATTTTTTGACAGTTATTTACGATCTTCCTGCTACGCATTACTACGCAATATAAATCTGCGTCGCTTGCCCTCACGTACACAAGTTGTGCATAGGGTTAGAATGTCTTCAGACAAGGACCAGATAAAGGATGACGTAACCTCTAAACGACGTGATCGAAGGAAGCGACGTCGTTCAATATCAACCAGTTCGTCGAGCTCGCATTCTAGCGGTTCGGCGTCGCGTAATAGTAGGCGACGCAGGCGTACAAAGAGACGTAAGCGGAATGACAGACATCTGCTTAAAAGATTAGCGTGTCAGGTCAAGACCCTGCAAGATTTTGTGATGGACAGGTCAACGCAGGAAGCCACTGTCAGCACGCCAAGTATAGTGGCACCCTCGCATGCATCTGGGAGCGTTTGCTCGTTGTCGCCTGAAAGGCAATATCAGATGCCGGGTCCCTCTACTGTTCTGAAGGAGTCCGCGGCGCCGAAACCTTCTGCAACACATCTGGCTTTGATGGAGAGTCTCCAACGCTTCAACTCGAGCGAATGGGCCAATGTCCGCTACGCATCCGCTTTGAAGGAATATTTAACTGATCCAGGCTTCAAAGAGCTGGAGGTAAACTGCGAGGTGCTGGCATTTGACACGGCCTCACCAATATTTCCGGCCATGGAAAAGATGCTGGCTGCGGTAACGCATGCCTCATTGAAGCAGAGAGAGTACCTTCAACAGGCTCTCCAAGAGCTTATCAAATGGGGAAGTAGTTCAGAAAGTTCTCTGTCTGCTGAGGCTTTAGAGGAACAGCTGGACAGCCTATTGGGAGAGGACTCTGAGTTTATAAAATGCTCCGATGATATTCTGCAGATAACGTGCAGAAAGCGAGCTGAAGTCATTCAGCACAGAAGGGATAAGATTTTAGGCAACTGTAAGACTGGAGTGGAGCGGAAGCTTTTCAGCAGAATTCCTCCTTCTTCCACTCATCTTTTTTGGGAAGAAGCACTGTCCGCCCAGTTGCAGAAACTGGGAGGTGTAACAAAGTGCTTTAATCCAGTGCGCCTACCTCAGGGTAGCCACTCGGTGCACAACCGCCCTTCAACATCTAAGGAGGTTGTTGCCTTTCCCCCCAAGAAGACATCAAAGGAAAAATTGGCATTTCCCTCGTTTCCCCGGCGGGCAGACCACGGGCGAGACTTCCAGTATTCCTCTCGTACGAGGAGTAGGGGAAGGGAACAGAAGCGTGGCGCAAGGGGGCAGACCTCTCGTGGCCGCTTCAACAGGTGACTATCAACCATTTCGGGCTGGTCAACTACAGCATTATTGGAGAGAATGGCGGGCCCTAGATGCCCCAGAGACCATCTTACGTATGTTAAGAGGATACCGCATACCATTCATCCGAAAGCCCTTGTTGATAAGTCCAAGCCAAGCTTCCGCAAGGAGGTTCAAAACGAAAGTAACCCCGGAAATGACACTCGAAATAAGGAAGATGATGAGAAATGGTACACTGGAAAGAGCTGGCGACAATGCCTCTTTCCTATCAACACTTTTTCTGGTTCAAAAGAGCGACGGCTCAAGACGGCCAATCTTCAATTTAAAAGCTCTCAATTTAGATGTAGCTTGGAAAAAGTTTTCTCTGATATCTCACCACAAAGTCCCACACTTTCTTCAAGCCAACGATTGGATGACAAAAATAGACATTTCACAGGCCTATTTCCACATACCGGTCGCAAAAGCTCACCGTTGCTTTCTGAGATTGTATTACGGAGGCCTTCACTTACAGATGACATGCCTGCCTCAAGGCTTAAGCAGTGCACCACAGGCCTTTGCAGCTATCACAAATTGGATTGCAGGAATCCTGCGGAGACGGGGTATCAGGGTCATTGTGTACCTAGACGACTTTCTCCTGGCTCATCAGACCAGAGAGGTCCTTCTCAGTCAAACACGAGAAACTCTTCAATTGTTGGAGCAGTTAGGTTGGTCGGTAAATTTCCAAAAGTGTGTTCGTCAGCCAGCACAGTCAGTGGAATATCTAGGAATTGTGTGGAACCCCCATCTGAATCAGAAGACCTTAACCAAATACAGACGCCAAGGTCTTTGGAACTCACTTCAGAGCCTCGTGTCAAAAGCAAGATGGACTCTGAAAGAAGCTCAGAGTATTCTAGGAAAGTTGAATTTTGCTACCTTTGTGGTCTCCAGAGGTCGACTCCATACACGACTGATACAATTACAGTTGCAGTTAATGCTGAAACTGACCCCTCAGCAGAAATCTCTGATAAAGAAGGAGGTCTTGTCAGAAATGAAATGGTGGATGAACAACCTAGATCATGTTTCAGCTCTTCATGTTCCCAGCCCAACACATTTTCTGACTACGGATGCGGCGGATCACGGTTGGGGAGCCCTGATCGACGATGTACCTCTGTCAGGTTGTTGGACAGACAGTCAGAGGGGGGGACATTGCAACATGAAGGAGATGACAGCAATCTTAAATGCCTTGACATCTCTGATTCAGAATTAGAGAAGTTCTTCGTTACTCATTCAATCAGACAACAGGACAGTCGTAGCCTACTTGAGGAACGAGGGAGGCACCAAGTCGATGGGTCTCCTTCATCTGACATTTCAGATTCTTGCGCTTTTGGACAGGCACAGAATCTCTTTACAAGTGCAGTATTTGCCGGGACGCTACAATGGCCTCGCGGATCATCTATCCCGAGGAATGACGTTACCAGAATGGCATCTCCTACCCCCAGCGGTAAGAGCTGTCTTTCACAAGTGGGGCAGTCCAGTAGTGGATCTATTTGCTTCTTCGAGGGCTCACGTCGTGGATCAGTATGTCTCGATAGATCTCCACGACAAGAGAGCGATGTTTCACAACGCGTTCAGCAGGAGTTGGCATTTCCCCTTGGCATGGATCTTTCCTCCCCCCTGCTTAATGCCACGAGTGCTGGCACACCTGAACAAGTCATCAGGGGTGTACCTGGTTGTAGCCCCAAATTGGCCAAAAGTGTTTTGGTTACCAGACCTAAAGAAAAGAGCCCTAGACCGACCTCACATAATACCCATGTTGGTCGACAACTTGATAGACTTATCGACAGGACTTCATCCTCAACAGGTCCAGAAGCTCCAACTACAGGTGTGGAAGATTGGGGGTGGAGTGAAGCATTGACCGATTGGTCACAGCAAGAGAAAGCTCTGTTGAATGCGAGTTGGCGCAAATCTACGCTTTCAACTTATCACATGGCATGGAAAAACTGGAAGGAATGGTGCATCATTAACAATACGTGTCCTAATAATCCTTCGGGATCTCAGCTGGCACGTTTTTTAGCATACCTAAGAGTGAAGAAAGGCTTGGCTCCCAGTACTATAGCGCTTCACAAGTCTGCAGTGTCAGTTTTGTGTGACCCCAACGGCGATTTGAGGATTAGTAATCATCCCTTGGTCAAGCGAGTGATAAAAGGTATAGGGAATTCTGCAAATAAGAAGCCTAGAGCCTTTACCTGGGATCCAGGACACTTGGTGTCTTGGCTTTGTAAAGATCCTCCAAAGGACCTGACTCTTTTCGAAGCATCTCGTAGATGTGCTATAATTTTACTACTGGCGTCAGGAAGACGAGTACATGATCTGACCTTACTACATACATCTCCTGATAATCTTGTTGACAATGATGATCACATTATATTATGGCCAATTTTTGGTTCTAAGACGGACACCTCTACACATAGGCAGTCTGGTTGGAAGCTTTGCAAAGCAGAGGATCGTAATAACACTTGTAACAACGTAATAACACTTGTATTCATTTTAAATATATTCTCTTATTATGTAATATTATTTGTTATTTTGGCTTTAAATGTATCAAATGTAAATAAATAAATAAATAAATAAAAAATATAGATCCTATATTTTGGTTGAGAAAGCTTATATCTTTGGGTGAGAATAGGAGGCATGAAGCTGGTGTCGAATGTCTGTTTATTTCCACATTGGGTCCCGCAAGGCCAGCCTCAAGAACTATTATTGGGGGATGGATTAAAACAATTTTGAAGGATGCTGGGATTGATGCCTCCCCTGGGAGTTTGAGATCAGCAGTCGCTTCAAGAAGTTGGCTGGAAGAGTGCCCTATAGACACCATTTTGGAGAGAGGAAACTGGCGTTCAGAAAACACCTTCAAGAAATATTATAGAAAGCAAATCAGAGGTCTCACTGTTGAGGTGCTGAATCCCCCCATTCACTCTCAGTCTTTGACCAAGCTATTTCAAGCAATACAGTAATAGTCACAATTTTGGCTTTAGAATTTTCACCAAGCGATAACAAACACTTCTCACATTATATATTCTGGATAAGCAACGACACACATAATGTTGGAGTTTTACCTACCATTAAAACTCTTATTATGTTGTCTTGCTTATCCAGAATATATCTAAGCTCTGCTTGGTGAGTTCAAATTGATTCAATATGGCGTCTCAAGACACCAACTGCTAAGGTGACAATTTGACAACTGAAGGAAGTTATAAAAGGAAGGCGGGAAATTTAAGATTACGGCAGCAGATACGACTGGCGCTGGCGAGAAAAGAGCGCGATATCTCACATTATATATTCTGGATAAGCAAGACAACATAATAAGAGTTTTAATGGTAGGTAAAACTCCAACATTTTTTGTATGCTGGCCTTCAACAAGTTAAGCATGACCTTATCATTTTTAATTAATATAAGATTTTAAAAATTTTGCTCTCATGATATCCTTGAATATGGAAGTAGTGTTACTATTGACCTCTCCAACAGGACTCTCTCGACCCCTGACCTTGCGCCGCAGTGGATGGATGGAGTGATGGATTTACGCAACCGTCACTCAAGGACACACTGACCCTGGATTTCTACCCTCCCTTCATACCTCTCCTTCCTTTCTTTATAAAGACCTTCTACACATTATCCCCAAAGATGATATATATGTATAGGCCCTGAGCAAAATAATTTTGTGTAGATCCTGTGTGGAGCTAATGGAAACAAAAATCCTCCTTCTCAGAAAGACGGAAAATATCCATGTCAGATATTTCCAATCATACACCCCATAGAAACTAAATAACATGATGTTCTCTCATTCATCTTCGTCCCCTTGTCCTAATCGGGTTGGGCCCATCACTTCGACAATAGCACCTCCAGGCATCCCTATTCTGGGCTATTTCAGTGGTTTTGGTTCTACTGTTAGATAATGACTTACTGTTCCCTGTGATGAATGTGACGTAGCTGTCCTGGTACTCGGTGGAGGGCTGATCGGGCGGCACGAGGGGACCCGCAGCGGGGGGTGCAACGAGGGGGGGTACGACGGGCGGCTGGGTGGAGCGCGCAGGAGAGTCCCGCGAGTCCCCGTCGGAGCCTCCGCCACCCCCTCCCTCCTTGTGTGAGTGAGTGTAGTGGTAGGTCAGGCCGGGGCGGGTCTTGTAGCGGGCACCACACACTGTGAACATATTGTTTCTTTATTATCCACTGGAGTGATTTTTGCCATTTATTGGCGCCATTTTAAATGTCTTATTAATCTGTTGATTTGGCAAATTTTTTTTTTTAAATATTTGTAGCTCCCATCTTTGTTATTTCGGACTTTAATCGAAGCTATTGAAATGCATTATCATTTGAGCCATAGATGTCGCAAATCTAAACTTCGTAGACTATTCCAGAACAATGAAGAAAACAAATTTTTTAAATATTTTATTTTGTGCAGAATTTTTGATCAGCTGTTTACGGTTAAACTTTGGTCCTTTTTCCATAATGTACATTTCAATATCAAGTATACCACAGATAACGGACAACATACAGAAATCGAAAATATTCTATGTTGACTCGAATAAGTAGCTCTCACGGCATTTTTAAAATAACAAACATGCAGGATTCGCGCGGCTATGAACTTTCCGATTTTTTAATATTTTCTTTATAAATACTACAAATATGAGTTAAACGGTAAAATACAGGTGAATTCATTGGCTATATAGCACTATAATAAGTTTTATGTCTCCATGTTAAAATTCAAAGGAATGATTTTTTTTAATGTTGGTGAAAAATTAAAAAAATTAAGGGAATCTCGAGCAATCGAGGCAAATTTATTTATTTCGCGTGGTCGCTCCAGTGGATATATATATATCCTACACAAATCTAAATAAAATGTATTAAGTTTGGGGTGTTAAAAACTCTTTTTTTTGCCTTGAAAATTTGGCTCGGCGAACCAGGGGCCTCAGCACGGTCAAATCGATACTTAACAATGTTGAATTGACAGGCTTAACTTATAACGATTTTACATTGATTTCTCGTACTTATATTATATTATTTCTGTTTTCTTCTTCATTATTACTTTTATTTTCAGAAGGCTTCTTCGGCGGGTTACAGCTCTTATTTATCTTTTCCTATTACTAACACTTTTATTTCTATTTTTATACTATCTATTTCAGATTAATTCTTCCATGGGCAGCTATTTTAATTTCTCTTTCGTAATATGTTAATGTAAAGTACTTGCATACTGCTTACTAACCCCATACGCATGAACATTGGAGGGTTTAGAGTCGTTCAAAATAAATGTAGCTTCGTTCAAAGAAAAATTAGAGTCTTGATGTGTGCGTTGAAGGAGGAAACCGTGTTTCCTTATAACGCCGCTGGGAAAGTGATGGGGTCCTCACTGATGATTTCTTGAGCATAGTTGCAATCGTTAGGCATGTTGATAGCCAAGCCGATACTGACAACAAAATAAATAAAAAATCGCCCTACGATAGCATGTATTGTTTACGAGGCAAAACAATCATTTTGAAGATCGATTATCGTCAATTTACATCATTCTTGTGACTAAGATATCATAATAATATTAAATGTACTAATATACATTGGCCGTGCGCAAGTACTTTTTGAAACTAATTTAAGTTAATTGGTCAGTGAGTTCTTTAGCCATAACTCGTAATATTCTAAACAACTTTCTGAAATCAGTTTCTCCGAGCATGAAAGAATTCAATTGATAGACGTCTAAGACATCATTCAATTCTATGAGTCACGTTAATCTGCCTCTATTGATTAAAAAACCAGTAATTTTGTGTTTTAACAAAAATTCGTGGACCACATTTGCAACAATTGCTTAAATCTGGTTAAAAAGAAGAAAAAACCGGTTACTTACAATCGCATCCGTACGGCTTATCCGCATCCCCGGCCACCTCATACGGCAGGCTCTGCTGCACGGCCTTTTTGCGCCCTCTTCCGCCGCCGCGCCCCCGGCCCTTGGGCGTGCTGGCCGGCGTCTCGGGAGTCTCGGGGGGAGCCTTGCTGCGGCGGCCAGGCTTGGCGGGAGGGGTACCCCGAGCGGGTGTGTCGGCGGCCCCTGCGCCGCGTTTACGCCTCGCTGCATAGCTCTCGTCCATGTAGTCCTCGTCCGAGTCGGGTTCAGGCTCCTCCAGCTGGTCCAGTTCTTCCATGGCCATGTCGTCGTAGAACCATTCCTGAACAAAACTAAATAATTAGGGTTTGATCTGTAGATACAGTAGTAACGTCCTTCGTTCACGCAGCTACTTACAAGCGACTAAATCGCCGCTACCTGTCATACTATTTATGGAAGGTACAGACGAGCGGCGATCGCGTCGCTTGAAAGTAGCTCCATGGAAGAACGGCGTAACTCTGATAACAATTTACATTTAATTCTGTTGTTACACGGTAAAAACGTTCCATAGAATACCAAGTAATTAAAATACTCATGTGTTTCCACTGGCCATTAGACAGAACACAAATTATTTCAAATAAATCAGACACCAAGTCTTGGATCATTAACCAGACAAATCAAGCATCAACGATTTTATTAAAACCTATTTATAAGTCTATATTCCCCACCGACACTGTTGTCTTTTATTTAAAATATAATTATTATTTTTAATTCCGTGCTTATGTTAAACTGCGCCTGTCTCAACGCAGGAGTTCCTAGTGAGACAGGCACAGTACATCACCAAAGTAATTTAATTAACAAAGGAGAATAAATAAAAAAAACTTTACCAATTGTCATCAAGCATCAAATATTTTCTACCGTGCCAGTTTAAATTCATGTCTGAAAGTGTTAAATGGATATTCGCACCAAGTGGCTTTAGCTTACCTTGGAGACGTCATCCTTGTGGTGGTGACTATCCTTGCTGTCAGTGTCGTGAGTGTCCATGGGGGCCTGCGAGAGCTCCCCCTCGGTGGGCTCCTCGCAGCTGGGTGCCCCCAAGCCTGTGCCCTCGCTTCCCCAGCCTCCGCAGCGGAGAGATAGGTATTGCCGCTTCGCCTTGCGCCATCTACAAACAAATATTTGATACAGCAATTTAGGGATTTTAGAGTACTGCTCCGCAACATCAGGTGTGCCAGTGCAAAAAAAAAATCTTAAATAATATTCCCTTCAATAAAAACAAAAGCACAAATCTATAGATTAGGTTATATGGACAAAATAATAGATAATAATATATAATAGATATAAATAGTCGTTTCGATAGGCTGCTGTTGACTGAAATCGCAGGCGTCAAAGTAGACAAAAATCGACCGTGGAAACAGTCAGTCGAAGATGACGACTCGCTGCAATTTATAAGTAAAATGGAACTAGTCGCATGCGATATTAATCAACTGAAAATAGTCTGACAGGGCTAAGATAAAAATCGATAGGGTCAATGCCACATTACTGTGTTACCCTGATGTATTTTGAAGATCCCAAGGAAAAGTTTTGGCTTTTCATAAGTCCATAATACATAGAAACTAACATGAAAAGCTGCAATCAGAACATGAAAATGTTTTAGCTTTGCTGTCAATATGTGTGTGAATTTTTCAATTGAATATGTGTTACGAAACTAATAAAATTACGCTGTTCTTTCATGGAGCCACTTTCAAACGACGCGATCGCCGCTTGTCTGTACCTTCCATACTATTACTGTAAACGCGGCTACGCACTGCACTAGCCAAATAATATGACAGGTAGCGGGTAGCGGCGATTAAGTCGCTTGTAAGTAGCTCCGTGAACAAAGGGCATTAGAAATAACATTTAAACATTTTTGATACATATAAATTTATGTTGTGCCGTGCTGGGACAGCCACAGGGGGCGTTAAGAACCATTTAATAGTAGCTTTGTTTAGAATATATATAAGAGTCTTGACATAACACTAATAAGACCATTTTGGACTGAACCAGTTGAAAACCAGAGCACAATATCCTCGGAATACACTCGATATAAAAATAAAACTCCCAATTGGGAGACAACAGTTAAATAAAATAAATATATATATGAATTATTTGTGCAAGCGATTCTGATTTTGTTCTCTAAACTAATTTCAAAACTAAAGGTTGAAATTGCATCGCAAAAAAAATTCCAGCACGAATGATAATATATTAGAACGGTCACTGGTAACCTATCGGCAATTTCAAATGATCGGCGTTCCGACTCGTTAAAACGGTTCAGGAAAGTGATGGGTAGCCTCGATAGAGAGTATCGACCAAACGGTTTTAATAATGAAAGACTTACCTAGCCGCCGGGTATGTGTAGAGCTGTCCCTCCCGGGCCCCGGGCATTCGCTGCCGGCGGGACATGAACAGGTTGCAGTGAGTCTGTGCCACCCCTAACACAACATAAAACAAAAAACTTAGGTTTCTCCATTTTTGGTAGCATAAATTAAAATAAAATCACGAATTTAATGGTATCAGTATACACACACACAATTAGATAGAGCCTAGGAAGTAATATTTGTACAGCACTCTTTAGGCGATTTTCACAAAAACGGTTCTGTATAAATCATCCAATTATTATTATTGACTGAAATTAGTGAAGTCCTGCTTTAACCGCTTGGACACATAAGCTTGTTTTCACGATAATTTTTGTTTTCATTTAATTTGGTCGAAATTTAAAAAAAAAAAAAATTTGAAGCGATTTTGTTCCTTATGTATAAAGAAGTTGTATGAAGAACAAGGTCAGAATCGCTTGCGCCGTTCTCCGTCTTGACATAGCAAAAATCCGCATAGCGCCAACCCATCTGAATAATTTATAATAAATATCTATGGTCAACGTCACTTTTACAAACGGTATTCAACTGTCATTTCATTTTCAAACAAGTATTTATGTCATTACTTCTTCGAAAACACCTTTGAATTGGTTTTTTTCATGTAGGATGTCTATTCAGGTTTGTAGAGAAATAAAAAAAAAATTATCATTTTCGTATGAATATATTTTATTTACATTTTTTTGTCGAATGGGAAATATTTTCACATTTTTTTGTTAAAAATAGCTATTCTGGGAAAACTTGTAACGATATTATCATGAAATATATATGAATAATAAGGTACATTATCTGGCAAACAGAAAACAATCACAAAAAAAAACAATTCCTTTGTTTTTATACGATATTTGAGCAAAAGCCGGGAAGATAATTTCGCGCGGTTTTTTCCAAAAACACCTGGCATTCAAGAGGTTAAGTTGACCATTC
Source organism: Limnephilus auricula (assembly GCA_951813805.1). Classification (NCBI taxonomy): domain Eukaryota; kingdom Metazoa; phylum Arthropoda; class Insecta; order Trichoptera; family Limnephilidae; genus Limnephilus; species Limnephilus auricula. The sequence continues at coordinate 9,691,765 of OX638412.1, forward strand.
GGCATTTTTTGTATCTGTAAATTTGTTGGTTCCATCCCTGTTTCAGTTTCAAGATGGTGGCCATTTCAATCCGTCATACGCCACAGTAACTGAATATTTCGGTGACCAGAATGTTGAGTGGAAACTTTTTAAGTGTATGAATATTGAGTACAAACTTTTCGTCGGATGTTAATTCCTCACATGATAATTCATCATGTCTCGAAGCGTCAAAAACTGATAATTGGGATTTTTAACCTTAGGTTAGGTTAGGTGAGGGGGGGAATGGAAGGGTAGGTTAATGTGAGTTATGAAGTGATGAATTATCATATGAGGAAGTATTGTGTCTGAATAAATTTACTATGGGAATTCAGACGTTGAGATCTCATAGTCCGATTAGACATGGAACCAAATATTTCTCTGAATATAAGTTGCTATTCTGAGAAAATACTTAACTAAATTATTTTTATTAAATTTGAAACTTTAATTGAAAAAAATTGAATTTTAACGCAACTTTTACCATCTATCCAACATAAGGTAAATGTTTACTACTCCGCTTACCGGATAATACGGAATTCGAATTTCGATACACGGATACGCACGGATAATACGGAGCGGAACATTTCCTTTGCCGCCATTTCTTTGGATTTGATATTTGCGATTTTTTTCAATCTAAATACGCACGAATTACTTAGGTTACCCAGCCTAAGAACCTAATAACCTATTTTGTGCACGTAAATAGTTGTATATTGTAGTAATTGAAGTTGTATAAGTCCCGTTTCACTTGGCCAAACGTGACTGTCAAATACTTCGCGAAGTGAAATAATCTTATAAAATTGAAATATAAAATGCATGTTTTTTCGTCTCCCCCGACATAAATACTCAGTTTTCGTAATAATAAAGCAAAATCTAACTGTTTGAATAAAAAATATTCCGTATTAACCAGTAGGCGGAGTATGAAACTATTAATCAACATAATTTGTTGTTTCTTGTAGTAATTAAATTGAAACGTAGTGTAATTTCCAAAATCTGAGCCAAAACTATGACTTTTGCGTTTTTTTAGTTAACAAATACCAATGCATTATTTTTGCAGTAACTGAATTACTTACTACTAACTATTATCTAACTACTACATTTTTTTATTATTTTAAAGCGCATAAAGCGTGCACCTATTTTGTCAATATTTACCCAAAAGATTGCGAAAGTTGGTTGAATATTTACCATATTTAAAAAATATATATTCAAATACAGCAAATGCATTTGCACAAAGCGGAATAATCTCACTGCAGTTTATCGTGGTGAGTCCGTGGTAAAAACACAGAATGGGGAATGGGTGTGCCGACGCAAACAAAATACTATGGAAATGTTTACGGTTTAGATAAGGACATTTTTATTCATATGAGGTATTTATTAAATAATGATTTAACCTGTCTGAGGGTCCAGAAAAGGCATACGCAGCCGCCGCTCCACACATAGTCGTGTATTGAAATTCGCCGAGTTTTCTATAGCCTCCCGATAAGCAGAATCATTGAAAAAGCTGAAAATTTAAATGCATTATTGTAGTTACTTCTAAAGGATTATTTGAGCGCTTTTATACTCAAATTTTATTATAATACTCCTTAATTTTACAAAACATGGGCTTGAAGTATTTAAATTCACTATCCACCTTTCAATCTTCTGCAAATTACCAGGATTTACGACCTGGATTTCGGCGGCTGCCATCTTGTTTGGAAGTTTTATTACGTTTGCCATAGATATAGTTCATGAAATAGATAATAGACAAGTTAGACAATAGACGGATGCGGATTTGTGGACCGTGTTTACAAACAAAAAAAGGGGCTAGCAGTAGGCGCTCCGCTGACGAGGCAACTGAAAACCAACTAAAACCGGCTGTTTTCTCTGTCTTGATTGGTCAAAAAGCTTGTTTAACCATAGGCGAAGAACAATCAGCCGGCAATCAGAAGTGACAGTCGCGAGTCACCGCTTGCGTTACCATTGACAACGGGGTTTTGCTTGATTGTGAAGTGTGCGGGCCATCACATTGTCATACAAAGACAGTTGGCATTTGAGAGTTTTCAGTTGCCTCAGTGGGCGGAGGCGGTAATATATATTTTTTTTGTTTTTTTTTCAAAGTTATTGAATTTGGCCTTTTGTGACCATCGTCACCTATTTTCCTATTGATGACAGTCCTATTTTGTAAACGAAAAATATGATTTTTTTGTGATTTATTTTTATTCTCACACTTTACTACTTTTGTGCCCCCCGATAGATTAACTTTTTATTTTAAACCAGCTCTGCTGGACTAATTTATTGGCAGATTTTGTTTATTGTTCTATTGATTGACATTGACATCAATGACATTGCAAAGCACTTTGGCTGCTTTTCAATCCACGGAGTCCACCTTTGATTTTTTTTGCGTTATTATTTATTCATAATTGATTATACAAAGGTAAAAAGTTGTTTACAAGCTATTTGTATCTTTCGCAATGCCACTCATATCAGTTGAGTATACAAGTATACACTTGAATTATATCAAATCTCGTTCTTGAGATAGGGAGTAGTGTCATTACAGTTTTATTTTTTTAAGTGAATATAATATAATAAATTAACAATTTAATAATAAACGACGTAATTATTTCTTCAACCGTAGCAACTTCACTTTGTTAATAATTATTATTATTATTTATTGATGCTGGCACGATGCTTATTTTTGGTTATTTGATAAAATATAAGATATTAATCCAGCGTCCTCCGAAGCATTTATTGGCAATAAATTTAGCTTACTGCGATTATTCGTACCTATTCAGTACTATATTTTCAAATCTTTTACTCACATACTGTTTTTTATTATCTACTTCTATGTTAGATGTGCATTAATCTGTAGATTCTTTTATTTTTTTAATGTTGTGTGGCCGCTATAAATATTGTGTATCCAAAAATCAGATGCGGTTCGAGTCTAGAGGTTAGGATTGAAAAATAGGACATTATTGATGTTGTTTTAGCTGAAAATGTTTTTTTTTTATATTTTTAATTTTGTGCATGAATATTTTAAATTTATTTTGAGGATGCTGTACCTCCAGAATTCCAGCTACCAGATCACTAAATGCCAACATCATAGTGGGAAAATGTTTTTTTGTGCAATGAATGATGAGTGATCTAGCAGAGGATTGAACCTGCGACCCTTGGTTGGGAACCCGATGCATAATTGTGATCCCTCAGCTACTAACCAGTCAAATTGAAGAGTTTGTAGAAACTAGTTTTCGGAAATTGTAAGGCCTTTCGTTGATGGAGAAACTGAAACCAAACTAAAACTGCCGGGTTGCCATGGTTAACCAAACCAAACTTCTCACACGGCGCAACTCGATTTAACGATAATCACAATTAGACGATTTCAGTATTTATCTCGACTTGTTTAACCATAACGAAGAACACTTCAGCTGCCATCTCAGTCATGTGTCGCTAAGCTAGCAAATAAATAAATAATAAGAATAATAAATAATAAAAAATAAAAAAAAACTCGATAATTGACAACCTCGCAACGGCCATGCAACGGCCGCTGAGGTAACTAGCACGGCGAGTTGCGAGTGACGAGTTTGTGTTACCGTCGACAACTGGTTTTTGAGAAGTTGTGTAGTGTGCGAACCATCACATTGAAATACACAAGATAGAGTTGAGTTGCAAACTGTTTTTTTTAGTTGCCCCGTGAGCGAATGCACTAACTTGATGCCTGAGTCTTTTACGTTACTTATTTTACAATGTTTTTTGGTAGTGGCAATAATTTCAAATTGGCGGGCTCGGGCTGACAAGTTTGTATTTTGTTTATGTTTATTTATGGTTTTGACAGTTGTCAGTTTGTAGTTGACGTTCGATTCTTTGAAAACTTTTATTATCGAATCTGCAATGAGTATCGAAGATAAAGACGATGGAAAACATTTAATGGACTACCCTTGTCAAGTCGAGTCCGGCCTGCAATTCATGTGGAGAAACTGCGAGCGTCCAAATTTAAATTCAGTTTACCCCGAATTATTTAAAGACGGCCCAATCTGGAATAGTGTAATTGAATTAGTTTACGATGCACATTCTCACCATTCTGCACTGCTATGTGAAATAATATCAAATGCCTTATTACCAGAAGATTTCGGTGGGAAACAGGCAGGAGTCGTTTTCATAGTGACAGATGGTCATTTTAATTTAATACAGTTAATTGGGACCTTATATCATTTGGCCAGAAAACGGAAAAATATTTCAGAATTTATTTCACCAGAAGAACACGAGTGCGCCATTGAAACTGCAATAGCACAATGTTTAGACGGTATACAGATAATGAATGTTTACGATTCGGAACAATTATGTATCACAATTCACAATTTGGAAAATGTAATTCATTCCCATGATAAAGTGTCGCTTGTGGTCGTAGATACGATTTCAGCATTTTACTGGGCTGATAGAATGATCGGTTCCAGCATGGTGAAGATGGACACATATGTTAAAAAGTTGTTGAAATCTTTGCAGGAGATATCGTGGGAATATAAACCAGTAATATTGTACACAAGACCTTCTTACTTCGTGTCTCGATCCAATGTTGGTTCTGATTTGGATTGCTGCGTCAAGGATCCTACCTTGGAGAAAGTTAACTTCCGGGTTTCTATGAGATTAAACCTGGAGCAGAGAACTTCCAAAGAAAAAGCTGGTACTAAAGATGAATTAGTGCTTGTTAGTGTGGCCAACAGTACGGACACCGTTGTGAAGAATATAAAAGTTAAAGATTTTGAGTTGCAATGGATATGAAGAAATTTTGTTAAATAAAATAAACAAGGCACTATAATACTGACTGGATACCTAGTAAATGAAAAGATCATATTTATTTGTAAAATAAGCTCCTTTCAACCTTTACGTAATATAAATTATAGTATAAAACATAAACTATAACATGAGAAATTAGAAATGTGTATGTAATGAATAGAAATGGTTTTTCCCTGCGTGTCCTTTTCCATTCATCCCCGTTCTTCTTCCGCCTCCTCTTGTCTCTCTCTCCCTTGTCCCTCCCCTCCCCTGTCTCCTTCCTCTCCCGCGTTCTCCTTTCTCCTCCCCTCTCCCGCTGTTTCCCTTCTCGCGACCTCCCCCCGCATTACCCTTGCACCTTCTCTGCCTTCCCCCCTCCCTAGCTCCCACTCCTTCGTCCCCCCTCCTGCAAACCACCCCTCCTTAATTCCCCTCCGCCCCTCCCGATTCCCCTCACCCTCCCGCCTTTTTTTGCTGCCATAAAATTTCACTAAACCCATTTTTCAAACAACTTGCGTTTTTTTTTTGCAAATTTCATAACGCCAGAGCTCACCAGTATAGAAATATCGCCATATATAGGGCATGTTACAACTCTTAAAATTTTCATCGCAATCGGATGAAAACTATATGAAATAATTTCATAACGACGTAGCTCACTATCCCTACAACCATCGCGGGCATATGCACATCAAATCCCCAAAGTTTCATCGCAATCGGATGAGCGGTATGGCAGTGCGTAAAATACAAATAAACAAACAAACTAATAAACATTAATTTTTATAATACATAATTGGATAATTTGTAGAGCGCCGTTTTTGTGAGAAATCACCTCAAGGGCGCTGTATAAGATATATAAGGCGCGATGTTATGTATAAGATACCAGCTGATACCTGGCAAGTGTTGAGATGCCACTTAAATAATTAGTATTTGAATGACGAAGGAAGGGTTCTTCCGAAACCGGTAGAGTGTAATTAAAATTTAAAGTGGTCTAAAACAAATTTATATATTTTATTGTAAATAGTATTTTGTCAGACACTTCAAACTACACATCATATGTATAAACACATCATATGTATATACACTAGGCTCTGCAGGCAACATTTTGATGGGCTTCGCCTAATTTAGTTAACCTCCATTTTATTAGAGTTTTGCCCCTTGTATGTATAACAGCTTGAGAATGTGTGCAAAAATTTTAAAAAACCTATTTTTTGTTCCGTCCAAATAAAAACCATTTGTGAATGCCTACATACAGGGTTGGGTTGTAATTAAAATACAAATTACAAAATACTTTCAAGTTGTGTATTTGAAATACAAAATATTGTATTTTAACAGTTTTTTTTTAAAATACAAAATACTTTCAGAACCTTTGATTGCAATAAATTATCGTAAGTACTCTAATCCAGGACTGCGTTTCCATAGAAGCAAAGCTGTGCAGAGCGTAGTGCAAAAATTGACCAATCATATTGCTCAAAAGACACATCTCATCTCCGCTCCACTTCGTAGACTTGTAAAGTTTTGTGGTATAGGACCCAGGTGTTAGGTAATGTAAATAGAAACTAATCCAGCCCAGCCTATTTATCAGTAAAATAAGAATTTCCTTTTATGAACACTAGATTTTTAAATGCATCATCAGCAAACAGTTTCTTGTTGGGGAATGAATAAAATCTGCTAAAGAAAATAGTCTTTCTACAGGTCCTGGTGAGCACAAACTTGTGTTAAATTGTATGAACACTTTTTTTAAATATTTGAATAGCTTTCAAGAATGGTAAGCTCTTTACTTTTATCATTTAGAAAGCTGACTAACTCTAACTCCATTGTTGATGTCTTATTATCATAAGTGTATTTGTGTGAAAATGTATTTTGAAGCCATGAGTATTTGAAATACTAATTACAAAATACTTCAGCATTAGGCATTTAAAATACCAAATACAAATTACATTTTTAGAGAGTAATTACGTATATACATATTTCAATTACAAGTAATTCAAATACTGCCCAACCCTGATTACATAATACATGTCGGTAGCAGGTTTTTATCTGCTTGAATATTACGGGATAGAAACATCATAATTTGAGAGAAGCATCATAATTTGAGGCTCGGTTCGCGCTTATGTTCGCATATGTATACACAGCATTCTTGCGTAGGAAAGTCCCACAATGGATTCCCGGAATTTGATCAAAAATTTCCTTCTGTCTTTGAATTGAAGGTTTGTAGTTGAATAATTGTTAAATACATTTTCTACGAACCTTGATCTACAAGATTGCCAATGCATATGTTCTAAAATACTTACAATAGATGTTCAAATTTTCCACAAGTTCCTTTACCTCCAAAATGAATAAAAGAATTCTATTGAAATCTATTATCTAGTTATTTTCGAATTTTCTCTTTGGTTCAGGCTATAAAAACAATTTTTTTTTTAACATTTGCCGCTAAAGAAAATGTAATTATAGTACATTCTCACAATTATTGTATATAATTTTCCAATATTATGGTAGGATGTTCAAGAAATTCCCAAAATTCCCGCATTTTCCCCACAAAATACCCAATTCCTTAAGAAATTCCCTACAATTTGGGTAATTCCCCGCGAGTTGGTAACCCTGTAATAGCATGATTTATTTCACGTCTTGCCGCTAGATGGCAGTGCTTTGATCAAAATCAAATATCCCAGAATGATGGAATCTTCGATGTTACCATACCCAGCAGAAGTTAGTTTAAAATTAATTATCCGTTGCGCCGCCAGGTGGCATTGCACACTCTTCCGCTGTCACTCGTCACTGCATTTATCTGAAATCTGAATTGAACAACACCTCGTGAACACGTCGACATTTCAACCAAATCAAACAGCGATATTCCTCAGTGCACGTAGCATACATCTGTTGCCACCCGTCCTGATATAAAATACTTTACCAAAACCATCCAACATGTCTTCAAGCGACGAAAATACCTGCCAACTGAAGGCTGGGCATCCTCCCGCAGGTATAAAACGCCAAATTCTTCTTTACACTGATTTGTAATTTTTGTATACATGGCCATGTTTGTTGACTTCAATTATTTATTTGTGGCCGCCCGGCAAGATTATTTATAATCGCGTTCCAGTTTTTTTTCTATAGATTTATTCAAGCGTTTTCTTTGTTGTTTATCTTTGAACAACATCGGGCATCGCCATCTAGAAGCCTTGAATTATTATTATTGCACAATTTGATGTAATGCTGTGTTATTGACTTTCTAGAACTGTAGCTACGTAAACACGTTACAGCGGACGCCGATAATGCGTCTCATTTTTATTGCTTGAATGTTCGTATAATCGATTTATTCGAATTAATAATCACTCAATTATTTGAAGACTACTACAGATCGATGTAGGTACTAGCCATCGCCATTAGAACGTGGCTAAATAGATTATGTGTAGAAAGTCAGTTTTTCTTGTGAGATTCTATGCATTTTCCAATAGTACTTACTTAAAAAATAATTTTAATACTGCATAAATGTTTCAACTGTCTGGAACCAGTGGGACCATGGCACTCTCATTATTGGGGTGTATTGTTAGTGAAGGGAAGTTGGGGGGAAAATTATGATCGGGAAGTACCTGGATATTCAGGTCTGGTCATCAAACAGGGCTATTATTGACTTTCAAGCAATGTTTCGATTGTGAATGGTGGTCCTTCACCAGGTAGTATGTCTACCACTTTATATTAGATAATAATGGTATTTTCTTGATTTCTTTTTGTTATATATATTTGAATCCTGTTATATTTAACTTTATCACCTAGAATTTGTGGAGAAAAATCGGGTAAATATACAGAAAATAGGGACACGCTTAACCTCTTATCTGTCGCTGGCCCGCCGGCGGGCCAGCGAATGCTTACATGCGATTTGAACCCTCATGTATAAAGAAACTGTACAAGGACAAGGTCAGAATCGCTTGCGCCAATATAATTCCAGACGTTGCTTTTAATTTCAGTAATCTAGCTTCTCGGAATTCTTTGTAACTCATTTTCTATGGTACACAGCCATCATGTAAGTGAATGTCATCCGACATTCAAGAGGTTAAAATGCTTTTTGTATCTTATTGCATTTTGTATGAGTAAGGCGATCCGCTCACTGAGGCAACTGAAAACTGTCAACTGTATGACAATGTGATGGCCCGCACTCTACACAATCACTCAAAAACCCCTTGTCAATGGTAACGCAAGCCGCGACTCGCACTGCTGATTGCCGTGGCCGGCCATTGCTAGTTGCCAGATTGTTCTTCATCTATGGTTAAACAAGCCTTTTGATCAATCAAGACATAGAAACCAGCCGGTTTTAGTTTGGTTTCGGTTGCCTCGTCAGCGGGAGCGCCTTAGATTAGTTTTTAAGAATAATAATAATAACAAAAACATTTGGTAAACTTTCAAAATCGCTTTTGAAATTTTTTTTTTTTCTTTTTTCATTGTGAAAAACGAAGAGCCGTTGTTATTTTTATATGTAATCTTTATGTATTAGGTAAGCACTATTTTGATGGAATTCGGGAAATAAAATAAAAATAAAAAAAAGGTTTTTGTGGTATTGAAGCTTAAACCGAGTGTTATTAAAAAAAAAAAAACTGCACACTAAGCGTGCAGCGGAATTCTGCAACTTTATCCTTAACTGCGCTCAGTCAGTTATTATTATATTCTACTGTAATGCTGTTTTTAATGAGATTCGCGGGATAATTAAATAAAAGCCACAATTATTTTACGCTAAGCACAATTTGTCTTTATTTGGAGTAGGTACAATCAATTTGCTAGTATGACACAGTTCAATTATAGTAGGACGGTACAAAACTTCAACAATAACTTTATGAGTACTTTGACAATGACTCAAAGGAACCTAATTGTTCCCTCAACCGCTCGTTAAACCTTTTAACAAAAGAGTTACGAGTCTTATTCACTCTGGGTTAGCCATAGACATATGAATATTCATAGACCGGAGAATCAGGGAGAGGGGTAAAAACCAACTGTAGCGGGGCGCAGAGGGATGAGTTGACTGTAACGATATGTTATTCGTTAATACTTCAATATGACAGTATATAGGCATCACGCATTATAATATCACCATTTAGTTCTTAAAAGTAAAATCTGCTTTTGAATGAATAGACCTTTTTACATGGGAGCGCGAATTGTTCGCCCGGTTTGAACAAACTTGTGTAATCCATATAAAGCGAAGAAAGGTTCGCTTGTTTTGAGAGTCGAATATTTTGTTACCGTGTTTAGTTAAGACACTTTTACAAATGTTTCATAATTTACTTATCCCAGTAAACAGTAACGCGCACACGACGGGACCGGGAATTTCGGTTGCTTACGCTTCATATTTCTCGGTGTGATAAAACTGATCATATTATATGATGTGAATAAGCTTAAAATAAAGACAAGTAATGCCTACATATGGAAGGTAATACGACAATTGGGTTTATACTCTTTTTCACTTCTATTTTTACATGTTTTAATAGCACAAGTTACCATTTTTGCCGTGTTATTTCGTAAAATGTACCGATGAGAGCTCGACGCTAGTCCGCACAAGAATGATGACGTCACATTTTCTAGATTCACGCGAACCTATACGCCAGCCTGGCCGGTTCCATGGAACCCAGAATTAAGGAGGGGGAAATAATACGCTTTTATCACTTAGGGCAGGTCTATACATAATATGTCTATGGGGTTAGCTGAACTCACAAGCAGACGGTTTTACTAACATGTCTCTTCGTCTCGGTCCTGCCAGAGATTTTTGCTTCAAGCTGCGCGGGTGAAATCGGAGGGCGAAATTAACTTTTAAAGAGTTCACGCATGCTATTATATCGGTCATCCCAGTTGTGACATCCCTTCCGCGACCATATCTAAGCCGTGAGGTGAAAATTAACCAATAGCATCCCTCGCCCGTAATTAGTAAGGGATGAAGCGGCGGGAATGTGAGGGTATCCGAGATTAGATATCTCTCAATTTATGCTTGAAATATGTGGCTTATCACAATTCTATTTTAACATTGTTGCTCGAATGTGTATCAAATTTGCAACACGTGTTCAATTTAATTGCTTTGTCATAAATATATAAAGATTCATTGAAGGAGATAATAATACTAACAAATCTAAATGAAACATGAAACATAACAAGACACAGAAAATAAAAAGGTTACGGTCGCAACTGAGAAACAAACCCAGGATCTCTGTCTTACGGGGACAGAAAAAGATTGAATTGGAAGCGTGAAAAACATGTATTTCGTTTAGGGCCACCATAATAGATTCTTTCCAGATTGCTGGCAATGTGCCACCAACCAAATAAATACCTTTCTGTATATTTACCTATCTTTTTTATTATATCCGTGTTTACAACTTAATACTAATGGTTCAGATCAGTATGTAATAGTTACTCGCTTTGCATATAGGGAAGCCGCTCCTTGACTTTCAGTGAACATAACAGATACATAATATAGATAAGTCTTTTATGAGATAAAAAAAATAACATGATTTGCTAAGCACACAACTCTCTATAATGTCTGGGATTTGCAATCAGTAAGAAGACGGTTGACTTAATACGACATTTATTGACACTCCGATACATTCCAGGTTATTCTCCAAGTGCCGCTTGTGGGCTACCAACATAACAATATTATTGACAATAGAATGCCATATCAATACGTAACACTCTTGAATTGACTGTAGAAATGAATTTAAACAACTTAATCTCTTAAATGTTGGATGACATGAACATATGGCCGTTTTCCATAGAAAATTAATATTAGAGTATTCCGAGAGGCTAGAGTGCTCAAATAAAAAGAAACGTCTGGAGTTCGAGCGATTCTGACCTTCTCCTTCTACAGTTTTTTTTTTATTTATTTTATTTTTTATTTCTATATAATATTACAATGTTCACATAATTAATATTTATACATAATTTATGAACTTTTTATTATGTTGTGTGTAAGGTAGGTTTGTGAATGTGAAACTGTGGTTGGGTAATGTTGTATGTTTCGTAAACACCTCACTAGGAGAACCTGTGCTGAGGTGTTTACTTGGTTATGTTTAAGCGTGACAAGTATTTATGTGTTGTAGTAGAAAGTTTCTTCTTTATTTATTTTTTAAATTAGTGGTTATTTTAATCTGATTATTTATAAAAAAATATACACATATATACAGGGTGTTAAGGTACGTACTTGAGTTACTTTAACCAGTGATTCCTGACATTATTTGGAGTAAAAAATGTAAATGAAATTTTTGTGAAGATGAGATAAGTTTTTTGTGAATGTTTGTAGCCGTATTTGCATATAGTTTCTTTATATACATAATATGTTTCTTTATATACATTATATTATAAGGGTTAAATGGCTATAATGACATACCTCAATAAATCAATGTTAGCAAAATACCTACTATTCCTCTGCATGGGTTCTACATACTTTAATTAAAAATTTATCTTATGATTACTGTTCCACTATTATGTATATCACATGTTTTGTAAATGTCTGCATAAACTGGCGACATCAGTTTTTCTTTCCAATCGGTAAGATCATTTAATTTCTTCTGTATCTTTCTCATTTATACGACCACCTAAAAATTACATTAAGTTATTTTGCTATCTCTCCACTGTGGATAAGAAGAGGGATTACTGTTTTATCTATTAGAGTTAGATAGGTCATTTGTTGGTTCAATAACAACTATGAAATATCTCCCATTTATTCGATTTACTTTGTCACATGTTGTGATCATGATGTACCCTGTACCAGGGAGGTCTAATGGCTATTCAGCCAGTCAATCCTTTAGGCCCCATATCTGCATCTCATAAGCGATGTGACTTCATCGAATGTGCTTTAGCGAGGCCTACATCTTCCAAGGGAGAGAAAACCCCGGTAGTTAAACATTTAGTTCATCCGCTCATAGGGCAACTGAAAAAAAAAACCAGTTGGCAATTCAAGTCACTATCCACAGGGTAGCAACTTGCGAATTTCAATGGCGGTCCACACACAGGCAACTTCTTAAGGACCAGATGTCAATGACGACGCAACCAGTCACTCGCAACTCGCCGTGCTAGTCACTGCAGCCGGCCCGTTTCAGTTGCCAGGTTGCCGTGGTTGCTCTTCACGAGCTGTCAGTTTTCGAGTAATCTGCCATATGTCCGAGCAGGAAAATATCTATTTTGTTTAGGAGGTTGATAAATTATTAATTTTTTTTTTTTTTAAAAGAAAGACAAACATTCCCGGGTTATGAATAACCCAACAACATTTGAAAATCTCCTACTACCACCACACTAAGTGGAAGATGTTGCTTGTGTTGTGATGGAGGACTTAGCCAGCCGAGGAATCGAACACGAAACGCCTGGGTGGGACCCAAACGCTATGCCCACTCAACCACTGACCGGTTAATTATGATTATATATTAACCGCTTGGGCACACAAGCTTGTTTTCACACCAATTTAACGTAGGTAGACATAGGAATGACGTATGCCCCGTACCTGAGTTATTAAACACGGTATTATTTGATAGTATATATTAGAGCAGGCATGCAATTTATCATATTTATATTATATTTTGTAAAATTAGAACTTTCTTGTTGGGGGGGACCAGTAAAATCTCATTATACTGAGGGGGGGGGGGTCAATAAAAATATCACATCAACTTTAAAAGTATTATAGAGTTAAGAAAAAAAATTATAATTTGTTTCACTTCTTTTGAAGTGTCCCATTTTGCCCGCTGAAAAAATGGCTATTATGAAAAACATTTTTTTCGAGGGGGGCAGTTTTACTAAATCTCACCAAGGGGGGAGGGGTCTAAATTTTTTCAAAAACATTTCACGTAATTAATGTATGTCCCTTTACACAAAATTAAAAACATATTTAGACAAAGATATTAGATAAAATATATTTATATAAATAAAATAAAATAGATATATAAATAAAACATATTTAGACAAAGACAAACATTATAGAAGATATCGCCATTTAATTTTTTGTTTTGTGTCATATTAAATTATTTAATGAAAATTTGCAAACCTGGACAAAGCTTTTTGAAATGCTAAAAGTTGATTCATAGAATTATTTCAAATATTTTGGCAGCCTGTGAAATGAAAGCGGTTTTCTCTTTCTAACACATTTATTTCACTGTAAAAATGAGATGTATTTAATATGTCCGTATCAGATATATCTCCCAGACTTGCTCTAGAGGTTAAACAACGCTTTTTGCAATATTTGTATTGACCAACATTCTTGTTTGTTTTAATATTTCAGTTAAAGCCGGAGGTATGCGCATCACCCAGCACAAGGAGGGGCACAACAAGCCCGCTTCCAAGGAGATAATCGGGGATGTGACGGGACTGTCGGGTCCCTCCATCATCCCCACCAACCCCATCACCATTGGGGGGGCCCCCGCCAAGCACGCCTCGGATTATGTGCTCGAGTCTGCTCAGGCTGCCCACAGCCCCAAGCCTGCTTCCAACTTCGCCATGAAACCCCAGAGCAACATCAACCAGCCCAGAAAGTGAACATAAACTAATATTACTTTTTTCTTTCTTTTTGATTTTTCCTAATATAAAAATAATACCCAAATTTCACTACGCTCTCAAGTTCCTGCTGATGAGAGCTCTCTTATTTCTGATGCATTCAAAGTGCTACATACTGTCAGCATCACTCAGGTTAAAGACCACCGACATTCAGAAACCAAGCGTTGCTTGAATTTCATTACATGTGTTTAGTTTCTAAATGTGAGACAGGTTCTTCCAAATCACCAATCGAATGGAATGCCTTAGTCCCACTGGTTCTGGGCAGCTAATAATCTCATGTAATAAAAAAGAAAGCATCGTTTTTGAGAAGAGCAGGTTATAACGTAGCCATCAGCGGTACACTTCCACGCGGTACTTTCCGCAATTTTTTTTCATCAAAACAAAAGAGTTGGCATTTAGCACATAGTAATGGTTTGTATTACTGTATTTAGCCCAGACCACTGCCATTTTAAATGTTTTGAAACAAACTTTTGATTTTAATTAATAATTTGTTTGTGTAAGCTTGTTTAAATGTTTCTTATTTATAATAATAAATTGATTGACATTGCAAAATAAAATAACTCACGATTTTTGCAAGACCGATTTTTTGCAATGTTGCATTTACATACAAAATCGTGTGCAAAAGATTTGAATTTCCAAACAAAAACTATCAATTTGAAGCATTTTGACAAACACCACAAATGGATATGTATTCTACTTTTCCTATTCTTAAAACTGAATAAATGTAAAGTCTGAATAGTTATGTTTAGCGTTGAAGACTATATAATATTATTTTTAAAAGATTGTTAAGTCTATTAAACATTAAAATAATTTTATTATGTACTAGAGGCAAAGACATTTATTACAAAAGTATATTAAAAAGTTAAATTCTAAAAAAAATTTAAAAATTATTTGATAATTTTTTTTTTCAGAGATTTAGTTTTTTTTTATGCACATTTTTTATTGCACATTTTTTTTTTATCAGGATTTAATTTAACTCATTAACTAGTGTTAACTTAATTTTGGGATTTTTTTCTTATTCTGTTTAGCTATGATTATTTTAAAAAAAAATAATTGTTTTAATTATTTCTAGTGTTTGTGATTTTTCCACTATGGGACCATAAGATTTAATTTTTATCTTTTCTTCTTAAAAAGAAGGCTTATTTTTCATTATAATTATATTTCTTATTGCTTTTTATCACAATATTAAAACAGCCATTACCACCGAAAAAAATGTTTTTGGAGTACATACAACTATTTTTATTTTCCTTTCTTTATTACTAAATAGAGATTGTTGTACAAACTTATGAATTGTGAAATAAAAACGATATAAACTAAAATGTGTTATTTATTTATTTAATCACTAGCTGACCCGGCAAACTTCGTACCGCCTCAGAATCAATAAATGTTGTGTTTAATTTATTAGCTGAAATAAATTAAGTTTTTATTAAGTTAAAATAAATAGGTACCTACTCTAAGTTCAAAAAATGAAATTGAGCTGTTGACTAAGCAAGAAATATTCGGCACACTACACCATTGACAGTTCGAATTGATTCAAATTATGTCGACCAACACACATTATTTGAAAAGCCGTTCCATACAAAATAATGAAAAAATTAATTTTCTTCATAATTATTTACCCGTAATTTTTTTCAATGTTTTAATAGTTATTCTGTTAATCAGGACGGAGACAAATCCAACAAATCAAAGATCATAAAAATCGGTTCAGCCGTTCTGGAGTTATAAATGGTGCAACTAACCCGACTTTGTTTTATATATTAAGATTATTATTTGATTGTCAATAAATTTCTCTTTCATAATCAGATGACTACTATACTGCTATGGTAAGTAAAGAGACAGAGTCTTACTTACCATGGCAGTATAATTTGCATTATTTTTACTAGTTGAAAGCACAAAATCGAGCTTTATAATTTGCTGGTATTGGTATGTCAAATTTAGTAGTCCGCCGCGTGCCTTTCATTTTTTAGATTAGTCCCACACAAGAGGACCCGAGGAAAATAATTCCCCTCGGGGCCCAGAGTTGGACATTATTTCAATAAGGAAGTTGAGTCCTTCTTTTTTCTCTTTTTTTTTATCAATGTTTTTTTCAAAGTTCTATTTCATAATTAAATTAATTCTACAAGTTTGAATTTTATTAAGCCCGCGAAAACGCCGGCAAGAGTATAATACCGTGCGGCAGAGTTCGTGACGTCACCCAATTCCTAGATTGTGTGAAATATAAGTGAAAATATTTACAAAACCGGGACACGCTTAATATGGATGACAAATATAAATTTAAAAAGTTGTAGTAGTTGGATATTAACTAGTACTAATCAATTCAGTTACCGGAATTTCGAAAAAGTGCATTTTAATGGTTATTTTTTAAATTTAAAAACACGAAATACTGGTATTTAAGTTTGCATATCATCTACATGAACATATTTTTTATAAGTCAAAATATTTTTCACTCAACTTCCCTATTACTTGTGATTGGTTTACAAATACTATTTGTATTTCAATTACTTCCTAAAAATGTAATTTGTATTTGGTAGATATTTCAAATACCTGAGATGAAGTATTTTGTAACTAGTATTTAAAATACTCATGGCTTCAAAATATATTTTCACACAAATACATTTAAGTATTTGTGTGAAAACAAGTACAAGCAACATCTTCCGCTTAGTGTGGTGGTAGTAGGAGATTTTCAAATGTTGTTGGGTTATTCGTAACCCGGGAATGTTTGTCTTTCTTTTTAAAAAAAAAAAAAAAAAGTGATTGAGATTGAGTCAAAAATAATCTTAGCCATAAAAGGGTATTTTTTAAAAGTTGTTTCTTGTATAACTTCATATTTGTATAATGAAAAAACAAATTATTTAGTACTTTACGCTTATATATTTTGTAACGTAATTAATGAATTTATCTTAATTCCAATAAATTGAAAAGGTAGGAAAAGCTTCAATGTATCCATAGCATATTTTTTCATATTCATAATGTAAGCCGATTCGTAGTAAAGATAAATCTAATTATGATTTGGCATCATAACAACCAGATACGACCACGCAACTTGCCTGCTTCCTTGCGACTGGGAGCGGGCGGGCTGGGGAGCGGGGCGTGGCAAGTTCTGCTGGAGCTACGAGGCGGCAACTTAACGCTCTCTTAATGTGAAATAAGAATAAAAATATGAAATCAAAGGTTCTGAAAGTATTTTAAACGAAAAATGGTTAAAATGCTGTCTTTTGTATTTCAAAAACATGAAAGTTTTTTGTAATTTGTATTTTAATTACAGCGAAGCATGTATTTTGCCCAACCCTGTCGGAGCCTATGTCATCTTTGGAGGTGCTGTGTGGTGGATCCTTTTAGAAAAGGAAGTTATGAGAAGGAAAAATGTATGACGGGTGGGTAGGAATCTGGGGGTCAATGTGTCTAGATTAGATTTCCCTCAACCGATCTCTCCCGATCCGGCCCACCATGCAGTAAGTGGGCAAACGCATTGGCCGCCAAGACCTGGACAAATCTCACCCCGAACACCAAACTTAGCGAACCACTTCAAGTGACCTATGGCAGGATGTTGGTTATCCAATAAATGGTTCCCGGGTCGACGGTACCCATATCCGCTTCCCAAATTGAAAATAAAAATTTACGAAATATCTGTCATATTTTGTATACGCATAATGCACTAAAATCTATCACTTTCACTAATTGGACACTTTCCTGGTTTTGTCTGGCGGATTAGTAAGAGTATTGTGTTTAATTTTATTTATCTGCGGTAACTTCCTCACCGAAAATTGTAGCTTTGTGATACTGCACAAGAGTTTAACTGCCTGTAGCCAGTTGGATTATGGCATTCCCATTTTTAAGGGATGTTGTGAGACTGAAGGAAGTGGATGGAAGAGGCAAGAAATTTAAAAGGACCAAGATATTCAGATCTGATCCACTAAACATGGTTGTCATTCATGAGCCTCTGTGGTCGAGATGTGAGGCCCTCAACTAGCGATCCGGAGATCGCGGGTTCAAATCCCGGAATGTGCAAGTAAATATATTTTTTTTTGGAATAGGCAATGAGTGCTTTGTGATTTTATTTGATTGATTTGTGTTTTCACAATTTAATCATTTAAAATAATGTGAGATATATTTGCAGCACATTGCGACGCAGTGGAAGAGGCACTCAGTATCACCCTGGTGTAAGACCACCAGTCAGAATTGAAACGCTGCTTGAAATGGTGTTTGGTGACTAGATCTGAATAGCCAGGTACATCTCTACCTTCCTCCTCCTCAGCTCCTTCCCCTCCCCAATTGGGAACTGGAGCAGTTGGACTCTTGTAAGGTATTCACATTAAAAAATAAGTGCAACCAACCTTTACGCACAAAGCTTCTTTGACTGTTGTGGCAGGTATTACTAAAACGGTACAATTACTGCCATTTGTTTTTATTTTTAAAGGGTTCTCGCCTTCGCTAGAATATTTTATTATTTTAAGAAACTTGGATGAAAAATGAAGAGCGAATCTATATTCATAATTTTTATATTATTTCTCAATACAAGCGACAAATTCCAACAGCCTATGGGTGTAGCTTTGTATCTCATCTGTAAATATTCATGTCTACAGATGATTGATTTCATTTTAGCTCTTGATTTTCGGAAAATAATAAAAATATTCTAGCGAAGACGAGAACCCTGTTAGACGAGACCGCTATCTTTTATTTTTCTGTGTTTTGTTCATTTAAATATATCTATATTATTACGCTGGCGTCTGTACGGTTGAAATTTAAGAACGCCACTTCGTGTACAACTCCGACGCCCCGCCTTATCCAAACCATTTTCGTACATTAAATTTGTTACCAAGCTACTGCTGTGTCGTCCGTCGCCTGCTAGCAGCAAATACTCGCAGAGCGGGTTTTTAACTGCTAGTTTACATTAATAGTGTTATCTTTTTCTTCGATGATTTATAACATTGATGGGAATAACCTTCAAAAGTTATAAAAAGAGTTTTTCTTATAAAATTTTTAATCTTATTTGCTTTTCCCAGGTTTCAAACCAGGGATTTGGAGTCAACTGCTGTGCTATGCAAGCCGTCAGGATCAGAATTTCTAGTTTTACCTTTTCAATTCAATCTATTCCATTGCACAGTGGAGGTTCTTGACAGGTTGACAGTGAGGATCTGAGGAAGACCCCAACTAGATATTTCTGAAACCTACTAAAAGAAAAAAAAAGAGTCGATGATTTGTCTACACCAAAATGAATAAATCTTGAGTAATTAACATTTTGCAATGTGCAATGCAATATGCAAGCGAATCGTCAAGAGTTCTTTGGTCTCAGTGCGCAGGTGGCGATAATAGGAGATGTCCCTTTAAGCATTTGGGTACATTATTTGCGTTTCGTTCTTGCACTTGTATGAGAATTTCTCATTATATCCCCTCATGACAAATAATGCTAAACCGTTTGTTTTAGTTCAAGAAAGTAGCGTAGTTTCGAGCGGCAATTTAAATTGACTATTGGTAAGATATTGGTTTATACATATCTCATAGACGCAACACTTGTCCAATGAACATTTTGTTTGTTTTATATTATGTTGTACAGGTAGTGAGATTTCAGTACATTACACATAAAAATGTCAGCCATTGAAGAAGTGCTTCAGCCACGACTGCCTCTACACAACAGTTTTGACACAATGTTTGTGTTTTAATGAAACTTCAGGGATCACATATGTGACATCAGCATACTGAGATAGCCGCTGATGGATCACTTATGCGACAGCCGTGTAGATCAGCGGAAGGGAAGGAGGAAGAATAAAATGAAACATTAATATACATAGTTGGTGTAATGAACATTGTATTCAATAATTTAATGACAAAGCTTATTTATGGTTAGAAGCAAAACAATTTTCATACAATGGGCCTTCAATCCAGCTGGCATATTATTACATACATAATAATATATATATGTAAAACCTTATTCCTTTAGTTCTTAATACTCGGCGGTACTGACACAGTAAAATATAACAAAAACAAGTGAGAGAACTACCATAGTACGGCCCGCCCACCAATTGCAGAGGGGCGAGATACAAACAGACGTCTAAAAGATGAACAGCACGCACACTCGCTGTGAACCCGAGGCTAGGAAGTGACAAAATACTACTCCAAGCGTTCAAATACTACTGGACTCTCCGTCTGGAAACAACGCACCCCGTGGGAGTCGTTACAGGGGACATTATGCACTCTCCAAGCTGTTTCGTCGCGGCACTCGATACGCAAGCGCCGGTAGATCAAGGTAACTAAACTCTTGAGTCTGGCAACATCTGAGGAACAGTCTTATTGAAATTGCACATTGTCAGAATGTTACTTTTTTCCTTTGGATGCGTAAACCCATTTTAAATCCCTCTTTTCATGCGTTAATCGACTGTAGTCGTAAAAAAATTACAGTAGAATGTGTAAATCCTATGTTTAAGATATTAACACATTTCGTAAATGCTCTTTTCGTAGCACAGAGGTGAGGAAAAGGATAGGAAGAACAATTTGAGTTGTTTAATGGGCAAAAAACATTACCGTTTAATTGATTTTTAAATGTAATACAAGAATGAGAAAAGGGATCGGAGGAACAATTTGTTGTTTAATGCATCCAAAAGGTTAAAAGAACTATGTACAACCAAATGTTATAGTAATTTATAAAAGTAACATTGTGGCATAAGTAATTATCGTTGAATTTACTATCTTTACGAGACACAGTGTTGTTTATTTGAAATAAATTGACGGGGCCTGATCTAGTAGCTTAGGTCTCTGCGTTTGTTCGGGCTTGGGTAATCTACATCGACGCAAATCCACAGTTAGTTTATTTGTTAGTTCCACCGGCTATAAGGACGGCAGTTATTTGGTTACAAGTGTTTCTAGAGACATCACGCTCGCTTTCTATAGAGTCAAAACAATTCACCCCCATATCCAACAATGAAAATGAAAAAATCAATCAAAAATCACAGATACTACCTAGAAGGTTAACCAATGAATCCTAAACAACATCTCTCACACAAACTGAAAATTACTCTGGTTAATATAATATATGTTTAACATACTTAAATTAAATTCTTACGATTCTCCATATAAATGTTCTTTGTGCTTACTTACAAATGATTTTCGGTTTTCTGACAGTTTTTGCGTAGTATTTTGGTACGCAATTGCAGGACAAAAGTAGTTTAGTTCTGCCGGTAAATATTTTACAGATTTCTTCGTGCGTTCCTTAACTGATACCACAATAATTCATAATCAAAATCTGGCGGGAAAACTTGTGGGCATTTTCTTTTTGTATGGCGATCGGCCAGATCTTTCAAATCAATATAATATATTATAATATTCTTATCCGTCAACTATATTACAACTAAAACAAACAACTGTTAAATAAAAAAACACATGCCGATATCAATGACCATTTTATAATTTGCATAAATATCTAACACAACCATACCTTTGCCAATTATGATATTCTTTTGATAGAAATGCTATGAGAAAATAAAACAGAAAATTGAAAATATTGTTCATAGCACCAGTGCTAAATTTATAGCACTCTTTTTCAGATGTGCGTAAGAATAATTCTTTTAGAAAGTAAAGATTGAAATATTTGCATTTTTTGGATTAATTTTGCACAAAATAAAAGATTTGATTGTGATTATTTTGCTTGATTTATAATATATTATAGATAACTAATATTTTCAGTTCTTTTAAATTTTAGCTTTCATAAATGGCCTGCTAAATATGTTTTACCTATCATACAAGCACATATTAAGAGAGAAAACTTAAGTATTGATATCAGCATGTATATAATTTAAAATTTACAGATATATATATATGTATATACTTATTAGTTTCAACATGAAGCTGCTTTTTCAAGGGACTAGGGAAAAGAAAATATATCTACACATATGTCTATAAGAAAAATTATACATTTTCACTCGAAAAGAATTGAGTTACATTTATTAAATCACGTATTTTATTTTTGGATATAATTAAACAATACACAGACGTATTTTAAATAAATTGACTATTGTGTGATTTTGTTCCAAATTTTAAATATTATTTATTATCTGAAAATTGCAGCAAAAATAAACTGATATTTTAAAACTAAAAATAATAACTTACAGTGATGTGAATTTAAATACAATTTGGAGTAGGTACTTCTTATTTCTTTCATTTTGTTTAAATTTAATAAAAAATTACAATAGAATCAATGAATTGCATTATAAATAGGTACATTTTAAATAATAAATTATAAAACTGTGAAACTTTTCTACTTGTAATACAGGAATATGAAAATATTTATAATTTTTAAAATAACACAATAAATATGTGAAATTTACGCATTTTCAAATAACAATTTTTGTGCTTCTGACAAGAGTGAAAACAATATATAATATTTTAAATAAAATAAATTGTTGGTTTATTATAAATCACAAATCTTAGGAATTGAATGCTATTTTATTAGCAGGTATATTGTACAGGTAACAAAAAAAGGCTAAACAATATAATATTTAAAAAAAAAATTCATCCATTTTTCATAGCTAGCAACACTGACTTTTGACAACAATTTACAAACAAAATGTCTGATCTTCATCATATGAAAGCATTTAAACGAGAAAACACCGTTTACTTTAAAGTAATATTAAGTAATACATTGTTCTGTTTCATATTTCTGTTTTTTAGTTTAGTTTTGTTTTTTAAACTCTTCGAAAATTTCTCAATTGGTTTTTCATCAGTACTTTTTGATTACAATTTATGCATTCTAAGATTTGTTATCAAAATAAGACGTTTGCAAGTATTGGCATAAACTCTCAACTCTCTTAATAAGTTACAGTTGATTTATGTACAAAATGAATTTTGCACCTAAAAGAAAAACAAAAAGAAATAAAATCAAAACTTTCCTTTTCAATAAGGTAAACAATATATTTGTTCGATAACATTTAATCAAATGTGGGAATACTGTTTAAATAAATATACAAATCATTGAAAACAATCATAAATAATTGAGAAGTAATAACAAAATTAATGCATAAAACAAAATATAAATACATTCATTTTAACCGACTCCGCTGACGAGGCAACTGAAACCAAACTAAAACCGGCTGGTTGCTATGACTTCCAATCAAACTTCCAACAAACTTCTATGACGGCCTACTCAATTTTACGATTCCTGTAATTATCTCAGCTTGTTTAACCTTTTGAAGGCCAGCATCAGAAAAATATATTTTTTCATTACGACGTAAGAAATTTGACATTTCATACGAATCCAATATTTATAACTTTTTTTTTGTGAAATATGACAAAAAATTACATGAAAATAATGTAGATAAAACAATCTTTCTGATAATACCTGAAATCTATTCTTTCCACAATGAAGTTATATCAAAAACAATGATAGAATATAGAGTTTTTAAACCAACTCCATCCATATTTTGACGCGGCGGCCATTTTTTTGGCCATGTTTCTTGCCCGCCGCATCATCGAAAATTTATTAAAATTATTCCGAGAGGCTAGACGCTATGTAGTATTTCATTAGGTCGAGAACGAGAATGGCCCAAGCGATTCTGACCCTATTCTTGATATAATTTCTTTATACGTAAGGGACAAAATCGCTTCCACAAACTGGTGATCATACAGCCAACCGGAGGTTAATCATAGATGAAGAACAATCAGCTGTCATCGTAGTCATATGTCGCTATCAAATTGAAAAAACAAGAAAAAGTTAGAAAACTGACAACAAAACTGGTGCAACCATGACAACCGAGCAAACGGGCAACGTCCGGCCACGGTGGAGCGAGTCGCGAGTCACTGCGTTGCCATTGAAAACGGGTTTTTGAGAAATTGTGTAGTGTGCGGGCGGTGTGATAGCGAATGTGATACACATTTACATTCACAGGATAGCGAGTTTAGTTGCAAACTGTTTTTTTTTTCAGTTGCCTCGTCATCGAAGGCATTTAAGGTAATAATGGAAACCATAAAAACAGAAAAAAATAATAACTGAATTGAAAATATAATTTTATGTTTTTGAAAATATTGTGTTTGTTAAACTACCTACCTATGTTTTTTATAAATTTTACATGATCCATAAAAGAGTTGAACAAAAATGTATACATATAAAAATTTATAAAACACTTTTTGCACTCCTATGTAAATTTTTTATTAAAAAAGGATTTAATTTTTAAATTATGCATAATTTTGCTTTTTAGTGTTGCCATTAGAACAGAGTTTGAAATCAGTATATAAACTGGGTTGCCAGCCTTAAAAATGATTCAACTTGCCATTACGTCATTTTAAATTTAACATTGTTTATTATGCATATGAACCCTGTGATGTAACAAAAAATAAATCATTGGCACTTATCACTAGAATTGCCAGATGTCTTAGAATGACTTTTTGGCATTAAAACACAGTACCTACTCACATTGATTGATAATTTATTAACATTCTGATTAAAAATGAGATTTATTTTTAATTAAGTACCAATTTCAAGACTGCTTTCATACTCTGTTGTTTGAAAAACTCTTTTTTTAATGCAGCATTTTTTGAGATTACCAACTTGTACCCTATATGCACACTCTAATTTATATAAGATATATAATACTATAATTTTAAAATATAATTTGACAAATGCTCTGCATATATGAAAATAATTTAGTTGAAGCATTCATAATAGGGGGAGGGCCAAAAATAAGGGGTCCATTTTAAAATCAATAAACAAAAATACTCTTTGGGCCTTTCTTATTCGGTCCTCCTCGACTGGTCGCAGTCACCGTCACTCGATAGCCATAAATATAATCTTTTTTCTCAATTTAGAATAATTAATTTAATTTTAAATCCCTACATGAGACGAGTCTCGAATGTAATGTATATATATATTTTTAAATAAATAGTTCTTTTTTTTTCTGCAACCGTTTTTTGATTAACGATTTTAGTTAACTGAAAGTGTTAGGAAGTAAACTAAACCATAGACAAATTTAATTGAAAGCCGATTTAAGTGAAAACCATAGACTTATGTATACATAGTACTCTCAATAATCCGCCGCTCAATTGTCCTATTTGATTGGGTTTACAAAATGGAATCTTTTCACAGGCGTAAACATGAAAATTTAAATAAATAATGGAAATTATACAAAAGATTGATAATTTTTGGCATATTTTATACATATACATTACAATCCACCACTTTCACTAATTGGCCACACGCCTAGTTTTAAGGGTGGCGGATTACTGAGAGAGAACTGTGTAAGTATTTTTTTAGTAATGATTTAATCTAATTCCATTCCATAATACAAACGTACGCCAACAATTTGTTCAAATTAAATGCCTTCAAAGGTTTTAAAAAGATTCAAAATAAACATTTTCAACAAATTAATTTCATTTATCGCTTGCAAAGCCTTTTATGTGATTACGATTGCCTCTGTAATTCGATACAATTTCACACATTTACATCTCAAATTCTAACATCCAAATATAGAAATGGTAAAGTAGATAAAAAAAATTGAGAATTAATTTTTAAAGGTAACACAAGATGAGCCGTTTAATATTGATCTGATCTACAAAAATAAACAAGAGTTAAAAATATCAGGCGATTACTTTGTGATAAAATAAATTAATTTAAAATTGAAAAATACTCATTGTCAACGAGGTGTAAAGACAAACTTCTCTGCGCACCATTTCAGAGACTTGTGGTATGCATCCATATACTGGAAGATTCTTAATATTTTAACATTTGTATAAGCAAATTCCTGGCTCTATAGAATTGAGATTCCAAAAAAATGCACTCTTATATAATAATCAAAATTATTAGTTGAATAATAAAAGTTAAATAATTATTTATGATGGCTTAAAATAAAATCAACATTTAAATCTTTGATTAAAATTAAATAAATTTAATAAATTGTTCTATGACATCTCTACAGTCCGTTTGTTACTTATGTTTTATTTCGGCTAGTTTGATATTGTGATAATTTATTAATGAATCATTTGATAAAGAATATTAAAATAGTCCCAGCGAGAGATCGTATGCGACATCATCGTTCTAGAATATGCTGTGTTTTAATTTTCAATCACGACACGTGAGAAGGAAGAGGATGAACGTCGATGACGTTTGTACAAGCTCTCGCTGGAAGTAGTTTAGTAATACAATAGGGTATTTTCACAAACGAGGGATTCTGTTGAAAATATATTAATTATTTAAAGGTAATTTTTCTGATTTTAATCATCGTACTAAAAATGTTTGTTTTTTACGTTTTCATTCTAATTTATTCATTTTAAAAACGCTTAAAAACCAATGAAACCAAAACGGCCCGTGATTGCCAACGTCGCTTCGTACGCACGTCATCAAACAAACAAAGTAGTACTGTCGGAAATTTTTCAAGAACGAGCGACCATTATGACGTCACACGTCGAAAATGCCGTTTTGGCAGGATTACAAAAACGGCCAACTTAAACTCGCTGTAGAAAATTTATTCGTCAACATAAAAATAAAATAAAAATGCAATAATAATCGTATTTTTTTAAAGCAATAAATTTTTTTTGTGGAAATACCCTATTTAAAACAAAAGTAGATAAAAAAATAATTCAAGTGAACAAAATAATAATATATGACTGTATAGTTATTAAATACAATTTTTAGAAAAATAAGTCCATATAAATTGTGCGTCAGTAGTGGGAAATGTAGTTATACTTCTTTGAGGCAGAAAAATAATTTAGTTTAACTGTGAGGATTCCTAAAAATTATAAACTTAACTGAAAAAACGTACACTTAAGCTTAATACATAATAATATAATATATAATTCAGTGGTTAAGTAAAATTAAAAATAAATCAAATTCATACATCCAAAAAGATTTCATAATAATGTCTGCTTAAAAATAAATAAATAATGTTATTATTTAATTATGGAAAATACTATTACAAGGAGAAAACCAGATCAAAAATAATTTATTAAACCCGATTCATTTAAAAAAAAGTGCGACAATAAAATTACGAGACTTAATTTTTTATTTCTGAAACAAAAACTTTTGTGCCTCGTATATACAAAATATTATAATATAGTGTAAAAACAATATTGTCATTCACGCTTTTTGCATGGTGACAATACAATGCGTGTAACAAAAAAATATAATATTTATATATATTTAATTAAAAACAAAAAAACTCACATTCTTTGTATGGACATTGTTAAATCTAGCCACTTTTTGGTATCTAAATATTGCAGATTTTTTTTTTTAATTTACACAACTTCTTTAAAAATTTACAAAGAAACAAAAAATCTATCGTAAATAAGTAATAATGCACATATCATTTATCGTAATTAAA
Organism: Limnephilus auricula; assembly: GCA_951813805.1. NCBI lineage: Eukaryota > Metazoa > Arthropoda > Insecta > Trichoptera > Limnephilidae > Limnephilus > Limnephilus auricula. The sequence continues at coordinate 9,719,328 of OX638412.1, forward strand.
GAGAATAAAATTTCCTTTTGTTTTATAGGATACACACAATATAGTATTGTTACAAAGCCGTTGCTATTGAAGCACTGTCTTATAATTTCAAGGTAATAAAAATGTTTATGAAAGTTGCGAAATAAAATTCACCAATTATTACTTTATTTTTATTTCCATCTAAATATAAAATTATCTCAAATTGGAAATAATAACAATAATAATTATCAAAATATAAGTGTTGAAATGATATCAAAATATTTCAACTTTAGAATGACGCAACAGCTGTCACAATATATGACATAAAATGGCAAATTAAAAATTGTATTAAATTATGCTTGAAAATTTTTACTAACAAATCTGCAATTATACCAAATTATTGAAAACTCTTCAGAAGTTATAATTCATTTCTACAAAAAAAAATTATTTGATGAAAAAATACAAATCAAAATTGGTTATTGACTGTTTTTTTTATGTTGTTTTTAAAACAATGTGATGTGTTCAAACGTAACGGTGTGAATTTTGGCAAGTATTTTAATAAATATATAATAATAATTGTGATAACAAAATTTTTATTTATTTATTTTTAATTCGACAAGTTTTTCAGCACTCAATATTTATTTGTTGATTAAACTTCTGGATGGATACATTGGTAAAATCTTTACTTCGAGTAAGCATCGTTTCTTATACGTGTGAAAAAATAGGTTTTAAAATTAAAAGTTGTGTTGAAAATGTAAACTATTAAAAAATACACTTTTTCATTCACAATACAGGGATAAAAGTAAAAATCTTGAAAGATAAATACAATAATGATAATTATGGTTAACTATATATAATAACAATCAACCCACCAAATTAAAAACGACAAAAGTATAACACAACTGTAATAAATTCATAAAATTGTTAATAAAGTTTTTTTACAAATAATAATAATATGTTTCTATAATAATAATGAATGAAGGACATTAAATTCATAAAGATAATAACAATAAAAAGATATTATGTGTAATTATTTTAATAATGATGAAAAACAAAACATAAAAATGGTAACATCGATTAACATGCTGCTCGCTCGCAACAATTTAGTTTCTAAAATTCCTTAAGCTATAATTTTTACATTATATAAATTCACAATATAATTGTTAATATATGAATATACATATAAATTATCATGAAGTCAGTATTGTGTGTATTGTGTGCAAAACAATTAATTATTTATTACCCCCGTAAACTAAATGGCTTTATAAATTTAACTTTATTATATTCGTTCGTCGAATTCAAAGCGAACAAACATTACTTTGCATGCGAAGCGGCGGTTGGCACAATGCGGTGAGCGATGTTTCTGTTGTTTCACAAACAAACAATGTGAACATGGTACTTTACACGGGATATAAGATAAATGTCATGAGTGACGTGTTGGTTATTTCACAAGAGAGAGCAGAAAGTCACATTCGGTTATTTCACAAGAAATGGGAGAGCTGAATGTATTATTTAGGTTGTTTCATATTTGATAACATGACAGCTGAAAGTAACATTTTGGTTGTTTAACAAGAAACGTGACAGCTGAAAGTAACATTTGGGTTATTTCAAAAGAAATGTGAAAGCTGAATGTAACATATTGGTTGTTTCACAAGAAACACAACAGCTGAAAGTAACATTTGGGTTGGTTCACAAGAAACGCAACAGTTGAAAGTAACATCTGGGTTGGTTCACAAGAAACTAGAAGCTGAAAGTAACATTTGGGTTATTTCAAAAGAAATGTGAAAGCTGAATGTAACATTTTGGTTGTTTCACAAGAAACACAACAGCTGAAAGTAACATTTGGGTTGGTTCACAAGAAAGTAGACAGCTGAAAGTAACATTTGGGTTATTTCAAAAGAAATGTGAAAGCTGAATGTAACATTTTGGTTGTTTCACAAGAAATGTGAAGCTGAGAGTAACATTTGGGTTGTTTCACAAAAAATTGTTTAAGTTGTTACTTATTTTACTAGAATATTGATTACATAACTTGGATTTTGTAGAAAATAGAAAGACAAAAGGTTGAGTGGAAGGAATTTGCACTGGGTATAACATTCCACCAGCCACCGGCTCAGGCAGTTGTCGAGGCAAACTCTGTCGTGTGTTCAACAACAAATGATCCGTGTGGTCAACAACAAGTCATCAGTGTGGTCAGCAACAAATCATCCATACATGAGATAAGCAACAAGTCACCCGCGTGGTTAATAACAAATCATCCATGAACAAAAAATTATCCGTGTGGTCAGAAACAAATTATCATCCGTGTGGCCAACAACAAAATCCATGTGGTCAAAACATCGCTCATACCATTGTGACGGTATCTCTTCGAAAATGCATGCTTGGTTTGTTCAGTAGTAGTAGGTTTGTTTATATTGCTCTGTGGTAATACATTGCGTCCACGATTATGCATTGGTGTCATATGTCAATATATATTGTTTTTATCAAATATACTTTGTTTGTTTTGTGGTAGTGGTGATAATGGCGCGCCGCCACGTGGTTCCAAGCGGTACCGCACGCGGGGCGGACGCGAGCCCGGCCGTGTGCGGACACACGCCCGCTGGTGATGATGAGAATGATGAAACACCATGAAGACAACTGGAAACAGATAAAACACGCATACATTAAAGACGATATGCATACCAAGACATGCATACACTGGAAGAAATGATATGGTCAACTCCAAACCGCCATCAACCCCAAACAAGAGTTTGTGCGATATCCCACTTGTTTTTTTCTACATAACATAATGAATAAGTATTTCTCTAAAGTAGATTGTTTTGCTCTTTTGTTAAATTCTTGAGGAGTGAAATTTTGCATCTCTGCTAGATACACTTTACAGTACATGGATGTTGTGAACTCCCCGTCAAAAAACATTCAAAGACATCTAAGTGCCCGAGTGTTCGCGCACTCGTTAGCATTTTTTATGGTTTATGTCTGCTACATCTTCTTTCTCCTCTTCTTATACCTCAGAGTACAGATCGGATATGTCCTGTACTCCACATGTGCATAACATTTTCAAAACAAATTGTGATTCTCTCCTTGCTCTGTTTCCCACCATGGCAGGCCTCTGGCAAATGTCTTGTCTGGCAAGATATTAAAGAAGAATCCACATTCGTCTGCATTATATAAAATATGCCCCCAGATCTTGTCCTCACTCTCTTCACATCGCTCAAGAAAAGCATGAGAAGTTTGCACTTGCCGCTGTTGATCAAATGGCGTTAACATTCTAGGCATGCAATGCGCGTATACATACTTTGATAATGTTTAAATGGAAGTGAATGATTTCTATAACTCATTCTGTATATATCAACGGTCCCAAAAAACAATATCGGATGTGCGATTTTGTAGTTTTGCAGTAGAGCTGTTTAAAGCTAAATTTCTGCATTTTTACTGTTTTTGAGATCAAAAAATAGAGTTGTTTCTTTGATATTTTGCATTTCAGTTTATTTCATTCAAAATTATGAAAATACAAACTTTTAACCTCTCGAAGGCCGCAGTCCCCCCCCCGGCGGGTCCGGATTTTTGAAGCGATTTTGCCCCTTATGTGTAAAGAAATTGTATGAAAAACAAGGTCAGAATCGCTTGGGCCATTCTCGTTTTTGACATAACAAAATACTGGATAGCATTTAGCCACTCCATTTTTTTTTTAATTAATTGCCAATGACGCGCCGGGCACCAAAGATGGTGGGTAAAATGGCTGCCGCTTGATAATATGAACGCTGTCATATTCAAAGTCTATATTTAATCATTGTTTTTGATATAAATCCATTGTGAGAAGCATAGATTTGAGTGATTATTAGGAATTTCGTTTTATCTACATTATTTTGATGTAATTTTTGTAATATATCACAAAAGAAATGTTATAAAAATTGAGTTTGTAAGAAAGGTGAGAACTGTCAAATATTTTACATCGTATTGAAAAAAAAAAAAATTTTGTATGCTGGCTTTCAATAAGTTAAATCATCTAAAGTAAGTTAAAATAAGCCAACAAAACTATTTTCAATTTTAGCAGATCTGATATTGTTCTTCGGGGCTGTCGATATGTTCATTTTATTGGCAATCCGCTGAACACAAACTTTCCTATCTGCGAGTTTGATTTCCTCCACTTTTTCTATCTTTTCTTCAGTTACAATCGATATTATAGGCCCGGGGCTTTTTTCAATTAGCTCTCTTCCAGTTTGATAAAATTGAGTCCATCTTACACCCGCTTGATGTTCTCCATCTACCGTGGAGATAGTGGTAGTGCATGCCGTGGTTGTGCACTGAAACTTTACCCTTAGCTTACCTTTGTTTGGGGCGTGGGGGCTGGCCGCTTATAGCAGCTCATACTGGCGCAGGTGCATCCGCTGGATGATGTCGCGACAGTCGTTGAACACCCGCTTGATGTTCTCCGTGTCCACGGCGCACGTGAAGTGGGGGTAGCAGTAGTGCTTGCCATCGCCAGACGCCGTGCTTATGCGCTGAAAACAACAACAGTTTTTTTTTTGTTACACTGTATTTTTTTGCAAAGAAAATCATTTGATTTTATGTAAATTAAATCTTTTATGTCCATTTCACCTATTTCCTTGTTCAATTCAATCCAATAGATTCAGAAACAAACCATGTCATTGTTATTAACGTAAGGAATAGAAGTAATTGTAGGAACTGTAGCGAATATACAACATTTACTGTCTGGTCTACATAAACCTTGTCACTTCCGGAACAGCTGAGTTTATAAACTCCATCTTTTTCCAGAGGAAACTTGCCGTGGTGCCGAAGACAGTCTCAATGCTTTCTTTTCTAAGTAGCCTGGCAATTCTGTCCGTTACATGTGAACATAAGGCCGAGGAAAATAACCTTTTGTAAAAGCGAAACAACGCTAGAATGCTGAATGTCACAAATGAATGAGTGACAATCATCGTTGTTGAATAGCAAAAAGGACAATCACCGTTTTTGAATGTGCGTCAATGTGGACAATGATTGTTCTTTAATAGTGAAATGAACAATCGTCATTTTGCAAAGGAAACTTCGGAGTTGTATGACAATATTTTTTGGTAAATGCTGCTTACTTTTGTATGGATTTGATATTTGCGAAATTTTGTTTCAATCTAAATACACATGAATTACTTAGTTTACCCAAACTAAGAACCTAATAACCTATTTTGTGCATGTAAATAGTTGTTTCTTGCAGTAATTGTTGAAATGAAGTGTAAAAGGCCGCTTCACTTGTTAAATAAAAATAAATAAATATATAAAAATAAATAATATAAATAATAAATAAAAAAATATAAATAAATAAATCATATCTTATTATTAGGCATATACATTGAAATGTCTTATAGATGTAATTCAAATAATCTAATATTATTATGTGATCTATCCTAATGTTTCCTTAAAACTATATATGTAATATGTATTAACAAATAATTCCTTATGTATAATATTAAGAGTGGTAAATTTTAGAACCCACAGACAAGCTGCCATATGACAGCTTTGTGGGACTACCCTTATTTTGTACAAATGTATTTATAATAAATAAATAAAAAAACATGGCGTCGAACACTTGCGTGAAGTGAAAAATTCTTATACAAAATGCATATTTTTTCGTCTCCCTCGACATAAATACTCACTTTTCGTAATAATGAAGCTAAATCTAACTGTTTGAATAAAAAATATTCCGTATTAACCAGTAGGCGGAGTTATTTTTTTTATTGGATACATAATGTAAAATATTTTTATGGTAACTGGACTAAAATATTATAAATTATTATTTTTTAATTGATAAACTAATGTTTAAGACAAGATTTTTTATGCATAGCACAAAGGTAACAATTATTATAAGCAATAATTATTAGCCTGAAACACTCATCCATATTGAAAAAATCTTCCGAGAAAAGATACATATCGCCGACGGGACTCGAATCCGCACACTTATGTGTCTTTTCTCGGAAGATTTTTTCAATATGGATGAGTGTTTCAGGCTAATAATTATTGCTTATAATAAAATATTATACTTTATAAAAAAAAATTATGCTTCATTTATTTCTCAACGCCCGTGTTTTTTTCTACGGTTAACTTAAAATGCAGATATTTTAAAATCACTTTCCATGGACATTTAAAGGTATTGCAGTGGACCCTTTACTTGTTATTGTTAACAACCTTTTGGAATGTAAATAAAAATCAAATAGGTTCAGTAACAGATCCTGCCATTTCTATTAACGCAAGGAATGCTACAGGTGATGTACGAGGAACAGGAATACTCACGAGGAACTCGTCCCGGATGAAGTACTTGGCGCGCGCCACGTCGGGGTGCTCCCGCGAGTCGGGGCAAGCGTCAGGCGGCGTGGCGTAGCGGGAGAACTCCGGAAACACGTCTTCCAGCCGCGACTTGCCCGCCAGGATCTTCTCCGCCAGCAGATCCTGCTTGTTGAGGAACAGGATCACGGATATCGTGCGTAGCCATCTGAAAACCACAACATAATCCATCAACCAGCTTTTCACATATTATCAATTCTACCCCTGAAAAGTGTCACAACTACAAGAAACAGTAGTGTAAAACGATTTCAGCAAAGATATCAAGATGTGCAAGAAATGATTCTTAAAAGTTTAAAAAAAAAATCAATCATTAACCTTTTGAAAGCCAGCATAGGAAAAACATATTTTTTTTATTACGACATAAGAAATTTGACATTTCTTGCGAATCCAATATTTATAACATTTCTTTTGTGATATATTACAAAAATTACATGAAAATAATGTAGATAAAAAGATCTTTCTGATAATACCTGAAATCTATTCTCTCCACAATGAATTTATATAAAAAACAATGAAAGAATATAGCGTTTCTAAACCAACTCCGTCCATATTTTGACGCAGCAGCCATTTTGTCTGCCATCCTTCGTGCCCGCCGCATCATATACAATTTATTACAATTATTCCGAGAGGCAAGACGCTATGCAGTATTTCGTTACGTCAAGAATGAGAATGGCCCAAGCGATTCTGACCTTGTTCTTGGTACAATTTCTTTATAGATAAGGGACAAAATCGCTTCCAAAATCGATGGTACACCGGAGTACGTACGGCCAATGACAGGTTAAAGTGTGAAAGTATTTTAGTAAAAAACAATAAAGGTAGATTCAGATTGGGTCAACGTACATACGCATCGCTACGCCAAACAATGCTTAGCAACCATACATTTTCTATGAAAATGGCCACAGACATCGCACGTCGCGATGCGTGTGGCCAATTTGATTCTAAAACATAAATTTTCATTGAAAATCTATGGTTGCTAAGTAGCCCAGATATTGTTAGGCGTAGCGATGCACACGTACATCGACCCAGTCTGAATCTACCATATCTCTAATGTGTTATAAATTAAAGTATTTTCACAAAAGAGGGATTCTGTTGAAAATGTATGGAATATTTAAAGATCATTTTTATGATTTTCATCATCCCACTAAAGATGTTTGTTTTCATTGTTGTTTTCATTCAAATTTAATCATTTTAAAAACGATCAAAAACTGACAAAACCAAAACAGCCCATGGTTGGCAATGGCGCCAAATAAACACGTCAACAAACAACAAAGTACTACTGTCAGAATTTTTTCAAAGCCGGGCAACGCTTATGACGTCACACGTCAAAAATATCATTTTGGCGGTATTACAAAAATGGGAAACTTAGACTCGCTGTAGAAAATTTATTCATCAACATTAAAATAAAATAAAAATGCCATAATAATTGTAATTTTTTTGCAATAAAAAAACGTGGAAATACCCTATTAGGTTACAAAAACCACAACATAAGCATTAGAAAAACTTAGTCATAACAAAATGAATGATATTAAAAATGCTCACGCCTCCAGTAACCAGAAAGTGTGACAAAGTACAACATTAGCAAACAGATGACCTCAAAGGCATGGCCAATCTTTATCTAAACATTAACTATCTTATTTACTCTCCATCTCTATATTGTGAGACTTCCTCACTGGGGGGGGGGGGGGGGGGGTACTATGGGGGCCAATGGCTCATGCGGCACTGTATCCTAACCCATCAATCAGATTTTCACATATTTGTTTTTACATTAAGATGATAGACTTCGCTTTTCGGCCCAAACAAAAAGGACGTCCGGGAAAAAACACTTTTCTACATCGAAAATTGCACAAAATGAATATATTTTTTTTATACTGCCTTCTAGATGGTGAAAACTATGTCGGTATGTTTTCGAATTTTCGATGCGTTTCGTATTAACGTAAACATTCACTGTCAAACATGTACGATTTATCAAAAAATATTATTTAAGGAAAAAGTGCTGCTAACTCAACTCTCATAAAGAATTATAAAATTATAAAAAGCTACCGACGTAGCTTCTTCTTTCTAAAAAATATATATTTTTTTAAATTTCAATTTCGTGAAAGTTTCGGTGTAGAAAAGTGTATTCTCCATAAACCCCTTTTCGAGCGATTTCTGTAGGTAAATTTGAGCATTGTCTCATTCGCACATTTCGCATACGCATGTATTGTAAGTGCGCGTGAGCTTATTGTGAGCGGGACAGAATGACAGACGCGGGTGTTCCGCGTGTGGTTCAAAGTCTAGCCTCTTAATCTTTAAAGATACTGTGTGGAGGATCTTTTTTAGGAGATGAAGGAGTGAATATGGGTCTTGAAGAGACCCATGTTGTAGGAGGGATGAAACGCAGCCGAACTGTTGAACTCAAGAACGAGTCGTAGAAGCATGTGACAAATGTCAACCTTGTACATATGTTGGGCGCGCATTTGGCATGTGTCTCTACTATACACCGGTGCCAAAGGGATCAATGACGCTAGTTCGTCAGAGTATCTTCTATTGTAACACCGATAGAACAAGGACAGCATACCTACCTGATGCCTGTGCTTTAAAGATTGCAATCCGCTTATTAAGATAAGGGAATCCATCAAAAGGACCGCCCGTTTCTGCAGAGAGTCAAGGTTTTTTTAGGCCGTTACGTTTTTTTACACATTATCAGGGCCTGTAGCTGTATCTCCTGCCCTTTTAAGTCGAAGATACTGGAAACATACACAGCATGATATTGTTACCTGTTATTCCAGATGCTCTTGAAGAGTTCCAGCGACTCCCTGAGGCGGTTCTGCGTGGGGTCCTCCCGCAGCACCATGTTGTACGAGGAGCAAGCCGTCACGAAAATGATGGCCGTCACGTCGTTGAAACACTGTATCCACTTGCGCCGCTCGTCCCTCTGCCCTCCCACGTCAAACATACTGGAAGGATACACACCACATTTTAAATACATACTTACTGGGTTATAAACTAAAAGCTTTACTACATTAACCTTTTGGAATTACAAGATTCCATCCGTCGCGGTAACGTCATGTGATAATGGGATATACAGTGAAACCCTCTTAAGAAGTTCTCGCTTAAGATGTTTTTCTGCTTAAGAAGTTTGGTTTTTTCGGTCCCTTGAAGACCAAATGGCCCAATTTTTCCCACTCATAAGGTTTTCCCGCCTAAAAAGTTTTTTTTTCAGTCCCTTGGAAAACTTCTTAAGAGGGTTTCACTGTATAGTAAGCTACTTTAGAGTTTACGACGTTACCGCGACAGATGGAACCTTGTTATTCCGAAGGGTGGACATTGTGATTTATTCAAAGAATATGAATAATATTGAAACAATGTGAGAATAAAAATCAATCCGCAAAGAATCAAGTATTTTTTAATATAATACATCTTTTTTCAAATATCTTTTAAAAATTGGTTTGACTGAGGATTATGGATTATGGATTACTACCCAGGAAATGGAGTTGACAACTCTACCAACCGAGCCAAATCTCGATTGGATAAGGCCGACATTTATTGCTTATATTAACTGTTATAATGTCATCAAATTTCAGAGAAATGCATATCGCACATCTCATAGAAAAGGGTCGTAAGTACAAATTTTCTATTTTTATCTCTGAATAGTAAGTTATTGTGATTATCTATACCCCACGAAAACCGTATTTACGTTAGATCACTCTATCTCCGTGAGATGTCGCTAGTGTCTCCTTTCGACGGGACTGCTTGTTTCATCAATAGTCATTTGTTTTTGCTCTCTTGTAAAATTTACTTTTCTGCGGGATGTGCCATATATGTCCACTTGTGTGGGCGTGATTGCCACCAAGTCTATCTGCCGAGTTTCAGTTAGATCAGCTGTCGGGAAGCGGGTTAATTTCCACTTATAAACTTCAATCATACATTCATTCCAGAAAACAAAATTCAAATAAATGTATGTAAAAGGTCATATTATAAAGACTAAGTTGCAACCAAGACTATTTATTAATTGACAGAAACAATTTATTTTGGTCAGTAGACTTTGTGGAAGGAAGGTTAGTTTACCTATTGTACAACAAAATAGTAATATATAATTGAAGAACACTTACTGAAAGTTAACTTTGTCTACAACAAACTGTGTCTCAAATATGCCCGAGGTCAAAACTCTGCAACGGAGAATGTCCTGCTCAGTGGGCGTGTAATTTGGCTGCTTTATCACGTGAACTTGGTCTAGGAAGCTGTAAAAAGACAAACATCACAATATAAATAATGTTTATTTCTACATTTCTTACAAATTGCATAACAAATAAAAGTTTAATTCATATGTAGGTTTTAATTTTGGTTCAGGCGCAGTATACTCCCCCCCAACAGGAGAACCATTGGCAGGATGGTTCTATAGAAAAAACAGGAAGGTAGAATGATAATAATGGTAGTGTATCTAAAAGCTTCCGGCTTGTAGACATAGATGGCAGTGCTAAGAGCTGTCCTTAGATTCCGCTAGATGGCAGGTAGTGTGGGAACCAAGAGAGGGTCAAACAGCTCTGGGAGAGCGTTCACTGGTACACTCGATTAGATTCCATTTAGTCAGCTTCTAGTTAGGTCGACTAACGAGATCTATATTGTAAACTGCGAAGTTTATAATAAACGCAGATAATAACATAAAGTATCTATTATTCCAAGAAGTAATCTCCATCCATAGTATTGGAGAATCTGTTAGTGTCTGTAATAAATAACAAAACGCTACAGATACACCTGTAGAATTGAAACAACATGTGATATGGCACGAAAGCGTGCCAACTATTTGAGATTTATCTACAAGAGAGAGAATGGCTACTACCCGTGACTCTATCCTCCTGACTTTCTTTTGGTATGCTCGGTATGCCGTCTACGGGTCAGAAGGGATGTACACATTGCTGCACATTTCTTCAGACTGATTTCAAAACTCCATCAGAGAGAGCATTTATTTCTACAGCAGCAGACTGTTCAACCTCCCAGCCTGCAGGACTAACGGCCGCTGTTCCCAATCCTACTAATCAATTACTAAGCCAAAATTTTGCCTTAGTAATTGATTAGTGCACAACTACGCTTTTTCCAACACACAAGTATCGCTTAAGCATTTATCTTAACCTAAGGAAGCCGGACTAGTGGATTAAAATCGTTCCGGCCGCCTCAGTTTTGGACTAGTTCTCAAAAGTGTCAACAGAGTAGAAAAAATACCACGAACACAATGTATGGTCGATGAAATATCACTTTGACAGTTTCGCGCTCATTTCACTTCTGTTGTATTGCGTTTATCAATTATCATTTTAATTAATGTGGATTGAGAAGTTCGGATGCGTGCGGAGCAGAGACGAAAAACGGTTAATTTATGCGAAAAACTATGTCATTTTCGAATATTCGCCAATCCAAGTGTCAAGTCCAGTACCTACGGTCAAGCTGACACTTTATTTTATATACGTTTGTTTAAAAAATATAAAATGTCAGTTTATGGATAAAAATATTTTAAATAAATTACGTGTATTAATAATAAATCCAACAATTAACTCTATAATATTAATTTAACTTCGAAAGTTCTTACTTTGATGTCATTTTATTGTCTATGAAAGTGGGCGAGGCCAGATAACATAAGATGTTTGGGGACAACATAAATCGAGCGCTACCCTACAAAATGCTGGGCTGATCGCGGCCTCAGATGAATCGATTTAAAAGTTAGAAACAGCAGCCGTTACTAACCAATGGTCATACCTGTGGGGAGAGCAATCTTGTTGTTGAACAGAATCAATTAGGAACGAAGCTGCCTTTAAAAGGCAAGCACTGTTTCTATTTTATTCTGCTTTGTTGTGATTTTGCAGCAACAGGTCCAAGTTGCCTAAATGAGATTTTAGAGAGGGGTCACAAAATGGGTATGAATGAGAAGCTTGGTCTAATCCCGAATGGTCACAGATAAGGTTTGTTGGACATCTATTCGGAATGTCAGAAAAACAACTTCCACACCAAATATTGGCGGCAAAATAACAGGAAAAATAAAGGAAATAACAAAAAGATGGGGTATTATGCTATGCTAGGCTCGGTGTAACTCCAAGTGACCAGCTCAGGTACGGGGGCTCTATCGAAGCCAGAGTAAAGTTAGCCTGTCAGAAACTGGGCGTACTGCACAGGGCACCAAGATACTTTAATAACTAACAACTGCTAATCCTGTACAAATCGCAAGTGCGCCTCACGGTTGAATTTGGCAGCCACCTCTGGTCAGGAGCCCCAAAGTACCTGAAAAAAACCCTCAACTCTGTGCAGAAATGGGCGGTCCGGATTCTCCGGTCTTAACAAACGCAACCTTTAGAGCACAGGCGTCGGGTAGGAATGCTATCCCTGTTCTACTGGTAATCAATGGAAGATGCTCCGAGGAACTAGCGTCATTGATTCCCTCGGCATAGTCGGGAAACAAGCCAAACACGTGCCCCACATATGTACACGGTTGTCATTTGTCACATGAGAACGGGTCGCTTCTACGACTCGTTCTGGAGTTCAGCAGCTCGGCTATGGAACGATTTGCCGGCTTCTGTGTTTCCTCCTTGCTACAACATAGGTCTCTTCAAGACCCATGTTTACTCTTAACTCTTTACTCTTTATGAGACAGCAGTTGGATAGAACTTTAGAAAAGAATAGGCTTAGGTTAGTTTAGACAAGTATTTTTTTCTCTTTTTTCACTTGTCTTAGATGTATGAATATGAATCAACTCACTATTTGGCGCAATCTATCAGCTGGTACTCGTTGGAGCGGTCAAAGGTGGCACGCACCCCCCGGTCACGCCACAGTGCCTCCGTGTGGTCGTAGAACTCCGCTGGGTAGTCAAAGTCAGGCCCGGACGCCACGTCCTGAATGTAGTCCACGCGAACCCGGTTCTCCGCCTTCTCCAGAGGGATGGGCGGGGCCAGCGTACTCATGGCTCCCGTTATTGTCTGCAACAGGTTCAAATCAAACAAATCAGTTGCCAAACAAACTACTGTGATAAAGCTAAATTATCTGCTTCACAATGGAGGTGTGGATGCAACCATATACATCTCCCTTACTCCACTCAATCTACTTTCCAAGTACCTATCCCTATCTGACAGGGTGTGGCCAATTTACCTACAACATTTGCAACAAAAAACCATGGAACAATCAGTCTATCAGGAGCCCGTGCAATGAACAACTCCTATAGTGATCTCTCAGTGAATTTAATATCAACTCCATTAACTTGTTGAAAGCCAGTGTAGGAAAAATATATTTTTTCAATACGACGTAAAATATTTGACAGTTCTCTCCTTTCTTACGAACTCAATTTTGATAACATGTCTTTTGTGATATATTACAAAAATTACATCAAAATAATGTAGATAAAATGAACTTCCTAATAATCACTAAAATCTATGCTTTCCACAATAGATTTATATGAAAAACAATGAAAAAATATAGACTTTGAATACGACCATATCAAGCGGCAGCCATTTTGTCCGCCATCTTTGATGCTCGGCGCGTCATTGTGAATTAATTTGAATTATTCGGAGTGGCTAAACGCTTTCCAGTATTTCGTTATGTCAAGAACTAGAATGGCCCAAGCAATTCTGACCTTATTCTTATTACAATTTCTTTATACATAAGGGACAAAATCGCTTCCAAAAACCGGTGATCACCGGTGATCAATCGGCCAACTAAAGGGTAATACAACAACGGAGTTGACGGCCCTCCAGTGTCTAGAAGGAGCATCCATAGGTACTGTTTTTTTTATCTAAGTCTAATCCCGACTTACAAGTATGGCGTCCCTGATGTTCTTCTTGATGTCCTCGATCTTCTCGCGGCGCTCCTTCTCCGAGAAGCCGTTGACGTGCAAGATCCGCATCTGCTTCACGATGGTGGACTTGCCCGACTCTCCCGCGCCCAGGAGGAGCAGCCGGTGGGTCGCCCGGTACAACTGGAACAGACAAATGACAAACAGTCAGACGACGCAAACAAATCAATTCTTTCATTTGAAGATTCTCGATACGAATATCGATAAAATTAACAGATAATTGGATAAAATAAGGCCATTGATTCTTATTTAGTATTCGGGCAATGCATGTGAGATAGCAAACCTCATATAATATGAAAATGGTTTGAATAGTAAAATTCGATTTCAAGGTGATCTAGCAAACTTCACAGCCAACAGTCTCACATCACATCTTCACGTCCAAGGTAATTTAGAATGAAGATGAAAGTTTGCGTCACATTTCTTTAGATTGATTTGTGGATGGTTTGAAAACTCGGCTATCTTGAAAAGCGTTATTATTTAAGAGATTTATTTCAATCTTATTGTTAAAATCAATATAAATATCGACATATTTATCATCAACGAAGCTGCCTTTAACCTGTTGAAAGCCAGCATAGGAAAAATATATTTTTTCAATACGATGTAAAATATTTGACAGTTCTCACCTTTCTTACGAACTCAATTTTTATAACATTTCTTTTGCGATATATTACAAAAATTACATCAAAATAATGTAGATAAAACGATCTTCCTAATAATCACTCAAATCTATGCTTTCCACAATGGATTTATATAAAAAAAAAAACAATAAAAAAATATAGATTTCGAATACGACTCCGTTCATATTATCAAGCGGCAGCCATTTTGTCCGCCATCTTTGATGCCCGGCGAGTCATTGTGAATTAATTTGAATTATTCAGAGAGGCTAGACGCTATCCAGTATTTCGTTACGTCAAGAACGAGAATGGCCCAAGCGATTCTGACCTTGTTCTTCATACAATTTCTTTATACATAAGGGAAAAAAATCGCTTCCAAAATCGATGGTACACCGGAGTACGTACGGCCAATGACGGGTTAAAAGGCAAATTCTATTACTACTGGTATAGTTGATACAGTCTGTTTATATGTAGAAACAATCCATTCTCATGTAACAAATGTCAATTGTGTACAAATTTGGATGCGCTTTTGGCGTGTTTCCCGACTGCGCACTGGTGCCAAAGGAATCTATGACGCTAGTTCATCAGATCAACTTCCATTGAAATACCGGTAGAACAAGGACAGTATTCCCAGTGGGACAGTATTATAATGTACAAGTGTGTGCGTCTTATAATGTACAAATGGGGCCTATGAATTTTACTGTGCAGTAATATTGTAGGATTATATGTGATCCCAGCATATTTACCTTACTTTTCAAAAAAAATCTAATCAAACAGCTATGAAGTACGTCAGCACCGACCTGTTTATCCTTCTGCAGCTGCCTGGTGATGGCGTCGCTCCTCCTCTTCTGCGATTTGAGATCATCCCCCTCCGAGGTATCCCCCCCACCTTTGCCCCCAGGGGACCCAAAGCACCCCATGGTGGACCAAGCCGCCCACCTAAAAACAAATAAATAACAAACACATTAATATCCAACTGAAAAACATGCTTTTAACTTATGCCGAGAGATGTCACTACAAGCCACGACGAGTTGGGAAAAAACACCCTCAATGGCAACACTTCCATCTATGATTCCAACTTTTACAAAATATTTTAATAATTATTATTTTAGACATTTCTTGGATGTTCTTCGACCAATAGTTTATTATATGTGATATTGCAAAATAACTATTGAAACTCCGTTTCCCCAACTTTAATATTAAGCAAAAGTCAGCCTGTGCAAATTGATACCTGCATCAAACTTTTATGCTAGTTTCACACAAGCTATACTATCATAATATATGTGGGTTTGGCCTTTTTCACCATATATTATGAAAGTATAGCCCTCGTGTAAGACTAGCATTACTGTGATGGCTTTTACCGACTTGACCAAGCTTATCTACGGCGCGAACGGGCCCGGTATACTAGCAATATTATAGTCGATGGCAACATTTAATTGTCAAATATGTTTATTACGCTCGCTCATGATGACTAATCATCAAAATCAAAACATGTTTAAATACTTTTACATCTTAGACATATAAGTTAAGCAAGTAATAACATTAAAACAAGAACATAGAAACGAGTTATAATATTGAATTACCTACCTTAGAGTGTGATGTAGAATCAGTGGCGGCTCGTGTTTAGTCCAAAAAGATTTTAAATTTATTTTTTAAATTCAGTTTTATGTATAAAATTTTTAGGAAATTTCAGTTTTGCAGTGTGCTGAAATGCTGCCATTTTTTTAAACGATCAATACCCTTGCACACCAGTGGCGGTCCGTGAGTTTTCAGTGAGCTAGATTGCTAAGATTGAAAAAAAAACGACGTTACTGATGTTGTTGTAGCTGAAAATTAATGAAATTTTTTTCCCAAAATTTCAACTTTTTGTATGAAGATCTTCAGGATTCTTTCAGTTTGGGGATGCGCCGCATCCATAAAATGAAAGATCTTCATACAAAAAGTTGAAATTTTGAAAAAAATAAAATTTTATATTCAGTTACAACAACATCAATAATGTCGTTTTTTTAATCTTAGCACTCTATAGCTCACTGAAAACTCATGGACCGCCCCTGTTGCACACCTAAAAGTCACGAGCCGCCCCTGTGTAGAATCGTCTCCTTTCTGAAAATACCACTAATTTATACAAATAATGTCAAAAATAAGCACCTAGACCATTTTTTAAGTTACCTACTTTCTCATTTTGGTGTTGCACCTTAAATGATTACAGCGCCCTCCATTTTTCTGTATATATAATGTAATATATAATGGAAAATGACGACATTATACCTCATTGAAAAACCTATTGATTTTCTCAGAAAAACACAAATATCAAAGTTATTAAAAAATTCCCGACACATACAATAGTAGAACTTATTGGCAATGTACATTGACAATGATGTGGGCTTTGGTATATATAAACTTTTATAATGTGGGCGATTTAAACATACATAATAAAATTTCATGCATTTCACCTGTGCACTTTGCCATGAACAAAATATTGCTTCCGTCACCCATAAAACTTGAACATACATTTAACAGAAATCTTAGCGAAGGATAAGAAAATTCAGCATAAAGCTAATATATGAACAACAAATATTGTGTCACAGTATAAAAGGTATAAATGTTTTATTAACATAAAGATAGCAGTAGTTAAGTAGTAAATCCCTGTGATCTATACTAGTCTGGGTAGATCAACCATTTTACATGACCCACGTCTATCAGGAACAGCATCGATCACTACCCACTTCGATCAAAACCCACATCGATGAAAAACCCAAGTTGAACAAAACCCATGTCGATCAAAACTCATGTCGATCAAAACTCATGTCGATCAAAACTCATGTCGATCAAAACTCATGTCGATCAAAACCCATGTTGATCAAAACCCATTTCGAACAAACAGTGTTTTTTAAGAAAATGTTAGAGCAATTTTTCTGATCATCATGATTTTACAGGGAGTCTGAATAAAACATAAAGATAGCAGTGGTGAAGTGTAAATCCCTGAGATCTATACTAGTGTGGGTAGATCAACTATTTTACATGACCCACGGCTATCAGGAACAGCATCGATCACTACCCACTTCGATCAAAACCCACATCGATGAAAAACCCATGTTGTTCAAAACCCAAGTCGAATAAAACCCATGTCGATCAAAACTCATGTCGATCAAAACTCATGTCGATCAAAACTCATGTCGATCAAAATCCGTGTCGATCAAAACTCGTGTTGATCAAAACCCATGTTGATCAAAACCCACATTGATCAAACAGTGTTTTTTTAAGAAAATGTGTGCAATTTTTCTGATCATCAGGATTTCACAGGGAGTCTGAATATAAATAATTATACATTATTTGCAAAGAACATAAACGAAAATAATTAATAATAGCATTTCTAATGATAAGATTTCTACAATAATAATAATGAATGCCATGTGAATCACTATTGTAACAAAAATTGATAAGTACCAAGTACCGGCATATCTATTTTAATGAGAGTTAGGTAGGTGCTATGTATTTAATTATTGCGTTACCTAATGGCAACCCAAGTGGGATTTTATTCATAATTTTAAATGTCACCAAAAGCCAACTACAGATATACAATGTGCAGTTGGGGGCGTCCCTAATGTAAATATTTTTGATATTTAAAAAAAAGTGAATACCGCACAAGAATTCCAAAATGCAATCCCAACAACAGTGGGACTGTGGCATCCTCAAACAGGGTATGTTGTGAGGCTGAAGAGAGCGAGAAGCAGAAGGAGATGGCGAAGAGGAAGGTTGGGAATTAGCTGGCCTCTCAAATTTGATCACTAAACATGGCTTAAGCCAATTCAAACGAATTTTCGAATGTGAACGGTGGTCTTTCACCAGGGCAATACTGAGAGAATCTACCACTCCTAAAACATGGCTTACCTCCACACAGCATCCCCAAAGATAACATATTCCAGAGATATTGAGAGACAATACAGAGAGTAACCACCACTCTGGTAATTAATTACAATGCTAGGCCTGCGTAGTCCAGCGGTAGGGCGTTTGACTCCCATTCCGAAGGCCGCGGATTCGAACCCGGCGTGCGCAAATAAAATTTTATTTAATTGATTTGTGTTATTTCACAATTAATTATTTAAAATAATATATATAGTATATTTGCGGCACGTTCCAGAGTGGAAGATACTCTTAGTATCGACCTGGTGTAAGACCACCATTCAGAATTGAAACGTTGCTTGAAATGGCTTTAGCCGTGTTTAGTGACTAGATCTGAATATCCAGGTACTTCCCCACCTCCCTCTTCCTCGTCTCCTCCCCTTCCCCACTTACCTTCAGCCTCATAACATACCCAATTGGGGATGCCATAGTCTCACTGGCTCCAGACGGTTTAGGAAAAAAAAAATGTTAACAAATAAAAGTTTTCAACTATTTATAGACAAGTCCAACCTACAAAAAAATACAGTATCTGATAACCGTGATTGTAAATAACCCAAAAATACAGACAGATAGTGATACGACACATCGATTCTCCTCCCAGGTCGTAAATTAAAATATAAAAAGGCCGCGGGCAGGATTAGCAGCGTAGATAAAAAAAGATATTAATAATATTATTGAATAATTGCCAGCAAACACAGAGTTTGGGTGTTTCTGATGTCTGAAGAGTTTGCTCTGTGTACCTGATAAGGCTATTATGCATAATTCCATAAATTATAGTTGGTCATATTAATAAATCGGTGGAAATCATCCGCTGGTGGCATATGGGTACTCTCCACCTTCAACATTATGCAATGTGTGATTGTGTAAGTGTTTTATTTAATTTTTGTGATGCAGTGGAATTATGCTGGGCATGCGGCACGTCTTACAGATGATGACCGATTGGCCCTTCTGGGGCCTACGAGTCGAAAACCTCAACCCCTCAGGCCTCGGGTCTATTTTGTCAGAAGGTCAAAATATTTCCACTCAGAATTGAAATCCAAATAAATGGAATCTTACTAATATTATAAATGTGAAAGTTTGTATGGATGTATGAATGTTTGTTCCTCTATAAATCGAAATTTAATGAACGGTTTTTAATGAAACTTTACAATAATATAGCTAATACATCAGAATAACATATAGGCTATAATTTATGAAGCTAGCTATTTATTTTCAATATATTGAAAATAATAATTATAGTTTAATAGAAAACGTCAAAATTTGAGAATGACATTTAGCAAAACAATGATTTTTAAATAAAATTCTATTTTGGAAAATATTTAAATTACTGAATTTATTTGAAGTACTCGCCTAATACTTTGAATCGAATCAAGAATTATACATATTTTAAACAAATAGGTTAAGAATTTTGGTATAAACGTAGATGGGACCTAGGAAAAGAAAATAGATTACTCGAAGTACTAATCCTACGCAGACGAAGTCGCGGGCAGAAGCTTGTATTTAATATTTATAAATACGCATCCAAAAACTAAAAACTGTTTTTGAAAGGTGATGAAACACGCTTTAAAATTTTATTATTCGAAATAAACAAATATTTTTTTTAAGCATAAAGGTCTCTAGGTCTCTGTCCACAACACTGTTCCATACCATGGCCGTACTATGAACGTATCAGCGACGAAATAAATACGCTACGCCCTACTATGCCCACTAGAACGTGCTAACCCCGTATGATACCCGTACGTAACGGATTTAGTGACCGTATAATACCCGTATACACCGGGGTTAGTATCCGTACCATTCCCGTTCAATAGGCGTACGGTTCTAAAAAAAAAAAATAGAGGGAGCATACTGGACGTTATTTAAGCAACTAGTCATTCCAATGTAATGAATTATTAAGAAATATAGAAAATATTACCACTAAAAGAATAATATCACTATTAGAACGGGGATCATACGCGTATGATCCCCGTTCTAACACCGTCGCGTGCCATGCATAGAGCGAACCGGCACCTGCAAAATATTGTCATCGAGAATTCGCCGTCAGTCCGGTCATGGTATGCGACGGTGTTGGTCGGTGACGGGACGGGCTAGTGGGCAGCGTTTCATACTGATCGATACAAAGAATATTTTTTTGCATGCGCCGCTACGGTTACGGTCATGGTTTGGAACGGTGTAGTGGGCAGAGACCATAAGAATTTTGAATGCAAACATAAAAGTAGCATTCTTCCGAACAGGTCCTCCATTGATATGCTCGGTGTAACTCTAAGAGACCAGCTCAGATATGGGGGCTCCATCGAAGCCAGAGTTAAGTTAGCCTCTAAGAAACTGGGCGTACTGTACAGGGTCCGCAGATACTTAAACAGTACACAACTGCTAACCCTGTACAAATCGCAAGTACGCCCCACGGTTTAATTTGGCAGCCATCTCTGGTCAGGAGCCCCAATGTACCTGAAAAAACCCTCGACCCTGTGCAGAAACAGGCGGTCCGTTTAATAGATTCTCCCGTCTTAACAAACGGATTGCAATCTTTAGAGCACAGGCGTCGGGAGGGAATGCTATCCTTGTTCTACCGGTATTTCAATGGAAGATGCTCCGAGAAACTAGCGCCATTGATCCCCTCGGCACCGGTGCATAGTCGGGAAACATGCCAAACGCTCGCCCAACATATGTACATGGTTGACATTTGTCACATAAGAACGGGTCGTTTTTATGACTCGTTCATGAGTTCAAGAGCTCGACTGTGGAACGATTTGCCGGCCTCTGTGTTTTCTCCTTCCTACAACATGGGTCTCTTCAAGACCCATGTTCACTCCTTCCTCTCCTCAAAAATACCCTCCACGCAGCATCTTCAAAGATGACATAGGCCCTGAGGGAAATTATTTTCCTCAGGGCCTCCTGTGTGGAGGTAATATAAAAAAAATATTATAAAAAATAAAAAGTTTTAAAAATGATTCACCTCACGTTTTTTCTAACAAAAATTACAGATAATTAAATTTAAAAAAAAAAAAATGTTTTATTAGATAAATGTTATCATTAATACACTTTTTTTTTCATTTCACTTAAAAATTTTTTATAAAAAATTCCTAAAGTTTTTTCAAATTGCAGTCGGAAACAATGGTTTCATAAAAGTGTACATTTGAATTACTTTGTGGTTAACTTTTGAATATGAATATAAAGGGTTGTGTTTTCTCTTTCTAACATCGTTTAGATCGTATTTTTAACAATGATAGATTTGACGGTCGTCCGTGGTCTAGTGGCAAGTCTCTAGACTCCAAATCGGAAGGTCGCGGGTTCTAACCCGGCGTGCGCCAATAACTTTTATTTGATTAATTTGTGTTAATTCACAATTAATTAATAAAAATAATATATACTATATTTGCGACACGTTCCAGAGTGGAAGACACTCTCAGTATCGCCCTGGTGTTAGACCACCATTCAGAATTGAAACGTTGCTTAATAATGGCTTTAGCTGTGTTTAGTGACTAGATCTGAATAGCCAGGTACTTCCCCACCTTCCTCTTCCCCATCTCCTTCACTTCCCCACTTACCTACAGCCTCACAACATACCCCAATTGGGGATGGCATAGTCTCACTGGCTCCAGACGGGAGCAGTTAAGACTCTTGTGAGGTATATTCTCTATAAAAAAAAGGGAGACACAACAATTTCTATGAGACCTGTACGAATTGTTTGAAATTAGCCTGATGGGCTAAATGACACTTCTAGTGGTGGCAGTCTGATGTCCCCCTTCTAGTAAACCGAGAATTACTACATAGCGTTCAGAAGTTTCTCTCTCCTCTTCTTCAATTCAGATTTCCTCATGAAAATTCTCTGTGAACTGATTTTAGGGGGTAAGCGCTTGTGTTTGCTACAAGGCCAATTATAATGTATATTCATATGTATATTATATACGGGACAGCCCTGTTATTGTGAGTTACCCTCTTGAAAATCAGTTATATACTCATTCAGAATTAAAACGTTACTTGAAATGGCTTTAGCCATGTTTGGTGACTAGATCTGAATAGCCAGGTACTTTCACACCTTCCTCTTCCAAATCTCCTTCCCCTCCCCACTACCTTCAGCCTCATAAACTACCCCAATTGGGGATGCCATAGTCTCACTGGCTCTGGTTGGGACTCTTGTGCGGTATTCATATAAAAAAAAAATGTATATATATATATATATACAGGGTGTAACAGGACGTACGCAGAGATTTTAACCAATGATTCCTGAGCTTATTTGGAGTAAAAAATGTAAATGAAATTTTTTTCTCCAATGACTTTTTTGATGACTTTTTTTTTCAAATTTTTTTTTGCATAATCAAACAAACAAAAAATCTTTCACATCTTGTCACTGGTCACTCAGCCGAGTAACCGCCTAGCCTCTTAACCCGCTCCCATCTGTCCAACACCTAGTGTTTTTTTTTTTTTTATAGAAAGAGAACAAAAAAAACGTCAAAAATGTCACCGGAGACCAAATTTTATTGACATTTTTTACTCCAAATAAGCTCAAGAATCGCTGGTTAAAATCTTTCGAGTACGTCCTGTTACATACTATATACATACAATTCTTCTGGGCGCCTAACTCCGTTCATCCCGCTCCAATTTTCCAAAACTATAAGCATCCCCTATCTAACTCTTGCTCATTATGCTTATATCAGCCTTGAAATCTTGGATTTCTACATTTGAAATACAGTCATACGTGGTTTCACACATACGCCTCAGGGATCTTATTTCAACAGCATTCAGTCTACTTTCATCCTTCAGATAGTTGCACGCCCCGTTGCCATGCACAGGGATATCAGCAATCTATTGTGAACTGCAAGCCTCGCTACCGTGGACAATGTTTTATCAGCGGCTACTGTGTTCGGCCGTATTCGTCGTTTGTATTTCTACAAATAATAAAAATATTGCAACTTCTTATTGTAGAAACATGCATTATGCATAACAGTAACCAGTTTAGAAAGATTTTCAGCACAAAATGTAATCTCAAACAATACAAATACAACCATTTACATATGAATGGTATTCGCAATACCAAAATTCTGTCACATGTCTCAGAATAAAATAATTTAAGTCTTAAATTTCAACAGTTAACACATGAGTAATAGGTATTTACCCATGGTGTAGGCACCCGAAAGAGATACATACTCGTATATGCAAAATATGAGGACCGCATTCCAGTCTCTAATATACCATCTAGCAGTCCCAGTAGTGATGTGACTAACTAACTAACTAACCATCATACCGTTTTACCGCAGGGGTAGGCAGAGAGGACGGACCGCCAAACAACTCGGTCTTGGCATACACTCCTCGCCTCATTCACATTTAAACATCTTATCATACATGCTCTTCTATTATTCTTACTTTTGACATGGCCCGACACAAGTATCTGATTCACTTGATCGTGCCATGTCTTCCTCGGGCGTCCTCGACTTCTTCTACCATTCACATTTGAGTTATATATTCTCTTAACACTCCTCTCTTCATTCATTCGCTCTACATGTCCAAACCATCTAAAAGCGTCCCTTTCTTAATCTTACTTATGATGCTCACATCGGCCTTGCATTCTTTTCGGATCTCCACATTCCTCACACGATCATACATGGTTTTACCACACATACGCCTCAGGGATCTCATTTCTACAGCATTCAGTCTACTTTCATCCTTTCTCTGCCAGTTCCATGCTTCACTGCCATACATCGGGGTAGGTACCAGCACTCCATTGTGAACGGCTAGCTTCGCTTCTTTGGACAGCTTTTTGTTGGCGCCAACGGCATTCAGTCCACCATTAATGGATTTACCTGCATTTTGCCTGAGTAGTGATGTGCATCTGTGAATATTCCCCGACCTAATATAAATTCCCTTAAGTTCATCAAGAATATAGTAAATTTTTTTTACGTTAGCTCCACACTGAGCATAACAATTTCCCTCGGGGTCTATATCATCCTTGAGAATGCTGTGGGAGGGTGTTTTTAGGGAAAGGAATGAGAGGCAGTTCTGGAAAGGAAAAAGGTTGGGTAGGGTTCAAAGTGCGTGAATCCACTGAAATTGAATCCAACCTTCCACTGAAACAGAGCGACTCAACTGCTTAACGATTCTGCATTGACCATCGACAATTTCAATGTCGTTTATGCCTTGTTCTGACCTGACAAGTAGTAAGTCGAATAGCGAGTAACTCGCTACTTGACTCACCAAAAAGTGCCTGCACTGCTGTCAAGTAGAGTTCATTAGTAAGAGACGCGTTAGTAATTAAGCTGATTATAATGAAAAGTGGAAGAATAAATTAGTGAAATGAAAATAAATAAACTGTGGTCAAGAAAATAGATTAATAGCCGCAAAAATAAAGAATTTTAGAGTACAATTTTCGCACCAACGGCACGACATATTGCGCGTTAGTTCGTCTACGAATGAACTGCGCATGTCAGTGCGCAGGCACGCATGTAGAGGGACTCTACTTGCCGAAAAAATAGAACCAAATGGATTCAATCTACTAAAGAGCTGACTAGCCTATTCTACTAAAATTGTAGTGTTCGGACATGTTTAGTTACTAATATTATTAGCTACTCGACTAAAATACTCTCCCAGTCAGAACAAGGCATTACAGACAGTTCAGCAACTATCTTTTGGCACATGCCACAAATTTTCTTGTGCTTTATAATTTATAATCTTCTCCATGATATATTGGTGTATAAACGTTTTACGGAGAATATGACAAAATAAATAAATATAACACAAAACAAAATAATGTTTTATGAGTTAGAGTTATAGTTAAATGGATATTCAAAGATTCATGGCTCATGATGGAAACGTAGTTATGATTTAAAAACCATTTCGATAACCAAAAAATATCAACCCTTGCATTCATTATTGTCAAGACCAGTAAACTAGTCCCAGTGAGAGGTCGTACAGACGTCATCGACGTTCGTCCTCTTCCTTCTCACGGGTCTTGTTAACCTATCATTGGCCGTACGTACTCCGGTGTACCATCGATTTTGTCCCTTATGTATAAAGAAATTGTATGAAGAACAAGGTCAGAATCGCTTGGGCCATTCTCGTTCTTGACGTAACAAAATACTGGATAGTGTCTAGCCACTCCGAATAATTCAAATTAACTCACAATGATGCGCCGGGCTTCAAAGATGGCCGAATAAATGGCCGCCGCTTGATAATATGAACGGAGTTGTATTTGAAGTCTATATTTTTTCATTGTTTTTGATATAAATCCTTTGTGGAAAGCATAGATTTGAGTGATTATTAGAAAGTTCGTTTAATCTACATTATTTTGATGTAATTTTTGTAATATATCACAAAAGAAATGTTATAAAAATTGAGTTCATAAGTTTCCTCTTCTGGCTTTCAACAGGTTAAAAACAAAAAGACAGAAGATACTAAAACTATGACGACAAATACGATTGCTGACCGGGACTAGTACATATTCGCTAAACATAAAATAATATTCTAAATCAACTTCCAGAGACATTCGTAATAATATTATAAATAAATACACATTACATTTTAAAGGTAATAATAAATGCAAACGAAATTCAAATAATAAGACATAGTAAATAAGCATAAGAGATAAAAATAGACTGAAGATTCTTGTTAAATATACTAGAAAATTATATACCTCAAGCCAAACATACTAAATACAGGATGTCCGGGGGTAAAGTGCATTAATTCGGGAGGTGATTCTACATGATGGTAGGAGTAAAAAAGATAAATAACTTTTTCCGAAATTCCAACTTTTTTTTCCCGTACAAAAGACGTACCTATTAAAAATCCTTAGTGTAAGGTACAAACTTGCCCGATAAATTTGCTGTGAGTCATCCGGGCCCATGGTGGTTGTGATTGTTACGTATCGTAATAGCGGAAAATAATAGTGTTGGCTGTACACGCCGGAGTAATTTTATCTTTTTACCAAAAAAGTACCCCTAGAAGTAGGAATTTCTAAAAAAGTTATTTGTCTTTTTTACTTATACTATCATGTAGAATCACCTCCCGAAGTTAATGCACTTTACCCCCGGACACCCTGTATAGATTGAGTTGAAAATATGTCTGGTTCCCAGGCTTCGTGGGTTCAAATCCTCTCCTAGCTAAGTACTCTATCATTGCACAAGCAACATCTTCCGCTTATAATGACATTTCGCACATCCCGTAGAAAAGTGTTGTTAGTCAAAAAAATTAATTTTACAGGAGAGTGAAAACAAATGAACGATGAACAAGCGGTCCCATCGAAATATTAGCGACATCTTGCGGAGACGCGAGTGAACTAACTTAAATAAGGTTTTCGTGGGGCATACATAGATAATCACAATCACTTTACTTTTTCAATCAATTTTGACTTTTCAACGGTATATGTGATATATGGTAAAACCACGTGTGATCGTGTGAGAAATGTGGAGATCCGCAAAGAATGCAAGGCAGATGTAAGCGTAATGAGTAAGATTAAGAAATGGACGCCCAGATAGTTTGGGCATGTAGAGCAAATGAACGAAGAAAGGAATGTAAGGAGAATATATGACGCAAATGTGAATAGCAGAAAAAGTTGAGGATGCCCGAGGAAGACAAGGCACGATGAATTAGATACAATAGATGAGTCAGAATATTAGAAGAGCATGTATGAGACAAAACAAAGCTGCTGACTGTAGGCCGAACGCAACATCAGATGAGAGTAGAGATGTCAGGAGTTCCACTAAAGAACACCAAGGAGTTTGTCTACCTCGGGAGCAAAATAACATGGGACGGTCGGTCTAAGAGCGAGGTCGACAGCCGTATACACCAGGCTAGGCTTGCATTCAATAAAAGGTCGAAAATAATAGAATCGAATAATATAGACCTAAAACTGAAAATACTCCTCATTAAGACCTATGTATGGAGTATCTTGATGTACAGCTGCGAAACATGGTGCCTATCCGAAAGAGATAAACGGAGACTAGAGGCTTTTGCGATGTGGTCCTATAGAAGACTACTAGAAATTTCCTGGACAGACCACATTACAAATGAGGAGGTTCTCCAAAGAATCGAAGGAGGAAGGCACCTGCTCAGGACCTTGTCCGAAAGGCGTGCAAGATGGATCGGCCATATAATACGACAAGAAGGCCTCTTGCATGCCATAATGGAGGGCATAACCGAGGGGACAAACTCTAGGGGACGCCCACGCCGAGAGTACCTGGAGGACCTGCTGGTGGACATGCGCTGCTCATCATATGCAGACTTCAAAAGAGCCGCACAAGACAGGGAAGAATGGAAGAAAAAAATAAAGGAAATTGCTGCAAACCAATCCCAGGATTGAAACCAGAGATAGAGAGTATGAGACAATGTATGAATGCAAATGAGGCAAGGAATGTGTGCCAAAATCGAGTTGTTTGGCGGTATGTCCTCTCTGCCTTTATGTGTTTGTTAATTAGTTAGAAGGAGTTATTGAAATATTGTCAGGTTATTCGTAACAGTGTTTGAATGGTTGTCCATAAAAGGTTTTTTTTCTAATTATGAGCGTTTGCCTAAAAAAATAAAACTACAGTAAAATTCTTTTGGCAGCGACGCGTGGCAAATGTTGGGCAATTTTTATAAGGATTTCAGATTTAACTCAAATGTGGTCGGTATGCTAATGAGATGGGCACACAATACGTGTGTTTCATGATATGAAAAGTGTGACCATTGGCACTATCGCCAGCAAAATTCCTTTTCACAAATAAAAATAAATGTGAATACCGTACAAGAGTCCCAACTGCTCTCTACTAACGGAACCCGGTGGGATTATGACATCCCAATTGGGATAAAAATAATAATAAGCTTTGAAATAATAAAGAAAGAAACATTCAATTTAAGGGTATTTTTAAGGAAAGGAAGGTGAGGAAGTTCTGGGAAAGAAAAAGGTATGA
Organism: Limnephilus auricula; assembly: GCA_951813805.1. Classification (NCBI taxonomy): domain Eukaryota; kingdom Metazoa; phylum Arthropoda; class Insecta; order Trichoptera; family Limnephilidae; genus Limnephilus; species Limnephilus auricula. The sequence continues at coordinate 9,747,824 of OX638412.1, forward strand.
GGGTTGGGTAGGAATCTGGGGTTCAGTGTGTCTAGATCATCCGCCGCCAAGACCTAGATAAACCTTAACCCATGAACCCGGGCACCCCTGCTATGTCACCAAACGTAGTGAACCACCTGGGGTGACCTATGGCAGAGGTGTTGGTTATCCAATAAACGGTTCCCGGGGCGGCGGTACCCATTCCCGCCTCCCAAATTCTCACCATAAATAAAATATAATTTACATGTATCTGTTTTATATAATAAATTTGCTATAAAATAACACCAGGAGGCATAACGGTCTGGTACAATTACTATGACATTTTGAAATATCCTACTAGTGACCCAGAAAACATCAACATTTTGTTTAATTCACTACAAGTTTTTCTGCATTATAATTGATTTGGTGGTGTTTAAGAGTAATCTGAGTACTGTACCAGATAGAGGGTACACTTTTACATACGACTGCATACTAAACTCAAATTTCTATGTTGTGAGGCTTAATGGTTTGATGAGAAATAGAAGGGGAATAAGAAGGTGGAGGGAGTATTTGGCTGTTCAGATCTGGTTACTAAACATGGCTAAAGCCATTTCAAACAATTGTTTTCTGAATGGTGGTTCTTTACCTATGGTATTCTGAGAGTATCTTCCAGTCTGATTATCTATGTACAAAAAGGAGAGTGCCTGTGGCCGGGAAAACCATTTCCTTTGGGGCCTACGTCATCTTTGGGGATGCTGTGTGGAGGGTCTTTTCAGGGAATTCTGGGAAGGAAAAAGGTACGAGGGGTGGGTAGGAATCTCGGAGTCAGTGTGTCCAGGAATGAAGGTCGTATGAATCCATCCCTCCCACTGCGATGCAAGCAATGGGTCAAGAGAGTCCGGCTGGAGAAGTCAAAAGGTGTTCGCGAATGCATAAACGCCGCCAAGACCTGGACAAACCTCACCCAATGAACCCGGGTTCTTGGGGTGACCTATGGCAGGGGTGTTTGTTATCCAATAAATGGTTCTTGGGGCGGCGGTACCCAAAATATATAATATAGACTAAGAGAAAATTAAAAACATACTTTTTTTGATGCCAGGATTACTGTACCCAGAATTACTAGTTGACCATTTTGTATTATTGGTGCTGCAATTTTTGGGGTTCTGGTACATTGTGATGTGGAACGTTCGGAGAAGTGTGTCTCCATTCATATGGAATAATTCACACAGACAATTGTCGGGTCGTTTGCACAGCACGCCGCCATTTCAATAATAAATACATAATTATATATGCACAAAGATTTTGTGTTGATTCAATCTGTAAAAAGTTGTCGAAGGAGTAGAGCTAGTAGTACCTGCTACTGCATTATGCCCAACTAATAATATGACCAAATTATATCATTTCACGAAATTAAAATAATTAAAAAAATGTCCGTTAGTGGAAGATACTAACAGTATAGCATTTTTGACATTCTGTTTCTGTATAAGATTGTGAACTGCCTTCTTGACTCGCCAACCCAATTAGAAAGGATTACATTTATTTGCCCTGAACGCAATACCAGATCGAATTCGTTTTTTTATATACAACTAGCTGATAACTGGCGTGCGTTGGAATGCCACTTAAATAAAGAAATTGTTTCTCCCTGCTTGTCCTTTCCCATTCGTCTCCGTTCCCCTTCCGCCACCTCTTCTCCACCCTCGAAACCCTTCCCCTCCCGCGTTTCCATTTCACCTTCCCGTGTTCCCCTTCTCCAACTGTTCCCCGTCTCGCGAACTTCGCGAATTTTACGGTCAAAATGCTATCAAATATAAATTTTATTTCGCTGAGGCATTTTGTTTAGCGTTATAGAGTGAGTTTTCAAGTGATATTGTATTTAAATTGATATTATTTTCGAATTTCAACTAAAAATTATCATCAACGTGAATAAAACAATAAAAACTGGCCCTTAGGGAGGTTATTTTTAACATTTTTTAAAGTCGTTTGGAAGAATTTAAAACCGAAATATTCTCAATTGGTACAACGGATGTTTATAGGCGAACTTCTGAATTAATTTTTTTTTTAAATTAAAGAAAAATGGTAGAACCCGCAGACAAACTGCCCTGTGGCAACTGTGCGGGACTTTGTTTTTGTTTTTGTTTTTTTTTTTTTATTACAGAAAAACAGATTTTTTTTCATGTTAACATTATACCTGCAAAGCTACTGCAAGTAGCTTGTCTGCAGGATTGTACAATTAAAATGTCTCAAGTATAATACAATAGGGAAAAAAATTGCAATTTAATAAAATACATAATAAAAACATAAATAAGTATAAAATATAATAGAATACGTCTAAAAAATTTGAAATTGCACTAGGTACAGTCAGTCAATATAGAAAATCTGATTCCAATAGCCATGTTTTTAGCAATAGCGCAAATTTAGGTGTCGAGTAACATTTTTTCAAATCATATGGCAGCATATTAAATATAAGTGGTACAATGTATTCAAAAGTTCTCTGGCCATGTTTATTAGAAAATCTAGGTACTATCAAACCTTCATTTTTTGTTATTAATAAAATTCTTGTAATATCAATGTTTAGTAATAATATAAATAAATAAACCATGTGTGGTTAAACTACCATTCCTTATCTTCCTCATCACACCTGCATCAATCAGCCTTTCATTCTACGAGTGTTTAACCCCTAAGAACAATTTTGGGAGACATTTCTCCCTGACTGCAAAAACCAATAGTCTTTTTGGGAGATATTTCTCCAAGCCTGACGCGGACTAATAAAAGTCATTTTGTGTTACGGTGAGATATATGATTTAAACAGTGTTAGAAAGAGAGAACACCACACTTTGCAATTGCATTTAAAAGTTTAAAACAGATGCTCCTGAAAATTTTTAAATAATTCTATTTTAACATAAAATATTGTTATGGTTTGCAATTTTTTTTTAAATATTTTTATGTAAAACGAAAAAAGGTGATGTGACCTATCGACAATAATACCTTTATCTGAAGACCCCAAGGCAAGAAGTTGTTAACTTACATTTTCGTAAAAAATGAGTTAGAATGCTCTCTAAACTAATTCGCATACGCTCTTTCCAATGAACACTATGCCAGAGCTTAAAAACGGCAAGAACATGCTTAAATCAATGTGATGAACATGTTAACTACGTGTTTCTGTGACATTAAGTTGATAAAATTAGGGCAAGAACTTGTTAACTACAAAGATAACAAGTTCTTGCCGTAATTCTGTAATTAACAACTTCTTCCCATCTACATTGGTTGAGATTTCTGTAGTTAACATGTTATTCACTCACTTTGACGTTTACCTTGGTCGTTTTCAAAAGTTTTGCAGTGCGTGTTTTTTATTTAAAAATCATTGAAAATGAGTTCCAGAGGTGAAAAATGGTGAAAATCTGTCAACAATTGATCACAGAATCAGGTAAGCTGTATAAAACATTAGCATTATCTTAATTTGTCCATAAAGTAGTTTGAGGTTAGGAGTAGTTTGAAAGTGGGTGAAGCATTTTTGTTTTAGTGTTTTTCTGTCTAAAAGTCAAGCATTTTTTATTGTAATGCTTATTAATTTGTTTCAGAGGGCTTAGAGGGCGAGCAAGAGAAATAGCGCGGGACGCTAGGATGAGCATATTTGGAGCAGGTGGATGAGTTTGTATATTTGGGAAGTATGTTTACGAGAGATTGGAAGGCTGATAGAGATATTGAAAGAAGGGTGAATGCAGGTAACTCCATTAATGGAGGATTGAACGCCGTTAGAGCCAACAAAAAGTTGTCCACAGAAGCGAAGCTAGCAGTCCACAATGGATTACTGGTACCTACCCTGATGTATGGCAGTGAAGCATGGAACTGGCAGAGAAAGGATGAAAGTAGACTGAATGCTGTAGAAATGAGATCCCTGAGGCGTATGTGTGGTAAAACCATGTATGATCGTGTGAGGAATGTGGAGGTCCTAAAAGATGTGAGCGTAATATGTAAGATTAAGAAATGTACGCTTAGATGGTTTGGGCATGTTGAGCGAATGAATGAAGAAAGGAGTGTAAAGAGAATTTATGATGCGAATGTGAATGGTAGAAGAAGCCGAGGACGCCCAAGAAAGATGTGGCACGATCAAGTAAATCAGATACTTGAGTCGGGCCATGTCAAGAGTCAGAATAATAGAAGAGTATGTATGAGAAGATGTATGAATGTGAATGAGGCAAGGATTGTGTGCCAAGACCGAGTTGTTTGGCGGTCCGTCCTCTCTGCCTACCCCTGCGGGGAAACGGCGTGATAGTTAGTTAACCTGCCAGGTAAATAAAGCATCAATGACACGGGGCTAGTTTACTTGGCCGGCGAATTCACTAATGCGGGGAAACGGCGTGATGGTGTTCGTTAGTTAGTTAGGATGAGAGGTGATTCTTACGTTAATTATAAAAAAGTCTTAAATCTTGTAGTACACCAAAACTGGAAGAGAATCTTCCAATGCTGTCATCAAAAGTGAGAGATAACAAAGAAATCGATGCGGCCACATGGAATGATATCCAAAAATTGTTACCATACCTGGATGAGGTTTTTTGTGGATTTTTTCAGTCTCAAAAAAAAATTTTTACTCATATGCTCTGCTACCTTTTCTTTTCAATAATAATAATTATTTAGTTACTTTATAATATTTAAAAAAATGTTTAATTTGTTTGATTAAATAAGACAACAAGAATATAACATGTTCTTGCCTTTCAATTCTGTATCTTCCTCACCTACCCCTGTAGATATCTAGATGGCATGAACATGTTAACTACATTTTTTTGTAGAAAACGTGTTTATTTTAACTTTTAGACTGCAAAACTACTTAATATTACTAGATGTAATGTAAATTTGGTTTGTTTACTACACCATGAAGGATCAGTACATTGTATATGACATTCAAGTAAAAAATTATAAGGCAAAACGCAAAAGTCTAAATATCTCAGAATGCCTTCAATGTAAGTTAACAACTTCTTGCCTTGGGGTCTTCATCTAATATTTCTATTTTTGAAACTGATAATTCATGGTGGAATTCCATTATAATAATATAATAAAACAAATATAAAACGTATTCTTATAACTTAGTCAAATAAATTATAGTGGAAAGAAGTTTTATATTTGTTTTATTATATTACTAGCTGATACCCGGCATGCGTTGCAATGCCACTTAAATAAAGAAAGTGTATGTCTGCGTGTCCTTTCCAATTCGTCCCGCGTTCCCTTTTCACCTTCCCCGTGTTCTTCCTCCCCTCTCCCATTGTCCCCCTTCTCGTGAACCTCCCCTTCACCAATTCCCCGTCCACCTTCTCCGCCTTCCCCCTCCCTCCTGCGAACAAACCCTCCTTCATTCCCTTCCACCCCACCCAGATTCCCCTCCCCCTTCCGCCCTTTTCCCCTGCCGCTAAACTTCATAAAATACACTCATTTTTCAAACAACTCGCATGCGCTATATTGCAATTTTTTTTACAAATTTCATAACTCCAGAACTCGCCAATATAGAAATATTGCTATATAGAAACCTTCATGGGCATGTCCACAACAACTCACCAAATTTTTATCACAATCTGATGAATAGTTTATGAAATATCTCTAAATATATCAAACGCGCGAACTGTCAAAAGTATGAAGTTAAAATATTCGTTAAGTTTTCTGAAATTATCCAATTTTCTTAATTTTTCTTTCTGTAAGAACATTCTACAAATTATTAGAAAACTTTAACCGCTTGGGCACATAAGCTTGTTTTCACGACAATTTAACGTAGGTAGACATAGGAATGACGTATGCCCCGGGCCTGAGTTATTAAAAAGATATATCAATGAAATAGGTAAATTTTTAAAGTTATGGAGTGACCAAGGGAAACGGGGAACCATTTTTATATATATATATATATATAGATGTTTCAAAACGAAATACGCACAAAGCTCTTTGCTTGGGCGTGTGTGCAAATCTCACAATGCCCGTTAAAATAATTGTTAAATTTTCTGAAATTATCAAATTTTCTAAATTTTTCTTTCCGTAAGAACATTCTACAAATTATTAGAAAACTTTAAAAAAAAAAATTTATGAAATAGGTAAAGTCGTTCTGAAGTTATGGCGTGACTAAGGGATTCGTTTTTATATATATATAGATAGATTACCTTTATCTAAATAAAAATATTTTTTAATTTTGGGTAAAAAGGTAATAAAACATCAAAAACTTTATCTATGTTTGGTTTCAAAGTTTTAATATTTTTAATTGTACATGTGTAAATAGATTTGTAATACTAAAAACAGAAAGAATCTGCTTTCAAAAATAGTAATTTATTTTGAAATATGTAAAAAAAAATTGGGGATTTATCTGAAATTAAATCTAATACCAAAATATTTTCATCGCAATCCGCATTTTAACAGTTCGCTTGAGAAATACATTGTAAAAATGAGACTCTAGGGGTTAAATACCAAGATATATCTCAGATGCCTTATTTATCATCACACAGGACTGGCCGCTAACAGAAGAGTCAATAAAACCTATCGACATTGTAACCAATAATAATAGAATCCATCATAATTAGATGTGCAACATGTCGGTCTATTTCTGTTAAATTATGCACTTTGTGAGGTTCGCAAACTGGAAACGTGAGGCGATTTTGTCATCCACGGCACACATTCGGTCAGAGCATCGTTGGTAGAAGAAGTCAGAGGCGCTCGAGAAAGTCATGGCACAACAAAGTGAATCAAATATCCGAGACGGGTCATTATATTATACACACATTAGATAATAAAACGGAATAAAAGAATGGAATTTCTAAAAATGTTATTTATCTTTTTAATTTATTATTTTCTTCAATTCGCCCAGGAAACCATTTCTTAGATTGATATCCAACACTCCTGCCGTAAGCCACCCCAAGTGGTTCAATGCGTTTGGTGATTTATCAGGGTGCCCGGGATCATGGAGTGAGATTTATGTAGGTTTTGGCGGCGAATGCGTTTGCCCACCTACTGCGTGGAGGGCCGGATCGGGAGAGACTGGTTGAGGGAGATCTAATCTAGAAATCTCCAGCTGGACTCTCTCGATCCGTCGCCTTGCATCGCAGTTGGAGGGATGTATTCATGTGTCCGTCACTCCTGGACACACTGACCCCTAGATTCCTACATACCCCTCATACCTTTTTTCTTCTCAGAAATTCCTCTTTTTCCTTTCCCTAAAAAGACCCTCCACATAGCATCCCCAAAATGAGATAGAGGGAAGTTGTTTTTCGCAGGGCCTTCTGTATGGAGCCCATGTAAAAAAAAACTCTATTTTAAATGTACCTACACTACAACTACATGCAAGTCATGTTAAATTCTGTGTTTTTTTTTTTTTCAGATATTAATGGGTTAAAAGACATTCAAGCACGGTACAGACTCGAAGCTCACATAAAAAGATACTGTGTTATAAAGTATCTTTTCTACTGACACACTACGTTATAAAAGATATCTTCCTACGGTAGGAGAGGGGGTCAGTTGAATTCGGAAGCGGTCGAGGGAATAAAGACGAAAAAAAAAACATATTTTCATGATTTTTTTTTTTGGAGATAAGAATAATTTTGGTTTATTTGTTTCGTATACACGTTATAGTATAACATCTGACAAATCTTTTTAAAAAATTTCTAATAAAAATATCAATAAATAAGTCCGTGAGAGCGAATCTCCGGAGCTGCCTCAAAAAAAAGTTGTTATGCGGTAAACATCATAACTCGTTACCGGATCATCGAAACAAAAAAGTCAAAATGCATTTAAAAGGTGATATGTTTTCTTAAGTATTGAAAGGGAGTTTTTTTTTTTTCGAGCCAGTTTACCCCTCAAGTCAAGCGTGCGTAAAGAAGTATTTATTTCAAAAAACTCTCTCTGACTACCTGTTGATTTATGTGTAGAAATAGTGTACAAAATTTCAAAAGGATCAGTCAAGTAAATTTTGAGTTATGATGTTCACGATCTTCAAAAATTTGTTAGCGAGAAAATCGATTTAAAGTTCTTTATACTCGAAAATGCGGTCAAAAATCGAAAAGTGCCGGTTGCTTGAAACACTGTATCTTCGTTAGTTTTGCTACGATTTACTTAAAATTTTGACACAATACTCTCGAAATGTTTTACAATCAGATTTTAAAAATAGGTTTTAAAACCTTAACCCCCCTTAATTTGTTCAGTGCGTCTGTACAAGTAATGCAGCAATCATTACTTGATCAAAAGTATTTTCCCTGCCATCTGTAGATCTTTTAATAACGCTGTGAGTAATCCATTCCCAATCTCGTTCTTCCTTGGAAAGAGTTGTAAAATAATTTAACGATTGTTTATGGAGTACATTTTTAAACCGTTTGCAATGCTTATTGTATGCAGGGGTGTGTCGTTTCCTGGTCAAGGAAATTAGACACTCTGTAATAAGCTCACACTCGGTTTTACAAGGGGAATATATTTCACAGAATACTGAAAAAAAAAATAAGCTATTAAAAAACATTAAAAATATGGTACATTTGGTGTACCTATGCAGTAATTGGGAAAATATTACTAGATAATGTGTTTATACATATTTATAAAAATAGTATATATAATCTACCATTATGTAGTTTCCCCAGAATACCTTGAAATATTCATAGAAATGATTTTTATAATTTATATTTAGGGATTCGCTGGCATCTAAGTTTGAATAGTTTAAAGTTGAAATACATGTTAAAACCAGGAAAATGTTCAAAAATTGCATGTTTCATTTAAAAATCTAAAAAGTGATACATTTTTGATTTGCATGTGGTTTTGTAACTCATTCGTGGAGTTTTCACATTTCAGAAAAAAAAAAAATCATTCCGTGGAGAGGTGCTTATAGAACAATTGCAACGTTTCAAAATAATGAAAAAAAGTGAGTTTTTTTGGTTTGAAAATTAGATCCCTTAGAAATATTTAAGATGCTTTAATTAAATACTGCGAGTGATAAACACATATATAAACACATATTTTCATTTAAAATAATGTAGTGTTTTTTGAATTAGTTTTTTATAAGCACAGAAAAAATGAATAAAAATAAGCCTATAAAAACTGTTTTAAAATTCAAAATCAAAATCTATGGGTTTATTGTATAATGTAGAAAAATTTTAATTCTTTAGAAAATGATCATAAAACATTTGTACTGAACTTCTCAAAAAAAAAAATAAAACATGCTTTTTGGCAATGTTTTTTTCTTAAAGAAATCAAAACAGGCAGCTACTGATAACCACTGGAGCGACAGAGCAATTTAAATCTTTTTCCTCGGATTGCTAAAGGAAATTTTTCCGCCCACATTAAAAAAATTATACCTTCGAATTTTAATATGGAGACATACAAACTGATTATAGTTATATATAGCCAATGAATTCACCTATCTTTTGTCTATTATCATAAATACGTAAGATTTATAAAAAAAAATATTATTAAATCGTTAACTTAAAAAACATTTTAAAGAATCTAGAGAATATTTATTTTGTTATATTTTTAATGTACAGTAACATATTATACAGTGGCTTTGATTAAAAAAAAATAAAAAATGCCACATTTTGGCAACAAAGCAATCCGTGAATGTGGAAATAGTGCCATATTGTGGCAAAAAGCGCTCGAGTGGTTAAACGGGAATTTAAACCTTATCGCCGTCTACATAAGGAGTGTTACTGTTAACGACCTGGTCCTGAATTTTACACGACGTGGTGCATCACCCTTGGCCTTACAGAAGGTAAACATACTTACCATGCGTGGTCGAGTAGCGAAGGTCACGGGTTTGAAATAAATTTGCGTGTGCAAATAAATTTTATTTGATTAATTTGTGTTATTTCGCAATTATTTAATAAAAAATAATATACAGTATATTTGCGGCACGTTCCAGAGTGGAAGATACTCTCAGGATCGCCCTGTTGTGAAACCACCATTAAGAATTGAAACGTTGCTTGAAATGGCATTGGCCATGTTTGGTGACCAGATCTGAATAGCCAGGTACTTCCTCACCTCCTTTTCCCCATCTCCTTCCCCTCCCCACTACTGTCAGCATCACAACATACCCCAATTGGGGATGCCGTAGTCTCACTGGCAGCAGTTGGGACTCTTGTGCGGTACTCATATAATTTATTTATGTTTTAAACTTACTAGGAAGCAGGCACACTTCCCTCTCTGCCACACAGCTAATGGGACACTGATCTGTCCCTGAAGTCTGCAGATAGTAAGTGAGTATGTATAATTACCAGGAGGCAAGCACTGTCCTCTCTCTGCTACACTGATCTGCCTCTAAGATCTGTGGATATGATACGGTAATAGAAATTATTTGAGTATACTAACTGAGGTGGGTATACTAACCAGGATGCGGGCGTGGGAGAGTTGTCGGGCGCTGGGTCGCGCGCGGCCGCCACGGCCGGCGGCGACTCCGAGGGCTGCGCCCCCCCGGCCCCCGCGGCCGAGCGTGCCACCCTGCCGGCCCCCGAACCTACCCGCGCCCCGCCGCCACCCTCTCCTCTCACTGCCCTCGCTCGCTCAGCCCACACTCACTGCTCACACGGGACCACTCACAATCAAACGATAACACTGATCTGATCCGGGCACACGATAACACTGATTTCACTGGTCTGCTGATCCGTGGAGCCACTCACGCACACAATAACACTGATCTAGCCGATATACGCTAGTCTAAAGTTGGTAGATTGCTGTAGATCTTTCCGTTACGATGATACACTGCTTTCTGCAGTTAATATGAATCTCAGAACCTTTGATATCAGCTGTATTTTAAGTATGCAGAGATTTAGAGCATGAAATCAGATCTTTGATGTAATAAGAACTTTGTTTCTGATTATTATTTAAGCTATGGTGTTCTTTATAGAAAGTATTAGAATTCTATTGATGTTTCTGCTTGTATGATGGTTCAGGGTGTAATGCACTCCAAATCGATGATTTTGACAATCGGGCCGACGTCAAAAACTAATTATATTTTGATTCTGTTAACATTAATTCTTGTCAGAGAGTGGTATCAAAAAATGGAAGCTCTTTCTTTGCAAAACAATTTTCTTTACTACAATTCAAAATAAAGAAATGTGATGAAACAACAACTGGATTCTGCTTGTAAAATAATCTGTATTTGCTGCACTGTTGTTAATCTGAATCTAAATAGTATTATTTGTTTGTTTTTTTGTTGTGTTTTCTGGGCTCAATCAGATTTTTTGAGCCATCATGCCTTGTCCTCCATCGTGGATGTTTTCACTGTATTTTCTTTCCTCCGGGGACAAATTAAATACGGCTCAATATTACTTGCTTGTGTTAAATTAGATTTAGCTTCAGTGCTGGATAAGGTGATACTAAGACAGAAGAATGACACTTTAGAATGCAAATCTTTTATAATCAACAGCTAAAAAGTAAAAGTACCTAACTAGAAAATATGAGATGATTAGAATCAATAGATATCTAAATAATAAGTTTTCAACACTGGCAACATTTTCCAAATTCAAATATTCTTCCTCAGAAAACAGAAAACAGGGGCGGATCAAAGCAGAGTTGTTTCGTAATAATAAAAAATAAAGTGTTTTATGGTTAACATCTTTTTAAAGAATTTTTTTAATCATCACAAAGTTAATACTTTCATTGATATAAGACAACAATTATTCCTTTATTAAATGCAAGTCAGGAAAGGTCATGTTTGGTGACCAGATCTGAATATCTAAGTAGGTACTTCCCAAAATTACCCAGCTTCTTCCCCTCCCTACTTCCATCATCTTCATTAGCATTAAAAAATCTGTATTTTTGTAAGACTTTTTTATCTATATTTTATATAAAAGTACTTTCAGGGATGACCAATTATTAATTATCTACAACAATAACTAATCACAGGTATTTGACAGCCCAGCGGGTAGGATATTTGGTTAGCGGTAAAACGGATCGAGTTTGATACTCACAGACAGTACTACTGACTTACTAGCTTCTCAAAACAGTTGTTCAATAATCAGTTGAACCGCCACACAACTCTGTTTTGACATCCATACCTTGCTTCATTTGCATTCATAGATTATCTCATAGGTTCTCTTATTCAGGCTCTTGACATGATCTGACTCAGTATTTCATTCACTTCAACCTGACATGTCTTTCTCCGGTACACCAACTACAATTCAACACAATTGATTTTCGCATCGTATATCGTTTAGGTAAATTCAATACTGTGTATGAGCCAATAATTTAAAAACACGTTTTTTGGCGCTTTTAGTTGAACAGCACAAAACGCATTGATCGGTACTTTCAAATTGTGAAATTGACCAATAGACTGCTTGCACTGAGTTAAAGTCAATACAGTGAATGGACCATCCCCAGTACAAAAGCATGCAAGTGCGCATTATCCCTTAGATATTTTTTTGTCCCTCCTGAAATTTTTTACAAATTAATCTTCCGACGATATTCTCCATTCAAGATCTGCACTGTTATAAAAGTGTTAATATCTAAAGCTTCTTAAAAAAATAAGTTAAACGGAGAATAACATTTCATATTATTTCCTTCGTTCGTTCAAATCACAAATGTGTGATTGTTAGATCGAGCAAAGTTTCCCAAACATAGCAGGAAGCTTTGCGATGGGGAACAATGCATATTTATTGTAAACATCCACTAAATAAAACTCCAATATGCATTGCTTGAATAGTGATTCAATCAATGAGAAGCTGGAGTGACTAAGATTCTAGTTTTACAAAGGGGAAACAAAAAATATTTATTTTAGACATTGTAAAGATACAACATCCAATGAATCTCAAAATTGTATTGATTTAATAATGAATCATCCAAAGAAATGTTTGAGTAACTAATTTCCTAGCCTTATTTTTGTAATAAATAATATTAAAAAAATTATCCAAAAATAATAACCACAATGTTATTTAATAAATCTATATCGCTAGATCACGCCATTTCCAAACAGGGGTAGGCAAAGAGGATAGACTGCAAGAAACTTTGTCTTGGCAAACAATCAATCGCAATCATAAACATTGTTGTAGCACGAACCCAATGTTTGTTTGTCTCGATTGTGCCGTAAATCCCTCAACAATCCCTGTCATCTTCCATTCTAGTCCATTAGCATATCTTTTTATGTTTTTCATTATACTTACTTACATCAATCTTGCATTATCTTCGGATTTACACATTCCTAATACAGTTGTATATAATTTTACCATGCAAAGGCCTCAAGGATATACAGCAATCAGTTCAATTTCTTCCTTCCTCTAGCAGTTCAATGCCTCACGGTCATACACAGGGGTTGGTATCATAACTCCACCGTGCACGCTACTAGCCTCCCATCTTTTGTATTGCGACTTGACTTATTAGTATCGAGTATAAAAGATTAGCATGTTTTAACACTGATGTCACATGATTTTATATTTCACTAACTCCACTGTGATATTATTTACACTCAATAAATTACACCGCTATTAAAAATGCCACTGTTAAAGCTTATCGTTAAAGTTTCATTATTCTAGTGCCTTCTCCTATTGGAGGTTGGTTATCTTCAAGACAATGTTCACATTATACTGAACTGAATCGAAGATTTAAAAAATTGATTCTCATCCAACCTTTTCGGCAGTAATTGCAATTTTCGTGTAATGTAGCTCTGCTGAGATATTTTTATGAATGACATCCAATGTGAATGTAATATAAATAATATTTTTTAATAGCCTGACGTCTATTTATGCACAGATATTAAAATCCTCTACTCCAACTTGAGAAAAATCATGAAAATCTCCACAAACTAACTGGAATCCACAGACAAATGTATATTGTTTATTTTATAACTGATGTGACTTATGAATATGTAATATTTATTTTAGAGGACAACAGAAATTTACCTCAACATATCTATTATTGCGAAAGATTGGCTTCAGTAAAGATAACATTATGGAAATAAAATATTATGGGTTTTGAACTGAATCAACAATCAAAAATCAAATATATTGATTTTATTCTACAGAATTGATTGATTGATAAACTGGTCGTGGCTGCTGTTTGGAGACATGTTATACCGAGAAATATGTTCTACGATATTTCCAAAATAGAAGCGAGTAGTGAAAAGTGCAGACGGAAGAAATGAAATAACGTCAAAAGGAATGGTTCTAAAAATGGCATCCGCTTGAGAAAAATATTTACAGCTTTTAAGCGAGCCAGCATTGGGGAAGTCGCAATATTTATAAACTTGTTTAATAATAGCACAAAAATTACTATTCAAGTCCAAGCATGAGTGAAAGCTAGCAAATAATATTTATAAATAGCATTAGATTATTTTGACACAAATATCTGCGCTCTGTCGGTCTCGACAGCAACTACACACACCCCTGCATCCGATTAACTGAGTTTTCCCGATTATTGGGCGGCTCGAGCAACCGCTAAACCGGCGGCGGACAAACTTTAACGGTGGCATTCATTCTTAACGGTGTACGATTATGATTAACGATTCGTGTGCCGAATGACAGGAATTCACAATCGGCTTCGATCAAACTCACAGCGAAAAATCAACATGTCGCCCGATAATGGTGGTGCACTGCCTTCTAGATAACTCTCATCTTCATATGACAACATTCACACTAGTCGGTGCTGCCATGACCGAAATGCTAACTTTTCCAGTGAAAATGGAACATTTCCCAAGAATTTCAGAATTACGCAAATACATACTATTTAAAATTTTAGAAGTCAGAATCGATTTCGGAATCAAGATCATTGAATCGAATCATTATCATTTTTGGTCGTTTTTCATTTGATAAGATGAGCTGACCATCTGAATCGGACTGCAGGCTTCGGATGGACAAGAACCACCGAGCATCGGCAATCCTGAAAAAATAATAATTTGGGAGGCCTTCGTTTACAGTTTCGAATAATGAGAAACTGGAGGAAAAAAATTAGGATTTTATTTTGATGTGACCGTTTTATCGGTTGCAGCTCATAAATAGTAGAGCGATTACCTATCACTTGCTAATGTTCAGCTCTTTACCCATTTCAGAAAAGAATAGTCAGTTAAAAAAATTATGTAGTAGAAAATTTTGTAGTAGTAGAAAAAAGATATAAACAGAATTAATGACCGATGTATCTAAAATATAGATACCTTTAAAAAAGTCATCCACCCTTATAGTTTGTTAGTGAGCTAATTTACAAAGTACTACGTACCAAGTACGATAAACGTTATATACAGGGTGTATCGGTACGTACCCGACAAACTTTAACCAGCGATTCCTTATCATATTTAGAGTAAAAAAATGTTATGGCGACTTTGCTCTCCGGTAACGTTTACTTTCAATAAAAAATATAAAAAATTAAAAAATTCCACACGCCGTCACTATCACCTTCTCCGCGCTACCCCCACCTCGCCTACCGCCGCGATGTCTTGGTGCGGGTAGCGAGGTGGGGGTAGAGTGGAGTGGTGTGGATTGTGGATTTTTTTAATTGAAAATAAACGTTACCGGAGAGCAAAGTTGCCATAGCAATTTTTACTCTAAATATGATCAGGAATCGCTGGTTAAAGTTTGTCGGGTACGTACCGATACACCCTGTATATATAAAGTACAACAAAAGAGCTATCATCCAATTTGTAAGTTTTGTCAACGTCGGAGACAGGGGAAGAAAATAAAACCATATTTTAAAAAATGTGATACAGTACCTACTCCCTCAATAATCCGACGCTAGATTATTCGACAACTACTATTATAATAGTTTAAAGCACAAATCAAGCAATATTATTCGCCAGTATTTGTATGTCAATGACTCAACGCCAAGCTAAAAAAAAATATACAGAATGTCCGGGGTTAAAGTGCATTAACTTCAGGTGGTGATTCTACATGATGGTAGGAGCAAAAAAGATTAACAACTTTTTTCGAAATTCCAACATTTTTTTCCCATACAAAAAGAAGTACCTTAGTGTAAGGTACAAACTAACCCGATAAATTTGCTGTGAGTCAGCCGGCTACGTTGTGGCGACGTTGGTTTTGATTGGCGCGTAACGTAACAGCGGAAAATACCTAATAGTGCTGGGCGCACACGCCGTACTAATTTTATCTTTTTACCAAAAAAGTACCCCTAAAAGTTGGAATTGCGAAAAAAGTTTTTTATCTTTTTTACTAAACTATCATGTAGAATCACCTCCCGAAGTTAATGTACTTTACCCCCGGACATCCTGTATATAGTACAACGATTCGACGCGACCGACGGTTTGATTATCTTACTCATGCACACTCAGTTACAATATCGCTGTCTAGCTTGCACTAGCTGACCATTTTACCAGTCACCAGGTTATGAATTATTAATGTTGCTTTACGACATTTAGGTTAGTTTATTATTACAAAATAGTTTTTGGGGAGGCGGATTAAGCGTTCCGCTCACGACGCAACTGAAAAAAAAAAACAGTTTGCAACTAAACTTGCTCACATTTGTACGTCAATGTGACGGTCCGCACACTACACAACTTCTCAAAAACCCATTGTCAATGACAACGATAGCAGTGTCTCGAAACTCGCCGTGTTAGTTGCTACGGTGATAGCTGATTGTTCTTCGTCTATGGTTAAACAAGCTGAGATAATTGATGAAATCGGAGTAGCGCCGTGATTGAAGTTTGGTTGGAAACCATAGCAACCAGCCAGTTTTAGTTTGGTTTCAGTTTCTCCAGCGCCTAAGTGGGAGAGTACTGTACTTAACAATTTTAATTGAGTTGTATTAATAATCATAAAGAGATAAAATGTGAGATGAATGAATATCACATTCACTTCTTTGTAAATTAGAGAAAGAAGATATATTATAACTGATTTTTATTAGAACATGATTTTAGAAATTCAAACATTCAAAATTTAGTTTTGAGACCGAACATTGGTTGGATTGTCTCAGGAAAAAAGGAATATTTACAAATTCTATCTCTCTTCATGATTTATTAATTCTCTTAATATATTAACATTTCATCGTTAGTGCATTTTTCTTTCAATAATAATATACGATAACAATCCGGAAAATTATTTTCCGAAGATATATTTTTCCCCAAATCTACGCAAATTTCTTCACATATTACAATACTGCACTAAACTAAAAAACATGGTCGGAGTAGGAACCAACGAATTATTAAGAATATTACGTCTTCCAAAATTTTAAGTTCATCTGAATTAAAAACATTATTACGAACGTGAATTATTACAAACCATAATAATTGTCAAATATGATCTGAAGTGTTGTAAATCTATTATGAATTTAAAATATTGATAACGCCAATCAAATGGTGTTGTATTATTCAATGTTTCGGAGAAAAAAGTTTTTGCGTATGGTAATATTAATCTGACAGTTCGTCAGCTGTGCGAACTTCGAACTTCGACTGATCCAAAAACCATTCTGACATGAACAGAACTAATTTTTAAAATTTGGTCAACTTGCAATTACAACGATACAATACATTCTTGAAGCCCTGTCGTTTTAGAACTCTGGTGTAACCCCATTATCTGTTACATGCTTTATTTAAGAATTTTTGTACCATTTGTAATGCCGAGGCGAAGAACAAAATGCACCAGGAATATATTTAAAAAAGTATTTTATTTTTAGAAGTTAGTTTTAGTTTATAGGAAAATAAAGTTTCTGGAGAAAGAATCAACGTTTAACTGCTAAAAGATATCATTTTCTTGAACTGCTTAAATTATTAGGTTCGTATTCTATCAAATCCTAATAAATGGTTAGTTGGTCCACCCTTTCCACTGTTAAGTCCTTCATCATTGTAAATTACAAAATTTTCCCACCATGATGATAATTTTTTAAATGCAAATACTGCACGAGAGTTCATTCCGTTCCCAACGGTCTGGATCTAGTGGAACTATAGCATCCCTAATTGAGGTATTTTGTGAGGCTGAAGGTAGAGCGAAGACTAAAGAGATGGCTATCAGACTTCAACACAGAAATGCAGTTTTAACTAAAGCTATATTCTGTAGAAGTAGGCGGCTTGTTCTACCGGAAATACTTATTCTATTGGAAGATTCTTCTTGATTCCTTCGGCACCGGTGCACATTATTTGTCAAATGAGAATGTGTCATTTTTTGTTCAACAATTCGACTGGAATAGTTTCGATCCTCTTGACTCTGGTAGATGAGCAATTTTTTATGGCGATTTCTTGCCGTCTTGTCCACCAGTGAAAGAAGCAAAGTAGTGCTTGTTTACCAGATCCTTCACAAAACAGGTCTCTTCAAAAACCAGGCTCAATCCGTCCTTTCCTCAAGAAGACAGTTTTTAAACACAAAGAGCTGGATGCGTTAAGACCCTTTGTATTCAGAGATACTTTCAAGCTACGTGAATGTGACACAACCGCAAGTAAGCTACGGCGCTACCCGAAATACATATCTCGCAAGGGTCCCAACCGCCTGGAGCCAGTGAGACTATGGCATTCCCAATTGGGAATGTGAGGCTGAAGGTAAGTAGGGAGGGGAAGAAGATGGGGAAAAGGAAGGTGGGAAAGAACCCGGATATTCAGATCTAGTCACCAAACATGGCTAAAGCTATTCCAATTCTGAATGGTCGTCTATACTGAGAGTATCTTCCACTCTGGAACGTGCCGCAAATATACTTTATATTTTCGTTGTTTGTTTTTGGGGTGTTATGCCGTGTTGTGCTACCTCCTTCTTTAGCCGACGTTTCGGACAGCGTTGCAGTGTCCATCATCAGGGCAGATCCGTCGATGTGAATTTGTAGTGTTAAGTGTGTGCTTATTTAGTTGGAAGCGATACCGTGCCGTTAGCTTCATTTCAGAAGAAAGTGAACTACTTTGAAAGGGAAATTTGGTGAAGCGCAGTATTTACGTTAGCCTGGGGCCCGTCCACGGAGAAATGTAACGAAATTTCAACGAAAGTAGTGTCATCTTGCGGCGAATTCTAGAATTAGAAAAAACCAATCTGAAGCGAATGTAGCCAATATCAAGGTATAAACAAATGGTTTTATACTTTTGTATTGAATTATTATATGTTATTAAAGTTTACTTAGACATGGTTTTTTGCGGTTAGCTTTGGTGTAGCCGTCAATTACCGGATACCAAGAGCTGTTGAGCTTAGCTCCGTCGTCTCTATTAATATTAATTGGATTTTTGTAGATTTCAATTGCCTCCGTAATCAGGCGTGATCTATAAGTTTTAGGTCTTCCCAGGACCTCAGGAACAAATCCAAAATAATGGCCGGTTTCAATTAAGTGCTCGGCGATTGCCGATTTATCAGGATGGCCAAGTTTACAAGCACGAAAGTGTTCTGCTATCCTCTTGGAAATCGTCCGCTCTGTTTGGCCTACATAAACCTCAGCTGTCCTACATAACGGTCAGCTGACCGATGCACTGGAACGCAACGGTTACCCGACAAGGCAAATTATAAGAGCCAAATCTACACCGAAGGAAGTCAGAGTTGAACAAGAGTCAAAAGGCTGTGCTTTCCTTCCTTTCGTTCACAATGTGACAGACAGAATTGCCAGGATGTTGAGAAAAGAAAGCATCAAGACTGTCTTCGGAACCACAACCAAAATCCAAGACCTACTGAGGTCTGCAAAAACTAAGTTTCCTCTGGAAGCAGACGGAGTGTATAAACTCAGCTGTTCCGGATGTGACAAGGTTTATGTAGGCCAAACAGAGCGGACGATTTCCAAGAGGATAGCAGAACACTTTCGTGCTTGTAAACTTGGCCATCCTGATAAATCGGCAATCGCCGAGCACTTAATTGAAACCGGCCATTATTTTGGATTTGTTCCTGAGGTCCTGGGAAGACCTAAAACTTATAGATCACGCCTGATTACGGAGGCAATTGAAATCTACAAAAATTCAATTAATATTAATAGAGACGACGGAGCTAAGCTCAACAGCTCTTGGTATCCGGTAATTGACAGCTACACCAAAGCTAACCGCAAAAAACCATGTCTAAGTAAACTTTAATAACATATAATAATTCAATACAAAAGTATAAAACCATTTGTTTATACCTTGATATTGGCTACATTCGCTTCAGATTGGTTTTTTCTAATTCTAGAATTCGCCGCAAGATGACACTACTTTCGTTGAAATTTCGTTACATTTCTCCGTGGACGGGCCCCAGGCTAACGTAAATACTGCGCTTTCACCAAATTTCCCTTTCAAAGTATGTAGTTCACTTTCTTCTGAAATGAAGCTAACGGCACGGTATCGCTTCCAACTAAATAAGCACACACTTAACACTACAAATTCACATCGACGGATCTGCCCTGATGATGGACACTGCAACGCTGTCCGAAACGTCGGCTAAAGAAGGAGGTAGCACAACACGGCATAACACCCCAAAAACAAACAACGAAAATGCTTTTGGCCGTGAAAATCTAAAAACGTATCATACTTTATATTATTTTAAATAATTAAGTTGTGAAAACACAAATCAAATAAAATTTACTTGTGCATGCCGGAATTTGAACCCACGACCTCCGTATCGCTCGTCGAGAGCCTTGCCCATCGATCATGGAAGCCATCATATATAGTGAACTTGATAATTCTTTCACGTGCAGCCATGGAGTTACTAAGGTGTCAAGTGACTCTAGCGATGAAGACAATATTGTTCTTCCGTCTTTATTACAAATATAAAGACAATCTAAAATAAGATTTTGTGTTCACCCATACAATAAAATAAATATTAGTTGTAGGGCATTCGTCACCGCCTAGGAGAATGATGTCAAATTGGCTTTTTATCCAATCTCTGAAAATTATGTATTGTACCAGATGAGATGAGGCACACAAGAACTATAAATATGGCTGGAGGTCCCGATCCACGGAGGCGCCAAATGTAGCTCCCTTCACCACGTGTGGAGGGAGAACGTCGTCTGCTTGCCGCTGTAGAGCTGGTCCGAGTGTCCTAGTGGCTGTTCCTTTGACGAAGCTGGGTCTGGTCCATAGAATGTGAGGTAATCCGAGGTCCAGGGTAAAGCGATGGTCAGTAAAGGAAAGAGGCAAGTAGAAGCAAAGTCGGAGCTAGGTAAAACGGGCAGGGCAGAAGAGATGTTGTCGTGTCGGCTGATGGAATGTGACTGATTTGAAAATGGCCTAGCGGGCCCTATATATAGCGGGCAGCCACAGCCGTAGTTGTGACACCGCTCCAACGATTATTTATTGAAACATTACATAGGAGTTACATGGAGATACAAAACCATACGCTGACCCGTCCACCGTTGCCTCGGGCACCGCTGGACTCAACAAACAAACTTAAAAACGATGACATCAGTACGTCCGTCACATGTATTATTACATAAACATAAATATTTTCCCACCTCCAGAACGAATCATGTCTGGATGTCATATCTGTCAAACGAGTAGTGTGTTTATCGAAAGTGTCCTGCCAGGTAAGTATGTTTTTGTACATAATAAACTTAGAGCCTAAGAATTCATAATAAATTGTACAACACCCTTGAGGTGATTTCTCACAAAAAACGGCACTCTACAATTTATCCTATTATTATTATTAGATGCAAATGCAACTCGCGTAGCATACTACCGGCACTGTCGGTGGCATGCAACTGACGTCAAACCCGTAGTCGACGTGTCGCATCGTGAAAACTAGGAAAATAATATGGTGGATTCTCA
The DNA here is from genome assembly GCA_951813805.1 of Limnephilus auricula. Taxonomy (NCBI): domain Eukaryota; kingdom Metazoa; phylum Arthropoda; class Insecta; order Trichoptera; family Limnephilidae; genus Limnephilus; species Limnephilus auricula. The sequence continues at coordinate 9,769,347 of OX638412.1, forward strand.
CGAGTGTGCGTATCCTACGCGCACAAAACCTAGAGACGCTTCTAATTATCTCCGTGTAAGGATGTCCTTAAACACGCACGAGCTATTTTTGTTCCCATGGCCTTTTTGGTATCTTCAATCCCTTCTTATCTGCTATGTAAATATTACTTCTATAAGTTTTTCACAAACAATGCTACAAGTAAAAGTTTGAACACTAGTTACAAGTGAATATTAGAAACTTCAAAAAACTTTAAATCAAAACTATAATTTTCACCATAACACAATATAAAACAGGAAAATACAAAGAAAATCATATTTCATACTCTTTATTGAAACTAAATTGTACATCAAAGAAACATCTCACACAACATTGCAAATTATGTTAACAATAAAAAAATAAAAGACAATGTCCTAAAGAAAATGTATGCCACAGTTTTATTAATATTATTAAATGCTTCAATACGATCATTAAAATACATTATAATAATTGATTGTTAAAGATGTAATATTATGTGCTTTTGAAAATTCATTCGCTTTAGAATTCATCTAATCAGATCACTTGCATTCATTCAACTGTAAGAATATTAGGTTGGGGTTTTTTTCTAGGTACATTTGAACAATTTGTGATCAGTAGAAAGTGCAACTGTCATATTATTATTATGCTTTACAATGTGACAGAAAACATGTACAGATCTAGAATCGGCGTCAACAGGTAACTTTCTGGTTAGCTATTTGAATTTTTGATGAACAATCCCCCAAATGATTTCAAAAACGTAAAGAAAAATCAAATTGTATCTATTTAGATTTTACGCTTTCCCTCCGTTTTGCCTACTTCTTTTGAGACATGGAATGATCATATCCGACATTAGCGTATGGTGATAGCCGCCTGTGTATCACATATGCGACATGCCAAAGTATCACATGTGCGACATGCCAAAGTATCACATACGCGACAGCCGCATGGATAAGGTTAATAATTCTGAATTAATATGCAATAACAAATAATATTCAAGTTGGCTAACGGCTAGAAGACTTTTACAATATTATAATTTGATGAATGGATCGCTGGTGAAAACGAGTGAGTTTCCTATTTGTTGTCGACTGTGACCGGATGGGGGTTCCTATTCTACTCTCAGCAGCTCCACGTCGAAGATGAGGACAGCGTTGGGCGGAATGACTCCGGGATGTCCTCGTGATCCGTATCCAAAATCAGGGGAGCAGGTCAGACGGGCACGTTGTCCCACAGACATCTGGAATAGAAAAATAAATATTATAGAACTTGTAATTTGAATGTTTTCTGCTTAAAGGAAACCCTGGGGTATTTGTCAGGTAATTTATCACTAGTTAAAGAATAAGGACTGTTCGGGGAAGCAAAGGTCGCAATAAGGTCAAAGATGTCAACAACAAAAAATGTGTCAAACTATCTGTGCTAGGGAAAACGTTTTGAAAATCCTATTTGTCAAGTCTATGATTAAAATAACAGTGTAATGTGATACATTATTATGTACCTAACCTAAATTTAACAAACTTTTGCAAAGATTGAAGAACTTTATTGTAATATTTGTGTAAGGAATATTAACCCAGCCTTGCCTGCGATGTGTACCTAGTACACATTGCTTCTTGCATCTTTATCTCCATAAATATGGAAAATCCGAAGTTCAGATTTTAGGCAATCCTCCGTTACACATTTACTCTATTATTATTAAAAATTATTTTTCTTATAATCAGTACCTATCAGACACATCAGTGGTATTTTGTTAAAATCTTAAATAAATTCACCAATACAATCAAACATGTGGATGGGACGTACCGACGTGACATTACCCCGCAGAACGCCGTCAGTAGCCGATCAGCATTCATTCTGATTTTAATTCAACTTTAACAATTTTTTTAAAATCGTGTATATTACCGAGGTTAATGACTCTGACTCACATAATGTTGTCATTTTTGGCTCATCTGTTTTTAAATTATGATATTAAATTTTTAAATTATATTATAAAATAATATAACTATAATTAAATATAGCAATTTGCTATGAATATTCATATTTTTCGGCTGTTAAATCGCCCATTTCTGCTTGGGTGGTCATTACACAGCACCGGAACGTGCAAATTTTTTTTTGCACAGTAAGGGGAAGGTTAAAAATAATTCCAACTCTGGGCATTGCTGATGTGGAGTGGGAATGGGAAGGAGATGGAAAAAAAGGAAATTTGGAAAATACTTGGCTATTCAGATTTGAACATGACTAATGCCATTTTAAGCAACGTTTCGATTCGGAATGGTGGACTTTTGGGGCGGACAGAGGAGTATCTACAACTCTGGCAGATTGTGCGGTTTAGGTCCAAATCTGATCACCAAACACGGTTAAAGCCATTTTAGGCAACATCTTTATTCTGATTGTCATATTTATAAAGTGAAGACTCCCATTTCACCTCATTCCTTTAACCTGTGGAAAGCCGGAACATAAAATCCTAAGAATACCCTCGATTGCCAGTCGAAAATATGCAGAATTGTGCGAAAATTACCTTGACGAGTTTTGCTCAAATATCAGAATAACAACTAAGATTGTTCACTTTTAATATTCATACTTATTAACTATATCTAAAAATAAAAATCCCAATTGGAAAAAAAAAAATTTATACGAATATCGATTTATGTATGCAGTTTATTTGTAAAAGTGTACATTCTGGTACAGCACTCAGATTACTCATAAACACCTCCAAATCAATTATAATGTAGAAAAACTTGTACATAGTGAATTAAACAAAATGTTGATGTTTTCTGTATTACTACTAGTAGGATATTATTTAAAAATGTCATACTAATGTACCGGAATCTACCTCAAATTTGAATATGGAGACATAAAAACTGATTATAGTTCTATATAGCCAATGAATTCACCTATCTTTTGTCTATTATCACATATTCCTAGAATTTATAAAAAAATATATTATAAAATCGTTAACTTTAAAACATTTTAAAGAATCTAGAGAATAGTTGCCACATTGTGGCAGCAAAGCAATCCGAGGCTTTGGAAATAGTGCCATAATGTGGCAAAAAGCGTTCGAGTGGTTAAAGGGGAAAACCTTATGTGGGATAAATTGGACCATTCAGTCTTCAAGGGACCGAAAAAAACCAAACTTCTTAAGAGGGTTTGTTTCACTGTAGTTTAATCTGCGGGGTTAGTTAGATACGGGTTAGGTTAGGTTGGGTGTTACCTGTGCGAGTCCCTGGTCCCATCCCTTGATGACGTCTCCCTTGCCGATGGTGAACTTAAAGGGCTGGCCTCGATCCCGTGAGGAGTCGAACTTGGTGCCGTTCTGCAGCGTGCCCGTGTAGTGCACCACCACCGTCTGGCCGGTCTTGGGGAAGGTGGTACCTGGAACAGAACAACAAACATTATTGTGTTTTCAAATCCATCATTCAGATGTTGTTTAAGGTAATCAACCAACGGAATCCCATTGAAAACCCTACTAAGTAGTTGAATAAAATAAAATTGATTTGTATGTTCACACAAGGGCGTATAAACAGGGATAAGGGGGGAGGGGGTTGAAGGAGTTCAAACTGCCCCATCGGCCTCAGTATTTTATTGGAAAAAATACAATGGTACTCTTAGATTACATTCCCGGAAAATAAAACACTATTATTTTAACCTATCTCTTAACCTCTCGACTGCCGTTCGCCCACCGGTAGCCGCGGGTCGAAATTTAAAAAAAAAAAAATTTTTTGAAGCGATTTTGTTCCTTATGTATAAAGAAGTTGTATGAAGAACAAGGTCAGAATCGCTTGCGCCGTTCTCGGTCTTGACATAGCAAAAATCCACATAGCGCCAACCCATCTGAATAATTTATAATAAATATCTATGGTCAACTTGGCGTCACTTTTACAAACGGTTTTCAACTGTCATTTCATTTTCAAACAAGTATTTATGTCATTACTTCTTCGAAAACACCTTTGAATTGGTTTTTTTCATGTAGGGTGTCTATTCAGGTTTGTAGAGAAATAAAAAAAAAATTATCATTTTCGTATGAATATATTTTATTTAAATTTTTTTGTCGAATGGGAAATATTTTCACATTTTTTTGTTAAAAATAGCTATTCTGGGAAAACTTGTAACGATATTATCATGAAATATATATGAATAATAAGGTACATTATCTGGCAAACAGAAAACAATCACAAAAAAAAACAATTCCTTTGTTTTTATACGATATTTGAGCAAAAGCCGGGAAGATAATTTCGGGCGATTTTTTCCAAAAACACCTGGCATTCAAGAGGTTAATCCCTCAGGCTAATTTGTTTGCTTTTGGAAATAACTCATAAAAGATCTCACAGAAATTGATTTGCCTCCCTTACTATCATGGTGAAGAAATATGATCCAAACATTGTTAGAAAGAGAAAACACCATGCTTTTTATTCAAATCTAAAAGTTAAGAGCGAATGACCAGCAGCTGAGAATAAAAGTTTAAAAATGCTTGCAACTGTGCAGGGAGGTTCCAATGAGAAATTATCGATTATTCCCTGTATCAAATTTTTGAAATTAAAAATTTAATATCGATTTATTTCATTAAAAACTTGCATTAATATATACCTACATTCAAGTAAGCAATAAAAATGCTCAAAACGCATGATGATAAATTATTAAATATAGTGTACTTCTTGTAAGTATTTTTTGATCATAAGTATTTATGATTTTTCAATGTCTAAAGAAATTAAGTGTGTAAAATTTTTTTTAAATATTTTATTTTGTAAGACCTTAAATAAATAGAAAAACTGAGGTATTTTTGTCAAAATTTCAGATTTGTTTACAAAATTGAACATTTTCTTACACAATTTAGTTAGACACTTTTACAAATGTGTTATAATTTAACTCTCATTTTTACCATCGCTACACACGATTCGTTCAACATTCAGATCCTACACTATAATAACTTTGTTTTATAAATTTTAACTCCCATATAATAATAATAACTCAGGCCCGGGCATACGTCATTCCTATGTCTACCTACGTTGAAAATTGTCGTGAAAACAAGCTTATGTGCCCAAGCTGTTAAATCATCTCAACCATGGCTCTATTGACAAGATTTATAATTAAAATGCAAATAAACAGTTTTCTATTTTAAAGGGTTTGCAGCTCCACTAAGTTTAGCGAAGACGCATTACTTAAAAAAATCTACCAATTATCTCCAGGTATCCAAAAACTTTAACAGTGTGTTCTTTTTATCACAAAAAAGTAAGTTGGGATGTCTGTTTAACATGGTACTATCAAATAGAGTCAGGTAAAAATAAAACCAGGTCTAATTTTACACTGCCATCCACGGACCCTTGGGTTGATGCCAAAATGGATTTGATGACCACAAAAACAATTAAAAGGACACCCATATCTAAAAATCTAACCTAAACATAGACTAAACATTCAGCCTCAGAATATACCCCAACTGGGGATCTCACTGGCTCCAAGCAGTTGGGACTCTTGGGCACTATTCTCTTAAAAAATAAATGAATCAGTTCTCGAAAATAAAATCTGCATATGAATTTCTAGTGCTTTTTACAACGGCTTGCAAATCGCTTGCTGCGTAAAAAACTACAAATCCCAAATCGAGTAAACAAAAGTTCAGGTTTGTTCCAAAATTGAATATTTTCTTACACTACTTAGTTAGACACTTTTACAAATGTGTTATAATTTAAATCTCATTTTTACCTTCACTACACACGATTCGTTCAACATTCAGATCCTGCGCAGAAAAGTCCCACAATGGACTCTGCTGCATACTGTTGCCTTACAAACAACTTCAATTTTCAGTGCCATTTTATTGCTCACACTTTCCCACAACCGTCCCCCTTTTTAAGGCCCCTGAATTTATCACCGCCCCCTCCGGGTCTCTCCAGCGCCTACGAGGGGCGATATCACCCACAAAATCACCGCCATAACAGATAAGATTACAGATAGTATGATAAAGTTTAATGAAAGCATGTTTGACGATAAATAACACGTTATACTAGACTTATAATAATGAAGGAATAGCACAGTAAACAACTTTATCACTAGGAACCTACTTAATATTCAAGGTCAAGATTTCTGTAAACTGGCATGCATCTATGATCATTGTTTTTGCATTGGCAGTTTGACATTTGGCCTTTTATCGGCAATTATTGATTCCAGCTAGGCAATTAGGTAAATTAAATTTATTGATGGTTGACCCTGTGTACATAGAACTAGAAACTAGATCGATTAATCTGCTTATATGCACTTATATGGCGTTAAAAAATAACGCAAATGACAAGTTGGGAAACTCTATTAAAATCGCATACATTAGGGGGGTGGACATTTACCACCTAGCGGAGTTGACTAGAACTGGAGAATTAGCTACGAAGAATAATGACTGCCTGGTTTTACTATGGGATCATTATAGTTCTACTACGAGCCGCAAGGGTCACTGCCGTTTCGAAAATGCCGAAATGTTTCACGGCTGAGCTTCCCGTGTTGGTTTTAATTACAATTTTCCATGAAGTGGTAACTTCGGAAAATCAATCAAGACTACGAAAATAACTAAAACATTTTTAAAATTTAAACAGGAGATTCCGCAACGAAGATTAACAGAAATACTCGTCTAGATCAGTAGCTATAAGCCGGTGGGAATATGGCGGCCAGGAAAGGCTTGCCGGTAGCGCGTGCCGCGAAATAAAAAAACCTGTTTTAGGATTTTAGTTTCTCTAAAAAAATTAAAGAACAATATTTTTTATAAAAGATGTTTAAATTATAGTACATACCATCTCCAGGCTTAGTTGTTTCAATATCCACACCCATTTCGATTTTTCTAACAGCACCAAAACCAACCAGACGGATAGAAATTGAAAACTAAAAACACATAGACAAAACTTTTGGTTGCAAAGAAAATGTAACCATAGACGATAGTGATGGGCACAAGCCACAAATAGGGATATTTTCGAAACAATCCTGTCCATTTTCATTTCGAAATAATCGATACTGAGTTAAATACGTTAAAAAAATCATTCTAAAGACTAATTTTGGTTCCATGACAACTCATCGTATGCATTTTCAGAACAAGCTTAATCTTCAAATGATAATTCCTCATATTACGATAATTCATCTGAAATCACCTTGAGATTTTTTTACGAAAACGGCGCTATACGAATCAGTAAAATATTTTTATTATTGGGGAAAATACGAATTTGCACACAGAGAACACTGACTACCTACGGTGTATATATTGGCTATCCTGCTATGGACTTTATTTATCGCCTCGACTTACTTTTTTTATATTTATTTTTTTTTTCTGTTCAAAAGTAAATTAACACTAATAAAAATAAAACAGAAATACATTTAATTTAATTAAGATACATTTCCAAGGATAATTTTATCATGCATTCTACCATTCTAAGTAAAATGTTTATTTGCATTTTTATGCTGATACCCGGCATGCGTTGCATGACACTTAAATCAAGAAAACATGTCCTTTCCCATTCCGCCTCTTCTTCTTCTCCCGTATCCCCTTCCCCTCTCGCGTTCTCCTTTCACCTTCCCCGCGTTACCCTTCCCCCTCCCAATGGCCCTCTTCTCGCAACCTCCCCCTCACGCATTATCCTTTTACCTTCTCCACTTTCCCCACTCCCCCTCTCGCTAAACTTCATAAAATACACCCATTTTTCAAACAACTCGTTTATGAGCTGGCGGTGTCATCGGGCCGTACTTCTTCGAAAATGAGGTCAGCCAAGCAGTTACGTTCTTGAGTTATAAATGGTGTAACTAACCCGACTTTGTTTTATATACATATTAATATTAACATCGTGCATTATGGTTGGACCACCCTTTATAAGATTATACTTCTTATTTATATTGGGGATTCTGTTATGAGAAGATTTAAGATATTTCAATAAAAATTCTGTGTCCCTACAATGAGATTTTTAGTCTAAAAATGACAAGTGGTTATATGTAGTTATTAAGGTAGTTGCACACTTCAAACATTTGATGGAATTAATCCATTTTCGCTTTCAAATCTTTATCTTTTGGCAACATTGACACACTAATATAAAATGAAGTTAGAATAAAACAATTTGGGAGGCGGGTATGGGTAACGCCTCAAGAATCATTTATTGGATAACCAATACCCCTGCCATAGGTCACCCCAAGTGGTTTGCTACATTTGGTGACTTAGCAGATGTGCCTGGATTAATGGGGTGAGGTTTGTCTAGGTGTTGGCGGCACATGCGTTTGCCGACCTACTGCGTAGCGGACCGGATCGGGAGAGACTAGTTGAGGGAGACCTAACCTAGACCTCTACAGTTGGATTCTCTCAACCTATCTATCGCCTTGCACCGTCACTCCTGGACACATTGACCCCCCAGATTTTGACACTTTAACTCTTATTTTTAAATTCCACAATAAGTTTTTGTAAAATGGTGCAAGAGTCTAAGAGAAAAAGTTAGTCATACAAGATGGCTTCCACTGCGGCACCTACAGTCATAATTCTTGGTATCCTGTGATCTGGAACTGTCAACGTTTCAATTGTATAAAATGAAATGAAACAAACATTTATTTAATAAATTAGTGACTTTAATTTAAATTACTTCATTATCCTAAATTATGTACACATTTCCCTATAACTAGACACGGCACAGTGATTTGTACACATTCATGGTCGTTTTGTAACACTTTCCGTAAATAGGAAACGTGCTTTCAATTGGTATTTTCACACATTATCCATGTCCATTATCCATTCCAACATTATTATGGCTGAGATGTTTCATAAAAATTCAAATGTAACATTGTTAACAAATGGCCAGTCAGCGCCATTTTGTTTTTTAAAGCGAAAATGTTTTTACTCCCATACTAAGGTCCTGCCATAGTTATAGAAACGATTTTGTTGTCGCAAATTTTTTAAATATATCTCGTGGCCCAAGAGTTGTGGCGCCAAGTGACGTGTGTATTCTAAAAATAGACCATTGTCCGTTGCTTTTTAGTGTGTTTACGTTATAGAGCGGGGAGGGGGGTCAGATAAGAACCTCAAAATTACCCTCCACACAGCATCCCCAAAGATGACGTTGGCCCTGAGGGGAATTATTTTCTTCAGGGCCTCCTGTGTGGAGCTATTGTAAAAAAATCTATCTTTGGACGGCAATCAATAATTTTAAATGAGTTTCAAGTTGACACACCTATGAGGGAGTTGGTACAGATTGGTATATTGTAAATGACTGACTTTACCCCCTTGTCTTCTGATATTCTTGTTGATAAGAATCTTTCTTATGAGGGATACTGGTTGTATTCACTGCACAATCACACATAAGAGATTCGAACTTATACCACCGAAGAAGTACCAACAATAACCCTGTTAAGATTTATTAATTGAGTAGATATTAAATTCACTGAGAGATCACCATAGGAGTTGATCATTGCATGGGCTCCTTTAATAGACTGATTATTCCATGATTTATCGTTGCAAATGTCACACATAGATAAAATGGCCACACACTGTTAGATAGGGATAGGTACTTGGATAGGAGGAGAGAGGGAGATGAACATAGTAGCGTCAACAGTTACATTATTATTTTTGTGAAACACCCCAACTCAACACCACCTCCAAAGAGCTCCACAATGTGAGTGAATTCCCAGTGTGGAGGATATGACATGGTCAAGAAGACCAGCTGCTGGGGAAAGGTCAGCACACTATTCCTGGTCCTGCGGCTGGACCTGCGTCAGATAGACCTGCTGCTGCGGCGCCTGGACCTGGATGAGCTGTTGTTGCTGCGGAGAAGTCTGTATGAGCAGTGGCTGCCCCCCGCCTCCCTGCATCTGAAGTCGGAGCATGTTCATCTGGGCGGCACTGAGCTGGATGGGAATCTGCTGTATCTCTCCGCTCGGGGTTACCACCTGGTGAAGATTGGAAAAAATATGTATTGAATTGCCCTGATGATTGTTAACTTATGACAGCAGAGACACAGTTTGGGAGGCCCTGAGAACTATAAGATAACCAACAACTCTGCCATAAGTCAACTTAAGTGGTTCGCTAAGCTTGGTGACTTAGCAGGGGTGCCCGAGATCATGGAGTGAGGTTTGATTAGGTCTTTACAGTAGGCTCTCGGCTCATCGCCTTGCACCGTAGCGAGAGGGATAGATTCATAATTTCAGTCACTCCTGGACACACTGATCCCCAGATTCCTATTCAACCCTGATAACTGTTTCAATCCCAGAAATTCTGTAATGTAATGTAAAAAAATAAAATAAAATTCAAAACCTTCCTCTTCTTCATATCCTTCCCCTCCTTACTAAAATCAGCCTCACTACATACCCATGTATTCCATTTGGAAGGCAGATATGGGTACCGCTGCCCCTTTATTAATAACTCAGGTACGGGGCATACGTCATTCCTATGTCTACCTACGTTAAATTGTCGTGAAAACAAGCTTATGTGCCCAAGCGGTTAAAAAACCATTTATTGGATTAGCAATACCTATGCCATAGGTCACCCCAAGTGATGAAGCTACATTTGGTGTGCCAGGGTTCGTGGGATGAGGTTTATCTGGGTCTTGATGGTGGATATGTCTGCCCACTGACTGCATGGCAGGCCGGATTGGGAGAGACTCGTCGAGGGAGATCATTTGTCCTTTCCAGCAGTACTCTCTCGACCCATCGCCTTGCACAGCAGTGGGAGGGATGGATACATACGTCCTTTACTCTTGGACCCATTGACCCCCAGTTTCCTACCCACTCCTCATATCTTTTTCCTTTCTAGAACTTACTCTCCTTCCTTACTTTTAACTCGTAAGAAATTTCAATGAATAAAAAGATTTTTTGTTAAAGCTGACACGCGACAATACCATACTTGATAAAGTGACTTTAATTTTTACCTTTAAGGCCCTGTATAACACGCTCAAAAAGAAGAAGGAGAGATACGACAAAACGAATGTTGAAGGAGCGCGCTAATATTAAAAACGATAATATTCAAGCGAAAATTGTGAAAATGTTTAATAAAACACGACTCGTTTAAAAAAGAGCAAAAATCTCGTGGGGGTTGTGTTAAGTATCTTAAAGAAACATTGTGAATTTTTTCATACTTTTTACTTGTAAAATAACAAACAAATGTGTGAAAATTTAATTTTCAGAGCATACTTTGCGATTTATTTCTATCGAGGGAATATCAAATAATTACCGTTTCAGCGTGGGGAATGTATAGATACTATCTTAAAGAATAACATATATTTTTTAAAGAGATTAACACCTTCAAACGTTTAAGAAAAACATGTAAGAAATCAGTAGAAATTCGGTATGACCCGCTTAACTATCCTAGTAGAGGTAATATCCGAAGACAAGATGAATATATAAGGTCTTGCACCGTGCATAGGCAAGATTCTTCAACATTGCAGGGCTTCGGCTCTTAGAGGTTATAAGACCCTCCACAGAGCATCCCTAAAGATGACATAGGTCGGAGGGAAATTATTTTCCTCTGGACCTCGCGTGTGGAGCTATTGTAAAAAAAAAAATTCCCAATTGCGGATGCCAGTCTAACTGGCTCCAGACATTTTAAAGCAGTTAGAACCTTTTGAGGATATCCGGCGGAAAGTTAACTAAATGACTACCGACCTGTTGCAGCAGTTGCGGTTGGGGGGGCTGCGGTGCCGGTGCGGGCGTCTGGAGCGCCGCCTGGTGCTGCTGCGCCAGCTGAAAGTAGTAGTGCACCTGGTCCTGCGATACAGCAGAGCGTCCCTCGTCTCGAGCCTTGGCCGTCGGCTTTATCTCCTGCCGGGGGACTATGTCGATGAGGAAGTCAAACTGGTCCGACTTTATGATAGCCATTGCTATGTCGTTTCTCTGCAATAATTAAAAGGAGTGGGATTAATGAACGATTTGAAATAATAATTGATTGAGTGTAGTGAAGTCCGGTTATAATTCAAACCACTCAAGCGTTTTAACTATCTGTATATTTCTTTATTACGTTCCGGTTTCGGTTAAAATCTGTTGTGCACCGCAGTAGCTGATTATTAAAAAATCATATCTCTGCATAGTTCTGTGGTAGATGATTTAACTACTTTTATAAAAAAAATATGTAAACTAAATGGTAAGACGGTTCAATTTACAAAAAGTAATTTTGAAAATTTAGAATCAGCTGTTGCACGGTAAAAATTAAGCATCAGCACACGACAGGTTGGTGTTTTAGTAAATCGTCGTTGCATATTTAATATGAACAATGTGACAATTTTGACGAAAATGAGTTAAATATACAGTTATTTTGCATTTTTTTTCTACATCTTCTACAATATGAGCCATGTAAAAATATCAAATATTTAAGGCGATAGAAAATAAACCATGTGAGGACAATCAAAATATAGGTACATAATAAAAAAAAAATTAAAAAAACATATCCTTTGCATTCCACTACACAAATCAATTTCCTTGGTATGTACATAATATTAACACCATTTTGTGATGCTTAACTATCAAATTTGAATAAATATAAATTAAATATTTTGAAATTATTATGGTATTTAAAATTATGACGAAAACTGTATACAGTGAAACCCTCTGAAGAAGTTTTCCAAGGGACCGGAAAAAAAAACTTCTTAGGCGGGAAAACCTTATAAGTGGGATAAATTGGGCCATTTGGTCTTCAAGGGACCGAAAAAACCAAACTTCTTAAGCAGGAAAACATCTTAAGCGAGAACTTCTTAAGAGGGTTTCACTGTAATATAGAAGCAAGTGAGAAAAAGTGTGCAAAGAATATGAAGCATGTGAGAAAAACGCGTTAAAATTTAATTTTCTGGCATAAAATAATAAATATATTTTTCCTACTTTGTCCATAAATAGAATTGTTATTTTCCGTTTCGTTATGTTTTTAAATAGTTTTTAACAGAATGTACTCAGTCTCACATGATTCAAATTCTATATGCAATGACGAAATATTCTTTTTTCAAATGTGAATGATCGCCGAATCGTTGTTATTAATTAATTAGGTAAATACTTAAGTACCTACTTACAAATCACGTATAAGTTGATAATCGAATTTATGAAAATTAGAAAGAGAAGTTCCAGATTTAAGTTCCTGTGATCAAGGATGTCATTTTCCAAATATGTTGATTTTTTCTTGAGTTTATGCAGAGATTTTGATTTATCCAAGAAATACTGTAAATGTTTGATGTTTCTATAATTTTTGTAAATAGTAAAAACTCAGTTTAAATCAACTCTAAATAGTTTTACTCAAAGTTATCTCCCACTGCCATAATTTTTTTTTGTTTCTTTCTCAGTTTTAGCAGAATATCAACATTTTAGGGCAGAGTCGTTTGACTAGCAATACATTAAGTACCGAGAGTCAATTTAAACTACTGTTTGGGCGTGTCGAGCAGTAATTTGAATTATCTTCAATAAAATGGTGCCACTTCCTAGTATCTATCTAATTTTACGCACCTGTGATCAATGTATATATTTTATAGATGTTACCTGCAGAGTTCTCCGTTTGTTATCCTCTGTATGTGCCCAGGCTCTCAGGGTCAGCTCGTGGATGAAGATTTCAGCGGCTTTGGCAAAGAGAAGAGGTGCTTCTGCGGAGATCATCTTCACCTCCTCATCCAGCTTCATGATCTTCTTCACACGGGCTAGCGGCAACACCTGATTTTTGTATTCCTCCTGGAAAGAAAATACATTCATTTATACTTCTGCTATATTGTGTACCTAAAAAAATTAATTAACTCTAAGGAAAATTTCTCATTCTTTATGTCAGGGTATTTTTAAGGAAAGGGAGAAGTTAACTTGGGTCTCAACCCTTGGAATGCCAGCAAATCTGTAGCAGATTTGCTAGGAAACAAAAAAAAAAACATTTTTCCATCACTCCTCGCTACTGGGTAGTCGGGTAAAGCCTAATGGGTCACGGAATACGCACTCCATCTCGATCCAGCAGCACGGTAACAGACGAGTCAGAGCATGTATCACGTGATGTCAAGTAGCTGGTTAAAAACCTTCGGGTACATGCTGTTACACCCCGCCCAGTAATAATTTGAGTTTTGCATAATTAGATTGCTGCTAATGGATTTAGGGATCATGACATGGTTGATATCGGTGCTAGAAGTAACTTACGTGTCCCGCCCGGCGTATATCCTCCATGACCTTCTCCCAGAACTGTGCGAGGACTGCGTGAGCGTCTCCACCCCCCTCCGCCCCACCCTCCTCTCCTCCTACCATCTCCCCCTCCTCCTGGAGGCTACCTCCCTCCCTGAAATAATAACAAACTTCATGATTGTTATGGTTCCACGACAACACAAAACATTTTTTTACGTTAACCCCACACAGATCTCTTTTCACAGAATTTTACATGCATTTAAGCTTGGCGAAAGTTTCCTTACTCCGCTTACTTTTTAATATACAAAAATTATATAAATAACACTTCGTTTCAACTTAATTACTACAAAAAACGATTATTTACATCGGGGGAGACGGTAAAAATGGATTAAAGTTACATTTTCTTTATTCAAAGTTCAAAGTTTTTGTGTCAAAAGATTTTTTCTGCCATATTGGATTTGGATAGTAGGATATATAGAGACGCCTATAGTGATGCTTGCCAAGGTGCTGATAACACCTAACACAGCAACCCTGAGGACTCTTACTAGCACCAGGACCCTGGTTTACGGTTTCCGCTTTAATTTAAATACTCACATTTAAATACAAAATATTTAAACCCAAATTAAGAACCTATTTTGCACATGTTTTTCTACGTCCCCTGATGTAAATAGTTGTTGTTAGCAGTAATTATCTTGAAACGAAGTGCATCTTCAATAATTTGGGCTTATTTGGCAGAGAAAGGAAATTTTACCAAACACATCAGTCTCAGAGCGAAAGAACTCCTGGATGATTCAATGCTCCAAAATCCTAAGTAGAAAAGGCCCGGATGAAAGCGATACCCAGAACTGAAAAAGATACAACCTGAGAACGAGGAGAGCCGACCCCAACAGCCTACCTAGGCAACGAGTTGGGACAGTGCAAGGAAGAAAAAGAAGACACCAGTCTCAGAGCGCAGATTTTTTGATGCGCATATATCACAGCTCACAGCTAACTTTGATGATAAAAGACAATGACATAGGAAACACTGTGAAACAAGGAAAGTCCATCAGAAGAACCTTTCGTAATCCAAATAAATAAAATTGTTAAAACATTATTCTTCTTACGAAAAGGAATGGTAAATATTGGATATCGCTGGCATCCGTTGATACGCACTTTTTTTGAAATAATCTTTTGATTGACCTTAATTACAATAAAAGACAACCACTTGCATTGGGGAAAGTGGAAAATATTTAATTTATAAAGTCTAAATTTCAAATACGTTAAATTAAAATTAGCTTTCGTTCTGTGAAACGAGACCGTCCATTTACAAACGTATTGAGAAATGTCATTTTGTTATGTTGGTATACTGGATACTATACGGAGAGATGCTAGAGCGTAGTTTAGCAGACTTCATGGAAATCTGGCGCGTAATTTAAAAAACACAATAACAATGAACGGCTAGACACAAAATCGAGCGCGTGTTTTTTTTTTTATGTTACAAAACTAAAATTCCGCCTAATTAGTACTTACCTAATACGCATGCTTGAATTTTTTTTTCATTAGAATTAAATTTTATTAAGTAAACTATTTCTGTGATGATACAGCGCCTACTCGCATTAAGGTAAGAAATACATCCCAGTTTTCAAGTAATTGAGCGGGTACGCTAGGTTTATGTGACATGGTTTGTGATAGAAAAGAAAGTGCCCCCTTTACAGCGCCTGCTCGCGTAAAGGCAAGAAAAACATCCCAGTTTTAAAGTAGATTAGCGGCCACGCTAGGTTTTTGTAACATGGTTTGTGATACAAAAGTGAATGCATTATTTATAAAAAATAATTACTGAAAAAAAAACATGTTTTTTTATGTCATTTTATTTCCAAAACTCCGGTAAATTAGTGTTTACCTAATACGCCCAGATTTTGTGATATCTTCAAAATCTTCTAGCCGTTCATTATACATAAAAATGCATCAGGAATACCAACATACCAAATGACAAATATGGCCAAAATCTCACAAAACGAAGGCTAATTTTAATTTTATGCAAATGAAATTAAAAAGGAAATATTTTCGACTTCCCCCAATGCAAATAGTTGTCTTTTAACCGGTCAGTGGTTGAGTGGGTAAAGCGTTTGGGTTCCCCCAGGCGTTCCAGATGTTCGATTCCTCGGCTGGCTAAGTCCTCCATCACAACACAAGCAACATCTTCCACTTAGTGTGATGGTAGTAGAAGATTTTCAAATGTTGTTGGGTTATTCGTAACCCGGGAATGTTTGTCTTTCTTTTTAAAAATTTAAATTTATTTAATGTAATTATGGTGAATCAAAAGATTTTTTCAAAAAAAGTGCGTATTAACCGATGCCAGCGATATCCAATAATTACCAAAGGTATTATGAATTATTAAATAGCACATTATTATGATAATGAAAAAAAAAATTAAATTACGTGGACTTGACGAGCAGCAGGGAAGGAAATAATGAAATTGTTCTTGTGTAGCTTCCTTTTGTTTCATGTTCCAATATTTGAATACAATTTGTATCCCTGAAGGTAGGTAAATGATTGCCAGTAGGTAAGTAATTTCTAGTAGGTAGCTACAGTCTTTTAAACATTTGAACTGAAAAATGGCTGAGATAAGACGGTAAACTGAGCTGATTTGACATCCAAATATTTATTTACCATGGTTGCAACCTAACCTAACCTAACATTTGAGTGCCTAAAGTTAGGAAGCAATGTTTAGGTTATCAAAAAAACAGTTGGTAGTAATGTATTTTTGATATTTTTTGTACTGAGTGCTATCACTGGAATTAATTAATCTGTCTTCAGAATAAAATGCAATTGCATAAATCGATATTGCACAAATAAGTGCGTAAAACCGGTGACACGGAAAAATAGATTGTAAATATAAACATCATTAGTTAATGTCAGTATATGAATCAGCGTCCATATTTTTATTGTAGCATAATTTTAAAGCATTATCAAATCTGCAAGAACAATAATTAACAAGACATGGCAATAATAATATTATGAATTACTAATACTAAACGTCACAACAATGAATATCGATAAACTGCGTAAAGATAACTCACGTTGATACATAGCAAACGGACATTTTGTTTCGTGAAATTTAATTCCAAATCTGAAAATGTCCTTTGCGTTTCTCCAGGGGGTATTCCAATGTAGAAAATATAGTTTAGATTATTTTGAAACACTTTGACGCGTTTAAAATTGCTGCCGATCGGGGGACTGAGCGAAATAATTCCGGATCGCCAATCACCAATTATAAGGAACGTGATTCGTCCGGCCACGGCCACTCACGAAAATAGACAGGACGGGCAGAGTTGCCAGCTGGTAGAAGCAAGAAGTGACTGAAAAATGTCGAAAGTATTCATTTCGTGATGAGAATGAGGAACTCCGGTCAATATTGTAATGTTATTTTTTTCAATTCAAATTCACCATCACGACAGCTTTTATAAATATTTTAATTTTCTTACATCGATTTGCAGATGGATTTTGGAATTTGTGATTTAAAAAAAAAATAATTCCGGCCCAGTAAATCATTTTTTTTAATGATGGTATCACTAGGCTTATCAAGTGCAACTTACCGGACGTAAACATCTCATAAGCCGAGCTTAAAAAGCATCTGATTACCGGCCTGGGTTCGGTAAAATGGGCGATATATCAAGTATTTTTAGTAATGGTATCACTAGGCTTATCTTGTCAGGGTTGGTAGCATAGAGCAACTTAACGAATGTAAATATCTATTTCTCTTGCACGAAGAGAAGCTGATATGTCAGCCCTGAGTTGTAAACCACTCTTGCGATTTTTTGAGGATGGGCAATTCTGTCGCTTTTGCTTGGAGTTATTAATTTACTTCCGTCAAATTGCTATCGGGTAGGAAACCCGACAATAAGATTTTAGATAGTTTTGTTCAGATTTTTTTTTATTCAGATAGATAATAATGTTACATGTTACTTATATTTTTAATGTCATGTGTGCAAAATTTAAACAAGAAGTACCCTAATTCTTCTTGGCTTGGGAAAAAGGGAAATGGGACAGTCACCGCAGTCACCTTTATCTTGTTTTGAAGATCAAGTCTGCAAAATTTCATCAATCTCGGAATAAGATGTAGATTTTTATAAAAACAGAGCCACGACACCCTCCCGCCCATTTTCCACAGACACTCGTAACTCGTATATCAATAAATTTATCGTTAAATTCACCACAGGTTTCATCAGTGATTTTATTGGATGTTTCATTACTGGTTTCATCTATGATTTCATCACATGCTTCATCACTGATTTCATCACCAGTTTCATCACAGAATCTTCGTTCATTTCATCATTTGTTTTATCATTGACTTCATCTCTGGTTTCATCGCATGTTTCATAATCATAATCGCTCGTTTTGTCCCTGGTTTCATAACCGGTTTCACCAGTGATTCATATAAGGTTTTATCTCAGGTCCCTGGTTTCATAACCGGTTTCACCAGTGATTCATATAAGGTTTTATCTCAGATTTCATCACTGCTTTCATTGCTGCTTTCAAAACTGATTGAATCGCTGGTTTCATAATGTTTATGGAGTTCCATGGGACACTCATGTCAGGGACATCTATTCAGTTTCCGGTATCCTTCCAATCACAATCCTTCCTAAACATGAAATCACAAGCACCATCCTACAAATTACCCAACAATCAACTCACACTAACATCAAGCCACTTTACACTCAAGACATCCACAACCACAATAGTCGAAATAACAATAAAATCCGCGTTCCTCAAACACACACTACAAAATATGGAATAAAATCTCTGATCTATATTGCCTATACACTATATAATACGCTTCCAGATAATATATACAAAAACATCCAGCATAATAAAAAATTGCAAAGCAATGCTTTAAAAGAATTTTTTTTTACTACATTTAAAAATGAAAATATTTTGTAATTGTCTTGTCATTTTTTTGTTCTATCTTATATACTAGTATCCTTGTTTCTCTCCCTTTACTTGTTTTCTCTTATTGTTTCTTCTACTTAACCTGTCTTTATTTTTATTTTTATGCTGTACTGATGTAAAACTTATATTTTGACATCAAAATGCCTTTGTAAAATTGCAACTACTACCTCCTACCTATGAATTGTAAGTTCCTCCTGTCCTAAAATGAGTTTTGTAACTCATCGGGATTGCTCTAGCAAGAAATAAAAACAATAAATAAAAAATAACTGATTTCATCACAATTACTAATTTAACTGCTGGTTTCATCAGTGATTTCATCAGTGATTTCATCAGCGATTTCATCAGCGATTTCATCAGCGATTTCATCAGTGATTTCATCAGTGATTTCATCAGTGATTTCATCAGTGATTTCAGTAGCGATTTCATCAACGATTTTATTGCTCATTTGATTCATATTCATCACTGGCTTCACCATAGAATTCATCCATGGTTTTAATACAGATTTCATCCCATGTTTCTCATCGCTGATATCAAGTCAGTTAACACGGTCCTTATACCTACACTTGTCTCAGCCAGAGATCGTAGGTAACGTCATGGTTCTAGTTTCTACAGTATTTTTCGTTTTAAAACAAGACACGTTAGTGGTCATTTAGAAGTGTTCAGTAGGCATTGTTACTTTTACTATTTATCGGTAATCGTTACTTTTGCATAAAGTAATCCTTACTGATAATTTATTTTCTTTACTTCGCTATCGGGTACTTTCGATATAATGGCATACAGAGCTCCGGGCCAAAAAGGCCCCTTTCTCTTTCATCATGAGTTTTCATTATAGCGCAGTACCGAATACTTACGGTACGAGGATCATTGATTACACATTACACTTGACGACCTCAGTGGTCGAGGGGTAAGACTATTAAGCGAGCAAAAAGAAATTTTATTTGATTAATTTGCGATATTTTACAATTTCTTAATGTAAAAAAATATCTAGTACATTTTTGGTACGTGTTCTGGAAGACACGGATAGAGCCTTTTCAAGCAATGTTTCAGTTCTGAATAATGGTATTACACCAGGGCGATACTGAGAGTATCTTCCACTCTGGAATGGGCTGCAAATATACAGTAAATTAAATGAAACAAATTACTTTAAACCACAATAATCACATGTTATAATATCTACATGTTTCAAAACCGATGACAAAAGATTCATACGTCCGTCACTCCCGGACGCACTGACCCCCGGATACCTACCCACCCTCATATCCTTTTCCTTCCCAGAGCTTCCTCTCCTTCCTTTACCTATGAAAACCCTTCACACGGCATCTCCAAAGATGACATAGGCCCTTAGGGAAATTATTTTCCTCAGGTCGTCTTACTTGAAGCTAACGAAAAAAAAAAAATTATCACCATCAATGGTTTTAATTTTTAGTTCAAAGTTAACAAAAAAATCTGTGTGCCGGAGATGATGTAAGGTAGCGAATATTCTATTTGTCACAGTAACAATATTATGTTTTCAAGAAAATATATGCACAGCGGAGTCTCGCCTTTGTTTAAATCTACACACCAAACGCATAACTTTCATTGCGCATTCGCCTTGTTAGTCCGTGCAGTCACTGCAGTATGATCGTACTTCGACGACAGTCAGCACTTTTCTATGCCATATTCTTATTTGTTTCTATTACGAGCCAGGAGAAAAATCATTAGGACGGAAAAAAGCCAGTAAAATTATTCTGAAATTTATATAAAACAAACAAACAAAACCTATAAAATCACGCTATACAAATACTAGGAACATTTTACGAAGAGCCATCATTTTCTCACCCCATTTCACCAAGCCAAGAAAATTCGTCCTTACCACATTTTTATCAGAGTTCAGTTTTATAAAAATGTAAAAGAGTTTGTATCAGTAAATGGAACCCAATGTTGTGTATGAAAGTTGCATTTTGCGACAGTGGTGTGAAATTATTAAACTGTTGTTTGTAAGTTGCTTGAAAATTGAGAATCTTCTTATCATTGAGAATGGCGCGAATTCGACCCCACAAATTCAGTTGTCAAATATTAGCCAAGTTAGTCGGACGTCGCGACGTAGTTCATAAAAAAAACGTCGGTTTTCCAGTGATTTTAAGCGATATTAAATGTGAAAATATTCGTGACACGTGATAAAGTGTGTTTTAAACTCAAATGTAAAAATAAAACAGTGTGATAATGTGTTTTTTGTGAGTTTTTTCGCGTTGTTTTGACGTAGCAACAGGTCGAACGCTACAATTGTTTTGAAAATCTCTGAGGTAAACAGTTTTTTTTTGTATTAGAAATCAACGAATTAATCGTTTTTGGATACTTATAGTTGTTGCAATATTATAAGCACAATTCTTGGATGTTGTCGAAAAATACACATCAACAACACGCCAAATATTTTGTTGTTTTTGTTATGGTTATTGTGCATTTTGTCTGTCGAATGATTTGTTGGCATTTGTATTTTCCATATCCTATAACATGAAACTCTTCAAGACCCAGGTTAATTTCTTTTTCATAAATAAACCATTCCCATGGCATCCCCAAAGATGACATCGACCCCAAGTGAAAAATTAATAAAAATCTCGAATACTATAAGATATAATATGGGACAACGCCCGAAATTTTAACACTTTATAAATGTCGGTTTTGTTATTTTTCTGTTGAATTAATGTGAATGAATGAGGAGATAAACCAATAGAATGGGATGTGGGCGTGTCTGTTGTGTAAGCTCATTTAACTGCTGGAGGTAAAATAACGATAGCCCGCAGTACGCCGGCAGACACTATTTTCGTAATAACTTATATGTTTTTCGCAAATTATGTTTTTGTAAATTGTACCATACTACCAGAGGATGTATTTATATATTTATAAAAAAAATATTTACTATTTTATACGCCCTTGGAGATTTTATATTGAGTACATAATGTTTACAATTTTTCACGCAAGGGGATGTACATTAATTACGTGAGCAGTTTAAAAAAAATTTAGACCTGAGATTCCATTTTTTCAACGGGCAAAATCGGAAATTTCAAAAGAAGTGAAACAATTTTTTAATTTTTTATTATCTCTATAAAATTTTTTTTTTACGCATCAGATTTTTAGGTCCGGGTTTAGTTACCTGTGGGAAAAACTAAACCCTTTCATACACTTTTCCATATAAATGATCATCTAGTAAATCCACGTTATGCAAGTGTATTATATAAGTATAATTAATACAAAACAATACAAGAACAACATGTTAATCTACCAAACTATTAAATGGGAATATAATTCACCGAATCCAGATATTTTCATATCAGAGGGTTGGGCTCGGTGGAATTCCTAATTTGACCGATAAATCCTACAGATCCCTCAATATAAATATTTTAAAAATCTTTCGTAATCCTACATGTATTTAAAATGACAAATTTTTGAATTTTTATATACAAATTCTTTGACATATCTAATATGCCTAAATTTTTAATAAGAGAGCTAGGTATAATGCCAGTAGCCGAAATAACAAAAGGTAATATTTTTATAGTCTGAGAATGCCAAATTCTTTTTATTTCATTTCCTAAATCTGTATACTTTTTTATTTTTTCAGAAACAGATTTTTCAATTTTACAGGAAATTGGAATAGCTACATCGATGATATATGTTATTTTTTTTAAATTTTATCTTGTAAAACTATATCGGGTCTATTGTGACTAATTGGTCTGTCTGTTAGTATAGTTTTATCATAGTAAATTTTAAAGAAATTATATTCTAAAAATGAATTTGGTTCGTATTCATAATATGGTACTATATTATGACAGTCAATCAAGTTATGTTTAATTACCAAACTTTGGTGAATTATTTTTAAAACCTGATTGTGCCTAAATGTATACTCAGACGGCGCTTATACTTATAGAAATTTGACGTGAGATTTTTATTGCCCCCCCCCCCCCCCCCTCCTTCGGTATAATGAGATTTTACTGGTTTTATTTGCTACTATTTTTGTGCTCACGTAATTAATGTAGCCCACCAAGGGCAAGTAATAAATATAGAATCCAAAAAATAATTTCTTACATTACAGTTGCAATATGACAAAAATTAACATCTGAATTTACTAGAAATAATATTCAACATAAAAGAATGGTGATAATATAGATTAATTTTGTTACATTAAAACTGTAACAAATTTGATGTTTAATAGGTACATTCTTTTGCTTCCTCTGTAGGCGAGGAATTGGCGAGTTGATACATTATTTGTTTCTGAATGGTGACATTTAAATAGGTCCTTATGCTTAGTAAGTCAAGTAGGTACTCTTAAATTGACTACACTCAGGAGTTCGCCACAGTCGAGCTCCGATTTAACAATTTAAAAAATATGTATAGGTCGCTTATATTTTTGCTGATCTTCAATGTGTATGTGTTTTAAGTTATTTATTAAAAAATGTGTTGATTTGTTGTAAGGGGTGTTAAACTTAAATTAATCATCGTAAAAACTTGAATAGTTTCCCCAAGATAGCTACTTATATTCAGAGATTTTTTTCTCTCTCTCTAATGTTTAAAAAAATTGTTATATGAAAATAAACCTTCTAACTAAATACGCTTTCTTCACAAATAAAAATAAGTGACATGAGGATTTCCTGTAAAAAAAAATTCATTACTGGAATTTTGAAAATCGGAATTATGATATTTGTCATGAAACTGTGCTACGCGCCTTTTCATAGATAAAATACACGTATTTATTTACAATTGACCAAAGGATAAACCAGAATAATATAAAGATACATATCTAATCCTTTCCTTGTCAATCGTTTTTTTTTTAATAAGCTAGGAGCATTATTTAGAGTTCAAAATACCTACATAGAATCGCAACCAGTAAATCCACGATCCACGTTGGTTTTTTCGGTACGCTAGGGGTTATTTTGGGAAAATATTGTATAAAGTTTTATAAACGTTGATTTTAAAAAAAAAGGTATTTCATCGGTTTACCTGGGGTCCAATAGACGAAAGGTCTTATGTAAATTAGCGATATCAATTTTCTTATAAATTTGTTTCAATCACATATTGAACACAATGAAAGCACACAGCATTCCCAAAGATGACAGCCCCCGCGTGGAATATAAATAATATGAAATCCATTCCATTTTTGACAGATGATTGCATATTTGACAATATTTGCGTTTGGCTCGAAATTGCGTACTGCAGAAAAAGTTTGCGCGGAAAACAATTTCCCTGATGGCCTATGTCAGCTTTGGGGACGCTGTGTGGAGGGTTTTTTTGTGGAAATGATGGAGTGAACCAGGGTCTTGAAGAGATCCATGTTGTAGTAGGGATAAATCACAGATGCCGGCAAATCATTCCATAGCCGAGCTGTTGAATTTGACAACGAGTCGTAGAAATGACCCGTTACGCACATTTCAGTACGCCAGAGCAGTTTCGACAGGTTTTGTACGGATTTAGTGATTTAAAATTTTAATTAAATCTTATTTATTCCTAATATCTTATTAGCAAATAGGATAACAGGGCTTCGCCTTATCGACCTTCGCAATAACAATGTTCCATCTGTCGCGGTAACGTCATGCACGGAGAAAAATGTTATTCTAAAATAGGATCATTTTATTCGTAAAAACGGTTAAAAACGTGACTAAAGTTCTTACGAACAAATTCACAGGGTTTCAATGTTTATTGGCGGGGAACATGTAAGAATAATTTGTTGGTATACGTAATTTCGTACGCATACCAACAAATTATTCTTACATTTTCCCGCCAATAAACGTTAAAACACTGTTAATTTGTTCGTAATAACTTCAGTCCCGTTTTTAACCAATTTTGCGAATAAAATGATCGTATTTTAGAATTAAAATTTTCTCCTTGTGCGATAATGAAATATAAAGTGGCTTACTATAGATCCCATTATTGCATGATGTTACCGCGACAGATGGAATCTTGTTATTCCAAAGGGTGGTTATGTTAAAATCTCCCCATATTAAAGAGAACACAAAATTATCTTTATTTTAAACTATGTGTTATAATCCATGCTCCTAATCAGGCAACATAAGCTCTAATGAAGCTAGAAAATCATGGTCATTAGTAACCACGATAACGAGACGACAAAAGCTCTTTCACAAGGAAATGAGGCAAGAAAATGCTTCGGAGATGTAACACTAGAGATTCAAAATATTTTACAAAGCGTATGTACCCCGTTAAAATAGTAAAAACATCACAGTTTTAAGACGTAAAAGGCCCTACCTACATACGACAAAATTATCGCTTTCTGAGATTCTGTCGAAAAAGCTTTTTTTTCGACTATTTTCATGTGTGAAGCTTAAAATACTGCAATTTTTAAACATTAAAGTACATTTCAGATACAAAATTCTGAAAGATAATTTTATCTTGTTTCTAAAATGGTATTTGTTTTTACGTAATCTAAAAAAAATAAGAAATATATAGGACATTTAAAATACCTTGGAAAAATTGCGAAATTCATTGAAAAATTATCATAAATAAAACAAGTATGTACAACAGATAAATTACTTAATTCGGCTGGATAAGCAATGTATATATTTTTCCATGAACCATTTATTGTATTTTTTTTCATCAGTAATGTTTTCATATCCACGGTCGTTCATCAATTGAATAAATTTTTTTGACGTTTTTTAACCCTTCAAAATTTTGGTGTATTTTGTCAGATGGTAAAAATATTCCCGCTTTGCCATAAAATCCGAATTAATTGAATATTTTTAAAAGTACACGAAAACTAAAAAACTGTTTTTGAGAGGTAAAAAAATACGCTTTCAAATTTCATTATTAGAAAAAACCATGTAATTTCTAAATTTAAAATTTTTTTAATTGCAAACTTTTAAAAGTTTTAAAAATTGCTGCTAATGAAAAAAATAAAAACACATACATATTTTATTTGACAAATGAATTATAAATCAGTCGTAACACTTTTTTGTCGTAAATGTAAAAAAAAAAATCGCAAAGTTCCATAATTTTTTTTCAAATTGCGGTCAGAAACTTTGGTAAGTTGTACATTTTAATTATTTTGTTTTTAACTTTTAGATTTGAATATATTGCATGTTGTATTCTCTTTCCGATACCGTTTAGCTCACACTTCTGGGGATTATGATGTAAGGGAGATACGATGATTTCTACGAGACCTATGTGAGCAGGGACAAATATGGTATCCTGTGATTAAACGGGTTAATAAGGCATGAGGTTAAACTTTGCACCACACGCAGAACGTTTAAGTATTTCATTATCTGTCATTCTGTCCCGCTCTAAATAAGTTAACACACACTTACGATACATGCGAATGCGAAACGTACTAATGGTACAACTGCCGTTAACTTTCACATTTACCTACAGAAATCGCTCGAAAAAGGGTTTCGGGAGAAAACATTTTTCTACACCCAAAATTTCACAAAATTGTAATTTAAAAATAAAAATATGTTCTCAAAAAAGAAGCTACGTCGGTATCCTTTAATATTTGCGTAATTCTTTATGAGAATTGAGTTAGCAGCACTTTTTCCTTAAATAATATTTTCCGATAAATTATACATGTTTGACAGTGAAATTATACGTTAATACGAAACGCATCGAAAATTTAAAAACATACCGACATTGCTTTCACCTTCTAAAAGGCAATATAAAAAAATATATATTCATTCCGTGCAATTTTCGATGTAGAAAAGTGTTTTTTCCCGGGCGTCCTTTTTGTATGGGCCGAAAAACGAAGTCTATCGTCTTTAAGTGTAGAAGTCAATTCACAGTCCTCCTTTTAAGAGATTCCCATTCCTAGTTCGATTGTAGGTAGGTGTGTTGGTATTACATCATGAATTACTCGTTTTCATATGTCTTAATTTCCTCATCTTTATGTTTGTTGATTTCCTCAACTTTATGTTTGTTGATTTCCCCAACTTTATGATTGTTAACCAATTTTGTTGATTCCGCATCCTCATGTCCATTAACTTTAGGCTGTGTTGGTGTTCTTCTTCGTTGTTAATTTTTAGGGTGTTATGCCGTGTTGTGCTACCTCCTTCTTTAGCCGACGTTTCGGACAGCGTTGCAGTGTCCATCATCAGGGCAGATCCGGCAGATCCGTCGATGATGCCGGATCTGCCCTGATGATGGACACTGCAACGCTGTCCGAAACGTCGGCTAAAGAAGGAGGTAGCACAACACGGCATAACACCCCAAAAACAAACAACGAAAATGCTTTTGGCCGTGAAAATCTAAAAACGTATCTGTGTTGGTGTTACTTCAATTTTTATGATTTCTTCAACATATGTTTAATAAGCCATATTTTGATGTGTTTTTAAACTTGGTATCGGACTATTTCACTTTTTAACTATCTTTTATTCGATTCACTTGATTGTGCCATGTCTTCCTTGTGCGTTAAGTTAATTTCTATCCGACTTAAATGAAATTCTGAACCACAGCATCTTTAATATATAGAGCAAGGTGAATGAAGTACGGACTCTGTGAAGGAATGCAGCTAGCGGACCTTGGCATATAACCGAGAAAACCCCATTGCAAATTTATTGGTGTGAAAAAATGCCGACATTTTATATTTAACTCCTGGACTGTAGCTTTGAATTTTAAATTTGGAAAATTTAAATTACATTAGGTACCTACCAACATAAAATTATGTTATTACTACCTCTGCTGACGAGGCAACTGAAAAAAAAACAGTTTGCAATTAAAGTCGCTATCCTGTGTATGTCAATGTGAAAACCCGCACACTACACAATTTCTCAAAAACCCGTTGTCAATGGTAACGCAAGCAGTGACTCGCGACTCGCCCTGCTAGTAGCCGTGGCCGGCCGTTGCCATCTAATTATAAGCATGGCGTTTGCCATGGTTGCGCCAGTTTTGTTGTTAGTTTTATAGTTTATTCTTGTTTTTTCAATTTGACAGCGACAGATGACTGATTGTTCTTCATCTATGGTTAAACAAGCTGAGATAATTACAGAAATCGTAAAATTGAGTAGGCCGTCACAGAAGTTTGATGGAAGTTTGGTTGGAAGCCATAGCAACCAGACGGTTTTAGTTTGAGTAACTGCCAATACTACCTTTCAAAATTTGGATTAGAAAACAGAAAAAGCTGTTCTTCAAAATATAAATAGGATACCTACTGTTGTGCACACTCTCAGAGAACAGAACAAAACGATGTGATCTACAGGGTGTACAGTGCGTACTGGAAGGATTTAAACGCTGTTAACGATATCTACTCGCTATATAACTCTATGCCCGTTTATTTCGATTCATCTTCGCGTTGCAGTTTAAATGATTGCAGTATCCAACTATTATATTACAAACTGTACCTATAAAACTAGCCGAACTGGAAGCGGTATTTACCACACTCTATTATAAATTACTAGCTGATACCCGGCTTGCGTTGAAATGTCACTTAAATAAAGACATTGTTTCTCCATGCGTGTCCTTTCCCATTCGTGCCCGTTCCCCTTCCGCCACTTCTTCCCCACTTAGCCCCCTTTCCCTCCCGTGTTCCCTTTTCACCTTCTCTGCGTTCCCCTTCCCCTCTCCCGGTGTCCCCCTTCTCGCGAACCACCCTTCATGAATTCCCCTTCCACCTTCTCCGCCTTCCCCCTCCCTCGTCCTCTCTCCCACGAACCACCCCTCCTTCATTCCCCTCCGCCCTTTCCGGATTCCCTCCCATTCCTGCTTTTTTCCCTGCCGCTAAACTCAATAATATACTCTCATTTTTCAAACAACTCGCGTGTGCCCTATTACAATTTTTTTTTTGCAAATTTGATAACTCCAGAACTTACTAATATAGAAATATTGCTATTTAGAAACCTTCACGGGGCATGTCCACAACAACTCACCAAATTTTTATCGCAATCGGATGAATAGTATAGGAAATATCTCTAAATATATCAAACGCTGTCAAACGCACGAAGATAAAATAGTCGTTAAGTATTCTGAAATTTTACAATTTTCTGCGCAATTTTCTTAATTTTTCTTTCCGTAAGAATCTTCTACAAAGTAATAGAAAACTTTAAAAAAAAGATGAATGAAATAGTAAAGTCGTTCTGAAGTTATGGCGTGACCAAGGGGAACGGGGATTTATTTTTATATATTTAGAAGATAGACTATCTGTGGTACCCGGCTTCGCTCAGGACAACATTCGAGAGTGATCTGTTATGTGATGTTCCTGGTTCCTTATTCCCGAACATTTCTCAATATTCCAAAATGTTCAGGGATGCTATTCCGCCACTCCTTCCAGATCTTTCTAGTTTTATCGAACCTTCCAGAACTTTCCGGAAGACTGTTCTTGAATTTTCTAGAGGGCGAAACTTCCAGCCCTTAAATTTTTACAAGCACGCCCTTTAGGTAAAAACGGGAACCATCATCCTGGAGAGGGGATAGAGATCTACCACATATTATAACTCCCTTGATCGTACCGGGACGCGTTTCTGAGTTTTTGCGGTCCGCACGTTTTTTGGACTTTCTTTTATAATACACATAGGTATATTGATAAAGTATCTCTACTGTTAATTTACAGCTATGTCTCTGAGACACGTCCCTGGGAGTTGACTCTCTGAGAGGGTCTACCAGACTAGTCTACTCGGTATAAAGTATAAAGTACAAAGCTGACAAAGTTATTTATGAGTCTAGCGTGCACGAGACGGGGTTTTACTGACCAATATTTCTCTCATATTTCTAACAAGAATTCGCCTGAATTTTCTCGTTTCTTCAGACCACTTTTCATAAACATGACATTTTGGCGTGTCCCAATTCGGAATTTATATATTTTTACTGGATCTTTAAAGATTGTTCACACGTGAATGAGAAAAATATAATAATTAAGTTAATTTTCTGATGGCCTCCGTGGTTTCAGTTCTCGATTAGCAATCCGAAGGTCATGCGTAAGTATATATTTTTTACAATAGCTACACGCAGGATGGCCAGAGGAAAATAATTTCCCTCAGGGCCAATGTTATCTTTGGGAATGAAGTGTGGAGCGTCTTTTAAAGGAACGGGAGGAGAGGAAGCTCTGGGAAGAAAAATGGTATGAGGGCTGGGTAGGAATCAGAAAGACAGTGTGTCCAAGAATTCATTTCTCCCACTGCGGTGCGGTCGAGAGAGTCCTGCTGGATAGGTCAAATAATCCCCCTCAACTAGTATCTCCCAGTCCGGCTCGCCACGCAGAAAGTGGGCGGACGCATCCTTCGCCAAGACCTAGACATGATATAAAATAATACCGGGGGGCGTAATGGTCCGGTGTATTAGTATGATATGATTTAGAAATATCCTACTAGTGATCCAGAAAACATCATAATTTTAGTTAATTCACTACATGTTTTTCTGCAATATAATTGATTTGGTGGTATTTATCAGTAATCTCAATATTGTACCAGATTGAGGGTACACTTTTACATGTTATAACTCCATACTCAACTCAAATTTTGATTTTTCGGAGATATCTGACTAATAAATAGGACGATCGATATTATTTCAAAACGACAAAACTGTAAAATAGTGATAAAATTATCATTAAAACGTACTTAAGTTTGAAATTAAAACGCCCTAATGCAATTCAGTGAGCATCTGCCCATCAGAAATACATAATATATGTTATTGTTTATTAACAATAAATACGATTATTATAATTAAGTTAAATCCACAAATTTTCTCTTCCTCTGATGTTTATTATCCTCAAATAATACATACTTACTTACTTAATTTCCACAGAACTTAATATAATCTTCAACCATTTCAAACCCTTATCACATCTACTGTCTACTGATCTTCCTCTCCATCCCCCCGTCCTAAAAACAACTGTCAAAACATCAGATTAATTTGATAAATAACACATTTAAAACGGTGACCAGAATGTTCAGTGGAAACTTTTTAAGTGTATGAATATTGAGTACAAACTTTTCATCCGATGATAATTCCTTACATGATAATTCATCATGTCTCGAAGCGTCGAAAATTGATAATTGGGGTTTTTAACCTTAGGCTAGGTTAGGCTAGGTTAGGTTAGGTTAGTTTAGGTTAGGCTATAGGTTAGGTTAGTTTAGGTTAGGCTAGGTTAGGTTAGGTTAGGTTAGGTTAATGTGAGTTATGATGTGATAAATTATCATGTGAGGAAGTATCGTGTCTGAATAAATTTACTATGGGAATTCAGACGCTGAGATCTCATAGTCCGATTAGACATGGAACCATTTAAAACATAGCTATATGCTTTGTAGTACTGGCAGACATTTTTTTATATTTATTTTTTTTTAAATTATAATGCGGTTTATTGTAACGACGAGTATTTACAGTATATTGAGTCTAACTGAGAGCTGGGAAACAGAGAGCGATTCGACCTACTACAAAGGTTTATACAGTAACTTTTTTTATTTTTTATTTGAAATACATAGGTACATATATTTACAAAAGAAAATCATAAGTCTTAAAAGCTAATTACAATAAAATAGTTTGTTAACGAATCTACCCGATTCAATAAAGAAAATATTTCTCGTGTTTGAATTGGGGAGTAGTGCCATTACAAAGGTAAGAGAAAAAATAAAAAAGAAGAAAAAATTTGAGGTAAGAAAATACATAAACTTATATAGGATGTTAACAAATATACATTGATAGTGGAATTGAGTATCATATCAGTTATTAAGTTGGATATACAGAAATAGATAAGTAAAAGTAAGAATATAGATGTAGTGAAATAAAATAATATTATTACATTTCAATTTATAGGTAGGTATTATATATAATTAACAAAGGTGTTAGGTACATGGATTAGATGTATAATATATTGTTGTTTATTTAATTTTTCTTTTTTTACCACTTTATGTTTTCATAATCTATGTTTTTCTGTTTATTATATTAATTTTATGCGGAAAATTCACTGGTTCATGCGACAATGCAATAATAAAATTAATTTTAAAATATGTATAACCGCTTGTTTCCCTAATAAACTAAAATCAAAATACAATCTCCAGTAAAAAAAATTATTTAAATAAGTCATTATTATTATTAATTTATTTTATTTCGTTTAGACGCCCATATATGTTACAACGTAATAAGAATCTTTTTTATTTATTTTTATTAAAACGCCCATAGGGCGTTTACACACATAAGGCAATACACGTTTTGATTAATTTCAGTGAAGAGGTAGAAGTTAATAAAATTTTGAATGGTGGTCTTACACCAGGGCGATACTAAGAGTATCTTCCACTCTGGAACGTGCCGCAAATATACTATATATTATTTTAAATAATTAATTGTGAAATAACACAAATCAATTAAATAAAATTTATTTGCGTACGCCGGGTTCGAACCCGCGGAATTCGGAATGGAAGTCCAACGTCCTTCTGCTGGACTTCGCCGGCCGTCATGTAGTAGCGCAACACGGCATAATAACCCAAAAATAAATCACAATATTTGTTTCATCAAAACATCTAATCATATCTAGGTAGGAATAGTTTGCACATACGGCCTTTAAAGTTTGCCAAGTTTAAATTACTGTTAAACATACATCATACAGTTTAAATATTTGTTACCATCACTGTTTACGCGTTTTATTGGGGAATGCAAAATATGATTGGAATGAAGTCATACACAACATTTAAAATGTTAATGTCTGTCTAGTCCAGGGGTACACAACCCAAATCGTTTGGTGGGCTCTAAGAGTATGGATATTAGAGAGACGGCATGTGAAGTGTGCCCGCGCGCTCCAAGTGTGCCTTTTCGAGAATTTTGCTCAAACGGCTTACATTGGCAGCTGGTTTTTGGCCGTTTAATACGTTCCGACAGCAGCCATTTTACATGGTGACAGCCAATGTCAGTCGTGTGGGTATAATTCTCGAAAAGGCACACTTGGAGCGCGCGGGCACACTTCACATGCCGTCTCTCTAATATCCATACTCTTAGGGTGGGCTAATAGATTACTGAGCTGGTGGGCCACTCGGGGAGCAATTGGGGCGAGGATTAAATGGCGGATATTACCGTTAATTTTTACCGGTCATTCGGTGTCCTAAAATGCTATTATTGTGAAACCATGATCTAGAAGGCATAAACTGACTATACAAGCGCCTATGTGTGTCATTTACACTCACCCCAAACTTATTAAAATCAGATCAGTTAGATTCGTCAGATAAATGTGCGAAAAAATATACTGGTTGGAATTGATTGCGATAATATGTAAATATCTAGTGCGGCCATGCGCCAAGCTTTCTATTGCTTTCAAGCAATAAAACAAAACCCCCACCGAGAGTTCGAGGTCTAATAACAAGTGAGTTCTAATTTCACAAAATTTAATACAAATTTAATAAATTTGTATTAAATTTAAAAGAAAAACAGAGCTCTGTTCTTGCCGGAATTCCCGCATTTATCCCTTCCCATTTGTTAACCTTTCACTACTAACACCAAATTTTTTTGTATATATCTGTCAATATTTTGAATCATAGGTTAGTTTTAATATTCTCCTGGCGAAAGAAGGGTTCTTCCGAAACCGGTAGAGTTTAATTAATATTAAAGTCGTCTAAAACAGGTTTGTTCTTTTTCTGCTTTCTAAGGTTAGAATATTTAAAATATTCACTAACGACGGTGCATTAATTTATGCAGTGCACTTCATTGTAGAATGCCTCGCTTGTTTGAACTAATTTTATTAGTGACTGTCGTCTCCAGACCGTTCACCGTATAGTCCCATATAAACCCACACACCTCAAAACGCAGGACAACACAGCCACCATCAGACCCATCTTCACACACGCATCCCCAATATGGGGGAATGCATCCAAGTCTCATATAAAAAACCTCAAATACTCCGAAATAAGGCGATTAGGCTAGCCCTAAGAGCTCCTCAATGGATGAGGATATCTCAAAGCCATAAAGACTCTGGCATTCCTATAATGAATGTGTCTATCCATCTTAAACGTCTACCATCTTTAAACAAGCCGAACGATTTTATGCCGGCATTCCCCACCATAAAAATGACTCAATTAATAAAACTCGACCGGTATGACAAAAGTGTCTGAACAAAATATAGAATGCCCAAACAAATCCTCCGGAAGGATTAAAAGAAAAGCAGCCATCTCCCGCTCATACTAATAACTAACCCTTAATTACAAAAAAAAATTATATTTAGAGTATCCCAAAAATCCTTATCCCATCATTATAAAGGAGCGAGAGCTTGTAAACCAAGCTGTAATAATCTATTTGCCATTCTATCACAGTCATATACTGATGTCACTGAAGGCCGAATCTGTTGTATGTTGACAGTCGGCCGTCCCTCCCTAAAAAAGGTTTTTCGTGGTTTCCTTATTTCCGATGGCAAATGCGGAAGAACTCCAAACCAAAGGATACGACCGACTCCTCCCGACCACTCCTAAAATAACACAAACAGACACGTATGTTTACGACCACACCCAACATAACACAGATGTATGTTTATATGGCCGCCGTAGCTGGCTGATGGTGAGGACTGATGATGGTTGCTGGATGCACATGTTTTTAGATAGCAATTTTTTCCCTACCGAGAAAATACAAGGCCTTTAAGTCTATAATAGCCATGTCACATTTTGAATACCCACATGAGGTAAAAATTGCTCGCCGTTCTATTTGTATAAAGAACTTAGCTTTAAAATCAGTAATTTAAATGATCCCACTTCAAGGAAAATAAGAATCTAGAGAATCAGAAAAAAAAATCATCATCGTTTAGTTTTTTATTAATAAAATATATCCCATGTTTACCCTTATTTCAATATCAGTATCAGCCTTTCCATCTCTGGTGAATTTACTTCCCAAATACCTAAATTCAGCCACTTTATCCAAGTGCTTGCTTAGGTTTAGAATTTCCAGTAAACCAATATCAGTATTATAACACTGTGTATCGAAGTATCGAGAAATAACAAGTTTCTTGTCGTACAGCAATTTAATCATAGTTTATGTATATTCCTCGGTCGATATACTATACAATCTTTACCTCACCGGTTACCGCCCAAATCGGCGTTAAGACACGATGAAAATATATCCCTGGGCAATACTTGAAAAAATTTTAAACGTTGTCTATACATTTTCAAAAACAACTTTAATGGATTAAAAACAATTATAAAATAATTTCCGTAGAATCTTGACCAGAAGGTGTTGTTTTTTACAGGCCTTTTTAGTTAGAGCACGCCTGATTTTTAAAGCTTAAACTTACCTTTTAAAATATAGACTTTAGAAAGATAATTTTGTTTCTTTACTATGACCAAAATTCTGGAAATGGTTGCTGGGGGTAAATTATACTCTCAGTATCGCCCCGGTGAAATTCGACCGTTCAGAATCAAAACGTTGCGCGTTGCTTTAAATAGGGAACCATTTATTGGATAACCAACACCTCTGCCGTAGGTCACCCCAAGTGGATCGCTAAGTTTGGTGACTTAGGAGATGGATTCAAATATCCGTCAATCCTGGACACACTGCATCTAGATTCCTAATCACCCTTTATACCTTTTCCTTCCCAGAACTTCCCCTCCTTACTTTATTTTAAAATACCCTCCACATAGCATCCCAAAAAACCCCATCTTAACGTATGGTTGTATTGGCTGGGGAGCGTCAGGAAGAACGATTTTAGATCCGCTTGTAAAGGCCAAGAAATCCATAATTAGAGTCATTATGCGTAAACCCTACAGGTTCTCAAGCGACAAACTCTACAAAAAATTTAACGTTCTTGATGTTCGTCAAAACTTCATAAAAAAGATTATTATCCATGTACATAAAAATATAGAAAATTTTAATAAAATTGATCACAAATACAATACAAGAAGTCACAACAGAAAGGATCTCTTCGTCCCAGGGAGCAATACGGCAAAGTATCAAAAGACGTATGCGTATCTGGGACCGAAATTATACAATAAAATCCCCCAGACTTAAATATTAAAAATTGCAAAATGTCCTGCATTGGTTTAATAATAACTAAATGGTTGATTGGCTTGGGTAGGGAGGAGTCTGAAAAACTATTATATAATGTGACTTAAATCGATACATGGTTACCTATGAATGGCACATTTAGTAAAAACTTAGTACATAGGCATTAATTAAAAAAATAATAATAATTTAAATTGCATTTGGCACTGGCACATTTTGGTTTCTTAGAACAGGCAATCTGCCTAGCTAGGAACTAATATCGACCTAAAACAACGTAATAACACTTGTATTCATTTTAAATATATTCTCTTATTATGTAATATTATTTGTTATTTTGGCTTTAAATGTATCAAATGTAAAAAAAAAAAATAGATGACATAGGCCTCGAGAGAAATTGTCCTCTTCAGAGCCCCATGTGTGCACGGAGAAAAATGTTATTCTAAAATACGATAATTTTATTCGTAAAAACGGTAAAAAACAGGACTGAAGTTATTACGAACAAATTAGCAGGGTTTCAATGTTTATTGGCGGGAACATGTAAGAATAATTTGTTGGTATGCGTAATTTCGTACGTATTGTTTATTGGCGGGAACATGTAAGAATAATTTGTTGGTATGCGTAATTTCGTACGTATACCAACAAATTATTCTTACATTTTCCCGCCAATAAACATTGAAACACTGTTAATTTGTTCGTAAGAACTTCAGTCCCGTTTTTACGAATAAAATTATCGTATTTTAGAATAAAATTTTTCTCCGTGTGGGGTTAATGTAAAAAAATGGCTTTAGCCACGTTTCGTTCTGAATAACAAGGTACTTTTCAACCTTCCTCTAACCCATCGCCTTGCCTTCCCCACTCCCCTCAGTCTCATAACTTACCAGTGTCGTTTTAATTGGAAAATCCACTTTTTTATATTTAAAATAAGTCATATGAGGCTTACCTACTTGTAAATAAATACAGTACTATTATCATGATTTGTTTTTAGGATATTATGCGTATTTTTTTTAAATATAAGGTATTAAGGTGCATTTTTGTAAGGTACAAAATACCATACAATCGTGATAAGTGCATTGAGTTACTAGAAAATCCACAGTTGGATTTCTCGACGCACTGAGGGTTAACCTAACATAAATAATTTCAGCTTCAAATTGAAAGGATTTTTCATAAAAATACTTGTTGACTCCTTACAATGAAGGCGAGACCAAATAAAAAACAATTTTAAATCAATATTCAAAAGTATTTTCGCAGACTCTCAGGCGTCGAAATTTCCCACTGGCTCTCAATATAACAGAATACGCAGAAGAAATAAAGCCTCCAATATTTACTCAAATACACATTTATTGTCTCCATTAGGGTGATACACTGAAGAGAAAACCAAAAATAAGTATTACGGGTGTGTCCATATGCCCAAAGTAAGCACAAATTTATCTTACGTCGCGTGAAACAGATACATTTTAAAACACAGAATTTTTTCTTGTGCAATATTCAAATCGTTTATTTATGGATGCAATCAGTCGAAAGGTATTATGTAAATAAAACATAAATACATAGATAGAAATAGACAGACGGTCTCCGTGGTCGAGGGGTATGGTTCTCGATTAGCAATCCGGAAGTCACGGCTTAAAATTATTCCAGTGATTGAGTAAATTTTATTTCATTGAAAAAGAAGATAACAATAATAATCTAATTTTTTTTTTTTTTTTTTTAAATATGAAAATAAACAAGACACAGAAAAATAATAAAAGATAACGGTCGCAACTGGGACTCGAACCCAGAACCTTACGTCTTACCGGGACATACACCTTTACCAATTGGATATATTACATTGATGGGAATAACCTTCAAAAGTTAAAAAGAGAGTTTTCTAATAAAAATATTAATTTTATTTGATTGATTTGTGTTATTGACAATTTAAGTAAAATAAAATACTCGAAATGATATCTTACTAATATTATAATCGCGAAAGTTTGTATGGATGTATGTATGTTTGTTACTCTTTCACGCAAAAACTACTGAATGGATTTTAATGAAACTTTACAATAATATAGCTCATACGTCAGAATAACATAAAAGCATTATAAAGCTAGCTATTTTCAATATATTATAAATAATAATTATTGTTTAATAGAAAATGTCAAAATTTGAGAATGACATTTTGCAAAACAATCAAATTTTCATTTAAATCAAAATTCTATTTTAGAAAATTAGTGAATTTATTTGAAGTACTCGCCTAATACTTTGAATCGAATCAATAATTATAGATATTTTAAATAAATAGGTTAAGAATTTTGGCATAAACATAGATGGGACCTAGGAAAATAAAATAGGCTAATAGAAGTACTAGTCCTGCGCAGACGAAGTCGCGGGCGCTTGTTTATTATAAAATTATAATTCTTCTTGTGTAATTTACCAATTTTAAACATAAAATCGACTTAAAAAATACCTATAATAAGTAAGTATGGATATTAAACGTATTTATGTACATTAAACGTATTTATGTACATTGTCCATTTTTTGTACTTATACGCTGATACAGTATATATAGAGAAGTAGGTTTTCCGTGATGCATTTGAATTGAAATATGTTTTATACTTTTGTTATTTGGCTGTACATCCTCTCTGCATACCCCTTTGATGTCACTTATTCAGGTATACAGTATTTTCCATTAACCGACTGCATATTGTTCTTATATTACTGCATATATGGGGCAACTTTCGGGGGACCAACTGTCATGGTACCCAATTGGGGATGCCATAGCCTCACTGGCTCCAGGCAGTTGGTTAATCAGTAATCACATTAAAAAAACGATGTATAGAATTTTTATTTTTTATTTTTATAATATTGTTGCAATAATACATACAATGGCATAAGAAGAAAAGTGAAAAATATACTTTTAAGTATTTCTACGCCAATAAAGAGAGCCAAAATCTTGAGTTTGGTGTAGGAGTAAAAAAAATATATAATTACTTTCACAAGAATCTGGTCATTGGTGTGGAGGTCCGTTAAGTGCCGTCTCATAACACCAAACAAAGCTATAACTGACAATAGATTCTAAGAACAGTAGTTACCCAATTCAGATGATCAACCCGACTCAAGTCATTCAAAGTCGACGCTTCAACAGTTCGAGTCGCACTTAGACGTGAGATTTATTGGTGGAAGCCAAACCGCTAAATCATTTTCTACCCTTCCGGGGCCACGAATCGAGAGAGGCTTTTAACTTAGAGATAATTTATATATTTTGAGAAGAATTCGTGTATTTTCTTAGGACTTGTAGACAGAGGCGTGCGCTTGCGTTACTTATCAAGCTATTACAAACCAAAAGAATGAGAAACTTCAGCAAATAAAAATATTTTCATATGGCCCAATTTTGCTTACAGAGGAACATAAGTGGCGCAGAGTTGACCAAAACACAAAATTAGGATTGTGTGTATTGGTATATATTATGTTTATGCTTCCGACAGTGCTGTTTTGCCAAATTCCACTGAGAAACTGCATTTTTGCATACGCTCACTTATTGTTAAACTTTAATTGCCCGTACG
Organism: Limnephilus auricula; assembly: GCA_951813805.1. Classification (NCBI taxonomy): domain Eukaryota; kingdom Metazoa; phylum Arthropoda; class Insecta; order Trichoptera; family Limnephilidae; genus Limnephilus; species Limnephilus auricula. The sequence continues at coordinate 9,808,725 of OX638412.1, forward strand.
GAATAGGCTAGTATTTTAGTAACTAAACTAAAAGTTGCATTTTGGTCAGTGTGGCGAGTTACTCGCTACTCGACTAAATTTCTTGCCTTGTCCGAACAGGGGCTAAGTCCTATTTACGATGATGTTGTCCCAATGGCGCTTGACAGTTTAGTTTTGTGCGGTAGGTATTTATGCAGTGAAAATAAAATGTTAACTCCTTAAACATAGACAACCCATATTTTGAATTTTAAGTTTTTCTTTATATGATCACCGCAAAAGAGTCCTAACTGCTTCCAACGACCCAGCACGGTGAGACTATGGCATCTCCAATTGGGGTATGTTGTGAGGCTAAACGTAATGGGGAGGGGAAGGAGATGGGGAAGCAGAAGGCAGGGAAGTACCAGGATATTCTGATCTGGTCACCAAAAACAGCTAAAGCCATTCCAAGCAACGTTTCAGTTTCAATTCTGAATGGTAGTATTACACCGTGCTGAGAGTATCTTCCACTCTGGAACGTGCCGCAAATACATTACGCATATTATTTATTTATACGCAATAAATCGTGAAATAACACAAATAAATAAAAGTAAAATTTACGTGCGCACGCAAAGGTTTGAATTCGCGACCTCTGAATCGCTAGTCAGGGAAGCCACACTTTTTAAAACTTCTCAAAGATGGACCTCTCGAAAACATCTTATCTTAGCCACAAAGCGGCATAGGCGCCTCTAGAATTAGGTTAGTACGCCACTGGACTTACAACACGATACAACCTACATTGTATTCGCAAACAAAAGATTTTTTATTTATTTCGCTCCTTTTTATAGTAGCTGTAAAACGTAGGCGCGTCTCCGGGGAGCTTTTTATTTCAAACCCAGTCAAAATAAGATGATTTCATAACTTTTTATTTCATTTCAGTCAAAGAAAAGACAGGTTAAGAATAACCTGACAATATTATAACCTTATAGAACATACTAAGTCATAAAATTCTTTGTACACTTTATAGATTATTAATTTCCCGACTGTGAACGGGTGCCGAAGAGATCAATGACGATAGTTCTTCGGAGCATTGTAAAACCGTAGAACAAGGACAGCGTGCCTACCTAACACATGTTATCTAAAAAATGCAATCCGTTCGTTAAGAACGATTGACCAGCGGCTCAGAATAAATGTTTAAAAATGCTTGCAACTGTACAGGGAGATTCCAAAGAGAAAGATCGATTATTAATAAAGAAATTTTTTAAATTAAAAATTTAATATCGATTTATTTTATTAAAAACTTGCTTTAATATATACCTACATTCAAGTAAGCAATAAAAATGCTCAAAACGCACAATGATAAATTATTAAATACAATGTACTTCTAGAAAATATTTTTTGATCATAAGAATTTATGATTTTTCAATAATGTCTAAACGAAATAAGTGTGTAAATTTTTTTTAAATATTTTAGTTTGTAAGACCTTAAATAAATAGAAAAACTGAGGTATTTTTGTCACAAAGCACGTTCTCGGATTTATTTTTTTAAGATTTTGAATTTAACTACAATTTAGATTTTTAAAAGTGTGTTGACTAGATGATTATGTATTGATTTATTTTTTTGTACGATTACATGATTTGAAATTTGTGTTGTTTAATAGAATCTATCGTTCGAAAATTGAACAAATCTGCCAACGACCAACAGTATAACCTTAGTATATTAAAAATGCACTTAGTTTTTCAAAATTTTAAAACTGCGTGTACCAGATAAAATAACAATTTTTCAAAATCAATTTATGTTTTTTTTGTAAAAAAGAGACAATACGTCTAGAATTTGATTTAAAAAAGACCAATTTCCGCTGTTCTCCGGTAAAACCCTCTTAAGGCTCAGTAGTAAGCATTCAAAAATAAGAAGATGGTTTTAAAGGGAGATATGTAAATACGAAAGTTAGAGAGAGCGCGCTTTAATTAAAAAATTAAATGATATATTTTTTGTTTTATACTTTTTAAATAAATGTTCCTTCCGTTCCTGCTGCTTGAAATTCAAATATCAAAGGGAAATGTTTCTTCAAGTTAATTAGATAAAAAGGCGAACCGTAGAAGCAAGCTTTCTGTTTATATTAACGCATTAAAAAATAAAATTAAAAAATCTGACGATAATCTCAAAGAAGAAGAAGGTTATTTTTCTATTATAGCGTTATGGTTTAATATTTTAATAATGTTACGCGGAACAATTTTAGCGAAACATTTGTCGCAAGGATTCTAAGGCCTCTGCCATTTTTAAACCCTCTGACCTAGACCATATTTTCTCATGGGGTTAAACTATTTTCGCTTTGCAGTTAAATCAATATAAATGTAATAATTCTGTACATATCCAAAAACTAAAAACTCCATTTGGAAGGTGATAACACGTACATAGTCGAAATAAACAGATAATTTTTGAAGTAGTAAAATTTTGCATGCAAACATAAAAAGTTTTAAAAATAGTTCACCTTACATTTTTTCTTACTAAAATTAAGGATAATGAAAAAAAAAACACATGCATATTTTATTGGACAAATGTAATATAATTGTTGAATGTATGACATCTCCTTTTTATCGTTCCATGTAAAAATAATTAATAAAAAATTTCAAAGTTTCAATTTTATTTTCGTAATAATATTTATATTTATAATAATTTATTTTCGTTGTTTAAACAACCCGATTTTAAAAATTTTAAAAACTCTTTAATACCTACTGTTAACATTTATTAAATAATTTTTATATATTATTTTATATAATTGTTTTTGTAATATTTAAAAGTATTTAATCACCTCTCTCTGTAATATTTTAGTCTATACTTGTTTGTTTCTTTTGTTTTTTTTTATTCATGTTATTATCCTGACGAAGAAACCATAGGTTTTGAAACATGAAGATTATTATAACGTAGATTTTTTTTTTAAAATTTTCTTTATTCATTTTTTGTTACAGGTTTATTTTACATGGCTTTTTGACTACCAAGCTAGGCAAATGCCCGTATTATGGTAGTCAAGATTCATAAGATGTTATATTAAGTACAAAATATTAGGTATAATCATCCATATATGTAGATGAAAGTAAAAACATATCATACATATTAGGGAAAATATTCATACTAATATTAGGTACATGATAACATACATGAAAGGAGTTAAAGTAGGTGAATCTTGTATAAATAAAAATAAAATAGAATAACAAATAAAAATAACAAATAATAAAATTAAGGATAATAGAAATAAAAATATAAAGTAATATAAAGTTTTGGTTGAAAATTGATTTATAGATAAGATTTTTACTCGAGAAATATGAGAAAATAAGAACAGTTTTTAAGATGTAAGGCATTCTTTATAATATTTCCTTCCCTGAGCAAATAACCAGTTCTGTACACTAATGGCATAAAGATCATCAGTTTTCGATGTCTTAATATCAATACTCAGTAAGTTGAACATTTTAGGCGCGATGTAAGAGAACTGTCGTTGGGCGAAAGCTGTTTTTGTTGGAGGAATTTTGCATTTTTGGTATGATGAATATCGGGTACGAATATTTTTTTCAGTTTTGAGTGTTAAATCATTTTTCAGATTACATGTAAAAGTAATTTGTTTCATTTAAATAAAATGATGCCACAAAGTGAGTTTGCAAAGATTGAAAAGAAATAAATATTTATTCACATCGTTTAAAAATTATGAATAATGTTTATAACAATATGTATTATTCTTTCACCTTGTTTCTTATTACTAAATTCGCTTAGAAACTTCATGAAAAATAATCAAACACGTTTTACGAGAAGAATATGACCTCAAATAAACTTTTATGTTTACTTAGAACGTAAACACGTAAAAACTGGGTATGCCAAAAATAGGAAAAATGTTCAAACTTCAATAGTTACAACTGCCATAAAGATAATTTACTAGAGTCCAGTATATATGAATCCAAGAATCTTGAAAGTTCCTGAATTCTGAAATATCGTTTCCTATCATTCTTTACAGTCCGTATACTAAGATAAAATATCTATTTAAAAGATATCTTATTTAAGTGCGGTATTTATGTACATATGAAAAAAGAAGATAAAAGTAATAAATCCGAACGAAAATATGAAAAAATAACAATACACATAAAAATAAAAACGGTAACGGTCGCAACTGAGAATCGAACCCAGGATCTCTCGTATTAACGGGACAAGCGCCTCAACCAACTCAGTCGTTGATTCCTTTTATTTTAGTCATTTTTGAAAATATCGTATTTCAAATTGAGAATTAACTTCCAATAATATTATCTACAATAATTTTTTTTTCTTTATATTTGATTAATTCTGAATTTCAAATGTGAGATTAACAAAAATGAATTAAAAAAATGAGGTCTCAATGGCCGAGTTGGTTAAGGCGCTTGTCTCGGTAAGATGAGAGATCTTGAGTTCGAGTCCCAGTTAACTTTTTATTTTTCTGTGTCTTTTTCATATTTTCGTTTAGATTTCTCCTCCTTCAATTATATATTACTTTCATAGAAATAACCTTTAAAAGTTATTCGAGTTATAAAGAGTTATTCTAATCAAAAATGGATATCTTATTTCGCCAGTTTTTACAAAACCAAACTCTTATGATCAAAGTAGGTATTCGGCACCAGTACATAGTCGGGGAACACGCGAAACGTGCGCCCAACATGTGTAGCTACACGGTTGAAATTTGTCATATGAGAACGTGTCGCTTCTGCTACTCGTTCTTTAGTTCAACAGCTCGGCTGTGGAATGATTTGTTTCCCCCCCCCTACAAAATGGGCTTCTTCAATTCAAGAGTTGATGTAAAAAGTCCTATAAAATATTTTTAGTAAGAAAGCTTTTCTATATTTGAACATGTTTGGATGAATTTAATCATAAGTAAGAAAAATGAGGATACGGGCCCACAGAAACTCCCACAACTCATTTATTTCAATAATTGAAACAATATTTATTTATTATTTTTTAATTGCTAAACTAATGTTTAAGACAAGATTTTTATGCATAGCACAAAGATTAACAATTATTATAAGCAATAATTATTGGACTGAAACACTCATTCACATTGAACAAATCTCTCGAGAAAAGATACATGCCGCCGACGGGATTCGAACCCATGTCCTTGTCCTTGATTTCCGGTCAACTGCTCTATCCAATGAGTTACGTCGGCTTATCTCTTACCCGCCAAATAATTCAATATATAGATTACTGTTTATTACATTTTTTCACCTGCAAACAAACAACTTTATTTTATATCAGAAAGGCATTGTAAGTGCTAAATCTCCCACTAGGTGGCGTCGAGACATATTATGTCTACATTTTTTGGTGAAATACTTTAACGCGTCAAATATTAATTATTAATAAATTTCGGGTAAGAGATAAGCCGACGTAGCTAAATGGATAGAGCAGTTGACCGTTAATCAGAAGGACACGGATTTCGAGACCCGTTGGCGGCATGTATCTTTTCTCGGGAGATTTTTTCAATGTGGATGAGTGTTTCAGGCTAATTGCTTATAGTAATTGTTACTTAATATTTATTTGTTAGAACCGCTTTTATGTTTTATTAACGCCGACCGGTTTCAGAACGTTCCTTGATCCTTCCACAGGGCAAATATATAATTACTTGACAATTACAAAATAGTGGCTGAGTACAATGTATTACTAAGTGTTGTGGTAGGGGTGGAGGCGTTGCTAGGGATTAATGAAGAATGGGGGAAGGAAACAGAACGGACATTGACAGGCAACATATCTAAGTTTGGACTATAAGATAATATATCACTCATTTCGGTTTGTGTTTATGTTGCAAAGAACTCACGAAGTTTCTCCACGAAACATTCCAATTAATACTCGTATATGCCATACTTAGTAAGAACACATTTCTATGTCCCACGAGCCAAATAACATTGGATTCCTATTTTTTATCGTTGGGGGAACACGCAATGTCCCAAAGCAATGAAATAATTCTGTATTTTATTCTCCTCTATTTACGTATTGTACTAAAATGTATAGGATTACAAACAATGTACAATTATTGTATCTTTCTTCTTCCCAGTGGTCGGAGAGGTCAGAATATCTAGCACGGTCGATCGATAATGTCGGTAACTTGTAATCGTTCATGAACCTGCAGATCGCAGGGTAAGAATAATCTCGTCGAATTCAATGTTTCAAAGACCCAATCATGTCTGATTACGTCTAAAAGGGATCGAAATGACAAACTGGTCTCCTTCAACGGTAGCATTCTTCCGAACAGGTCCTCCATTGATATGCTCGGTGTAACTCTAAGTGACCAGCTCAAATATGGGGGCTCCATCGAGGCCAGAGTTAAGGTAGACTTTCAGAAACTGGGTGTACTGTACAGGGCCTGCAGATACTTTAATAGTACACAACTGCTAACCATGTACAAATCGCAAGTGCGCCTTACGGTTGAATTTGGCAGCCACCTCTGGTCTGGAGCCCCAAAGTACCTGAAAAACACCCTCGACTCGATCGACGGGCGATCCGCTTGATAGATTCTCCCGTCTTAACAAACGGACTGCAATCTTTAGGTGGGAATAATATCCTTGTTCTACCGGTATCTCAATGGAAGATGTCCCGAAAAACTAGCGTCATGGATCCCCCGTACACGGTTGACATTTATCACATGAGAACTGGTCGTTTTTACGACTCGTTCTTGAGTTCAACAGCTTGGCTGTGGAACGATTTGCCGGCCTCTGTGTTTCACTCTTTCACTGTTTCACTGTTTCACTCTTTCCTCTCCTCAAAAAGACCCTCCACTCAGCGTCTTCAAAGATGACATAGGCCCCGAGGGAAATTATTTTTCTCAGGGCCTCCTGTATAGAGTTGATATAAAAATAAGAAAAGCGCACAATACATACGTTTATAATACATTTGCCTAAAAAAATAGATAGAAAAAACGTAAGATGAGCCATTTAAAAAACATTTTATGTTGTATTAAAAAAAAAAAAACATTAAAAAATTATATGTTTATTTCTGATAATATCATTTGTTAGCATATTCTATCTCATTTCTAAAACAGTTTCTAAGTTTCGGATACACTCGGAAATATTCCATTTATTTGAAAATCTGAAATTTTCTGACCCTCTGACCGGATACTCCCGAGATGTGACGGGTTAATGATGGTCTTTCACCGGGGTGATACTGAGAGTATCTAAACAGCACAATATGTGCCACTGGTTATATTTTGTGTGGCTCAATACGACACTAAAACGTTTTCTCTTGCGTCCCTTTAGGTCATGAGATATATGACGATGAAGCATGATTGCGAAGTTGAGAATGTTACCCAAGGGTCGAGGTCTGTTTCCGACCACAAGTGCACTTTAGGTTGTCAGATTTAGCTCTACGTTCATGACCCAATCCACCAAAGAGATAAAACCAGAGAAGTTTGTTGTTGGTGTATACTTATGCCTGAAGTAAGCAAAATTTTTCCTTGCTTTTACTGAAATTGATCAGAAATGTTCTGTGTTTTCTGAATCTCTACTAATCGTACCTAAGCATTAAACGGTTTCACGACAACTTAACAATGTGTAATTTCAACACTCCTTTGCAAAGTCATTAACAGTTTGGTATTATTATTTTTTTAAATAGCTCATAACCTAACCTATCACTTTTAATGACTTTTCAAATGAGTGACGAATGCATGCTGTTGAGTTGTCCGGTCACCGGTTTAGTTGTCACTGATTTCGGTTTTTGATGCATGCACGGAGAAAAAAGGTATTCTACAATACGATCATTTTATTCGTAAAAACGGTTAAAAACGGGACTCAAGTTCTTACGAAAATATTAAAGGTGTTTCAATGTTTATTGGCGGGAAAATGTAAGAATAATTTGTTGGTATACGTACGAAATTACGTATACCAACAAATTATTCTTTCATGTTCCCGCCAACAAACATTGAAACCCTGCTAATTTGGATACGTTTTTAGATTTTCACGGCCAAATTTCGACGGATCTGCCCTGATGATGGACACTGCAACGCTGTCTGAAACGTCGGCTAAAGAAGGAGGTAGCACAACACGGCATAACACCCCAAAAACAAACAACGAAAAAAAACCCTGCTAATTTGTTCGTAAGAACTTCAGTCCCGTTTTTAACCGTTTTTGCGAATAAAATGATCTTATTTTAGAATAACATTTTTCTCCGTGTGGGTGAATTGGTAAGCAAAGCGAAATATTCTTGCGTAATAATAATAATAATAATTGGATAATTTGGATAGCGCCGTTTTTGTGAGAAATCACCTCAAGGGCGCTGTAATGCGTGACATTATTCAAAATCAATGAACTTTTCAATTTGCCGCCATTATTATATAGAAACTGCCATTATTATATAGTAGAATAGTTTATTGGAAAGCCAACACCCCTGGCGTAGGTCACCCCAAGTGATTTGCTACGTTTGAAACATAGCAGGGGTGCTCGGGCTCATGGGGTGAGTTTTGTCTAGGACTGGCGGTGGATGCGTTTGCCAACCTACGGCATGCCGGATCGAATCGGGAGAGATTGGTTGAGGGAGTCCTTTTAACCTTTCCATCTGGACTCTTTAGACCCATCACCTTACACCGCAGTGAAAGGAATAGATTCATACATCTGTCACTCCTGGATACACATACCCTTAGATTCATACCTAACCCTCATACCCGCCTCCTCACCCATTCCTTCTAGAATTTATTCTCCTCCTTTGCTACAAAGACCCTCCACACAGCATCCCCAAAGATGAAACAGGTCCTGGGAAAAATTATTTATTTATTTATTATTAATTAACGCCGATTAACGGCTTTTAAATAGGAATTACAATTATTATTTGAAATATGGATACAGATAAAATTATTTATTTATTTATTATTAATTAACGCTGATTAACGGCTTTTAAATAGGAATTACAATTATTATTTAAAATATGGATACAGATACAGAATAAACATAGTTTTAAGTAAAATATAAGTGTAAAAAATTAAATGAGGAAAGGGGAAATTACGTGAGAATTAGATGAAAAGTTCATCCCAAAAGTTATTTTTTCCGTTAGAACTAACGTTAATAAAAGTAACGTCGTCGCTCAAAGAATTTTTTTTAACAACATTAGATAGGTAAATTTCTATTTTGAAAGGCAATTATACTTTATTCTTTTTGTTTAAATAGTTACTCACATTTTATCTTTTACTTTTAGTAGTTTGTATTTTAATTCAATCTTTTCCTCAAAGATATTATTGATATCCATTAAAATTTAAGCGTAAACCTTAGAAATATGTATATCATAAAAAACTGTAAATTGAAGATGTACTTAATCAGAATTGTTTGTATTAGGTATATTGTTGCATATTTTTTTAATTATGGTTCTCTATCTAAATGTCGTTATTTTATCGGTCAATGACATAAACATACTTATTCACTGTCATATATAAATGTACAGACTGTTTATAACGCAAATAATAAAAAAATTAAAAAAATAAATACCATATAAATATTAGTGAATAATGGGCTTCGAATTTAATAATAGTTTCCAAAACAAGAAATATTTTTTTGTCTACTAGTCGTAACGTATCCTAAACTATGCTGTAAAAATAATAGGACTTATTCATTGTTTGGATTTGTGACAGGAGTACATAATACAAGTAAAGGTCTTTTCATCATCCCCTGCCTTATTTCAGGTAAGCTTTTCTTGTCCATTAAATAAATCAAAACGGATAATAACTAGCTGACCCGCCCACGCGCTGCTGTGGCTAACGAAACATAACGCCATCTTTTGGATGGTTACCTAACCTAGATAACCAAGTGTTGTGTCAATAAATTAACTCACATCGCTATCTGTCAGAAACTTATGGAACTTACAAATAATTTCAAATCATTGTCCCATAACAAACATTTATTGAACATTTAATTCGCAATAATGAATATTGAGGTCAATAATCGAGATAAAAACTATCCGATCTTTTAAGTAGGACCAAATTACACACATTAAGGGGGTTTCTCACTATCCTCCCAATAGCTTATCTACACTAATAACGAATATTTTCGATTTACGATTTACGGTTTATTTATTTATTAAGTTGGAGTTTATAATTCGATACTCGAACCTATGAATAGTGGCTATATATTGGATAAGTTGGCCGAGTTTTCTAACCACTGCGAGTATTTTATTTTTATTTTTAATAATATTCGTTATTAGTGTAGATATGCTATTGGGAGGATGGTGAGAAATCCCCTAAGCCAATATTCATGAAACTCGGTTAAGTAGTTTCGGTGTTTACCTTGGACGAACATTGTGTCCCGATATTTTTATATATGAAGTTTATGATTTTTCTTTTTAGGAGAGTGGAAAGACAGATATAATTTATCATTTTTTTTTTTTTTTTTAAAGCAGTAAATGGGGAAACTTAAAAACAATTTTTTTTAACATTTTACTCGAAATCAACAAGGGCATAAGTAATAAAAATACCTACCTAGAAATAATACAAATGTATCAATCTGTATGTAAGTGGGGCTACCCGCAGTGATAATGTCTTTAGAAGGCGAAACAGCTGTCACGCGTAATAATACTTACATAGCAGAACTTGTTTATAAATAAACTGTTTTTATAAATGAAATAATAATATTATTGAAATAATAAATAATAATATTAAAGATTTTTTAAATATTTATATTGAGGGATCAGTAGGATTTATCGGTCAAATTAGGAATTCCACAGAGCCGAACCCTCTGATATGAAAATATCTGGAGACGGTGAATTATATTCCCATTTAATAGTTTGGTAGATTAACGTGTTGTTCTTGTATTGTTTTGTATTAATTATACTTATATAATACACTTGCATAACGTGGATTTACTAGATAATCATTTATATGGAAAAGTGTATGAAAGGGTTTAGTTTTTCCTATGGGAAAAACTAAACCCGTTCCTGTAAATCTGGTGAATAAAAAAATAAAAAAATAACAGAGTGGCGCAAAAGTTGTCACTTGATGTACTTTGGCTGTAATTTTTTTTTTGAAAAAAAATTATTTTGTTCTGCTTTTGGATAGTGTTTATTTGAAGTCTTAATTTTTTTTTATATTAAGTTGAAAAATGATATCGACCAAGTGGCCGCCGCCAGAATTGGGACCATACGGGCCCGGTTTATGACATTTTCCATCATTCTCTTCCATCACCGTTTGAGGGCTTCAAGAGTCTGAAGTTTATTGAAATAAAAATAAGTCTGGAACGGTTAAGAGTGATTGACCAGCGGCTGAAAATAAAAGTTTAAAAATGATTGCAAATTTACAGGGAGGTTCCAATAAGAAAGATCGATTATTCACCGTATCAAAGTTTTAAAATTAAAAATTTAATATCTTTTTATTTCATTCAAAACTTGCTTCAATATAAACGCACGATGATAAATTATTAAATATCGTGTACTTCTTGTAAGTATTTTTTGATCATAAGTATCTATTTATGATTTTTCAGTGTGTAAAAAATTTTTTAAATATTTTAGTTTGTAAAACCTTAGATAAATAGAAAAACTGAGGTATTTTTGTCACAAAACACGTTCTCGGATTTATTTTTAATAATTTTTATTTAACTAAAATTAAAAATTTAAAACTGTGTTCACTAGATTATGTATTGATTAATTTTGTTGTATGATTATATGATTTGAAATTTGTGTTGTTTAATAGAATCTATCGTTTGAAAATGGAACAAATCAGCATCGACCAATGGTATAACCTTAGTATCTTAAAAATATACTTAGTTTTTCAAAATTTTAAAACAGCGTGTACCAGATAAAATAACAATTTTTCAAAATCAATTTATGTTTTTTTGTAAAAAAGAGACAATACGTCTAGAATTTGATTTAAAAATGACTAATTTCCGGTATTCTCTGGTAATATCATCATAAATCGGGCGATCTTGCAGGCTAGTGCAACTCACCAAACGAGAGTTTTGGTGATTTGCAATGGCCGATGTCAAACAAAAAAACAATTTTTCCGCGTTCCTGAGGGGTATAGCGATTCATGTTTTATTGAAGTGTATTTTGTATTTGTTTACTTCACAAATATTAAAGCAGAACTGACATTTGCCGCCATTTGCAAAACACATGGAATTTTCCGGTAGGGTGATGACTTTTGCGCCATCCTGTATAAAAAAATAAAATGGCGTTCTAAAAATTAATGTTGATAACAATAAATTTTCTGTTACTTTTGTATGTTCGGATATTTCTTTATAACTCTCGTCAATATAATTATCATCAACTCACGCTAGTGTAAACATTATGTTGAATTTTTATATTTATAACTGTCGTAAAATAACGATTCGCAACCCCTTCAGTTTTAAAACAAAATGTTGATGTCAGCTGTTATTAGAATAGCTTAACAAATTAGCATAGGCGTCACGCTGTTAGGCTTGTCAGCTGATAATAATTTGATCAAAGACTGAAAAGGACCGAGAATGGTTATGATAATGAGTTTGACAGGAACGATTCAAATGTCGAATTATTCAAAATGGTTTATGTATTTTTATTGTGTTTAATTCGTAGAACAACATTAAAAAAAATTAAAGTAAATCAAATTTAATAAGGGTTTTGTTAAGTTCTGCAAGTATTTTAGTTTTTATTATTGTGACAGCCATTTCGACTTTCAAGGCAATTATTAAAACAACTAAGTAAGCTTGGCCTTTGAAATAATCCGAAACATATTTTTTTGTCATACATAGTATTTTTCCTAGATCCTATCTACGTTTATACCAAAATTCTTTACCTATTTATTTAAAATATGTATAATTCTTGATTCGATTCTAAGTATTAGGTGAGTACTTCAAATAAATTCACTAAATAATTTAAATATTTTCTAAACTGGAATTTTGATTTAACAACCATTGTTTCGCAAAATGTCATTCTCGAATTTTGACATTTTCTATTAACAATAATTATCATTTTTAATACATTGAAAATAAATAGGTAACTTTATAAATTATACCCTATATGCTATTCTGATGTATGAGCTATATTATTGTAAAGTTTCATTAAAATCCTTTCAGTAAATTTTGCGTGAAAGAGTAAAAAACATACATACATCCATACAAACTTTAGAGTTTATAATTTATTTATTTATTTATACTGGGTTTTTTACAGATGTTCGCACTTACGTGAGAACATCCAATTATAAAAACTCAGTTATTGTACAAATAGAGACATACAATTACAAACAATCTACAATTAAATACAGATACATACAATTAAATACAGATACATACAATTAAATACAGATACATACAATTAAATACAGATACATACAATTAAATACTGATACATACAATTAAATACAGATATATACAATTAAATACAGATACATACAATTAAATACAGATACATACAATTAGAAAAACAGAAAAAAAAAATAATAAAAAAAAAAAAAAAATACAAAATTTTATACAAGCTCCTCAAGTAACATATATTACAATGAGAGACAAGAGACATTGGAATCACGAGAGGCATGCAAAGAGAGACAATTGACACAATATAATTAGTTAAACATAATTTTTTAACAGCGCCAGAACTTTTTTTCTGAATCCGTACATATTATCGACGAAAATATCTACTTCGGCACACTCTATCTTGTTATATAGTCGACACACCTGGGTCAGAGGGCTAAAGTAGGCTATATTATTTTTAAATGTATTCAGGTGAAAAGTGTTATGGCGTCTTAAACAATGGGAATTGGGGACATTTATTTCAATATTGTTAAGACATAGTGTAGTATCAAGATGGCCGTGAATGATTTTATGTAAACATATTAGAGCTGTCAATTGCCTTCTAGTTTTAAGTGCATCAATCTTAATAAGATAATATAAGATAAGATGTGGCAAATTAAGTTCTTTTGAAAATTATTGGTAAACACTGAAATATTTACGCCAGAAGGTCGCAAAATAAAAAAAACTGGCTTCTTGGAGATTTTTTCCTCGCCAAAAATAAACCAGGCGGCTGCTGTTAAGCGGAAAATTCAATCTTATCGCCATCTACACAAGGTTTGTTATTGCTACCGGCCAGATTTAAAATGATACATGACGTGGTGTATCGCCTTAAGTGCCTTACACAATTATTATAAGCAATAATTTATTAGCCTGAAACACTCACCCACATTGAAAAAATCTCCCGAGAAAAGATACATGCCGCCGACGGGACTCGAACCCGTGTCCTTCTCATTTCCGGTCAACTGCTCTATGCATTGAGTTACGTCGGCTTATCTCTTACCAGCCAAATAATTCAATATTCAACAATTACTGTTTATTACATTTTTTCACCTGCAAACAATCAACTTTATTTTATATGAGAAAGGCATTGTAAGTGCTAAATCTTCCACTTGATGGCGTTGTGACATATTTATTATGTCTACACTTTTTGTTGAAATACTTTAACTCGTCAAATATTAATTATTGTGTTTTAATTGGTAAACTATATTAAAAAAGTGTATTAGGCCCACTTCTTTTTCTAATATATATTAACACTTTATGTAACTTCGAAATTGGTGGAACTATAATATTTTTGGCCGATGATACGGTAATCATATTTGAAGCTGAAAATTGGAACTCAACTATGGAAAAAGCAAATAAGGGCCTAAATAAAGTAAAACATTGTTTAGACGACAACCTTTTGACTCTTAATGTTGACAAAACAAAATATTTACTTTTCTACATACGTAAAGTCACTCCTCCTCAAAACTGTTCTAATCTTATCATTCACTCATGCTCACAGAACCATATTTCCCCTACGCCTCCCCACAATAATTGCTCATGTGCCAACCTAAAAAAATCCGACCAAATTACATATCTAGGGATTGTTATAGATGATCAACTGCGTTGGGAGGACCATGTCAATTTCACAACAAAAAGACTCCGCAAATTGTGCTATATATTTCTCTCTCTCAGATCAATCCTGAACCTTCAAACAATGAGATGCATATATTTTGCACTTTTCCAATCAATAGCTACATACGGTATCGTGGGATGGGGAGGCTGTGCAGCTTCTATTATATATCTCATGATCTTAATTCAAAAGCTGCTACTAAGGATTATATTAAAATGTCACCCATCTCACCCATTAGAGCTACTTTTTAAAAAATTCGCAATCCTAGACATTAGACGATTATACGTTAAGACAATTCTCATACACATAAGGAAAAATGATTTAACACTCAAAACTCAACAAAATATTTGCACCCGATATTCATCACAACAAAAATGCAAAATTCCTCCAACAAAAATAGCTTTCGCCTAACGACAGTTGTAATGGATGTAATGTAATGGATTTAAACACCGTTATTATTATTTTTAATTTTTAATTTATTCATTTGTTAAAGCGGAGATGGTTTACGGAGACATAAAATGAAATAACCACTATCCAGAGATATAGTAAAACATTATAACAGTGTGTAAGTGTTATAAAGTACAGTTATTTTAGTGTTATTTTAATAAAAAAATTGTGTTAAAATGTGTTACTGAGTGTGGTGCTGAAGGAAAAACAGTGGGAAAATGCAGACCAACGTCCAGATCGACTCCAAGAACCTCAGGCCTTCTCCGGAGCACAGGCCCCGAGGGGGAAAGGGCTCCAGAGCTAAAGAAGAGGTAAGTGATGTTAATCGAAACTACTAATTACATATCCCTGATTTAATTAACCCCATTAAATTTTATATACCCACGAGAGCTACTAGTTCCAGATTCTTGATTAAACGTAATATACTAGGTGCGAGTACTTGCTCACCTAGATTACAATACATGAAGTTAGTAACAGATTCGCAGATGTAGTGGAAGGTAGGTACGTGAAAGTTATACCATCAGACATTTTTCAAACAGTATTTATTTAACCTTCAGGCCTTGGGCCTATTTCGTAAGAAGTACAAAATATATAGAAAAGTAAAAACTATTTTTGAAAGGTGAAGAGTTTTAAAATTGTATAAACAAACACTCTCCTGACCCCTCCACACGTTGCTGTAACTAACGAAACACAACGCCATCTACTGGATGGTTACGTAACCTGGATAACCAAGTGTTGTGTTAATAAATTAACTCCCACCGCCATCTGTCAAAAACGTATGGAACTTTAAACAATTTTAAATCATTGTCCCATAACAAACATTTATTGAACATTTAATTCGCAATAATAAATATTGAGGTCAATAATCGAGAAAAAAACTATTCTACCTTTTATGTTGGACCCAATTACACACAGTAAGCTAAATTTAATCAAAATCGATTTGGTAGTTTCGGAATATATCTCGGACAAACATCGTGACGCGAGATTTTTAATTATTTATACTGTGTTCATGGGTTCATGGGGTGAGGTTTGTCCGGGTCTTGGTGGTGGATGCACCTGCCCACCAGATGGGTGGCAGGTCGGATCGGGAGAGACTGGTTGAGGGAGACCTATTTACCTCTCCAGCAGGTCTCTCTCGGAACATCGCTTTGGGAGGGATGGATTCATACGTCACACTGACCCTTAGATTCTTTATACCCTTTTCCTTCCCAGACTCCATCTCGTTCCTTTCCTTAAAAAATCTACACAGCACCCTCAAAGATGACACAGGCCCAGAGAGGAATTATTTTACCCAGGGCCTCCTATGTAGTGCTAATGTAAAAAGAATAGTAAAATAATAGCTATAGCTAATGTAAAAAAATATATATATGTATGATTTATGGTAAAATATTTTTTTTAAGTGTTTAATCACTGGAGCGACAGAGCAATTTAAATATTTTTTCTCGGATTGCTAAAGGAAATTTTTCCGCCCATATTAAAAAAATCATACATCTGAATTTGAATATGGAGACATACAAACTTATTATTATAGTTCTATGTAGCCAATGAATTCCCCCGTCTTTCGTATATTATCACATATTTGTAGGATTTATAAAAAAATATTATTTATCTTTAACCTTAAAACATTTTAAAGAATCTAGAGAATATTTATTTCCTTATATTTTAAATGTACAATATATTATGTAGTCGTTTAAATAAAAAATCTTTTTTTTTAAATTTGCAACATTTTGGCAACAAAGCAATTCGTGGTTGTAGAAATAGTGCCATAATGTGGCAAAAAGCGCTCAAGTGGTTAAATGGTTAATAAAAATGTCTATTAAATGGTATTATTATTATTAGTATCATTCTACATGTTCGCAGTACAGTGGAGAAATAAGTCTTACATTCTCTTTGTTGATTTTCTTGATGGTGTGTTGATGTTAATTTGGGTAAAATGTTTAGTGTATCAACTGATGTATGCATAATTTTGTGTAGAAGCAATAAATCAGGAAGTTTACGTCTGGCTGTCAGAGAATGTAATTTATAGTGCAAAATTCGATCATTATGCATTCCAAATTGATCAGATAAACCTTCGCTATAAACAATTACACGGGTGAATTATCTTTGTATGAATTCGATCCTATAATTATGAATCTCATAATTGGGAGACCAAATTGGGGATGCGTATTTAAGAATACTTCGAACAAATGATTTGTATAATTGATTATAATTGATTAGATAAACCTTCACGATAAGCAATTACACGGCTAAATTGTCTTTGTTTGAATTCGATCCTATAATTATGAATCTCATAATTGGGAGACCAAATTGTGGATGCGCATTCAAGAATACTTCGCACAAACGGTTTATATAATGTTAAAGTTAATCTGCACTTTTAAAACAATTTGTATTTATTAGCGTTAATCCTAATATTTGTGAGGCACTTTTAGAAATTGCATCTACATTTTTATTGAAGCAAGTGACGAGTCAAATGTCATGTCCAAGTCTTTAATTCAAGTTGTGTTTCATTTATGAGATGAAAATTAATTTCTATTCTTTGTGAAGGAAGTAACTGCAAAATACATTAAAATATAAATCATTTTGTATGCACCATTCATGAAATGATGATAAGTCTCTCTGCAAAATGGTGCAGTCTTCTAATGATCCATTTTTGTTTTGTTCAAATTGAGGTCATCGGCGACAGGAGATATTTTTAATATAAAAGGGAATGTTTTTTTAATATAATGGTACCCAGAGCTCCTGGCCAAAAAGGCCCCTTTCTCTTTCATCGTGAGTTTATGATAAAGGAATGTAATTAGATAGGAGAATTGAAGAAGCGGAAGTTAATGGTAAAAGGAGTCGGAAACGTCTGAAGAGAAAAGACACGACACGATCAAATACTTGAGTCGGGTCATACCAAAAGACAGAATTATTGAAGGATATAATGTATGAGACGTCGTTTGAATGTGAATAAAGCAAGGGGCGTATGCTGAGTTGTTTGGCGGTCCATTATTTTTTGCCTACCCTTGCGGAGAGACCATGTGACGGTTAGAAGATGTTTTTAAGTCAAAATTACATTATGCAAACAAAATTCTGTATCTAATTATATGTTGTCCATTTAAAACACATAAGCCCTTTATCATCAAACCGTCACCCGATTTGAAAAGGGTTAAAAACGCCTAAATGATATATTAAAATGTTAAAATCACAACCTTTTTTAACACCAGACCCTAATAACATGTTAAATTTATACCTCCGGGATCCCAACGCCAAACGTGCCACCACAAACGATAAAGGCCTTATCTCGATAGGTATTCTCGCCGTTTTGGTTAGGTTAGGTTAGGTATTTGAGGATTTTAAACTAACTCTCTTGTGGGGAAGGCAAAATGGATGAACAGTTTTGCAGCTTTCTCTTGGTACATCCTGATTTTTTAATTATCTTCTTAATGTGAATACCGTTCAAGATTTCCAACTGCTCCAAACCGTATGAAGCCAGCGAGGCTATGGCATCCCCAATTGGGGTATGTTGTGAGGCTGAAGGCAGTGGGAAGAATTTCTGGAAGAGAAAGGTGGAAAACTACCTGGTTATTCAGATCTCATCACAAAACACAGATAAAACACTTCGTTTCAATTCTGAATGGTGGTCTTACACCAATTCAATTTGGGAGGCGGGAATGGGTACCGCCGCCCCAGTAACCATTTATTGGATAACCAACACCTCTGCCATAGGTCACCCCAAGTGGTTCACTACGTTTGGTGACTTAGCAGGGGTTCCCGGGTTCATGGGGTAAGGTTTATCTAGGTCTTGGCGGCGGATGATCTAGACACACTGAACCCCAGATCCCTACCCAACCCTCATACCTTTTTCCTTCCCAGAACTTCCTCTCCTTTATTTCCTTAAAAATACCATCCACACAGCATCCCCAAAGATGACATATGCCCTGAGGGAAATTATTTTCTTCAGGGCCTCCTGTGTGGACCTTATGTAAAAAAAAAAATAACGCCACATTGAGAGTATCTTCCACTCTGGAACGTGCCGCAAATATGTAGTTAATATATATACTGCTCGTCTAGAGCCTTTCCCTTCGACCACGGCAGTGCATCATTCACTTTAACGCATCGTCTAATACAGACTCCTCTGTTATTTTGACTCTAGACATGACCTTGCACCATGAAAATAATTCATTTGGTTCGGTCATGTTCTTCGGAATTCTTCGCTTTCTTCTACCATTTTTATCGCTTAAAAAATTTCCTGGAATTTTTTTCACCGTTAATTCGTTATTTCTCCAAATCGTCTAATCATCTTACTCAATACACTTACACCGGCCTTGAAGATGTGCTAATTTCATACTGGAAGAAGTGCTAATTTCAAACTTGAAGAAGTGCTAATTTCACGCACACTCAATACACTTACAGCGGCCTTAAAGAAATGCTAATTTCAAACTTGAAGTTGTGCTAAATTCAAACTACTTACTCAATACACTTACACCGGCCTTGAAGGAGTGCTCATTTCTGAAGGAACTGGAAGAAGAACAGGACAGAGGTAAGTCGAGTGAATTCCATGGAAAAGAGATCCTCGAGGTATGGTGTGGTAAAACTGTGTTTAGAAGGATTAAATTATATGTCCCTAACAAGTATACTAGTGGGAGATCCCATGTACTTTTTTATGCTTCGAAAGCGAGGACTTCTGCAAATAAACAGAGCGACTCAACTGCACAACGGTTCTGCATTGACTATCGATATTTTCAATGTCACTTACATACAGTTCAGCAACTATCTTTTAACGCATGTCACATAGTAGGAAAACTGCCCCATGCCTTTTTAATTTGTAATCTCCTCCGTTTAATCATGGTGTTTTACAGAGAACACGAAAAATAAATAAAAAATCATGTCATACAAATGCGAAGATCCGAAAATAATGGATGGTGAAAAAAAAAAAACGCCTGTAAAAGTTTGTTCTAACATGAATAAAACCTGACATAAAAAGTGTGACGGTGAATACTATAAAAAAGAAGTTAACTTGAGTTTCTCATTTACACTTATTTTCATTTGCTTTATCTTTCGTAGATCTATAAAAGAAGTCTACGGAACAAGGATATTTTAAAGCAGGAAATATATTTTCCCCCGCTCAATATATCCGGTGTTATGAGGGAAATGGTTTTTGTCGAAGAAAAATAATGTTTTCAGGGAGTTTTTCCCTCGTAAAGCTGATTTGTTAAAAGATAGAAGGAAAATAAATGGATGATCTGGGTCCCGTTAAAAATCACCGGTTAGTATGAATTGCTGACGAATCATTTTTAGTTTTGAAATTTCCTAATAAAACTATCAAAATAATTCTTTGTTAATACATTATATTACCTCAGGTGCCCTTGATATGATTTTTAACAAAATACAACGCTATATAAATTATAGAATTATTATCATATTGCAATTTTTACATTAAAGAAAATTTGGAGTTGGGAGTTCAATAAAAGAGGGCAAAAAAATTCCTTCAAATAAATGAAAAAATCATATGTTGGTCTTTTCGATATATACATATATTTTTCTATCCGAGAGGTCCAAAGCTTTCCCTTAACCAGTCTCTCCCGATCCGGCCTACCATGCAATAGGTGGGAAGATGCGTCTGCCGCGTAGACCCGGACAAATCTCACCCATGAACCCGGGCACCCCGGATAAATCACGAACCACTTGGGGTGACTGAGTTGATGATTATCCAATAAGAGCTCCAGAGCTGGCGGTACCCAAACCCATCTCCCAAATTAGTATTTTTCATACATTCGGTCTGAATAAGGCCTATACTAAGTCAAACGGTCTCGCTTAAGGGGGTATAACCAGACAATACCGGAAATATGTCCTTTTGGGGTTAAATTTTCGACGTATTGACTCTTTTTTATAAAAAAATACATTGATTTTGAAAGATTGTTATTTAATCTGATAAAAGCACTTTTTAAATTGTGAAAAACAAAGTTTCTAATATACTAAGGTTATACCATTGGCCGTTGGCAGATTTGTTAAATTTTCAAACGAAATATTGTAATATACAACACAAATTTCAAATCATACAACCATATCAGAATCAGAAAAATAAATCAATACATAGTCGTAAATACACTTTTCAGAATTTTAATTTTAGTTCAATTAAAGGGTGCGAGAACGTGTTTTGTGACGAAAATACCTCAGTTTTTCTATTTATTTAAGGTCTCACGAACCAAAATATATCAAATTTTAGACATTATTGAAAAATCATAAATACTTATGATCAAAAAATACTTACAAGAAGTAGACTATATTTATTAATTTATCATCGTGCGTTTTGAGCATTTTTATTTCTTACTTGAATTGCGGTATATATTAAAGTAAGTTTTGAATGAAATAATTCTATCATTGAAGAAGAAGATAACAATGATAATCTTTTTTTTTTTAAATATGAAAATAAACACGACACAGAAAAATAATAAAAAGTAATGGTCGCAACTGGGACTCGAACCCAGAACCTTACGTCCTACCCGGACATACACTTCTACCAATTGGACCACTGCGATCTATTATGAGACTGTCATAATTGTCAACTTCACATTTTAAATTTCAGAATTAACAATATTATCTTCGACTAATGTTTTTCTCCATATTATTGGCAGCTACCTTTATTTATAATAATATAATTCTATATAAAATTATAGTTTAAAAAAATTGATACGGGGAACAATGGATCTTTCTCTTCGAAACCTTCCTGTACAGTTGCAAGCATTTTGGAACTTTAATTCTGAGCCGCTGGTCAATGGGTCTTAAACTGGCGACATCTTTTTTTTTTCAATCTTATGTTAATTACACATCTAACGTAATTCGTTTTTCTCTGAAATAATCCCGCAACAACCACATTGACTTATGTTTTACGAAACAAATACAGCAGTTAAAAAAAAGCATTTCAGTACCTTAACAATCTTGCACGAAATCTAATTTTATTTGCGAAAGTCCTTGAGGTGTTTTAGCCGAAATTTCATCAGAAAGCAATTATTTAGTTTTACAGTGAAAATAGTTAAGCCGATGTAAACGTTAAGGGTTCCCGTTACCTTCGCGTAATCAGGATCGTAATGAATTTCTGTTCTTAACAGAATTATATTAAGTTAACAACATTGGTTTAATTTCGTGATAGTTTTGTTAATTACAATTTTTTTTTGCGTGTTATCACAGTATTTCATTTGGATTGTAGAATTAACATAAAGATGTTAGCAGTGGCGGCTCGAGCACTTCTTTGATGGTGGGGACCGACAATTTTTACACATACCTACTACATACTGTATTGTAATCTCACTAACCGGAGATTATAATATAAAATTTCTAACAAAAAATTTCATGGTCAAATCATGCTAATCAGATGTCTAAACACAAAATAAATAAAAATGTCTATAGATATACAATTTATAATATAGCATAATAAAAATAACGCTTTTTTCGCTAGATTATCATCTAAGTTAATTTGAACGCGAGCGATTCCCGCCCGAAACTATGCAACTTTTGTAACGTGGGGACATATCCATACTGTTCTCAGCAGCCCCCCACATAATATCTCTCTTCACTAAATAAATGGCCAACTCTATCACGCCCTCCGCGCTACGTCTGGCATTCTGGAATGCAAACGGTTTAGACAGAAACCTTCAAGAAATACGCATTTTTATTAACACACACAATCTAGACATTTTGCTCATAAATGAAACACACTTAAATCCTTCACACACACCAAAAATCGCTAACTACACACTGTACAGGAACGACAGATTACACTCGCGAGGTGGTGGCACAGCCATCTACGTGAAAACTAAAATCGCACACAAACACAATATCACCCCCACCCTTTCTACTATCGAAAGTACATCCATCACCATCTTTACGAAACACTCCGGTCCGTTGAGAATTAATTCAATTTACAATCCACCACAAAAGACTTTACAAAAGTCCGATCTTGAATTACTTCTCGACGGAAGCATGCCTACCATTCTAGCGGGCGACTTCAACGCGAAGCACCCGAACTGGAATTCTAGGCTGACAAACAGAAACGGACGCATACTTCACTCATTTTCATCTGCCCATCCCGACCTAAAAATAGCTGGCCCCATGGAACCTACGTTCTTTTCCTGCGTAGGCCACAGACCCGATATTTTGGACATTGCCCTATTATACAAAACTCCCTGGACATACTGTATCAAAACCATCAACGATCTATCCTCCGATCATAACCCCGTGTTGTTAACCCTCAACGAATTTTCAAACCTCCCCCCCCCCAAAACTAACATAAAAACTGATTGGACGTATTTTTCGCACAGAGTCGGGGAAAAATTATCCATTAATCCATCCATTCAAAATCCAAAAGAACTTGACTCAGCGGTTGACAACTTCGCCGAGACTATCATGTCTGCGATAGACGAAGCCTCCAAACCCCTTCCAGAACGCCCCCAAATAAATCTCATGGAAAACCTCCCAAACTCAATTAAAGACCTCATCAAAACTAAAAATATCCTTCGCCGCCACTGGCAAAAATATCAAAATCCCAGATTGAGAACCACGATCAATCGCACCCAAGCCCTCATTAGAAAAAAATTACAAGAGCATTCAAATACAACGTGGAACATGAAAATTCAGGAGATAAACCCTCAGGACGGCTCCCTGTGGAAATTATCCAAAACCCTTCAAGCTACCCCATCTCCAAATCACCCTATTCACGCCGAAAACGGTCTCGTTTTCGATGATCAAGACAAAGCAGAGGCGTTCGCCGACAGTCTTGAGTTACAATTCAGCCCCAGTTTCAAACACGCCGACCTCGATCACATTGCAAATGTCAACCGCAAAATAAATAGAATTTTAACCCACCTCCCCCCAACAAATACCCACTTCACTACCCCAGCCGAAGTCATCCGCGCCATAAATGGCCGGAAAAACAAAAAGGCTCCCGGCCCCGACGGAGTCACAAACTTTGCTCTCAAAGCCCTCCCTCAAAAAGGAATACTTACAATAGTAAACCTAATAAATACAGCATTCAGACTACGCTATTTCCCCAAAAGTTGGAAACATGCGCACGTTATCGTTCTCTCAAAACCGGGAAAAGACCCACTCTTCTGCGAAAACCACCGTCCAATCAGTCTCCTCTCTAACATCGGAAAAATCTACGAAAAAATTCTCCTCACACGGCTCCTCAAGCACATAAATGAAACTTCAACATTACCCGATGAGCAACACGGTTTTAGAGAACAACATTCTACCCTCCACCAATTACTCAGAGTCTCCGAATTAATCATCGAAGGCTTCAACTCCAGTCGATCAACTGGCGCCATTTTCCTGGACATCGCCAAAGCTTTCGATAAAGTATGGACAAATGGCCTACTTCTCAAACTCCACGAAACAGGCATCGACCCTCAACTACTCGGTGTCTTCAAATCATTTCTTCGCCTACGTACTTTCCAAGTAAAATACAAAGGCGCTCTCTCAAAAAAACGCTTCATGACAGCAGGGGTGCCTCAAGGGTCCCTGCTTTCACCTACCCTTTTCAATGTCTACACGCACGACATTCCCCTCCCATCAAACCAAAACTCTCTTAATGCTATGTACGCAGACGACACCACCGTTATGGTAAGATACAGCTCGTCCAGAATGATAATCCACCGCCTTCAGCTCAACATTGACAATCTCCAAGACTGGTATGACTCCTGGCGTATAGACGTGAATCCCTCGAAAAGCGTGGCCGTCTTTTTCTCACACAGAAAAAGCGACATGGCCCCCAGAGGGGTTATAACGATGTACGACCAGGTCATTCCTTGGCAAAACACCGCCAAATATCTTGGAGTTACACTCGACAAACGACTGACATGGAAACCCCACATAAAAAATACACTGACCAAAGCTCGGAATACAGCCCTTACTTCACTCAAACGCAAAGACCTCAATTCAAAACAAACTGCTCATTTATAAATCACAAATCCGCCCCATCATCTCATACGCCTCGCCAATTTGGGCGACAGGCAACACAAAACGTCTTGAAACATTCCAGAATGTCACACTCCGTCGATTTACGAAAAGCCCCTGGTTTGTACGTAACAAAATAATTAACTCAGATACAAAAATCCCCCCCCTAAAAAAACATATGATAGATTTGGCCAAATCTTTCTACTCCAAACTTCCTATGCATCCAAATCCGAGCACAGCATCTCTCGGGCGCTCAAGTCCCGACGAGAACCCCACCTTCCCGTTTCCCGTATCCATAACGTTCCCCCCTTGATGTGTGGACTTAAATAAAAAACAACATGCAACCAAAAATACAAAAAAAATAGTATTCAAATCAAATCACAAAAAAAAAAAAAAAACCACAATCACTAAAAAAAATAATTTTTTCAATCACAAATACCAACCGTAATAATAAAAAAAAAAAAATTTATAATACAAAAAATATAGTATTAAAGCCCTACAAGTTGCCGTAGGCAGCCCACACATCGGGTAGAAAGAAACCATCCCCCAGGTACAAATCAACCCTCAGTTCGCGAGAAATAGAGATTGAGTTCTCTGACACTCGCAAAGCACAATACGATAATGGGGGGATTCATCGGATTGTCCCCATGGTATTTGAAATTCACATATTAGTGCGCACTGCGCATGCGTGGGTCTCGGATTGTGTACGATCGCGAAGGAAACGCAAAAAATGACCGAAAATGCTTAAAGGGACAATACGGATTTTTTTATTTTCTTTATTCATTTTGTTTGTTACAGGTTTGTTTTACATGGCTTTTCGAATACTAAGCTAGGTAAATGCCCGTATTATGGTAGTCGAGATTCATAAGATGTTATATTAAGTATAAAATATTAAGTATAAGCATCCATATATGTAGATGAAAGTAAAAACATATGGCATACATATTAGGGAAAATATTCATACTAATATTAGGTACATGATCCCCCAAGTGCGCAGTAGGTTCTGCGCACTTAGAAATGCACTCTTACGGTTCGTGCGCTGATCGGCTATCCGATGGTCGGCGTGGGTGGTTCGCTTTAATTTGTTGTATTTTATTTCTGCAAAATGTTAATTGCTATTATGTTTTAAGATTTCATTAATTTTGTTATTTCTTTTAGTAGGTTTCGAGAAATGATGGAGACTGTACCCATTGTCCCCCTGTAAAGAACCGGCACTGGATGTTAGTATCTCAGTATTTAATTTAAATTGAAGAATAAACAGAATATTGTGTTTGGAAATTAATTTACTTTACAATTGAACTAGAGAATTGAAATAGGGGACATATAATAATTATTATTTTAGGGTTTCGAAACATTCTAATTAATTTGCCGTTAATTGTTTTGATATAATTAGCGAATTTCTCAGAACTCATGTTGTTCATGAGAACAATAGTCGTATCTTCGGCTCGTTTTTGTGTAAGTCAGCTAGTATGTGGAACGAGCTACGGGCATTTTTTTTCCTCCATCGTAGAATCTGGGCCTCTTCAAGACCCGCATATTAATAAATCCTTTCCTACAGCCCCTACCATAGCCCGCCCCACAAAGCTGAAATTATACAGGAGCAAATTAGCAGCGAATAAATTACTAAAATAGACTCGGTTGCATCCGAAACTGCATACGAATTACAGCTTCATGCACATGGAAATAGACTGTAAATACTAAAAATGAAACGAGGTTTTTGGTGAATTTGGGATAAAATGCGTGTAGGAAAAACAATGGACGCAAGGAAAAAGGATAACCAATTACTTACCACTGTACCTCTGCGAAGGAACGAACAACACAATCACAATACATTCGTAGTTCCACCGCGTATCTCGAGGTAATTATCGCCAAAACAACATTAATAAGTACAAAACGATATTGTTTAATTTTGAGATGGTCAAATACCCTCTTTTTAGTTCATAAATCAGATTATGTACATAAAAACACCAACAACTTTTTTTTTCCATTATCAGGGCAGATCCGGCAGATCCGACGATGTGGTATCTCAGTATCGATCGACAGTCGGATCTGCGGGATCTGCCCTAATGATGGACACTGCAACGCTGTCCGAAACGTCGGCTAAATATGGAGGTAGCGCAACACGGCATAACACCCCAAAAACAAACAACGAAAATGCTTTTGGTCGTGAAAATCCAAAAACATATCCTACCAACAACTTGCTTCCAAGGTGGTCCAAATTCTTCTTCTGTTTTCATAAACAAATGCACTCAATTTTGCTATTTTTCTTGTCATTGTTCCAAATTCAAAATGATTTTCCAGCAAGGTGATGTGGTTAGGAAGAGGTAGGTACTGGATAAATTTCATCTCGGTAGGAAATATGCCTATTATAATTTCAAAACCAAACAGACTCAAGGAATTTACAAATGTTATTTAAGATAAGTTATTTTATTTTTTAGAAACTAAATTTCACACTTTAAAAATAATGCGTAGCAATTGTTTAATGAATTTTAAATAAAATCACCACAATGGTTCAAAGGTAAAAGGGCGTAACTTTTAAAAAGCTATTTTTCCCAAGAGCATATTTTTCTCGTAATTCAAATCATTTTTTTTTCATTTTAAAAAACCCTAGAAAATAAAAACTTAATTTGTTTTAAAATATTCATATAATGAAAACAACTAAATACATAACGGTTGTTTTTATACGAGCAGCAACAAAACTTGCCGTTTGAAATCAGCTTCATTATTATTATTATTTTTTATATGTATACCGCGATAGAGTCCCAACTGCTCCTGACATGGCATCCCCATTTGGGGTACGTTGTGAGGCTGAGGTGGTGGGGAGGGGAAGGAGATGGGAGGGAGATGGGAAAGAGGAAGGTGGGGAAGTACCTGGCTATTAAAATCTGGTCACCAAACACGGCTAAAGCCATTTCAACTAAAATTAAAATTCTGAAAACTGTGTTGACTAGATAATGTATTGATTTATTTTGTTGAATGATTATATGATTTGAAATTTGTGTTGTTTAATAGAATCTATCGTTTGAAAATTGAACAAATCTGCAAACGATTAATGGTATAACCTTAGTACCTACATTAAAAATACACTTAGTTTTTCAAATTTTCAAAAACTGCGTCTACCAGATAAAATGACATTCTTTCAAAATCAATTTATGTTTTTTTGTAAAAAAGAGTAAATACATCTAGAATTTCTCTGGTAATACCTTCTTAAGTCCATTATCCATAAACAAAAAATATTATCTTACGGTCCCATCTTAGACATGTTCCCTATCTCCTCCCCCATTCTTCACTAATCCCTAGTCAAGCCCCCACCCGCACCTCATAAATAAAAAAGTAACGCGGTTCAAACAAAGAAATATTGTTAAATTTATTTATTATGTATAACCTCAAAGTTATAACTTTTGATAGAAATTACGTGGGGAGCTGAAAAAAGTAACAGAAAAAAGTACAAATATTTCGAGACACTTTCTGCTTTGTAGTTATATTTTTTTAATATTTTCTGAAGTGTAGAATATTACTGCTTCTACGCATGCTTGTTATTTGACATTGCCAATATCAAACCGTTATTCATAATGTATCAAAAAAAAAAAAAAATATATATATATATATATATTTATCGTTGACTTAAACCGTTTAATCACAAGAGACCATATTTGTCCCAGCTCAAACAGGTCTCATAGAAATCGTTGTGTCTCCCTTAATATCGTAGTGAGAAGTATGATTTAAACGGTATTGAAAAGAGAATACAACACGCTATATATTCAAATTGAAAAGTTAATCACAAAAAAATTAAATATCGATCGAAATTTGAAAAAAAAATTATAAAACTTTGTGAATTTATTAAGAATTTTTTTTACATGAAATTACAAAAAGTGAGGTGACAGTAACGTTTATAATTCATTTGTCTAATAAATATGTGTGTGTTTTTATTTTTTTTCATTATCAGTAATTTTAGTTAGTAAAAACGTAAAGTGAGCCATTTTTAAAACTCTTTAAAGTTTTCATCCAAAATTATTATATTAAAACATCTATATAATTATATCTAATAATAAAATTTGAAAGCTTATTTCATCACCTTTTGGAAACAGTTTTTAGTTTTTGGAAACAATAACAAATATTCGATTTATTTGGATTTTATTGCAAAGCGGGAATATTTTTAACCTCTGACAAAATACAACAAAAACAAAACGTATTTCTAATCTTTGTCAAATTAATGATCTGTCACACACGACCACGCAAATCGTTAATTACTTGGTCAATGACCATAGTCACGCATGTATATTACAACCTATTATTAATATCAACAAATATATTTCTACAGGTCATTCTTTTGAAAGTAGTCAATACTTTTGCTGGATAACACATTTGCCAGCAACCGCCATCTGTCAGAAACTTATGGAACTTGGAAATAATTTCAAATCATTGTCCCATAACAAACATTTAATGCACATTTATTTCCCAATAATAAATATTGAGGTCCATAATCGAGATAAAACTATCCTACCTTTTAAGTTGGAGCAAATTTCATACAGTAAGCCAAATTTCGTCAAAATCGGTTAAGTAGTTTCGGAGTTCATCCTGGACGAACATCGTGACGCAATTTTTTTAAATATTTTTTATTTCTATATAATATTACAGTGTTCACATAATTATTAATATTTACACATAATAATATAATTTTTGAATTTTTTATTTTGTTGTGTGTAAGGTAGGTTTGAGAAGGTGAAACTGTGGTTGGGTAGTGTTGTATGTTTCGTGAACACCTCACTAGGAGAACCTGTACTGAGATGTTTACGTGGTTATGTTTAAGTATTTATATATATATAAAGATAGTTCATAGAAAATTTAAAAATATAAACATTTTCTTTTTTGGAGGTGGGTATGGGGACGGCCGAACCGGAAGCCATTTGTTGGATAACCAACATCTCTGCCGTAGGTCACCCCAAGTGATGAATTAGCAGGGGCGTCCGGGTTCATGGGGTGAGGTTTGTCAGGATCTTGGCGGCGGATGCATCTACCCACCAATTATGGCAGGTTCGGTGAGACCGGTTGAGGGACTAGGTTGAGTGTTATTAGTCTGTTTCATGTTTCGTTTAGATTTATGTTATATTTTAATATCCAGTGAAATACGGCTTTAGATGTGTTCGGTAACTTCCAAATAATTTTGAGGTTTATGTGATTTAAAATTTATATTAAATTTAAAATTAACTAATTAATTATAACGTAATTAACTATTAATTACGTTATTATTACTATTAACTGGACTTGACGTCTTTACTAGACAAGGCTCTAGTAGTCCTGTCATTGACGAATACTTGGTCGAAGAGTCCTGTCGCTCCTCGCCGGCGGACCTAACCTAACCTAACCTAACCCAACTCTCCGATGCATTCGGCAATCAACGTAAGTCATCGTACCTAAGGCACGAACGACGATAGATGGTACTATTCTGATATAATACTTCTGCCATCTGTTGGGATATGGCAAAACTTCGTATTACTAATTTTGCTACTGACATCTATTGAAGGAAGCTGAAACTACTGAATAACCAATACAATAAAATTTATCAGTATTATCTTCTGCGTTAATAAATCGTTATTTATAATTAAGTAAGTACTTTATACAAATATTTTTTGTCCACTCATGGCATATTATTTTGGCTGGCTCCTATGGGAATGTGTTTTTAACATGCTATACCATTTTTAATTACCAAAAAGTACGCTGAATCATTGATTTTATTGCCATTTTTATGCGTGTAATAGGAATAATTGGGTAATAAATAGTGTTTTAATTTTTTGATAATAGCCATGGCATGTCTATACGTCAGGAACAGCGTGGTTAGTAAATTCCCAGACGCCATTTAGCAGCCATATCGTGTGAAATTATATTATGTTTGGCTGCATAAAAAAAACATCAGTGTTTTCAAACAGAGCACACGTGAAACAGAAAAAAAACTATTTTGTAATCGAAAAAGCATTTACTTCGTGTGTTGATGCAACAATATACATATAGTTGCGTACCAGATAACTTTACACAGACAAACTCAGACCGATTCACAAGATCCACATTACAACAAAAACCTCATTTTCATTTAATAATTATTCTTTTTCCGGTTCGGAAGAGACATTCTTTTATCGGAAGAATATTAAAACTGATTTGTGTTCCGTTATTCTAATATTAACACTTACGATGATTAAATAACAATAATTTTTCATCGCTTGACATTCAAATCATTTCACAGATCATAATTTTAATAAGCTTACAGAAACGTTTTTAGATTTTCACGGCCAAAAGCATTTTCGTTGTTTGTTTTTGGGGTGTTATGCCGTGTTGTGCTACCTCCTACTTTAGCCGATGTTTCGGACAGTGTTGCAGTGTCCATCATCAGGGCAGATCCGGCAGATCCGTCGATGTAAACGTCGGCTAAAGAAGGAGGTAGCACAACACGGCATAACACCCCAAAAACAAACAACGAAAAAGCTTACAGCAGTTTAAATTCTTCTTCGTTATAATAAAGGAAACAAATTAGATAACTTAGAAGCACTTGAGATCAGTCCCAAAATAATAATTCTGGTATTTTGAATAACCAATTAAATTTATCATATAGTCCTATCTAGAAATATTTCCATCTGTTCCACCGCTCTGTTCTCTCTGTAATCCCCCTTAATTACCCCTTCCCCTCTGTTGACCTCCCACTCCAACATATTTATGTGTGTCCGTCAGTATTTCAAAAGTTAGTTTTAATAATCTTCTTATGAAGGCAGGTCCTTTTCGAATCCGGAAAAGCAGTCCACATTTTAATTAGTGCTCGGCTATTATTTATCCGTGCAATGACCGAGAACAAAATTAGTTTTAAGTTCTTCAAAGTAGGGCAATGAGAATAATAATTTGGCGATGTTGACACATAACGCGATGAACAACCTTTACAGTTATCCAAATTAAAAAAAAAAATACACAACAAGGATATTCACAGACCCACCAAAAAAGGACAAAGCGAATATGCAAAATCGTTTACTGTACAAAGAGATGAAGTATTATAATCACATTATAATGCTCTGCCGGAAACTTTAAAGCACCAGTTGGTATGGTCAACATGTATTGTAGGAACCGCATCGAGCAAGATAAAATATAGTATACTAGCTGATACCCGGCTGATATTTAAATAAATAAATTGTTTCTCCCTTCCTTTCCTATTCGTTCCCGTTCCCCTTCCGCCTCCTCTTCCTCTTCCCTTCCCGCGTCCCCTTCCCCTCCCGAGTTCCCCTTTCACCTTCCCCGCAACCTCCCTCCCCTCTCCCGCTCTCCCCTTTCTAGCGAACCCCCCCCCCCCGCACGCATTCCGCTTTCACTTTCTCCGCCTTTCCCTCTCCCTCGTCCCCCCTTTCCGCGAAGCTTCCTATCCTTAATTCCCCATCCGACCCTCCCGCATACCCCTCCCCCAGCCTTTTTTCCCTGCCGCTTAACTCCATAAAATATATTCATTTTTCCAACAACTCGCGTGACTTATTTAATTTTTTAATGCAAATTTCATAATGCCAGAGCACACCAGTATCTATATATATATTTAAATGGAAGTATTCTCAGGCATGTTCACAACAATTCAAAAAAGATTAATAGCAATCGGATGAAATTTTAATTGCAATCGCATGAATAATATAGGAAATAATTTCATAACGCCAGAGCTCACTATCCTATAACCATCCCGGGTATGCGCACATCATATTCTCAAAGTTTCATTACAATAGGATGAACGGTATAGCCGCGCATCACGTACGAACATACAAACAAACGAACAAATAAACATTTTTTTTTATATATTAGATAAAATGCTAATTAATTAGTACTTTGAAAACTTTGATATACAAATCCATAAAATAGAATAAATCAAATAATTGACTAAAGTAAAGTGGTTTCAAACCAATTTATGTATTCATTTTGTTTATTTATAATACACATATTACGTTGCATAATATATTTTCTGGTACACAAAATTATATGCAAACTTTTAATGGTGGTGGTAATCGATATTTGAAATTGCTTTTTAAATAAAAGAAAATATTAAGCAGTAATTTCTGTTGGACTTTATTTTTTAGTTAGTAGACATTTTTATGTTCTTTGTTTTTTATTTAATTTATTTATTCATTTTATTATTAAAAAAAAAAAAAATCACTGATAAAATCGGCGGGTAAATATCTCAAATAAATGTGTTTACACGTACGCAACAAAGCTTCAGAATGATTTAGTAACAAACAAGAATATTTCTTTTTGTACTGAAACTCGGTGCATGCAACAACACGATAGTAATATTATGATGGCCAAACAAACGGAGGAGTTACAATGTTGAAAGCAGATAAAGTCGCAACAATTGAAATCGAATGAGTTTTGAATTTCTCGTCCCGTTGCCGTATTAAAATACATATTTCGAGTGTGACACTGTCTGTAGGAACTCTAGAACTTTGGCTTTGAATAAACTTACTAATATTATAAACGCGAAATTTTCTATGGATGTATGTATGTTTGTTACTCTTTCACGCCAAAAATACTGAATGGATTTTAATGAAACTTTACGGTAATATAGCTCATGCATCACAATAACGTCTAGGCTATAATCATATAGGCTATTGAGCTCTGGCGTTATAAAATTATTTCCTATACTATTCATCCGACAGCGATGAAAATTTGGTTTTGAGTTGTTGTGAATATGCCTGAGAAGGTTTCTATAAAGCGGGTTTCTATATTGGTGAGCTCTGGCGCTATAAAATTTGCAAAAAAAAATCAATAGGTCACAAGCGAGTTTTTGAAAAATGGGTGTATTTTATAGAGTTTGGTGGCAGAGAAAAAGGCGGGAGGGGGCAGGGAATCCGGGAGGGGCGGAAGGAAATTAAGGAGGGGGGTTCGCTGGTGGGGGGACAAAGGAGGGGAAAGGCGGAGAAGGTGGAAGAACGCGGGAGGGGAAGGAACGGGTCGAATGGGAAAGGACACGCAGGGAGAAAAAAAAACTAATTTATTTAAGTTGCATTTCAACGCATGCCGGGAATCAGCTAGTTGTATCATAATTTTCAAAACTGGAAGTGTTTTTTTTTATTAAAATTTCAGACAATAAAGTATTCATAATATTTTTTTACAAAAAATTATTCTAATTATCATTTTAAAAAACTGATTTATAGAGAGTTCAGACTATCCTCATATTATCCTGTTATTTTTTACGGGTCTGCGCTAGTATATGATATTTTAATATTATTATGATGCTACTGAAAAGCTCAACACTTCGTACAATATAAGTGTTTTTCTCGAAATTCTGGACATAGAAACGGTCGATTAAAAGTCTAAAATGGAAGCAAATTTTATAGTCTGTCAAAATAGAGTAGAAAACACAGGAGGGCGCCACTGTTCTTTAAATGGCAATACTAAAGTTATAACACACGGTGGAAATGTAGAGCTGTGTAAGCTACAATTAAAAAAAAACATAAAAGTGGGAAAAATATTTTTTCATTGCAATATATACTGATCTCAAAATTAGAATTGCATATATGTATATAGATCCCTTGGCAATTTTTTGTTAAAACAATGAAGAATAGTGATATTGTAGTAAAATAAAAAGCAGTTTAGAATTTGCTCACATTTATTTAATACTAGCTGAAGTACCGAGCGTTGCCCGGGCTTTAGATCATCCCCCTAAAAAATGTACCTTATGACGAATAGCACTGATGTCAAAACTATCTATAACTTGATGGAGTGTGATCCTTTTTTATTTTGCCTGGAGTTTCTAATTTACCCCCATTTGTTTTGCTCTCTTTGACAATTCGCCCGATGGTACTTTCTGAATTAACTGCAATAAAATATACATGATAGCTACAAATATTGTATATATATATAAATAAATAAAATAAAATCTTACTTAAAATATGTATCTGTGTTTAAAAATATTTATAAAAAGCGCATCAAAATTGTTATTATTAAAATAAAACTGGAAATATTAATATTTAAAAATGTTTTTTTTTTAATGTTACTTACAGTATTCTACATAAACAATGTCACTGTCATTTTACTGTCATTTTAACAGTAAAATTGATGTTGCCAGCCCTAAAATTTTTTAGTTTCGGTTTTTATATTTTCTACTCTATGTTACTTTATTAACCTAATTAGTTTTTTGGACAATAATACAAAACAGTTTATTCCAAAAAGGATAAAACATAATTAATATTTTATTATCTTCCTTTTTTTAACAAGTAGGGATAATGATAATATCCTCAGTGTTGTGGCGGTTCCTAATCATCCCACGAACCTTTCATATACGTTTCTAGCTGCCCTTCCGGTCAACATTTCAATGACGTAGTTCCACGTCCTTCTGATAATCAATTCTAATCGATAAATTATGTAAGTTTTTAGAATAAATTATTCAATAACTCCAGTCACGAAGAAATGTTAGGCGGAAATGGATACCGCCGCCCCGGGAACCATTTATTGGATAACCAACACTTCTGCCATAGGTCACCCCAAGTGGTTCGCTACGTTTGGTGACTTAGCAGGGGTGCCCGGGTTCATGGGGGTAAGGTTTATCTAGGTCTTGGCGGCGGATGATCTATACACACTGAACCCCAGATTCCTACCCAACCCTCATACCTTTTTCCTTCCCAGAACTTCCTCTCCTTCCTTTCCTTAAAAATACCCTCCACACAGCATCCCCAAAGATGACATAGGCCCTGAGGAAAATTATTTTCCTCAGGGCCTCCTGTGTGGACCTAATGTAAAAAAAAAAATGGAGTCACAACACACATACACTCCCACATAGTTTTCACTGAGATTAGCCTTGTGTAGTGACCACATTGAAATTGTCAACTACTTATCAACCTTCTTATTCCTCTCCTCACTCTTATCGGCATCATTATAAATCCCAAATCAAGATGCCATAGGCTTACTGGCTCCGGACAGTTCTTGTGTGATATTCATATGAAATAAGCATCCGAAACCTCCAATTTATTGTCAAAGTAATTTTTGTTTGATAGATTCTCCTTGTCTTACCACACGGATTGAAATCTTTAGAGCACAGGCGTCGGTTGGGAATGCTATCCTTGTTCTACCGGTATTTCAATGGAAGATGCTCCGAGGAACTAGTGTCATTGATCTCCTCGGCACCGATGCATAGTCAGGAAACACGCCAAACGCGCGCCTAACATTATGTACACGGTTGACGTTTGTCACATGACGAAAAGCCGCTTCTACGACTCCTTTTTGAGTTCAAAAGCTCGGCTGTGGAACGATTTGCCGGCCTCTGTGTTTCCTCCTTCCTACAACATGGGTCTCTTCAAGACCCATGTTCACACCCCCTTTTCCTCAAAAAGACCCTTCACCTGGCATCTTCAAAGATAACATGGGCCCTGAGGGAAATTATTTTCCTCAGGGCCTCCTGTGAATCCTAATATAAAAAAA
Source organism: Limnephilus auricula (assembly GCA_951813805.1). Lineage (NCBI taxonomy): Eukaryota > Metazoa > Arthropoda > Insecta > Trichoptera > Limnephilidae > Limnephilus > Limnephilus auricula. Next base: position 9,845,331 of record OX638412.1, read on the forward strand.
ATGTTTGATCAATTATTATCATTTCAAAGCACCGGCGAAACCAGTTTGTAAAGCTTTTAAAATTTAACACTCAAAGCAATAACAAAAGTCTTAAACCAGCATAAACACATTAATTAATTTAAAATACTATATTTAAAATCTACCCCTAATTATAATGAACTAGGAACAATTTATACTCGTCCCGATTCACCCGATCCACCCAACCCCACCCTTCCTCGCCCCTCTCCGGGCATCGCGACGTCGCCATAGCAACGACGCGACGGGCGCCCGTTGCCGTGGTTACGACGCCGCTGAACGTACCGGGGCGGCATACCAGATACCAGATGGGAGGTAGGAGAAATGGGAGGCGATCCGTGATCGAAATAACAAACCAAACAGATCAAATGCGCTCGCGGTCAAGTATTGTGATTGAGAATGAATTTATATTCATTTATGGAAAACGCACACCCTTGAAAAACCATGGGATATTATATTTGTGCTATATATATATTACTTATTTATTTAATTATTAATTTATCGTACATACAGTTTACATTATAAAAATCAGTCATACAAAAAATATTATTAATCAATAACTGAATGGGTTAGTAGTTGTTTTTTGTGAACATCTCACTTTGAGACCTGTGCTGAGGTGTTCGCACATTTTATCATGGAAAGGTTTACATAGGTCTTGGCGGTGAATGGGTTTGCCCACTTATTATGGATTGGAATATAATTTTGATCCCTCCAGCTGGACTCTCTCGAACCCATCGCCTTGTACCGCAGTGAGAGAGATGAATTCATAATTCTGTCACTCCTGGATACAATAACCCCCAGATTCCTACCCACCTCTCATCAAACCTTTTCTCCTCCAAGAACTTCCTCTCCTCCTTTTCCCTAAAAATACACTCCACACAGCAACTCCAAAGATGGACCTGAAGGAATTTAATTTCATCTGGAGCTAATGTAAAAAAAATGATACTGTTAAAAAAAAAACAATTCCGCCACTTTTTCTACTGTAAATTACACAAAAGGTAACATGACATCACTTTGTTGCAAAATAATTCGCCTTTGCTGGAAAAATAACCAACGATTTTCACAAAATTTCCGCAAAATAAAGCGAATTTTTAAGCTCTGCTACGATGCGGTAACATTTTGCTTGCTGAGGGTTGGTTTGTACTATGTCCACAAAAACTCGTATTGAGATGTGGAGGTATGAAGTTTAAAAAAATCTATTTTTGTTTCCTTTACTTCAAACTCACTGTTATAAATAATAATATAAAATACAAGGGTTAATCTACCTTTGAGTAAAATAACAACATTATTAGTTGAATTTTTATTTGAATAAAAGCATAATCAAGAACCCAAAAGGATACTTTTTTTAAACAAAATAGCAAAAAAATAAATGTTGGATTGTACCATGACCATATTTAATGTCGGTTTATACTATATCCATACTCTGGGCGGAAATAGATCAAATCAACAGTAATTTCATCCTATGGCACAACAAACAATAATAATTAAAAATTCACATACATAAAGTTTTAATAAATAATAATAAAATAAAAAATTTAAAAAAATTTATATTAGAAATTAGAAAATTTAGTTTTGTCGTATGAATAAATAAAATGTATGGAGTAATTAAACATTAGTAATTTTTACATACATATGGTTTTAATAAATAATAGTAAAAAAATAGTATTTGCCAATGGACATAGTACACTTTTTTTTGTAATTTCTATGGAGATGGCACAAAAAGTGAAATTCAAAATGTAAGTTCCCGCCGAAATTTTTTTTTGTGTGGATATAGTAGATAAAAATATGATTAATATTTTTGCATTCACAGTTTGAAAAAACCAAAAATGGACATAGTACAAGCCAACCCTCGGCAAGCAAAAATTGGTCTATCGGAGTCGAGCCTTTGGTTTGGAGTTAGTGATAGCACTCACGTATGCCGGGGTATGCCCAATTGGAAATTATATTTTCTCCTCGCAAAAGGCTACTTTGAGAAGATTTGCTTTGGTCCAGTGCTTGTCAGAACACTCACCACGTGTAGGTATTGCAACCAGAGTTGAATCGAGGAATCAGAAGGAGAAGTCCAGGAGACCTAAACCAGTTTTTACAAACAAATATTTTCTAGCGATATAAAAGCATTTGCAGATTATTTTTTACCAAGTGAATATCAGTTATCAGACAGGCAAAATAATTATTAAATTTGGAAAAATAGAGATGAAAAAAAAACTGTAAGTATGCGGCGAATGGTCTTGTCTCACCAAGAGGCTAGAGAGATAAGAGCCGAGAAGTAGGAAAACTTGTACATATATTTTACAAGGTGGAAAAAATGATAATCTTAATAAAAAATTAAAATTAGAATTAGGAATTCCACCGAGCCGAACCCTCTGGTATGAAAATATCTGGAGTCGGTGAATAAAGGTAGATTCAGACTGGACGACGTACGTACGCATCGCTACGCCAAACAATGCTTAGCAACCCATACATTTTCTATGAAAATGGCCACAGACATCGCACGTCGCGATGCGTGTGGCCAATGTGATTCTAAAACATAAATTTTCATTGAAAATCTATGGTTGCTAAGTAGCCCAGATATTGTTAGGCGTATAGATGCATACGTACGTCGACCCAGTCTGAATCTACCATTATATTCCCATTTAATAGTTTGGTAGATTAACGTGTTGTTCTTGTATTGTTTTGTATTAATTATACTTATATAATACACTTGCATAACGTGGATTTACTAGATGATCATTTATATGGAAAAGTGTATGAAAGGGTTTAGTTTTTCCTATGGGAAAAACTAAACCCGGACCTGAAAATCTGGTGCGTAAAACAAAGTCGGGTTAGTTACGCCATTTATAATTCATGAACGGATGGACCAATTTTTATCTTTGATTTTTTACATTTGTCTCCGTCCCGATTAACAGAATAATTATTTAAACATCGGAAAAAATCATGGAAAAATTAATTATGAAGAAAATAATTATTTCATATATTTTGTATGGAACGGATTTTCAAATAATGTGCGTTGGTCGACATAGTTTGAATCAATTCGAACAGCTAACAAATTAAACACAAACATTTATTTATTCTGAGGCGGTACGAAGTTTGCCGGGTCAGTTAGTATAAATATAAATATTAAATTTATAAGAAGAGAGAAAAGAGAAAGGTAAAATAAGAAAATTACAATAAAACAAACAAACTTGCCAAAATATTTGAAACATTATTTTGCCAAAATATTTAAAACATTATTTTGCCAAAAATATGTTTTTTTTTTACAATTATTTCTGGCTTTCACCCTTCAAGGTCATCATTTAAAATTATGGAGAAATGAAAGGCGTAATTAATTATTAATTTTATTTAAATGGACAAATTTCAAAATTGTACTGAAGATTGATTTTGCCAAAATATGTAAAATATTATTTTGTAGTAGGGCGTAATTTAAAAGAATGAAATTCAAATTATACTGAATTAACTAGTCTCTCCTGATCTAGCCTGCCACGCAAATGGTGGGTAGACGTATCAGCCGCCAAAGCCCGGACTAACCTCACCCCAAGAACCCGAGCATCCTTGCTAAGCCACAAAAAGCAGCGAACCACTTGGGGTGACCTATGGCAGAAGTGTTGGTTATCAAGTAAATGGTTCCAAATTAAAAAATTGAAAAATTGAAACAATTAACATTACAGTGTAGAAACTCTACACGGAGAAAAATGTTATTTTAAAATACGATAATTTTTTTCGTAAAAACGGTTAAAAACGGGACTGAAGTTCTTACGAACAAATTAACAATGTTTATTGGCGGGAAAATGTAAGAATAATTTGTTGGTATACGTAATTACGAATACCAACAAATTAGTCTTACATGTTCCCACCAATAAACTTTGAAACCCTGTTAATTTGTTCGTAAGAATTTCAGTCGTATTTTAGAATAAAAATTTTCTCCTTGTATTCCATTTTTACCATCAAAAGTTGGTTCGTCTCCAATATATATGTTTAGCAAACTCCGAGAAATTGATTAGGAAACATGTTGGCTTTTTAAACATTAAAAATAATTAAAAGTATGTATTTTATTAATTTTAAATAAGAATTATTAATTATTTTGGCACTTACTTTACCGCATTTCTAAATTGCTACAGAAAACATAAAAAAACGAAATTAATATTGAAAAAGATTTTGGTCAGATCAACGTAAAAATGTTGCTTACCAATCAATATAAACATATGTATAATTTAATTATCTTTCTTTTTAAACCCTCATATTACAATGTAAGGAAACGTTCCCGAGCCATTTTCCTAAAGTAAGAACAGCTTTTAAACCTTCATGTACTGTATGTATGTATGTAATGTACGCCTTTACAGACTAATAAAGTAACAAGACTTATAAACAATTTCGTTCACATTTATGGTTAAAACCACTTTAGGGATAAACCGACATCAGTGAGCTATGGGCGTGTCGCTATGGCAAATGGAATTTAAATTTTCACTTAATTCTGAAATTTATATATTTAATCATTGAAGAAGAAGATAACAATAATAATCTAATCTGTCCCAGTTGCAGCCATTATATTTTATTATTTTTCTGTGTATTGTTCATTTTCATATTAATTTTTTTTTGATTATTATTGTTATCTTCTTCTTCAATGATATATTACATTAATGGGAATAACCTTCAAAAGTTATAAAGAGAATTTTTCTTAAAAAAACAAAAATAGATATTTTTAACGTTAGGTCCACACAGGAGGTCTTGAAGAAAATAATTTTCCTCGGGACCCATATCATCTTGAAGGATGCTGTGTAAAGGGTCGTTTTAGGGAAAGGAAGTCCAGGGAAGGAAAGAGTTTGGAGAGGTGGGTAGAAATCTGGGAGTCAGTGTGTCTAAGAATCCATTTCTCCCACTGCGGTGCAAGGTATGGGTCGAAAAACTCCTGCTGGGGAGGTCAAACGGTCTCCCTCAACCAGCCTCTCCCGATCCGGCTCGCCACTTATTAGGTGAGTAAATGCATTCGCCGCCAGGATCTAGACAAACCTCACTCCATAAACCCGGGCACCCCCTGTGGCCCTAGCATACTCGCTCGATAACGATCGATAGGGTAACTATCGGTAACTTCTCATCGTTCCCTAGGACAACTGCACATCGCTAAGGTACAAACAACAGTTGATGTCGAATATATTAAGGACACTTAGTCATTGTGAACTGTCACTTATTCGTTGGCGATCTGTAATCATGCTAGGGAACGATGAGAAGTTACCGATAGTTATCGGTCGTGTGTGCTAGGGCCTCTGGTACGGTAAGGATTAAAAATAATCAGGGATATAATATGATTTTTAAAGTTAATTTACTAACAGTGTTCATTCGAAAGAAATTTTCTGAACATCGCTAATTATTTTTTTGAATAGCGATGATCCAGAGGCAAATATTTTATAAAAAAAAATCTGCTTCATAAAACCTACCATTATAATATCCCGTGATTTTTCAAGGGTCTGCGCTATCCAATTATAAAAACTCAGTTAAGATATACACAAAAGAACTAAACTACGAACACAATTGATTAATAATACAAATACAGAGTGGAAGATACTCTCAGTATCGCCCTGGTGTAAGACCACCATTCAGAATTGAAACGTTGCTTAATAATGGCTTTAACCGTGTTTAGTGACTAGATCTGAATAGCCAGGTACTTTCCCACCTTCCTCTTCCCCATCTCCTTCCCTTTCCCACTTACCTTCAGCCTCACAACATACTCCAATTGGGGATGCCATAGTCTCACTGGCTCCAGAAGGGAGCAGTTGGGACTCTTGTGAAGTTTCTCTATAAAAAATAAAAAAATAAATAAAAGAAAACAAATAAAGAAGATAAGCAAAAGAGAAATATATCACGTAATGTAACTAACTAACCAACACGCCGTTTCCCCGCAGCGGTAGGCAGAGTGGACAGACCGCCAAAAAACTCGGTCTTGGCCCATACTCCCTACCTTATTCACATTCATACATATTCTTATATTATGATGACTCTTGCCAAGGCCCGATTTAAGTATCCGATTCACATGATCGTGCCATACCTTCTTCGGGCGTCCCCGACTTCTTTTACCATTTACATTTGCGTCATATTCACCTTACCTTCGTTCATTTTCTCTACATCCCTAAACCAACTGAACCTCCCTTTCTCAATCTTACTCATTACGCTTACCTTTGCAAATCTTCACATTTCTCACACGATCATACATGGTTTTACCACACACAAGCCTAATGGCTCTCATTCCTACGGCATTCAGTCTACTTCCATCATCTACATAATGCATTTTAATAAATATGCTGTTCTATAATTAAGTACTGTATTATTAATTTGTCGTTTAAACTTTCTACCTAGGGATTTTTCTACTAAGAGATTTATAACTCCGCTAAAAACATTTTTTTCACGGTGATTTCCTTGATAAAGAAAAAAAACAATTACCTTAAAAGTCTTGTAAATTCAGCGTGTTTGCATTTTTTTTGTCTTTCTCGAGTCTCTTTGAAATTCCTAAGGGGCTTGGCAACATTTTACCTGAGATAATAATCTTAGAAACTTTTAAAGTATCTCAAGCCACCTGCGTTACTAAGTAAGTGCCAATTAATAACAATGTAAGAAGAATACTGTAGTCCGTAGTCTCAATATTATCTGCAAATCAGTTTGTGAAATGTAATTAATAGTTTAAATACGTTTTAAGACGATAGACTTCGCTTTTCGGCCCATACAAAAAGGACGCCCGGGAAAAAACACTTTTCTACATCGAAAATTGCACAAAATGAATACATTTTTTTTATAATGCCTTCTAGAGGGTGAAAACTATGTTGGTATGTTTTCGAATTTTCGATCCGTTTCGTATTAACGTAAACATTCACTCTCAAACATGTACGATTTATCAACAAATATTATTTAAGGAAAAAGTGCTGCTAACTCAACTCTCATAAAGAATTATAAAATTATAAAAAGCTAGCGACGTAGCTTCTTCTTTCTAAAAAATATATATTTTTTAAATTTCAATTTCGTGAAAGTTTCGGTTTAGAAAAGTGTATTCTTCATAAACCCCCTTTCGAGCGATTTCTGTAGGTAAATTTGAGCGTTGTCTCATTCGCACATTTCGCATTCGCATGTATTGTGCGTGAGGGGGACAGAATGACAGACGCGGGTGTTCCGCGTGTGGTTCAAAGTCTAGCCTCTTAAGTTGTTAAAACTATGGGAGTTGGCAAAAATTGAGATCTTGTTAAGGACTGACTTACACTTTGTCTTCTGATATACATACTTAGTGATGAGAATTATTCTTATGGCCTTGAGAGATAATGGTTGCATTCACTGCACAATTACACGTAAGAGATTCGAACTTATATGTAACGAAAGAGTGCCAGATGGTCACTTCTCAAATTTCTTAAATAAGTCAGTATTAAATTGCACCTAGAGATAAATATGTTGATACAAGCACAAGCTTCATTAATAGTCTGATTGTTGCGAATGTCTTACTTAGGTAAATTGGCCACACACTGTCAGATAGGGACATGTATTTGAGTAGGTGAAGGAAGGATGAAATCGTCGTTGCATATAGAATATGAATCATGTGAGACTCCATTCTGAAAAAATCGATAAAACTGTTTAAAAAAATAACGAAACGGAAAATAACAATTCTATTTATGGACAAAGTAGTAAACATATATTTCGTTCATCATAAGAATATATTTATGGCAAACGTTAATTATTTTATGCCAGAAAATTGAATTTTAACGCTTTCTCACGTGTTTCATATTCTATGCACAGTTTTTCTCACATGCTTCATATTCTTATAAAGTTTTCGTCATAATTTTAAATCCCATTATTATGGAAAAATATTTAATTTAAATCTATTTGATGATGATGACGTTAAGGCAATTGAATTGTGAAGTGGTATGCAGAGGATATTACTTTTTAATTTTTTTTTATTATGTGCTATTTTGATTGTGCTCACATGGTTTATTTCTATCGCCTAAAATATTTGATATTTTTACATGGCTCATATTGTAGAAAATGGAGAAAAAAAAGCATAGTAACTGTATATTTTACTTATTTTCGTCAAAATCGTCACATTGTTTATATTAAATATGCAACGACGATATGTAATATTAGGTTCCTACATATGAAATTGGCGTTTTGGCGTACTGGCAACTTTGATCTCAAATATCTTCTCTTTGGTTAGGAATTCCAAATTCAAATTTATACAGCTATTTACTCATGTATTTGTGTTTCAAAAATTATAATTCATTTGTTTTTTCCTTAATTGTTTTTTTTCTTTGCGTCACTTAGTTTACAAAATGGAAAACGCGAAAAATATTTACGAGTACGTGTTCCACCGTGGCACCAGTACTGCAGAAACGGCTCGAAGGATTAATGATGTGTATGGCAACGGTGCCAAAGTTTTCGTTCTGGAAATTTCGACCTGTAGAGCAAGCCCCGTGGACGGCCGGAGACCAAAGTTGATAATGAAGAATTGAAGGCTATTGTGGAAGTGGATCCATCGCAAACCACGTCCGAGTTAGCTGCAGGCTGCGGTGTTAGTGGTAAAACTGTTTTAATCCACTTGAAGCAAATTGGAAAGGTGAAAAAACTTGAGAGGTGGGTACCTCACGAATTGAGTAAAGCAAATCAACAAACGCGCGTTGACTGCTGCGTTGCATTACTCAACCGGTACAATAATGAAGGGATTTTAAATCGAATCATTACCTGTGATGAAAAGTGGATCCTGTACGATAATCGGAAGCGCTCATCGCAATGACTGAACCCTGCTGAAAGAGCCAAACCATGCCCCAAGCGAAAATTGACTCCAAAAAGTTACTTGTTAGCGTTTGGTGGACTAGTGCTGGTGTCGTTCACTACAGCTTTCTTAAATCTGGCCAGATGATTACGGCAGATGTCTATTGTCAGCAACTGCAAACCATGATGGAAAATCTAGCAGCTAAACAACCGAGGCTGGTTAATCGCTCTAGGCCACTGTTGCTTCATGATAACGCTAGACCACACACTGCACAACAGACGGCTACCAAATTAGAGGAGCTTCAATTGGAATGTCTAAGACATCCACCGTACTCTCCGGACCTTGCCCCAAAATATTACCATTTTTTTCGAAATTTGGATAAATTCTTGCAAGGGAAAATATTCAACTCCGATGGGGCAGTCCAAACCGCCTTCAAAGATTTTATTGATTCCCGTCCGAATGTTTTTCTCAGTAAAGGGATCGATGAATTACGTATGAGATGGCAAAAGTGCATAGATAGCAATGGTGCATACTTTGATTAAATAAAAATATTATATTAAAAACAATCGACTTTATGTTCCTCCCATACAAAACGCCAATTTCATATGTAAGGACCTAATATTATATAGTTGAGTCAGCAAATACTATATATCTTCTTATGTTTTTCTCTCATTCTATAATCCACAAAGGATAATGAAAACCTTTGGGAATTAAATTCTGCGTCGTAATTAAATGAACACTGGATGATTTGCAGTGGCTACTGGGGAAAAAATATTATTTTTTAGTCTACTAGGATTAATCCAAACATAACTGAATTCGCGTTTTTATTAAACTTCTGTTCGCAATGCGACTTTTATGTGATAAAAAAACAAAAGTAAAAAACAAAAAATATATAAAAACAACTTTGAGGTAAAATTTTTGGTAAATGTTTACTACTCCGCTCACCGGATAATACGGAATTCGAATTTCGATACACGGATACGCACGGATAATACGGAGCGGAATATTTCCTTTGCCGCCATTTCTTTGGATTTGATATTTGCGATTTTTTTAAATCTAAATACGCACGAATTACTTAGGTTACCCAGCCTAACAACCTAATAACCTACTTTGTGCACGTAAATAGTTGTATATTGTAGTAATTGAAGTTGTATAAGTCCCGTTTCACTTGGCCAAACGTGGATGTCAAATACTTCGCGTAAGTGAAATAATCTTATAAAATGCATGTTTTTTCGTCTCCCCCGACATAAATACTCAATTTTCGTAATAATAAAGCAAAATCTAACTGTTTGAATAAAAAATATTCCGTATTAACCAGTAGGCGGAGTATGAAACTATTAATAATTTTTTTTTTACCTCAAGGGCGTTGTACAAAATATAATATCCTACGATAAATCTAATTACATACAAACGGATACAAAAAACATACTTGGTACATAACTGGGAGGTCGATGTCTTTATATTAATGACACTATATTAAACACACTTCATATTCATATAAGAATATTTGGTAAATGTTTACTACTCCGCTTACCGGATAATACGGAATTCAAATTTCGATACACGGATACGCACGGATAATACGGAGCGGAATATTTCCTTTGCCGCCTTTTTTTTGGATTTGATATTTGAGATTTTTTCAATCTAAATACGCACGAATTACTTAGGTTACCCAGCCTAAGAACCTAATAACCTATTTTGTGCACGTAAATAGTTGTATATTGTAGTAATTGAAGTTGTATAAGTCCCGTTTCACTTGGCCAAACGTGGCTGTCAAATACTTCGCGTAAGTGAAATAATCTTATAAAATTGAAATATAAAATGCATGTTTTTTCGTCTCCCCCGACATAAATACTCAATTTTCGTAATAATAAATCAAAATCTAACTGTTTGAATAAAAAATATTCCGTATTAACCAGTATGAAACTATTAATGAATATTTTCCTTGTGATTTGGAATTTTTGTTCAATTAAAACACAATTGAGTTTCTCTGTGAAGAAATAAACGACATTTAATGTTATTAATTGTAATTCCTTAATCTCAATCACGATAGTAATTAATCTTCTCAATTTGTTCTGTCATAAATTATAGACTCTTTTTACTATTGTTTTAATAATCCATTTTCAAATTAAGAATAAAATATTGAGTCGACTATTAAGTAGGTACTGTTGCGCATATCCAGTGACAGTCTACAATACATACAACCACAATGGCGAGACAAGCTCGGCATTGTTTTAAATTAAAGAAAATTATATTTTTCTTTACATTCATATGCATGAATTACAGTTGCTAATGTATTCTCCGTTTTATCTATTCATTAATTTTTGTGTGTCACCTCACGAGAGCGTCCCTTGTCTATACTGATGTAAAGACTAGGATACTATGTCGCCATCCGGTTGTGCAGCGTTGTGAAGCTGGTTAAACCAGGGGCTGCAGAGAGGGATTTAATTATGCGAATCTTGAAGAGGTCCGAATTATATGAAGGAGGAAAACAGATATTGGTAGCTCGTTCCACATACGAGCCGACTTACATAAAACGAGACGAAGAAACGACCCGTTCTTATGAAGCCAACATCAACTGTGAACTGGTGTCTCTAAGTTTCAAGTTTGCGTGGGAATCAGTGCTGCTGGATCTTTAGAGCAGACCACATTAAAATACCCGTAGAACAGACTCAACACGCTTACATTGCGTATGTGCATTAAAGATTGCAGTATGTCTGTTAACAACGGATTGTCAATCAGACGGACCGCCCTCCTTCGCACATAATCAAGTAGGTTTATCAAGTATTTTGGGGCTTCAGTCAAGAGGTGGCTTTCAAATGAAATTGTTGGGCGTACTTGAGATTTGTTTTGTGTTAGCAGCCGGTCATTATTGAAGAATCTGTTAACCCTATAATACAAGACGCCCAGTTTCATCGAAAACAGAATTACTCGGGCTTCTATGGAACCCCATTCTATGGATACTTGAGCCGGTCTGATATACTTACTCCAAGAATTTTAATGGAGTCTTTGCTAGTGATATTATTAAATTCATTAGGTTTCTCTAATTTATCAAATATATCTTTATATACAAAAATCTCGTGACACAATGTTCGTCCGAGGTAAACTCCGAAACTACTTAACCGATTTTTATGAAATTTAGCTTACTGTATGTAATTTGGTCTAACTTAAAAAATAGGATAGTTTTTATCTCGATTATTGACCTCAAATTTTATTATTGCTAATTAAATGTTTTTTATGGGACAATTATTTGTTAGTTCCATAATTTTCTGACAGATGGCTGTGTGATTTAATTTATTGGTTCAACACTTTGTTATCTAGATTAGGTAACCATCCAGTAGATGGCGTTGTGTTTCGTTAGCTATAGCAACGCTTGGGCGGGTCAGCTAGTTTTAAAAAAGAAAATTCACACCGTTTATTTTTAAAAAGAAACAGATTCACAAATCCAGCAATTATAATGTCCCGTAATTTTTTACGGGTTTGCGCCAGTGACAAAGTATAAAACGCCCCTGGCATATTATATGGTGGGCCTGTCATCAGTCTACGCCTTCTCCTTTCTCATCTCCTTTCAGCAATTTGGGAGGCGGGTAAGTGTACCCTCGCCCAGTGATTCATTTATTGGATTACCAACACCCCTGCCATAGGTCACCCCACGTGGTTCGTCACGTTTGGTAACTTATCAGGAGTGCCCGGGTTCTTGGGGTAAGGTTTTTCTAGGTCTTGGAGTTTACCCTCCACTCCAGCCAGACTCTCTCGATCCATAGCCTTATACCGTAGTAAGAGGGATGGATTCACACATCCGTCACTCCTGGACTTATTTACCTCCAGTTTCCTACCCACCCTTGTACCTTTTTCTTTTCCAGATCTTTTTCTCCTTCCTTTCCATAAAAAGAACTTTCACACAGCATCCTCACAGATGAAGTAGGCTCAGCGGGAAATTGTTTTCCCCAGGGTATCCTGTGTGGAGCTAATGTAAAAAAAGCTTTGGAACATACCCATATTAAGGATGTGATGGTTCCACTGGTCTTCGGGTAGTTAGGATTAACACATAAATATAATAAAAATATCTGTAAAGAACATAAAACTAATTGTGACCATATTGTGCTTCTCACATCACTTATACCCGCATCTAAATTTTAAAGAAACTCCTTAAACAGGTATATTCAGTACGAGCGGCGTAAATTTTTAATTGGATTTAATTGTTCCACGTGTTTGTGCTTTTTGCTTATTCTCTTTCAATTATCGTTACTTAATTTTTCTGTACGTAATTGAAATCTGAAAACAAAACCAAGCAAAAAGTCTTTCAAATGGCATATAAAGGGTATTGAGTGACGTACCTGATAATCTTAACCAGCGATTTCTGATAATATAAGGATTAAAAAAAAATTGAATTTTGGTCTCCGGATATATTCTTTTTCAAATGCTAACATAAAAATGCATTCATATATCGATCGTCTATTTGAAGTCGAATATATAGTTGAAATATGAAATTAGAATTGAGTATGCAGTTATATAAAAGTGTCCCCTTTACCTGGTATAATATTCAGATAACTCATAAACACCACGAAATCAATTATAAAGCAGAAAAAGTTGTAGTGAAATTATCGAAACATTGATGTTTTCTGGGTTAATTATAGCAAATTTCAAAATGTTATACTATTTTACCAGACCGGCATGTCTCTCGGCATCATTTATTTATTATGTAAACCATAGACACGTGTAATAAAATTTGATTTCTGATTATCTCAAAATTTAGTATTTGGAGATGTCTGACTAATCAACTGAATGATCAAATGCCATTAAAAATGTCTGGAGAAATGCAGGAACAAAAAAATAAAAATATACAAAAAAAATAATACCAACTACATTAACCGCTCAGGCTTATTTGTTCGGTTTTCGGAACAATTCATTATAGGTCTCATAGAAATCATTTTGTCTCTCTATCATGGTTAGATATATGATAAAAACGGTATTAGAAAGAGAAGACATCACGTTTTATATTCAAATCCTAAAGTTAACAGCAAAATAATGAAAATGTACACCTTTATGAAACCAATGTTTCCAACCTCAATTACTACACATACTCAACCTCAAAACTTACACATACTTTTACCAGATGATCTCCTTACTTAAGCCATTTTATTTTTTTTTAATTTCTAACAATTACTACTTGTGCATTGGCTCCGCAAGAAATGTATTTGTATGTCCATGTGTAAGTACATGTATGCATATACATATATATATGAGTTCGTTGTGCACTTATATGCATATATGATTATGTGAGTATATTTGTGTGTGTATGTATGTATGTGTGTGTGTGTATGTATGTATATATGTATATGTATATTATATTTATAAGTATGTATGCTTTTTTTCTTCCTAATAACTGATTTCGATCCTCCTAATTTTTATATACATATTTGAAATTAAATTTATCACTCTTGTAACTAACCAATCATTATTACATAAAGAATATTGAGATGAATGTTGTGCTCACCTATAATTAGAAACATCATTACAACCATGTATAAATGTAAATTACTGTAAAAATTATGTGATGTATTCTGTTGGCGAGCCAATAAATAAATAAAAAAAAAATAAAAGAAAAAAAAAACTTTGGGAATTTTTTAATAATTATTTTTACATGCAACGACAAAAAAGTCAGTTGACGACACCATTTATTAACATTTGCCTAATAAATACGTGAGTGTTTGTATTTGCTTTGATTTTCAGTCATTTAAGTTATGAAAAAAGTTAGGTGAGCATTAAAAAAAAATGCGTATTTCATCACCTTTAAAAAACACTTTTTAGTTTTCGAATGCTAGCAGAAATATACCATTTATTTGGATTTTATGGCAAAGCGGAAATATTTTAACATTCCGACAAAATAGAGCTGTGAGGAAGAAAAATAACATTTAACTTGCGTCGGTACAGCGCAAAGTTCTGCTACAGTAATGGCTCGACCAATCTCGCCAAAGGTCAAGTGGCATCAAACATTCTCTACCGCGGTGCACAAATATCGTCCTGTTTTGGCGTAGGTTGTTAGATTTCACCGTCAGCGGGATTATGCCGCTTTGTGATGTTTTTGTACGAAGTTGTGTGCTGATTCTGTAACGCACAACATGAGAATATCGGGTTGCTATTTGACCGTATTTTTCTGTCGCGTGGATTTTAAAGGCGCAATTTTATTTTGCGCACTGTTTATAATATTCTAGCGAGTACCCGGCAATAAGGAAGTCGAGTGAAACCATTTTGACTTATAAAAAATATGTTTATGTAGATAAAAAAAATATCTATTCTAAATAAATATATATTTTTTTTTTCACCAGATTTACAGGAACGGGTTTAGTTTTTCCCATAGGAAGAACTAAACCCTTTCATACACTTTTCCATATAAATGATCATCTAGTAAATCCACGTTATGCAAGTGTATTATATAAGTATAATTAATACAAAAGAATACAAGAACAACAAGTAAATATTTACCGTTATTTTTCATGCAAACAAGGGTACAGATGTCGTCACACACACTCCCGCCTCTTACCGGGCGTTTTGGCGTGCTTAGTAAAATTCAAACTTGTATAATTAATTTGATTATGAAAACAAACTTAAAAAAAAACTACTATTTAAGTTTGCATATGAACATTGATAAAAAAAATGGACTCAACTTTCTTATAACCAGGAGTACGTTGCAATGCCACCCAAAGAAATTGTTTGTGTTTTGTTTCTATTTATTGAAGTCCCTTTGGATCCACAATATTTTTTATTTGTACACAAATAAATCGGGAGCAGGCCACATACAGTGTGAAAAGCATACATTTTCCAAGTTTACTCCCTGATTTCCCCTACTGTTACTGTGTCTCCTTTGCAATCCCTCTCTCTGCCCCTCCCTCGTCCCCCACCCCTCACTTGTGTGTCCTTTCCCGCACCCGTTCCCCACGTCCCTTTCTCCTTAAGCGTTCCCCTTTTACATTCCCCGCCATCCAATCCAGTGAATCTCCCCTTCCACGTTCCCACCTTCCCCTCACTCAGTTGAATAGTATAGGAAATAGTTTCATAACGCTCGAGCTCAACAATCGTATAGAAACAATCGCGGGCAAGCTACATCATTATAACATTTCTAGGCATTCTGATTTCTAGGTCTTCAGTGTTTTAACCACAGAAATAGTACCCAGCTTGGCCGAACTGCCTTGCTGCCTTTTGCTATTTCACAGTCCGTATGTTAATGTTGCAGTGGTTTTCGCATTCTGCACATGTTCGGTGTAATGGTCCATCTCCAAATCCCAGTTGCAACATGTGAGCATTATAAACGTTCTGCTCCTATGAATGCATTTCTAAATTAGGGGGTGGGGGGGGGGGGGGGGGGATAATATTCAGACTTTTTCGACAATCCGTTTGTCAGTTAATGAAATTTTCTGAAGAACTGTTGTCCTGTTGCAATACCTCGCGTCTGCCATTTGGTAAGACTAGCAGCTCCTGGTGCCGCCGTTGTCAGTAGTTGTTTGGTATAATACAATGTGGAATAAGACACATTAATGAATAAACTAAAAAAAAGAAAGAATGACAGTGCTTTAATTTTTCTCCGTTATCAATTCTTTTAGTTACAAAAAACGAAAAGTTATAGATTTATAACACATTCTTTTATGTTTGCATTCAAAATTTGAATACTTTAATTTGTTAGTTTATTTCCAATTAAATTTTTTTAAAGTGAATAACCTTTCAAAAACAGATTTTTTTATTTTAAATTATTCCTATTTTATTTTAAACTTTTTAACTTAATGAGTTAAACCTCAAATTTTAAAATTTTTAATTAATGAAGATATTATTAGCGAAAGTCAATCGAAAATCCGAAACAGAAAAATCAGAAAAAGATACGGATACATCTGGGACTCTATCCAGGACCTGGCCTTGGCCCGGATTGCCAGAGTGCCTGGGTTCGAGTCCCAGATGTATCCGTATCTTTTTCTGATTTGTCTGTTTCGGATTTTCGATTGACTTTCGCTAATAATATCGTTATTAATTAAAAATATTAAATTATTCCATTTATTTGGATTTTATTGCAACTAACAGAATATGCTAGTGGGTTTTTGGATTAGAAATGAACCTAATACAAATATTACGATTTTCAGTTCCTCCTAGTATCTGAATAATAATCAGCAAGTGATATAAAGTAAGTTAGCCGATTCAGAAAAAAATAACTGTTTGCGTAATAAAGTAATTATTTCGTGTCGTATCTATTGGCTATCTAATATCGTACTTGAAACAATTTTGTACAAAAATTATACAATAAACTCCTTGACTTATCCGATTTCCAAGAATCAGGTTCTATAATATGTGCTGATAGCAAATATTATATCAGATTTTAGTAAACCACTGTTAGAAAACCAGAGCTTGATTAGTACATTCAGTATAGGTATACAAAGTTTATTGATATCGTTTTTGATGAAGCTAAAAATGCTATGATTACATTACTTTGATGATTTGAAAATACAAATTTGGTCTTTTTCACATTTATTTAACGATAATTTTAATCTTTATAAATATTTTATATATCGCCACTTGCCAGGATATGAGGAATCCCGCTAACTGACCTCCAGTTATATTATCTCGTTCTTGCAGCGTTGAATATATTAACCTTGCTCGACCTCATTTTAATTTACATAATATAATTCAAATTTGTGAGTTTTTAAATACATAGTAAAAAATAATTACATAAATATAAACAGTTTCATCTATACTAGTAGGAATAAAGTTTGCCTTTTGAAGGTACCTTAATTTATGCTAAATATGGTAATGTCCGAATTGATTCTGTTGAACAGCAAAATTGCTCTATCCTTCGACATTTCATGTATTAAGTTAGTCATAACCTAACCCAACCAAACCCAACCCAACCCAACCCGAACCCAACCGAACCCAACCGAACCCAACCTGAACCCAACCCGAACCCACCCCGAACTCGAACCGAACCCAACCCGAACCCAACCCGAACCCAGCCCGAACCCACCCGAACTCACCCGAACCCAACCGAACCCGACTGAACCCGATAGAACCCGACCGAACCCGACCGGACCCGACCGGACCCGACCAGACCCGACCTAACCCGACCGGACCCAACCAGACCTGACCGAACCCGATCGAACCCGACCCAACTCGACCCAACCCAACTTATCCCAACCCGACCGAACCTGACCCAACCCGTCCCAACCCAACCCAACCGTTCTCCTTCTTTTTTTTGCCCTATTAGGCCGATCCCCCATATGTAATTTCTGGGCATAGTTTAGGTTAAGAAAGGCATGGTGAGCAATGATCATATTATCTATACAGTCACGAAAATGTTTGCAATTTTATTTTTGATTGTCTTTTGCGTCTGGGTAAAAGTCAAGTACTAAAGGCACATTAATGGGAGTTCACTGATGCGAAAAAATAAATGTTGGCATCAAACCTGCAGTGTGGACATTTATTGTCGACAAGAAAGGCTTTATTCGAGTGTGTTCATGAGTTTGAGGTGTAATGGAGCGGAAAAAGCTTCCAAATGTTGGTAATAGCAGCCTGGTTTTTCATTGTATTGTTTTTTTCAACGTTTATTATCATCATGTTTTTACACACATTTTATAAAACCCATATAATTCAATAAAATCCTGGTAGACCGCCCCTTTCCCCCTCCCTAATATGTTGTGTATATAATCTGTAGGTTAAGAATAATTTGTACTAGTCTGAAAATAGCTTCAACAAGCTGAAACCGGTTGCGGTCAATAAATTAAAGTGGAAATAAGTACAATTTTTTTTTATTATACGGGATGTCCGGGGGTAAAGTGAATTAACTTCGGGAGGTGATAACTACATGAGAGTGTAATTTAAAAATTACACTAATATGTAGAATTTTTAACTTTTTTCGAAATTCCAACTTATAGGGGTACTTTTTTGTAAAAAGATAAAATTATTTCGGGGTGTGCGGCCTGAACTTTTAGGTATTTTTCGCTGTTATGATACGCGCCAATCAAAATCAACGTCACCACAACGCGCCCGGCTGAGGTACAAACTTACCTTTATCGGGTGAGTTTGTACCTTACACTAAGGATTTTTAATAGGTACGTCTTTTTGTATGGGAAAATAAAAGTTTCAAAAAAAGTTGTTCATCATTTTTACTTAGTTTTTTTTTAAAAATATTTTTTTGTTAAGTGTCCAATGACATCGTGTGGACTGTAAAACTAAATGTATATGAAGCGAATTGCGAAAGTCCAAGATTGTGTTTTTGTATCGACAAGGGGAAGGAAAAGACAGGAATGGCCCTTACCTTGATGATGAGGTGACAGTTCCCAGCTCTTCATTCACGGTCACTTTCCAATGTTAAAATGATGACCCGATGGTCTTCACGAAAATCATAATATATTTATATGATTGTTATTTGAGAGATTTGCGAAATGCTTGTACCAGCACGACAGAATTTTCAAATATAACAATTGAATGTTTTTATTCAAAACAACGAGGAGCAAATGTGTTATTTTTTCAAGCATTTTTTATTCACCTTCTTTTGCTTCTTGGGTAAGGGCCTTGATGTGAAAGGAGGGGAATCAGAAGGAAGGAATATTTGGTAAGGAACATGGGTAAAATCGATTAATGTCCTAAAGTTATTTCAACACTAAACACCTACCATCATATAGAATCACCACCCAAAGATAATCCACTTTACCCCGGACTATTATTAGTAATCATTTTATAATGAATAAATTCATTCTGTAAATTTCATTCGCTATAACACAGAGACATCCCCGCATGACGGGTGAAATAATACTAAAAAATGTATTTACTGTACAATTTTTTTTTGTCGAAAAAAAGTATGTTAAGCAATAGTTGTGTGGCAGTCCGTCCTTTCTGCCTACCCGGATTGATGGTTCTTTACTTAATTTATTTAATCTTAACTTTAATATAAATAAAACAATAACTTTGTAAACACCACTTTTATTATTTATATACTTTATGCCAACCGGGTTTCGCTACAAACGTAGCTTCTTCAGGGCAGTATAAACTCTACTATTACTAAACTAAACTCTACTTACTTTAATTATTGAAATATTGATGTTAATTTAAAAAAACTACTAGTGTTTGATACCTGTCCCTCGAGTGGACCTCGTTAAACGACATCCGGTACAATTACTGCCATTATGCGCATGTGGTGCATTAATAGGACCAAAATGATTCAATATTATGTAAATATGGACATTAAACAACCGGAGGCACATCTGTGCTGAACCAAGTGACTCCCGATGCCATTGAATAGCTGATTAACCTCAGCATCCCAGATTGATCTCTACCATCTATTCTCCTCACCATACGAAGAAGAAGAAAAATTGCTGATAATAAATAAATTGCTTCGTATTTAAAGTATACAAATTCCACGGTATCTCAGTTACACTGCATGTCAAACCGTAATTAAGAACGTGCTTTGTATTTCAGAAGCCACCGATGCCATATGAGCTGGCTGCAAAGTCAATTTAAAATGGTGATAAAATGAAACGTCTTGCTTATTTGGCCATAAAATAAGTAAATGGCATCTTTTAACCGCCACTATTGCTTTTATTACTATCATCTGTGCTTAAATTTTGCCGTTTTCTTGCAGTAGCAACGACATAAAGAGGTTAACTGTAATGAAATATGCACTAAACAGCGATTAAATATTACAAACAACAACATCACTAAATACAATGTTATTTGCACTAGAGTATGTATGGATCTCTTCACTGAATAAATTATCGTGAAATTTTTACGTATTCCAAGATTCACCGGATGATCAATTCACTAGGATTCACCCTAAATATAAAAAAAAATCAGTAACGCAGATATGTTCTCCAACAATAAATATGTTTTTGTCATCCATTAATTTATATTATTAACCTCTCGAAGGCCAGGTGTATTTGAAAAAAAATCGCGCGAAATTATCTTCCCGGCTTTTGCTCAAATATCGTATAAAAACAAAGGAATTGTTTTTTTTGTGATTGTTTTCTGTTTGCCAAATAATGTACCTTATTATTCATACATATTTCATGATAATATCGTTACAAGTTTTCCCAGAATAGCTATTTCTAACAAAAAAATGTGAAAATATTTCCCATTCGACAAAAAAAATGTAAATAAAATATATTCATACGAAAATGATCAATTTTTTTTAGTTCTCTACAAACCTGAATAGACAACCTACATGAAAAAAACCAATTCAAAGGTGTTTTCGAAGAAGTAATGACATAAATAATACTTGTTTGAAAATGAAATGACATTTGAAAACCGTTTGTAAAAGTGACGCCAAGTTGACCATAGATATTTATTATAAATTATTTAGATGGGTTGGCGCTATGCGGATTTTTGCTATGTCAAGACCGAGAACGGCGCAAGCGATTCTGACCCTGTTCTTCACACAACTTCTTTATACATAAGGAACAAAATCGCTTCAAATTTTTTTTTTAATTTCGACCCGCGACCACCGGTGAGCGAACGGCAGTCGAGAGGTTAATCATCGATGGAGATCATTTTTACACATCTCTCAATAAAATATGAATTAGTCAGAAACAGAAAAACTAATAGGTACCTAACGATCAAAACTAGGACGAAAAAAAAATAGATTACTTAGTTTTAACCACGTTTATTGTTTAAAAAACCAACATGTGTCGTAGGCACTGCTTACTTCGTACTTCGCCCACATTGAAGTTATCCAATAATTTTGAATTAAAATAGGTTTTTTTTTCGTTGTTTGTTTTTGAGGTGTTATGCCGTGTTGCGCTACCTACTTTTTTAGCTGACGTTTCGGACAGCGTTGCAGTGTCCATCATCAGGGCAGGTCCGGCAGATCCGACGAAAAAAAAAAGTATCTAAAATAAGTTTGCTGTGTTTGAAGAAGTGAAAGTAATTTATTTATTTATTTATTTATTTACACATATACGGCACAACATGTGCCATTAACATAATTGACATAACATATAAATAGTACAACAACATGAAGAATAACTAAAAGTATAAATGTAAGTTAAATATAAGGAAAAAAAAAAATGTTAAAAGTAAGTAGTAAGGTAATAAGTAGTAGGAAAAGGGTAAAATATAAATGTAAAGTGAAAAATATGGTACAAAGTATAAGTATAAAGTACAAGCTTTAAATTATTAAGCAAAGATAAAAAAGTTAAAAGTTAAAAGTGAGAATAAAATAATAATAATAAAAAAGTTAAATGTAGAAATATAAGATGTCTTTAAAAGGAACAAATATTTAAATATAAAATATAAAAAGTAAGAAGTCCTCACAGGAGCAAAGAAAAATAAAAATAAAATATTTAATAGGTAGATATTATAGATTACAAATATTAACCGATATGATGAATTTTACAAGTACCTATGATTTCTAATAAATTAATGTTTTGCAAGTTCTGGTAAGCATATTATGTTTACATAATTATTATGTTTACATGGTACTAGAAGACAAATTTTGTTTAATGCATCTTTTGTATGAGGCCAGATTACCGGCGTGATCGATATTAGCATATTTATTGCCAAAAGTATGTAAGCGATTTATTGTTGCATTTTGTTCTGCGGTGGTCCCAGAGGTATTACAATGAAAAGGTGTTTGGAGTCGAGTAGGTCTAAAAGGTATGTGATAATTCACCAGTGAAACTAATTCAGGGGAGTCAAACCAGTTGTTATTTATTTTAAATAAAAAAATTAGATCATTAAGTATTCTTCTATCTTTTAACGATAAGAGTCGCATTTTTTGTAATAGAGAATCATAGTTTATGTCATCCGCGGGAATTCCTAATTTGAAATTAATTGATCTGAGAAATTTGTGTTGGATTCTTTCAATGGAATTTGCATGGCTTTTGTAGACAGGGTTCCATATGGGGGAATTATATTCCAAATGACTTCTAACTAAAGTTGTATATAGTATTTTAAATGTTTGGATATTTTTGAAATCTTTACATATTCTTATAATGAAGCCCAGCATTTTCATTGCTTTATTAGTTTGCTTTATTAATTTGCCTATATCGTCGTAGAAGCATTTATTAAAGCCATACATTGGAGTTATTAGTTTGCCAATAGAGTTACTCTAAAGAAGCTTGATTAGAATATCCTAAGTAATTTGCCCTTAATAGTAGACAGATAAAAATGTGCTAAGTAATTTGCTTTTACATAGGAGCCAAATAATAGCCAAATAAGTAATTTGCCTATACAGTTGTGCCAGTTTATAACGTGCTTAGTAATTTGCCTATACACGAGAGCCTAATATTAGTGGGATAAGTACTTGCCTAATTAATGCCTCCTTACTCGGGCGTATCTGAAAATCTTATAATGCCTCAAGTGATATTGACATTTTCCACTGTACCCTTAAATCTTTTAAATTAAAATTAACTTTACAATGTACTTAAATCAAAACAATGCATTATTTATTATATTATTGCACTTCTATATTGTTTATTATTTTTTTTTAAATATTTTTTCACTCAAACTAAATACTTTTATAACTTGTAATTAATTACTTAATCTAACTAATCAGTAATCACAACAAAAATGTATAAATGGAACATAATTGGTTGATATTATGTTTACTTTCTTATGTTAAATGATCTTTTACACAACTGTGTGTTTCCTTAATAGACTTAAATAAAAAAAAAATAAAAAAAATATATATAGTCGAGCCAGTTAATAAGGTGCTACGTAATTTGCCTATACATAGGAGCCAGTTAATAATGTGCTACGTAATTTGCCTATACATAGGAGCCAGTTAATAATATGCTACGTAATTTGCCTACACATAGGAGCCAGTTAATCAGGTGCCACGAAATTCCTGTACATATGAACCAATTAATAATATGCTAAGTAATTTGACTATTAACATAGGAGCCAGTTAATAATGTGCCACGTAATTCCTGTACATAGGAGCTAATTAATAATGTGCTAAGTAATTTGCCTATCAACATAAGAGCCAGTTAATAAAGTGCTAAACAATTTGCCCATACATAGGAACTAGTTATTAATGTGCTACGTAATTTACCTATACGTAGGAGCCATAATATACAGTACACATTTCACAATGCTCACAATTTTCAGTTCGCGTCGTAAAATATTACAGACACGAACTAAACGAAATAGAGTACAGAGAACTTCATGGCTTTGGCTTATGGAAGAGAGACACCTGGAGGACGGCACGTAACGTCGAGACTACTTTACTTGAAGTGTGGATGCTTTTATATTTCTGTAAATTAAAATAAAACTGGATTACTGCGGGAGAAAAGACAAAGAACAAAGAACGTGGATGTTATGATGAAATATATTTTTTCTGCAATTGTTAAATAGTATTTTCTTCGAATTGGTGTTGAGAGCTGAGAGAAAAACTTTGAATAGAATTTTATTCGAATAATGATTTATAGATTAAATCTTTGATTGAATAACGGATTTTGCAATATTTTTTTCGTGTATTTGCGAATTAGTGTTGAGAGTCGTTAATATTATTTTTAAATTTAATCTTTTAACCTAATGAATAAAACCTCAAATTGTAATCCTACATAGGACCGTATCTTTTTCTGATTTTTCTGTTTCAGATTTTCGATTTAGTTTCGGTAATATTGTCTTCATTAGTTAAATTTATTTTTTAATGTGAATACAGCACAATAGTTCCAACTACTCCAAATTATCAAGAGATACTGTGACTACGGCGAATATAATAAATTTGATTAATAATAATCAATAGTTACTTTGGTTACATTTTTAGATTTTCACGGCCAAAAGCATTTTCGTTGTTTGTTTTTGGTGTGTTATGCCGTGTTGCGCTACCTCCTTCTTTAGGCGACATTTCGGACAGCGTTGCAGTGTCCATCATCAGGGCAGATCCGGCAGATCCGACGATGTGTAGTTGTCGGTGTTAAGTGTGTGCTTATTTACTTGGAAGCGATACCGTGTCCCCAACTACAATCCACTACGAGCTGGTAGGTATTACAGTGAAAGGGAAGCACACACTTAACACTGACAACTACACATCGTCGGATCTGCCGGATCTGCCCTGATGATGGACATTGCAACGCTATGTCCATCATCAGGCTCATACGTGGAATGATCTGCTGTCATCTATTTTCCTCTTTCATATAAACCAGACCTCTTTAAGATATGCCTTAATATATCCCTTCCTACAGACTCTAACTTAACCCGCCTCATAATGTTGCCAAATCGGGTAATGATATAGTTCCCTTATCTTTAAACTTTACAAATAAGGGCGCTCTTGTGAGTATCTACTTACAAAAACTAAAACAAGTTCCGCTTTTTCTCTCCACTTCTACAATTTAGTCCGAGATTCTTTTTAAAATCGTTGTTTAGTAATGATTCTCATAAAAACACTCAAACAAGTTAGGTACAAAAGTTAACAGACGCCACAAGTTTCACATGAAAATAAAGTATTCCTTCGTAAGAATAATTTATTTCGTGCATTACGACATAAGAAGTCTCTTTTCTACGAAAGAAACGAATAAAGAAGAAGATGACTTGGTTATTTGTATGCAACAGGCGCCATCTCTGAGAGAGGGAGCGAACTTAAACCGGATTAACATAAAAATGAGCTTCCACAAAATGATGAACAGAGGAATAGAGGACACGCAGTCAATCGTCCCGTGGTTTACAACAAAATGTTGAATAATTTTATTATTAATAGTACAGTTTTTTTTGCAGTTTGCTATCCTACGAGAAACTGCAACAATTTTTGCTTTCTAAAACAAATTTATCGGGAACACAAAACAATATTTATTATAAGGTTTTAAATTGTTCAATGAACTTCCTTTAAATGTTAAGGAAGTTAAACTCCCGATAAATTTGATTCGAGGGTTATGTCTCAATGTTATGAAGTCCAAATTTTAGTACGAATCTGTTATAATATTATTTTAGTAGTTTGAGAATAGATATACACTAGATACAAGACGTTAAAATTTTATAGCTAAACAAAATATACTATGATTTTTTTAACCATAATCGATAAAATGTTTCAGTTTTAATAAAGAATCCCTCAAGGCTTATGCCATATTTGGGTATGCTGTGTGGAGTGAATTTTTAGGGAAAAAAAGAAAAAGAATTTCTGGGAAGAAAAACGATATGAGGGGTGGATACAAATCTGAGGATCAATGTGTCCAGGAGTGACGAAAGTATGAATCCACCCCCTACTGCGGTGTAAGGCCATGAGTCGGGAGAGTTTGGTTGGTGAGGTTACCCAATCTCTCCCAATCCGGCCCGCCACGCAGTAATTGGGCAAACGCTTTCGCCGCCAAGGCAAACCTCTCCCCATGAACCGGGGCTCCCTGGGTAAGTCACCAAACGTAGGGAATCACTTGTGATGACCTACGACAGAGCTACCCATACCTGCCTCAAATGGATATATAATTGTAGTGTTCTGGATGCTGGATTGGGATAATGTCGTCAATTTTATCCTCAGTACTACACACTGACTATTTGTAAATAATACTATACTGGTTCATTATACGTGAAACGTTGTTTATTGATTACAAATGGTTACAAAGTAAACGTCCAGCCTAGCTGGCGGTAGGTTTAATAATGAAAGCCCGGAACGGTGCTCGCTAGCTCGCTCCCTTGAAATGACCCCCTTCGGGTCCCAACTCCGTCATCGTTCGGCTCGTTGCTTGGCAGTAAAGCCCGCCCATTCTACGATAGAGACGAAGCAGTGTTGCATACACCACAATAATTACATAAATTCAACTTATTTCTACTCTCTTAACAGTTACATAATCTACATTTTCCTCTGCTTTACTATTCTCATGTCTGAGACAGCAGAATGGGAAAGTTCCACAAAGGAATGGACGGAAAAGGGGAAAAATAGTTCCATAAATCAGTGGAACTTCAAGACTTGTGGATTTCTATATTAATTGTTGTCTCGCGGTCGTCCCGCATTCCATAACGCTATTTTAATGCACATGACACAACGCTAAATAAATAAATGTGTGATGGAAGAGGAATAACTAGTAAAGAAAATTAACTAGTAGAGTGTCCAGAAAAAATGCAGAATTGATAGCAATTAAAAATAAGTGGAATAAAATTGTATTATTAAGTGATCCTAAAAGTACACTTAAACATATCACAAGTATTTCGAAGGAAGTTTTGACTGTAGGAAAATAGCCTACAATATTGTAGCAAATAATGCGGCTACAGCAGAAAAATGTATTCATGTGTTTACAATAGATTCTATCTCTCGTAGGAATACATGAAAATGGAGAGGTAAATTTTTTACCAAACGAAGCATGTGGAAAGGAAATATATACGATAGATCGCCAGATGCTGAAGATTACTGCCAAGAAACAAATATGTTATGTAATATTAAGTGGAATAATCATTTTGAGACGTTGTCATGAGTATGGCATAGAAATCTCCAAAAAGAAGCGTTTAAATCACCATGGTTCATGGTTTCATAAAAAAATTGGTTAAATAGATTACGTTAGGTGAGGTTATGGTCTATTTAAAAAAATCCAAGCTTTTAATGACTTTTCAGATGCGTTTAGTTGACTTGATTCTGAGTTATCGTGGAACCATGTCGACCATACATTATCGAAGTGCATTAAATATGAAGAACATAGAGTTACAATATTGATGACCTCGCACCCTTTTTGAGGTCATCATTATTAAGAATCGAGAAATTTGTTAGATCGTGTAAATTTGGAAAATATTTGATACTGAATTCTAAAATAAAGAATAGTAGCTCTTAATGAACATTGGACGTTATTATAAAAATATATTAATTTAAAAAAAGAGAGGCAAAAACGACAACATTATGTGAGTCAGAAACCTCGTACATGAATGACAAAAAAAGAAGGTTGAACGCGGGTGAAATGAGATCCCGGAAGGCATATGCTTAGTAAAATCGTATACCGTTCTGCGTCAAGCGAATGAGGCTATACTAAAATAATGCAAGATAGGTGACTTAAGATTTGCAGTGTTATACAATGTAATATGTAACTAACATACGCTCAGAAGATTTGTATTTTTTTCAAGGTTTATTGTTATCTTTATTTTGTTTTACACCATCCGCTTGACTTCTACAGTCACCTGGACACCGGCCCACAAATGTTGACCATCTCTAGACATTGAATATACGGTAACCAATAGGAGGTACTCGAGATATAATCTTTTGCTCTGAATTTGATAAGGCAAGTATTCCGAATTCTTAAAAGGGAAAATTTGCGCTTCCGACGTTTCCATTTAGGTATGTTATAAATAATAATGTATATATTATATTTTAGTTAATAATAAATGTATGTTTAGTAATCTAAATTTAATTTGGTTTAGTTGGGATATATGTCCAATTTAAAATAGATTTTATATTTATTTTCGTTGCAATTGAAGATATCTTAATAGAGACAATGTTATTATAATTATATTAAACTATCTTATAAGACAATAGTTATGATTTGAATTTGTTTTACAATATATATATATATATGTATATTTAAATAGCTCCACACCAGAGGCCCTATAGAAAATAACTCCCCTCAGGGCCTATTTTGTCTTTGGGCGTGCTGTGTGGAGGGTCTTTTTAGGAAAGGAACGAGAGGATTTTCTGTGATGGAAACATTTATGAGAGGTGAGCTTCTTAGGGGAAGTATGTCCAGGAGTGAAACATGATTCCATTCCTCCCACTGCGATGCAAGGCGATGTTTCGAGAGAGCCCTGCTGGAGAAGAATAAAAATCTAATGGTCATTTTGACGCTTTTTCACAGATACTTCAAGTTTGAATTTTATTAAAGAAGCCATCCAAGTATTTACCGAGAAACGATTGTTTTTAAACACTGTTTCAAATACAAAAATTACGTGTTTCGGAAACGAATTAGTTTGTTTCTGAAACAGTTAAAACTGTTGCGGTAAACACTACGTTACTACCATGTTTCTGTACTCCCTGCTGGCTACAGAGAACACAAAAAACAAATCAGTTTCACAACAGACTTGGCTGAGTCGGACACCTGTTTCACTTGTTTAAACATTTGAAAACATTGATTTATGTTACATTAATATTTAAAACAACTTACTGATACGCACGGCAAGATTTCAGAAACATTATTTCTGTAAACATCTCAGTGGTGTTTCGAAAACTGTGTATCTGGAACATTATTTCTCAGTGAATACATAAATGGCTTGAAGGTTTTTGTTTCCGGTTTAACTCCAGAGCCTACATTTTGACCCCATTTCCAAAACATGCAAAGGTTTTTTATTTTATTATTGAATATGCGTGGGCTGAGTATTTTTCACACTAAATTTCTATTCACTTGACAGCTTTTATCCTTGGTCCGGCCGTTCTACCCCCGCTGCGTTTCTGGTAAAATAAACATATGAAAAGTCGAACAAGTTTCTGTGTTTGTCCTTCAATGTAGAAGTTAAATAAATAGAAAAACTTGAAATATTATGGGCCAGCTGTTTAACAATTCATCAAATTTCAAAGTTAATTAAATATGTGAAAGTTCTTTTTGTGTTCTGTTATTTCAGTCGTGTAAATAAAAATTAAAAAAATGATATAATAACAAAATTTGATTAAGACTTAATTAACAAAGGGCACCAATTTTATAACGGGTCTTTAAAAAATATTTTTTAATTATTTATAATATTTAAACTCATCTTTACACCTTTTCTAATTTACAAGATTTCAAGTTTGTCTTCATGGATACTATTAACATTACTCTATTCCATTATTAAAATTAAAAGTATGGGTCATCTCCAAAAACTCTTACCTCATATATGCTCCTTTATCTTAATTTAAATGATTAATTAATTGCTAATTTGTCAGGATGGCCGAGTTTGCACGACCCATAGTATAATATTTGCAAATAATATTTTTTTATAGGGTATTTTCGCTATTTTTTATTGCTTAAAAAAATTAATAAAAAATTACGATTTTTATAGCATTTTTATTTTATTTTTATGTTGACGAATAAATTTTCTACAGCGAGTCTAAGTTTCCCATTTTTGTAATACCGCCAAAACGTTATTTCGGGGCAGGGCCCTCGGGTGACCTCATTAGCGTTGGCCGGTTTCGAAAAATCTCTGAAATTAGTACTTTGTTGTTTGTTGCCACATGCCTATTTGGTTTTGTCGGTTTTTGATCGTTTTTAAAATGAACAAATTTGAATGAAAACAAAAAACAAAAGTTTTTAAAATGATCTTTAAATATTCCATAAATTTTCAACGGAATCCCTCGTTTGTGAAAATACCCTATTGTGTCACTTTCAAAACAGGAGCTGATTTGTCAAGAAATCAGACTATCCCGTGATTCTTATATATCTGCAATAGTAATTTATTATTAATTTTACTAACTAGCTGACAGCGCGTTATACTAGTTAAAATACTAATTCACTTAAATTTACTTAGTTATAACTAACTACCACTATACTTGTAACTTTTTAAAACTCCTAAACTATTGTGCCATTTCTCTGTTTAATGATACGTGTACGGCGTACGTAGAAATAAAAAAAATCGTTTACGATAGTTGTAAAGCAATTAAGTACATACAACCTAGGTAACGTAATTGTCCACTGAAGAGATTGTGGTTGTACGTACCCCTTTACCCGTAGGCCCCGAAGGAAGCGCATTTTTTTCTTACTGTTATTAACTTTTCTTTTCGTTTATACGCTTGCCTCGCAATGATTAACAAAAAAACACTTAATAAGAGAAAAACCTAACAAAACCATACTGAAAGTAATAGTAAGCTAAATAATTTTATCAATGCTGCGGCGCGAGCGGCTAAGACAAGAAGTAGCAAAGTTGAAATTCGGAAAGAGCACATCGAAATCTATAAAATCACCAATTTTCAAAACTCCCGGAAAACATTCGAGTTAACCACTTTTTTTAAACCAAATGACTGTACTATTATCGCTATCAGCGATTATTACAACAACTTTACAGGCTTTAGCCGTGTTAAGTGACTAGATCTGAATAGCCAGGTACTTTTCCACCTTCCTCTTTTTCATCTCCTTCCCTTCCCCACTTACTTTCAGCCTCACGACATACCCCAATTTGGGAGGCAACAGTCTCACTGGCTCCAGACGGGAGCAGTTGGGACTCTTGTGAGGTATTCTCTATAAAAAAAATGGATATCTATACTTTTAAAATGCATTGCCGATATAGTCCATTTGATGCCAGAGCTGTCAAACGCATTCGGTTTTCAACTTTTGTGGAAAATATTCTATAATTCGTCGATTAAGTTCGATAAAGTCTCGAACTTTCCAATCGCTTTCGAAGGTTTTCCGCGGAGTTTGAAGGAAATTGTATAAATTCAGTTGAAGTCTTATATTTACTCGTACATATCATAGCCTCATATATAATCCTGTTTTGAAATGTGTTTGTAGATTATTCGACCTCGAATAGGTATTATAGTTGGTTAAAAATGACTGTTTGGTTACCAGATCTAAGAGCCAATTACTGCTAAACTTTCTCCCTTTGAATTATTTCCCCAATAAACCAGCAGTTCTGTTATCTCTCTCTCTGGTTTCAATCCTGGGATTGGTTTGCAGCAATTTCTTCTATTCTTCTCTTCCATTCTTCCCTGTCTTGTGCGGCTCTTTTGAAGTCTGCATGTGATGAGCAGCGCATGTCCACCAGCAGGTCCTCCAGGTACTCTCGGCGTGGGCGTCCCCTAGAGTTTGTCCCCTCGGTCATATCCTCCATTATGGCTTCTGTTAAGCGTGCTGAAACCTTAAGAGGATGTAAATAAGTTCTTAACTATATTATAAACCACACATGTATTATATTATTACACGAATTACATAATTTGATAATCGTAATAAAGATAATAAAGAAAGGGGATACGAGTATGTTTTAAGATTTTCACTGCCAAAAGTATTTTTGTTATTTATTTTTAGGGTGTTGTGCCATGTTGCGCTACCTCCTTCTTTAAGATGAAACCCAGTGGTGGAAAAATTTGAAAATTAAATTTTACTAAATTGTTGCTGTAACTGTTACTCCACCGGATATTGAGCGAAAGGGACAATGCATCTCGGGCTACTAATACCTAAATAAAATCGAGGTTTTGTATTCCCCACTTTTCTTCTCCAAAAGTGGACTGATTTTCAATTTTTTTTACCAACTACATAAGAAAAAACTATTCTATGTATGTACGTTTTGATTTAAAAAAAAAACATTGTCTGGTTTGTATACTGAACGTCTTTTGACGGCGTTTAAACCAGTCAATTTTATTGATTTTTGGAAAAAGTAACTTATCAAAAAAAAAACAAAAAGTACCGACACGCTAGTAGTTGATATCTATTTTATGTAAAGATAATATTTTCTCTAGGGTTAAAATCCAGAGAGATAAATAGGGAATACGTTTGTATGGAAAAATCACCGCCGGGTATCCCCTTAAGTCAACGTTTTGGACAATGTTACAGTGTCCATCATCAACGTCACAACTCAATGATCCCGGGGGACATTTATTGGTTAACCACCCTGCCATAGGTCGCCCCAAGTGGTTCACTACGTTTTGTGACTTAGCAGGGATGCGCGGGTTAATGGTTTGAGGTTTGTCTAGGTCCCGGTGGCGAATGCATTTCGCATATAGAGTAGAGACTGGTTGAGGTAGACCTTTTGACTCTCTTGACCCATCGCCTTGCACCGTAGAAGGAGGGTAGAAGGAGGGTGGTTTCTGAACACATTACAGCACCCTTGGAGTGATTTCTCCAAAAACGGCGCTCTACAAATTATCCTAATATTATTATTATTGACGCCCAGATTCCTACCCATCACTCATTCCTTTTCCTTTCCAGAACTTTCTCTCACTTCTTTCCATAAAAGACCCTCAACACATCATCCCCAAAGATGACATAGGCCCTGAAGGATTTTTTTCCCTCAGGGCTTCCCGAGTGGAATTAACATAATTTAGAATTAAAATCTTTTAAAAACATGTTTTCCTAATTACCACGTATTTTTCAAATAAGGCACCATTTTAAATATTTCTAATAAAAAAACGAGTATGCTTTAGATCGTACGACTGAAATAAAACTTGTGCGCGCGCACTGCTCTCTCTTGCTCCTACAGTGTGATACAGACAATAGGCCTGCACTGTGTCTCAGATATACGAAACATAACTGGCTATGAGAGAAAGAGATAAAGAAAATGTGTGCTCGCACCTCCTCTTGCCCCTACAGTAATATACGAAACGTAACTCTCTTTCTTTCTATCTTCACTAACTTATATCTCCCTCTCAACTTCCGTTCGTCTTGCCCGATTACACTTTTCGTAACGCTCTCGTCATGCATTCGCCAGCCTACTCCCCAAATCAAGAGTGCGTAAAGAAGTTTTACTTCAACAACTTTTGACACTAAATTAAATTATCTGAAAAAAAAAACTACGTAGAACCACATCATAAATGTACCTATCTATAATTTTTTTACATTATCTACGCCACAAATCTAACACCGCACTTTTCATTCGTCCTTGTAAATTGTAATTGACCCTCAGCCATGCCGGCCATGTCCCATACACGGAATGGTACACGCTCCCTCTGAACATTTCAATTAACATTCTAGCCCCACTGTCTGTTCACATTACCGACTGCAATGTTCGAACTGACCCCTCCTTAATGAAATACCTCAAATTTATTATTCATAAATTCCCACAGAAAGCCGTACGTGAGATTCTTCGAGTTTTCCTCTTTGCGCCTCGTTTTGTTTTTCTCGATCTACGTTAATGATTCACCTGATTGTTTTGTAAATATAGGATGTCTCAATAAGAGCGCAAGATTTCATGGTTCAATAAAACATGGTTTTCTGTAGCAAAGTATTCATATATTTATTAATTTATAATGTACACATTTGAGAACTATGTATGAAACAACACATCTGGTAAATGCATTTTTTTCTGATTAATAAATCGTGGATTTTCTGAGCCCCAAATTCGGCAGTTTTCCTTTTTTTTATTTTTATAGTGAACACCTCACAGGATTCCAACTGCTCCCGTCTGGAGCCAGTGGGACTATGGGATCTCCGATTGGGGTATTTGTGAGACTGGAAGAGAGAGGAAGGAGGGGACGTACCTGGATATTCAGATATAGTCACTAAACACGGACAAAGCCATTTCAAGCAACGTCTCAATTCTCAATGGTGGTCTTACACCATGGCGATACTGAGAGTAGTATATTCCAATCTGGAACGTGCCGCAAATATCGTTATGTATTATTTTTAATTAATTAATTGTGAAAAAACACAAATTAATCGAATAAAATTTATTTGTGCACGCCCGCGCCGGGCTCGAATCCGCGACCTACGGAATTGGAGTCCAAAGCCTTTCCTCTACACTATGCCGGCCGTCAATTAACGATACCATCGATGCTAAAATGGGCATCATCACTAAAAATGGTTTTGTCCGCAAAATCGGCATTCAATTCTTGTTGCTCAAGGATCCAATTTGTGAACTCTCTTCGCTACGCGTGGTCAGTTGGCAGAAGTAGTAGTTGTTAGATTCAAGTCTCTAGTGAGAATACGTCGAGAAGTGGCTTTTGTATTGACTATTTCTTGTGTACGATGACGAATCGACGTCCATGGACTCTCGGCCACACTCTCCCGAATCCCTTTTGTTCTGAATGACCTGCGAGCTCGTGTTTCATGTTTCACAGCTCGTGTTTCATGTTTCACAGCTCGTGTTTCACATCAAAAAACCGAATCAAAAAGCAGGAGTTATATGCGATAATCTGCTCGTGTTTCACATAAAAAAACCGAAGCAGTACTTTCGAATTTTTCGAGTACTGTTTTCACAGTAGATGAAGTAGGAACATTATTTCGGCCAAATAATGCACGCAATTTACGAATCGTGGCCATGAAACTTTCACTGTTTTGATAATAATGTTTAAGAATACCCTCTTAATACCGAAAATACCGGAAATTAGTTCTTTTTAAATAAAATTCTAAACGTATTGACTCTTTTTTACAAAAACACATAAATTGATTTAGAAAGATTGTTATTTTATCTGGTACACGCAGTTTTAAAATTTCGAAAAATTAAGTGTATTTTTAAGATACTAAGGTTATACTGTTGGTCGTTGGCAGCTTTGTTCAATTTTCAAACGATAGATTATATTAAACAACACAAAATTTCAAATCATATTTATACAAAAAAATAAATCAATCCATAATGTACTCAACACAGTTTTAATTTTTAGTTAAACTAAAATCATTAAAAATTAAATCCGAGAACGTGTTTCGTGACAAAAGAACCTCAGTTTTTCTATTTATTTAAGGTCTTACTAACTAAAATATTTAAGAATTTTTTTACACACTTATTTTGTTCAAACATTATTGAAAAATTGTAAATACTTATGATCAAAAAATACTTACAAGCAGTACACGATATTTAATAATTTATCATGGTGCGTTTTGAGTGTTCTTATTGGTTACTTGAATGTAGGTATATATTAAATCGATATTAATTTTTTTATTAAAAAAAAATTATAAGGGGAATAATCGATCTTTCTCATTGGAACCTCCCTGTACAGTTGCAAGCATTTTAAAACTTTTATTCTTAGCCACTGGTCAATCACGCGTTGTTTTATCGCATATTGCTCCATGTTTACAATCTCCCATCTGCCTCCTATCGATCTGTTATATCATAATTGTGTAACAATATGACTGGCCAAGTAGCGGCCAATTCAAATCTTGCACGCTTATTTAACGAATTATTTAACGAATCAACATAACTTCTAATGTGTTAAGAAATCCACCATGGATACTTGACGTTAGTAAGCTAGTAGTAAACCGCACTAGTCTCAATTTTATGGTATTTTGAACCTCAAAAAATAATCAGCTTATTAAATATATATTTTATTCGTTTTGTAAGGAAAAAATGATCTTATTTTTATTTTAGTTTATCGTTTCGTCACTAGTAAATATATATATATAAATATATGTATTTTATCTATTAAAATTCCGCGTCATATGTAATATATCTTATTTACAAGTCATTGTAGTGGATTTATTCACAGAAAATCCCTTTTGTGACTTATTTTTATTGTGAAGAACGCTGTTTTAACTGAAATTTATAATATAACTCATGAATATTTACGTATGTCTTCATTATATTACATTCTTATATAACATTAGAAAGAAAAAAACAAACTGTGAATATAAGTAGCTAAGCTGGGAACAATTTTGATATAAATATTAAACTATAGGTATATCACCTGGTTCAATTTATAAAAATCAGAATAAAAAAACAGTTATTATGAAAATAATGTCAGCTGGCTTACGGCGCACAGTTACAAATTTTGATGATTTGGCCCGAAACTGCTCTCGGCGTTCGACCATTATTTGGTGGTTCATTGTTGTTTTTAAGTGTTAATATGAGTTGTTACATTATTTTTCTTAATTTTTATTCAATAAATCGTTGTGCATGCCAAATTAGTTATTTTTTAATAACATAAAACTTGTGCGCTAGACATTGTAATTTACTGATTATAGTACTTCAAACACAGATAATATATAGAGTTTGTTTTTCCTACTCAATAAAAGAAAAAAACTTGCTTTGAACCACTACAACACGTGTAATTTACGTAAAAACATATTTTCAATATTATTTTCATATAGAACGTACCTTGAAGAATATTTATTGGCATCATATTTTTTTACTTTCTATTAATGATAGTACATAAACAACCTGTTTCCGCAAACCTTCAAACACCTCTAAATATAGCAGCGTCCCTTATATCTCTGTTCTGCGACAGATTACAGAGTAGTTAAGTTTCAAATGTTATTTTCAGTAAAATGTCTAATGTCAGTGGTTATTTTGGTAGGTGGGTTTGGGTACCGCTTCCCTGGGAACCATTTATTGGATAACCAACACCTCTGCCATAGGTCACCCCAAGTGGTTCGCTACCAAGTGGTTGGGTGAGGTTTGTCCGGTTTGTCTTGGCGGTGAATTTGTCTACCCACCAATTGCGTGGCAGGTCAGATCGGGAGAGACTGGTTGAGGGAGACCTTTGATCTCTCCAGCAGAGCTCTTTCGGAAAATCACCTTGCACTGCAGTGGGAGGGATGAAATCATTCGTCCTTCACTCCAGGGCACACTGAACCCCAAATTACTACCCA
This sequence comes from Limnephilus auricula, assembly GCA_951813805.1. NCBI lineage: Eukaryota > Metazoa > Arthropoda > Insecta > Trichoptera > Limnephilidae > Limnephilus > Limnephilus auricula. The sequence goes on from OX638412.1 coordinate 9,882,156, forward strand.
CCCCTCGTACCATTTTCCTTCCCAGAACATCCCCTCCTTCCTTTCCGAAAAAAACCCTCCACACACAGTTCGGGGGTTAACGTCGCACCAGAGCTCAAACTTCGACCACTGTGCGGCTGGCGTTTAACACTTACCCTTGGCACACTAAAAACCCAAGTAGTTTAGTCGAGTAGCTAGAATTTAGTAACTAAACGTGACCGAACACCATAATTTAAGTAGAGTAGTTTAGTCAGCGCTTTAGTAGAGTCAATCCATTTAGTTCTATTTTTTCGGGTGAGTTAAGCCCCCTATACATGCATCCCTTTGCACTGACATGCGCGAACCCTTCGTTTTAGTAGAGTTCATTAGTAGACGCAGAAATGTCGTCCCGTTGAATCAAAGATGCTACTCTAAAGTTGTTTATTTTTACTGCTATTAATCTCTTTTTGTGTCCATAGTTTATTTATTTTCTATCACTAATTTATTCTACCACCTCATCTAAAATAAGCACTGCAATTAGCTTAGCGTATTTAATTTATTGCATTACAGCCCACTTTAATAATTATGTTTATCTCGCAACGCGCTGCTCACTAATTAGCGAGTTACTCGCCACTCGACTAAGCTACTTACCAAGTGCAAATAAGCATTAGTGCACAGGTTGCAGGAGAAGGAAATTCCAAGATTGAATGTACAATTAACAAGAAAATTAGATAAAGAATTGAAAATGCATTAACCTTATATATAAAAATAAATTGTTGTTTGTTTGTTTGTATTTTATGGGCTGCCATACCGTTCATCCGATTGCAATAAAACTTTGGAGATTTGATATGCACAAGCCCGCAATGGCTATAGGATATTGAGCTCTGGCGTTAGAAAATTATTTCCTATACAGTTCATCCGATTACGATGATTTTTATGTAGCGTTATTTCTTTGTTGGTGAGCGCTGAAATTTCCAAAAAAAATTGCAATAAGTCACAAGCGAGTTGTTCGAAAAATGTGTGTATTTTATGGAGTTTAGTGGCAGGGAAAAAAAAGGGGAGGGAGGGGGTATTAAGGAGGGGAAGGGGGCGTGGTAGGGGAAGAGGAGGCGGAAAGGGAACGGGGATGAATGGGAAAGGACCCGGAGAGTGAAACAATTTTTGTTATTTAAGTGGCATATGGAACGCATGCCAGGTATCAGCTTTATTTTTATTTTTATAGAGAAACCTCACAAGAGTCCCAACTGCTCCCTTCTGAAGCCAGTGAGACTATGGCATCCCCAATTGGAGTATGTTGTGAGGCTGAAGGTAAGTGGGGAAGGGAAGGAGATGGGGAAGAGGAAGTTGGGAAAGTACCTGGCTATTCAGAAACGTCACTAAACACGGCTAAAGCCATTATTAAGCAACGTTTCAATTCTGAATGGTGGTCTTACCCCAGGGCGATACTGAGAGTATCTTCCACTCTGGAACGTGCCGCAAATATAACATATATTATTTATATGAATTAATTGTGAAATAACACAAATTTATCAAAGCTAGTTATGAATAATAAAAATATGGTTAGATGTTCGGTTAAAGCGTAGATTACGATTCTTTTAGACGTAGGGTCAGAAGGCCGTTAAAACAAAGTACTTGTTTGATACAATGTTGATTTATTTGCTAAAGCAAAAGTTCACAACAGAATTTTACTATCCTGTTCTAATATTTAATCAGTTTTAACCATTGTTATCAAATGTATGAAATCCCAGATCCCAACGCCCTTTGTTAGATAAATATGTTAAATATCTACGTTAATAACACCTCGTATTGTTTTAATATTTAAGGTTTTCTTTTCATCATTTGGTACAAAACTAGGAAACAAAAGCGCGCAGTTCCCGTAACCGAAAAATCACAAAAGGATAGTTGGACCACAGAAATATTGGGAAATGTTGTATGGTGGGAATGAATGGTTGAGAGTTAGGACGAGTGCTGGATTAACCAGGCTATTCAGAAACTTCAGGGAGTTAATGTTATAATTTTGGAGTTATAATGCTGAAATTTCACTAAAACGCGATTATTTCCATAATCTGAAAATATAGATAGATGAAACACTTTATCCTAACTAGGGATGTTACGAACATTCGCATTCGCATTCGCATAATTTTAAACATTCGAATGCGAATGTGTGCCGATCATGTCGTGACTCACCCACTGTTCACGTGTCTTTTGTTTTTCGCGCAAGCGCAGGAGCGCGCTAGCCGGCATCACATGTTTCATTTGCAGTTAGTCGCACCCCAATACACACTTAAAGGTCTTAATGTTTTCACTGAGAATACCTGTGAAGTTTTGTACCACAAAGTTGCCGAAAAAATCAAAGTTCTGTTAGCAGATTTCAAATATATGTCATTCACGGCTGACATATGGTCAGAGCCAAGTGCGAATTTATCACTTCTCAGTCTAACCTGTCATGGCAGCCGGCCTTATATACGAGCCCCTTAGAAATCGTCTCATGGGAGAAAAGGCTGCAAAATTGCTTTTTCTGAAGTATTATATGCCTCTTTTGAACTTCGATTATTAAATTGCTTAATTACGATTATAACTTACTGTATACGAATTAATTTTTTTATTTTTATTAAAACGATGATTAATGTTGACTAAAGTTTATTTATGTGATTCCTTAACATTCGCATTCGCATTCGCACATTTGCACTCTGAACATTCGCATTCGAGAATGTGAAAAATATCACATTCATAACATCCCTAATCCTAACACCGTTAATTAATGTATAATTGTAGTCTTCAAGAAATCCATTAATGAACAATCCAGCACAACCCCCATCAAAGTTGTTAGAGCAAAAACAAATATATACAGGCAACCATTTATTTATGTAATACATTTCACTTATCTTAAATCCTTCCCATATCCAGCCGATATCTTGTCGATATCCGAGGGTCCACATTACTCGGTAAACAGCGCGTCTGGGCGCATAAAGGCATGAAATGAGATACTTGCTGGAATCTGTCACGGGTACATTCCTCATACAGGCGTATCGGAAAACACTAGGCTTGTTGTACTTCTCGTATGTAATACATAGATTGAATACGTATTTATTGATCTTCTTATCGACATCATTACAATATGTAATTGATTTTTTTTAATTAGCTACACACAGGAGGCCCCGAGGGAAAAATTCCCCCAGGGCCTATGTCATCTTTGAATATGCTGTGTGGAGGGTTTTTTAAGGGAAAGGAAGGAGAGGAAGTCCTGGGAAGGTAAAAGGTTTGAGGGGTGGGTACGAACCTGGGGATAAATATGTCCAGGAGTGATGGACGTGTGAAGCCATCCCTCCCACTGCGGTGCAAGGCGATGGGTCGAGAGGGTCCGGTTGGAGAGATCAAAAGGTTTCCCTCAACCAGTCCTTCCCTATCCGGTCTGCCACACAGATGGTCGGTAGACGCATCCGCTCCCAAGTTCCGGACAAACCTAACATTGTGAACCCGGGCACCCCTGCTAAGTTATTAAACATAGCAAACCACTTGGGGTGACCTGTGACAGAGGTGTTGGTCGTCCAATATATGGTTCCCAGGGCGGCGGTACCCAAACCCGCCTCCCAAATAAAAAAAAATATATATATATTAAAATATCATTGAAGAAGACGATAACACTAATAATCTATATTAAAATATGAAAATGAACAAGACACAAAAAAAAAATAAAAATTAACGGTCGCAACTGGGACAAACCCAGAACCTCTCGTCTTATATATAAGGAATTCTGCCATTGCCACTTATTATAAAACTGTCATATTTGCCAACTCATATTTCAAATTTTAGAATTAAAAATATTTTCTTCGACTTTGTAATATTATAGGCAGCTACTGTTTTAATTTGGAAACAAGTGTTCAAAGAATGTATTTATTACCTAGATAGTGTCTCGGATAAATATATCCAATTTTATTTATATGGAACACCTATTGACTTTATGTGAATAACCTTCAAAAGTTATGAGAAGAGAGTTTTTCTTATAAAAATTCAATATTAAAATAATCAAATAATTTGAATTAGAAATATTTGATATATGATTTGTCTGTATTTTGTCAACACCATAAAAACTTTTTTCGTAAATTAGTAGGTACCTACATTTGTAGTTTTTTTTGTACACTAACCCCTCATAGGAAACCATGAGGAAAATAATTTCCTATATCATGGCTAATGTCATCTTTGGGGATGTTGTGAGGAGGGTCTTTTCAGTGAAAGGAAAGAGATGAAGTTCTGGGAAGGAAAAAAAATATACGAGGGGTGATAGAAATCTGGGGGTCAATGTGTCCAGGATGGATTCATCTAAGATTATGGTTAATTATGATTCCTATATATAGAAAATCGCCTTTTTTAAATAATAATAATAAAAAATTTAAAGACAACTACTCATACGAAGTGTTCGATCAATTTACCTACCTGGCTCTAGACTGACAGAGAACAACGATGATCCAGCAGAAATCAGAAGGAGAATCACAGCAGCCAACAAAACATACTTCTCTTTGCTGCCAGTGTTTAAGTCACGTAGTGTATTGTGAGAACTGTATTGGCATATGGATGTGAGGCGCTGACACTGACGGTAAAGATGGCTGAAATGCTGGATAATTTTGAAAGAAAAGTGTTGAGGAGAATATGTGGTCCCGTGAAAGAGGGGGAACAGTGGCGCATCCGGCACAACAAAGAACTATACGATATATATCAGGCCCCCAACATCTCAGCCCATATGAGACTTCTCAGGTTGGGATGGGCTGGACATGTTCAGAGAATGCCGGACACACGCGTCCCAAAAATAATTTTGACTGGACACCCGGTGGAAAGAGAAAAGTGGGAAGACCTATACTGAGGTGGGAAGACGAGATAAGAGGGGATGGGGCACAGCTTCTCCAGGTAACAAACTGGAAGTCAGCTGCTGAGGACAGGAGAAGTTGGAGGCGAATGTTGCGGGAGGCCAAGGCTCGATATGGGCTGTCGCACCATTGAAGAAGAAGAAGAAGATATATAGAAAATCGCAGATGTTGGTGTTCGTACGTACGTGTATTTTTATGGTGTTGTATTGTTTTTTGGCTGTCCTGTGCTATTTGTACTATGCGTTGTGAATCTTGTTTCCGACATGTTTACTGTAAGTATGTTTGTGTCTGGCTATATTATGCGCATTATTCCATTTACAAAAAAAATATATATTGAAATTTGAATTGAGTGTAGCTATACATACACATTGAAACCAATATATTTCTTTGGTTACAGGTAAGCAAAAACACTTACATTTTTTGGTGAATCTACCAGGAGCGCCTGCGGGGATCATTACGAGTATTGGTAAGTGATTCATTTACTATTTTTAACCAATGATCTTCCTAGTTATCGTTTGGTTTGGTGTCCAGGCTTCAAGTTATTAAGTAAAATTCAAAATCGGGCCTCTAACAATCATACTTCTTATGTAGATGGCAATAATGTTGAAATTTCCGCTTATCAGCACCAGGATTAATGCATAAAAAATCAACACCCAAAGGCGTATTTTATTTTATTTTGTGAAGTTCAGGCACAAATATTAAAATATTTTCCTATCATTTTCTAAAGAACTTTATTTGCCATGTTACACATTAAAATTCGAACCGAAAAGGAATTCTTAAGTAGTGGATATTAAACTTTAAAGCAGTTTTCTACAGACATGCTACTTTTTTTAATTTTTCAAAAGAAGCAAACACATTGTGACTTGACATTTTAAATAGATGAAAAGAAAATACTTTATAAGTCACTTTATTTTTATTTAACGTCTACCGGTTTCGGCACCTCCGTACCAATTCATTTTTTCACATATTCATTTTTTTATACAAAAAAATCTCTTTTTAACTTAGTTATTTTAGTTGCGACCATTATGTTGTATTATTTATCTATGTCTTGTTCATTTTCATATTTTAATTTAGATTATTATTGTTGTCTTCTTCTTCTTCAATGATATATTATTGATTGGAATAACCTTCAAAAGTAAAAAATACAGTTTTTCTTATAAAAAAATGTTGCTTTGTCACAAGTGCCATAGGTCATATGCCATACAAGTGCCATAGGTCATATGCCATAGGTCACCCCAAGTGGTTCGCTACGTTTGGTGACTTAGCAGGGGTGCCCGGGTTCATGGGGTTAGGTTTGTCCGGGACTTGGGGGCAGATGCGTCTGCCGACCATCTGCATGGCAGGCCGGATCGGGAGAGGCTGGTTAAGGGAGACCTTTTGATCTCTCCAGCCGGACCTTCTCGACCCATCGCCTTGCACCGCAGTGGGAGGGATGGCTTCACACGTCCTTCACTCCTGGACATATTTAGTAATTATATAAACTCTAATGAAAATGTAATATTTTTTGGAGACATTAATCTGAACTTATTAAATCAAAGTGATACAAATATAATGACTTATGAAAATATTCTAACTAGTAATTACCTTATAAAATGTATAAATGATACGACAAGGGAAGCAATAGTTTCTGGTCAAATAACTAAATCTTGTATTGACCACATATATGTTAGATCTAATAAATATAACTTGTCCGCATGTGTAATTGATTCGACAATTGCTGATCATTTTATAACGGGATTAAATGTATATTACCATGTCAAAAATATTGTACAAAATGAAAAAACTACCACTCTGTCTCAAAAAAGTATTGATAAAGAAATAAAAAAATATAATTGGAATATCCTTTTGAAAGAACTGAATTGCGTTGCTCTGTACAATAAAATTAAAACTAAATTTAATGAAATCTATGAAAAGAGTATTGTAGTAAAGTCTTTTAAACCCCAAATTAGACCTAATGCCATAAACGAATGGATAAATGATGATTTATTATCAAAAATCAAATTAAAAGATACACTTTACAAAAGATGGAAAAGTAATCCTACAAATAAATTTTATGAAAGAGAGTATAAATGCACCCGAAACAAAGTTACAAAATTAATCAGTGTTTACAAATTAAAATTTTTCAACTCAAAATTTAAAAATTATTTTGCAGACTCAAAGAAAACGTGGGATGAAATAAACAGATTGTTAGGAAGAAAGAGTAAAAGTAACTGCGATGAAGTAATATCACAATATTTCTTAAAAGAACAAACCACTGAACAAACATCTAACAATTTTGCTAATTTCTTTTCTGATAATGTTAGGCAATTATTACATAGATGTGATAAAAAAGCTTTTAATATTCAAACACATAGACTTCCACACAGCATGCTCTTAACACAAGCAAAACTCTGTGATATCGAAAAAGTAGTTAGAAGTTTAAAAAATAGCCAGTCGCCGGGGATAGATAAAATTAGAATGTCTGATATTAAAAAACATTTTGATATCTTAGGACCTATTTTAACTCAATTAATTAATATGATTTTAACGGAGGCAATTATACCAGAGGACCTCAAATGTAGCATCATCCGACCCATCTACAAAGGTGGTAAACACAGTGAAATTGAAAACTATAGACCGATCAGTATTTTACCTGCAATTGAAAAGATCCTAGAAAAATATATATCTATAAAATTAATAAAGTACCTTGAAAAATTTTCTATTATTGATACCCATCAATATGGTTTCCAGAAAAAAAAGAGCACAGATATACTACTTCAAGATTTTTCAAACATAATTAATAGGAGGCGGCTAAGCGGTGGCAAAACGAAGAATTCTAAGTCACGAATCCGCAAAAACATCATTCGGAGACATTGAAGTTTGAAGTTTAGAATTGATATGTTATTTTAATAACAAATAAATTCTAAACTTCAAACCTCAATATCTCCGAATGATGTTTTAGCGGATTTTCAATTTGGAATTCTTCGTTTTGCCACCGCCTAGACGCCTACTAATAATTAATAATGATCTTAATAAAAGAAAACATGTACTCGTATTATTTATTGATAATTCAAAGGCGTTTGATACTATTGATCATAGTAAATTACTGGAAACTCTTGAAGCAATTGGAATTACAGGAAACTTACATAAATTATTTGTTAATTACTTTGAAAATAGAAAGATTTGTGTAAAAATTTTAGATCATTATAGCAAAAAAAAGAAAGTTTTCGCCGGCGTACCACAAGGGTCCATACTAGGCCCTACCTTGTATATTATATATGTTACTGCAATGAAATTGATTTTCTCTCATGTAAAACATTATGTTTATGCTGACGACACTGCCTTAGTTATTTCACACGAGGATTTATTAATGGCGAGTATTTTACTGCAAATTGACTTTGTCACTCTTCAAAAGTGGTCACATGATGTAGGATTAATAATCAATGCTAAAAAAACGAAGCTTATGCACATAAGATCTCCTCATGCCAATATCACCATAACTCCTAAAATTGTTTCTCATGATTTTGATTGCATCCATAATTCTGTAATACAACCATGCTCTTGTAAAAGTATTGAACTTGTTTCAAAATATGTATATCTAGGCTTAACAATAGATTGTAATTTTAAATGGGATTTACATATACAAAAAGTTTGCACAAGGCTTAGAGCTATAGTGAGCAAACTTTATAGACTGAAGTTTTTTATTCCACTGAATACCCTTAGAATAATATATCTATCATTGGCAGAATCCCTAATAAGATATGGAATAACTACATGGGGACATTCAACAAAAACAAATCTTCTTTCAGTGCAAAATTTACAATATTCCTTAGTAAAATTATTATTAAACAAAGCTGAATACGAACAAAGACATGATGTATCAAAATCATTACTATATAACTCTGTGAATTTATTATCTGTTCGTGCTATATTGTGGTTCAAAATTGCGAATCAGCATACATCTCAATCTGAGTATAATAAAATAGTGGTTCATGTTCATAATACAAGACTAACTGCAAACAATGGACTTGTTATTCCCAGATACCTAAATAAATACGGTCAAAGAACTCTAGAATACCTCGTACCAATAATTTACAACATGTTACCAAATTCAATAAAAAACTGTGAATTGACTTTCAGAAGAAAATGTATGCTAAAAAAATGGTTATGTGAAAGAATTTTTTTGTACTAACGTCCGTATTTCTAATTTTCGTTTTTAATGTTTTTTCCATTTTTATAATCTTTTTTCTTCTTCTTTCTTTCGTTTTTCCTCTGCTCTTTATTTTATATATGTAAAAATATGTGAATGTATGTATATATAATGTATATTTTATAAATTCTCTAAAAATTATTTGTAAAAGAACCCGTTGACAAACTGATATAAATCAGTTTAACGGGACTTAATGTTCAAATATGTAAAAAAAGAATGTTAAATAAATAAAATAAAAAAAAAAAAAAAAAATTTATCCCCAGATTTCTACCCACCCCTCAAACCTTTTTCCTTCCCAAGACTTCCTCTCCTTCCTTTCCCTTCAAAAACTCTCCTCACAGCATCTTCAAAGATGACATAGGCCCTGAGGGAATTTTTCCCTCAGGGCCTCCTGTGTGGAGCTAATGTAAAAAAAAAAAAAAGTGAAAAAACCACCAAGAATTTGTTCTAGATAAATAAAAAAAATGGTTAAGTTAGTTTAGGTTACGTAATCTAGTTCGGGCACGATCAATCCCGGTACAGGGTACTTGTACCTCCCACTAATTTAATTCATTCTACGGTGTTCTAGACCTGACTACGGTCCGGGACTCGGGATTTGGGACCACCTAATGAATGCAGATTAAAAGCCTACGGTTGCCGCCCAAACCGTGTAGGTACTTTCCATTGACATTTTCCTAAACAAATGAAAGAGAATAAAAAAACTGCGATTACAACACAAACTAATTTATGGGATTTGACATTGGGTAGGTTTGTATGGAGATTTAAAAAAAAACTTGGATTTTTAAGTTGTTATAAAAGTGTTGTTATAGTGTATTTCAAAGGATTAGACATTTAGTTTAAAGATCCCTCAACAGATGTCACCAGTATAGATCGTTATATGTAATTTTTAATCAGATGTAAGTTAAGTAGTGCCTTAGATGAGTTTCATTTATCGTCGTTCGTGTCTAATGACATCGTCATTCGTGTCCAGTGTTAAACAAAACTTGGAATTTTAAGTTGTTGTAAAAATGTTGTAATAGTGTGGTATATGTACACAAGATTAGACATGTAGTTTAAACATCCCTTAACAGATGTCACTAGTATAAATCGTTATATGTAGTTTTTAGGTGTGTCAACAGATGTCAGTGAAGTAGTGCCTTAGAAGAGTTTTTCGTGTCTAATGTTATCGTCATTTGTGTTAAACTAAAATTAGAGTTGTTCTAAAAATGTTGTAATAGTGTAGTATATAGGTTTAGACATGTAGTTTAACATCCCTCAACAGATGTCACCAGTATAGATCATTATTTGTAGATTTTGGGTCTCTCAACAGATGTTAGTTGAGTGGTTCCTTAGAAGAGTTTCATTTATCGTCATTCGTGTCTAATTCTATCGTCATTCGTGTCCAGTGTTACACAAAACTTGGAATTTTCAGTTGTTCTAAAAATGTTGTAATAGTGTACTATATAGGATTAGGCATGTGGTTTCAACATCCCTCAACAGATGTCGCCAGTATAGATCATTATATGTAGATTTTAGGTCTCTCAACAGATGTCAGTTAAGTAATTCCTTAGAAGTGTTTCATCTATCGTCATTCGTGTCTAATGTTATCGCCGTTCGTGTCTAGTGTCGAACTACTGCCGATAGCTTGTGATAGTCTCATGAAACATACGTAAATTAATTATTGCAGGTAATAAATACAAAACAAGGCAATCAAAAGCTTATATATTTTAATTCTAGAAAATCCTTCAAAAATATTCTAGGAAATCAAACTGTTACATAATATACATAATGTTACATAATTTCGAACATAATATATTATGCCTCCATTTATATAAAATAAATGAGAAACTCATACATACGGAATACATTTTGACGGCTGGCGTAGTCCAGGCGCAAGGCTTTGGACTCTCATTCCGAAGGTCGCGGGTTCGAACCCGGCGTGCGTAAATAAATTTAATTTGATTAATTTGTGTTATCTAACGATTAATTAATTCAAAATTATATATATTATATTTGCGGCACGTTCCAGAGTGGAAGATACTCTCAGTATCGCCCTGGTGTAAGACCACCATTCAGAATTGAAACGTTGCTTTATCTGGCTTTAGCCGTGTTTAGTGACTAGATCAGAATTGCTAGGTACTTCCCCACCTTCTCTTCCCCATTTTTTTCCCTTCCCCGTTTACCTTCAGCCTTACAACATACCCCAATTGGGGATGTCATAGTCTCACTGGCTCCAGACGGGAGCAGTTGGGACTCTTGTGAGGGGTTCACTATAAAAAAAAAGTTATAAAGACAGTCAAATTGGAATAGCGAATAATAACGTTTCCAGCAAGTTCAAATAATTCCAAATTAACAAGGAATGTGAGTACAACATTAAACTAAAATGAATATAAAATGTCATCAATACAATTATACTTTACACGACAACCTGATAACACACACAAACACCACGCATACACGATATTATGGCAAGCAATCCATTAGCTACGAGGTGGCAATTTATATAATTGCCTTACAGATCTATAAAAAAGTCTAGGTAGGTACATTTATAACAATTATTCCTTCTGAAATCAATGATTAAAATAATTGTAAAAAGGTATTACGTATTTATTTAGGTACTTGCGCATTCTAATTGAATAAGTGAAATCTAATTCTCTTTTTTCTCGAATCAAAAATAAATACGTATTTGTAAAAAGCATTTAAGCGGTCTACACACCATGCTGCGAACAGCAGCTGTTAGCAGCTGGCTAAAAATCGAAGGTTGGAGGTTGTCTCCTATCTCTTTTTTCCTCATGCGAACCCGTAACACTCTGTTTCACGTTGACTGCAAATTGGAAGAAACCGTCTGCCGCTAATACCAACCGATGCGCCGCAGTGAAATGAGATGGTGATATTGAATTTGTTGTGATAATAAAAGAGACAGAAGACAACGTGAAACAGAATGTTACGGGTTCGCACGAGGAAAAAAGAGACAGGAGAGAATAGCCAGCTGCACGATATGTCGGGCTGTTCGCAGCATGGTGTGTAGACCGCTTTACTTTGCCCAATTAATTTACCCGCCATAATTTACAAAATAATGACAATGGTGAACAAAAAGGGGAAAGGGTACCTAAATATTAATATATTTTATACCTATCAGAATTTTGTATCTTAAGTTAGTTTAAATATTTTCCTGATTACGGAAGTATTTAAGAAATCGGTAGAATGTATGTATAAAGTGGTCTGAAATTATGTTTTAATATTGAAAAAATCAATAATAAAAATTGTCATTACTTGAACTTTAGAAATAATGTAAAAAATTCCAATATTGTATTTCTTACGTGTTTACTTGTCCGTTTTCGCTAAAAACAATGTCATATATAAATGTACCAATGGATAAATATAAATCTAAACACAGATTGTTCGCTTTAACTCTAATTGCTCGTGGCATACCCACTTCAATGATTTAAAAAGGCATATTTCTAATATAATATTCATAGTAAGATGTAAATTCTAGCTTATATTTTTAATATATTTTTACTAAAGCTCGTTTTCAAAATAACAAAAAAAACTTAATTATTTTACTAATTAGTGCTCCACAAGACAGGTGATTTCCTAGTGTGGAGGACAACATTCAATATCTTCATTATATTAATAATAAATAAAAAAAATATTAAAAACGAACAAAATGTATTTAAAAACAGAAAGATATTGTTCTTGTTTTCTCGTGCAATTTCGATGCAAACTTTATGCAAGATTTCCTTTAGAATTCTATATATTGATAAATTTATACAATATTTTCGCTTCGCTGTTTACGTTCTGCAGGCAATGGGTATTTCGCGCCATCTTGCGAATAAATTGTGAAATATGTGTTCGCTTTAAGCATATTTTACAGGCGAAACTTTGTATGGAAATCTTCGTAGAGAAATTATTATGTTGAGTCTGCGTTCATGACATTTTTGAATATGAAATAGCAGCTTTATGTTGATTTTATTTTTCATATCGGAAAATGCTGATATGAGATAGTTGAGAAACAAGAACGACAGGCTTATTATATCTTTATATATATATATTTACATGAGATTTTAAAGGTTCACTGATATCTGTCATGTAAACTTTTTATTTTATTTTTTTATTTGTGAAAATTTTAATTATAACATTATAAATATATTTTATTTAACATCTTATATGAAATTGCTACTCTTCCAATTAAAGCATTTGCTTGTGTAAGGAAGAGGAGTGTACATAGGTGCTGTTATTAATTATTACTTAGATATTTAATTTTACATGCTATGCGCATATATGTATATGCGTGCTATAGTAGGTACATGTTATGATGGAAAATAATAAAGATATACAGTAATTTTTTTTTTATAGAGTTGAATTTATATTTAGTAGAAAATATTAATTAAAAATAATAAATATATATATATTTTTTATATGTAATAAATATATATATTTGTGATGTGTATTTTGTAAAAAGAGAGAATGTTATGGAGAATAAAAGATATTTGCAAGAATTAATTTAGGTTTTTTTTTTTTAAGATTGTCTTTAAAATGTTTCTTGATAGAGTGCAACTTCATGTCAATTCTCGATGAAAACTGATTTTTATTTATTTATTTATTTGTAAGAAATAAACTGCCTATACAGGATGTCCGAGGGTAAAATGCATTAATGACTTTTTTCGAAATTCCAACTTTTAGGGGTACTTTTTAGGTAAAACGATAAAATCAGTCCGTCGTATGCGGCCAGCACACTGTTGTTTTACGCTGTTACGATACGGGTGACTCACAACAATCCAACCTCGCGGGCGGGCGCACAGCAAATTTATCGGGTAAGTTTGTACCACACTAAGGATTTTTAATATATACGTCTTTTTGTATAGGAAAAAAAATTGTTGGAATTTCGGAAAAAGTACCATCACGTAAGATCACCTCTCGAAGTTAATGCACTTTATCCCTGGACACTCTGTATAATAGTAATTATTATAAGCAATAATTATTAGCCTGAAACACTCATCAATATTGAAAACTCTCCTGAGAAAAGATATGTGTCGCCGACGGGACTTATACTTATACTTAACTTACGGGAAAGATAGGATGCACACATAATTTTTATAATAACATAAACAATTTATTAACAGCAAATATAATGTTTTGGACGTATTTTCGTGTAATTTAAAAACATTTAAAAACTACCTATATCTTGGCTAACATTGAATATTTTTAATTATCATTTTGCAAGTTTTTATGTTATTGCTGTGATTCCTGTATAGTTATGCTCCAATCATTTTATAAACATGTGTTCAGTTTGGTTGTAGGTGATTAGTGCAGTTGTTAGTGTAATGAGATATTTTTTAATATAAATACATTTTGATATTTACATAGTATATTAGTGACCTCATATTTTGACTTTTATTTGTGTTCTAAGCCACATGTACTAACCCCTTGTATAATTTTATATTTATGTGAAAAAATGTCATTTGTTTTGCTTATAAATTTATTATATATATAGACGTACCAAAATCTGTTTATCACCCAAAGTAAAAAAAACTTTAAATATATATAAGTCCTCAGGAGAATAATTTCTATATTGATATTGCGCAAGAGTCTCAACTGCGGACACAGTGAGTCTATGGCATTCCTAATTGTAGTATGTTGTAAGTCTAAATCGAGGAATGAAGAGAAGATGATTTGGAAAAGGAAATCTGGAAAGATTCTATCTACTCTCTGATCTGATCACCAAACACGGCTAGAGCCATTTCAAGCAAAGTTTCGGTTCTAAATGATGGTCTTTCACAAGGGAATTAAAACACACCAAGAGCCTCTTCAACTCTGACTATGGTTAGTTAGTTACACGGAGAAAAATGTTATTTGAAAAAACAATTATTTTAATAGTAAAAACGGTTAAAAACGGGACTGAAGTACTTACGAACAAATTAACAGGGTTTCAATGTTTATTGGCGGGAACATGTAAGAATAATTTGTTGATATACGAAATTTCGTACGTATACCAACAAATTATTCTTACATTTTCCTGCCAATAAACATTGATAACAATTATTATAAGCAATAATTGTTAGCCTGAAACACTCATCAATATTGAAAAACTCTCTCGAGAAAAGATACAGGCGCCGACGGGACTCGAACCCGCACCCCTCTGTTTACCGGACAGGAGCTCTACCATGCTACGGCGGGATACCTCCTACCCGCGAAATGATTCAATATATACCTAGTGTTTCATTCAACAATTATCGCTTATTATATTTTTTTGTAGCTTAATGGTCGAGCATCTGTCCGGCAAACAGAGGGGTGCGGGTTCGAGTCCCGTCGTCGCTTGTATCTTTTCTCGGGAGAGTTTTTCAATATTGATGAGTGTTTCAGGCTAATAATTATTGCTTATAATAATTGTTACCCTTTGTGCTATGTATAAAAAATCTTGTCTTAAACATTAGTTTATCAATTAAAAAAAATAATCAATAAACATTGAAACACTGTTAATTTGTTCGTAAGAACTTCAGTAAGTTTTTAACCGTTTTTACTATTAAAATGATCGTTTTTTCGAATAAAATGTTTCTCCGTGTAGTCAAGTGAAAAATATGACTTGAACAATTGAATAATATATATATTTTTTATTTTATTCAATATTATTTTTCTGGCGTTTCTTTTATTTGAACTATAATTCTTAATCATGTGCAAATTGTTCATATTGTTGTATATTTTGCACGTTCTCTTGTTTTTCAAATAAATAGTTTAATGCTTTTATTATTTTTTTACAGGGCCAAGGTTTGGCTGTAAATGAAGGAATACGCGGAAAATAAAGCCCGCTCATAAATAATTGAGTTTATTTCACAAGTGCTTGTCTTGAATATTTTCCTCGCGGAGAAACACGACTTAGGAAATTCACGAGTTAAGAAACACCATTCGTTAAAAAAACAAAAGAAACTGTCTGCAACGTTTTATTTATTTATTAAAAAAAAAAAAAAAACACTTACACATAATGGCATATAATTTTCTCCGCGGCTAATTATAGAGAATACCTCACAACTGCTCCCGTCTGGAGCCACTGAAACTATGGCATCCCCAATTGGGGTATGTTGTGAGGCTGAAGGTAAGTGGGGAAGGGAATGAAATGGGGAGGATGAAGGTGGGGAAGTACATGGATATTCAAATCTAGTCACTTAACACGGCTAAAGCCATTATTAAGCAACGTTTCAATTCTGAATGGCGGTCTTACACCAGGGCGATACTGAGAGTATCTTCCTCCCTGGAACGTGCCGCAAATATACTATATATTATTTTAAATAATTAATTGTGAAAGAACACAAATCAATTATATAAAATTTATTTGCGGACGCCGGGTTCGAACCTTCTATTTAAGAATTTTTTTTTTAACATACTGAATTCGCACACATAACACACACAACCACACGCACACATACACACACACAAATACTTACGCATCCCTCTCTCCTTCCATAATATACTAACGTAATTTAGGTATAATGTATAATATATTATATTAATTTTTCGAAGAAAACTTCTTTGGAAAGGTTTTTACTTTGTGATGTCATTATTTATTTTAATTAAAAGACAAAATAACTTTGTTTTCATCACTTTTTATTTATACACAATCTACATGTTTCGTGAACGATGTTCACCTCATCAGGAACAAATGTATACTTATATGCATACTTATATGTATACATTTGTTCCTGATGAGGTGAACATCGTTCACGAAACATGTAGATTGTGTATAAATAAAAAGTGATGAAAACAAAGTTATTTTGTCTTTTAATTAAAACATATTATATATATATATAAGAGCGACATGTTATTGGTAGCTATTACTGTATTATTTTCTATAAATTTGTAACTATTTTCTTTCATGTAATTATGTATTGTTTGTTTCTGCAAAATAAAATTTAAAAAAAAGAAATCTTCAAGATCGGTCCAGTTTTGGATGAAAAAAATGGGGAATTAAAAATATCGATTTTGATAATATTATTAGGTATTATCAGCCTGAGGTGAAGTTGTTCCTCTCACTCAATATTCGGAGTGGTGAGAGCGACATTGACAGGAACAGTTTGATAAAATATCTCTTAATCAAATTTCTCGGCTACCGGGTTACCTCTTAAGAAACGGGCGTAATTAATATACAATATAAATACAAGGTTATACGAACAAGGATCGGTAAATATGATCAACCAATCGACTTACGTAATTATGTATAGAACCCCGGAATTTTGTAGATAGATCCTACCTCAGACGTCCTCACTTTCATTAGTCTGAAACATCCAAGATGTCGATTTCATCTACTCGAGTGGTGTTTAAATAAACTACTTGTGCTTTATATTCTCTTCCTTATGTTTTAAAGAAATATTCTTACCCTCCGGAACCGTGATCGAACAATTGAACTGGAAAACTAACCGATTTAACAGGAAAAGATAGAAAAAATTTAATTAGTGTCTAACCACTTTAGCGCTTTTTTTTTCCATATTATGGTACTTTTTCTAAAACCACGGATTGCTTTGTTGCCAAAATGTGGCAAACTAATTTTTAAAATTTATTATTAAAACGACTACATAATATATTGGGATACGTTTTTAGATTTTCACGGCCAAAAGCATTTTCGTTGTTTGTTTGCCGACGTTTCGGACAGCGTTGCAGTGTCCATCATCAGGGCAGAACCGGCAGATCACACATCGACACATCGTCGGATCTGCCGGATCTGCCCTGATGATGGACACTGCAACGCTGTCCGAAACGCCGCCTAAAGAAGGAGGTAGCGCAACACGGCATAACACTCCAAAAACAAACAACGAAAAAAACATAATATATTGTACATTCAAAATATTATATAACAAAATGAATATTCTCTAGATTATTTAAAATGTTTTTATGTTAAAGATTTAATTCTATTTATTTTTATAAATCCTATAAATATGTGATAATAGACAAAAGATAGGGAAATTCATTGGCTATGTAGAACTGTTATCAGTTTGGATGTCACCATATTCAAATTCGGAGGTATGATTTTTTTAATGTGGGCGGAAAAATTTCCTTTAGCAAACCGAGAAAAAATATACAATCAAAATATAACAAAATAAATATTTTATAGATTCTTTAAAATGTTTTAAGGTTAAAGATTTAATTATATTTTTTTTATAAATCCCATAAAAATGTGATAATAGACAAAAGATAGGGGAATTCATTGGCTACAAAGAACTATAATCAGTTTTTATGTCACCATATTCAAATTCGGAGGTATGATTTTTTTTATTGTGGGCGGAAAAATTTCCTTTAGCAAACCGAGAAAAAATACTTAAATTGCTCTGTCACTCCAGTGGTCTAAAGGAGAATTCAAAGTAAAAACATCAGTAATAATTTGATTATTGTAGAAAGCAATTACTTTGTGGTTTTGACATATTTAATCAAAATCATACTTTCTGTCATAAAACCGGTGCTAAAATTCTTCACAAAAATACATAGACATGGTGACCGTTTAAATAATTCGGAAGCACTAGAAACAAAGTAACAGCCGGCGTGGTCGAGATGTAAGGCTCTTGACTCCCATTCCGAAGGTCACGGGTTCGAACCCGGCGTGCGCAAATAAATTTTATTTGAATAATTGTGTTATTTCACAATTAATTAATTAAAAATAATACATAGTATATTTGCAGCGCGTTCCAGAGTGGAGAGATACTCTCAGTATCGTCCTGGTGTAAGACCATTATTCAGAATTGAAACTTTGCTTGTAATGGCTTTAGCCGCAATTGGTGACCAGATCTGAATAGCCTGGTATTTCCCCACCTCCCTCTTCCCCATCTCCTTCCCCTCCCCACTACTTTCAGCCTCACAACATACCCCAGTTGTGGATGCCGTTGTCTCACTGGCTCTAGACGGGAGCAGTTGGCACCTCACCCCACTTTGGATTTTTTATCTATGATAAATTAATAGGCAGCTTTTCCTTTTCCAAACCCCCTTGTCTGAAATAAAAAGGATTTATTGGTGCTGGTCAGGATGCTCATATTGTTTCTTCACCGAATTTCTGTCGTTATTATAGGTTTTTATTTATTCATTGTTTGAAACATTTACAGAGTGTTAACAATTAATCGTTGGAATGTGCACAGATTTTAATACTTCAATTAAAAATGTTCACAGCATGCGTAATCATGTTTTAGTTATTACTAGGCGGAGATTTTTTTTTTACATTAGTACCACACATTAGGCCTTGAGGAAAATAATTTCTATCAGAGCCTATGTGACATTTGGGTATGCTGTGTGGAGGGTCTTTTTAAGGAAAGAAAGGAGAGGAAAAAGGTCCAGATGAAAAGACGTAGATAGGGCTCACCCACGAACCCGGGCACTCCTGCTAAGTCACCAAAGTTAGCGAACCACTTGGGATAACCTATGGCAGAGGTGTTGGTTATCCAAAAAATGGTTGCCGGGTGGCGGTACCCATTCCCACCTCCCAAATTATAAAATTATTCTCGTAGTGAAAAAAACAGAAATAATAATAATCAAAATAAAATAAATAAAAATAAAAGTGAGATAAATATTTTTAGAAAATGAATTTTATAAAATATACTATGATAAAACTATACTAACAGACAGAACAATTAGTCATAGACCCGATATAGTTTTACATGACAAAATTAAAAAAAATAACTTATATCATTGATGTAGCTATCCAAATTTCTATAATATTGAAAAATCTGTTTCTGAGAATATAAGAAAATATACAGATTTAGGAAATGAGATTAAAAGAATTTGGCATTCTCACACTATAAAAATATTACCAATTATTATTTCGGCTACTGGCATTATACCTAGCACTCTCATTAAAAATTTACGCGTATTAGATTTGTCAAAGAATTTATATATAAAAATGCAAAAATCAGTCATTTTAAATACATGTAGGATTACGAAAGTTTTTTTTATTTTTATTTTTTATATTGAGGGATCAGTAGGATTTAACGGTCCAATTATGAGTTCCACCGAGCACCCTCTGATATGAAAATATCTGTAGTCGGTGAATTATTTTCCCTCTGATACTCTGGTAGGTTAACATGTTGTTCTTGTATTGTTTTGTATTAATTATACTTATATAATACACTTGCATAGCGTGGATTTACTAAAGGATAATTTGTGGAAAAGTGTGTGAAACGTTTTTCCTGTGGGAAAAATTTAACTCGGACATAAAATCTGGTGAAAAAAAAAACAGGGTAAGTGTACCTTCAGAGAAAGGATAAGAAAGAAAGAAAGAAAAAACGAAAAAATAAAGCAATTATTACATAACTGTTCTCCACGAGATCCTGGTAGAAGATTGTTGATTTGGAATATAAAGTATGCGAGATTGTTTGCGAAGTTATCAAATTTGTTTACTTTTAGTAAAGTGGATCTCTAGCCGAAATTTTGGAAGCAAACACAATTTCTACGTCTTCATTATCAAAGTCGTCCCTCCCGTTTCATGGAACAAGGTAACTAAAGGCCGTGTATTTCCGATCACGTCTTTAATTAAATTAGACAAACATTCCTAGGTTACGAATAACCTGACAATATTATAATATCTCCATCAGAATCTGCGGAAATTTGGTTATGTCGTGATGAAGGATTTAGCTGACCGAGAAATTAAACTCATGATGACTGGGTGGAACCCGACGCTTTATAAATACACTACTGACCAGAACCCCTAGCACACTCGATCGATAACGATTGATACGATAACTTTTATTTTTGTCACCAGTTTATTTTTGTTTAATAATTTATAAGTTGAATTTGGTAGCCATCTCTGGTCTGGAGCCCCGATGTACCTGAAAGACACCCATGACTCTGTGCAGAAACGGGCGGTCCGCTTGATAGATTCTCCCGTCTTAACAAACGGATTGCAATCTTTAGAGCACAGGCGTCAGGTGGGAATGCTATCCTTGTTCTACCGGTATTTCAATGGAAGATGCTCCGAGGAGCTAGCGTCATTGATCCCCTCGGCACCGGTGCATAGTCGGGAAACACGCCAAACGCGCGTGTACATTTGTCACATGAGAGCGGGACGCTTCTACGACTCGTTCTTGTGTTGAACAGCTCGGCTGTGGAACGATTTGCCGGCCTCTGTATTTCCTCCTTCCTATAACATGGGTCTCTTCAAGACCCACGTTCACTCCTTCCTCTCCTCAAAAAGACCCTTCTCACAGCATCTTCAAAGATGACATAGGCCCTGAGGGAAAATATTTTCCTCAGAGCCTCCGGTGTGGAGTTAATGTAAAAAAAATAAAATAAGGTAAGTTTAACAGATTTTTGTTATGTTTTGTTGATTATTATATAATTTAAATAAACATTTGTATTATTTTTTACGATGTATATTAATCCTTTTTCTCTCTGATTCTTGTGAATTCTAGCTATTGAAGGAAAATGTGTGACAGTAAAAATATTTTTGTTTAGAATTCAAATGGCTGAATCACAGGAAATTTTACACCTTAATATATAATTATAAATTAAAAAAATCGACGACCCATTTATCTTCCGCCGCCTAATAAAATCAAAATTTTTATTTAAAGAAGTTTTGCTTCAACCGCGCGTAAAGGTTAAACGCACTCAATATTTTAAAAATAGTACTTAATAAATAAAAATGTGGACTCTTTTTTATATAACGAGAATACAATAAAATACTATAAATAATGAGTAATAAAAATATTAACTTATTTAGCCCAACCTTAAATCTGTTCCCTTTCGATGTCCGTTCTGTTCCCTCCCACAACTTTCCATTAATTCCTAGCCACGCCCCCATCCCCACCACAACACTTAGTAATAAATTGTACCCTCCCACTTTTTTGCGATTGTCCAATCATTATATGTTTGCCCTGAGGAAGGAACGGTTGTTCCGAAACCGGTCGGCATTAATTAAATAAATCAGTGGTTTTAACAAAGTTATAATGGAAAATCACAAAGTCATAGCTAGTTTCAAAAGTATATAATAAAATTCTTTTATTTACAACTGATATAGTCAACCAAATTGCAAGCAACCCACAAAACAACAGTTTTTCACCCATTTCTATCACAGATGAGAATCCCAAGCATTTACGGATAAAGCAATAAAAATGCCAACAGAGCAGAAGATAGCGTTGGGATAAGAAAGGATTCCCGGAGAAAACGATCATCCATCACTCAGCCAACTCGTCTAAGGATGGGAATACCCAATAAAGATCCTTCAGACTTACACACACTTTTCTATCCGACGCGCGACGTCTATAATACACAGCATTTATATGCGTACGGCAGATGACATCTCAATAAATAAGATGAATGGATAAATAATACTTATACCGTGAAAATGGTGTGGTTGGTCTAATAAATGTTCATTTTTCAACAGGCGGTAAATGATATGAATTTATGATTGCTTTGGAAGTTGATAAAAATTTGACAGACCTTTTTAATAATGGCCTATGTTTTAAATTACACACATGATAATAATAAGTATCAGTAATATTAAAAACAATAAATATATATATATATATATACAGAGTGCGGCTAAACAGACACCGCATTTTTGAAGGGCTACTAAAAAAAACGGCGCAACCTACAGAATGGCGTTTATTTTATTTTAATCGGTACATCATGCCGTTTTATACATCAAGTCCTGAAGATGCACGGAGAAAAATGTGATTCTAAAATACAATCATTTTATTCGTAAAAAAAACTAAAAACGGGAGTGAAGTTCTTACGAACAAATCAACAGGGTGTTATGGAACGCCCTACAGCTGGTGGAATGTACATGGCAGCGGTCGCCGAGTCCGGTTGGAACCTGTAACGGCGGTCCCGTCCCCCACCGTTTCCTGCATTCCCTACTTCCTCTCTCCTACTCCGCCGCGGCGCACCGACCGGCGCCAGTCGCAAGCTACACCCGGCCTCGGACGGTCGAGAATCACGCTCTGTTTCGGGCTCCGCGTCCGCATTGGAATGTAGAATCGGTTTTGCCAAATATCGGTGTTATAATGGTTCGCGGACCCCGGAAGATCACCGAATGTGCCGGAAGCGGAGACCTTCGCCCCCACTCATGTAAGCTGAACACCAGATTTCCCATTCTTTCAATGTGTCTGTAAAAATGCGATAGGGTCCCGCGTAAAAACCATAACGCAGAGAGTTTCGAAGCAGAGATCACGAGGTATAAACACTTTAGCTAGGTTTGTGTAACATGCATTCTTGTATAGCCCTGCACTGAAATAGCCTGTAAACTGTGTTCTGAATTGTTAATATATGAATCTATTTAAACATATCTTGTTGTCAATCTGCTCCGGCAGGAGAATCTCGTAGGGTATTAATTCCCCAGGTGACCGAGGAGTATGGAGATTTGTAAGCATTCATTTGCGACCCACGCCTGAGATAGAGAGTGCCCGTTGCTCCCGTTTGAGCTGGCTTTGGGGCTTGTTTGGGGTAGCTGGAGCTGACAATTGGCGACCAGAGAAACCCCGTAACAATTGGCACATAACGTGGGGCTCCGAATTTTTTTTTCTATCCCGGTCGCTATGCGGAATGAAAACTTGTCGAAATCCTCCCCGCATAGGAATTGTTTTGTAAACATTAATTATGCTTTTGTTACTCTGCACCCAACAGTGAATTCTGTGAAAAAACCACAGAAATCTATGTGTAAATCGGATACATACATCGCAGTTGGAATAACGGCCATCTTGGACGCCCAAAAAAAGCACCAACCGTTTTGACCGCGAAATTGACTGCGCATGCGTAACCCCTTTGTTTACCGAACTACGATCAACTTCGCGCCAACATCAACGGCAAGTGTTCACGCAGTAGATACCTATTCTCTAGATTGCGCGCGCAAATGCATTGTCTCTCGCCAAAATCCAACGGAAAAAACCCGTCGAACAAAACAATTACTTGTTGCTAGGCGTTTTTTATAACCAAAACGTTTAGTATAACCAAATCAAATTTGGCAATGAAAATGATTTTTATAATCTTGATTCTGGAACTACAATCATTTTGTGAATCCTCTGTTTAGAAATCTCAAACCTACGTTTTTTTCTGCACAATACACCAATAGGCCCACTTGTCTGTCAAACTGATACAGTTTATACCCCACCAAATGGACAAAATAATGATTTTTCTTCCCCATTCTATGTTGTAGGCACCGTAAATTATTTTTTTTCAGCATAAGTGAATTGTGTTTTTTCCTTACATAAGTGAATTGTGTTTTTTCCTTACATAAGTGAATAGTGAATTGTGTTTTTCCCTTACATAAGTGAAAAATGAACTAATAATAAAACCCATGATTGGTCCCATGAATAAATAAAATAATTTTAATATGGTTAACGTATCAAATTCCATATTCAGTTATTTTCTTCCGGAAGTTTATCCCCTATTTGCCAGAAAAGTGCCTTTTGTGAATTTTAGTGCCTTTCTCAGTTCAAAGTGATTTGTGGAAAATAAAAAACCCATTTTCTAAGGGTCAGTCCTGGCCAAATTTTCAAAAAATAAATAAATACTTGTGAATTTCACAATTTTCCCAAAAGTGGTCAGTGAAACAAAAAAACTTTCACCACTAAGGTCTGTCCACGCAAAATTTTTTTTCACTTCCTCTTTCCTTGGACAAGAATTTTGGTATCATGTATACTAAATTGTAGTGTGAAACACAGTTTTTCTATAACTATTTTGGAAGTGCCAACTAGTACCAAGTGAAAAGTGCCTCACAAAAATTAATTTTGCGCTTTCTAAAGGAAACCCCTGGCCAAATTTTTTTTCACCACCCGGGAAACTCACAATGGATAATAACCAAGCTATTGCGTCATCCAACCTGGGCATAATTCCCAACGTGCACAGCTTATCCAAGGCACTCCTACAAACTGCTTTAAAGGATAGAGGACTCTCGCCATCAAGCAAATCCAAATCTACATTAAAAGCATATGCACTTTTATTCATACATTGAAAAAAAGTACATTAGGAGAGTAAACCTCGCTCCCGCAAGCGAAAATAATTCGTGTTCAGCCACGCAAATGTTGGATAATCTTGCCCCTAACAAAGAACCTATGCCGCAAGTATTGATAAAACAGGACGTCACACCCACCTTGACACAAGATAAAACTTACGATTTATCACCCTGGAAAGTCAAATATAATGGCGTCTCCGATGTGCTGGATTTCATAGACCGTATTGAAGAAACGGCTACAATTAAAAATATCCCATTCGAGATTCTACGGAAAAACTTTATAGAACTCATCTCCCCAGAATTAATACCCTGGCACCGCATTCAAAAAACTAAATGCAAGGACTGGAATAAACTCAGATCTGCCCTAATCTCCAGCTTCGGAAAGACGGAGGCCCAGCACCGGATCAAATTATCTTTACTATCTATCAAACAGCTAGTAAATGAACCCGTGGCATCATTCATAGAAAGGGCTGAATCCATTAACATCAAACTTTCACATCCTGTTTCGGAAGCTGAACTATTACCAGTCATAACTGATGGCCTTTTAAGCAAATACGAGAACATCATTACCTCACAAAAAATTGCATCCCTGGCCCAGTTAAACGAAGTCTGTCTCCTTCTGGAATCGTACCAGGACAGAAAAAACACAGAAAGTCTGGAAGTGAGGAGTCAAGTAAAACTGCCCCCACCATCTCAGCAAACTTAAAATGATCCAGTGTGTATCACCACAACCTTTTGTAAGCACATCAAGTCTTGCAATGGCTGGCGTGTAAAGTGTCAATTACATGTCCACCCTTTCGTTGATAAAACGAATATTGTTTAAAAAAATCACTTTTGTAAATTTATGTACACTCCACGGTGTAGTTTGCTCCCGTTCATGTTCTTGAATTGGCAACCACCGTAATTTTGTTTCACACGTCCTTTTATTTATTTTTTTTTCTCTTTTCTCACCTGTTCTAAAATTGATCACTTTAGAGCAGAGACACCCTTCGAGTCACAATGTTTGGGAAGTCATGAACCCAATCATTGCCTCTCAATCCCTCACACTACGCAACGTTCATGCCATGGCACGCTTTGCTATGTCATGCAATATTGTAATTTTCACCATTTTTGTTTGTTGTTTTTCATCATATCGGAAGGAACCTCTTCAACTTTTTCTTTTTCCATGAAAATTATGTTCTGCAAGTACTGGAGCGTCGTTCTAAAATCGGATTTGGTAAACTCCAAAGTGTTAAATCACGAACCAGGACTAGTTAACCATTTTAACACGCTCCATATTTTTACCTATCATGGTAAAGATAAGTGGTTACTCACATAATCACATTCCTTGTGCATAGTAGTTTTCAATTTTTCTTAAAAATTGATGGCGTCCTACCCGAGCTCTTTGCTAACAAATTGGATTTTGACACGTCCATTTTGAAATCATATGTATATAAATAAAGGAAAAACCTTTAAATTGGTCTTTCCACCCTTATGCAAATCCTCATGGGCTCATTTCAACTAAAGTACGTAAAACCAAATACTCGGTCTTTTGTTGTTATAAGAAGTCCTCGATTTGTCTTTTCTCTACTATTATAACATGTATGTCTTGTATTACATGCTTCAACCCCTTCGGAAAAGGTTAATAACGGCAACCTTGATTTCCGTACATAAATAACTACAGTTTAACGTAAATCATCAATGTTTTGTTTGATCATCGTTTTACAAACATCGGCACTCATCTCCAGTTCCGCCATAACCTGGTAGGTTTGCAACTGCACAAAGGGTATGTAAAACCATATTTGGTCCCTTTCCTTGGTCTTCCTCACTGTAGGTTGCCACAACAAAGAGTGTGTAAAACTATAAGTCCGTTCTCGTTGTTGTCACATGGTGTAAACAGGAATGTACCCTGTCATCACCCCGCCCTTATAACATATGAAGTAACATAAATTGCTTACCTCCTTGTTATTCTATCGTACGCTCTTGAGCTACAGAGTTAGTTAATCTAACAAATCTTTATAAATTGTGTCAAAACGACCATTGTTAACGTTTATTGTGTTGTATTTAAACGTAACCATGTTACATTATAGGAGAGATCCTTAGAACATCCACCATTATAGGAGGGATCCTTAAAATACCTGCCGCGATACGAGAAGTTCGTCATAATCACTTTTGCTCATAGCTAAATGTTATTGAGTTGGTCGTGTGACATATTTGTCATGAGTACCGTTTTGTATAATCTGTTCTGGTCGTGTGTCATTTATTTGTCATGAGTACCGTTTTGTATAATCTGTTTTGGTCGTGTGTCATTTATTTGTCATGAGTACCGTTTTGTATAATCTGTTTTGGTCGTGTGTCATTTATTTGTCATGAGTACCGTTTTATGTATAATTGTGTACAACCCTTGCACACGAGACGTGGAGACGTTAAAATACTTACCGCGATTCGTGCGAACGACATAATATCGGCTTTGCCATCTTCTTTAAGAAGCATTGTATAAACTCTTTGACTTCTGTCTATAATTGAGTTATATCTTGCATGTATTTGCATATTTTGTACACTATACGTGGAGACGTCAAAATACTTACCATGAGTCGTGCGAACGAAATAATATTAAACCCTTTGTGTGCGATCTACGAGATGTAGTCCACAACCCTTTGTTGTTATTCAACGCCAATGCCCGTGGACTTCCTGTTTTTTACTTCTTTGCAAAAAGGAAAGAAGCCCAGGAATATCTACTATCCCAAAAGGACTAGTTAGTAGCTTCACCGCTAACTATGGGGCATAGTGCTGTGGGAGTTAATCGATTGAGCACAAAACCACCTAACTCGTTGTCTGGGGAACGAATAAGAAAACCCCCAGGTTTGTGAAATTAGAACGAGGGTCTGTCTTTTCTCACAATCATGTAGAAGTTTTTAAAATGACTCCTAATCTTTTGCCCAATACACGCGAAAGATTAGCCTCTTTGATATAAGGTGTATTCAAATTTCTCCTCATCCCTTTTTTAAAATGTAAAGAGTCAGGAAATCTGCTGGTTGATTATGTTTCATCCTCACATAGAGTTTGAATTGGAAATTAGTCCAGTCTCTAGCAAATTTCGTAACTCGTCTCCTTTCTCCACTCCTCCCTCCCATCCCCCATGTTCTCAGACTTATGTTATGAAGTGAAAAATCTGTCGTTGACCATATTTCGCCCTCACTTGGAGTTCGAATAGGTAATTGTCCGGTTATCTACAGGTTTTCCCCCTCAATCTCTGCATACGTCTCACCATTTTTTTGTTTTTCTCTCTTCTCAATTCTACGAAACACATTCATGAATGTTGGATATGTACGATATGCACTTGGCGTACCGTCTGTCTCCTGTTGACAACCTTTATTCATGAATTGGTTTCCCTTTGCCGTGACTAGTTCACGATTCCTTGTCTTGTTCTTTGAAATTCTACGAAAATGTTACCATCTCATGTTAACATAGGCCATAGAGGGCCGGTTGTTTTTTAACCAAGACATATTGTCACTCGGCAAGCGCCAAGCCATCCTGGTAAAGGATAATGTTCATGTAATCACAATTTAGTTAGGAATCTCTCTCTTCGTTACTCTCTGGGTCGGTTGGTTAAAACCTCGTTTATTTCTTTATTTGGACACATTTTGTTTCTCTCCAAACCTTTTCTTCATTGGTCCCTAGGCAGGTAAACTTCAAGAATTTTGCTCTAATAATAATTTCTCCCGGATTTAAAAAGAAGCCCAGGCGAATGTCATCACCAACAGCCAAGCTGAGCTTCACTTCCTGACAGCACGCGCTGTGGTTACAAGGTCCCTCCTGCTGCCATTCTCTACGCATTTGTTTCTGAAAGCACAAACCATACCGCCCATATGTATGTTGTTTTGTCATGCCACAGCAAGCTGAGTTGTCCCACTATACATTATGACACTCTGAACTACCTTTTGGGCACGCTAGCTCCTAGGTTTGTTCTTACTCTTGCTATCAATGCCAACTTTGTCGTCTCTTGCCTGTCATGCAGTGACGCAAATATCGTCTTGTGTAAACCATTATTACCTTGACCCTCCAGTATTCGCTGAATGCGTACCAATACAAGTTACCTTGAGCTACATTATGCTTCAATAACTATTATATACGATCCGTGTGTACCATAATAACACTTAGGATTCGTACTGGCATGCCTGCAGATACTGGACTCTTCTCTTCAATGACCTCTGTAACCATAGTCGCGACACAGCAACCACAGTCTCCATTTCGTGAACTTCAACGTCTTCGACAAAATCAAGTGTTTTCTAAGGCCTAAGTGTACTCCTGAGTGTTATCTCAAATGGGTCTGATTGCAGTGATAGTGTAATCCTTAGAATCTGTGAAATCACGTCCTTTTCTTCGAAATTCTCCGAAACCAAACAAATCCACGCTTCGCAAACTTAGCTCCCAGACCAATGAAACCTTAGAGTCACATTTTTTTTCTCTGCTCTTGTACAAATGTATTGTTGTTTTTCAATTGCATAACCATGTACTGTTGTTTTTTCAATTGCATAACCATGTACTGTTGTTTTTTCAATTGCATAACCATGTATTGTTGTTTTTCAATTGCATATCCTTGTATGTTGTTCTACACCATGTACTTTTCCCAAAGTTGTCTTTTCCAAACATTGTATGTACCCCTACCCTTTCCCTACAAACATTGTGACCTAAACTGTATGTTCTAGCTAGGCAACTCTCAAGCAACGAACCTCTCAAATCCCCGATGGAAGCTTAAGAGGATTTTTTTTCCCTACAGCTCCATTGCCACGTCGCTTTTTTTCCAAGCGCGGGGGGAAGTGTTATGGAACGCCCTATAGCTGGTGGAATGTACATGGCAGCGGTCGCCGAGTCCGGTTGGAACCTGTAACGGCGGTCCCGTCCCCCACCGTTTCCTGCATTCCCTACTTCCTCTCTCCTACTCCGCCGCGGCGCACCGACCGGCGCCAGTCGCAAGCTACACCCGGCCTCGGACGGTCGAGAATCACGCTCTGTTTCGGGCTCCGCGTCCGCATTGGAATGTAGAATCGGTTTTGCCAAATATCGGTGTTATAATGGTTCGCGGACCCCGGAAGATCACCGAATGTGCCGGAAGCGGAGACCTTCGCCCCCACTCATGTAAGCTGAACACCAGATTTCCCATTCTTTCAATGTGTCTGTAAAAATACGATAGGGTCCCGCGTAAAAACCATAACGCAGAGAGTTTCGAAGCAGAGATCACGAGGTATAAACACTTTAGCTAGGTTTGTGTAACATGCATTCTTGTATAGCCCTGCACTGAAATAGCCTGTAAACTGTGTTCTGAATTGTTAATATATGAATCTATTTAAACATATCTTGTTGTCAATCTGCTCCGGCAGGAGAATCTCGTAGAGTATTAATTCCCCAGGTGACCGAGGAGTATGGAGATTTGTAAGCATTCATTTGCGACCCACGCCTGAGATAGAGGGTGCCCGTTGCTCCCGTTTGAGCTGGCTTTGGGGCTTGTTTGGGGTAGCTGGAGCTGACAATTGGCGACCAGAGAAACCCCGTAACAAGGGTTTCAATGTTTATTGGCGGGAACATGTAAGAATAATTTGTTGGTATACGTAATTTTGTACGTATACCAACAAATTATTCTTACATTTTCCTGTCAATAAACATTGAAACATTGTTAATTTGTTCGTAAGAACTTCACTCCCGTTTTTAACCGTTTTTACGAATAAAATGATCGTATTTTAGAATAACATTTTTCTCCGTGTGACATCAGAAAGATGATGCCCCCCAGCAGCGATACATTACTTAAGGCGATTTCTAAAGTTTTCGGCTGCATTTTGGAACACCTTGACGGACATAGGGGCGATTTTCTTGCCGAAATCGATCCTTGAGTTCTTCCAAGGTGTGCGGCCGATGTTTAAACACTTTTTCTTCAAATAGCTTCACATGAAGATGTTGCAAATGCTTAAATGCGAGCGCTCAGGCACAGAGGTGGAAGTGGGCCTCGTCACTCTGAAAATAGTTGACCTCGCATGCATTCGGTTCAACATTTCTTGGGAGTGATTCAGGAGGCTCTTGGACAATCATAATCTTTTAGGGGTGGAATGATAAGTCTTGATGCAAAATCCTCCTTAGTGAGCGGTCAGCAATGCTCAATACAATTGCAATTACATTCGGGCAGAGCGCCGAGGCGACACTTAAAAAGCGTCTCTCCCTCTCGTGAAATTTTCTGATGTTCTTACCATTTTGGGTCTTCCTAAACCCTAGGTCTTAGTGTGAAACCAGTTCCTTCTAACGTATGCACCCATCTCGCGATTAAATTAGGTGAGGGACGGTATCACGACGCACAAGATTGAAGTGCAGCCGGAAGGCCCGCTGGGTGGCGATGACAGAAAGGCCCTTTTAAAGAAAATTGCGGATGGCAAAGCTCCGGTGTTGTCTGGACCAAATCATGGCAAGGTCTAAAAACGGCACGACCCTCCCCCACACAATGAGACCACTCCCAGATTCCTACCCACACCACACGCGATATACCGGGCTTTCAAAACTGCATTGTCTGTTTTGCCGCACCTTGTATATATGCATAATTGTACATATATTTTTTAATTAGATGTCGCATATTAAAATAAAAATTGATATATTTATCAGACATATCTCCATAAAATGCATTTAGTTCAGGAAGAATCTTGTAATCACACGTAAAGAGAGCAGCCAACAAAAATATGCGTTAAGAAAATGAAAATAATTTCGGTACGGTTTTGAAGTACGATACTGTTAAGTGTGACCGAACTGGATTGGGTAGAATTAGTACAGTGGCTACTGCAGATCCCCGGCAAGGTTAAGGTCCTTGGTTCAAGATGCGACCCAAACTTTTTTGATATTTCAGATTCAAATTTTCGTCGCTACGAGAGTGTTTGCATATATATTTTTTTCATTTTAAACATACCTATATTAAAATAAAAAGTTACATAACGTGATTTTTACGGTTCTGCTCTGGTATTACAATAAAAAAATGAAAGATTGGTGTAAAAAAATTACCTAAATTTTAATTCGAACATAATATTTTGTCTTATTTATTTTAGTAAAGTTAGTGAAATAATATGACTTTCTTCTAAGAAATAAAATAAATAAAGCTAGTTCGATTCAATAGTTCTTATGAAAAGTCGGTATAAAGGAAGAAATTAGAGGTAAACGAGTATAAAATGTTTTACAATTCTAATAACGAAAGAATTTGCAGCTGCTTTCTTTAATAATACGAAAGAGCGAACTCTTTTAATTTTGAAAATAACTCAGATTACAGGGAACCTTCAAGTCATGCAGCTTTATCTTCTTTATTTGACTTGAAAAACTTTAATATAAAAGTTTCCCGCTGTCTCTTTTCATTGTTTCTGTTAACAAACTGCTGTGAGACAAATTTACAGAGGAAAGCAAAAGAATTCGAATAATATTTACGATCATTTTATTTATGAACGATTATTTATGAAAATCCAATATAAATGGGCCTCCATGGTAGTGGGATTTATGAAAATCTAATGGGTCTCCGTGGTTGAGGGGTAAGACTCTCGACTAACGATCTGGAGGTAGCGGGTTCGAATCCCGGCGTGTGCAAGTAAATTTTGTTAAAACCAATGACCAGCTACCATTGCCCTCTGTGAAAAAAAAACTCTTAAGAGAATACCGGAAATTAGTCCCTTTTAAATCAAATTCCAGACGTATTGACCCCTTTTTACAAAAAAACATAAATTGATTTTGAAAGATTGTTATTTTATCTGGTACACGCAGTTCTAAAATTTTGAAAAACTAAGTGTATTTTTAATATACTAAGGTTATACCGTTGGTCGTTGGCAGATGTGTTCAATTTTCAAACGATAGATTCTATTAAACAATACAAATTTAAAATCATATAATCATACAGCAAAATAAATCAATACATAATCTAGTAAACACACTTTTCAGAATTTTAGTTCAATTAAATCATTAAAAAATAAATCTGAGAACGTGTTTGAAATACCTCAAGTAAACACTTATTTTGTTTACACATTATTGAAACATCATAAATAATTATGATCAAAAAATGCTTACAAGAAGTACACGGTATTTAATAATTTATCATTATGCGTTTTGAACATTTTTATTGCTTACTTGAATGTAGGTATATATTAAAGCAAGTTTTGAATGAAATAAATCGACATTAAATTTTTAGTTTAATAAATTTGGTAAGGGGAACAATCGATCTTTCTCATCGTAACCTCCTTGTACAGTTGCAAGCATTTTGGAACACTAATTCTCAGCTTCTGGTCAATGAGTCTTAATTTAAAATTGAACTTATAATGTCGCAACTCAAAAAAAGTAATTTTTTTAATAAATTGTGATAAAATTATTCAAAATCGTTAAGAAATTCCACTCGAATAATTACGCAAACTAATGGTTTGGTAACGAGTTCGCGCTGACTCGATAAAAAGAGTGGTTCTGCAAAAAAAGTAATTTATCGCCCAAATCAGGGCTGTGCATCCTTAAATAACCAAGAGCCGATGAAAAAATTTGAATATTTCACAGTAATATTAGCGCAGACCCAGAAAAATCACTGGTTATTCAGAATTCTTGAAAATCAGTTCGAGTTTTTAAAATGTCAATTTAACAATTTTCCATTGAAAAGTATTATATTAAAGGAAGGAATTTTATAGCTTATCTGATTTCTTCAAACGATCAGTTCCAAATTTTTAAAATGAAGCTACTCAACTAACTAACTAAGGCACAGCACAGACAACCAAAATTAGTTTGTTTGATTACAAACGAGCTTAGTTCGGATGAGATGTTTGGGCTGTAACAAGGAGTAACAGATGTAAGGCTACTCATTTGAA
Organism: Limnephilus auricula; assembly: GCA_951813805.1. NCBI lineage: Eukaryota > Metazoa > Arthropoda > Insecta > Trichoptera > Limnephilidae > Limnephilus > Limnephilus auricula. Next base: position 9,915,897 of record OX638412.1, read on the forward strand.
ATTTGAGAAAGTTTGACGGAAGGGTAATTAAAGGGAAATGTCGCTCTTTGTGGCTTCAAAATCTATGTCACTGGTACAGCTGCAGTTAAACTAAGTTTTCCTCTAGTTCTGAAGTGCGAAGATTATTCTGATGACACACCAATCCTGATTTTTAGGCTCCGTTCAAGGAACACCTAAGATGTTTACACAGTAATGGATTCTCAGAATTTGCAAAACATTGCGCACTTGAAGTGAAACCACACAAAACTGCGCTATACAAATGTAATGTTATTATTATTAATATCTTATAGAAATATACCATAAATTTCATAAAAATACAGGCGTAACGTTATTACACAAAAACGAAATAGGTAACAGACTGGATAAGTTAGAAACACTAGAGCTAAGGAGAGCCATAAACGCTAATAGAAAAGTAATAAACAATCAAATAAATTTAAATAGAAGTCCAATACTTAGGTTGTTCCCCATTGACAAAGAACATTCACTTCCCAATCCCCAGTCCCTTACTCCAATTACGTCCTGCACCGGTGGAACCCAGCCCGTTTCTTCATTCCCCTGAATATATTATAACACATATGTTAGACATTAGTAGAGATTATACTGCCCTGAATAGGCTACGGTTGTAGCGAAACCGGTCGGCATAAAGTATAAAAAATAAAAGTGGTGTATACAAAGCTTGTTTTATTTTAAATTATAATGTCACATCTGTGTACTGTACTTATATGTTTAAAGTCAGCGGTATTTCTATGAATGAAGCCGAGTAGTGTGATTTGTTTACGATGTTATTAATGTGACCACGGAAAGAAAGTTTGCAGTCTAGAGTGACCCCAAGATCCTTGATAGATGTGACAATAGATAGACAAACACTATTTAGTTTATAATCAAACTGAATAGGTGTTTTGGTTCTATAAAATACCAAAATTTTGCATTTATCGACATTTAGTTCCAAGCAATTAATTTTACACCAAACATTGAATGAGTCAATATGTGATTGGAAAATAAGGCAGTCATGGTAAATTTTTATTATTTTTAAGATCTTATTGTCATCCGCAAAAAGCCAAAAGCGTGTTTGAGAAAAAAATACTAATAATGTCATTTCTTCAATATTTGCAAAATTACTTTGTGGCATCATTTTAATTAAATAAAACAAATTTCTTTGTGTAAACCACTAATCACATGTTATAATATCTACATGTTTTAATACCTGTGGTTTCTTCGTCAGGATAATAACATTAATAAAAATAACGAAAGAAACAAACACGTATAGACAAAAAGAACAATAGACCCAATATTATTAAAGAGAGAGGTGATTAATTACCTAAAAATATCGTAAAAATCAATTATACAAAATTAAATATAAAAATTATTTTGGAATAAGTTTGCATTACATTATAAATTAAAAAGATGTTTTAAAAATAAACAAAATATTATTAACTACTATTATATGCAATAATTATTAGCCTGAAACACTGTATACTAAAATAGTTGATAATATTTTGTTTATTTTTAAAATATCTTTTTAATTTATAATGTAATGTAAATTTATTCTAAAATAATTTTTATATTTAATTTTGTGAAATTGTTTTTTAAGATATTTTAAGGTAATTAATCCCCTCTCTCTTTAATAATATTTTGTCTATTGTTCTTTTTGTCTGTACTTGTAGTTTCCTTTGTTATTTTTATTCATGTTATTATCCTGACGAAGAAACCATCGGTTTTGAAACATGTAGATTTTATAACATGTGATTAGTGGTTTACACAAAGTAATTATTTTTATTTTTTAACTAATAATGTCGTTTATAAACATGTTGAAAAGAAGTGGGGGGGGGGGGGGGGGGGGGAAGACGGAGGTTAAGAAGTACGCGGCTATTTAAGACCTATTTCATAAGTCATTTTTAGGAAGAGAGTATCTACGACACTGATTAATGGCAGATATATAATGCATATACAGAGATTTCGATGTAATTTGGGATGGTAAATTGGAAACCTTCCATTTGCTGGCCGTGCTTTTGACAGCCCTGGTCCAAATGACGACATAATCGTGAATTTCACTTATCAGACCCCCACAAGAATGGAATTAAGATTTATTGAATTGGTTTTGAAAATTATCTCTGTGGGTCTACCCGCAGCATGACTGTGAGATATTTCCAATGATTTGTAGATATTGAAAATAGTCTTGAGTTCTAGATAATTATTATTCTTAATTTATTTATGTGCCTTCCACACCAGCAGCGGATGAATTCTTGTAAAAAAAAATCTACAACCTATGTTTCAATTAAAGATTTTAGCCAGATATTCGCTGAATTGATAATAGATACACACTAGAAATGCCTTCCATGTAGATTTAATAGAAAACAAATGGATTACTGACTTGGTACGTTTTGGTCCTAGCCCATTTACACTGAATAGATAATATGCACTAGAAATGCCTTCCATGTATATTTTCATTAAAATCAATGTCATCTCTGACTTAATACATTTTGATTTAGTCCATTTAGCAAGCGCTTTGTCTTACATCTCATGTCGCCATCCCATTTGTATTTCATAATGCTGATTGTGGTATATGGGATTAAACATGTAGTTTCAACATCCTTCACCAGATGTCGTTAGTATAGTAGGATATACGTAGTGTTTAGGAGTCTCAACAGATGTCAGTTAAGTAGTACTTTGGAAGATTATCATCTCCCGGCGTTCATATCTAATTAAAGGGCCGATTCGCAAGACTTTTGGACCACGAAACGCCCCAACATTATTTATTCGGTGCTCATTTAGCAAGCGCTTTGACTTTCATACACCTAATAGATATCATAATAATTATAATGATTGGACCATTTCTATAGCGCTGTTTTTGTGAAAAATCGCCCTAAAGGCGCTTCAATCAAAATGGTACATCGCCATCCCATTTAAATTTCCAAACCATAAAACACTGTTTTGTATCGGAAATTTAAAACCGATAGATATGAAGAAGCTAGCATTCCACAATTATTTATTTATTTATTTTTATTGAAATGCACTTATGGCTTTTACATACATAAAGCAATACATGTTTTGATTAATTACAGTGAAGAGTTAGAAGTGAATAAAATACAGGTAAGTAACAGAAAATATAAAGACACATAATATAGGTTAGATAAAATATGAGTTGACAAAATGTAGGTAATACAGAATATAAATAAAGTAAAAATAGATAGCCTGCTAATATCCTCCAAAGCAATAATAATAGGTATTAATAAAAATGTATAGAATTGGTATTTACAATAGTTTATGAATTAAGTAGAAATAGTTCGCACATACGGCGTTAAGTTTGCCAAATTCAAATTATTGTCAAATTATACATCAATGTCGTTTAAATATTGGTTACCAAGACTATGTAATCGTTGTATTGAGGAATGCACTTTATAGTTAGAATGAGATGTGTGTATATAAAATGTTAATGTTTTTCTAGTAGTTCGTGTAGGTACATGTAGAATTATTAAATGCAAGAGTTCACAGCAATCAAATTTAGAGTTTAATAATTTTAATGAAAAGGTTAGGTCGGTTATTTTTCATCTGTTTTCTAAAGTTGGAATATTTAAAATATTCATTAATGATCGGTTATTTATGTGCTCTAAAGGAATGTTAAGTTTAAAATTTACAAATGAATTTATAATGAATAATTTATAATTAATATTTATAATTTACAATGGAGTACTTGTAATGGCAGAGGAAGGATGAAAGTAGACTGCTGTTAAAATGAGATACCTGAGGCGTATGTATAGTAAAACCAAGTACGATCGTGTGAGAAAAGTGGAGATCTGCAAAGAATGCAAGACTGATATAAGAGTAATGAGTGAAATTAAGGAACGGACTCTCAGATAATTTGGGCATGTAGAGCGAATGAACGAAGAAAGAAGCGTAAGGAGAATACATGCCGCAAGTGTGAATGGTATAAAAAGTAGGGGACGCACGAGGAAGACATGGCACGATCAAGTGAATCAGATACTTGAGTCGGGCCATGAGAAGAGTCAGAAAAATAGAAGAGTATGTACGAGACGATGTATGATGGTGAATGAGGCAAAGAGTGTCTGCCAAGACCGAGTTGTTTGGCGGTCCGTCCTCTCTGCCTACCCCTGCGGGGAAACGGCGCGATGGTTAGTTAGTTAAAAAAAAATTGGTGTGAAATTTGGTTGACGAAACATTTCCCACGTCGCATTTCTTTGTTCTTAATTTTATGCAGAAATCGCAAATAAATTGATTATGCGGCTTTCCTAACAACATAGGTGGATTTTTTTGCAAACCGTTGGTGTCAATCCCAAGATGTTATTTTGGAAACCCGTTGTTTTCTTTTCATGCATTATGCCGATAGCGGATATTTGAAATGTTGTAAAGGATAAGAAATCCAAAAATTAGATAAATATGTCTATTTTCTTCGTTTTTTTTTCTCTTTCACTCTGCGTCGTCGAAATATTTCTCGGAAAAAAAATTTACGAAAATTCGTAACTATGAATATATAAAAACAGGATATAAGATGTTAAAAAAAAACTTTCTTTTCGCAATCCTGCCAATAGGGAAGTTGAGTGAAAAATATTTTGACTTATAAAAAACATTTTCAAACTTAAATACCAGATTTTTTTTAACGACATTTCGAAAGGATGACATTTTGTGTTTTTAAATCGAAAAAATAACCATGAAAATGCACTTGTTTCGAAATTCTGGTAACTGAATTGATTAGTACTAGTTAATATCTAACTACTACAACTTTTTAAATTAATTTTTTTCTTCCACATTAAGCGTGTCCCGGTTTTGTAAATATTTTCTCTTATATTTCACACAAACAAGGGCCCGGATGACGTCACACACTCTCGGCTTAATAAAATTTAAACTTGTAGAATTAATTTAATTTTTAAAACGAACTTTAAAAAAAATGAAAAATGGACTCAACTTCCTTATTAACAATTTGTCCTTTACAGCATTTCAAATTTCCGTTATCGATGTATTTTATATACAAAAAAATATTTTAAAACTTTAATTTTACGGTAACACTAGCGTGCCTACATGGGATAGGAAGAAAGTTTTCGAATACGGTAACGAGAAGGTTAAGCACGTTTTAGTGAAACAATAATATCTTTTCATACAGTAGCCGAAAACCACTCATTCAAAAACAGCATTAAGATTACGAACCTTTCAGATTTTTCCGTTATGAAGAAACTTTTGTGATATTTCATCAAAGGACCAAAGGATCGTAAACCATTTTTATTTTTACTATCTTCCTAAGATTTAAGCACGTACGGATCATTGATTCCATTAATGTCATCTCGAAATATCTGTGAAACGAGTTATTACAGATGACAGCGACTTTTCTTACCACCCACTTTCGATTCATTTAATCTCTGATTGATGTAGTGCGGTCAAATCTCTTGCTGAGGATTGGTTTGTACTATGTCAATTTTTTTTTTTTTAAACTGTGAATGCAGTAATATTAATCATATTTTTATCTACTATATCCACACACAAAAACATTTCAGCGGGAACTTACATGCTACTTGCATACTCTGCCACAGGTCACCCCAAGTGGTTCGCTACGTTTGGTGACTTAGTAGGGGTGCCCGGGTTCATGGGGTTAGGTTTGTCTGGGACTTCAGGGCGGATGCGTCTGCCGACCACCTGCGTGGCAGGGCGGATCGGGAGAGACTGGTTGAGAGAGACCTTTTGATCTCTGCAGTTGGACCCTCTCAACCCATCGCCTTGCACCGCAGAGGGAGGGATGGCTTCACACATCTATCACCCCTGGAAAAATTTATCCCCAGATACCTATCCACTCCTCAAACCTTTTTCCTTCCCTGGACTTCCTCTCCTTCCTTTCCCTTAAAAAAACCCTCCACACAGCATCTTCAAAGATGATATAGGCCCTGAGGGAATTTTTCCCCCAGGGCCTCCTGTGTGGAGCTAATGTAAAAAAAAAAAACAGGAATTGGCGCGTCGCTGTCCGTGGCAACTAGCACGGACAGTTGCAAGTCACTGCTTGCGTTGCCATTGTCAACTGGGTTACTGAGAAGTTGTGTAGTATACGGACCATCACACTGACATACACAAGATAGCGAGTTTAGTTGAAAACCTTTTTTTTTCAGTTTCTCCGTCAGTGGATGCGCTTACTCAGGTTCAATGAACTCTAGAACTCGGACAAGTAGATACAATCAGATTTTGTGATTTTTTGAAGGGTATATTTAAGCTAACATGCAATTATCAATCCTATAATTTTAATATCCCGTGATTTTTCACAGGTCTACGCTAGAATAACATAAAACTACTATTCTCAAAAGTATGTTAATTTTTATTTCAGTCGTAATAAGCCTCTGGCACCATCCTGGAAATTATGACCGCAGTAAGTGCCCCATAAAACCATATTGATATAACTAACTAGCATGATGACGACATCTATAGAAAAAAAGATAAGCTTCTTTACGACCAACAGTTTGTTTGGCGTCCAATTAATTTGTATCTCAGTCACTTGACAGAAAATTCCTGGAAAACTGATCTATACCGATTTCAAATAAAACTATGTAGCCAATATCATTTTTTATTTTTATTTATGAAGATAATATTAGCGAAAGTCAATCGAAAATCCGAAACAGAAAAATCAGAAAAAGATACGAATACATCTGGGACTCGAACTCAGGACCTCTGGCAATCCGGGCCAACGCGCTGTCCACTGCGCCAACGTATCCCTTATTCGTTGATACGTTGGCGCAGTGGATAGCGCGTTGGCCCGGATTGCCAGAGGTCCTGGGTTCGAGCCCCAGATGTATCCGTATCTTTTTCTGATTTTTCTGTTTCGGATTTTCGATTGACTTTCGCTAATATTATCTTCATTAATTAAAATATTATAATTTGAGGTTTAACTCTTAAAGTTAAAAAGTTAAAAATAAAAATAAAAATATCATTTTAATTTTACTTTTCTCTTTCCCAAGTTCAGACAGAGAAAGAAAGGTAAATTAAATTTACTTGAATAGTTAGAAATCAATAAACGAACTAATGACCCTAATATAACACTTAATAAAGTAAAGAAAATCATTTATTCCCCGCTTCTCAGTATGTTTACAAAATTTAAACAATATAACACATTTAAACATGTCAGCAGTCACTTCATTGCCCTTCAAAAATTTGGCGTATTTTGTCAGAGGCTAAAAATATTCCCGCTTTGAAATAAAATCCAAATAAATGGAATATTTGTTAACGTATAAGAAAACTAAAAAGTGTTTTCGAAAGGTGATGAAATAACCTTTGAAATTTTATTACTCAAAATAACTATTTAATTTTTTAAATATAAAATTTTTGGATGAAAATTTAACTTTTTTTTAAAAATGGCTAACTTTACGTTTTTTTCTAACCAAAATTACGGATAATGAACAAAAAAAATAAAAAAAACACATACAAGTTTCATTAGGAACATGAATTATAAACATTACTGTCACCTCACTTTTTTGTCGTTTCATGTAAAAAAAATTCACAAAGTTTCATATTTTTTTGTCAAATTGCGATCGGAAACTTTGGTTTCATAAAGGTGTAAATTTTAGTTTTTTGTGGTTTACTTTTATATATAGCGTGTTATATTTTCTTTCCAATACTGTTTAGATCGTACTTCTCACTACGATAGTAAGGAAGACACAACGATATCTATGAGACCTATGTGAGCTGGGACAAATATGGCCTCCTGAGATTAAACGGGTTAAACATTTAAGAACACATTAATGTGAGAAAAATAGATTTTAAAGTACCCCACAAAATAGATATTCTGTTTTAAATTTTTTTCTCTCAATAAATCGGTTTAACGGTTCGGTTTTCAAAATTGAAATTTAGAATCATATAAATAAATCGTCTCAAAGTTTAACCAAACCTACTTAACCTAATCACCGTTTGAAAATGGTCTTGTAAGCCGTAACAGCTTTCATAATAAAAATAATAATAGGAAACTAAAATACTTGCAGAACATAATAACATTATTAAATTAAAACAATATTAAATGGAATTCTACGAATTAAACACAAAAATAAAACAGCGACATAATGGAGAAAAATAACTGAGCAATAGCCTGTCGTGCTTACTCTGTCTAATTGATATTTGCGTCAAAGGATATTTTGAGAAATACGCATTAACAAATTACACCTAAATGTAATTACATGTACGTACTGCCAGAATTACACACAAACTAATTTACACGTGGAGAGAATATACATCTTCTTAAATAATTACTCCTACTGATACAACGAACTTCCAAAAAACGTTCAAATGTTTAAGATGTTACCCGGGTAGTGGAGAAATTTGAAAAATAGATTTTACTAAATTGTTGCTGTCACTGTTGCTCTTACTCCACCGGATATTGAGTGAAAGGGACAATGTACCTCGTGCTACTGACACCTAACTAAAATCGAGGTTTTGTATTTCCCACCTTTCTCCTCCAAAAGTGAACTGATTTTCAATTTTTTTTACCAACTACATAAGAAAAAACTATTTTATGTCTGTAAGTTTTGCTTTTTTTTAAAAAACATTGTCTAGTTTGTATACTGAACGTCTTTTGACGGCGTTTAAACCAGTCAATTTTATTGATTTTTGGAAGGTCATAGCTTCTATAAAAAAGTAACTTATCAAAAAAAACAAAAAGTACCGACACGCTAGTAGTTGATATCTATTTTATATAAAGAACAATATTTTCTCTAGGGTTAAAATCCAGAGAGATAAATAGGGAATACGTTTGCATGGAAAATTCACCTCCAGATCACCTTAAGTGCTAAATTAATTCAATTTTTAATTTAATTTTCAATTAAAGTGAATGATATTGTATACACTTTTATTCTTTTGCATATTTGTTTGAATTTTTCATAAATATTGTTTTCGGCGATTCATACTGCTTACATGTATACATAAATAGCCTAATTAAAACTCATTAATTGTCTGTTAAAAAAAATTGCACAGCCGAAAAACTTACTTTTCGGTAATTTATTGAAAATTTAAATCTATTCCAGGAGATGGGCAACATTTGTGTGTTTTATTGGCCCCTAGATCGGTTAATAACAATCAAACCAAAAACAATTAACTCCATCGAAACCAATCAAAACTTAACCCATTCGCCCCGAGGCCCGGTTAATTTCACAGAGTATTAAGACCGAGCGACATTATCGGGAAATAATGCGGAAAAAGTCGTAAATTCTCTTCACGGTCGAGAGGATTCTATCCGAGAATCGTCCGCCAATCAGAAAGTCCTGTTTCAATCACAGTCCAGATGAATTAGTCTGATTGGTTAAAGGCTACGTGGAATTAACAAGTGTGGAATAAAATGCGATGATTCAGCGGTCCATGGCGTCTGGTTCCCAGGCGAGTTTATTGTTCAATCCTCTCTGCCAGCTATAATCCTCCACCATTACTTATTAATTAAGAGTGATTGACCAGCAGCTGAGAATAAAAGTTTTAAAATGCTTGCAACTGTACAGGGAGGTTTCAATGAGAAAGATCGATTATTCCCCTATCAAATTTTTTAAATAAAAAATTTAATATCGACTTATTTAATTCAAAACTTGCTTTAATATATTCATACTTTCAATTAAGCAATAAAAGTACTCAAAACGCACGATGATAAATTATTAAATATCGTATACTTCTTGTTAGTATTTTTTGATCATAAGTATTTATGATTTTTCAATAATGTCAAAAAAAAATAAATGTGTAAAAAAATTTGTAATATTTTAGTTTGTAAGGCCTTAAATAAATAGAAAAACAGAGGTATTTTTGACACAAAACACATTCTCGGATTTATTTTTGAATGATTTTAATTTAACTAAAATTAAAATTCTGAAAGCTGTGTCGACTAGATTATGTATTGATTTATTTTGTTGAATGATTTATATGATTTGAAATTGGTTTTAATTGGCTAGACCTCTCCAGCTAGACTCTCTCGACCCATCATCTTGCACCACAGTGAGAGGGCTGGATTCATACATCCGTCACTTATAAACACATTGCCTGAAAAAGATTCCGTGAGGGAATTTTTAAAACAAAATAAAATGAAGCAATAAGACCGTTCACAATTTTGCATAAGAATAACGCATTGTAATACATGATTTTTTTTATCCAAATGAATTGATTTTTGGTTCTGAATATTTCGACATTTGACATTTGACATTAATTTGACCAAAAATCAATATCATTTTGATAAAAAAACTCGTGTATGGCTTGACACGAGTTTTTTTATCAAAATGATATTGATTTTTGGTTCTGAATATTTTGCATGTTAATGGTATGTTATAAAACTGTTGATTTGACAAAATAAAAAAAAACAAAGAAAACAGATACAACATGTACTTCAATATTTTATCATATTAGATTTTTGTTTTGCCTTAGAAATGATGAAACGTGTGAATTGTTGGAAACGTTCCTCATTTCTTTTACTCCCTTGAGACTCTGAGATAAATTGCTTCTTCTCATCCTTCTACCCATTCCTCGCTTCAATCAACAGGTGAAGTCCATACCTTGAGTTGCTTTTTTCACCTCGTCCGACATTGAGATTCAACAAATACGATGAATCAGGAATGTTTGTCTATCGAAAAATTAGTTATTATTAATTATACCCTGATAATGAACATTGTAAGACTGTTTGAAATGTTGGCTAAAGAAGAACGAAGTCCAACACAGCTCAATACCCAACATTAATTTGTTTAATGTAGTTAAATTCAAATATATAATACATACATTTTTCCTTTCTGTCTGCAATGTACTTACCACAGCAGACATTATAATATAATATACTGATAAATGATTACATAAACGTACGGTGCACTGCAAATATCTCTTCAGATCACAAGTAAAATGTCCAAAGTCATATTATGTCTAACGTAAATTGTCAAATGACTAAAGTCATGTTATATTTTAAGTAACTTTGCCAAATGTCAAATGACTAAAGTCATGTTATATTTAAGGTAACTTGTCAAATGTCGAATGTCGAATTTCAAATGTCAAATGTGGAATGCCAAATGTTAAATGTCGAATGTCGAATGTAAAATGTCGAATGTCAAATGTGGAATGTCGAATGTCGATTGTCTAACGTCTAATGTGTAATGTCAAATTTCGAATGTCGAATGTCGAATGTTTAATGTCAAATGTCGAATTTCAAATGTCGAATGCCAAATGCCGAATGTCGAATTTCTATTGTCGAATTTCAAATGTCGAATTTCGAATGTCGAGTGTCGAATGCCAAATGCCGAATGCCGAATGTCGAAAGTCGAATGCCAAATGTCGAATGTCGAATGTCGAATGTCGAATGTCAAATGTCAAATGTCAAATGTCAAATGTCAAATGTCAAATGTCAAATGTCAAATGTCAAATGTCAAATGTCAAATGTCAAATGTCAAATGTCAAATGTCAAATGTCAAATGTCAAATGTCAAATGTCAAATGTCAAATGTCAAATGTCAAATGTCAAATGTCAAATGTCAAATGTCAAATGTCAAATGTCAAATATCAAAAGTCAAATGCAAAGTCAAACGTTCAAAGTAAAAAAATAAATGTCAAACGATATCGTTGAATTTTTGTGAACGTTCGCGCAAGGGACCCATCTTGTATTTTTCTTTCCAGACTCTCTTCCCTTGCCACGCGGTCCGCCTTTCCCATATACTTTTAATTTTGTTGTCAAATAAAATTACCACTTTCTCTCCACCGTCCACTCATTGTTCATTACAATCTTCTTGTTTATCTTTGTAAAGAAAATAATTTAATCTTGTTTAAATTTCTTAGCTAATGGAACTACAATCCATCGTCTCGGAGCAGATAATATTGAGCTCAGTTTTATAGTTCCAGAGTTATTCTTCTTTAAGTTATTTTAAACTTTTCCCGAAGAATATGAATAACTGACTGCATAAATTTCAAGATTTTAGCTTGAAATTAACATTTTTACTCTGTTTCATTAATAATAATAATAATAATAATTGGATAATTTGTAGAGCGCCGTTTTTGTGAGAAATCACCTCAAGGGCGCTTATTAAAGGGGTATTACCAGAGAAAACCGGAAATTAGTCCTTTTTAAATAAAATTCCAGACGTATTGACCCTTTTTACAAAAAAACATAAATTGATTTTGATAGATTGTTATTTTATCTGGTACACGCAGTTTTAAAATTTTGAAAAATTAATTGTATTTTTAATATACTAAGGTTATACCGTTGGTCGTTGGCAGATTTGTTCAATTTTCAAACGATAGATTCTATTAAACAACACAAATTTTAAATCATATAATCATTCAACAAAATAAATCAATACATAATCTAGTCAGCACAGTTAGAATAATTAAAATTTTAGCTAAATTCAAATCATTATAAAATAAATCCAAGAACGTGTTTTGTGACAAAAATACCGCAGTTTTTCTATTTATTCAAGGTCTTACAAACTAAAATATTTAATTTTTTTTGCAGACTTATTTTTTAAATTTATTTATCATCGTACGTTTTAAGCATTTTTTTTGCTTACTTGAATGTAGGTATATATGAAAGCAAGTTTTGAATGAAATAAATCGATATTAAAAATTTTATTTAAAAAATATGATACGAGGAATAATCGATCTTTCTCATTGGAACCTCCCTATACAGTTGCAAGCATTTTTTAACTTTTATTCTCAGCTACTGGTCAATCGCTCTTAAGATTAAACATATTTTTTTCTGAATCATTTATAAGCTAGTCAAGAGATATATATTATATATTTTTTTACATTAACTCTACAGAGGAGGCCCCGAGGAAAATATGTAATTGCCTTCAGAGCCTACGTCGTCATCTTTGTCGACTTTTCAGAAAAGCAAGAAGAGGAAGTTCTGGGAAGGAAAAAAAAGAGGAATGGGTAGGAATCTGGGGGTCAGTGTGCCCAGGAGAAACGGACGCATGAATGCATCCATCCCACTGATGAGATGAGATCAAAAGGTCTCTCTCAACCAGTCTCTCTATCCAGACTGCCAAGACCCAGACAAACCTCACCCTATGAATCCGGGCACCCCTACTAAGAACTTACTACAGTGGCGAAACTATACCATCGGGGGCCCGTGGCAAATTCATTGGATGGGGTTCCCCCGAAAATAAATTCAGCAACCAATGGATGCGTTCTAAAATTTAGTGACATCCTTTTCTTATGAATGCGTTTACATCTTAATAATTTATTTATATTTGTATTTAGTCTTTAGTTGTGTCCAACTTTATAATTTTTACTAAATTTTGTTTAAAATGTTAGGTTACTTCTAAGCTCGCAGGGGGCCCTGGCCCCCGCGGGGCCCATGGCATTTTGCCAGCCCTGCCACCCTATAGTTTCGCCACTGACTTACTACTCGTATTAAAAACACTTTCTATCTGAAAACATAAAATTTAACGTTTTTTAAACTGTTTATTCGTATGGAAGAAAGCACTGACGACTATATGTACCATATATGTAACGCTTTCTTCATTTTAATGTCAAACCTATGAATGTTTCAGACCCTTTTTACCCTCTCCTAATGTTTGTAGCCTATTTCCCGGTCTGCCAACCCTGATCATAAAAAGGGCCTCGAAGGGCTCGCCAACCGTCGCTTTACGACCGCTGGTTTTTATGCGACATCAAGAAGGAGGTACTTAAATTAAGTCACGAAAAATTGTAGACATTTTCCAATACGATGTTTTGAAAGTAAATTTAATAAAGTGGTTTAAAAGTGAAATAAAAATAGTTGTGGATACTTAAATACTCTCAACTTAAGATGGAACGACAACGTCCTCAAAGACCTACGTACCTTGGAGCTTCCAAACTGGAGAGAACTAGTACAAAACAGAGATGAGTGGAGGAAGACTCCCGAGTAGGCCAATACCCACCAAGGGTTGTAGAGCCAATTATGATGATGATGAATACCTTACAAGAGTCCCAACTGCTCCCGTCTGGAGCCAGTGAGACTATGGCAACCCCAATTGGGGAAAGTTATGAAGCTGAAGGTAAGTGGGGAAGGGAAGGAGACGAGAAAAAGGAAGGTGGGGAAGTACCTGGCTATTCAGATCTAGTCACTAAACACGGCTAAACCCATTTCAAGCACACGTTTCAATTCTGAATGGTGGTCTTACACCAGGGCGATACTAAGAGTATCTTCCGCACTGGAACATGCCGCAAATATACTAAATATTATTTTAAATAATTAATTGTGAAATAACACAAATCAATTAAATAAAATTTATTTGCGCACGCCGAGTTCGAACCCGCGGCCTTCGGAATGGGAGTCTAACGCCCTACCGCTGGACTACGCCGGCCGTCGTGAATTGCTTGCAGTGAATTTTATCTTGCGATTGACCCAACCTTGTAAATACATGTTTATAACTCAATTAAATCACAATGTGTAGGTACGCCAAGATTATTAATTAATTCATTTATCTTAGAAATACGAAGACCCTATATAAGAATTATGTCTGGCGTTGACAAGAGTTTAAAAACTAGCGGTGATTGCTAAGAATTCTTCAATTAATTTCGAGTTGAATTTGTGCCTCTACAATTTGTGGAAATCGATGAAACGTCAAAATCAGATCTTTTTGTGAAGTTTTCTGGTAATCAAGTTTTATTCTGTGATACTTCTTTTTGTCGTTGCGGAGAAGGTCAAAATCTAATCGAAAACATCGTAAAATAAGAAAAAGGAAAACTCGGGGTGCTGGAGGAAAAAACTTTATTCAGGGGTGCTAAAGAAATATTTAAACTTAAGTTCATTTTTTGTATTTTATTTTTTTTCCATAAGGGTATTATTAATTTTATTACTTTATTGTAAAAGTAATATTTTTAAAAATTAAGGATTAACTATGACCTCCGTGGTCGAGGGATAAAGTTCTCGACTAGCAATCCAAAGTTCAATGGGAATTAAAAATTTGATAATTGTTATAAATAATTAGATATATGTGTAAGTTGTTTGGGGCTTATTATTAATTTTCAACGCCAGGCTTTTACATAATAAGTATAAAATATGTTAAAAATCGGTAGAAAACCTCAATTCCGGCCCGGGATAAAAATTTAATTTAATTTTGATTAATTTGTGTTATTTCACAATTTATTCATCAAAAATAGTATATTTGCGTATGTAAAATATAAAATATGTTATAAATCGGAATTCCGGCCCTTAAAATCCCGGGATAAAAATTAAATTTTATTTTGATTAATTTGTGTTATTTCACAATTAAATCATCAAAAATAGTATATTTGCTTATGTTAAATATAAAATATGTTATAAATCGGTAGAAAATCGTAATTCCGGCCCTTAAAATTCCGGGATAAAAATTAAATTAAATTTTGATTAATTTGTGTTATTTCACAATTTATTCATGTTATAAATCGGTAGAAAATCGGAATTCCGGCCCTTAAAATTCCGGGATAAAAATTAAATTAAATTTTGATTAATTTGTGTTATTTCACAATTTATTCATCAACAATATTTGCATTACGTTTCAGAATGGAAGACACTCTTAGTATCGCCTTGATGTAAGACCACCATTCACAATTAAAATATATAATGTAATAAATAAGAAAGATAACTAGTAGAAATGAACATTATAATAACGATAGTATAACGTGAATTAAACAGAATCCAGTTTTTAAATTGCAGATAACATATAAAATATAATATAGTGTAGGTTAATATGATAAATTTACAGGTGAATAATACATCACAAAGTTCACAATACATAAAATGAAAATACAGTTACAAGTTTTTACATTATAGATAAATAGAAAGAATACAAAAATATAAGCAACAGCTCCTTCATTATAAAAATACGCAACATAAAAATATCATCCAGGAATCTCTTAAATAACGGTAAACTCAAATTTAGCATGTCGATATTTAAGAGAGCATTAATAGGGAATACCGGAAATTAGTCATTTTTAAATCAAATTCTAGACGTATTGACTCTTTTTTACAAAAAAACATCAATTGATTTTGAAAGATTGTTATACGTATATGCAGCTTTAAAATTTTGAAAAACTAAGTGTATTTTTAATATACTAAGGTTATAACGTTGCAACGCGTTGGTCATTGGCAGATTTGTTCAATTTTAAAACGATAGATTCTATTAAACAACACAAATTTCAAATCATCACGAAAATAAATCAATACATAATCCAGTCAACACAAAAATAAAAATTATTAAAATTAAAATTTTAGTTAAATTAAAATCAATTAAAAATAAATCAGAGAACGTGTTTTGTGGTAAAAATACCTCAGTTTTTCTATTTATTTAAGGTCTTCCAAACTAAAATATTCCAAAAATTTTTTACACACTTATTTTTTAGACATCTTAAAAAAATCATAAATACTTTTGATCAAAAAATACTTACGAGCAGTACATTATATTAAATAATTTATCATCGTGCGTTTTGAGAATTTTTATTGCTTACTTGAATGTAGCTATATATTAAAGCAAGTTTTGAATGAAATAAATCTATATTTATTTTTAATTTTAAAAAATTGATACGGGGAATAATCGATGTTTCTCATCGGAACCAAGCAATTTACAGTACAGTTGCAAGCAATTTTAAACTTTTATTCTCAGCTGCTGGTCTATCGCTCTTAAGGTGAATTTGTTTTCAAGTGTGTGAAACCGAGGAATAGGTGCATGTATGTGATAGTTGGTCCCGGAATTATTGTTATTATACAATGATAAAATAAATAATATCTAATTAATGATATAAATTTGTTTGCAAGTCTTTCAAATAATATTCAATTAGTATTTCTTATTTCAAAGAAAGCTTCCAGCTAACAAAAAAAGGAAGATTGGATTTAACGGGGTTCTTAGGGTCTGTTTATGAAATAAACTGAGTATCTCAAAGCCACTGTTTAAAAAGTATAGCAGCCAGATTTATGACCAAGAAAAACCCGTATTTCTAGCAATTTCCTCCGATATATTATTATGACCACTGAAGATAAAAACCGATGGAAGTGTGCTCTGGGCGTGTCCGCGTGCCGGAAAAAAGATCTAATCTTTGTTAGTTCTATTTTTTTACATTAGCCCCACACCGGAGGTCCCGAGAAAAAAGAAATCCCTCGGGGCTTATGTCATCTTTTGGAATGCTGTGTGGAGGGTTTTTAAGGGAAAGGTTTGAGAAGAAGTTCTGTGGCCCTAGCATACTCGCTCGATAACGATCGGTAGGATAACTATCGGTAACTTCTCATCGTTCCCTAGCATGCCTACAGATCGCCAACGAAAAAGTGACAGTTCACAATGACTAAGTGTCCTTAACGTATTCGACATCAACTGTTGTTTGTACGTTAGCGATGTGCAGTTGTCCTAGGGAACAATGAGAAGTTACCGACAGTTATCCTATTGATCGTTAAAGAGCGAGCGTGCGAGGACCTCTAGTAAGGTCAAAATAATGTGGGGTGGGTAGGAATCTGAGGGTCAATGTGTCCAGAAGTGACAGAAGTACGAATCCAACCCTTTCACTGCGGTGCAAGGCGATGAGTCGAGAGAGTCTGATTGGAGAAGTCAAAGGGTGTCCCAAATCAACTCAACCAGTCTGTACCGATCCGGCCCGCCATGCAGAAGGTGGGCAAACGCAAACGAAACACAACGCCATCTACTGGATGGTTACCTTACCTAGATAACCAAATGTTTATATATACAAATATATATATATATATAAAGTATAAAGTATTTATTTATCAAAAAGAACAGGAATACATTATTATATAAACTATTACGTATTTATTACATCCAGAAAATAACATGAATATATAATATAATATCATATTATTACATAGTAGTATTGGTTACTTTTTATATGCGAACCTGTATTGAGGCAGAATTTTTAGTAAATTGTTTCTCGCATTTTGTCTACAGTTTACTTTTAATGTATTCATATAATGTATGGTTCCTATAGTATAGTTATAATCAACTCACACGGTCATCTGTCAGAAACTTATGGAACTTACAAATAATTTAAAATCATTTTCCCATAACAAATATTTAATGAAAATTTATTTCACAATAATAAATATTGAAGTCAATATGATGATGATTCAAAATGATCGAGATAAAAACTATATCATCTTTTAAGTTAGACCAAATTACACACAGTAAGCCAAATTTCATCAAAATCGGTTAAGTAGTTTCGGAGTTTATTTTGGACGAACATTGTGAGGCGAGTTTTTTTGATCGGCCTGTACGAGACTTAGAAGTCGAAAGCTTTAAAAAATTAAACTTAATTATCAATTATTCTGTTGAAATTGATCAAACTTTTTCAAATTTCAAAATTCTTTTGATTGAAAATCAATTTCATTTGGCTGTCTGGTGCGTCGGAGCATTTAGGTATCAAGTAAGCTCAATTATTTCCTACCTAAAAGTAACCTGAAAGTGATCAAACCTAAATGTTTAATAATTTTTATCGAAATACTTTCTTTAGCTAAAAATTCACTTTATTGGCCTGTATATGGCCTAGGAGTCGATGGGTCTCAAGTAAGCTCAATTATCCCTTACTTCTTGAGATATGAATAAAAAATTGGTGATATTATTTTTTTTTTCAAATCAGATAGATGCCACTTCTAGGGTCTATCCGTTCAGTGTTTAAGTCCAATGAAGATGTATATATTTTCTTTGTGTAGGCAGGTTTACCCCAGCTTACTGTTACAAAGAAAACACATTAACATAGTAAAAATATTTGTATTTTCCAAGAAGCGTTATGATATTTACGATTTCATTTTGTGTTTTGTAAATACACTTGTAAATTTCTATGTATGTACCTACATATAAAGGGTGACTGGTACTTGAAGCAAACAATTTAAATAAAAAATTTATTTCATGCAATATATTTTAACAATAAATACATTTTTTTGTACAATTTCGGTCTCAATGCTGGGATATAATTGCGTTATGGCAGTCGAAGTTTGCAGAATGAATTAATATATTTTTATTATTATATTACACACAGTTGTGGAATACTTGGAGCAGGTGAATGAGTTTGTTTATTTGGGAAGTATGTTTACGAGAGATGGGAAGGCTGGTAGGGATATTGAGAGAAGGGTGAATGCAGGTAACTCCATTAATGGTGGGCTGAACACCGTTGGCGCCAACAAAATGCTGTCCAAAGAAGCGAAGCTAGCAGTCCACAATGCAGTGCTGGTACTTACCCTGATGTATGGCAGCGAAGCATGGAACTGGCAGAAGAAGGATGAAAGTAGATTGAATGCTGTAGAGGTGAGATCCCTGAGGCGTATGTGTGGTAAAACCATGTATGACCGTGTAAGAAATGTGGATATCCGCAAAGAATGCAAGGCTGATGTAAGTGTAATGAGTAAGATCAAGAAAGGGACCGTCAGATGGTTTGGACATGTAGAGCGAATGAACGAAGAAAGGAGTGTAAAGAGAATATATGACGCAAGTGTGAATGGAAGAAGAAGTTGTGGACGCCCGAGGAAGACATGGCATGATCAAGGGAACCAAATACTTGAGTCGGGCCATGTCAGAAGTCGGAATAATAGAAGAGCATGTATGAGAAGATGTATGAATGTGAATGAAGCAAGGAATGTTGAACAAGACCGAGTTTTTTGGCGGTCTGTCCTCTCTGCCTACCCCTGCAGAGAAACAGCGTGATGGTTAGTTAGTTAGTTAGTTAGTTAGTTATATTACACAATTCATTAATCCTAATTATCTTCCATATACCAACAGCAATTAATCAATCTAAAATTATTTTCATTTGAACAACAAAATCAGGAGTGAGTCATTTAGATGGCTTGTACCTAGATTGCTGCAGTTGGCAATACATTTTCGGAAGGAGTAGATGTGTTCAATTTGGGGATTATAGTTAGTTATAAGAAGGATATAATAACAATAATCAATGTTAGCATAATACTATTCTTCTGCATGGGTTCTATATTAATTTAAATACCATATTTTCCAGACAATTTTGATGTATATATATCACGTATTTGTAAAAGCCAGAATAGGCGTATAATGATATAAATAAATACACTATTCGGATTGATTTATTGCATTAATGGTGTAAACATATTGAATATGATAATTAAAGTAAAGAGTACAATGTATGGGTACTAGAAATACAGGATGCGGCAAAACAGGCAATGCAGTTTTGAAGGGTTATTAAAAAAACGGCGCAACTTAGAGTAATGGGGTCTGTTTTTAATTGTAAATTATGGCGAGCCACAAAATTAGTACTTATTACGATAATGATTTTAATTTTTTTTGGTACATCATGCAGTTTTATGCAATATATATGCCATATATATGCAATATATATGCCAGAAGAAATAAAATTAGAAGAAAACATAAAAACATTTAAAATTAAATTACGTAAATATGTGATTGATGTGTTATAAATGTATTACTTTAATTATGTATATATATATAAGGATTGTATTAGGACATAGATAACTATGTACCTACTTAAAATGCCTCAATAAACAATAATAAATAAACAATAAACAATATATTTATAAAATGCCATGAAGATAACATCAGAAAGATGATGGCCCCCAGCAGCGATACATCGATAAGGCGATTTCTGAAGTGTTCGGCCGCATTGATTGGTGATTTCCTGTGAAATTCGACCATTGAGTTCTTCCAAGGTGTGAAACCGATGCCTAGAGACTTTTTCCTTCAGATAGCTCCACAGGAAGAATTCGCAAATGCTTAAATCAGGTGAGAGCGCGGACCATCCCACGTCACCTCTCAGAGAGACGAGGTGCGCAGGGAACATCTGTCGCAGTTTTTTCATTGAAATTGTCCAGTATGGGCCGTAGCACCGTCCTGTTGAAACCAGATGTCTCCCAGATCTGTTTCCTCCATTAGTTCTTCCAATTGGGGTTTAAAAAAAGTGTCCAACATGGAAAAATAACGTTCAGCGTTGACATTTACGGTTCATTCATTTTCCTCGAAAAAATACGGCCCAATCCCCCAATTTTGGTAATCGCACACACCACATGGCCACTTTTGGGGGTTGAAAAGTTCTCTGGTGAAGTTGCTTTGGGTTATTTTCGGCCCAGTACTGAACATGTTGTTTATTCACCGCTCCACAGAGATGAAAGTGGGCCTCATCACTTCTGGAAAAAGTTGACCTTGCGGCGATGACAGAACGGCTATTTTCAAGAACTGTGCTGACGGCAAAGCCCCGGTGTTGTCCGGACTAAAACATGGCAACTACTGAAAACGGCACGATCCTCCTGCCACAATGAGACCACTCCCGGCTTCCTACCCCAACACACGGGATGTACAGGCCTTTCAAACTGCCCTGTCTGCTTTGCCGCACCTTGTATATTGCTTTTGTACGGATCCTCAGCTTTGTTTGAGTTTTGACAGTATGGATTTGACATTTGAAAGATATCAGAGAGAAAGTTGAAGATTTAAAAAGCTTGGTAGATGAATCACTTCTGTTGAAATTTTGATTAAACCTAACTTGAGCTTATACGAGTATAAAATTTGATCGATAATTGGTGCACCTAGGAATCGGAAGTCTAAACGTAAATTGTAAATTAATTGACAACGAAAATGATAATTTTTATATAATAATAAAATAAAAAAGAACACTTGTATATATTGAATAATTTAACGGGTAAGAGGTAACCCGCCATAGCTCAGTGGATTAAAAGCACCTGACCGGACTTCGAGTCCCGTCGGCGGCATGTATCTATTCTCGGAAGATTGTTTCAATGAGTATGAGTGTTTCAGGCTGATAATTATTGCTTATAATAATTTTTAACAAAAAAAGATGTTGAGTAATGTTCGAATAAATAAAATAAAAAGTTCGTATCAACGCATTAAGTTCTAGTTACTCTGTATAGGTACCCGAAAAGAAAAACACTGAAATATTTAATACGAGGCATGTTCAGAAAGTAAGTGTACTACATTATTTTTTTTGAAAGTAGTATTTGAAAAAAAAAATCTCACGGTATTGTTGATACACTTGTTGACTATTTTTTCACATAATCGCCATCCCGTTCAATGCATGTGGTGAGCCTTGGTGCACGCTTTTTGTGCCCTCCCAGAAGAACTCTCGCGCCAGCTCCTTTCCACACTTCAGAATCTCTTTGTGCACCTGCTCGCCGGTTGAAAATTTAATTCCACCCATGTGTGACTTCAGGGAGATAAAAAGATGATAATATGGTTTATAGATATACAAATTTTAATTGTGCTGCACTTGGCTGGATTTCTTGCCGACATATTTCACTGGACACTTCAACGTGAGTTTACGTACTACCGTGTTCCTGCGATGCTCGCTCTGGACAGGAGATCCCTCTCTACCACTCAGTATTGCTAACTCCCAAAAACCAAAAAAATAAAAATTCCACAATTAAATATTAGCAAAAGAATTATTTCTGAACATGCCTAGTATAATTTTTGAAAAAGTATGGAATATATATTAATCATTTCTAATAGGCTTTCAAATACTAAATCAGAAGAATTGCTTACGTTTCAAAGAAAATATGTAATTACGATGGAAAGTAGGTTAAAATTACGTATTTCCTCTACCACATGATGCGGTTTAAGATTAAATGTTCTGAAAATTTCCGCAAAGAAAGAACAATGGAATATAGAATCGCAGTTTATTACGAGAAAATCTGACAAAGCCTTGGAAAATGGTTACATGAAATATGGTAATGTGCTATTAAAACTCTCGTTTTACGAAAATATTGTTTAATATCCGTAGTTATTTGACATTTTTCACGTTTTGTATTTATTGTGCCGCCGTGGAGGTTTTTTTTAATCAAAATGAGTTTAATTTAATAAATCAACAAAGTCACAGTTTCAGTTTCTTGCTTCTAAAATATCAATTAAAATAAAGTCAGCAGCCAAATATCACACTTTCAGAAAGGCGCTTGCGCACCTTTTGATGAGTGAATGTGACAGTGTTAGTAGCCTGTTTCTCATACTCGGAGTGTCGGTAAAATATATGTGTGAATAATCAACCATGTATACGTAAGTATGTGTATATATGTGTATGTACATATACATGTATGTATATGTATGTATGAATGTGTATGCGTCTATGTATATGAATATGACGATGTGTAGTTGTAATACAGGGCAGATCCGGATCTGCCAGATCTGCCCTGATGATGGACACTGCAACGTTGTCCGAAACGTCGGCTAAAGAAGGAGGTAGTGCAACACGGCATAACACCCCAAAAACAAACAACGAAAATGCTTTTGGCCGTGAAAATCTAAAAACGTATCCGTGTAAATAATAATTTTCGGAGCATACTTTGTGATTTATTTCTATCGAGGGAATTTCAAATAATTACAGTTTGGGCGCGCGTGGGGAATGTATAGATACTATCTTAAAAAATAACACATATTATTTTAAGAGTTTAAAATTTCAAACGTGGAAAATAAATAAGAAATCGATAGAAATTCGGGATGCCGCCGCTTAAGTATTTTGTTTATTATTTCTTCAAACTTCGCAAAATCACTTTGTGGCGTCATTTTGAATTAAATTAAATAAATAACTTTGTTTATTCTTTGGAATATACAAAGTGGCGCAAAAGTCATCACCCTATTAAAAAATGCCATAATTTTTGCAAATGGTGGCAAATGTCTGTTTTACTTTAATATTTGTAAAGTAAACCAATAGAAAATACACGTCAATAAGAAATAAACCGCTTAATCGCTCTCAAAACCGCGGAAAATATGTTTTTTTGATTGACACCGGCCAGTGCAAATCACCAAAACTAGTTTGGTGAATTGTACTAGCCGGCAAGATCGCCCGACTTAACCGTTTCAATCTTCGTTTTGTAAGGTTTCTTGATATCACGAGTCTATATTAACAAGCCTCAGACTCTTGAAGCCCTCTAAGAGAATATCCGTTAAGAATGGGATAACCTATCGCCGGAACGGTGATAGAAAATGCCATTAATCGGGCCCGGATGGTCACAATTCTGGCGGCGCTTGGCCGATATCATTTTTGCGACTTAATAAAAAAAAAATTAAGACGTCAAATAAAAACAATCCAAAAGAAAAACCAAAAATTTTTCATTCACAAAAAAAAATCGCAGCCAAAAAACATCGAGTGATAACTTTTGCGCCATCCTATACAAATACTTCCATCCAACATTCTCATTAACATCTCCTTCCCGTCTCCACTTCCTTCAACCACATAATATACCCCTTTATGGGGATGCCAAATTCCCACCATATCCGGACAGTTCTTGCGAAATTATAGCATAAAAAAATGTTTGCTAAATTAAACGAACGAAAATACAGCGTGAATACAAATTCACACAATGATAACATATTCAAATATGGAATGGATGTGAGAGGCTCTCAAATTTCAAATAAAGAACGGTATGAAATTCAATATTCCAATGATTATGCAAAGAATATTGATTTTGCCATTGAAATAACATCAGAAGGTTGGCCTTTATGAACTCAAGACTATTTTTTATTTAATGTATTAATTTATTTATTTATTAACGCCTTAAATACATTAACTACTTATATACATTAAGGTAAGTTATTCAGGAGTGTGATGAAAATAAGTGAATTCCTATTATATAACATAATTAACAACTATAGCGCTTTTTGCCACATTATGGCACTATTTCCAAAACCACGGATTGCTTTGTTGCCAAAATGTGGCAAATATTTATTATTATTTTTTTTATTAAGGCGACTATATAATATATTGTACATTCAAAATTTAACAAAACAAATATTCTCTAGATTCTTTAAAAATTTTAAGGTAAAAGATTTAATAATATATTTTTAAAATCCTACGAATATGTGATAATAAACAAAAGATAGGTGATTTTACTGGATATATAGAACTATAATCAGTTTGTATGTCTCCATATTCAAATTCGGAGGTATTATGATTTTTTTAATGTGGGCGGAAAAATTTCCTTTAGCAATCCGAGAAAAGAGATTTAAGTTGCTCTGTCGCTCCAGTGGTTAACAGAATCTGAAAGATACAACTAACTAACTAACCATCACGCCGTTTCGCCGTAGGGGTAGGCAGAGAGGACGGACCGCGAAACAACTCGGCCTTGGCACGCACACTTTGCCTCATTCATGTTCATAGATCGTCTCTCTTCTATTAATCTGACTCTTGACATGGCCCGACTAAAGCATCTGATTCTATTGATCAAGCCATGTCTTCCACGGGCGTCCCCGAATCCTTCTACAATTCACATTCCTCCTTACACTTCTTTCTTCGTTCATTAGCTCTACATGCCCAAACCATCTGAGGGTCCATTTCTTAATCTAACTCATTACGCTCACACGATTATACATGGTTTTTCTGCAGCATTCTGATATTGCATATTCAGCATTAAAAGATATAAGTAAGTAAAATAAAAGTATAGGTAAATAGTTTAATAAAGTTATATTATTATGTAAAGTTGTCCAAAGGAGTTCAATAAGTATATATATATTATGAGTAAAAAAAAAAGTATTTAAGGTACCATGAAAGTAGTTATAGAACAATGTGTAGTTACTTTATTGATAATACTAGCTGACCCGCCCACGCGTTGCTGTGTTAAATTAATACAACAGTAAAAGGTGCACGTGACGAAAAGTAATAAATATGTTTTTATTTTATTTTTATTTTTATTGTTTTTATTTCTTGCTAGAGCAATCCCGATGAGTTACAAAACTCATTTTAGGACAGGAGGAACTTACAATTTATAGGTAGGAGGTAGTAGTTACAATTTTACAAAGGTATTTTGATATCATAATATATGTTTTACATTCAGTACAGCATAAACATAAAAATAAAGACAAGCTAAGTAGAACAAACAACAATAGAAAACAAGTAAATTGAGCAAGTTAGCAGTCCACAATGGAGTGCTTGTACCTACGGCAGTGAGGCATGGAACTGGCAGAGGAAAGATGAAAGTAGACCGAATGCTGTTGAAATGAGATCCCTGAGGCGTATGTGTGGTAAAACCATGTATAATCGTGTGAGAAATGTGGAGATTCGAAAGGAATGCAAGGCTGATGTAAGCGTAATGAGTAAAATTAAGAAAGGACCCCTCAGATGGTTTGGGCATGTAGAGCGAATGAACAAAGAAAGGAGCGTAAGGAGAATGCAAGTGTGAATGGTATAAGAAGTAGGGGACGTCCGAGAAAGACATGGCACGATCAAATGAATCAGATACTTGAGTCGGGCCATGTCAAGAGTCATAATAATAGAAGAGAATGTATGAGACGATGTATGAATGTGAACGAGGCAAAGAGTGTGTGCCAAGACCGAGGTGTTTGGCGGTCCGTCCTCTCTGCCTACCCCTGCGGGGAAACGGCGTGATGGTTAGTTATTTTAGTTAGTTAAAGAGAGAAAAAAAAAACGATACGAATAAATAAGTTACAACAAAAAAATGTATTTGAGGATCGCGGATTTTATTGTTATTTCGAGTATTGTGGTTGTGAATGTCTTGATTGTAAAGTGATGTTAGTGTGAGTTGATTGTTGGGTAATTTGTAGGATGGTGCTTGTGATTTCATTTTTAGGAAGGATTGTGATTGGAGGATATCGGAAACTGTCCCTGACATGAGTGTCCCTTGGAAGTCCATAAACATTTCTGAGAACTCGGTTTTGAACCACCTGCAGGTCGGCTATCAATTTCTTTGAGGCAAAGCCCCAGATACAGCAGAGATAGGAAAGGTGTGAGTGTACCATGGCATTGTAGACTGAAGTTAATAAAGGAATGGGTAGTAATCCTTGAAGCCTATATAGTACACTAGTTATGGGAGTAATTTTCTCCTTTACATGATTTACGTGGGGATCCCACGAGAGTTGGGAATCTATGATCAGACCCAAATATTTTGTGCTCATTTTCTTTTCGAGGGAGTTGTCTCCAATTTTTATAACGAGGCTGACATTTTTCTTGTTACCGAAAAGTATAAAATGTTTTTTTTTACGTTAATAAGTTAGTAAGTACTATACGAGTATTACGTTATCATGGAAAGTTGTTCAATTTAAGTGAAAATAAAGAATTGGATATACTCTCAGAAAGGTGTTGATATTTTTAAAGAGTCGATTCATTGCGGAAGGCACCTCTAGTGTTCTCCGTGCCGATATTATTATTTGAAATATTCACATTTTCACAGTAGACAAACGAGCTAACGTCGCGACCAGTGACGTGACAAATCTAATAAAACAAACCTATAGGTTTTTATTTCAATACAAATATTACAAACGTGTGTTGAATATGAGGATCAAATTTTGTCTTGATATTACTTATGTTATATAATATTATTATGATATTACTTACTTTGTAGTATGTTTAAAAAAAAGAATACCAACACCGTATTATAAAACCCACCTATATGTCAGGGTGTGTCAATTATTCGCCTGGGGTCTCAAAAGTTCCGTCTTACAAAGAAAATGAGAACTGCATATAATTTATTTATTTTTAAATGATTATTACCAATAACTTATTAGCTCTCTAAAATGCATTGGAAATCAGAAAAAAACACCTTAAACATGTATTTTTAAATTATGGTAATTGATATTTTTTTCACAATAATTACTGTTGTCATAACATGTTATCATTCAATTTTGAGCATCCATTATTTTTTATTCCATTGTATTTTGTTCAAAAATGTTAGTGAGTTATTGTTTAGTATCTTGATTTTATCCAGAAAAGGGGTTATTTTCCCTTTTTATATTTTTAACAAACAAATCACATTTGTTTTAAAAAAAATAATTTTTGAGTCCTAAAATAAATCCGAATAAATTTTCTACAGTGAGTCTAAGTTTCCCATTTTTGTAATACCGCCAAAACTGTTTTGTGACGTCATAAGCGTTAGCCGTTTTGAAAAAAATCTGACTACTCAGTAGTACTTTGTTGCGTATTGTCGTGCGTATTTGGTTTTGTCAGTTTTTTATCGTTTTTAAAATGAATAAATTTGAATGAAAACATAAAAAAAAAAACATTTTTAGTACGATGATTAAAATCAGAAAAAAGTATCTTTAAAAATTCTACACCTTTTCAATAGAAATACCTCGTGTGTGAAAATACCTTATATTATTTTCAATTTTAAAATGTTATAAAACAAAAATGTTGGCTATCCCCCACCTTCTGCTCTAATCCTGCCCCCTTTATTCCACACAGCTATAAATTTCTTCCTCGGTCTGCCTCTGGATAATTTCCACTTCACGTATCCTATAAAAAAAATTAAAGTTGGAAAAATTACGCGATCAAAATGTTTGATTTTATTTTTTAAATTATATTCATCATCAAATACGAGTATTAGCCAATGCCTAATATGACTTTATACCATTATTATAAGTCCACAGTATAATTGGCTATCTGATCATAATACAAATATTATCTAAACTTACTGCAAAGATATAATCGTTTCACCGTGGTTACATTGCTATTGTGTTTTCGAAATTTGTTCAATTGCCAACTTTTATTTTTTGATCCTAACGATGTGATTAAAACCAATCTAATTTTAATGGACCTTTACAAGTTGTTGTGGATTGTTAAATATGGACCATTACTTCTTGCCAGCACAAACACATTAGATGAATTAAAATGATCATAAACGCACCTAATAATTTGGGAGAAGTAGGTTTACGAGACATGGGAAGGCTCATAGGGATATTGAAAGAAGGGTAAATGCAAGGTAACTCCATTAATGGAGGACTGAACGCCGTTGGAGCCAACAAAAAGTTGTCCACAGATGCGAAGCTAGCAGTCCACAACGGAATGCTGGTACCTACCCCGATGTATGACAGTGAAGCATGGAACTGGCAGAGAAAGGATGAAAGTAGACTGAATGTGTAGAGATGAGATCCCAGAGGCGTATGTGTGGTAAAAGCATGTATGATGTGTGAGGAATGTGGAGATCCGAAAATAATGCAAGGCTGATGTGAGCGTGATAAGTAAGATTAAGAAAGGGACGCTCAGATGGTTTTGGCATGTTGAGAGAATGAATGAAGAAAGGAGTGTAAAGAGAATTTATGACGCGAATGTGAATGGTAGAAGATGTCGAGGACGCCCAAGGAAGTCATGCCCGACTCAAGTGAATCAGATACTTGAGTCGGGCCATGTCAAGAGCCAGAATAATTGAAGAGTATGTATGAGAAGATGTATATGAATGTGAATGAGGCAAGGAGTGTGTGCCAAGACCGAGCTGTTTGGCGGTCCCTCCTCTCTGCCCACCCTTGCGAAGAAACAACGTGATGGTTGGTTAGTTAGTTAATTAACCTAATAGGTTAATGATTCTGTAAAAAAATGTAACAACAAAAGTCGAGTAAAAAATTGAGTATAAAAGAAATAAATTGTTTATAACAAATTTTAAATTTTAGCAACGGTCGTGAAGCATAAACTCGGATAAAATCAAAGTCCAACTCAGATAAAATCAAAAAAAGCTGTCAGTCGTTTTGCAAAGTAATGATCTAAAAATAATTCTCTCTACTGAAATGGTTTAATTCATAGACTCCAAAACCTTAATCATAAAAATAATATATGCATTTGTTTTTACATTAGTATTCCAGAGGAGAGAGGGTTTTTTTTAGGGAAGGAAGGAAGGGATGTTCTGGAAGGAAAAAAATATCCGGAGAAACCTCACCCCGTGAACCCAGGCACCCTGCTAGGTCAGTAAAAAGTAGCGAACCACATGGGGTGACCTATGGCAGAAGTGTTGGTTATCCAAGAGGTTATCGAAGGCGGTACCCATATCCGCCTCCCAAATTGAAAATGTGATAGTTTGTATGGCGCTGTTTTTGTGAAAAATAACCCATAGGTGCTGTACAAATTTATAACATATTTCTACAATGCTCTATCTTACTTCTAACTACAGACCAGACAAACTATTTTAACAACAGATTGCATCCACTGGTTCGTCGATCACCAATACAAATCTACATATATGTACATGACCATATTATATTACTGTATAATGCATTTGATCACATTATTGTAATATTTAAATTCTCAGGATATGATTTGGTATTATCTTCATAATGTAGGTTCCTTTTCCAATTGTCATCGTTTTATTCTCGTTCATCACGGAGAAAAATTTTATTCTAAAATACGATCATTTTATTCGTAAACACGGTTAAAAACGGGACCGAAGTTCTTACGAACAAATTAACAGGGTTTCAATGTCTGTTGGCGGGAAAATGTAAGAATAATTTGTTGGTTCACGTAATTTCGTACGTATACCAACAAATTATTCTTACATTTTCCAGCCAATAAAAATTGTTAACACACTGTTAATTTGTTCGTAAGAACTTCGGTCCCGTTTTTACGAATAAAATGATCGTATTTTAGAATAATATTTTTCTCCATCTATATTATCCCTTTCATTTAGTTTTTCACGTTATTTTACAAATAAATTATATATTACGCACAAATTAAGTACTAATACCATCTCAGATAATATTTATTTTACTATTGAAGGTACTTATGGCTTATTCGCACCTTGGCACGTAGTAAGTCGAGTGGTGAGTAACTCGCTACTTGACTGACCATAAAGTATTCGCAATGCGGTAGAGTAGAGTACATTACTAAGCGACGCGTTGCAAGATGAACGAGCTGCAGCGCAACATAGTAAATACGCTAATTACGCTAATTGTATAACAAGAAGTGGAAGAATAAATTAGTGAGATGTAAATAAATAAATTATGGACACGAAAAGAGATTAATATATATAAAGATAAAGAATTTTAAAGTAGCATTTTCGCTCCAACGGGACGGCATGTTGCGCGTATCTGCGTCTACTATTGAACTGACGCGAGGTAGCGAAATAATAGAACTAAATGGATTCACTCTACTAAAGAGCTGACTTACATACTCTACTAAAATTGTGGTGTTCGGACGCATTTAGTTACTAATATACTCGCTACTCGACTAAAGTACTTGCTTAGTGCGAACGGCTCTTTAGCCATAGTAATGAAATAAAATATTACTCGTAATCACTTCAAAGATATTTTTTGTATGAAATTTTTTAAAGTTATTCTGTTTATTAAGTCACTGAACAAACAACGGTTCTCACTTATATTATTATTTTAACACTTTTGTTTACCTAGAACTTACATCATTGAAATAAAAGAGTTATTTACATTTTTTTTAGCATATACAGGGTGTTATAGGTTGTTCCCGATGGATTAATCTGCGATTCCGGTGCACATTTTGAACAAAAATCGTGGATGATCTTTTGGTTCACGATGACATTTTTTCTATTTAAAACTAAAAGATATATAGTTCTGTCACATATTACCAGTGGCAAACACCTGTATCACGTGGTGCACCGTCCCGTTCCCGCAGCATTTGTGGCCTTTAGTGGTCTCGCCTAAATCTGTTATGTCTTGTTTGGTGACCAGTTCTGAATAGTCAGGTTCTTCCCTGCCTTTCTCTTTTCCATCTACTTCATCTCCCCATCCCTTCAACTTTACAACATTCCCAACTGGGGATGCCGTAATACCACCTTCTCTAGGAAGTTGGAACTCTAAAACGGTGTTTTTTACGGCTTGTTTGTAAATTCGTTTTTTTCTAAAGTCATGTTTCAACTTGACGGTTTTAATCTTCATCTGTCTGTAAATTTGTTTGTAGGTTCCGTTTCCGTTTCAATATGATCAACGTTTTAATGTGTCAGTTAAGATTCTTTTTTCAAATGTAAAATTGTTTATTTAGAATTTCTTATTCGCCCGATAAGTTTTCAAAAATAATTGTCATTGAGATAGTGATATTTCTTTGGACTAATTTTTATAATTCCATATTTGAAATTTTAAAAATTAGATAAAATATATGGTTTATAATTGAATACCTACTTACAGATCTAATGATTTTAGAAGAAATTTTAGTTTTGATTTATTAAAAAAGAGAACATTAGAAATGTGCTTTTTTGGACGCGAGGTCTAGACCACTCTTCACAGAACAACTACAACGTTCATCATGGTATCGTCATGTTTTCATTATTAATCTTCGAGACGATATACTTATAATATGTAAATATAAGATGATATACTCATGAAACGTATATTTTATTTGTATCTACTAATTAAATTGTGTCACATGTCCAGCCCATCTTAGACTTAGAGGAGCCTTAAATGTGTAGAGTCTGGGAGCTTGATAGAAATCAATCTGACAGTATATAGACATCTCGCAATTTAATATCACCATTAAGTTCTTAAAAGTAAAATCTGCTTTTGAATGAATAGACCTTTTTACATGGGAGCGCGAATTACTCGCCGAGTTTTGAACGAACTCGCGAAGTCCAAATACGACAAAGTAAAGTTCGTAGCTATTTTTAGAGTCGAATATTATGTTGCTGTATTTAGTTAAGACACTTTTACAAATGTTTCATAATTTACTTACTCCCAGTACGAGCACACCCGAGAAATGCCTCGCCAGATATATCGCGATGTCATAGTATATGTTATTAAACTGATTATATGATCTGAATAATCTTAAAATATTGTAAAATAATGCTTTCCTATGGAATGTAATACGACAATTGGGTTTATTCTCCTTTTCACTTTTATTTTTACACGTTTTAATAGCCCAAGCCACCATTTTTGCCGTGTTATTTCGTAAAATGTACCGATAAGAGCTCGACGTTAGTTCGCAAACGAATGATGATGTCACATTTTCTTGATTCACGTGAAGCCGTACGCGAGTCCAGCCGGCTCCAAATGGAACCGGTATGGGGAGGGGGAAATAATACGCTTTTATGACTTAGAGCTGGTCTAGTAATATTCATGTCTATGGTAGATATCATAGAGCTGATTGTTGTGGCGGATTCTCCATGCCTCTCCCTCTCGCACCGCTCCTAAGATTCTTTGAAGTACCATTCTTTCGAAGGCGTCCAGCTGTTCTGCAGGCTTTGCTGTCGGTGTTCCCGCCTCACATCCATATCCTAAGACCGTTTTAATAATTGTTTAAGGTTATTGTATAAGGTTATTTTGGTTTTTCTATAGATATTCATAGTTATACTCCAAAATGGAGTTTAAATTTACGTACGTTAAATATTATATTATAACAAAAATCCTATTATGTTTCATTATAGTATCAACAATATTTCTCTTAAAAAGATGTCTCATATCAAGGATCTGGGTATCGTATTTGATGAAAAATTAACGTTTGTTCCACACATTAATGAAGTTACTAATAAGGCTATGAAATGTTTGGGATTTATTTTAAGAACAGTCAAAGATTTTACGTCACTTTATTCATTTAAAACACTCTTCACTGCCTTAGTTAGAAGTAATTTAGAATATAATTCCACTATTTGGTCCCCATACTATAAAACACATCAAGCAAAAATTGAGAGAGTTCAACATAAATTTTTAAGATTCATTAATTTCAAACTCTCCATACCCATTGAACAAATCAATTATGATTTATTAATGAAACGACTTAATTTAACTGACTTATCTTGAAAAAGAACCAAGAGCGATATGGTACTTTTATTTACATTAGTAAATGGCACAATTGACGCACCTGACTTAACTAAACTAATAACATTCAGAGTACCAAATCGTAACACGAGGCTTCCAGAGCTGTTCTTTGTTTATCCTTCGAAAACTAACTATTTCATTAACTCACCAATCCAAAGACTACATAGGCTTGGAAATAAATTTAGTTCGGTTGATATTTTCGTTTATTCCTTATCAAAATTTATTTCTGAAATTTCAAAAATTCTGTTTCTCGTTTACTAAACAATGATGTAAAATAATTTGTATTTTATTGTTTATTTTTCTATTATGATTGTTGTAAAAGCTCTAAGGGCGTGAATAAATAAATAAATAAATATATATATACGTTACACCGTTGTTTCCAACCTACTGTAATTTGGAATATGTTGGTCCCATTTAAAAAAAATGCCTGGTCACCCTACACATATATTAAAATGACAATGTTTTGGTCATTTTCGGTAATTGACGGTAGTATAAAACCAGAAACTAAAACATTATTGTCAATAGTAATTCATCTCTAGAAGTCATCAAATGGTCAAAAATAATATTTTTTTGAAATATTAATCAAAAATTACTTGTTTTAAGTAGCATTTTCTTCTTGTTTGAAATAGTTGTTATTAAAAAAATGAAGATTTTAATTCTTTTATTATTTTTTGTGAGCATTATATCTCTTGGACAGGTAAGGAAATCTAATCAATTTGTTTGGTCATGAAAATATCTTTTATATTTGAACACAATCGTACTTAAGGCCCATTAACCAGCTGCCGGGAATTCAAATTTCAACTTGCGATCCTGCCCTTGCAACTGTACAGAGCGGTTCCGATAAGAAAGATTGATTATTCTTCGTACCAACATTTTTAACTAATAATTCAATATCCAATTTATTTCATTCAAAATTTGCTTTAATATATACCTGCATTCAAGTAAGCAATAAAAATGCTCTAACAAGTAATGATTAATTTCTTAATATCGTGTACTTCTTGTAAGATTTTTTGATGATAAGTATTTATGATTTTTTAATAATGTCTAAGCAAAATAGTGTGAAAAAAAAAACTGAAATATTTTAGTTTTTAAGACCGTAAATAAATAGACAAATTGAGGTATTTTCGTCACAAATTTATTTTACTGTATGATTATATGATTTGAAATGTGTGTTGTATAATATAATATTTCGTTAAGAAAAGTTAACAAATCTGCCAACGATCAATGCTATAACCTAACTGTATTAAAAATGAACTAGGTTTTTCAAAATAAAAAAAATGACTTTACCAGATAAAATAACAATCTTTAGAAAATAAATTATGTCTTTAATTTTTTTTTCGTAATTATCTGGTTATACTCTCTTAATAAGAGGTGTTTGAAATATTTTTTACAATTTTTAAATATTTCTTTTACATAAATATTATGTGTACATGTCGATCGTCCGGTTGATTAGTCAGATATCTACAAAAAAGTTTGAGAAATGAGGAAAGTAATACTCAAATACTCGCCTTAAATCCAATATTACTTATACGCTTCTGTGTTTTACATGTCAAATATGCTGTTTAATAACACCGATAAGCATTAAGGTAAATCAGTATAACATTTTGAAATATCCTACTAGTGACCCAGACACGTCAACATTTAGTTTAATTTACTCCGAATTTACTCAAACTCAATATTTCTTTTAATTTACTTTAAGTTTTTTTCCCTAAGGGCCTCCAGTATGGTGCTAATGCAAACAAAAAAAACACCCGAATGCACTGTAACTATCGTTCACGCAGCTACTTACAAGCGACTCAATCGCCGCTACCCGCTACCTGTCATATTATTCTGTAACACTAATAATAGTATGGAAGGTACAGACGAGCGGCGATCGCGTCGCTTGAAAGTAGCTCCATCCAGAACGGCGTTATTGTCACACTTATTGATTTCATACCGTTTAGTTTGCCCTTTCGACCGCTTAATTTGATTATTTCTTTGCTAATTGGGAGCGGATCAGTGCGTTGTGCGGCTTAGTCTGAAAGTTGCCAAAAACTTTTGAAAATCAGCGTCGATCCTGTTAAAAATTAATCGATTTATTTCAGAGTCAAGATGCCATTAAAAAAGCTGCACTAATTCGTCTCCGTCTCTACTGCGAATGCGCAACCGTCGCAAACCCTTTGCTGATTCTCAAGGTGCGCCGCGGAGACTTCACCGTGGACGATGATAAAATTAAGAAGTACGCCTTCTGTGTCTACAAGATCCTG
This sequence comes from Limnephilus auricula, assembly GCA_951813805.1. Classification (NCBI taxonomy): domain Eukaryota; kingdom Metazoa; phylum Arthropoda; class Insecta; order Trichoptera; family Limnephilidae; genus Limnephilus; species Limnephilus auricula. Next base: position 9,951,498 of record OX638412.1, read on the forward strand.
GGAATGGCCACAGAGGAGGGTCTGGGAGACAAGGAGGCCGGCCTGAAGCTGATATCGGCCCCCACAGACCCTGAAAAGTTTGGGGCTGCATTTGAAGCATGTAACAATCAAACAGGGGACTCTCCCGAAGAAAAGATTTGGAAGTTTTTAGTTTGTTATAACAAAGAGTATCCTGGTGATATTTCTGCATTGTAAATGTATTACTTTTAATTTTAAAATAGAATATATTGTGTTAAAAAATAATAAAGTGTTTAAAATCGGCGTGCAAAAATACATTTAACGAGTCGTCTTTAAAATGATTGCCTGCAGGCTGCAATGATAACTGATCTAAATACAATAATCTTTAACGTAATAACGATAATGGCTGATTATCCCTTATTAAATTTGGTAGGCAAATATGGGTACCGCCGCCCTGGGAACCATTTATTGGATAATCAACACCTCTGCCATAGGTCACCCCAAGTGGTTCGCTGCGTTTGGTGACTTAGCAGTGGTGCCCGAGTTCATGGGAGTGAGGTCCGTCCGGGTCTTAGCTGTATATGCATCGGCTCGCCATGTGAGAGAGTGGTTGAGAGAGACCTTTTTATCTCTCCAGCTGGACTCTCGGAACATCGCCTTGCACCTCAGTGGGAAGGATCGATTCATATGTTGTCACTCCTGGAGAACCTGACCCCCAGAATCCTACTCACTCCTCATACATTTTTCCTTCCTAGAACTTTGTCTCTTTTCTTTCCTCAAAATACCCTCCTCACAGCATCTCTAAAGATGACATGAGGGGAGTTATTTTCTTATCAACATTGAAATAAATATAAACGCAATTATCAAGACCTTAAATATTATATGTTGTAAAATATATATACATATAAAAAAATAGCTGGATTACATCAAAAACACATGTGAAAAAAATTAGCATTTCTTTTGTTCAAACGTCTGACACAGATTTGGCAATTTTATTATTATTAAAAATGAAAATGTTTTCGTCGCATATTGACTTTAGAAAGACGTAATCAGAAAGTTGCTATAAAATCTGACTCTAGCTCAACCAAGACATCAGTTCCCTTTGAGAAGTATTGAGCTCTGCACTTGAAAATGTATTTTTTTACAATGAAGTTCTCCATAGCACTGTTGATCTTTGCAAGCGCAATTGCAGTTGGACAGGTACGAATATTTTAAATATTTTTTTTCCAATTTTAAAGAAAGACTAACATCCCAGATAATAATATTTTCGGAAATTTTAAACAAAAATTACTTATCTGAAATAACATTTTCTTCGTGTGTGAAATAAAAATTATTAGCACAAATACTTTAATTTTATTTATTTATTTATTTATTTATTATTAGTTTTCAACGCCCTGATGGGCTTTTACATAATAAGTATATTGTACAGTGATATATATGTAATACAATGTTTAAATAAGAAATATAAACTTATAGCAATTAACATTATAAAAATGGTAGGTATAAAAGTAAGTAAAAAATATAATATTATAATAAAAGAGAAAAAGTAAAAATAAATTAAACTGAAACCAGTTTTTAAATTGCAGATGGCATAAAAATAATAATATATAGTGTAAGTTAATATTAGAAATTTACAGATGAGTAATACAAGAAAAAGGTTACAATACAGAAAAACAAAAGAGAGCAACAAGTTTTTACATTATAGATAAATAGAAATAATACAAAAATATGTGCAACAGCTCCTACAATTTTATTGTTTTTGGGGAGCATCATATCTCTTGGGCAGGTAAGGAAATTTAATTAAATTAAAAAAAAGATTGAAATTTCAGTCCATTATATTTATTGATGTTTTTCTATTATTTGTTCTGATTTAAAAATATTTTTATTACACGTATGCATGTGTGTTTAGGCCTTCCCATCAAAGTATTAGTATTTTTAACGAGTCGCTTAGTTTCCTACAATATTTTTAATTTTCATTATTTGTTGTGTATGACTGGAAATACCGCTGAAATTATTCCATACGCCAAACAATAACGTATTTATAAAAAAGCAAAACAGATGTGTATTATCGGTCACGAACATGGACATATGTCTGTGGTCATGAATCATTATATATATATATTTTTTTTTTTTTACTAATACAGTTGTTATACATTGTATATATATATTTTTAATACATTTTTTAAATATCGTGATTCACCTTTTTTTTTGAGCAATGCTCGTGTAAAAAAGGTGGAGCAGCGAAAAAAAATTCAACATATATTTTTAAAATGTGTAGTAAGGATAATGAAAATTATAATATTTAATTTTTTTATATTTGTATATCATACATTATACGTGAAACAGAATTGAAAAAAGAAAAGATATAAAAGAAGAAGAAGAGAGAAAATAAAAAAAAGAGTATAAAAGAAAATGGATTTCCAAAGTCAAACTTTTGGAATTTTTCTGCAAATGTGTGACTATTTTTAAGAAACTAATACTTCGTCCTTCCTAGGATGATCGTCACTAGACGGGAAGAGTAGATCGTTTAGGGCCATTTCAAACGAAAAAAAATCATTATTATAACCTCAATACTAATTACTCTAATTCTAGAATTCATCGCCTCGCAAATAAACATTGCGAGCATTTGGATATATATTGTGTTGACAATTTTGCATGTTTTTATTTCAGAAGACAACTAATTTCGATTTAATATTCTGATAAATAAATTTTATCATTTTTCTTCTTTTTATAAAATCTTCTCTTTTAATATTCGATACGTTACGAGTACATCATATCTTTATATACCTAAAATCTAGCTTTTATAAATTACACTTTGTTTTATATCTTGAAACATGTAAATCTTGTCTTATTATCTAAAATTTATTATTTATTTTTATTTTTTACAATGAGCAAAACCTCAAATTGTAATATTTTAATTAATGAAGACAACTAGCGAAACTCAAAAAAAAATCTGAAACAAAAAAAATCTGAAAAAGATACGGTCACATCTGGGACTCGAACCCAGGACCTTCGGCTTTCCGGGCTGCTGCGCTGACTGAGCTAATGTGTCCCTATCCGATTCGGTCATATTTAACTGTATCATACTTTGACTGAGAACTTCCAACATTATCTTCATTTTCTTAACGCGTATTTTTATTGGCTGCTATATTTAATATTTGGCTAATTTAAAAATCACCCCAAGGGCGCCGTATGATTGCAAGATTCAAACCCGAACTAAATGATATCTAGATAGTGTCTCGGATAAATGTATCAATTTTTATTTAATATGCGACATCTATTGACTTTTCGGCAACTCTAGTGTCTGGGAGACAAGGAGGCCGGCCTCAAGCTGATATCGTTTTCCACAGACCCCGCCATGTTCGCAGTGGCCTTAGACGCTTGTAACAATCAACAAGGGGACTCTCCTGATGAAAAGTTATGGAAGTTTTTATTTTAACCAGTACCCTGGTGATATTTCTGCCTTGTAGATGTATTATGTTTTTAATTGAAAATATAAAAATAATTGTGGTAAAAATAAGTTATATAATGTAACCTATCTTACCCAATCACTTCCTCACTACTGGATTGATTTATTTTCCGTGAGCGTCTAAATCCTTCTCACTATACGGTGATGTGCTGAGGCGGTCTAGGATTGAATACAATAACAGATCTCCTAGCACGGTCGATCGATAAAGATTGTATCGATAACTTTCGGTAAATTATCATCGTTCCCTAGCATGACTGCATATCTCAAACGAATAAATAACGGCTCAAAATGACTAAGTGTTCTTAATATATTCGACTTCAAATGTTGTTTGTACGTTAACGATCACCAGTTGTCCTAGGGAACGATGAGAAGCGTGCTAGGGGTCCAGCACTTCTGCCGTAGGTCACCCCAAGAGGTTCGGTACGTTTGGAGACTTAGCAGGGGTGCCCGGGTTAGGGTCTGGAGAGAGTGTTTGAGAGATACCTATTTACCTCTTCAATAGGAATCTCTCGACCCATCGCCTTGCGCTGCAGTGGGAGGGATGGATTTAAAAATCCGTCACTCCTGGACACACTGACCCTGATTCCTATCCACCCTTCATACATCCGAACAACCTCTCGGTCCTTTCCTTACAAAGACCCTCCACGCAGCAACCCCCAAGATTACATATACCTTTAGAATAAGTATGGAGCTAAAGTATAAAATATATAAAAAAAAATTACGAGATTGTTTTCTAATTTAATTTTTAATTCCTAGTTAAAAGTACATAATTCCTAAAAAATTCTTTATAAATTTATCTTTTCGCTTTAAGCCGGCCTTTTTTAAAAATATAAAATTCGATTTTTTTATAAAAAAAAACCTTTATCTGTTTTATTATTACTAGTGGAAGTGAGTAATGTAATTTCGGTATTTATAAAACAATATATCAGATATGTAGTTGAGTATGAGTATGAAATTACTTTATCCATGTTTAATGACCGGAACCGAATATTTTCCAACCTTCCCTTCCGCTTCCTCTCCGTCTCTCTACCGTGCCCACTCCTTTTTGTCTCGTTTTAACTTATTTTGTTTGTTTTTAACTTTTTTACTTTGTCAATCATGAATGATATTGGTATATTTTCACACATCTGTCCACGTCAGAATAAAAAAAGTTAAAACGATAAAAAGATTATGTGCTTAACTCAGAGTCACCGCTTGCGTTACCATTGACAACGGGTTTTTGAGTGATTGTGAAGTGTGCGGGCCATCACATTGTCATACAAAGACAGTTGCCAGTTGACAGTTTTCAGTTGCCTCAGTGAGCGGATCGCCGAAATATACAAAAGATGAAACGCAGCTAACTTCACGTCGAAAACGCCGCACTCTGTCATTCGTTTTTCCATTGGGAAAAAATGTCCTTCCAACACTTTTGTAGCTGCAAAATACCAAAAAGTTTACATATTGATGCAAAATACCACCACTTTTGCAAACATTATCACAACTACTCTAAAAATAGTGCCATTTTAACTTACGCAAATACTGATGAAAAATTTAGGTTCTTAATAATCAATAATGATTAACATATCTTAAGCATTTGGACAGAGCCTCGCGTTGTGTTGACAATAACATTACATATAGTTTTGGTGATATAACTTAGGTTGGCCTCTGTGTTTCCTCCCTTATACAACACGGGTCTCTTCAAGACCCATGTGCACTCCTTCACTAATTCCTCTTCTCAAAAAACCCCCAATGATGTAACAGGCCATGAGGGAAATTATTTTCTTCAGGGCCTCCGAGTAGAATTAATGTTGAAAAAGAGGTTTCTAACCAGGTTAATTCAAAAGAGAAGCATTTTCGAACATTTTTTCATAAAGTCCCGTTTTACTGCAGGCAGGCAGTCGGGACTTTTGTGTGGTAATCACATAAAAAGAGAGTTATTTTTTAAAGAATCGATTTATTTGTTTGTCAAATATATACAGTATTTTATATACACTCATTTTATCGGAACGTAGTGTTGTTAGTGTAATGAAATAATTCGATGTTAGAGGTGTACGTGGGGAATTATAGGCGTAAGCTAGAGAGATGTCGTACGTGACGTCATCATTCTAGTATCTATATAAGACGTTTGAGAAGGAAGAGGTCAATCTCTCTCTCAGACTACCTTAATTGTGTTGTGGTGGTTCTTTGTAATAAGGCTACAAAACAACACTTAATTAAATTGGTGGAGGTCCAAGCCAATTGCCAAACTGGCTAATGCATATATTTTGCCAAACTGGCTAATGCATATATTTTGCCAAACTGGCTAATGCATATATTTTGCCAAACTGGCTAATGCATATATTTTGCCAAACTGGCTAATGCATATATTTTGCCAAACTGGCTAATGCATATATTTGGCCAAACTGGCTAATGCATATATTTTGCCAAACTGGCTAATGCATATATTTTGCCAAACTGGCTAATGCATATATTTTGCCAAACTGGCTAATGCATATATTTTGCCAAACTGGCTAATGCATATATTTGGCCAAACTTGTAGAAGCAGTTGAAATGTGGATATCTACGCTAACTAAAAATTCCCCGGACATTCGGATAACCAAAATAGAAGTCTTCATCGAATAGTCACAACTGTGAATTTGCATAAGAAGCCAAAATAAGAAAACTCTACAACTTGGTCACATCATGAGGAGAGACATTTAATTTTGAGATTATCCAACTGATAAACCAGGTGACGCTTATTAATACCCGTTTAATCACAGGAGACCATATTTGTCCCAGCTCGCATAGGTCTCACAGAAATCGTTGTTTCTCCTTTACTATCATAGTCAGAAATGTGATCTAAACGGTATTGGAAAGAAAATAAACAAACTATGTATTCAAATCTAAAAAAAAACACAAAAAAATTAAAATTTACCCCTTTCTGAAACCACAGTTTCCGATAGCAATTTGAAAAAAAATTATGGAACTTTGTGAATTTTTTTAGATTTTTTTTTACATGAAACGAAAAAAAGTGAGGTGACAGTAAGGTTTATAATTCATTTATCTAATGAAATAAGTATGTGTTTTAAATTTTTTTATTATCAGTAATTTTAGTTAGAAAAAAAGTAAAGTAAGCCATTTTGAACACTTTTTAAAGTTTTCGCAAAAAAAAAATTATTTAAAAAAATACATAGTAATTTTTAATATAAAAATTTGAAAGCCTATTTCATCACCTTTCGAAAACCGTTTTTAGTTTTCAAATACGTTAACAAATGTTCCATTTATTTGGATTTTATTGCAAAGCGGGAATATTTTTAGCCTCTTACAAAATACGCCAATTTTTTTAAGGGTTAAGAAACAGTGCGACAACCTGCAGTCCACCTCGGAACAGGAATACCTAGTGAGGAGGACTGAGGATAAAATATTTCACTTTGTATTCTTAATTTGTTTGATATTGTATTTTAATTTTAATTTGTATTGTCATTAAATAAAAAAAAAATTTAAAAAAAGTTGAAGAAGATCCTAACATTAAATTTAAACTTGAACTTAAACTTTCCCGGTATGGTTGAATGGTATTTCTAAAGTAAAGCGGAATTATTCTTATGTATTGCAGATTTATGTCCCCTGGGTACTTTTTATTACAACAGCAAAAAATGGGAACAGCTCACCATTAATTTCCACATTTAGTCTTCTAGAGTAGTAGATTATACATCAAATGAATGTCCAAACATTAACTAAAGCTTTTGTGGTTTGGTTGAAGGAAATTTCCAAAGAAACCAAAATGATTCGTTTGTATCTCCTAGGTTTTATGATTATAAATAGCAAATCAGTAACTTCCATGGCTAGTCTTCTAGAGAAGTGGGCTCTACATCATATCAATTTCCAAGCTTAAGTTTATACTTTCCTGAGGCCCTAGTACGCTCGCTCTATAACGATCGTTCCCTAGGACAACTGCTCATCGCTAACGTACAAACAACAGTTGATGTCGAATATGTTAAGGACACTTAGTCATTGAGAACTGTTACTTTTTTTGTTGGGTATCTGTAGTCATGCCAGGGAACGATGAGAAGTTACCCATAGTTATCCTACCGATCGTTATCGAGCGAGCGGGCTAGGGCCTCTGGTTAGGTAAAAAGGTATTTCTTTATTATTTATTACGAAAACTGTATGATTCTTATATATTGCGCAAAAGTTATTATGAACCGAAAACTCGCAACTTCCAAGATTTGTCTTCTGGTGAAAAAAGGTCTATATCAAATGAATTTCCAAACTTGAACCAAAACTTTACTGGATTGTTTGGAAGAGGGTGTTTCAGTAACAAAACGGCAGTCATTTACAACGCAGAGATATCCCCTGGATACTTGTCATTATAGCAAACCAGCAATTTCCATAGCTTGATTTCTGGAGTAGGACCTTCCTGGTTATTGCAAGCGTCGAAAGATTCTTCAAACTTGACTGGATCTGTAGGGGGATAGATCAGCTTCAGGCCAGCTTCCTTGTCACCGTTGCCCTCAGGGGTAGCCATACCGATGGTCTTGTAAACGCAGAAAGCATACTTCTTGATCCTTTCGTCATCCACGGTGAAGTCTCCTCCACGCACCTTGAGGATCAGCATGGGGTTGGCGAATGTGGTGGCATCGCAGTAGGTTCGGATGACGCTGATGGCAATGGATTTGGTGAAACTCTGACCCTGAATACAAAGATTTAAAAATTTAACCCAGCAGTACTAGGAGGATACTGAATCCCTGTCTGCCATATTACATCATGGTTTTACAAAAATTGCATAAAAAGAAAAATGAAAATAATAAAAAAACCTAAAAGGTAAAAAAATAAAATCATAATAAATAATATCATAACATAAATAAGTCATCATCATCATCACAATTGGCGCTACAACCCTTGGTGGGTCTTGGCCTCCTCGAGAGTCTTCCTCCACTCATCTCTGTTTTGTACTAGTTCTCTCCTGTTTGGAATCTCCAAGGTACGTAGGTCTTTGAGGACGTTGTCGTTCCATCTTAATTTTGGTCTTTCCAGGCTCCTTCGCCCTACAGGTCTAGATTTTAGCAGGGACTTTAGTGCTTGATGCTCTGTCATTCTTTCCACATGACCCAGCCACCGAAGCCTTCCCAACTTTATAAATAAGTAAAATATTAAAATTATATCGTCTGCATTCATCGCTCATCGTGTGGAGAGCTGATCCATTTGGATGCAACCACGACAATGATGTTGGTTGATCCCAGAAGCTGGCTAATGGAATGAGTGCACCCTCCCTTCTGTAAACAAAATGGAGTCACCTCAGAACCTTGGTAGTTGCATAGGTTGCCTGTATGCATTATTAATCATAGCGCACCCTCAGTGTGTCCCGTTGATCTATTGGGTATTGTGTCCACAACTAAGATGTGTACAGGGCTGTGTATGTTTTAAAGAGTAATTTTCTGACACGGTCGCTACAGTTCGTCGCTACAGCCTGTGAAAAAATTATTGCTCTGTGTCATTCCATATCTTCTACATCCTTTATAATTTATCTGTGTTTAACCAGCGAGGCCACAAGCCGTTCATTTTCTGTATAATATCTTCTCTCTACGTGTCGAATAAATTTGTGTATTTTTTATTTAATTTATTGAGTTACATATTTCGCTTTGTTAACTTAAGTATACACTGACACAAATAATATTAATAATGATGGTTTACTACCTAACACCAAGTAATACATTTTTTTAAGTAAGAACATTTTGGTTTTGCTCATTAACCTTGAGAGCAAACAGTTTTAAAAAAAATATATATTAATTTTATTTTCGGTTGTCAGGCTATCAGGAAGGAGATTATATATATGTTTATACCCTCATAGCCTATGTTTCTTTTGACACACTCCGTTGAATTTGTGTATAATTTATTACGTTGTCTTGTGTGGTGTTCATGTACTTGTGATGTTTTCATAAATGTAGTATTTGTTTGTATAAAGCCATTTTGAATTCTGCAGATTAATGAGCATATGTTGTATTCGTACAGTTTTCTGATTAAATGATTATTTTTTAAATGATGGGCATTGATGAGTACATAATATAATAAAACAATTATCTACAGAAATTCTGCACTGAAACTCTGAAATTAATTACGACTTTTAGTATTACGTAGTAATAAAATTCCAAAACTTATCAATGGAAGCAATTCTACCCATGCGTCATTTAAAATTTAAACAAAAAATACGAAGTTAGTGATGATCTTTCTGTGTGATAATTATATTCAGATCATTAATTTAAATTATCAATTTTTTAATTAAAGTATCGAATATACCAGTTTAATATTTGTAATTTTATTGGTTTCTTACCTGTCCAAGAGCAATCAAACTGGCGATGACCAATAAAAGACTGACAGATTTCATTTTGAAGTCTTTACTGACAGATTAAACGTAAACAGAGAAATGAGTTGATTCGTGTATAGGTCCTAATGACCTCAAATGAGTGACTGATGATTTCATACTGGCCTTCTGGTTTATAAACTGATGATTTTTACAGAGGAAGCAACACATTATTTTGGCCCATTGTACGAATATACGTATGAGGTTAATTGTATAATTTTTGTAATTATTTATTAATTCAAAATAGTTATACAATTTGTTAAGATAAGTAGGTACAATACAAGTAGGTACGTAGTTTCATTTTAATGTAAAGGTTTTACAAAGGAATTCATTTATTTATTTATCTGTTTATAAAATTTACACAGTACATTAAATATAAGCTGTAAGGTATTTTAAATAAATTTGATGGTTTTGTACCTATTGAGTAAATCTATAAAATTTCAATAGGTAATTTCGCCTGGGTTTTAAAACTAAATAATGATGAAATTAATGAAAAGACTCAAACATTGGTTGACTAATAACACATAAATGAAAGAGTATGGGTGGAAAAAAATTTTAAAATCAAAAATTATTTGATCACTAAAGTTTAATAAAACGACAAGAAATTTAATAATTTGGTTTTAAATAAGTAAGTGTATGCTAATTAAGAATCAATGACAACATCTGCAAAAAGCAGCAAAAAGGTTTGGGGTCGAACTTTAAGCCGTTTTATTGAAAATTACGGTCTGAAGACGGACACTGACAAAATCTGCAAAAGTAGCATTTATGAAAAAATCATCATTTGTGCAGAGCTTTTTCTCGGTGCCAATGGGGCCGAACCGAACGAAATTTTGGTTTCTTACAAAAAATATGATCTCAAGAGGAATCAGAGACAAAATCTGGGAAAAGTTGCATATTTTTTTGTGAATGAATATGAACGGCAGAATGCCAGGCTTGTGGTCGAACTTTGAAAGCCGTTTTATCGGGCTAGAACCGACAAAAAATTTTCATTCTTTCTAAAAATTATGTTCGGAATCATTGACAAAAAATGTCGGACTGTGTAACATAGGAATCTTCCTATACGGAGAAAACTGTTATTCTAAAATACGGTCATTTTATTCGTAAAAACGGTTAAAAACGGGACTGAAGTTCTTACGAACAAATTAACAGTGTTTTAATGTTTATTGGCGGGAAAATGTAAGAATAATTTGTTGGTATAGTACGAAATTACGTATACCAACAATTATTCTTACACGTTCCCTCCAATGAACATTGAAACCCTGTTAATTTGTTCGTAAGAACTTCAGTCCCGTTTTTAACCGTTTTTACGAATAAAATGATCGTATTTTAGAATAACAGTTTTCTCCGTGTAGTCTTAAGAGACCGTGGATCTTTCACCTTTTGTCAGGTTATTTGTAACCCGGGAATGTTAATCTTTCTTAAAAAAAGTATTTTTGAAGTATAACTTCTTTACGCACGCTTGACTTAAACTGCCAAATGCTTGACGAGAGCGTTATGAAAAGGCGTTATATCGGGCGACTGTAGGAGCAAGAGAGAGTAGTGCGCGCGCACATTTTCTTTCTCTCTTCCTCTAATAGCCAGTGCATGAAATATCTCAGTAGTATTTTGAAATACAAATTGTGGGTTCCAGTACATTCACGCAGTGACGCGCCGCGCCAGACGCGTTGGAGAGCGGACGTCGATGCGCAGGGCTTGATCGGGCGAGGCGAACGATTAAAATGTGTATATACAGTATGTATTTTATACATACATATAGATGGAGCTAAAGAAGTTTTACTTCAGTCGTGTGGTCTAAAGCACACTCGTTTTTTTATTATTATCATCATTATAATACACTAGCTTCTGCCCCCGACTTCGTCCGCGTAGGATTAGAACTTCGAGTAATCTATTTTTTTTCCTAGGTCCCATTTGCGTTTATACCAAAATTCTTAACCTATTTATTTAAAATATGTATAATTCTTGATTGGATTCAAAGTATTGGACGAGTACTTCAAATAAATTCACTAATTAAATATTTTCTGAAATAGAATTTTGATTTAACAATCATTGTTTTGCAAAATGTCATTCTCAAATTTTTATATTTTCTATTAAACAATAATTTTTTATTTCAATATATTGAAAATAAATAGCTATCTTTTTTAATTATAGCCTATATGTTATTCTGATGTATGAGCTATATTATTGTAAAGTTTCATTAAAATCCGTTGAGTAAATTTTGCGTTAAAGAGTAACAAAAATACATACATCCATACAAACTTTCGCATAGTAAGATTATTCAAAACAAAATTAAAATAAAAATTCTTAAAAACACCAAAAATATGTTTGGAAAATATTGTGGTGGTAGGTACATAGGTATTACAAAATAATTTCATCTACCTTGTTTCAACACAAACACCGATTTCTTTGAAAAAACATTAAAGCATTTCCAAAAAGTAAACAGCTAACTTAATATATTTGTACAAAATTTTCAGCAATGTAAATTATCCACCTTCGGTATTTCGTAGAAAAATTTAGATTTTACAGACAGATTTTCAGATTTTCAGTGAAATATTATTATAATCACAGATTTTCAGTTAAATATTATTATTCCACCAAAAGTCATGTTTGACTGTTAAAGCCGGTCTAGTTGGGTTAGACCAACACCTAGTAACTCCTTGTACCTAATTACTTCAACTTAAAACCTTTACTTACCTGTTGATTGCTAATATTATTTCTATATATTTAAGCAGGATGTTAGCTCATTAAATCAGCCCATATAGATCTCATATAAAAGTTGTATCTCCCTTACTGTCATGGTCAGATATATGGGTTTAGTGTTGTTAGAAAGAGAAAACTCCACGCTTTAAATTCAAAGTTTCCGATAGAAAGTTGAAAAAAAGGTAAAAAATTCCTCGGATGAATTTTTTTTGAAACGACAAAAACGTGAGGTGATAATAACGTTTATATTATGTATAAAAACTAATGTTTGTTTATTTATTTGTTTGTTTGTTCGTAACTTATGCGCGGCCATATCGTTCATCCGATTGAGATGAAACTTTGGGAATATGATGTGCGCATACCCGGGATGATTTTAGGATAGTGAGCTCTAGCGTTATGAAATTATTTCCTACACTATTCATACAATTGATATTAAAATTTCATCCGATTGCTATAATTTTTTATTGAGTTGTTGTGAACATGCCCGTGAATACTTCTATATCTGTACTGGTGAGCTCTGGCATTATTAAATTTGCATAAAAAATTAAATAGATCACGCAAGTTGATGGAGAAATGGGTGTATTTTATGGAGTAAGGCGGCAGGGAAAAAAGGCTTGGGGAAGGGGTATGCGGGAGGTGCGGCTGGAGAATTAAGGAGGAGGACTTCGCGGGAGGGAGGACGAGGGAAAGGCGAGGGCGAAGAAGGTGGAAGCGAAATGCGTGAGGGGGGTGGCTCGAGATGGGTGAGGGGAACGCGGGAAGGGAAAAATGGAACGTGGGAAGGAAGGGGACGCGGGAGGGGAAGAGGAATAGGTGTGGAAGGGGAACGGGTACGAATGGGAAATGACACGAAAAGAGAAACAATTTATTTATTTAATTAGCATTTCAACGCATGCCGGGTATCAACTAGTTTTACTTAAATAAATACATTATCAGTAATTTTAGACAGAAAAAAACGTAGGGCGAGAAATTTTTAAAGCTTTTGATGTTTGCATTAATAATTTTAATATTTAAGAAAATATGTTTGTAGGTAGATTAAAATACTTTTAAGATCATGTTTCAAAAACGGTTATTAACGTCAGAAATATTCCATTTATTTTTATTTTATTTCAAAGCATAAACATATGTTACATCACAAGGTGATCATAATATGAACTAACTTTAAAATATGAAGGAAATTTTTAAAGTAGGTACAATCCATTTTGACCTTAATCTACTTTTCAACACAATTTCCAACACAATTTCCACCTTTGAAGGCACTAGGTGTGTTTGTCCGTTAACGAAATTTTTTTTTAATGTAACTAACTATTTTAATAAACATGACTTCTGCGTCAATAACAGATGTTTTAATGAACCTTTGACTACGAGTATTACACGAGTACATATTTCTTTTGTATTTCTTTTCAATATTAACTCAGCCAGCTGCGTGGTACGCCGGATCTGGAGAGACTGGTTGAAGGAAACCTTTTGATCTCTCCAGCTGGACTCTCTCGGAACATTGCCTTTTACCGCAGAGGGAGGGATGGATTATTATGTTTGTCATCCCTAGAGACACCGATCCCCAGATTCCTACCTACCCCTCATACCTTTTTTCTTCCAATAACTTCATCTCCTTCCTTTCCTCAAAATACCGTCTACACCTTATCCCCAAAGATGACATAGTCCCTGCGTTTTTTCAGGGCCTCCTGTGTGGAGCTATCTAGAAAAAGAGGAACATCTAGATAAATCTCTCCCCATGAACCCTGGCACCTCTTCTAAGTCACCAAACGTAGCGAACCACTTGGGGTGACCTATGGCAGGATGCTCGTTATCCAATAAATAGATCACGGGGCAGCGGTACCCTTACCCGCCCCCCAAATTGAAATGTAAATGAACGAAGAAAGGGAAGGTTTAGACTTTGCAGGCTATTCAGATTTTGTCAATAAACACGAAAAAATGCCATTTTCAGTGACCCGTGACTCTAAAATTCTAAATGGGGGTTTTTTAACAGGGTTTTCGTAGTATTTACCACTCTCCGAACTGCTAATATGTTGTAAGGATTACAATGATACACGTGTTTTTCTACGTTTACTGTAATAAGTAATAACTCTATAATTATTTTGACATTTGCATCATTTACAGAATATAAATTGCCTTATTACGCCATATTTTTTAAGTGAATATTCAACAAATTACTGTGTCCTTGACAATATAAAATACCCAATTATTTCGTAATTTTTTTTGTCAAACTTTATAAAATGGGAGTCGATAAAATATTAATATTAAAAATTCTTTATATTTTGGTAGGAAACATAATTTATGGTTTGACATCGAAATAAAACATGTAAGTACTTTGTTTGTAACCACGAAATTTTTTTGATTTTATTTTATTTATTTAAATACATGATTTATCGAAAGTACATATAGTTTATTGTGATATTTCACCCTCCACGGTAGGGATGACCCTGTTTTATCGCGGGTGAATTTTACAGTTTGGGGATATACATTCATTAGTATTGGTTGATAATTTTCATTAATTAATACTTTGCACACAATTCTTCTACAATAAAAAAGTTATATGTAGTTAGATAGGATTACAAGAATAAGATGAAGAAGTTCAAGAATTATTGGAAAAGAGATATTTAAGGAATTATTAGTATATAAATCACAGCAATCGAGATAGAAAATAAAGGTAAATAATAAAGATAAATTATGTTTATAGTTTTATTACATTTTTTGCAAATTTTTTGATTTTATAGTTTTATTAATTTATTCTTTAAATATAATATGTTTGCGGCACGTTCCAGAGTGGAAGATACTATCAGTATCCCCCTGGTGTAAGTTAAAAATGGACAATCGGGTAATTGAAAACATTTTTGGCAATCAAATGATTACTGTGACTGATCTTAAGGGTAGATATCTCTCGATAAATCTCCTTGCACCGTAATGGGAGTGGTGGATTTATACGTCCGTCACTCCTGGACAGAGATCCCCAGATTCCTACCCATCCTTAAACCGTTTCCTTCCCAGAACTTCCTCTTCTTCCTTTCCTAAAAATACCCTCTACACAACATCCCCAAAAATCAGGGGAATTATTTTTCTCAAAAAATAAACAGAGGTATATTGACGTATTAAAAAATTAACTGTATGGGGCCTCATCTTTTGGACCTCATCAATCCCGCCGGGGAATGAATGGAACGGGCATTCGTCTGCACCGCACCGTATTCACACATCGACGAATCTCTAAGGCCCCATCTATGCATCATATGGGCACAATGACTATGGGAGCACCTTATCCTATTGATGGCGGACCAGAATTTGCGAGGCAATGAGAACCCAGGCTGTCTCTCAGTGGGATATTGTACGAGATGGGCATTTTCCACGTTGGTCGTTTGCACTCAAGTTTCTTCTGAGTGAGAGGTGGTCAGAGGAGTCTTTTTTTCTTCTGTCCAGAAGGGTTAGAGAATTATTAACACCTTGTCTGTGGCTCGGACGCCGGCGTCCGGGACAGTTTTTATTTTAAATGCGATTTTAACCCTTATGTATAAAGCGAATGTAAAAGGATAAGGTCAGAATCGGTTGTGCCAATATCATTCCTGGCGTTATTTTTAGTATCAGTAATGTAGCTTCTCAGAATGCTTTTCCATTGGGAACGGCTATCATGT
This sequence comes from Limnephilus auricula, assembly GCA_951813805.1. NCBI lineage: Eukaryota > Metazoa > Arthropoda > Insecta > Trichoptera > Limnephilidae > Limnephilus > Limnephilus auricula. The sequence goes on from OX638412.1 coordinate 9,967,582, forward strand.
TCTAACGGCTATCATGAACGAATTCCAAGGTAATCGAAAAACTCGTGTTCGCTATTGAATAATTTTCGTATTTAAGTAAAGTTTAAAAAAAAGATGATTTATATTTTTCTATTCACTATTTGAAAACTGGATAAGAGTCTCAACCGTCTGAAGTCAATGGTACTAAAGGGCGTGGGGAAGGGAAGAGGAAGGCGAATACGAAGCATCTGGCTATTCAGATCTGATAATCAAACACGGCAAGAGCCATTTCAAGCGACGCGCGACGTTTCGATCCAAAACGCTGATCTTTCATACCAGGGCGATGAGTTCTACCATTCCGTAACGAGCTGAAAGTTTACTATATTTATATACCCGGGCGCCGTGCGTTCGATTCCTCCGCTGGCTAAGTCATCCATCACAACACAAGCAACATCTTCCGCTTACTGTGGTGGAAATATTAAGAGATTTTAAAGATTTTCAAATATTGTCAAGTTATTCGTAACTTAGGAATGTTTGTCTTTCTTTAAAAAAAAAAAATTATGAAACTCTAACGCGACTCAACACATTATTTAACACCTCAAGCCTCGGGCAAACTTTGGCAGAAGGTAAAAATATTTACGTTTTGCAAAAAAATCCATTTACGTTTTGCAAACATTCGAAAACCAAAAACTGTTTTTTAAAGGTAAAAAAATACGATATAAAATTTTGTAACTATAAATTATTGCATGATTTTTGAAATATCATTTGAATGTAAACACAAACAGCCTTACTAAAAAAAAACACTCCGCGGCCGTTAAACGGTGTTTCTGTAGCACGTTGTGTAAAGTCTGTACATTTCGTTTTTCAAATTCTTACTAAACAGAATATATGGTTTTGATCTGACAACGTCGTATTTTACCAGCCTTACTAATAAACTTTCTGAAAAATTTTTACAATGGTCAAACAACCATGTATGAAGAATCCTTACTAATTAAGAACTGACAAAAAAATGTTCATGGAAAGATATGTACATTGCTTACACGGCCAAGGAGGGTAGTTTATCTGTTGTATATATTTGTTCCATTTGTAATTTTCAACGAATTTCGAATTTTTTTTTTAATATCCTATATATTTATTATTTTTTGAGATGTCGTAAAAACAAATACCATTTTAGAACCAAAATTTAATTACATTTAAGATTTTTATATCTAAAATATACTTAAGTGTTTAAAAACTGTAGTATTTTAAGCTTCAAACATCAAATTGAAAAAAAAAACTTACTTACCCCAAACACTTTCTATTAAAACATTGAAATATTTGGAAAAATTCAAAATTCAAAAAACATAGTCCTTTTATTTAATGATTTTGAAATAAAACTGTCGCCTCACTATTTACTCCTTCACACAATAAATTAAATATAAAAAATCTTGAAATTAGCTTTTCATTCCTAAAAATTTACAATAAAAAAACTCACGTTTAATACATTGCTTGCACATCTTAAGACATTCATTTCTTTGATACGTTTACTAAAATATGTATTAGACATTTTAGTCACCAAAAAACATCACTTTCAAGAATTTATAATAAAATAAAGATTTTAAAATGCAAATTATTTCTGAATATAACCTATAGAACCATTTTCTGACTGTTCAATTTAGAACACACGATTTTTGTGTCACAATTTGACCTAAACTAACGAAAAACAACACAAATTAATAGTAAATATATTGAAAACATGAATATAAGTGCGAATTAGTCATAAAGATTGAAATCATTAACTAAAACATCATCTTAATCACACACACATTCGCGACCGACATTTTTTCGTAGAGTACACATTCGCGGCTATTTTTTTCCAGCGGGAAAGCAATGCGCAGGCGCATCAATCACACCACCTAGCGGATTATTATGAAAACTCCAATTTAAACAAGTAAAATACAGCGTTATCAAATCTAAAGATTCACAAAAACACCGTTTAACGGCCGCGGAGTGTTTTTTTTTTAGTAAGGCTGAAAAAGATTTAAAAATGGCTCACCTTACGTTCTGTGAAACTAAAATTATGGATACCGAGAAAAAAACAAGTACATATTTAATAAGACAAAATGTATAATAAAATCGTCAGTTTACTTTATTGACGTTTCATGTGGAAATAATCAATAAAAAATTTCATAATTTGTCTTCAAATTGCACAATTACATTAAGTTGTGGTTAACTTATTAATTTTAATATAAAAAGGGGTGTTTTCTCTTTCTAATGCCGCTTGGATCATATTTCTCACTATGGATAGGAGACACAGTGATTTCTATGAGACCTCTATGATGACCTTTCTATGATGAGAGATATGAGCTGTCCCCAAAAGCGAACAAATTAGTTTGAGGGATTTTAATAGCATTATTTTAGTTACATACTTATCTCGAAGTCTTCAACTCCTTCAAAGAAGAGAAAAACTTATTTTTTACTTTACTTTTACTTTTTTACTTTTTACATGAGGCTCTGAGGAAAATAATTTCCCTCAGGGCCTATGTTATCTATGAAGAAGCTGTGTGGAGGGTCTATTTTAGGAGAGGAAGGAGTGAATATATACGTCTTCAAGATACCCATGTTGTAGGAAGGAGGAAATACAGAGGCCGGCAAATCGTTCCACTGCCGAGCTGTTGAACTCAAGAACGAGTCGTAGAAACGACCCGTCTTCATGTGACAAATGTCAACCGTGTACAAAATTGTAACCGTATAATTCCCGACTATGCACCGGTGTCGAGGGGATCAACGGCGCTAGTTCCTCGTAGCATCTTCCATTAAAATACCGGTAGAACAAGGATAGCATTCCTACCCGACGACTGTGCTCTAAAGATTGCAATCCGTTTGTTAAGATTGGAGAATCTATCAAACGGAACGCCCGTCTCTGCACAGAGTCGAGGGTTTTTTCAGGTACTTTGGGACTCTGACCATAGGTGGCTGCCAAATTCAACCGTGGGGCACATTTGCGATTTGTACAGGTTTAGCAGTTTTGTACTATTATTTCGCCACTCGACGATCATCGCTTTGAATAAAAGCATTTGAAAAATATGTTATTTGCGCACGAAAATGTAACATTAATATCAAAATTTGACAAATGTGAGGAATAATCGAATAATTATGAAAATGATGTGATCATCCGTACAATAAACTGAAATAATTTGTCACTTCCTCTTATTACATATTGGTCTATAAACTTGTATGGGCCAGCACGAAATAATCAGTTATTCAGTTGAAGTCCTCAGAGCCTACACAGGAATTCATTCCCAAAATGAAGCTTGTTAGAGTTTTGATTGTCCTTGCCAGTTTGGTGGCACTTGGTCAGGTAAAGACTCGAGAAAATTATTTGTACTTGAAATTACAATTTGGGATCCAGGGCCCCTAGCACAGTTGATCGACAACGATTGATAGGATAACTTTTGAAGTCCTCAGAGCCTACACAGGAATTTATTCTCAAAATGAAGCTTCTCAGCGTTTTGTTCGTCTTTGCCAGTTTGGTGGCACTTGGTCAGGTAAAAACTCAAGAAAATTATTTATACTTGAAATTACAATTTGGGTTCTAGGGCCCCTAGCACACTCGATCGACAACGATTGATATGATAACTTTCGGTAACTTCTCATCGTTCTCTAGCATGACTGCAGACCAACGAATAAGTGACAGTTCACAATGACTAAGTGTCCTTAATATATTCGACATCAATTGTTGTTTGTACATTAGAAAACTGCAGTTGTCATAGGGAACGATGAGTAGTTAACGAAAGTTATCGATACAATCCTTATCGATCGAGTGTGATAGGGGGGCAGGTATGGGTACCGCCGCTTCAGGGAATCATTTATTGCAAAACCAACAACACATAGTTCGCCCTAGATGGTTCGCTAATTGGTGACTTTGCAAGGGTGACCGGATTCATGGGTTGAGGTTTTTCTATGTCTTGGCGGCGGATGTGTTTACTCACCTACTGCATGGCGGCCAGATCGGGAGACTTTTTGAACTCTCCGGCCGGCCTCTCTTGACTTGACGAGTGAGAGATTCATACGTCCGTCATTCCTGGATACATTGATCCCTGATTTGTGCCTTGCCTTTTTCCTCCCCACACCTTCCTCTCTTCTTCCTTTCTTAAAAAGACCCTCCACACGGCATTCCCAAAGATGACACAGTCCCCTGATGGTAGATAATTATTTTCCTCAGTGTCCCTGTGTGGAGCTAATGTAAAAAAACCCTAACCCACCTCATTTACAAAGATAAATTAATATGTATATTTGTTTAATTTGATCGCAGGGTCAGAATTTAATTAGATCAATAGCCATCAACGTGATTCGAACCTACTGCGATGCCACAACGTTTGCCAACCCCATGCTGATCCTTAAGGTACGCGACGGAGACTTCACCGTTGACGACGAGAGAGTGAAGAGTTATGCTTTCTGCGTCTACAAGACCCTGGGCATATCCACTGCTGAGGGCAATGGAGACAAGGCGGCTGCCCTGAAACTGATCTTCCCCCCTACCGACCCGGCCAAGTTCGAAACAGCCTTTGATGCCTGCAACAACCAGGCTGGAACCACACCTGAGGACAAGAACTGGAAGTTCCTCGTCTGCTACAGCAAAGCGTACCCCGGAGATATTGTTGCCTTGTAAGGTATCAGTGTCCAATTCCATAAATATCTTGCAAATGTTATAGCATCGCTGCCATCCCCAAAAATTATGAAAATATTTAAAAATTTTGGTACTCCATTTGTGTAGTGTTAATAATATAATTTGTGTACTCTTTTATCTATATTTCAATAAAAAATCATGAAATCACTCTGCTCAAATGTGTAATATTTTGTCGCCTTGCCTTCCATTTAAAATATCTTGCAACTCGATAAATTATCACAGAATTAAAGCAATTCATAAAATTTCAATGTTAAAATTCAAGTTCAGTGAAAGTCATGATCAAGATCTGTTATTAAGTCTTTCAGGATAAGTTGCTTCACAAACTAAAATACTAACAGAACTTTATCAGAAATTTTACAGAACTTGAAAATTAACTTCGAAATTTGCTGAATTGTTCAAATTTTGTGAAACAACCCGTCCCCAATAGTTTCTCTATTAACAGAAGCTTACTGAAATTGTCAAAAATAAGTTGATGTTATAGTAGTCGTTAAAATTCTAAATGAAGTTGTGATCTGTTGGCGAGATGCATGGTAAGTATGGTGGACGAGGCAAAATTTTGTAGTCCAACTATTCAACTTTTGGAGGATGAATCTTGCGAAGCGTTGGTGCCTCTGATAAATTTGTACACAGATGTACAATTTGTATGTACTCGTACTTCTCGCAATGATATAAGTACATTTTTTCGATTCCTTGTCAAAACCTGTCAGATATAACAGTTTTGTTAATACAGTGGAGAAAACCTTTTTTCTGTTGCGTCGATAGTCTGGATTCTAGTACAGTTCTGTTGGATGGTTCTGGATGGCTAACTGCAGTTTCTGATGATAGTAATTATTTAGCATTACCTATTGAGGCCTGCCCAAATATGTCTGGATTGGGTGGAGGTAAAAAGTGACGATTGATGTACAAATAAACCGAAGAAACAGAACACTAGAAAGGCACATTCGTACCCTAGAGAGAGAGATACAGAGGCAGAACTGAGAGTAAGGCTGATTTGCAAGTAGAATATTTGACAGGAATAATAAATTATTCTCGATAGGAATTAGAAATAATATCATCATCATCGTCATCTTCTTTGTCCCCTTGTCCATACGTCCCTGTCTTGCGCTGATTGTTCGGCCTCCGTCCATCCTCTCCTCACACAGTTTCTGAAGTTGCCTCGCCCAACTATGCCCACTGGATGTCTACCCCTGGAATCGCACTCAGTATCTTCCTCGGAATATAGAAATAATATCAACAATACGAATTTCGGATGAAGTTAAATATTTATTGAAATTTTAAAAAGTTAATATTTTGAATAACATTTAGATTTTAATACAATTGAACGAAGTAATCTAACGATTTTCATTGTTGGTTTAAGTAGGTGGTTGTATCTGGATAGCAGCGATAAAATGGTAATTACGTCCTAGACCTGAAGTTAGTGGTTTTACAATGATACCTTACAAGGCAACAATATCTCCGGGGTATTCTCCATCGTAGCAGACGAGAAACTTCCAGTTCTTGTCTTGGGGAGATGTGCCTGTCTGGTTGTTGCAGGTTTTGAAAGCTTCCGTGAACTTTTCTGGGATGGTTGGGGGGAAGATCAGTTTCAACGCAGCCTCAAGGTCTCCTTCGCCCTCGGCGGTGGCGATGCCCAGGGTCTTGTAGACGCAGAGGGCGTACTTCTTCACTCTCTCATCGTCCACGGAGAAGTCTCCGCCGCGCACCTTCAACACCAGCAGAAGGTTGGGAAGCGTAATCGCCTCGCAGTAAGTGCGCACCACCTTGATGGCGGCGGACTGGAACAAGTTCTGGCTCTGGAACAATAACAACAATCTTTTGAAAACTTTGCAAACATCCACATGAATGTCACCTATCGGAACGTCTGCTTTTCACGGTGAAAGCAGGAAAGAGACATTTTTTCTCACCCAATGCTTGGGTCGTTTCCCCAGTATAAGATCTTTTACAAATACTTTTATATATGCCGAGTCTTAAACCCACACGTAAGTGTGCGTGTCCGTTCGAGGTACATCATTGGCTGAACGATCGCGGACAGCACTGCACGTGTTCAAATCTTATCCAAACGGCAACATTTTTTCTAAATCTATAGGAAGTTCGCAAAGTTATATTTTTTCGATAATTATTATCATGGCAAAACTGGATGTGATATTCATTCGCAACGTCAAACCAAATAGGTTATGGAACATTTTAAAAACTTATACCCGAAAAAAATTCGAACAACCGTGATTCGTAGAACTTGTGATACTGAAAAATATTCTGACCACTTAACTAAGAGGGCGGATTTTTCGCATTATCCGTTATATTTTATTAGCGGTTCAGCATCTGGAATGCTATGGCTTTAATCATTGTCGAAATTGGTACTCTTAAATAAATTAATGTGTTTTTGAGCAAGGTTAATATGAGCCATGTATAGGTATTAAAGTTTACCTCAATAGTTAACAGAATATTTCATTCAATTTCAAACCAATTTTCAATATTTTAATCCGAGTGCATTGCAATATATGAATCTCCCAAATATATAATAAATTGGAGCATTTCCCTTTTTCTGTCTGACTCTCTTAGTTCCCTCTAAAATCTTTAATCCAGTTCTCTTCTTCATCTTGATGATTACTTGATGTTGGAATGCCTTATTCGAGTGCTGATAATCTCCATCTAAACTGATTTGGATTTCTGAATATGTTGGCATGGTGGAAAACAATATTGCGGATTCCTTGGCAAAACAAGGAGCATCCAACCCTATTGTTGCCCTCGTAAACCACATTCACCTATCTTAAATTTCTCCCATCCTCAAAAATTGATCTCGCAATGTTTGGGCAGAGTATTAGCACATTGCTAGTCAATCCAAGGGAGCTTGCTATGCCTCAATTCAAAGGACTATCTCATCAAAAGCGTGGTTTTAACAATTCACCTATTTTCCTCACTTTATTGAAATGAGAATTGGACATTGTTCCATTCCTTCTCAGTTTTTTAAAGTTAACGTCCTTGGTTCCCCAGATTGTACATTCTGTGGTTTAGAAGTAGGAACTTTAGATAACATATTTTTGGTTGTCCCTCTCTGAACAAATTTCCTCTCTTCTATCAAGCCTTATCTAAAATGGCCTCTCCCCATTCATCATCTCATACCATGTTAGTCTAAACTCGACTCCAATCTTCAATATAATTTTGAAATTTGCCCATTTGAATAAAATTACATGAAAAAAATGAACCAACGTAATGAAAAAATGAACCCGAGGATCTTATAATAGTTAAACTACTAGTTGAAAAAATATTGTATAATTGCTTACCTGTCCAACTGCAAGTACGCTTGCTAGGACCAAAAAAGCAATAGAGAACTTCATCGTGAAGAAATACTTTGTCAAATGGGAAGCTGAATTCTTCTCAAGTGGAACTGATGTCTTGGTTGAGCTGGATTCAGGTTTTATAGCAACTTTCTGACTACGTCAGTTTAATATGCGATGAAAACATTAAAAATTTTAATAATAATAAATTTGCAAATTATGTGCCAATAGCAGATGTTTGAATAAACTAAATGCTAATTATAATCAGATGTTTTTTTACATAATCGTGTAATGATCGGTAAATTGCATAATACTTCACTGTGCATATTTCTTTGTCTCGAAATATGGGATGACCAGCAATTTTCTTTATTACGTTAAAAATAATCGTATTTAGATTAGTATCACCTACATATTTTGCATATTTCATTACAGTAAAATCATTTGAAAGAGGACTCGTTCAAAGTGTTTATGTACACCGATAGTATCTAAAATTTTTTTAAATACCCACCCGCACTCCTCTCTTACCCCGCAAATGACTCGCGATTTGTTGAGAGTAATTTATTTTTCAATTTATTTTTATTTATTAGATTTTTTATGGAACGTGTCGACATCCCATAGAAAAGTCGTCGTAAGTCAAAATTTTCGGTGTTATTTTTTATAATTATCTAGGCCCCACGAAATCCGTAATTAAGTTAGATCACTCTATCTCCGTGAGCTTTTCGACGGGACCGCTTATTTCATCATTCATCATTTGTTTTCAATCTTCTGGAATTTAACTTTTTTGACTTACGACACTTTTAAATGGGAAGTGCGATATCACAAGAATGCCCTTGTCCGCACGGCGTAAAGACAGGGTTTTGACGACCGTCCGTGGTCGAGTGGTAACAACACTTGACTCCCAATCGGAAGGTTGCGGGTTCGAACCCGGCGTGCGCAAATAAATTTTATTTGATTAATTTGTGTTATTTCACAATTAATTAATAAAAATAATATATACTACATTTGCGGCACGTTCCAGAGTGGAAGATACTGTCAGTATCGCCCTGGTGTAAGACCACCATTCAGAATTGAGACGTTGCTTAATAATGGCTTTAGCCGTGTTTAGTGACTAGATCTGAATAGCCAGGTACTTTCCTACCTTCCTCTTCCCCATCTCCTTCCCTTCCCCACTTTCCTTCAGCCTCACAACATACCCCAATTGGGGATGCCATAGTCTCACTGGCTCCAGACGGGAGCAGTTGGGACTCTTGTGAGGTATTCTCTATAAAAAAAAAAAAAACTATATCGCCACCCGGTTGGGCAGCGTTGTGATGCCGGTTACGATAGTGGCTGAAGGCTGTTGGAAGGAATTTATTAATGCGCATCTTGAAGTGGCCCGGCTTATATTTGGTGTCCGGGGTGTGTGTCCAGATTCTACAAGTAAACAAAAATTGACTTTCTGTAAATTCCGTTGTTTTAAGGTAGATTTCAGGCAAAAAAGTTGAATTGCTTTTGAGGAGAAAAAAAAAATCTGTAAAAAAATATTTTGGTAAAAAGTTTTTTTGGAAAAATTCCAAAACTTTTTAATCTCATTAACTTCTATTATCAGGTAGAATCATCTCCCGACTTTTGGGCATTTTACACCTTAGAACACCTTGTATAAAGGAGGAAAAAATGAGCCATTAGCTCTTTCCACAAGTGAGCCGATTTACACACGACGAGTCGAAGAAACGACCTGTTCTCTTGAAGCCAACGTCAACTGTGATTCCGCTCGTGTCCGTCGAGGTAAGTAAGTGTACGCGAAATATAAAAAAAATTGAATTATCATACTTTTTGCTTATTCATTCAGAACACCACTACACAACAAAAGTTTCTTTAAAATGATTTACCTGTACTTAAGTATATTTAGCTTCAATGATTCCCCATATTATTTTACTGACAATAAATATCGGAAAACTATCAAACATCATCAAAACAAAAATAAACATTATGTCATTCAATCAACTAAAAAAATTTTTTTTTTAAATTTTGTCAAAGTGTTCTAACTTATGGTATATCAGCCTGGGGAGGAGCAGCACATACTCACCTCAAACATCTTAAAATAAATCGCATAACAATACTTAGAATTAAGTTTAAAAAGCCTTACCAACATCCGACAGAACAGCTAAAGATTACAAACAAATTACTAGACGTAAATAAACTATTCATAAGGAAGATCATCTATGAAAACTGTATCAAAAGATCATCTCACCAGCAAAAAAAAAAACAAAACATTTTACTAATATTCCATATCAAATCAACTTTTGAAAAAAATCCGAATCTTGCTGGCATCACATATTTTAAATATCTCCCTAACACAAACAAAAACTTACGTCAGCCCTGACATTTGAAATTGCTGTTCAAAATAATTGTAATATGGTTAACTGAAAAAGAAAGAAAAGATATTAGAAATATTCTAAATATTCTAAATACAAAATATCTAACGAAATTATATAATGTTAAAATTTACAATACAATAAAAAAGTTGGAGAATTGCTTATTTGTTATATTCATTGTCATGTACCTTCTATATTAAAAAAAAAAATTTAATGTATATTTTCATGTTTCGCAGATATAGTATGTAATCTTTGTGCCCACTAATATTATATTATATAACTAGCTGTCCCGGCATGCGTTGCGATACATCTTAAATAAAGTTTATTCATTCATTCGTCCCCGTTACCCTTCCACCTCTTCTTCCCCTGCCGCGTCTCCTTCCCCTCCCGCGTTCCCCTCCCCTCTCCCGCTGTCTCCTTTCTCGCGACCGCCCCATACGCATTCCCCTTCCTTCTTTTCCGCCTTCCCCTCTTTCTTGTCCCATAATAATAATTGGAGAATTTGTACACTTTAATTAGAACGTTTATGCTTGGTGGAGGTACGACTTTGCACGCGGAGGACACTATGTTAAAAACATTGGACATTGCATAATTTTACATTTGCTACACCATCTCTTTTCATATTACATTTTTAAGAACATTACTGCCAAAAATGGAGTTAATAAATTGAAGTTATTTTGAAAGACTTTATTAAGACTCATTAGGACTGAAGAATTTGAATTAGATTAGATGTACAAATAACTGACAAATATGAATTTGTTAACATTTTATGCAATTAGTTATTTACTATGTCGCGGGCTGAGAGGGTGAGGGTAAAGTTTTTGTTTTTTTTTCTTTATGGGTACGACTGTCTAAAAAGGTGAGTTTTAAGTTTAGATCTAAATTTTGCCGAGCCTGTGATCATTCTTAAGTCATGTGGCGGTCCATTCCAGGTCCTGACACTCCGAAAGCACGCACACCGAACTTAGTATTTGGTGTGCGCTTTGGCTCCTTCAACCTTCCGATAGCTGATGCCGCCGCTGACCTAAGAGTTGACTGTCGGGAATTACAGTTTTCTGGAATACAGATTTCCGATAAGAAAGCAGGAGCCATTCCTATAAGGGACTTAATCTTAGTTAGTTAAATACCATCCAGCAGAGCTTGAACTGGATTATTTCTCTAAACATCTACGTTGTATTTTAGGAACTGTGTAGGTACTGGAAACATTGTTTCTCAGTGAATACATGGCTGTGTTTCCTCAGTAAATCCGTGCATCGTATTATTATTCAAATGAATAGTACTCAACAGTGAGGAATAGCTGTTTGAGCTAACGGTGATGTGATCTCAAGGGAAATTCCCCTTAATCAAGACTAGTAAAGTTCTCTGCATCTCTCAGTGGCTGCATACATGTTATTAGTTTTGTTAAATCTATTTGTTTAAGAGGAACGGCTGCGCGACGGTTTCACACAAAACAAATTTTTGATTTTAGGCCAAAACACCCAACCAAACTCAAAATATATATTTTAATCAACAGCGATAGCAAAATTCTAGTATGAATATATAACTAGTTTAATTTAATAGTCTTTTAAACTATGATACATAATATAAACCATTTGCGGGTCCCTTTCTTAATTTTACGCATTACGCCCAGCTTTGCATTTTTTTGCGGATCTCCACATTTTTCATACGATCATACATGGTTTTACCACACGCCACAGGGATCTCATTTCTACAGAATTCAGTCTACTTTCATCCTTTCTTTCCATACGTAAGGGTAGGTACCAGCACTCCACTGTAGACTGCTAGTTTCACTTCTTTGGATCGTTTTGTATTGGCGCCAACCGCGTTCAGTCGTTCATTAATGGATTAACCTGCATTTACCCTTATTTCAACATCTCTCGTAAACATACTTTCTACGTATAATAAATTTTATATCGTTTGTTGATCTATATGAATTTAAGCCATAATATTTTTCACTTTAGTTCCTTAGTCGTTATTATTGATACATTCCTTGGAATCGGTGAACAAGGCTGGTCTTTGAAACAAAACTGTAAAACAAGACTTACATAATCTAAACTTTTCAAAAGCGTTATTATCTCTTTGATAAACCTGACTTAAGTAGTTGTAAAGTAGGTCAAATTAGTATATGGTTACCTCTCTTTAGTCACGCAGGCTTTCATTAAGGTGGTAGGAGGGTGGCTGGATGCTGGGGTTCATAAGTAGGCTTCTTTGGTTCATCCCTAAAGATTATCCCGTTGATTAGTCGAGAGTGTTACTTTGGATTTTGCATATTAAACTCACTGTTTATCGGTTGAGATTTTGACAGAATTATATATTAGCTCTGCGTGCTTCCAGTAATAATTGTAAGTGGGATACATTGAAGAGATTAGCTGAAGAGATAAACCGATACACGTGTGTTTTGAGCGTGTCTGTGTGCCTGAACTCAGTCTATATTTATCTTACTTTTTAAATATTAAAATTGTTTCAACAGTTAAATTACACATGTTCAGTACAATGATCGGAATCAGAAAAATATACTTTAATTCTTCCACACATATTTGACGGTATTCAAAGTTTGTGATAATAACCCATTAGAGGCATTCACATAGTTTTAATCAGGATAGGCAATAGGATCACGCGAAAATAAATTTATATTTAAAAAAATTAACACAAGTGATTTGTTTCTCAGAATCCATAAGATGATATTTTTCCCAGTGTTCGTGCGTAATAAACAAGCCAATTAGGAATTGGATAAATTTTCTGTACTATTTCGACTAGAAAATTGCATAAAATAAAACAAACACAATATCATAATTATAATCATCACTAAAAGTTGAATTGGAGATACCAACAGATTGCACAGGTCGTTACATTTGTGATATGTACAGAAAGGCACTGCTTTTTTTTACACTAATACAAACGAGCTGTACGAGCTGTAGTAGTGTACTAAGAGGGTATTACCAGAGAATACCAGAAATTAGTCCTTTTTAATTCAAATTCTAGACGTATTGAAACTTTTTTTACAAAAAAACATAAATTGGTTTTGAAAGATTGTTATTTTATCTGGTACATGCAGTTTTAAAATTTTGATAAACTAAGTTGATTTTTAATATACTAGGGATATAGCTTTGGTCGTTGGCAGATTTGTTCAATTTTCAAACGATAGATTCTATTAAACAACCCAAATTTCAAATCATATAATCATACAAAAAAATAAATCAATACATAATCTAGTAAACACAGTTTTCAGAATTTTAATTTTAGTTAAATTAACAAATAAATATTTCAATTTTTTTTTACACACTTATTTTGTTTAGACATTATTGAAAAATCATAAATATTTATGATCAAAAAATACTTACAGGAAAAACCCGATATTTAATAATTTATCATCGTGCGTTTTAAGCATTTTTATTGCTTACTTGAATGTAGGTGAATATTAAAGCAAGTTTTGAATGAAATAAATCGATATTAAATTTTTAAATTAAAAAAATTGATGCAAGTGATAAAAGATCTTTCCCATTATGGATAGCTCAGGTAAGGGGGCTCCATCGAAGCCACAGTTAAGTTACAGTCCTGTACAGGACTCGCAGATACTTTATTATCACACAAATGCTCACCCTGTACAAATCGCAAGTAAGCCCCATGGTTGAATTTGGCAGCCACCTCTGGTCTGGAGCCCCAAAGTACCTGAAAAACACCCTCGACTCTGTGCAGAAACGGGCGGTCCGTTTGATAGATTCTCCCGTCTTAACAAACGGATTGCAATCTTTAGAGCACAGTCGTCGGGTGGGAATGCTATCCTTATTCTACCAATACTTCAATGGAAGCTGCTCCGAGGAACTAACGTCATTGATCCCTTTGGCACCGGTGCATAGTCAGGAAACACGCCAAACGTGCGCAACATATGTACACGGTTGACATTTGTCACATGAGAACGGGTCGCTTCTACGACTCGTTTTTTAATTCAACAGCTCGGTTGTGAAACGATTTGCCGGCCTCTGTGTTTACTTTCTCCTACAACATGAGTCTCTTCAAGACACATGTTCACTCCTTCCTATCCTCAAAAAGACCCTCCACACAGCGTCTTCACAGATGATATTGGCCCTGAGGGAAATTATTTTCCCCAGGGCCTCATGTGTGGAGTTAATGTAAAAAAAAGTCATAAATAAATTTAAAAAAGTATTTAACAAGCGTCGCAGTCGCTCATCTTATATTCAAAGAAATATTCCCAGAAATAATTGATAATTTTATTTTATTTTTTATTAAATTATAAGTTTACAAGGTAAAACAATGTTGTTAACAATAAATTACAAAATAAGTTTTCACAGATTTTTTTTTGATTTTTGATTATGTCTCTCCTATAGAAGCGGACGCTTGTGATTACTTACCTGATATTTTCTTACCAAAATTTGGTTCGAACAAGTTAATATTTTAGTATTAAAATCAACATAATTTTGTTCATATTATAGGCGTTGGTGTATGTGAGAAGCTCTTTGAAATAATTACTTACTTCAAAGTCAAATTAATTAGTTGCTTAAGATGATAGACTTCGCTTTTCGGCCCATACAAAAAGGACGCCCGGGAAAAAACACTTTTCTACATCGAAAATTGCACAAAATTAATATTTTTTTTTTATACTGCCTTCTAGAGGGTGAAAACTATGTTGGTATGTTTTCGAATTTTCGATGCGTTTCGTATTAACGTAAACATTCACTGTCAAACATGTACGATTTATCACAAAATATTATTTAAGGAAAAAGTGCTGCTAACCAACTCTCATAAAGAATTATAAAATTATAAAAAGCTACCGACGTAACTTCTTCTTTTTAAAAAATACATATTTTTAAAATTTCAATTTCGTGAAAGTTTCGGTGTAGAAAAGTGTATTCTCCATAAACCCCTTTTCGAGCGATTTCTGTAGGTAAATTTGAGCGTTGTCTCATTCGCACATTTCGCATTCGCATGTATTGTAAGTGTGCGTGAGCTTATTGTGAGCGGGACAGAATTACAGTCGCGGGTGTTCCGCGTGTTGTTCAAAGTCTAGCCTCTTAATGCTAAAGCTTTTATATTGATAACATATTATTTTGAAGAAAATTAGCACCGAATCTAATGTAGGTGGAGATATAACAGGTTTAAATCTGAAGAAACTTGTCAATTTTTTAAATTTATTTTTTTATAGAGATTACTACCTCACAAGAGTCTTAACTGCTCCCGTCTGGAGCCAGTGGCACCTATGGCATCCCTAATTGGGTTATGTTGTGAGGCTGAAGGTAAGTGGTGAAGGGAAGGAGATAGGAAAGAGGAAGGCGGGGAAGTACCTGGCTATTCCGATCTAGTCACTAGACACCGCTAAAGTCATTATTAAGCGACGTTTCAATTCTAATTGGTGGTCTTACACCAAGGCGATACTGGGAGTATCTTCCACTCTGGAACGCGTCGCAAATATAGTATATATTATTTTTATTAATTAATTGTGAAATAATACAAATTAATCAAATAAAATTTATTTGCCAACGCCGGGTTCGAACCCGTGACCTTCCGATTGGGAGTCAAGCGTCTTACCACTCGACCACGGATGGACGTTAAACACATTAATCCAAAATTAGGGCGGGTACCTACTCATACCTACTTTAATGATTTTTTTGTTAATTTATTTTTAAAGGAAGATTTCTTTAGGGGCATTACCAAGAGTAACCCAGATCTTTTTTGGACCGAAATAACATTTTAAACCGAAAATAACGTTCGATTTTTATTTAATCATATTACCATCGTAGATATGGCAACAATGAGTGTGACACCTAGCAACAAATAAAAAAACGTCAAATCAAACTCAAACGTCAGACGTCCTCCGTTTATCTTGTTTAAATAGGTTTTTGTTTATTATCATACGATTTAACTAAACATTTTAGATGAACATATTGGTTTGTCTTATTTATCTCTCCCTGATTCTTGTGAATACTACCTATTGAAGTTAAAAGTGGCAGAAGTGTGACAATAAAAACAGTTTTGTTTATAATTCAAATGGCTGAATCGCAGGAAAAATATATAAATTCGTCTATAAATAATTTTAAACAACCTAATCATCTTTTTCGTTGTTTGTTTTTGGGGTGTTATGCCGTGTTGTGCTACCTCCTTCTTTAGCCGACGTTTCGGACAGCGTTGCAGTGTCCATCATCAGGGCAGATCCGGCAGATCCGTCGATCGTCACATCGACGGATCTGCCGGATCTGCCCTGATGATGGACACTGCAACGCTGTCCGAAACGTCGGCTAAAGAAGGAGGTAGCACAACACGGCATAACACCCCAAAAACAAACAACGAAAATGCTTTTGGCCGTGAAAATCTAAAAACGTATCCAACCTAATCATCTTCCTTCGCCTAAGAAATGTATTTTTTTTCCATTTAGTTTTTAGTCAAAGAAGTTTTACTTCAACTGCGCGTAAAGGTTAGACGAACTAATTTTTTTGTACAGAATTACGATTTTAAAAGTGTCACAATAATTTTGATTTGGAATAGAAATTTTGGAAGGGGGCATGGGCACCCGTCAACAGTTTATTGGAGAACCAACCAACCAACCAACTGCTATAGTCACCCTAGGTAGTTTACTACGTTTGTGGAAATTCGGGGTGCCCAAGTTCATGGGGGTGAGGTTTGTCTAGGTTTTGGCGGCAGATGCATTTGCTCTCCTACTGCCTGGCCGCCTGATCGCGAGAGGCTGGTTAAAGGAGACCTTTTGTTGGTTTTTTGGTTATGTTAATTTAATTGGTTATGTTAATTGGTTCGTAAGAACTTCAGTCCCATTTTTAACTGTTTTTACTATTAAAATGATCGTTTTTTCATATAACATTTTTCTCCGTGTACATACTGTTATGGAACGCCCTATAGCTAGTAGAATATACATAACATCGCCGAGTCCGGTTGGAACTTGCGACAGCGGTCCCGTTCCCCACCGTTTCCTGCACCCCTACTTCCCCTCTCCTACTCCGCCGCGGCGTACCGACCGGCCGCCAGTCGAAAGCTACACCCGGCCTCGGACGGACGCACACCGGTTGAAAGTTGCTCTCTGGCTGAGACGCACGTAAACACGGTCGAGAATCACGCTCTGTTTCGGGCTCCGCGTCCGCATTGGAATGTAGAATCGGTTTTGCCAAATATCGGTGTTATAATGGTTCGCGGACCCCGGAAGATCACCGAATGTGCCGGAAGCGGAGACCTTCGCCCCCACACATGTAAGCTGAACACCAGATTTCCCATTCTTTCAATGTGTCTGTAAAAATACGATAGGGTCCCGCGTAAAAACCATAACTCAGAGAGTTTCGATGCAGAGATCACGAGGTATAAACACTTTAGCTAGGTTTGTGTGACATGCATTCTTGTATTAGCCCTGCACTGAAATAGCCTGTATACTGTGTTCTGAATTGTCAATATATGAATCTATTTAAACATATCTTGTTGTCAATCTGCTCCGGCAGGAGAATCTCGTAGAGTTTTAATTCCCCAGTTGACCGAGGAGGATGGAGTTATGTAAGCATTCATTTGCGACCCACGCCTGAGATAGAGGGTGCCCATTGCTCCCGTTTGAGCTGGCTTTGGGGCTTGTTTGGGGTAGCTGGAGCTGACAATTGGCGACCAGAGAAACCCCGTAACAATTGGCGCATAACGTGGGGCTCCAATTTTTTTTCTATCCCGGTCGCTATGCGGAATGAAAACTTGTCGAGGTCCTCCCCGCATAGGAATTGTTTTGTAAACATTAATTATGCTTTTGTTGCTCAACACCCAGTGAACAGTAATTCTGTGAAGAAAAAAACCACAGAAATCTATGTGTAAATCGGATACATACATCGCAGTTGGAATAACGGCCATTTTGAACGCTTAAAAAAAAACACCAACCGTTTTGACCGCGAGGTTGACTGCGCATGCGTAACCCCTTGTTTAACGAGCCACGGTCAACTTCGCGCCAAAACCCAACGGAAAAAACCCGTCGAACAAAACGATTACTGGTTGCTAGGCGTTTTTTATAACCAAAACGTCTCGCATAACCAAATCAAATTTGGCAATGAAAATGATTTTTATAAACTTGATTCTGGAACTACAATCATTTTGTGAATCCTCTGATTAGAAATCTCAAACCTACGTTTTTTCTGCACAATACACCAATAGGCCCACTTGTCTGTCAAACTGATACAGTTTATACCCCACCAAATGGACAAAATAATGATTTTTCTTCCCCATTCTATGTTGTAGGCACCGTAAATTTTTTTTTCAGCATAAGTGAATTGTGTTTTTTCCTTACATAAGTGAATAGTGAATTGTGTTTTTCCCTTACATAAGTGAAAAATGAAATAATAATAAAACCCATGATTGGTCCCATGAATAAATAAAATAATTTTAATATGGTTAACGTATCAAATTCCATATTCAGTTATTCTCTTCCGGAAGGTTATCCCCTATTTGCCAGAAAAGTGCCTTTTGTGAATTTTAGTGCCTTTCTCAGTTCAAAGTGATTTGTGGAAAATAAAAAACCCATTTTCTAAGGGTCAGTCCTGGCCAAATTTTCAAAAAATAAATAAATACTTGTGAATTTCACAATTTTCCCAAAAGTGGTCAGTGAAACAAAAAAACTTTCACCACTAAGGTCTGTCCACGCAAAATTTTTTTTTCACTTCCTCTTTCCTTGGACAAGAATTTTGGTATCATGTATACTAAATTGTAGTGTGAAACACAGTTTTTCTATAACTATTTTGGAAGTGCCAACTAGTGATTACCAAGTGAAAAGTGCCTCACAAAAAATTAATTTTGCGTTTTCTAAAGGAAACCCCTGGCCAAATTTTTTTTCACCACCCGGGAAACTCACAATGGATAATAACCAAGCTATTGCGTCATCCAACCTGGGCATTATTCCCAACGTGCACAGCTTATCCAAGGCACTCCTACAAACTGCTTTAAAGGATAGAGGACTCTCGCCATCAAGCAAATCCAAATCTACATTAAAAGCATATGCACTTTTATTCAACAAAAAGTACATTAGGAGAGTAAACCTCGCTCCCGCAAGCGAAAATAATTCGTGTTCAGCCACGCAAATGTTGGATAATCTTGCCCCTAACAAAGAACTTATGCCGCAAGTATTGATAAAACAGGACGTCACACCCACCTTGACACAAGATAAAACTTACGATTTATCACCCTGGAAAGTCAAATATAATGGCGTCTCCGATGTGCTGGATTTCATAGACCGTATTGAAGAAACGGCTACAATTAAAAATATCCCATTCGAGATTCTACGGAAAAACTTTATAGAACTCATCTCCCCAGAATTAATACCCTGGCACCGCATTCAAAAAACTAAATGCAAGGACTGGAATAAACTCAGATCTGCCCTAATCTCCAGCTTCGGAAAGACGGAGGCCCAGCACCGGATCAAATTATCTTTACTATCTATCAAACAGCTAGTAAATGAACCCGTGGCATCATTCATAGAAAGGGCTGAATCCATTAACATCAAACTTTCACATCCTGTTTCGGAAGCTGAACTATTACCAGTCATAACTGATGGCCTTTTAAGCAAATACGAGAACATCATTACCTCACAAAAAATTGCATCCCTGGCCCAATTAAACGAAGTCTGTCTCCTTCTGGAATCGTACCAGGACAGAAAAAACATAAAGAATATGCCTAATAATATAGTGGTGCCAAGCCGCTCGTCTGGTTTGAAGCCAGAATTTGACAACAAAAAAGTGTGCTCTTTTTGCAAAAAAGTGGGCCATCTGGCCACTACTTGTTTCAAGCAGGCGAGGCTGTTGGAATCCAAGGAACCCCGAACTTTCAAGAGGCATCACTCTAGGGACCGCTCTCCTCCGCGCGACGAACTGCGCAACATTTTCAAAAAATCAAGGCACAACACTGAAAGGTTACAAAACCCAAGCGATGTTAGACCTCAGGTGGACTTCTCCAAGCCCCCACCAAATTTCTACATGAAGAGGCCAAAAAACTAAATAATAACCTCTCAGGCACCCATTCTGAACCAAGGTCTAAAGAATGGACTGATTGGTTATCACACATTAAATATTTTAACCAGACCTTAAATGTTTCTTCGGTTTGTTGCAAACAAGCTAAAGATGGGAGACCCTATGCTTTTTTCTCTGTTAACAATGTACCCTTTTCCGGTTTACTTGATAGTGGTGCATCTGTCAGCTGCCTGGGCAACAATGCTCACCTGCCGTTTGTTAACAGTGATTTTAGAATTTCGCCCCAATCGACACACCTGACGACTGCGGATAATGTTTCCCAGCAAGTCATCGGTGCCCTTGCCCTACCAATTAAGTGTAACGATAAAATAGTTACAATCAATTTTCTAATAGTGCCCTCCATATCCCAGAATTTCATCCTTGGCGTTGACTTCTGGAAGGCTTTTAACGTTGCTCCCCAAGTATTTAATACCTCTGGCGAAACCTCCACTGCTGCTCAAATTAGTGAAATCCGCACAATAATACCTCACGAAAATTTAAGCACGGACCAAGCTCTCCAACTAAAGGAAATGGTCAACAAATTCGAATCAATATCTTTCGAAAAATGTGGATTAGGTTTGACAAATTTGGTTGAACACCATATTAAAACCAATGGCCCACCCATAAAGCAACGTTATTACAACTTAGCCCCCCAAAAACTTAAACTTCTAGAAAATGAACTTGATGAAATGTTAAAAATGGGTGTGGTGGTTCCCAGCAAAAGTGCATGGACCAACCCAACCCTTTTGGTTTCTAAAAAAGACGGCTCTGCACGTTTCTGTCTCGACAGTAGACGTTTAAAATCTTGCACGGAAGCCGACGCGTACCCCTTACCTTACGTCCACGCAACCTTAGACAAGCTGCGTAATGCCAAGTTCATCTCCTCTGTTGATCTAAGCAAAGCTTTTTGGCAAATACCCTTGGACGCAGAATCGTGCGAAAAAACTGCTTTCGTTGTACCCGGTAGGGGAATGTTCCATTTTAAAAGATTACCCTTTGGTCTAAAGAACAGCCCCGCCGAGTTGCAAAGACTGATGGACAAACTTTTCGGTCCTGAAGTCGATAACAGCCTGTTTTGTTACCTTGACGACCTTATCATCGTCAGCGATACCTTTGAAAAACACCTATTAATGCTGGAGAAGGTTTTTCAACAACTCAAGTTCGCTGGTTTAACCATCAACTTGAAGAAGTCAGAATTCTGTAAGTCTCGTCTACGTTATTTGGGATTCATTGTCGACGAAAAAGGTCTAAGAACAGACCCGGCTAAGGTGGAAGCCATGGCGAACTTTCCCCGACCCAAAAACGCGAAGGAAGTCAAAGGTTTCCTTGGACTTGCAGGTTATTACAGGAGATTCATCAAAGACTTTTCCACTATTGCAGCCCCCTTAAATAAAATTACCAGCATCCGTAAAGGTGTCAGCAATTTCCGTTGGTCTGTTGAAGCGGAAGAAGCGTTTACAACTTTAAAAAATGCTCTTCAAAAAGCTCCCGTTCTGAATTGCCCGGATTTCGCACTCTCTTTTACCCTCCACACGGATGCCTCCAATGTAGGAATCGGTGGAGTCCTTACTCAAGAGTTCCCTGACGGCGAACACCCCGTAACGTATTTTTCCCGTACATTAAATAAAAACGAGAAAAACTACGGCATTACCGAAAAAGAGTTATTGGCTGTATTGGATTCTGTTCACCATTTCCGCGGTTACATAGACGGTAGCAAATTTACTGTAGTCACAGACCATAGTAGTTTGAAATGGTTGATCTCTTTAAGCAATCCCTCCGGTAGACTCGCTCGTTGGGCCTCCCGTTTGTCTCAGTACAATTTTGATGTTGTTCACCGTAAAGGCGCGGACAATATTGTCATCCCCCCCCATCTACAAAAGATGAATGGTACTTGAAAATCTTTGAAGGTTGTAAAAATAATCAACAAAAGTTTCCTAATTTTATCATAAAAGAAGGACAGCTATACCGTAATTGCAAGGTACCACTATCCATCCTCGAAGATTACTCGTGGAAGCTTGTCGTTCCCCTCGAAGGTAGAGAACAAATAATTATTGACAATCATAGTGCTCCCGACTCCATACACCCAGGAAATTTCAAGACGTATAAAAAGATTTCCTTGAAGTATTACTGGCCTGGTCTCTTTAAGCAAGTTCGCAATTACATCTCTAAATGTGAAATTTGCAAAGCTTATAAACATAGCACGGCAGCACCTGCCGGCCTAATGGGTAATCCCAAACGTGCCGACAGACCCTTACAGTCATTGTCAATGGACCTCGTCGGACCTTTTCCTCGAAGTTATGCCGGACACATGCACATACTTAGTGTAGTGGATGTTTTCACTAAATTCTGTTGGATCTTCCCTTTAAAAAGAGCCAACGCGTCCGCCATCATCAAACTTCTGGAAAAACACATCTTTATACCTTACGGAACACCCAGGACCGTAATTGTTGATAACGGAAAACAGTTTATTGCCCAGGAATTCAAAGAATTTCTTGCCAAATACGGAATCAAGGACATTTATTATAATACCTTGTACACTCCCCAAAATAACACTGTCGAACGTTATAACCAGACAATCAACACAGCTCTGGCTATTCTAGTTGATAAAGATCAACGTACTTGGTGTAAAAACCTAGATAAAATTCAGGCTGCTATGAACAACACTGTCAATCTGGCCACTGGCTACACACCTTTCTTCTTAAAACACGGCATGGAACAAGTTGTCCATGGCTCTCTACATAGGGACACTAACTTTCCGACGTCAATCGCCACCACAAACAACCCCACCGCGGACTATGCCCACCGTCTGGAAGAACTGTCGGCCATTTACAGTGAAGTCACTGATGCTCTGCTCCTGGCTCATCAAAAGAGTGCGGACAGATATAACCTACGTAGGAAACATGTCACCTTCAATACAGGAGACATAGTTTGGAGAAAGAACAACACACTTTCCCAAGGAGCCATGTATTTCTCTGCCAAGCTGGCACCACGTTTCGTGAAGGCCAAAGTTCTAAGAAAAATATCAGATCTAGTGTACTCCCTGTCTGACTCGTCTGGTAAACACATTGGTAATTACCATATTAAGGATATTGTAAAGTCTGGAAGTGAGGAGTCAAGTAAAACTGCCCCCACCATCTCAGCAAACTTAAAATAATCCAGTGTGTATCACCACAACCTTTTGTAAGCACATCAAGTCTTGCAATGGCTGGCGTGTAAAGTGTCAATTACATGTCCACCCTTTCGTTGATAAAACAAATATTGTTTAAAAAATCACTTTTGTAAATTTATGTACACTCCACGGTGTAGTTTGGTCCCGTTCATGTTCTTGAATTGGCAACCACCGTAATTTTGTTTCACACGTCCTTTTATTTATTTTTTTTCTCTTTTCTCACCTGTTCTAAAATTGATCACTTTAGAGCAGAGACACCCTTCGAGTCACAATGTTTGGGAAGTCATGAACCCAATCATTGCCTCTCAACCCCTCACACTACGCAACGTTCATGCCATGGCACGCCTTGCTATGTCATGCAATATTGTAATTTTCACCATTTTTGTTTGTTGTTTTTCATCATATCGGAAGGAACCTCTTCAACTTTTTTCTTTTTCCATGAAAATTATGTTCTGCAAGTACTGGAGCGTCGTTCTAAAATCGGATTTGGTAAACTCCAAAGTGTTAAATCACGAACCAGGACTAGTTAACCATTTTAACACGCTCCATATTTTTACCTATCATGGTAAAGATAAGTGGTTACTCACATAATCACATTCCTTGTGCATAGTAGTTTTCAATTTTTCTTAAAAATTGATGGCGTCCTACCCGAGCTCTTTGCTAACAAATTGGATTTTGACACGTCCATTTTGAAATCATATGTATATAAATAAAGGAAAAACCTTTAAATTGGTCTTTCCACCCTTATGCAAATCCTCATGGGCTCATTTCAACTAAAGTACGTAAAACCAAATACTCGGTCTTTTGTTGTTATAAGAAGTCCTCGATTTGTCTTTTCTCTACTATTATAACATGTATGTCTTGTATTACATGCTTCAACCCCTTCGGAAAAGGTTAATAACGGCAACCTTGATTTCCGTACATAAATAACTACAGTTTAACGTAAATCATCAATGTTTTGTTTGATCATCGTTTTACAAACATCGGCACTCATCTCCAGTTCCGCCATAACCTGGTAGGTTTGCAACTACACAAAGGGTATGTAAAACCATATTTGGTCCCTTTCCTTGGTCTTCCTCACTGTAGGTTGCCACAACAAAGAATGTGTAAAACTATAAGTCCGTTCTCGTTGTTGTCACATGGTGTAAACAGGAATGTACCCTGTCATCACCCCGCCCTTATAACATATGAAGTAACATAAATTGCTTACCTCCTTGTTATTCTATCGTACGCTCTTGGGCTACGGAGTTAGTTAATCTAACAAATCTTTATAAATTGTGTCAAAACGACCATTGTTAACGTTTATTGTGTTGTATTTAAACGTAACCATGTTACATTATAGGAGAGATCCTTAGAACATCCACCATTATAGGAGGGATCCTTAAAATACCTGCCGCGATACGAGAAGTTCGTCATAATCACTTTTGCTCATAGCTAAATGTTATTGAGTTGGTCGTGTGACATATTTGTCATGAGTACCGTTTTGTATAATCTGTTTTGGTCGTGTGTCATTTACTTGCCATGAGTACCGTTTTATGTATAATTGTGTACAACCCTTGCACACGAGACGTGGAGACGTTAAAATACTTACCGCGATTCGTGCGAACGACATAATATCGGCTTTGCCATCTTCTTTAAGAGGCATTGTATAAACTCTTTGACTTCTGTCTATAATTGAGTTATATCTTGCATGTATTTGCATATTTTGTACACTATACGTGGAGACGTCAAAATACTTACCATGAGTCGTGCGAACGAAATAATATCAAACCCTTTGTGTGCGATCTACGAGATGTAGTCCACAACCCTTTGTTGTTATTCAACGCCAATGCCCGTGGACTTCCTGTTTTTTTACTTCTTTGCAAAAAGGAAAGAAGCCCAGGAATATCTACTATCCCAAAAGGACTAGTTAGTAGCTTCACTGCTAACTATGGGGCATAGTGCTGTGGGAGTTAATCGATTGAGCACAAAACCACCTAACTCGTTGTCTGGGGAACGAATAAGAAAACCCCCAGGTTTGTGAAATTGGAGCGAGGGTCTGTCTTTTCTCACAATCATGTAGAAGTTTTTAAAATGACTCCTAATCTTTTGCCCAATACACGCGAAAGATTAGCCTCTTTGATATAAGGTGTATTCAAATTTCTCCTCATCCCTTTTTTAAAATGTAAAGAGTCAGGAAATCTGCTGGTTGATTATGTTTCATCCTCACATAGAGTTTGAATTGGAAATTAGTCCAGTCTCTAGCAAATTTCGTAACTCGTCTCCTTTCTCCACTCCTCCCTCCCATCCCCCATGTTCTCAGACTTATGTTATGAAGTGAAAAATCTGTCGTTGACCATATTTCGCCCTCACTTGGAGTTCGAATAGGTAATTGTCCGGTTATCTACAGGTTTTCCCCCTCAATCTCTGCATACGTCTCACCATTTTTTTGTTTTTCTCTCTTCTCAATTCTACGAAACACATTCATGAATGTTGGATATGTACGATATGCACTTGGCGTACCGTCTGTCTCCTGTTGACAACCTTTATTCATGAATTGGTTTCCCTTTGCCGTGACTAGTTCACGATTCCTTGTCTTGTTCTTTGAAATTCTACGAAAATGTTACCATCTCATGTTAACATAGGCCATAGAGGGCCGGTTGTTTTTTAACCAAGACATATTGTCACCCGGCAAGCGCCAAGCCATCCTGGTAAAGGATAATGTTCATGTAATCACAATTTAGTTAGGAATCTCTCTCTTCGTCACTCTCTGGGTCGGTTGGTTAAAACCTCGTTTATTTCTTTATTTGGACACATTTTGTTTCTCTCCAAACCTTTTCTTCATTGGTCCCTAGGCAGGTAAACTTCAAGAATTTTGCTCTAATAATAATTTCTCCCGGATTTAAAAAGAAGCCCAGGCGGATGTCATCACCAACAGCCAAGCTGAGCTTCACTTCCTGACAGCACGCGCTGTGGTTACAAGGTCCCTCCTGCTGCCATTTTCTACGCATTTGTTTCTGAAAGCACAAACCATACCGCCCATATGTATGTTGTTTTGTCATGCCACAGCAAGCTGAGTTGTCCCACTATACATTATGACACTCTGAACTACCTTTTGGGCACGCTAGCTCCTAGGTTTGTTCTTACTCTTGCTATCAATGCCAACTTTGTCGTCTCTTGCCTGTCATGCAGTGACGCAAATATCGTCTTGTGTAAACCATTATTACCTTGACCCTCCAGTATTCGCTGAATGCGTACCAATACAAGTTACCTTGAGCTACATTATGCTTCAATAAGTATTATATACGATCCGTGTGTACCATAATAACACTTAGGATTCGTACTGGCATGCCTGCAGATACTGGACTCTTCTCTTCAATGACCTCTGTAACCATAGTCGCGACACAGCAACCACAGTCTCCATTTCGTGAACTTCAACGTCTTCGACAAAATCAAGTGTTTTCTAAGGCCTAAGTGTACTCCTGAGTGTCATCTCAAATGGGTCTGATTGCAGTGATAATGTAATCCTTAGAATCTGTGAAATCACGTCCTTTTCTTCGAAATTCTCCGAAACCAAACAAATCCACGCTTCGCAAACTTAGCTCCCAGACCAATGAAACCTTAGAGTCACATTTTTTTTCTCTGCTCTTGTACAAATGTATTGTTGTTTTTCAATTGCATAACCATGTACTGTTGTTTTTTCAATTGCATAACCATGTATTGTTGTTTTTCAATTGCATATCCTTGTATGTTGTTCTACACCATGTACTTTTCCCAAAGTTGTCTTTTCCAAACATTGTATGTACCCCTACCCTTTCCCTACAAACATTGTGACCTAAACTGTATGTTCTAGCTAGGCAACTCTCAAGCAACGAACCTCTCAAATCCCCGATGGAAGCATAAGAGGATTTTTTTTTCCCTACAGCTCCATTGCCACGTCGCTTTTTTTTCCAAGCGCGGGGGGAAGTGTTATGGAACGCCCTATAGCTAGTAGAATATACATAACATCGCCGAGTCCGGTTGGAACTTGCGACAGCGGTCCCGTTCCCCACCGTTTCCTGCATCCCCTACTTCCCCTCTCCTACTCCGCCGCGGCGTACCGACCGGCCGCCAGTCGAAAGCTACACCCGGCCTCGGACGGACGCACACCGGTTGAAAGTTGCTCTCTGGCTGAGACGCACGTAAACACGGTCGAGAATCACGCTCTGTTTCGGGCTCCGCGTCCGCATTGGAATGTAGAATCGGTTTTGCCAAATATCGGTGTTATAATGGTTCGCGGACCCCGGAAGATCACCGAATGTGCCGGAAGCGGAGACCTTCGCCCCCACACATGTAAGCTGAACACCAGATTTCCCATTCTTTCAATGTGTCTGTAAAAATACGATAGGGTCCCGCGTAAAAACCATAACTCAGAGAGTTTCGATGCAGAGATCACGAGGTATAAACACTTTAGCTAGGTTTGTGTGACATGCATTCTTGTATTAGTCCTGCACTGAAATAGCCTGTATACTGTGTTCTGAATTGTCAATATATGAATCTATTTAAACATATCTTGTTGTCAATCTGCTCCGGCAGGAGAATCTCGTAGAGTATTAATTCCCCAGGTGACCGAGGAGGATGGAGTTATGTAAGCATTCATTTGCGACCCACGCCTGAGATAGAGGGTGCCCATTGCTCCCGTTTGAGCTGGCTTTGGGGCTTGTTTGGGGTAGCTGGAGCTGACAATTGGCGACCAGAGAAACCCCGTAACAATACATTAAGAATAAACATAAGTTGTTCTTTCTAAATAACATAATGTGTTTTAAGAGTAACCATAACTTTACTTAAAAATGGAATACATTGGTACAAGTCTTAAAAAAATTACAATGAGAATATTAATTATAACTGCATATATCTGTAGACAACTTGTAAGCAGGGGGTAAGAAATCTTAGAAGAAATATTATATTATGTTTTCATAGACATTTTTTAATACATATATTATTTATTGTTAGAAGGGTTCATATTATCTGATTTTTCGCAATTTTTACAGTATTAACTTGGAATGCTGTGAAATACCTGCCGGGGGTTTAAAAAATTCAATTAACCTAAACAAAAGAGCACCCCACCCACCGATCACCCCAATTGAAAAACATGTGCTAACAATATTGAATGTCATTCAACGTGTCTATTAATGTAAAAACCAGATTAGCGTATTGAAAACATTGCATTATTTCATTGAATTACGAATTTATGTTTTTTAACGTCAGTAACATGCAATATTTCGACAAAATATAATTACGTAAAACAATGACAAAAGACAGATCAGTCAAATTACGTCCGCCTTCTTAAACCGTGGCATTCAGAACTTCATATCTTACTAATATTATAAACGCGAAAGTTTGTATGGATGTATGTATGCTTGTTACTCTTTTACGCAAAAACTATTGAATGGAATTTAATGAAACTTTACAATAATATAGCTCCTACATCAGAATAACATATAGGCTATAAACTAATTATTTCATTAACTCCCCAATCCAAAGACTACATAGGCTTGGAAATAAATTTAGTTCAGTTGATATTTTCGTTTATTCCTTATCAAAATTTATTTCTGAAATTTCAAAAATTCTGTTTCCCACTTACTAAACAATGATGTAACATAATTTGTATATTATTGTTTATTTTTCTATTATTTTTGTATTATGATTGTCGTAAAAGCTGTAAGGGCGTGAATAAATAAATTTATAAAGCTAGCTATTTATTTTCAATATATTGAAAATAATAATTATTGTTTTATAGAAAATGTCATAAATTTGAGAATGACATTTTGGAAAACAATGATTGTTAAATCAAAATTCTATTTTAGAAAATATTTAAATTAGTGATTTTATTTGAAGTACTGGTCTAATACTACCTAATAGATATTTTAAATAAATAGGCTAAGAATTGTGGTACAAACGTAGATGGGACCAAGAAAAGAAAATAGATTACTCGAAGTACTTACTAATCCTACGCAGACGAAGTCGCGGCCAGAAGCTAGTATAACATATTTGACTTGAATATTTTCAGTTTTTAAGATTCTAAAAATAAATATTTTATTTTTGAAGATAATATCTGTTGTACATTGTCGAGCCGAAACGATAGTTATATGAAATTCACTCGATAGAAAAAATCGCTAAGTAAGCACCAAAATCTAATAAAAAACATTTTGTGCTGATATTTTACATGTTATAGCTACGAAAAAATCACAGTGGCGATCTATTGGTGGCGAGATTTTTGCTCTATTTAAAAACGAGTCGTGTTTTATTAAGTATTTTTCGTTTAATTATTGTTTCGGCCGGCGTAGTCCAGCGGTAGAGCGTTGGACTTCTATTCCGAAGGTCGCGGGTTCGAATCCGGCGTGCGCAAATAAATTTTATTAAATTGATTTGTGTTATTTCACAATTAATTATTTAAAATAATATATAGTATATTTGCGGCACGTTCCAGAGTGGAAGATACTCTTAGTATTGCCCTGGTGTAAGACCACCATTCAGAATTGAAACTTTGCTTGAAATGGCTTTAGCCGTGTTTAGTGACTAGATCTGAATAGCCAGGTACTTCCCCACCTTCCTCTTCCTCGTCTCCTTCCCTTTCCAACTTACCTTCAGCCTCATAACATACCCCAATTGGGGATGCCATAGTCTCACTGGCTCCAGACGGGAGCAGTTGGGACTCTTGTGAGGTATTCTCTATAAAAAAAAAATCGTCTTTTAATGTTAGCGCGCTCCCTCTTACATTCTGATATGAATATCTCTATTTCATCTTCTTTTTAAACGCTTACTGCCAGGCCTTAAGCAGTACGAAAATCGTCAGAATACATCCTTTTTTTGTCCTGAATCCATGTTGACGCAAGTATGTGTATCTATGTTCCTTCATCCAACCTACTTTCCGAACTTATCCTGTCTGAAAATATATGACAATGTTACCTGCCTGTGGCATTTAAAAAAAAAAAATTATATATATATTTTTTTGTTTTGTTTTAATAATAATATAAAATTGGATAATTTGTATAGCGCCGTTTTCGTGGGAAATCACCTCAAGGGCGCTGTTTTTGTTGTTTTTTTTTTTACATGTTAATTTATACTGGTCTCCCATTAAAAGCATTTGCTTGTGGATGGAAGAAGAGTTTACATTTCATATATGTTCAATTAATACAATCACGTGTTTCATATACTCGTATGTACAGTTAATGCAATAACTAAAATATATAAACATCTATTTATTCATTAAGAAGAAAAACAAGTTTAATTATTATTAGTGAGACTTTCATGTGGAAATAGAGGAAGCAGTTTTCCTGTTGGTGGTTTCTTTAAAATATTTTTTGATAGAGTTCAACAGTTGCACTTTGTTATTAATGTTTCTGATTTCTATTGGTAGTCTATTAAACAAGTATTTTCCTTGGTATGTATAATGGTGTTGGGCAAAGGAAGTGTTTAGTTTGGGGCATACAAATATATGTTTAAGTCTAGTACATTGAAACAATAACTCAAAGAGCTGTCACTCTGTTAAAAAAACCAGTTCAATGATCAACGGATCTCTGAGTTCTTTTATTTCGACCATGCTAAAGAAGCGTCTGTCCAATGAGTACCAATCCAGTGATATCTCATTATCCCCAATCCGTGCAGTTATAACCTCATATGATAGCTCGGTCACTTAAATATCGATTGGTGCGGAAACTTGTGCATTGATCAGCCAAGTGATTTATCGGTGTCGTTGTTACATCACAAGAACATGCTTTTGGAAATTAAGGGTAAGTGAGATTGTCTTTCAGTGTCCACTGTTCACATATTCCCATAGTTGTATCATTACGATTA
Source organism: Limnephilus auricula (assembly GCA_951813805.1). Classification (NCBI taxonomy): domain Eukaryota; kingdom Metazoa; phylum Arthropoda; class Insecta; order Trichoptera; family Limnephilidae; genus Limnephilus; species Limnephilus auricula. The sequence continues at coordinate 9,998,808 of OX638412.1, forward strand.
CAGTCCATTGATTTTCGCAGTCAATGTATCTGTGACTAAAATCCATAAATATGTATCTGTGACTACAATCCATAAATATGAAAAGACGAAACCGGACGAAAAAAAGATGGTGTAAAACGCCTATTATTGCAAACAACGAAACCTTTAAACGTCAAGTCAGAAAATATATTAAATTAAACAAATAACTTTATTTGTTTAATTTAATTCAAAATGACGCCACAAAGTGATTTTGCGAAATTTGTAGAAAGAAAATAGATTGTTGAAAGACGAAATCGGAAGAAAAAAAGATGGAGTAAAACGCCCATTGTTGCAAACAGCGATACCTTTAAACTTCAAGTAAGAAAATAGATTGTTGTATTAATCACTTTAGTTCCCCCTCCCCTTTTAAAGAAAGTTCCTCCTTTTAGGTAATTGCTTTACAAAGCATTTTAACTTATAACCAGTGTAATGTAGGAGATTCTGTGAAAATCGAAATAAACCCTTTGTTCGAAGTTATATCCACCCATTTGTTGTGCTTTACTTAGAAAATTTAATTATGCCCACAAAATTCTGCTGATTAAATTACACATTCATTTATATTAGTACATCTAAGAATTTATTGAAGTTTTTCTTTTTCTTTGATAGGGTATTTATTACAAAAGAATACTGGAAATTAGTCCCTTTTAAATCAAATTCTAGACGTATTGTCCCTTTTTTACAAATAAACATAAATTGATTTTGAAAGATTGTTATTTTATCTGGTATACGCAGTTTTAAAATTTTGACAAAACTAAGTTTATTATTATTATACTAAGGTTATACCGTTGGTCGTTGGCAGATTTGTTCAATTTTCAAACGATAGATGATTCTATTAAACAACACAAATTTCAAATCATATAATCATACAACAAAATAAATCAATACATTCTAGTAAACACACTTTTCATAATTTTAATTTTAGTTAAATTAAAAAAAATAATCCGAGAACGTGTTTTGTGACAAAAATACCTCAGTTTTTCTATCTATTTAAGGTCTTAAAAACTAAAATATTTCAGATTTTTTACACACTTATTTTGTTTAGATATTATTGAAAAATCATGAATACTTATGATCAAAAAATACTTACAATAAGTACACGATATTTAATAATTTATAGTCGTGCGTTTTGAGCATTTTTATTGATTACTTGAATGTAGGTATATATTAAAGCATGTTTTTAATGAAATAATTCGATATTAAGTTTTTAATTTTAAAAATTTGATACGGGGAATAATCGTTCTTTCTCATTGGAACATCCCTGTACAGTTACAAGCATTTTTAAACTTTTATACTCAGCCGCTGGTCAATCGCTCTTAAGTATCATGGCGTCCGGTTTTGGGCATTATATGCCTACCTTAATTTTTTTAAAATTTACATAACTTATTTAATGGTAATCCCTCTCTAAACAAATATGGTCTAAATAAATATCCTATATGTAAACAAATATCCTCTCTTCTATCAAGACTTATCTAATGTTGCCTCCCCGCTATTCAACAATTTGTATCTTTTAAGTCTGAACTCGACTCCAATTTTCCATAAAATTTGAAATTTTGAATACAATCAATATATAAATTCACCTTTCCTTTCTCCATATTTTGATGGACTAGAACGCCCTTGAAGTGTCAAAGCCAGAAACTTTTGAAAATAAAACGAGAAGGGAGTATGGAGGCTTAATTTTTTGACCTAAATGCAAAGCAAGATTAGACATGTCTGTGAAACACACGTATCAGATGATCAAGTGGCCACGTACTTAGGGTACGTCGGTTGTTCGTGTCAAGTGCTATGTGGCCTTTAAGGCTTCGTACGTAAAGCCTTAGGCAGAAGTATGCACTGGCAGAAAAGAGAGAAATAGCAAGGGTTATAGTTAATGATCACTGAACAGAAAATCTCTAGAAGTATGATATACACCTACCTATTTGGCATATAATCACACTTCAAGAGGGTACCAGACTACTCAACACTATACAACACCGCCACCTTTGAAAAGTCATAAAAGCGATGAAAAAATGTTTATCCACTCGAGCTTTTTCCCACAATATGGCACTATTTCCAAAACCACTGATTGCTTTGCTACCACGATATTATGGAAAATATTCTCTAGATTTTTAAAAAGTTTTAAAGTTAACGATTTTATAATATTTTTTTTATAAATCATACGAATATGTGATAATAGACAAAATATAGGTGAATTCATTGGCTATATAGAACTATAAACAGTTTGTATTTCTCCATATTCAAATTCGGAGGTATGATTTTTTTAATGTGGGTGGAAAAATATCCTTTAGCAATCCGATAAAAATGTTTCAAATTGCTCTGTCGCTCAAGTGGTTATCTAGACTTCAACGAATTTATGCATTCTAAGAATTAATCCAACGATGCGTGAATTTTACTGTGTGTTTTGATAATCATAAATAAATATTTTATTTTATTATAATTTTTGTATTTTTAGTAGTGCATTTAGCGCACTAGTGCATTGGGCGAATTAGCGTTATCTCCACGTAGGCCCTGAGGAAACAAACCCTCAGTGCCTATATCATCTTCTAGGGAAAGGAAGGAGAAGAAGTTCAGGGAAGAAAACAGTATGAGGGTGGGTAGGAATCAGGGGGTAAATGTGTTCAGGAGTGATCCATCCCTCCAGCTGCGGTGCAACGCGATGGGCCAAGATAGTCTAGATTAGATCTCCCTCAACCAGTCTCTCTATCCGGCCTGCCATGCATTAGTTGAGAAAACACCTAGACAAACATCACAGCATGAACCGGGCAGCCTGCGAAGCCACGTGACGAACCATTTGGGGTGACCTCTGGAAGGGGTGTTGGTTATCCCATACAATAAAATAAAATATTCATCACAGTATAAAAAATGATACATATCAAAGTGTTGAATGTAAAATACGAAAGAATATGAAAGAAAGAAGTGAAAAAATCTATTTTAAATGTAAATGTTTATACATGTTTGTGTTGTTCGCCTCAACTCCAGTTAAGAACATAATGCTCTTATCTTGTTTATTGGGTTACATTTTAACAAAGAACAATACAGAAATTCGAAAATTTTGCATACTTAGTGAATGAATGGAAACAAGCTTAAATTGAACTTAATTTTCAACTCTGTTGGCATTATTAAATCTATTCTGTGGACGAAACATAAAATAAATTCGTGCTGGTGATATTTTCCGGTATTTGTTGAGATAGCTAGGTATTTTTTGATTTTGTATGAAAATTTTGTATATAGTTTTTTTACTGTAGTATATAATGCTTTTCGACTTTGTTTTGTAAATTTTGTATATAGATTTTTTACTGTAGTATATAATGCTTTTCGACTTTGTCTTGTAAATTTTGTATACCTATAATTTTTTTACTGTAGTATATAATGCCTTTCGACTTTGTTTTGTAAATTTTGTATATAGTTTTTTTACTGTAGTAAATAGTGATGTTCGACTACCACACTAGGCCCATGCCCGTATTATAGTAATCGTGACCGTAAAAATTAAAAAAAATTATATCTCATTTTATTCCTCATTTATACGTACATAGAATTTTTTATTATTCCAAAATTTTTATAATATTTTATTATATAATAAATTTATTCCTGTACAAAAAAATAATGGCTATATTAACTTTTAAGTTTAAATTACATAATATAGATTATCTCTAAGTAATTTAAATTAAAAATTTAATTAGATATATACGTTAAAAAATTCAATAATTGTGTACGCATGTAAATTAGTTACTAAAAATCATACGTGGCCGAGAAGTTACTCGTCTAAGGACTCGGAACCAGGAGAGTTAAATTTTTAAACTTTTTTTAAAATTTGAATATCACACCAGAGACTCAACCTTTTTTAATATGACTATCACACCGGAGTCCCAATTTTTAAATTATTTTTTAACCCTAGAAAGATAACCTACGCAGCAGAAGCACCCGCGAAAATAAAATATCGTTTTTTCTTTTCATCAACGTGTATGCGCTTGTACTTCTCAGCCATTATGTCGTCAGTCTGTACTCTCGCGGGATGGGCGTGTTGATGCGGTAAGTAGGAATTGCTTTAATTTCATTGAATTTCAGAAAAATGTGTTTTCTTCCGTGTGTTTGTTTTTGATTGCCACCAAAAGTTGCATTGTCATCTACAACAGGTCTATCTGCCGAGTTACATCTCGATAGGATTAATTAATTATATTACGGATAAGTTAATTTCCACCTCCAAGATTCTGCATCAAACAAGCAAACGTGAAATTCAAATAGAAAGATGTATTAAAAAGAGTAGAATTCGTCTAAGAGTAAATTATCCGGTGGGGACTATGGCATCCCCAATTGGGATATGTGATGAGGATGAGGGAGAGGAGGGTGGGTTCCAGGAGAAGTTCCGGGCTATTCAGTTTTGGTCACTAAAGACAGACTTAAGCAACTTTTTTTCATTCTGAAAATCTGATTCTGGCAATCATTTCATGTTGTTACTTAGAATATCCTCCTATCGGGAAATGTACACCAAAACCAAAATGGTAGCCAATTAAGATGGTGTCGATAATATCAACAAAAAAAAAGATATCCTTTCATATAATAACATTTAAAAAATCATGTAATAACGTAGAACAGCCCTGGCCAACCTGCGGCGCCCATACGTGAGGCCTACGGTCATGTATGAGTTTTTTTTTTTAAATATCGTGTACTTCAGAATGTCTTTAAAATCACATATAAATTATTAAAACAAATAAAGTTTGCTGCTTTATATTTTCCGCGCATAACTCTTTCGGATTAACAACAGATGGAGCGCATAACTTCTCGCTCGTGAAGCGTTCGATCTCTCGCCTGTTTTAGCCGACGTTTCGGACAGCATTGCAGTGTCCATCTTCGGGCAGATCCGGCAGATCCGACGATGTGTAATGCCGGATCTGCCCTGATGATGGACACTGCAACGCTGTCCGAAACGTCGGCTAAAGAAGGAGGTAGCGCTACACGGCATAACACCCCAAAAACAAACACCGAAAATGCTTTTGGCCCTGAAAATCTAAAAACGTATCTAACCTTAGACTAATCTTAAAAAAAAATGATAATCATTCTTTGTCGAAAGGTATATTTCCTGATCTATGGAAACATAGTTATATAACACCCATCTTCAAGAAAGGGGATAAAAACGAGGTAACTAATTATAGACCGATATGCATACTTTCAACAATTCCAAAACTCTTTGAGAAACTGATTCTGGATAAAATAATTAACTCATTTAAAGATAGTATATGTACTGAACAACATGGTTTCATAACCGGCAAATCAACACTAACTAACCATATTCTATATCAAAATTTCATTTCCGATGCAATGGCGAAGAAGCTTCAAGTTGACTCAATTTACACTGACTTCAGCAAAGCGTTCGACAAGGTTTGTCACGCTATTCTTGTAGAAAAACTGTCTAAAGCTGGAGTTTGTGGAAACATGTTGCATTGGTTTATAAGCTATCTTTCAAACAGAAAACTTAGTGTTAAACTTAATGGGGAATCATCGTATGATTTTTTTGCATCCAGTGGTGTTCCGCAAGGTTCCCACATTGGACCTGTATTATTTATCTTTTTTGTGAACGACCTTTGTAATATTTTTAAAGACATCGACGTACTTATGTTCGCAGATGACTTAAAACTTTTTAAAGTAATTCGAAGCCTGAACGACTGTTATATTCTCTCGGCAAACTTGTTAAAATTAGTTGAGTGGTGTAGCGATAACAAGCTATACCTTAATGTCAATAAATGCATAACTATGAGATTTTTTAAAATAAAAAATCCGATTTATTTCAATTACACAATGAATAACATCATTCTCGAATCTGTTTCCGAAATTAATGACTTAGGTATTACTTTCGACACCAAACTTAGCTTCATACCACACATTGAAAATATTGCAAAGAAGGGTTTGAAAATGTTAGGTTTTGTACTAAGAGTGGCTAAAGATTTTACCAACATTAAAACATTAAAACTTCTGTACACATCACTAGTAAGGAGCCAGGTTGAATATAATTCAACTATATGGTCTCCCCACTATAACGTGCATTCACAAACAATAGAAAGAGTACAAAAAAAATTCCTAAGCTTTTTAAATTATAAACTAAAAATACCGAAAGAACAAAAAAACTACCCTTTTCTACTACGATTATCTAATCTATTAAACTTGAGTGACAGGAGAATTGTTTTTGATCTAATATTACTATTTAAAATCTTGCATAATATAATTGATAGCCCTGAATTCTTATCGCTCATAAATCTTAATGTGCCAGCCAGAAATACAAGGTCAGTACTACCATTTTATTGTAGTAATACTGCGACCAGGGCCCAATTCAATATACCACTACAGAGAATTCAAAACTTGGGAAATATGTATTCGCACGTAGATGTATGGAATGTGTCGCTGATACAATACAAACATGAAATTATTAAATCATTCATGTCAGAATGTGAAATCAGACGTGTTTAATATTAGTTACTGTTATTTAAAAGATTCCATAATATTTTGATGTAGCATATTCTTATAATGTAGGAGCTGTTGCACATATTTTTGTATTATTTCTATTTATCTATAATGTAAAAACTTGTTACTCTCTTTTGTTTTTCTGTATTGTAAACTTTTTCTTGTATTACACATCTGTAAATTTCTAATATTAACTTACACTATATTTTATTATTTTTATGCCATCTGCAATTTAAAAACTGGTTTCAGTTTAATTTATTTTTACTTTTTCTCTTTTATTATAATATAATATTTCTTACTTACTTTTATACCTACCATTTTTATAATGTTAATTGCTATAAGTTTATATTTCTTATTTAAACATACATATATATCACTGTATAATATACTTATTATGTAAAAGCCCATCAGGGCGTTGAAAATTAATAATAAATAAGTAAGACTAGTTATTGAAAAATAATTATCTTTATGTAAAATATAAATGTTATTCTAATTAATTATGATACCTATATGAAATTAACGTGTTTATTGAAAAAATAAAATATATTTATTTACTTTAACAAGTTTTTAACAAATTGTTCAAAAATCAGAAGTTACCCATCATTTGAAAATAATACTTACTGCTAACACTGTTAGAAAAATTGGGAGGCGGGTATGGCTACCGCCGCCCGGGAACCATTAATTGAAAAACCAACACCTCTGGCATAAGTTACTCCAAGCGGTTCACCGCGTTTGGTCACTTAGCAGAGGTGACCGGATTCACAGGTTGAGGTTTGTCTGGGTCTTGGCAGCGGATGCGTCTGCCCACCAACTGCATGGCCTACCTCATCAGGAGGGACTGGTTGCACTGACAAACCATTTATTATGAACCTAAACTATATCATTAATTTATATTATTTTCACGCTATATGCAATATGCAAAAAAATATATTTTTTTAATATTTTTCCTATTTTGTCTCCTTATCATACAAAATGTATTAATCGTGTAAAAGTCCATTAGGGCGTTTTTTTAATTTAATTTTTGTATTTTTATTTAACGACAATATAGATGAAAATAAAAATAAAATATTAAATTAAAATTCCAATGTTTTACTGTTTAAAATGTGTTGGGAAACTTTTAAATAACGTTCAGATTACTGCTTTATTTACGTTTTCGTTATGTTTTCAATGAATATTTAACTTTGATTTATCATCTATTTTGCGACCGTCCGTGGTCGAGTGGTAAGACACTTGACCCCTAATCGGAAGGTTGCGGGTTCGAATCCGGCGTGCGCAAATAAATTTTATTTGATTAATTTGTGTTATTTCACAATTAATTAATAAAAATAATATATACTATATTTGCGGCACGTTCCTGAGTGGAAGATACTCACGGTATCGCCCTGGTGTAAGACCACCATTCAGAATTGAAACGTTGCTTAATAATGGTTTTAGCCATGTTTAGTGACTAGATCTGAATAGCCAGGTACTTCTCCACCTTCCTCTTCCCCATTTCCTTCCCTTCCCAACTTACCTACAGCCTCACAACATACCGCAATTAGGGATGCCATAGTCTCACTGGCTCCAGACGGGAGCAGTTGGGACTCTTGTGAGGTATTCTCTATAAAAAAAAAAAAACTGGACCAGACGTCCTTACTCTTAGTTATTCGCGATACTGATGGCGCCTGCCCGTCTACCAGATACCTTCGGCTATCATCGTAACCGTTCGTACATTAGACACGAACGACGATAGAAAATACTCCTCAAAAATAATTTAACTGACATCTGTTGGGCTACCACAAAACTTTGCTTAACTAACAATACTACTGACATCCATTGATGAATGTTGGAACTAAATGACTAAACTACACACCACAAACAAAATATATATATTTGTGTTGCGGTGTAGTCAATTCGACGAAGCTTTATAATCTAGGATTATGTAACACAAAGTTGTGCACACAAAGCGAATTTGTTTAGTTTAACATAAAAATGTTCTCATTATTATAAACCAATCCATTCAAAAGATTATATACTCGGATCGAACTACCCTCTAGTGCCACCAGGACCACAAGGGTGTAAGTGGCATCCCAAATTAAAATGGCAAACTCGCCTGCAGATAAAGTGTGGAATTAGCATAATTCTGCCATTTATAAGCTGTTTCGTTCTCACAATGGGTGCTGGGAGGACCACCGAATCTCCAAAGTCGGGGGTATTTTTACCACACTGGTCTGAATTAAACACCAAGTAAGGAAATGTGTGTGTGGTTGTTTGTTTTAAATATTTTTTTTTTTTTAAGTTTTATGTCATACCGGAGAGAATTCCGAGGGGACCAACAAACTCTAGTTTAGTCACAAATAATAAAATTAATGCAAATATTATATCATTGAAGAAGAAGATAACAATAATAATCTAATTTTATAAAATATGAAAATAAACAAGACACAGAAAAATAATAAAAGATAACGGTCGCAACTGGGACTCGAACCCAGAACCTTACTTCTTACCGGGACATACACCTCTACCAATTGATATATTACATTGATGGGAATAACCTTCAAAAGTTAAAGAGAGTTTTTCTAATAAAAATATGCAAATAATATATTTATTGTTTTACATTAGCAACTATGATACGTTTTTAGATTTTCACGGCCAAAAGCATTTTCGTTGTTTGTTTTTGGGGTGTTATGCCGTGTTGCGCTACCTCCTTCTTTAGCCGACGTTTCGGACAGCGTTGCAGTGTCCATAATCAGGGCAGATCCGATGATGGACACTGCAACGCTGTCCGAAACGTCGGCTAAAGAAGGAGGTAGCGCAACATGGCATAACACCCCAAAACAAACAACGAAAATTAGCAACTCTTTCTACAATTCCATAATTACAAGGGCCAGTTGTTTCGGAAAATTTCACGTATGAATTTCCTTCAAACCGTCATTCACCGAAAATTTGGGTTGTTCAACCTCCGTCAGAAGAAATTTCAACGAAAATTTCATAGAAATGTGATGTGAATGTGATCAGCCAAGTTAGGACGGTTAGTAAAATAATGGGAGGCGCATGCGCAGACGTCAAAATTGTAATTCGGCAGGGAACACTTATACAATTTATAAAATTTATCGAACGTTATTTTGGAGTTAAAACAACCCATTTCGTATTTGAAATGAAGGAAGACATGATTGCGTGTCAAATTTGAAATGAAAAAAATAATCTTTTCGTATTTGAAACATTTCTATGGATTTTTCGGATTTTTCTGACGGAGGTTGAAACAACCCAATTTTTCGGTAAATGACGATTTGAAGGAAATTCATACGTGAAATTTTCCGAAACAACTGGTCCATAGTGTACGGTAAGTTTATAAAATAGTTACATAAAATGAACAAATGAAAATCATCAATAATATTAAGTAATATGTAAAGACTAGAGATGCATATTTTTTTAACGTTAGCTCGACACAGGAAGCCCTAAGAAAAATGATTCCTCTCAGGAAATATGTCATCTTTGGGGATGTTGTGTGGAGGGTATTGATATATCGAGGGTGGGTAGGAATCTGAGGGTGAGTGTGTCCAAGAGTGTCGGACGGATCAATCCATTCCTCCCAATGCGGAGCAAAGCGATGTTCTGCTGGAGATGTCAAAAGGTCTCCTCATCCGTTCTCTCCTGATCCGTTGGTTTGTGGGCAGACACACCTGCCACCAAAACCAGGACAAACCTCTCTTCATGAACCCGAGTTGCTAAGTCACCAAACGTAGCGCTCTTCTTGGGGTGACTTATAGCAGAGGTGTTGGTTATCCAATAATTGGTTCCCGGGACGGCAGTACTCATTAGCTTCTCTCAAATTGCATAGTTATATAAGTTGAGGTTCCTCATACCCCGCCTTCTGAGGCTAGCCTATATTTAGGCAGTAATTTTGAAAATTGTTTAATATATTATAAACAAAAAATAAAATGTGTTTCATAAAATCGCATGGACAAATAAGCACATTCAAATTTGGGTGGGTGCACCGATAACAGTCATATCATTGATCCAAATTCATCATAACATGTGATTTTTTTTAAAAATAACTTTTAATTAATGTTATCTCGAAGAAATTTGAAAATTCTTGTCGCAAAGTACTAAGTTATATTAAACAAAAGTAGTATGAGTTACAGGAATTTGGATTATTTTAGTGTTTATCTGTCGAAAAAAAAACTTACATAATCGAAGTATATTAACCACTGGAGCGACAGAGCAATTAAAATATTTTTTCTCGGATTGCTAAAGGAAATTTTTCCGCCCACATTAAAAAAATCATACATCCGAATTTGAATATGGAGACATACAAAATGATTATAGTTATATGTAGCCAATGAATTCCCCCATCTTTTATCTATTATCACATATTTGTAGGATTTATAAAAAAATATAATTAAATCTTTAACCTTAAACCTTTAAAAAGTATCTAGAGAATATTTATTTTGTTATATATTAATACGGTAATGCCCGTACGGTTCAAATTAAGGAACCCTACTCCGAGTAAATTTCCAACGCCACACTGTATGGAAACCGTTCTGACCCGTCCGTGAACGTGCCTTTTTCTACGGAGCTGCTGGCGTAATATGCACACTTATCACTCGCTCACATGCGATTTGCAAACGGATATGGCGCCATCTATAATACTATATTTAAGGAAAAAAATTATGAAGAAGAAGAAACATTTTTCGCTTTCCTTCAATAATAAGAAGATTTATGTTGGGGTGAAGAGTGTTCCTCTCATTATTCGCGGTCTTAACGTAAGAATGTCTACTATTATATATCTACCCATTAAATATAAGTATTCTGTAGTTTAATGTTAATAGTAGTTAGTTCTGCAAAAGTCTTATAAATAGTCACCGACACTCAAACTGGACGAAGCAGAACGAAAAGCCGCCCACAGGGCCTATTATATATTGGGGTAGAGTCTGCAACTAAAGGTAGTCTGAGGATAATTTTTTTTTATTGTTTTCTGTGCCTTTATGATTTTGTCTAGTGCAAATGAAGTGCCACCTCCCCGTGCTATGATACCATACTCAATAATAGATTGACAGACAGCAAAATAAATCATTTTAAGTATGCCAATAGTTCTAGTATCGTATAGTTCTGAAAAATTGCACGTTTTTTCAATAGCATGAGAATTCACGGAAACGATGACCTAGGCTGCTGACGCCATCCAAACTGATCCAGCTACAATGGATGGTGTTCGTTGCTTTCAATGGCGACCATTAATTCTTACAGGTTTATTTTTAATTTCGTCTAATTTTTTCCTTATCCCCTATTCGGGTTGAATTGGGTTCTATTATTATCCATTCGACAAGACGCCTCCAGGCATCGTCGTCCTGCATTTCTTCAGGGGACCTTCGTCTATTGTTGGCCCAATCTCTCCTCGCACAGCCTCTTCAGTTCTTTTCTACATTTTTGCCTTGGGCGACTAAATGAATGTCTTGCCACTAAAATTGCACCCAGTGTTTTATGTGAAAGTCGGTCTTCTGGCATTTAAAAGGAACTGACTATATTTGTTAGTTTACAGAAAAAAAAATGTCCTTTTTAGGAACTTTTACATAGAAATAGTAAAAAGTATACAGTTTTTTTTCTTTCTTTTTATTCGTAACTGAACTGCCCCAGCCACAATCTTTTGTATTGATTTAGTGATAATTATTTCCATCTATTAGTATTAGTAAGTCCCACCGTAGTTAGTCCCAGAATTTCTGCACTGTATTTAATGTTTCTTCGCTTTTTTGCATGAGCTTTACTTATAAAAAAGGTTGTAAAACGTTCTATAAAAAAGATAAATTCTACATGCATTTTATATCTTCTTAAGATTAATAAAGACATTTTTAAATGAGATATAGAAAAATTTATGTATATATGCATAGATATGTTGTGATGATTTAAAGGAATGGAATGGGAAATGGATAGTGAAGAGAGAGGTTGGGAAGGCTGGTTAAAAAACACGGCTAGAGCCATTTCAAGTAACGTAACGTTTCGATTCGGAAAATTGTGATCTTTCACCGGACATATACCGAGAGACTCCGAGACTCTGGATTCGTACGGAGAAAAATGTTTTTCTAAAATACGATAATTTTATTCGTAAAAACGGGACTGAAGTTCTTATGAACAAATTAACAGGGTTTAAATGTTTATTGGCGGGAACATGTAAGAATAATTTATTGGTATACATAATTTCGTAAGTACCAACAAATTATTCTTACATTTGGATTCCAATAAACATTGAAACACTGTTAATTTGTTCGTAAGAACTTCAGTCCCGTTTTTAAGCATTTTTACGAATAAAATGATCGTATTTTAGAATAAAAATTTTCTCCGTGCGTAGGCGAGGAAGATAGCCGCTCGACCACGGAGGTCGTCGGTTAGTAGATCAGTGGATAAATGCGTCGGGTTCCTACCCAGACATTGTTGGTTCGATCCCTCTGCGAGTTTATACCCTCACAATTGCACAAGGAAATTTTTCCGCTTACAGTGATGGCGAGTAGTAGGAGTTTTTCCACATATTTTAAGTTTACTGATAAACCCGGGAATGTCTTTCCTTAAAAAAAATATATATATTTATAAATTTTGGAAAGCTATTAATGCAAAATCACTATTTTCGAATAAGCTTTACTATGAATCGTTACAAATATAAATACCAAAAATATGATGCGGATAAATTGAAGCTTTTCTTATCGTCTTCCTTAAGTAAAATTAATATAAAATTTTCAAACGATAGATTCTATGAAACAACACACATTTCAAATCAAATAATCAAACAACAAAATAAATCAAAACATAATCTAGTAAACACAGTTTTAAGAATTTAAATTTCGGTTAAATTAAAATCATTAAAAAAATATATACGAGAACGTGTTTTGTGACAAAAATACCTCTCAGTTACTCTATTTATTTAAGGTCTTTCAAACTAAAATATTTCAAATTATTTTTACACAATTATTTTGTTTAGACATTATTGAAAAATCATAAATACTTATGTTCAAAAAATACTTACAAGAAGTACACGATATTTCATATTTTATCATCGTGCGTTTTGAGCATTTTTATTTCTTACTTGAATGTAGGTATATATTAAAGCAAGTTTTGAATGAAATAAATCGATATTTAATTTGTAATTTAAAAAATTTGATACGGGGAATAATCGATCTTTCTCATTGAAACCTCCCCGTACAGTTGCAAGCATTTTTAAACTTTTATTCTCAGCCGCTGGTAAAGATCGACCCTAGCAACTCCGGGCAACATACTTCCAAATAATAATCTGTGCAGGTTTGCTCAATGGATAACGCTTATTTTTACAAGCCCATGTTACCCGTTGTGTTTTATGGCAATCTGATAATGTATTTTCAATGGCCTGGTATATATTACTTTCCCGTTGAAACTGGAAGTGATTTTTATCTTCGGAACGTGCCTTTGATTTAGATAGAAGGCACTGAGCGTTTTGCGATGCTTTATAAAGAAATGTCACAGTTACGGAATTTATGATTTAGTTTTTATGTTTGTAGGTGGTATGTTAAAAAAAAAACAATAAAGGACACAAACCCCAAACAAGAAATTATTAACTGTATTTAAAAAAATATTTAGTTACCTCACAATTACGATTTTCTGATGCATTTTCAATATATTGTTATGATAAACCCTACAATAATTTTTGTATTCATCCTCTGCTGTGTAATTAACCTACTACTTATAACATTTCTTACTACTTACTTTTTACCTTTTTTCCCTTATATTTAACTTACATTTATACTGTTATTCTTATGTCAATTATGTTAATGGCACATGTTGTGCCGTATATGTGAAAATAAATAAATAAATGTAATTATAATACCACATGTCTCTTTTATTCGCTCAATGGTAGAATTTGGATCAGTGAAATAGAATCCCCAATAAAAAGTTAACATTGATAGGTTATAAGGAATTCAAAACAGTTTTTTAAACACTAAGGGCCAGTTGTTTCGGATAATTTCACGTATGAATTTCCTTCAAACCGTCATTCATCGAAAAATTAGGTGGTTTTAACCTCCGTCAGAAAAAATTTCAACGAAAATATCATAGGACCAGTTGTTTCGGTAAATTTCAAGTGTGAATTTCCTTCAAATCGTCATTCACTGAAAAATTGAGTTGTTTTAACTTCCTTCAAAAGAAATTTCAACGAAAACTTGATTGAAATGTTTAAGAATGAAAAGATTCGTTTTTTCATTTCAAATTTGACACGCAATCGCGTCTTCCTTTATTCAGATACGAAATGGGTTGTTTCAACTCCAAAATAACGTTCGATAAATTTGAAAATTTAACTCAATGTTCCCCGCCGAATTACAATTTTGACGTCTGCGCATGCGCCTCCCATTAAACGCCAAACGTTCGAATTCGGCTGATCATATTTAAAATTTTTCGCATCACATTTCTATGGTATTTTCGTTGAAATTTCTTCCGACGAGGTTGAAACAACACAATTTTTCGGTGAATGACGATTTGAAGGAAATTCAAACGTGAAATATTGCGAAACGACTGTTGCAATCATCCGTAAAGCATAACAGTTATGTTGTTGTGTTTTGAACACTGATCACAACTTTTTCGCTATGTATTCTCCTTTTTTAGCCAACGTTTCGGACAGTGTTTGAGGTGACACATCTTCCTGATGATGGACACTGTAACACGGCATAACACGCCAAAAATTAAAATACCTTTGGTCGTGAAAATCTAAAATCATATCTCAATTTTATCAAAACCGGACAATTGATTTCGGATTCTTCAGATTACATATAAAAAAATAATAAAAGTTTTTCATAAATTTCATCTTTACATCTCCATTCATACTGCACTACTCTCAGCCTTACAACATTACATTTCTTTAAAAACAATCAATGGTTATGTAGTATTTATTTTAGTAATAAATTATTTAACGAAAATCTTATTTTAACTTAAAACTACTATATGGCTCAGAGAGCATACTTACAATAAAAGGTCTTCTTTGGTTCATAACTATTATGAAAGAGAAAGCTCATATTATAAGCACCCAATGGTGCACAAACATACCACAAGATTTAAAGAAGGAAAGGGCCTAAAAACTCCACGAATATTAAATAAATATGGAGCCGTACTTTTGAATACCTAATTACCAGTGATTTTCAATAAAATAAATAAAAACTTAAAATTTGAAAAAAAATTACAGATTATGCTTTAAAATTATAAAAATGTGGTTACTTAACGAAAACTCCATGTATCTTTAAATATGTTGAATTGGTTATCTTAACGTGGCTGCCTACATATCTTATTATTAGGCATGTACATTAAAATATCTTATAGATGTAATTCATATAATCTAATATTATTATGTGATCTATCCTAATGTTTCCTTATAACTATAAATGTATTAACAAATATTTCCTTATGTACAATAATTAAGAGTGATAAATTTTAGAACTTACGGACAAGATGCCATATGACAGCTTTGTGGGACTACTCTTATTTTGTATAAATGTATTTTATACTGAATAAATAAAATAATAAATTGTTGAATTACGGCTTTACTGCTTTAGTTACACCGTAATACATTCCTCTAACAAGATTATTTTCTATTCAGAAGTTCTGTTTACCAATATTACAGTAATTCTATTTGATTTCCGTGTTTACAATCATCAAACCAAATTCAGGCCACTATTTCCCCAAAGTAAATAAATGTTATTGGACATTTCAATTTTCACCGCTAGAGTGAAAAACTACCTAGCAGGGATCCAAACCATAATTTTAATATTTTACCAATCCAATGTATTCCTGTAAATATTTGTTTTCGTGGAAAATCGATAGATGTCAGAACTATCGGTTTATTTAACTGAGAAAGTTTTTGAAGAAGAAATCAAAGAAGTTTCATATTATAATGGCATTGTACGAAGAGATTGTCGCACTTTTTGTTAAATCTCTCTTGGGAAATCACGCAACTATGTATTTTGAAATAATCGCCTAGATTCTTTCTGTGCAGTTGGGGACGCTGTTACCGTCGAAATTCCCGCTGCTAGTGTAAAATAAATAACATTAAAAAACTGTAAATGGTCGATGGCTAAGCTGATAATTGCTTCGGTTTCCCCTGCAAGCGCCGTCGTTTCATTTCCTGTGCTGAATAAGCCCTCCATCACGACACAAGCAACATCTTCCGTTTATAATGATAATATTAAGAGTTTTTGAAATTGTCAAAAAAAAAAATTAAAATTGGTCGATAAAAGAATTTTTATGTGGTGGGAAGTGGATGTATGAGAAGTACCCACCTGGCTAATCAGATCTAGTCACCAAACACGGATTGTTCCATTTCAAGCATCGTGTAGATATTGAATTTTTATATTTTAACAGAATGATTTCAATTCACTTGACTTTGTCACAATTTTTGGATTCCTGTCGTCTGACAATAACGAACATATTACATCTAATATGCATTTTTCTTTGTTGCAGGTAATATTATTTACTTAATATTGTAATCGAAACCGAAGCCGAAGAGCCGCATTATACAAGGTAAGAATGAATTAATATTTTAACATTTTTTATGGTAGCTAAATGTAATTATGGTTAAGAAACGTGTATTTTCATAAAAACATTCAAATACTTAGAAATAATGTCAATTCTTCAGGAGGTCCTGAGGGAAATTAATTTCCTATATAATCTTTGGGGATATTATGTGGAGGGCTTTCTAAGGAAAGTGTAATATATATTAAGTGGTCTATGGTCAGTTTAGTTGTCCACAGGCCATTGGAGTCACGTGGTATTATTTTATGAGATGTGCCGAAGGATTCCGAAGGATTTATATTTATATGTATATTCATAGTATCTATTTATATTTCTACCTATATTTATAGTTATTGTTTTTATATTTTAGCAGGATTAGTTCAAGCGATTAGCGCGGTGTATATTGATTGGTATTGTCGTATGAACTGAAAACATGTTTTAAATCAGTGAAAATAATCATGATTGCACATAATTTATTACACATCGTAGTTACGCGTAGGAAAAAAATCATATATATTATTGCATACTTAAATTATATCTAATATTGTAAATTTTAATGTACTATGTATTATAAGCTCACACTTCTAAACCCGTAACCTAAAATAACTTCATATTTTTATGTTGTAAAATTTTTATAATTCCTACATCCTGTTATCACATACCTGGTTTATACTTTTCAATACAGAGTTTTGGTTTCAGAGAAAAATAATATTTTTTTGTTTTTTATGGTTTTCAGTTTTTTGTTATGTAATTAAGTAATTATGTACATTTCTTAAGGACTAATAATATGAACTAAAACCTGTCAATTTGTCTGTCCTAGAACGGGAAACTTTCCTAGTTGGACAGGCAAAGCTTTCTTACATGTAAAATGTACTTCTTTTGTATCCTTCTATAATAAATAAATAATAAAAAAAAAAAAAAAAAAAAAAATTCCAAAGGCAGATCTGCTCTGTCATTATATCGCGGCAGCCTGCTATACAAAACCTGATTTCCTAGTAGTAAGGACGTGAGTTCTTCTAAACTATATTTTGTAAACAGCCGAAACAACAATAAACAATCACTGTGGTCTTAAGAACCCATAATAAGAACATAATACCTGGAGATATTGTCCCCAGTAGGTACTAATAAAAGAGAAAATGTCTGGAGAGGACTTCAGAGATACTTAGCAGAAAAGATGAGGGGGAAGTTCTGGGGAGGAAAAAGGTGTGGATCATCGTGTTCAGGAATATGGGACGTATGCATCCATCACCCAAAGTGATTGGGCAGACGCACCCACTGCCAAGACCTAGATCGACCTCACCCCATTAACCCGGGAACCTCTGCTAAGTCACTAAAGGTGGTGAACTACTTAACCCGCCTTTACTTACACCCGCCTACGATATTAAAACATACGAGTAATGACGTGATATTATTATCACTTGCACTTATCTGACTTATCTTATTATAATTTGGGAGATGAGTATAGATACCTTCGCCCCGGGAACCATTTATTGGATAACAAACGCCCCTGCAATATGGTTTATAGGGTGTTTTTTGTTTAGGTTTTGGCGGCGAATGTGTACCTAGATCTCTCCAGCTGGACACTCGATTCATGGCCGTGCACCGCATTAGGAGGGATGGATTTATACGTGCGTCACTTCTGGACACATTGACCCCCAGATTCCTACCCACCCCTCAAACATTTTTCCTTCTCAAAAAATTCTCTCCTTCCTTTCCTCAAAAAACCCTTAACACAGCACCCCCAAAAATGATATAGGCCCTGAGGGATAATTTATCCTCCTGTATGGAGCTAATGCAAAAAATCACCCAATTAAACAATAACAACTTAAAAATGGAAACAGTGCGTGTTGAAAATACCTAATATTAACGAGTTGTTGTAAAAACAAATTAAAAAGCTTTCTATTAACAAATTATATTTTTGATGAGAAGAAATTGTACAGATTCATTTTTTTCAATTACGTAAATATGTATTATTTTGCATAAAACTAAAGATTTTCGTTTTGTGATAATGAAATTTCTCTGAAAAACAAGAAAAATGATAATTTTATATGTTTTTAAAGGCGTTGTTTCAACTTTAGCCTTTCGTAAGATCATATTTTCTGATTAAGAAATCTTTCCAAACGTTTACGTTAGAGCCTTAAGGCTTTTGAAAAAATGTATTTTTCTTTGAGTATAATGTTTTTTGGTAACAGAATTTGAACAAAATAAATAAGTACGATTTATTATCGTTTATTTTGGAGGTTAAATATTTTCTTGCTTACCGGCAGGGTGCAAAAATATGGAGTCTGGGATGCGATAGTTAATTTATTTTTATATGCCTAGGCCGTTATTTAAATATATTTATATTATAATATCAATAGATTAATTTGTACAGATATTCTATTGTTGTATGTACTTAATGCAGCAATTTTTTGTATTATTTTGTATTATGGTGGGTGGGAATTTATTCCCGTGTAATCACAGGAGACCATATTTGTCCCAGCTCACACAGGTCTCACAGACATCGTTGTTTCTCCCTTACTAGCATAGTCAGAAGTATGATCTAAACTATACTGGAAAGAGAATACAAGAAGCTATATATTCAAATCTAAAAGGAAATCACAAAAAATTAAAATTTACCCATTCCTGAAACCAAAGTTTCCGATCGCAATTTGAAAAAAAAAAGTATGGAACTTTGTGAATTTTTTTAGATTTTTTTTTACATGAAACGAAAAAAAAGTGAGGTGACAGTAAGGTGTATAATTCATTTATCTAATCAAATAAGTATGTGTTTTATTTTTTTTCACTTTCAGTAATTTTAGTTAGAAAAAAAAGTAAAGTGGCCATTTTTAAAACTTTTTAAAGTTTTCGCCAAAAAATTTTATATTAAAAAAAATACATAGTAATTTTCAATAAAAAAAATTTGAAAGTCCATTTTATCACCTTTCGAAAACAGTTGACAGAAAACAAATGTTCCATTTATTTGGATTTTATTGCATAGCGGGAATATTTTTAGCCTCTGACATAATACGCCAAATTTTCGAATGGTTAAATAACACTGCTAAAAATTAACCGATTCTTTGTCCAAAAGCAGTATTGCACTTTGGTATATTTAGCTTGTCAATTAGCTTTGCTCTGGTTTTATAAAAATGTGAAGTGTTTACCTCGTTCTATTTTTTGAGCTGATGAACCGGAATATTTGTGGTATAGATTTTTTGTTTTATCGGAACGTCGAAGTGTATGTCTGCTGTTGATGTTCTTATAGGGAACTTCTATGGTATTTATGATGCATTTATGTAGTTTGATGCTACAGAACCCGATACTTCCATTTTCCAAATGTTGGTATAAAGCATAACCTTTCTTTCTTCTACCTACGTACCTATCCTTTCTGACAACCTACATGTGAACAATAACTACATGTGTTTAAACCAGTCTGTTCTGTACTGTGCTGCTGATCCCTCGGTGCATTTAACATCGACTGTTAATCTATCCATTTTGTGCTGTGCAGTGATCTACATGGATCCCTCTGAGTCTATTAAGTGCTGTGCAATGATCAATTGATCTCTTGGCTCATTTAATATCGATTCAAACGGATATTTGTGCATGTGCTTGGCCAAGTGATTATGTGACATAATAAATGCTCAAGAACGTGATTAGGAAGTCAGGGTAAGTCAGATTCACCGTCCCCATAGTTGTGTCACTACAACGCCATATTATATTTTACTTTGATTAAATTTTACATATTGAATACATTCCATTTTTTATGATTGGCATATATTTGCGACTACACATAGTGTGTTCTCTTTAGATCCCTAGTTGACAGTAGTATATTTCGTAATTTTTTGAAGAAATAGATAAGATTTAATAGCTTTTTTGAGATTCCATCAATGTGTGAATCCAAAGTCAATTACGATCCCAAAATAATAAATGCTTTTAGTTTGATTTTTAAATCAAAAACTCCTCTTATATAACTTTTGAAGGTTATTCCCATTAATGCAATATATCATTGAAGAAGAAGATAACACAAGACAGAAAAATAAGGTGAAATTCTATAACTAATTATTTGATTAAACAATTGAGCACAGGCGTCAGGTGGCAATGCTGTCCTTATTCTACCGGTATTTCAATTGTATATGCTCCGAGGAGTTGGCGTTATTGATCTCTTTGGCATCGGTACATAGTCGAGAAACACGATAAAAAAATAATAAAATTAAAGAGAAAGGGTCGTTTCCATGCTCGTTCTTAAGTTCAACATCTCGGCTGTGGAACGATTTGCAGGCCACTGTGTTTTCTCTCTCCTCCCCGCAGCATCACCAATGATGAAATATGTCCTGAGGGAAGATGGATTTCTCAAAGAACTCTGTGAAGTTAATGTTAAAAAAGACAATCTGTCAATAGTTTTGGATAAATTATAATGATTTTTAGGTATACGTCAATATTTTGTACCAGACCTAAGTTATAAGATTCTCAACCTTCCTCTTCCCCATATCCTTTCTATCCTTAATCCCTACAACCTCACTAGCTTCAATAGGACTCCTGTGAAAATTAATATAAATAAAAAAGAAGATTATTTTTCTTCAGTCTTTGCAAAATTACTTTGTGGCATCATTTTAATTAATGAAACAAATTACTTGGTGTAAACCACTATAATCACATGTTATAATATCTACATATTTCAAAATCAATGGTTTTTTCGCCAGGAAATAACATGTGGTTTACACAAAGTAATTTGTTCCATTTAAAAAAGAAGAACAGGTCTCTTATTACCTTTCCTAGGAACATTAAAACTTCAAACGATGTATTTAAATTTTTTTTTAACAGTTTGACTTTTGTTCGACAATTCCAAATTGGAATTAAGCACGACTTACCACTGATTTTTTATGATAATGTAAACACCCTTTTAATCGTTTTTCCTCCACAAAATGCAAAAATCATCCGTTAGAATCGGTTAGGCCCACGAAATGGCATTTAAATAGGCCTACCCTGAATATTCATCGGGCCTAATGAAGCCACAGGCCGCAGATCCGGTTGGTTTGGAGTTGGGAGAAGAGAAAGGTGAAGGGGTGGTAACTAATTGCCACTCTGGTCGGAGGGTCGGTGCTTTGTACCCTCGTCTGGTCGAGGAAGTGAAAGGGGAATGAAATTTGGCAGGTGAATTGAAGAAATCAGTGGGCTCAGGAATCGAGACGAACAAAAATGTTTGATTTTCTGGAGGTGGAAACATTATTGTGTGTAAGTTTGTTGCTTGTGTGTGTGTTTCTAAAGAATGTATATATATTTATTTATTTTTTACCTCGCGAGTCCCAACTGCCCGAAGGCAGTGGGACTATGCGATCATCAATTGGGGTATGTTATTGTAGTTTTTTTACAATATCTTCAGCTACATATGATGCCTTAAGAACAAAAAATCCCTCAATATTGGTGTTCACGATGGTTTATGAACTAGGAAGAAATAGTTCGCAGATACAGCGTTTGAAGTTTGCCAAGTACAAAATATTGTCAAATACATTCACGTTATTTAAGTATTTGTTACCAATACTATGTACACGTTGTATTGGGGAATGCAAACTATAGTTGGAAAAAGGTAAACGCATATAAAATGTTAATGTTTGTTTGGTAGTTCGTGTAGGTACATGTAGATTTATAGAATGCAGGAGTTCACAAAAACCTATATATTATTTTGTTTGGTTTCTAAAATTGGAATTTTTTAAATATTCATTAATGTAACGGGTAATTTATGTGCCCTAAAGGAATGTTAAATTTAAAATTTACGAAACGTAAAAATTTTCTTTGAATTCTTTTAATTATTATGAATGTGAATTTTGTAAAAGGGCGACCAGACTGTGAAGTTATGTTCTATTAGACTTCTAACAAGGGATATGTACAACAGCTTTATGATTTGTAATTTTTGGGATTGTGTGGTTTAAGTTCGTATAAACACATCTTTATAATTATTATTTCTTAGCTCTCGGTCAGCTGTTCTATTTAAAATTTGAAATGTGAGGGTGGCCATTTGGTTATCCAAACATATGCATTACGACCAGCAAAAGTAAAATTAAGATTACACTACACACATTTTATTACAACGTTTTTTGGTAATTCGAATTGCTTTGTTCAAAAACCTTCACGAGGATTCTATTTCCTAGAATTTCATTAATAACCTTCGAAATAAACCGAAAATTGAAGCGAACTTTCCAAAATGATATCAGCCTCTGTAATTTCAAATTAGTTTTTGCTACATTAACGGTCTTTCCAACATATTGTTCCAAGACTTTACAGTTTATATTATCCGGAAGAGAACTATGGCATCACGGAAACGGAAATATGAACCAGTAGAGAATTTGATATGAAAACTGAACGTTACCAAAATTGAAAATGCTTGAACAGATATTATAATATATGTATATATGTTTATGTGTATGTGTATAATGTGTGTATATAATGTACTAATGAGAAGGTTCAGTGGTTTCGAGCTCTGCCGAGCAGATTTAAATGCAAACCCAGTCAGTTGAAGATAGTCGCTTTAGTTATAATATTATTATAATCACGTAAATAAACAGTTTTGTATCACGAACCCTTGATATTATTGAGAAGACCCTACACAATATTTGCATGCGAATAAGGCAAATGTTACAATATATTTATACGTATGTGTGTAAAATGTGTATATATGCGCAGATAATAAAATATATTCATTTGTTCTAGTCTTGGTCGCACGAAGTACGCGATATTTAAAATTATTATTAATATTATTTTAGGCTAGCTTTACACTTGTAAGTTTTTTCGTAAATTTACGAATTCTGGCCGATGGCCACATTGGATTTTCAAAATGCAATATGCCCATTAGCTACACGGAGAAAAATGTTATTCTAAAATACGATCATTTTATTCGTAAAAACGGAAATGAAATTCTTACGAACAAATTAACAGTGATGCAATATTTATTGGCGGGAAAAAATGTAACAAATTATTCTTACATGTTCCCGCCAATAAACATTGAAACCCTGTTAATTTGTTTGTAAGAACTTCAGTCCCGGTTTTAACCGTTTTTACGAATATTATGATCGTATTTTAGAATAATATTTTCTCCGCGCAAAAGTCGTAAATTTACGAAAAACTTAAAATTGTAAAGCTAGCCTTAGAAATAGCTTAGCTGATAGCTGCGTTAGTTGTGCATGCGTGATTTGCTTTGAAATTAAGTGATATTTTAAAAATTGGAATTTAATGTTCAGAAAAGTAGATAGGTAGTAGGTACCTACTACCTACCTGTATATCTTTAATCAGAAAATTATTTTATTTTCATTAAATAACATAAATAATAATAGCGGCCTCCGTGGTCGTCCGTCGAAGGGCAAGGCACTTGACTAGCGATACGAAGGTCGCGGGTTCAAATCCCGGCGTGCGCAAGTACATTTTATTTGATTGATTTGTGATTTTTGATGATTTATGCCGTTTTGCGCTACCTCCTTCTTTAGCCAACGTTTCAGACAACGTTACAGTGTTCATTGTCAGTGCAAATGTCATCACACATCTGCCCTAATGATGGACACTGTAACGTTGTCCGAAACGTTGGCTAAAAAGGAGGCATAAACAACACGGCATAACACCCCAAAAAAAAAAAAAAAAATAACAATGAGTTTGATTAAAATTTAAAGCGGTAAAAACAAATTTATATATTACTAGTTGACCCGTCAAACTTCGTACCGCCTCAGAATCAATAAATATTTTGTTAATTAAGTTTATTAGCTGAAATTAATTAAGTTTTTATTAAGTTAAAATAAATAGGTACCTATTCTAAGTTCAAAAACTGAAATTGAGCTGTTGACTAAGCACGAAATGTTCGGCACACTACACCATTGACAGTTCGAATTGATTCAAATTATGTCGACCAACGCACATTATTTGAAAAGCCGTTCCATACAAAATATATGAAAAAACTAATTTTCTTGATAATTATTTTTCCCGTGATTTTTTCCGATGTTTTAATAGTTATTCTGTTAATCGGGACGCAGACAAATCCAACAAATCAAAGATTATAAAAATCGGTTCAGCCGTTCTTGAGTTATAAATGGTGTAACTAACCCGACTTTGTTTTATATATTAAGATTATTGTAAAAAAAATACTTTTGGCCTTGAAAATCTTAAATCATACGAAGTGTAAGATGTATATGTGGGAGGTTCAAAAAAGTTAAATCGTGAAATTTCCAGTGTTTTAAATATAGTGTCCTCTGCGTACAAGGTCGGATCTTCTCTAAGCATAAACTTTCTAATATGTGTTTATCGGAATTGTCCTACCAGGTAAAAGTTTTCTGAATCTGTTTGTAAATAATACAATCAGAAAGATAGAGCCTGAGAATTTAATATAAATTATACAGCGCCCTTGAGAAGATTTTTTCTAACAAAAATGGCATAGGTTACACGTTTAATACTTATCACTTCAATCAGAGTGCTACCCTAGACGTTCAATATTTATTGTGATCCTTATTGAACGTGTAGGCTAGTTAGATAGATAGTATAGATCACAGATGTCTAGATTCCTGAATTCCGTATCGTAAACCCACGGATCGTGATAAATACTGATGCGTAGGCTTCATATTCATTAATTTTTGTGATCCATCAATATTTGTAACGATCCGTGGGTTCGCGATACGGAATTTAGGAATCCAAATAACTGTGATCCATATTGTGATCCGCCAATACGCTAGCGTACACACGGAGAAAAATGTTATTCTAAAATACGATCATTTTATTCGTAAAAACGGTTAAAAACGGGACTGAAGTTCTTACGAACAAATTAACAGTGTTTCAATGTTTATTGGCGGGAAAATGAAAGAATAATTTGTTGGTAAACATACGAAATTACGTATACCAACAAATTATTCTTACATGTTCCCACCAATAAACATTGAAACCCTGTTAATTTGTTCGTAAGAACTTCAGTCCAGTTTTTAACCGTTTATACGAATAAAATGATCGTATTTTAGAATAACATTTTTCTCCGTGCACGTTCAATAAATTTCACAATAATTGATAAATATTGACTAAACAAAATAAAAAGTGAACTAATATGGTTCGCCTACAATTATTATTATTATTATTATAACTAGGTTAAATTTAAACCCGATTTCGGGAAGGGGTATCACAGACAATTCAGTTCTGATGCGAGAAAATCTCTATAAAATATTCAAGGCACGCCGGGTGGATTTCAATGGAATTGTCGAATCAAATCTGCCTCCTGCCACTATCCGACTGCTTAGGATGATAGCATGTTCACTGTCCACGATATTATGTGCGAAAAACTGAAAATAGACTGCAGTTTTATTTTTATGTCACTCAGAATTTAAAAGTACCTATGATAAATAATATGTTATGTAAGGGTAAAATATTTTTCGTCAAAGAAAATAATATATGAGGCCAAGAACAAAATAATCTCTTTCATACCAGCGTTATCTTTTGGAATGCTGTGTGGAGGAACTTTTTGAGGAGAGGAAGGAAGTTGGTCTTGAAGAGACTCAACTGAATTCAATTGAATGAGACATAGAAACCTCCCGTTCTCAATTGAAAAATGTTAAATCTATTTATTTAAAGTACACTGTCTGTGAAACTGATGAACATTTGCGCGCTTGTCCTACAAAATAAGAATAAGGTTACGGTCTATATTAGATTTCGAAAAACTCGGGCAACGACGTGGACTTCAGATAGTATCATCATCATCATCACACTTGGCACTACAACCCCTGGAGGGTCTTGGCCTTCTCAAGAGTCTTTCTCCACTCATCTCTGCTTTGTACCAGCTCTCTAAAGGTTGGAAGCTCCAAGGCAGATAAGTCTTTGAGGACGTTGTCGCTTCATCTTAATTTTGGCCTTCCCAGGCTCTATCACCCTATAAGTCTATAGTTTAGCAGGGACTTTGGTGCTTGAAGTTCTGTCATTCTCTCTACATGACCCAGCCATCGAAGTCTTCACAATTTTATACATTTTGTGATGTTTGGTTTCTTAAACAAGCATAGAGCTCATTGTTGTAACGTCTGTGCCAAAATCCATTTTTTAGAACCGGTCCGAAGATACGCCTCAAAATTTTCCTTTCAAAAACGTCGTGCCAGTAGAAAAATGTTATTCGAAAAAACGATAATTTTATTAGTAAAAACGGTTAAAAACGGGACTGAAGTTCTTACGAACAAAAATAACAGGGTTTCAATATTTATTGGCGGGAACATGTAAGAATAATTTGTTGATATACGTAATTTCGTACGTATACCAACAAAATATTCTTACATTTTCCCGCCAATAAACATTGAAACACTGTTAATTTGTTCGTAAGAACTTCAGTCCCGTTTTTAACCGTTTTTACGAATAACATTTTTCTCCGTGTATTTATGGATTGTAGTCACAGATACATTGACGGCGAAAGTCAATGGACTGTAATCGTAAAATTATGGGTTTTAAAATGATACAACTATGGGAATATGTGAACAGTGGACACTGAAAGACAATCTCACTTATCCTTGATTTCCAAAAGAATGATCTTGTGATGTAACAACGACGTTTTTAACCGTTTTTACTATTAAAATGTCGTTTTTTCGAATAACATTTTCTCCATGTGGGCTTGCTCATATAGCATATATATATATATATATATATACGCTTCAGACAGCATAAATATTAATAAATGAGTTATCTCAAGTTCTAAATCCAAGCATTAAATTGCCGTAATTAAAAGTATTGCAAATGGCGGTATCAACAAGTTAATGAGTGGGTCCTTTCAAAAGACTGTGATCTGTTTTCCTAAAAGCTCGAGAAATTGACAAGTTATTCGTCATAATTACAAGTTACAACCCCGTTTTCACGTTCGAAGGGGAATTGAAAATTGATTAGTTAGTTGCTGATATTAATCAATCATCCCCGGGGTAGAAACCACCGCACGTTCCTTGGAACTTCTAGTGATCAATCACTGAACATATTATAAACCAAGAGATGTGTGTTATGGGCGTGTCCGTGTAAGTAAGCCCCATTTGTACCTAATTTTAGCCAATCCCGCAGATACTGTAGATACTACCACCTTTACAAATCACAAGTGCGACCCACTATTGAATTTGGCAGCTACCTCTGATCTGGAGACCCAAAAAACGCGGAGAGTGCGGAAACAGGCGATCCATTTGAAAGATTCCTTTGCTATACGCGAATTGCAATCTTTAGAGCACAGACATCAATCTGGTAGCGAAGCTGTCCTTGTTTTACCGGTATTAGATTGAAATATGTTTCGAGGAACTAGCGTCATATTAGCACCCGCGCATACTCTCGAAATACGCCAAACGCAAGCTGTATATGGTTGACGTTTGTCACATGAGTTGGGTCGCCTCTACGACTCGTTCTTCAACAGCTCGGCTGTGGAATGATTTGCCGGCCTCTGTGTTTCCGCCCTCCTACAACATGGGTCTCTTCAAGACCGAAGTTCAATCCTTCCTCTCATCAAAAAGACCCTCCACTCTCTCTTCAAAGATGACATAGGCCCTGAGGAAAATTATTTTCCTCAAGCTGTAGAGTAAATGTAAAAAAAAAACTCCTGTGAAATTGATTTAAAATATTTTTAATATTCAGAATTATTACTTTTATTTTTTTATTTTATTTTACTTGATTTTACGCCACGCCGGGCTTTCACATAGGTCGTGGATGGGGAACCTGCAGTCCGCGAAGTTTTTTAAGTGCCGCGTGTGAGTTTGTCGGTATGTACCTATGTTACTAGAAATCAGTTAAGATACAAAAAAATAGTTTTATTTTATTTTCTTTTATAGTGAAATTAATATTTTAGATAAATCTCAGTATTCATGACAACTATATTCAGAAAGGGGAAAAATTATGTTCTTTTTCGTTATACAGCCACAGATTTGCCATAAAAAAATTTAAAATTAAAATTAAATAATTCCATGTAAATAATATATGTATTCCTAAGTTAAAACCACTCTTGTGTTAAAAATGTAAATTCCAGTTGCATATTCATCTGCTGACGCATTTATAAGAAAACCTTTATAATGTTCCGAGAATAGAATGAAAATACCTTCAGTATTGCCAGCGTATATCTATTTCTCATTTATTACCTGTCTATATCGGTTCGGCTATCAACAGTGAATCGATATAAAATCCTCGAAAGTTACTCTATCAATCTCATATTGTTATTGTTAAGTTATCGATTCCATTCTGCCAGAGCTCCTTCCTGATGGAAAATCTTAAATTTGCTTGTGTTCCTAGTCGGTACCTAAAATTTAATAGTGGCGACGAGGGCAGAACTGTCAATTAAATTGCCAATGATTATATAATACAGCCGGGTCTAAACTATGAATTTTAATGACAGACAGCTTAATTAGTTGCAACTGTGTCATCAAACTTACATAGTTGATGTTTTCAATTTGAATTTTGAGCTTAAAATTTAAGTACCTTAGAAATTTGCGCTGAACTCGTTCTGTATTGATAAAGTAAACTTTATTCAAAGGGGATTATTATACTCCATTTGATTTGTAACTGACGCAATATTTCTCATTCAATCTGCGAACTCGAAATCAATTAGAGTTCTGCAAATGAAGCCAAGCATCTTTAAATTTTTATTAGTTATATCGTTAATGTGTGCAATGAATGCCAAGTTTTAATCGAATAATACAGTCAAGTTACGAACTTGTGACACTGGTGTTAATTTTGTATTTCATCGTTGCATATAGAATATGAGCCATGTGAGACTGAGTACATTCTGAGAAAATCGATAAAAAGATATCGGTACAGATAAAGAATCGGCAAAGTAGGAAAAATACTTTTCGTTGATTAAAGGAGTATATTTATGGCAAACATTAATTATTTTATGCCAGAAATTTTAACGCGTTTTTCTCACGTGCTTCATATTCTATGCACAGTTTTTCTCACATGGTTCATATTCTACGCAGAGTTTTCGTCATAATTTTAAATACCATATTATGTCGAAATATTTAATTTAAATTTACTAAAATTTGACAGCTAGGCATCAGAAAATGATGTTAATATTATGTACGTATACCAAGGCAATTGAATTGTGTAGTGATATGATGACGTTTTTATATGTGATATTTTGATTGCCTTTAATAATTGATATTATTACATGGCTCATATAATTGTAGATGATGGAGAAAAAAAAGAAAAATAAATGTATATTTAACTCATTTTTGTAAATATCGTCACATTGTTCATATTAAATGTGCAATGACGATTTAATGTACCTTGTTGTAATGTGAGGCCTAGGCGTCCAAAGTTCTTACACATTATTGGTTTTAACAAGTTTTTTGTCAAATAAGTATTGATTACACATCTTGGTACTAACCCTTCAGTGTGCTAATGTTTCAAATGGATGGGAAGAATTATAATTTTAAAAGTTTGCCTAGTTATCAATAAAATATCATACAAGTTGGTAAACGAAAAAGAAAAATTAAAACTCCTAACGTCTAAACCATTAAGGAGATGTAAATAATTAAAAGTCATCTAACTTTTAGGCAAAAAATTATAAAATACCATAAACTCAATAAAGATTATGAAAATGGAGTAAATTTTTAAGAGTGTATTTCCAGAGAATACCGGAAATTACTCATTTTTAAATCAAATTCTAGACGTATTGACTCTTTTTTACAAAAAAAAAAAAAAAATTGATTTTGAAAGATTGTTATTTTATCTGGTACACGCATTTTTAAAATTTTGAAAAACTAAGTGTATTTATAATATACTAAGGACCAGTTGTTTCGGAAAATTTCACGTTTGAATTTCCTTCAAATCGACATTCACCGAAAAATTGGGTTGTTTCAACCTCCGTCAGAAGAAATTTCATCGAAAATTCCATAGGACCAGTTGTTTCGGAATTTCCATCCTAGTAGGTGTGAAACGCCTGTGTTGAGATGGCAATTTACAGAACGGTTATTAACTATAGTACTATGAAAATGACATTAAAATAAAATATATTTGTCTATATTTTTTAAAAATTATAGATACAATTCAAGTATGATAAGAAAAAAGACAAGTGATACTCGTACATATGTGTTCATAAATGTAAATATGTTAAAAAATACTCCTTATTGTAAGTAACTGGCTTTTCAGATCTGGTATAAAGCCATTTCAAGCATTAGTAGTCCAGGGGTAAGGTTTTCGACTCCTAATCCGAAGGTCGCGAGTTCGAATCCGGCGTGCGCGAATATATATTTACTCGAATAATTTGTGTTATTTACAATTAATTAATTAAAAATAATATATAGTATATTTGCGGCACATTCCTGAGTGGAAAATACACATAGTATCGCCCTGGTGTGAGACAACCATTGAGAATTGAAACTTTGCTTGAAATGGCTTTAGACGTGTGTGGTGATCAGATCTGAATAGCCAGGTACTTCCTCACCTTCCCCTTCCTTAACTCCTTCCCCGCCCAATACCTTCAGCCTCACAATATACCACAATTGGGGATGCCTTAGGCTCACTTGCTCCAGACGGGAGCAGTTGGAACTCTTATTAGTATAAAAGAGCAATGTTTTGATTCTTGATGGTGGTTTTTAACACTTTTTTGATTGCACATGTAACTTTGTAGATCTGTTTAAACCTTTTCAAAGGCAATGAAAAAGTAAAAATGTTGAGAGGACAGCAATAAAAAGTTAAAACATAAGGAGAAAAGAAAAGAAAATGTTAAAAGGTGTAGAGAAAAGTAATGAAAAAGTTAAAACGTAAAGAGAAAAGCAATAAAACGTTTTTTGTTTTTTTTTTACATTAGCTCTAAACCGGAGACTCTGAGGGAAAAATTCCCGCAGGGCCTATGCCATCTTTGATGATGCTTTGTGGGGTGTCTTTTAAGAGAAAGGAAGGAGAGGAGGTTTTGGGAAGGAAGAAAGTTTGAGGGGTGGGTAGGAATTTGGGGATCAAAATGTCCAGGAGTGATGGACGTGTGAAACCATCAGTCCCACTCCAGTGCAAGGCGATGGGTCAAGAGGGTCCGGCTGGAGAGATCAAAAGGTCTCGCTCAACCATTACCTCCCGATCCGGCCTGCCACGCAGTTGGTGGGCAGACGCATCAACCGCCAAGTCCTGGACAAACCTAACCCTATGAACCCAGTACCCCGGCTAAGTCACCAAACTTGGGGTGACTTGTGACAGAGGCGTTGGTTGTCCAATGCGGCGGTACCCCTACCCGCCTTTAAATTGATTACGCCTCCCAAATTGTTAAATGGTTAAAACGTAAAGAGACAGAAATAATACGAGACACACGATAAAAGACTTCGTATAAAATAATTAATTTTTTAAAATTTCGCGGAAAAAGTATGAAAGATAATATTAATTGTTTTTATTAATTTTGTGAGGAACGGTTAATTTATTTCACGACTTTTAATTATAGAAGAAAATGATTTTAGCGGGAAAATATGGTAAGAATATATATTTTTTTGTAAACTTGTGTGTTTACATTAACTCGACACAGGAGGCCCCGAGGAAAATAATTTCCCTCAGGGCCTATGTCACCTTTCAAGATGCTGAAGCCGAGCTGTTGAACACAAGAACGAGTCGTAGAAGCGACCCGTTCTCATGTGACAAATGTCAACCGTGTATATAGATATGTTGGGCGCGTGTTTGGCGTGTTTCCCGACTATGCACCGGTGCCGAGGGGATCAATGATGCTAGTTCCCCGGAGCATCTTCCATTGAAATACTGGTAGAACAAGGATAGCATTCCCACCCGATGCCTGTGCTCTAAAGATTGCAATCCGTTTGTTAAGACGGGAGAATCTATCAAGCGGACGACCCGTTTCTGCACAGAGTCGACGGTTTTTTGTACATTGGGGCTCCTGACCAGAGATGGCTGCCAAATTCAACCGTGGGGCGCATTTGCGATTTGTACAGGGTTAGCAGTTGTGCACTATTAAAGTATCTGCGGGCCCTGTACAGTACGCCCAGTTTCTGAGAGGCCAACTTAACTCTGGCCTCAATGGAGCCCCCGTACCTGAGCTGGTCACTTAGAGTTACACCGAGCATATCAATGGATTTATGTTTTTGACAATAAATTACATTTTTAATCACACAATATTAGCGACTCTCAAACGAAAATTTGAAACAGAAAAATCAGTAAAAGATACGGGCGTATCCAGGAATTGAACCTAAGCCTTGCTAGGGCTTTGCTCTAACCACTGAGTTAATTCGACCCTATTCTCTTCGGTCATATTTAACCTCATCATACTCCCCCTTAGAACTAACAACATCATCTTCACTTTCATAACGCATATTTTTATCGGTTTTACTTATTAAGTTTAAAAAAAGTTTATTAAATTATCATCATTTTTAGTAAGAATTTGCAAAAGATAATATCATCTCATTTCCCAAGTTAAACATAAATTTCACGACTGTGATAATATTTCAGAACTTAGAAGTTTTAATAAAGTACCTAAATGCATAAACAGAGAACTTTAGGCGATATTTCAAACTTAAAGGAAAAGTTCTTTGTCTTGTAGAATAAAGAAAGGGGAACATGAAATTTATAATCTCGGTAAAACTGAAATACTAAGGCCGGGTTCCCATTACGCCGGACCGGCAGATCTGCCGTGCCGGTAAAACTGCCGGAAGGGCTAGTGGCTGTACAATTTATATATAGCTATTCACATTATCCCGAGTCCGGCGTTTTGGCCGAGCCCGGCATTTTTACCGAGCGTTTTGTCAATATGAAGTGACGGTAGAACCACCGGACCGGAGTAATGTGAATGAACGAGTTTGTGCCGGTATCCGGTATCGGTACCGCCTGTACTCCCCTCGCGTCATTCGACTCGCATTTTTTGATAAAAGTAGACGTGTAGCATGAGCATTCAAGCAGAAACTTTAATTCGCTTGTCCAAGAGAGACCTGTTCTGTGGGATAAGACCGAAGACGTCTTTAAAAACAACAATTTCGTCGTCCATTGTGCGCACAGGTCCAAATTCAACTGAGGTGAGTACTTGACTGTCCGATTTTCTTATCGGTTCCGGTGTAATGTGAATACTCTGTCCGGTGTCCGGTTTCCGGCAGATCTACCGGTCCGGCGTAGTGGAAACCCGGCCTAACTTTGGTAACTGTCTCCGGTACTGCGCAACTGAGGGACGATTTCGATTCTGCTTACCTAAGGATAAGGAATGGCCCTTTAAAATTATTAATGACATTTTCGTTAATTGCGATTCTAGTTCTTTCGGATGACAGCAGAATTATGATAAAAAAATACGAAGATGGAGAGATACGACAATACGAACGTAGGAACGAGCGCGCTAACATTAAAAACCATAAAATTAATGCAAAAATTGTGAAAATGTTTAATAAAAGACGACTAGTTTGACAAATAGCAAAAATCTCGTAGAGGCTGTGTCAAGTAGCATTTAAGAAAACATTGTGAATTTTTTCATACATATAACTTGAAAAATAACAGAAAAAAACGTGTAAATAATAATTTTCGGAGGAATTTTTGCGATTTATTTCTATCGAGGGAATTTCAAATAATTACCTTTCAGCGTGGGAATGTATAGATACTATCTTAAAGAAAAACATGTATTTTTTTAAGAACTTAAAAACTTCAAACGTTTAAGGAAAACATCTAAGAAATCGGTAGAAATTGGCAGAGCGGCCCCTTAAGACCCATTGATCAGATCAGCGTCTGAGAATTCCAAAATGCTTCCAACTGTACAGGGAGGTTCCAATGAGAAAGATCGACTATTCCCCGTATCAAATTTTTTAAACTAAACATTTAATATCGCTTTATTTCATTCAAAACTTGCTTTAATATATACCTATATTCAAGTAAGCAATAAAAATACTCAAAACGCATGACGCTAAATTATTAAATATCGTGTACTTCTTGTAAGTATTTTTTGATCATAAGTATTTGTGATTTTTCAATAACGTCTAAACAAAATAAGTGAGTGAAAAAAATCTGAAATATTTTAATTTGAAAGACCTTAAATAAATAGAAAAACTGTGGTATTTTGGTCACAAAACTCGTTCTCGGATTTATTTTTAAATGATTTTAATTGAAGTAAAATTTTTATTTCTGAAAAGTATGTATGATATAACATAGTTTTTCAAAATTTAAAAAATGCTTTTACCGGATAAAATAACAATCTTTCAAAATCAATTTATGTTTTTTAGTAAAAAAGAGTCTTCAAGAATTTGATTTAAAAAGGACAAATTTCTGGTATTGTTTGGTTATACCCTCTTAATTGCAATTCCAGTTCACTTGGATGACAATTGTCCTTATCCTTAAAATTAACTTCTTGTTCGTTAACTGCGATTAAAGTTCTCTAGAATGGCAGCAGAATTGTCCTAAACCTTAAAATTAACAAAATTCCAGGAAGCGGATTCTCTTTCATTATCTTTAGTTAAGGAATATACCTATCCTTGCATTTTAGCTGTGGCATAAACTTAAATAATTAATTAGCTGTGTAATTTATGCACTTTAAAGACAGCGAAAAAGTCGTTAATTTTAAGGTTAACGACATTATATTATCCCTAATCCTTACCTTATCCAGCGCAACTTGGTAGGCAAGTATGGGTACCGCTCCCCTGGGAACCATTAACTGGTTTACCAACACCTCTGTCAGAGATCACCGTAAGTGGATCGCTACGTTTAACGATATATAAGGGGTGCCCGGGTTCATGGAGTGAGGTTTGTTTAGGTCTTGGCGACACATGCATTGCTGAGACTGGTTGAGGGAGACCGGTTTACCTCTCCTTTGACCCTCTCCATCCATCGTGGGATATACATATATACCTTTTTCATTCCCAGTACTTCTTTTCCTTCCTTTCCTAAAAAAAACCTCCACACAGCATCCCCAAAGATTACACATTGAGAGATTTTTTTCCATATGGACCTTCTGTGTGAAACTACACGGAGAAAAATGTTATTCTAAAATACGATCATTTTATTCGTAAAAACGGTTAAAAACGGGACTGAAGTTCTTACGAACAAATTAACAGTGTTTTAATGTTTATTGGCGGGAAAATGTAAGAATAATTTGTTGGTATACGTACGAAATTACGTATATCAACAAATTATTCTTAATGTTCCCGCCAATAAACATTGAAATCCTGTTAATTTGTTCTTAAGAACATCAGTCCCGTTTTTACGAATAAAATGATCGTATTTTAGAATAACATATTTCTCCGTGCAGTGAAAGTATCCGCCGCTCTAGGACATGCCGCAAACATATTGCTAGCATTTATTATTCTGATTAAACTAAGAAATTACACAAATTAATCTAATAAAATTTACTAGCGATTTGACCCGGTTACCTCCGGATTCGTAGCCAAGGATTTTAACCGGTGGCCGTCGGTGTTTGTGATTACTGACATCCATTTTTGTTTTCGTTACTTCTTCGCTACTTTCATTAACTTGTTACTTACGTGTATTTTTTTCTTTTGTTTTGTTTACTTATGTATTGTTTAACTCAACGACTTATGTAATCTAATAATATTTTTTTTTTCTTCTGTGAATACTGAACTGCGAATGTTTAAAAAAACATATTTGTAAATGGCACATGTGCCGTTAATTCTAAACAAGTAAATAAATGTTACGTTCTTCCTCTTCTGACACCCTCTTATATCTGAAGTATGCTAACATAAGGACAATCTGCATCCAACAGGCTGCATTCCGAATCAACACTATGAAACTGCTTTCGAACCGGTTACGTAAAATTAGAGATAACGAAGTGCGGCATTTTCCTAAACAATGTCAATCAATTTTGTCAGTCAATGAAATTCTTATCAATTTTAGAATTTTGTATGCGAAGTGTTTTCTTAATTTTATGTATATATATATTAATTTGTCGTTCATCATAACATTACCAGAATATGGATTGTTTGTAGCTTGGTTGCAGATGAGTTTTTTCATCTTAAATACTATTATAATTATCCCAAGTAATTAGTTTTCAAATTGTAAATTTTTTAATTCATCCGTTTTAACCAACTTATAATAATTATAGTAACTGCATGGCTTAATCGGTCTACTTCCGAATCTATTATAAATCCTTTAAAAGTACATAAACTTTTATCTCAGTTCAAATCACCGATCAAATCATATTTATCGCCCATTTTCCATGTAATCTCGTGCCACAAAAGTATCCGTAAATTGCCGCCATTTTATCGAAGATGTCTTTCCTTGCGCGCGCTTTTCCCCCGAGACTAGCGCCATTCTGAAACGGTGACGTCTGAACAAACTAAAATCCCGTCCGAAACAAAACAAAAAATCAATAAGTATTATGCGCACGCACGAAAAAATGTATTCATTTCTAGGGTGTGAAATCTAAATGTGGACATTTATTGTCGCAGTGCCTTTAAATTGCTAGCTCAGAATCTAGCACTCGTGTTTTCATGAAAATTATCCCACGCTGGGAGGCGTGGCGCTCATACTTACATTCCATGTGAAAACTAAAGAAAATTACAAAAAGACACTTTGTAAAAATGTGAATCAAAACGTTAATATTTTTAAACGCTCATTTGAGATAGTTGATATTTTTGACGTTAAAACACGTCGGTTTACGTTACTGAAACAAAATTTGTCGTCATGCAGACAACACTTACCTATACAACGCGGTTTGAATGTAGCAAATCGAATGGATGGTTGTATATGCTGAATGGAAAGGCGCGTTTTGTTCGCTTAGAAGGGGTAGATTTACAAGATTTTTGATGCGTTTTTTTGCTCATGGGCGCAGATTTATTAAGGGATGCTTGTAGGCAGGGATGGAAGCATACATTCATGAACAGAAACCAGTCGTCAGCTGTTGTCCGACACAACAACACCACTTTGCCGCGCTAAGCTTCTATCGCGCAAACCTAACCTTACATTTCTTTATTTGACAGCTCCGCCATTTTTAATTTGTTTTTGTTTTGTTTCACGTTCAAAGGCCGTTGTTTGTTGTGTTGCTAGACTGCGTTTCCGATTCTTGTTTACAACTAAAATCATATTTTAATGAAATTAAAATATAATTAATTATTAGTGCTTTAGCTTTTTATGCTTAGTTTTATTAAAAATAATACTTAATTAAGCGAATAAAAGAAGTTGTATTAAACATAGTGATAAAGTTAACATATGTTTAGATACAGTTAAACAGAAATGATTATATATGTAAACAATCAAAACATAACCTTAAAATAGGTAACTAACGAAACATAACGCTATATTGTGAGTGATTTAAATTAAAATAAGTTTTAAGTGGTTGTTTAAATAAATATGGTTTTTGGTTAAACGTCTATAGTTTGTGAAAATTGGTATGTAAACATTGCAAGATATAAAATAATTGTTATGCATATTTGGATATTGTAACAAATAATAATGGTAAGAAATATTTTTGTTTTAACAACATCATGTAGTGGTATGATTAAAAGTGTTATTTAATAAACATGATCAGATACGTTTTTAGATTTTCACGGCCAAAAGCATTTTCGTTATTTGTTTTTGGGGTGTTATGCCGTGTTGTGCTACCTCCTTCTTTAGCCGACGTTTCGGACAGCGTTGCAGTGTCCATCATCAGGGCTCTGCCGGATCTGACCTGATGATGGACACTGCAACGCTGTCTGAAACGTCGGCTAAAGAAGGAGGTAGCACAACACGGCATAACACCCCAAAAACAAACAACGAAAATGATTGAAAGATAATTATTATGTGAGCTTGAAAGATAACGCGTGCAACATGGTACTCGACGGCCTCCGCTGTCGAAGGGTAAGGCTTTCGACCAACAATCCGAAGGTCGCGGGTTCAAATCCCGGAGTGTACAAATAAATTTTGTTTCATTGATTTGTGGTATTTCACAATTTAAT
Source organism: Limnephilus auricula (assembly GCA_951813805.1). Classification (NCBI taxonomy): domain Eukaryota; kingdom Metazoa; phylum Arthropoda; class Insecta; order Trichoptera; family Limnephilidae; genus Limnephilus; species Limnephilus auricula. The sequence continues at coordinate 10,037,552 of OX638412.1, forward strand.
CGTTTAAAATAATATAAAGTATATTTGCGGCACGTTCCAGAGTGGAAGATATTCTTAGTATCGCTCTGGTATGAGTCCACCATCCAGAATTGAAACATTGCTTGAAATGTACCTGAAAAAAAAAACCCCTCAACTCTGTGCAGAAACGGGCGGTCCACCTCATAGATTTTCACGTCTTAATAAACGGGTTGCAATCTTTAGAGCACAGACGTCGGGTGGGAATGCTATCCTTGTTCTACCGGTATTTCAATAGAAGATGCTCCGAGGAACTAGCGTCATTGATCTCCTTGGAACATAGTCGGGAAACACGCCAAACGCACGCCCAACATATATGTACACGGTTGACATTTGTCACATGACAACGGGTCGCTTCTACGACTCGTTCTTGTGTTTATCGGCTCAGCTGTAGAACGATTTGCCGGCCTTTGTGTTTCCTCCTTCCTACAACATGGATCTCTTCAAGATCCACGTTCACTCCTTCCTCTCCTCAAAAATACCCTCCACACAGCATCTTCAAAGATGACATAGGTCCTGAGGAAAATTATTTTCGGCAGAGCCTTCTGTCTGGAGTTATTGTAAAAAAAATGGCTTTTGAGGTGTTCGGTGACCAGATGTAAATAACCAGGTACTTCCCCACCTTCTTCTTCCCATCTCCTTCCCCCCCATTTACTTCTGCCCCACAACACACCCCGATTGAGGATGCCATATTCTCACTGACTCCAGGTGGCTGGGAGCGGTTGTGCTTTATTCACAAAAACAAAAACGACAGTCTCCGCAGGGGAGAGCAGAGAGGATGAAAAACCACACAAATCTCTTTCAACAAACTTCCTCCTTGCTTCATTCACATTCATGTATTATTCGTCAGTCGCACTCTTGAGAGATGTCTCTTGATCCTGATCACGTTAAATACCGTTTTAATATTTTTTTTTTAATAGAGAAACCTCATAAGAGTCCCAACTGCTCCCCTCTGGAGCCAGTGAGACTATAGCATCCCCAATTGGAGTATGTTGAGAGGCTGAAGGTAAGTGGGGAAGGGAAGGAGAAGGGGAAGAGGAAGGTGGGAAAGTACCTGGCTATTCAGATCTAGTCACTAAAGCCATTATTAAGCAACGTTTCAATTCTGAATGGTGGTCTTACACCAGGGAGATACTGAGAGTATCTTCCACTCTGGAACGTGCCGCAAATATAACATAAATTATTTTTATTAATTAATTGTGAAATAACACAAATTAATCAAATAAAATTTATTTGCGCACGCCGGGTTCGAACCCGCGGCCTTCCGAATGGGAATCAAGTGTCTTACCACTCGACCATGGACGGTCGTCAGATAATTAATTGCGAATACTTCTGAAAAACTTCTACTGGACGAAGCTTGTAGGCTAAGAGTATGGATATTGGAGAGACGGCATGTGAAGTGTGCCCGCGCGCTCCAAGTGTGCCTTTTCGAGAATTTTACCCAAACGGCTTACATTGGCTGCTGGTTTTTGGCCGTATAATACGTTCCGACAGCAGCCATTTTACATGGTGACAGCCAATGTCAGCCGTGTGGGTAGAATTCTCGAAAAGGTACACTTGGAGCGCGCGGGCACACTTCACATGCCGTCTCTCTAATATCCATACTCTTAGCTTGTAGGACTTTCCCATTTCGGGTATATGTGTTGTTCATAATTGGTTACTAAACACGACTAAAGCCATTAAAAGCTTATTTATACTGATAAGAAACTAATTGTTAAAAAATACATTATAAATTGAAAAATATTTAGTTACACAAATCGTGTTTCGAACCCTTTTTTTACATAAGCTCCACACAAGAGACCCTGAGGAAAAAAATATTCCCTCAGGGCCTATGTCATATTTGGCAATGCTGTATAAGCTTTTTTAGGGAAAGGCAGGAGAGGAAGTTCTGGAACGGGAAAAATGTATAATAGGTGGGTGTGAATCTGGGCATCAATGTCTCCAGGAGTGACAGGATATTTCAATCCATCTATCCTACTACATTGCAAAGAGATAAGGAGAGAGAATCCGGCTGAAGAGGTCAAAAGGTCAAAGAACCAACTCAACCAGTGTCCCCCGATCCGGGCCGCCACACAGTAGGTGGGCAAACGTATCTGCCGTCAAGACTTAGACTAATATCACTTCTTAAACCCTTGATTGGTTCCGGAGATAAATATATCAACCGCTCAGTCAACATCAACCTCCTTCATCTTTGGGGATGCTGTGTGGAGATATTTTAGGTAGAGGATGGAGTAAAAATAGTTGGTGGAGGGTGGTAAACGGTATTTTTATTGTTGGGTGAGAGAGAGTAGGGACAACAAACGAGATACATTTAGCGCGAAGGAGAGGAGTCAAATTGTAATCGAGAGTTACAAAGCATCGGGTTCCAGAAAGGCTTTATGGCTTCAATTTTCAGCAAGGTAAGTCGTCCATCATTGCACAATCAAAAATTTCACCTTTTTGCGAAAATCTGACAATTTTTAAAAATGGGATCAGTTTATAGTTTACCTTCCTTCGATCTTCTTATAAATATGAAGAAAAAATTATGGTGGCTCTACACATTAAAGAGAATCAAACAAAAAAACGATCTGGGCATTTCGATTCAATTTTTTTTACATTTTTTCGGAAAAAACAAACACTATTGAAATAAGTTCTACGCTTCGGAACAAAATGACATTAAATAGCCGAGTATTTTTTTTTCAAATTTGACCCTAAAATTCCGTATTCAGAGCTTATTTTAACTAAATAAAGTTATAACACAAAATCTTTGCATATGACATGTGAAATATAGATTTGCCAGTTTTAAGTTTATAGGTACATCATGTACCACTAAATATTTTCTGCATTTTATTTTCATTTTTTTATAGTGGATACTTCACAAAAGTCCCAACTGCTCCCGTCTGGAGCCAGTGAGACTATGGCATCCCAAATTGGGGTATGTTGTGAGGCTGAAGGTAAGTGGGGAAGAAAAGGAGATGGGGAATAAGAAGGTAAGGAAGTACCTGGCTATTCAGATCTAGTCACTAAACACGGCTAAAGCCATTTCAAGCAACGTTTTAATTCTGAATGGTGGTTTTACACCAGGGCGATACTGAGAGTATCTTCCACTCTGGAACGTGCCCTATAAAATACACTATATATTATTTTGAATTTCTTATTGTGAAAATAACACAAATTAAGAGTCAAGATTTTGAGTCCAAAGCCTTGCCCCTGGACTACGCCGGCCGTCATGTTTCAGAGTGGTAGATAGTTACCTTTAGTATCACCCCGGTGAAATACCACCATCAGATTCAAAACCTTTATGGAAGTTGATTAGTTATTCTACCTATTGTTTGACAATATTAATTCTCGAAATCTAAAAAAAATATGTACTTGAAAAGATATGGTTCTGTTTGAAACGAATATGTGTGAGTAACTTCTCTTTTCAATATTCAATGTACCTACAATAGACAAAATATATAAAAAATAGTCAATACTACAAATTTACAAAGAAGTACAGTTAAATAACTTACCATTCCATTCATCAGCAAGATATCAGAATACTATCAAAATCCCTAAATTTGTATAACATATTATAACAAACTAACATTATTTCTGAAAGTTATCGAACATATTCAGGAATTTCAGCAAAAATTAAAAAATACCTAAAACTACTAAAAGAGTCCATATCTCACTATTATTATCATTTCTTTCAAATCCTTTTTTGATAAATCTTGCATTTTCTTAATTATCCCTTGTTGTTGCCGTATTGCATTATTTACTTTCACAATGATATTATATAATTGAACTAAAATTCCCTCACCAAACACAGCTCTCTTTATGGTGAGGAAAAGCTATCTTATCTACTATTTTAACACTGTATAAAATGTAAAAATTATGTATCTATTTAAAAAAAAGCTAAAAATATTAAATAAAAAAAAACTTGGATACTTGCGTTAATCACAAACAAAACAATAAACTGAGAAAATTATAAAATTCTAACCGGTGTTTTGTCACGGAGTGTCGTTCCGTGCTGCCTCTTTCCAGGCACTGGTTCCCTCTCAGAATAAAGAAGAAAACAAAATGTGGGCGTGTTTAGTGATCCGAAAGTCAGTCTAATCAGGCCGTAGATTTCAAATACAGAACTGTTTTTCATCACCATCATTACAAATTTGAAACGGGATGGCGATATACGATTTCAGGCAAGTGTAAGAGATACAGCGCGTTTTGAATTGACTAGTATCAACACGTATTAAAGCCTAGTATTAACGTGCGGACATATCTGGACCAGCATAATGTCACAGAATTATTTGTGTACATGTGGATGGATCTATTCTGCAGTCTTGCCTACAGAAAATCCTAAGTCATAATAATTCCCGCCTGGATATGCTTCTCCGTAAATACTAGAATTAAATCAGTAGCGAAATTGATTTCCATTCAATTTCAACGGGTCAGATGCCCTGTGAATACCTGTGAATTCAATGAATCCCAACGAATTGAATACCTCATACACCAAAGCAAAGATCACAATAATGTACTTAGGTACTCTACGACGGACTTGTCGAACTATCATAACTTTGTATTATGACAGGTCTGTGAATTCAATGAATCCCGACGAATTGAATGCCTCATATACCAAAGTAAAGTATATCACAATAATATACTTACGTATTCTACGACGAACTCGTCGAACTATCACAACTTTGTATTATGACAGGTCTGTGAATTCAATGAATCCCGACGAATTGAATGCCTCATATACCAAAGCAAAGTATATCACAATAATATACTTACGTATTCTACGACGAACTCGTCGAACTATCACAACTTTGTATTATGACAGGTCTGTGAATTCAATGAATCCCGACGAATTGAATGCCTCATATACCAAAGCAAAGTATATCACAATAATATACTTACGTATTCTACGACGAACTCGTCGAACTATCACAACTTTGTATTATGACAGGTCTGTGAATTCAATGAATCCCGACGAATTGAATGCCTCATATACCAAAGCAAAGTATATCACAATAATATACTTACGTATTCTACGACGAACTCGTCGAACTATCACAACTTTGTATTATGACAGGTCTGTGAATTCAATGAATCCCGACGAATTGAATGCCTCATATACCAAAGCAAAGTATATCACAATAATGTACTTACGTATTCTACGGCGGACTCGTCGAACTATCATAACTTTGTATTGTGACAGGTGAATATACCTGTGAATTCAATGAATCCCAACGAATTAAGTGCCTCATTTACCAAAGCAAAGTATATCATCATAACTTACGTATTCTACGGCGGACTCGTCAAACTATCATAACTTTGTATTATGACAGATGGAATACACCTGTGAATTTAATGAATCCCAACGAATTAAATGCCTCATTTACCAAAGCAAAGTATATCATCATAACTTACGTATTCTACGGCGGACTCGTCGAACTATCATAACTTTGTATTATGACAGGTGGAATACACCTGTGAATTCAATGAATCCCAACGAATTAAATGCCTCATTTACCAAAGCAAAGTATATCATCATAACTTACGTATTCTACGGCGGACTCGTCGAACTATCATAACTTTGTATTATGGACAGGTGGAATACACCTGTGAATTCAATGAATCCCAACGAATTAAATGCCTCATTTACCAAAGCAAAGTGTATTATCATAACTTACGTATTCTACGGCGGACTCGTCAAACTATCATAACTTTGTATTATGACAGATGGAATACACCTGTGAATTTAATGAATCCCAACGAATTAAATGCCTCATTTACCAAAGCAAAGTATATCATCATAACTTACGTATTCTACGGCGAACTCGTCGAACTATGATAACTTTGTATTATGACAGGTACTATATAGGTTCTAGATAACGTTTTCGTCGCGTGGAGGTGATAATACAGGGATACGTAATACATATCAGATAGTTAGGTCAAAATGTAATAAGCAATTTCCCACTGGTCGCAAGCGGCAATCGTTAGCTTGCATTGTGCGGGTTCAAAATAAAAATTTGAATCTTGGCTCTGCCATTGGCAGAAAGAAAAACAAAGTCAGGCACTTGCCACCTTACGATTCCCCAACTCCTTCTCTCCCCTTTAGCTCGGTCATAAAAAAATACACCAAATGGAGATGCCATCGGTTTCCCTAAAAAAAACTGCGTCTAAGGTAAAGTTATAGCTATGTTTCAGCGACAAAATAAACCAGTTGGCAGGTTAATAACGTACGCGCGGTTTAACGCTCACTAAATCACTTTCTAAGCCGACCCTGTCTGGTTACGGATAAACGTGTAACCGGGCGGTTAGAAAGATCATAGTATTAACTGGGAACGTTACAGTTACGATTTAATTACCGTCTTATAACTAGTACCTACTTACGAAACAAACAATAAATATGTCATCAATTTGCAGTCAATAACGCCGACTATATTTTATTTTTTCTTTTTCAGTTTCTTCCACTGAATATATAAAAGAAAGAAGTACGTTCTGTACTGTGTACCCAAAGAATCCTTTTTATCTTACTTCCTTAAATGTTTAAAGTTTTATATCATTGAAGAAGAAGATAACAATAATAATCTATTTTAATTAATTTAATCCCGGTAAGACGTAAGGTTCTGGGTTCGAGTCCCAGTTGCGACCGTTATCTTTTATTATTTTTCTGTGTCTTGTTCATTTTCATATTTAAAAAAATAAGATTATTATTATTATCTTCTTCTTCAATGATATATTACATAAGAATAACCTTCAAAAGTTAAAAAGAGAGTTTTTCTTATAAAAAAATGAAAATTCATTTAGACTTTTATAAAAAGTCAATAGGTGTTCCATAAAAAAAAAACGGATATATTTATCCGAGACACTATCTAGGTAACAAATACATTCTTTGAATACTTGTTTCCAATAATAAAGATAGCTGCCAATAATATGGAAAAAAAAAAAAAAAAAAAAACATAGTCGAAGATAATATTGTTAATTTTGAAATTTGAAATATGAAGTTGACAATTACGACAATCTCATAATAGATCGCAGTGGTCCAATTGGTAGAGGTGTATGTCCCGGTAAGACGTAAGGTTCTGGGTTCGAATCCCAGTTGCGACCATTATCTTTTATTATTTTTCTGTGTCTTGTTCATTTTCATATAAAAAAAAAAAAGATTATTATTGTTATCTTCTTCTTCAAAAAAATGTTCGACTGCTTTTTTAAAAATAGATACTAAGGAAAAAAGATACCAAGTCAAGGTAAATATATTTTAAATTGGTGTTTACTGAACTTTATCATATCAATTGTATAATTGTATTACATTTAGGGGTACATAGTTATCCAACGAAATTTTTTATTAAACATAGGTGGGGCTAATTGAACCATTTGGTTCAACTTGCCCTATTCCGATTTCTTACTGTAATTGTGTATGTAACGTGTTTATTTCGCAAAACATTAATAACACCGTTTTTTTAACTTTCTAGACGTGTACCCACAAAAAAAAAATGAATCGTGGCTCAACAAATACTTGCTTCAACTATCTGTTACTTAGGGATGTCCGTCGTCTTGTATATGATTGTGCCGTCAAACACAAATTGATATGTATTCTTTCTTTATTTTAATAACTTAAATTCTTTAAATAAACTATGAGTGTTAATGATAATAAATATTTCACACTATTGTTCAACAAGCCCCATCTATGGGGCAAGTTGAACCACTTCTCCTTCTCCATGAAAATTTAGATAACTTGTATAAACTCAACATATTACACTTAACTAACATCGCAAATCGCCATCCTATTTGAACTATGGTATAAAATTATTTTTCAACATATAAATAGCCCTTTGTACATAAATAGACTAGAACACTCTTACAATACTCGTTTTACGTTAAATGAAGGACTAATCGTTCCTAAGCATTTAAACAAATATGGGCAAAGAACGCTGGACTACATGATCCCAAATTGCTTAAATATGTTACCTGCAGCAATCAAAAAATGTACAAACGCAAAAATAAATATGATGTTAAAAAATTGGCTCGCTGAAAGACATAGTTTGTATTAGATTCTAAGACAAACAATTTATAACTTCATTCACTTTATATATTATATATATATATTTTTTTTAAATTTATTTTTATATCATGTTACACCTCTTTTTTTATTTTTATATCATTTTTTTAATTTTTTTAATTATTTTTATATCATGTTACACCTTTTTAGGCTATATTTCTTATGGTATGAGTGTATACAATATATTTTTTTTATGAATGTAAACAATTATTTTCTTAATAATTAATTTAATTTTTGTAATAATCCATTAAGTTAAAAGAATCCATTGACAAACTACTTAAAAGTAGTTTATTGGGACTTTTTCTCTGTTTTTGTATTATGTTTTTATTTGATATGTATGTATTATTCTTTGTTTTAAATATTTCTTTAAATAAAAAAAAAAAAAAAAAAAAAATAAAAAAATAAAAAAACTTCTAAATGATGATTCAATTCAATCAATTTCAATTTCATTGCCGGCAACCCGCGCGTTTATTAAGGTAATATAGTATTTTAGAACAAGTAAGTTACCCGCCTCACTAGACGTTGTCTGTTCTGAGACATGTAATAATTAGAACATTAAATAAGACGGCTGGCGTAGTCCAGCGGTAGAGCGTTGGATTGCCATTCCGAAGGTCGCGGGTTCGAACCCGGCGTGCGCAAATAAATTTTACTTAATTGATTTGTGTTATTTCACAATTACTTATTTAAAATAATATGTAGTATATTTGCGGTACGTTCCAGAGGGGAAGATACTAGTATTATATCGCCCTGATATTAGTATCGCCCTGGTGTAAGACCACCATTCAGAATTGAAACGTTGTTTGAAATGGCTTTAGCCGTAATTAGTGACTTGATCTGAATAGCCCGGTACTTCCCCACCTTCATCTTCCTCGTCTCCTTCCCTTTCCCACTTACCTTCAGCCTCATAACATACCCCAATTGGGGATGCCATAGTCTCACTGGCTCCAGACGTGAGCAGTTGGGACTCTTGTGAGGTATTTACTATAAAAAAAAAAGATAAAAGGTGTACAGGAAAATAGTCAGAAAATAAACATGAAAATACAAGTTTTATTAATCAAGAATAATAAATCATATTATCATATTATTGATATAGTTTTACATGACAAAATTAAAAAAAATAACTTATATCATTGATGTAGCTATTCCAAATTCCTGTAATATTCAAAAATCTGTTTCTGAAAAAATAAGAAAGTATACAGATTTAGGAAATGAAATTAAAAGAATTTGGCATTCTCAGACTATAAAAATATTACCTTTTGTTATTTCGGCTACTGGCATTATACCTAGCTCTCTTATTAAAAATTTAGGCATATTAGATTTGTCAAAGAATTTGTATATAAAAATGCAAAAATCAGTTATTTTAAATACATGTAGAATTACGAAAGATTTTTTAAATATTTATATTGAGGGAGGTGAAAATATCTGGAGACGGTGAATTATATTCCCATTTAATAGTTTGGTAGATTAACGTGTTGTTCTTGTATTGTTTTGTATTAATTATACTTATATAATACACTTGCATAACGTGAATTTACTAGATGATCATTTATATGGAAAAGTGTATGAAAGGGTTTAGTTTTTCCTATGGGAAAAACTAAACCCGTTCCTGTAAATCTGGTGAATAAAAAAAAAGAAGAAAGAATAAATCTCTGAATCTGATGATGAAAACAGTTCTTCATATGAAATTTAAGCGGAGAGCCCCCAGACTTTTGGATGACGAAACGAAATATGGCATTTCTTGTGTAATTCTTTACTTTATTCTCTCTATATTGTATCAGTATTTTAAATTATTTATAATTTTATTTTATTCTCTCTATATTTGGTATCAGTACTTCGTTATGGAATTCTAGCATCGTTTCCTGTGAACATTTTTTATTGACGACTAATGCACTCAGTTTTCGATTAATTGAATTTCCTGCTTTCATTGTCCATCAAATGCACTTTAGTGCTAAAAGCTTTTTGAAATTTCATTTTTCGTATGAAAAAAGTCGTGCTGGGATTTCAATCGCATTGTAAATAAATTGGGTTATGTGGAAGCACTGGAGAAATAAACCGGGAGAGGTGTGTTGTGGGCGTGTCCGTGAGCCCGAAATAAACGCAATTTTCCGTACTTCAAGAGAAATTGATAAAAAATATTGGAATTATTACTTGAGCACTTTAAAGGTCCCAATCTATTCACATCAATTGAACTCAGTTCAATTCATTTCCTATCAACTGAATTTAATTCCTGTCAATTGAAATCAGTTCAATTCAATCCTATCAATTGAATTGAGTTCAATTCAATTGAATTAATTTCAATTAGATAATATTTAATTCGATTCCATTCGATTAGATTCGTTCGATTCGATTTGATTCGATTCTATTGAATCCAATTCAATCCAATTCAGTGCAATTCTATTCAATACAAATCCATTTCCACGTATTTCCATTGAAAGTGTTGTAATTTAATTAAATTCCATTCGGGTTGAGTCGATTTTATTCGATTTAATACAATTTAGTTGATTATTTGAAAAATATCAGAAAAATTGTTAATTTTAATGCGTTTTAAATACATACATAAATATAAACAGCTGGTATCATTAATAATACCAGAAGGTACTAATAGAGCTTGCCTTTTAGATGCAGCTTCATTGATGCTAAATATATCGACATCTGAATTGATGCTTTTCAACAACAAGATGACTGTCCTCATTGACATAATTTTTGGTAAATTGGCCCCGCAGGCTGGGAGATAGAACAGTCTCTTGTCGGTGGCGGAGGTAGCAATCGAGAACATAAAAATGATTGTTCTCTATGATAGCCGAGTTTTCAAACCATCCATGAATCAGTTTAAATAAATATGTAGCGATGTGTACATTGTACATCCCTTCTGACCTGAATATGGTTCATTCCTAGCATGCCGAAAAGAAAGTCTGTAAGATGGATCCACGGGTAGTATCCATACTCTCTCTTGTAGAGATGTCTCATAAACTTCTTTTGAACTCTCTACAACATGAAGGAATACTTTATCTGGTGTGAACTCCAAATTACCGACCCATTCAAATCTACTCCTTACTAAGGAATTGAATAAAATTATGAGAACCAAGTATCCCTATGATTCCTTGCACTCCGTTGAACAAGCCTTCTCAATATGAGCGGGCAATTTGAGCATTCTATCACACTAATGATTTTCTATGTTTTTATTTCTTTTTCTTACTATTTAAGGCTTATGTTATCATTATTTATTTTTATCTATTTATTTATTTGTATTTCACGCCCTGCTGGGTTTTTACATGTTTTTATTATTATTTTTATTAACAAAGTACATCTAAATCATAAATTACATTCAATTCACACAAAATTAGTTGGCAAAAAGCAAAAAATAAAATTAAAAAGCAAAGTACATCTAAATAAGCATTAGAAACAATTCAAACGAAAGCAAAAAATAAAATTATAAAACTGAATCTAAAAAAAAATCAATAACAAAATCATAAACAAAATCAAAGTCAAAATCAAAAAAAAAATCAACAACATAATCAAAAACAAAATCAAATACGAGTTTGATAAAAGCAGGATACCCTACCATGCAAGGTAGAGAAACAACAGAATGGGATAAGTAGATACAATTCGTAGATTAAGTCAAGGAGAAGTATGTGGTATATTCAATTAAATATTATTGATCTTTTTTCCGATAAACATCTTACTCATAGTAATTTTTGCTAATTTGCACACAATTTTATATAATAATAATAATGTTTGGATGATCTGTATAGCGCCATTTTCCTGAGAAATGCACATGAAGGGAGCTTATAGGAGTAGATCACACCACACTTTCTTTAATTTGTGCTGTTCAGTGGTTAAATTTATAGGGACACGTGAAACAGGATATTTTTCTTATCTATTTTCCACCACTACCGTATGCAGTGCTCACTGAATAAGTATACCGATAGAAACGTGCCGTGGACGTATCCGCGTACCCGAAATGAGCTCAATTCATCCTTACTTTTTGAGAAATTACATTACGAAATATCAATTTTGTTAATTTTTCGACAGGAGGCACGGTGAAAATTATTTCTTTCAGAACCTTGTTATCTTTCGGGGTGATGCATAGGGTTTTTTCTTAAGGTGAGAAAGGAGTTAACATGGGTCTCTTCAAGACCCATGTTCGTCCCCAAATTGTTCCTAAGATGGGTTGAACTCACGAAAGAGTCTTAGAAACGACCCGTTGTATTTTTTGTGGAATGAAGGAGAGGGGTTTCGCGGGAAGGGGGACGAGGGAGAGGGGAAGGCGAAGACGATGGAAACGGAATTCATGTGGTGGGGGGTGGAGGGGAGGGGGGGGGGGTTCACGAGAAATGGGTGAGCGAGAGAGGGGAGGGGGAACGCTAAGGGGAAGCGGAAGAGGAGTCGGAATGGGAACGGGGATGAACTGGAAATGACGCTAAGGTAAAAATAATTTATTTATTTAATTAACAAATCAATGCATGTCGGGTGTCAGCTAGTAAGATATAAAATAGGTTATAAGGAAAATAACCACAATATTTGGGAGGCGGCAATGGGTACCGCCGCCCCGGGAACCATTTATTGGATAACCAACACCTCTGCCATAGGTCACCCCAAGTGGTTCACTACGTTTGGTGACTTGGCAGGGGTGCCCGGGTTCATGGGGTAAGGTTTGTCTAGGTCTTGGCGGCGGATGATCTAGACACACTGAACCCCAGATTCCCAATCAAACCTCATACCCTTTTCCTTCCCAGAACTTCCTCTCCTTTCTTTCCTTAAAATGCCCTCCACACAGCATCCCCAAAGATGACATAGGCCCTGAGAAAATTATTTTCCTCGGAGCCTCCTGTGTGGACCTAATGTAAAAAAAAAAAAACAGTACTGGAGAACACAGGTCCCTACTATTTACCATATAAAGATATTCTCTGAGAGAATATAAAGGACATAACAATAAATATCACACTTCTGTTCATTTTATTTTCAGTGCTCAGGTCAACATGTAGGAAATTATTAAATATGTAGGACATTTTTATGCTTATTTACTTTCCAACGCATGCCGGGTATCAGCTAGCAAGGATATAAAATAGGTTATAAGCAAAATAACCAGTACTGGAGAACACAGGTCCCTGTATTTACCATATAAAGATATTCTCTGGAGATAATATAAAGGACATAACAATAAATATCACACTTCCGTTTATTTTATTCTCAGTGCTCAGGTCAACATGTAGGAAAATATAAAATATGTAGGACATTTTTATCCATATTTACTTTCCTCCGTTATCGAATGCCTTACCGGATAAAATTTCCCAAGCGTTCTTTGTACAACGTCAAACATTTTACATTGTACAAACCTTGTACAAACATTGTATAGTCGGCCTTGTTCGCCTGGTGCTAGTGTGCCACTTGTGGAATACGTTGTTTCTGCAGCACCTACGCTTTTATCTCTCATTCGACCTGTTTTTTTATTCGGAACCAGAGTTATTTACGGGACGCATTTGAATTCATGAATAGGAAATTATTCCCCCAGAGAAGAAAGCAGTGATATTTTTTACGGTAGTCTAATTCACGTGATGTAATAAATGGCCTCCGCGGAATAATATTTGAGAAACTGGACTACGAATCCAGAGGTCGCGGGTTCGAATTATTTGCTTTATTTCGCATGTAATTTATATTTTTCTGCTACCGATTTCGACCCATTTTAAGATTGCTAGTGAATGGCAGGAATTAGGTAACTGTAGTTTATTGACAAGTAGGTTCATTGGGTTAGCAATAGATGGCAGGAGTCATAAAGCTTTCACTAGTTGCCGTCAGATGGCGGGGAGATAGAGTTGTCCATAGGAATGCATATAGTCGGTTATGTAGAGCTCTGCGCTCTCAGATTTACCAGTCAGTTGAAACTAGTCGCGTAAGCTCAGATCTATTATTCCGTCAAATGGCGGAGGGGGGTAGAGTTGTCCCTAGGAATGCATGTAGTCGGTTGTGTAGAGCTCTGCGCTCTCAGATTTACCTACCAGTCAGTTGAAGCTAGTCGCGTAAGCTCAGATCTATTATTCCGTCAAATGGCGGAGGGGGGTAGAGTTGTCCCTAGGAATGCATGTAGTCGATTGTGTAGAGCTCTGCGCTCTCAGATTCACCTACCAGTCAGTTGAAGCTAGTCGCGTAAGCTCAGATCTATTATTCCGTCAAATGGCAGAAGGGGGTAGAGTTGTCCCTAGGAATGCATGTAGTCGGTTGTGTAGAGCTCTGCGCTCTCAGATTTACCTACCAGTCAGTTGAAGCTAGTCGCGTAAGCTCAGATCTATTATTCCGTCAAATGGCGGAGGGGGGTAGAGTTGTCCCTAGGAATGCATGTAGTCGATTGTGTAGAGCTCTGCGCTCTCAGATTCACCTACCAGTCAGTTGAAGCTAGTCGCGTAAGCTCAGATCTATTATTCCGTCAAATGGCAGAAGGGGGTAGAGTTGTCCCTAGGAATGCATGTATTCGATTGTGTAGAGCTCTGCGCTCTCAGATTCACCTACCAGTCAGTTGAAGCTAGTCGCGTAAGCTCAGATCTATTATTCCGTCAAATGGCGGAGGAGGGTAGAGTTGACCCTAGGAATGCATGTAGTCGGTTGTATAGAGCTCTGCGCTCTCAGATTCACCTACCAGTCAGTTGAAGCTAGTCGCGTAAGCTCAGATCTATTATTCCGTCAAATGGCAGAGGGGGGTAGAGTTGTCCCTAGGAATGCATGTAGTAGATTGTGTAGAGCTCTTCGCTCTCAGATTCACCTACCAGTCAGTTGAAGCTAGTCGCGTAAGCTCAGATCTATTATTCCGTCAAATGGCAGAGGGGGGTAGAGTTGTCCCTAGGAATGCATGTAGTCGGTTGTGTAGAGCTCTGCGCTCTCAGATTTACCTACCAGTCAGTTGAAGCCAGTCGCGTAAGCTCAGATCTATTATTCCGTCAAATGGCGGAAGGGGGTAGAGTTGTCCCTAGGAATGCATGTAGTCGGTTGTGTAGAGCTCTGCGCTGTCAGATTCACCTACCAGTCATTTGAAGCTAGTCGCGTAAGCTCAGATCTATTATTCCGTCAAATGGCGGAGGGGTTAGAGTTGCCTCTAGGAATGCATGTAGTTGGTTGTGTAGAGCTCTGCGCTCTCAGATTTACCTACCAGTCAGTTGAAACTAGTCGCGTAAGCTCAGATCTATTATTATTATATTGTGTAAATAAACAGTTTGTTAGACGGACCAAGGATTTATTGAAAAGTCCCCAAAATAAAAGTGTGATTGAATGTAAATTAAGCAAACATTACAGTAACAAATGTATATGTGAAATAAAAGTCTTCGACATCACAATTCTAGAAATTACCATTGGTAAAAAACCAAACTCCATTACAAACATTTAATTACTTTCTTTATAAAAAGGACATTATTTCATCTGAAGTACTAACAACATTGGCCTTATTCCAACATTCTTGAAACTTCATTTACTAGTGTTCGAGAGATGGGAAAGGGGAAAGGTGGTATATTGCGGGGGAAACCCGGCGAATATGCTCCAGTTACCGAACAACTATGTCAAACAGGTGACTAATTCTGCACCTTATTTATTGGATCGCACAGGAACAAACTTGTTCTGGGGAAACTTTCATAAATACAAGGTGAATAAAAGTCGTGAAAAATTTCGAAAAAAAATTAAAGACACGGAGTTTGTAATGAGAGTTTCTATGTTATTTTTGCTAAAACTGAACTGAACTTGTTAAATAACTTTATTTTTTAAGACGTAAATTTCACTTAGGTACCACAAATTTACACAACGTGGTCTTTTTTATTTTTATAGTGAGTACCTCACAAGAGTCCCAACTGCTTCCGTCTGGAGCCAGTGAGACTATGGCATCCCCAATTAGGGTATGTTGTGAGGCTGAAGGTAAGTTGGGAAGGGAAGGAGATGGGGAAGAGGAAGGCGGGGAAGTACCTGGCTATTCAGATCTATTCGCTAAACACGGCTAAAGCCATTATTAAGCAACGTTTCAATTCTGAATGGTGGTCTTACACCAGGGCGATACTGAGAGTATCTTCCACTCTGGAATGTGCCGCAAATATACTATTTATTATTTTAAATAATTAATTGTGAAATAACAGAAATTAATAAAATAAAATTTATTTGCGCACGCCGGGTTCGAACCCGCGGCCTTCGGAATGGGAGTCTAACACCCTACCGCTGGACCATGCCGGCCGTCATTTGATGGATTCATGAAGTATTGCAGGAGCCATTATTACAGTAGGTACCTAGGTATATCTAACTATGTGTTACAATAAACATTCTATAGTCATTTGTAAACTTTGAGGTTTATTTAAAAAATTCTTTTTTACATTATCTCTATACAGGAGGCCCTGAGAATAATAATTTTCCTCAGGACTTATGTCATCTTTGGGAATGCTGTGTGGAGGGTCGTTTTCAGGAGAGGGTGGAGTAAACCTGGATATTGACCTATGTGTTCATGATGTAGGAGGGAAGAAACACAAGGATGTACGAGAACAAATTATTTAAATAAAATTAATAAATAAATAAATGGAATAAATTAAACATAGACGTGGAGAGAATTAAACCTTCTTCATTTACACCTACATACGTATGTGAAAAACCAAACCTAAGCAAACTTTTGTGTTTTTTTTTCAATGTGAAATATACTGTTTAAATGATTTTTTTAACATTAAATTTTTAAAATCTATTAAATTTTTTTTATTATTTGAAATACATATGCATAACAAATTTAGAAAATAAATACAGTTGGTTCTTTAAAGCAATTTACAAATAGATTTTTTCTTTAACAAACTACTCTACTCAATGGAGAAAACATTTCTCGTGTTTGAGTTGGAGAGTAAAGCCTTTAAATAAAAAAAGTTAAGAAATTATAATGTTTGAAGTAGATAATAACTGTTTACAATAACAGACTTAGAATCTACAAGAACGAAAAGTAAAAATTACAAATTGAATATAAATGTAGTAGAAATAAACTTATATTAATAAATTAATTAATAGGTAGGTACATACAGTTGGTTCTAAACATTGAAATTGGCCTCAGCCGCTGATAAATATTGTATTAGTAGGTACATAATAATGAAATGCAACAATTATCGTTTACCAATACGACAGTACATAAGGTACAGTACTGGTTTATGTGTAATTCCAGTAAGTGTAATTGTCTTTACGTGTAATTTTGTCCGTATCTAATTCCGTCGGCGTGTAAGAATGGCATTGTATAATTTTTAAGTGAAATTCACCCCCGTATAATTTCGTCTTGAGTTCTCACATCCCACCGCACCAAAATATATTTAACAAACACCCTGCACTTTAAAAGACACTCTAGAAATGCAATTTCCTTCCGAGACCCTTGCAAACATTCCCTATCTTCAAAATTCCTTACCATCACGTTGTAATATCTTTCTTTGGTGGAAAAACGTCTCAAGTGAAAAATGTGAAATATTCAAAAGAGCGAAATTAAGTTTTGCTTTGTCTCTGCAAAATATGTAAAACTGTACACAAAATATGAGGCATCCAACATTATCAATTTGAATATTTTATTAGGGTTAACTATTAACATAAACTCCGTTATCGGTCATAAAGAAATCGCAAAGAAAATCAGTATACTTAAAAACATAAAATAGATAATGACAGGCACGGACCAAATACTCGACATATTTGATGTACTAATTATACATAAAAAAAATTCTCAACTAAATTTTTGATAAAAAATAAATTTCCATAAATACCATTATAGTTACATTTTTTATAAGAAAAATTCTCTTTTTAACTTGTGAAGGTTATTACCATCAATGTTATATATTATTGAAGAAGAAGATGACAATAGTAATCTAAATTGACACATGAAAATGAACAAGACATAGAAAAATAATAAAAGATAATGGTCGCAATTAGGACTCGAACCCAGATCTTCCGTCTTACTGGGGAAAAGGTATGAGGGTTGGGTAGGAATCTAGGGTTCAGTGTCCAGATCATCCACCGCCAAACCTCGCTCTATGAACCCGAGCACCCCTGCTAAGTCACCAAACGTAGCGAACCACTTAGGGTGACCTATGGCAGGGGTGTTAGTTATCCAATAAATGGTTCCAGGGGTTGTACTTCCAAACTTGTACTTCCAAAATTGGACAATTAATAATGTACCTATGTTAAAATAAATTGGTTTTATTTTGAAATTGGTTTTATGTCGATTTGTAATAATAAAATCCGAAAATTTTACCTCAGGACTGACGTTGGCTCGCACACTTGGCATACTAAAAACTGGACGCGAGGGAATCGGGCAAAAAGATCTTTTATTCATATTCTTAGAGCACGACAACCTTTAATATTTTGCTAACCACCAGTTTAGAAATTACAAACTTGAGTTAGCCGAACAAAAAGTGGTGTTTAAGAACATCTTTAACTGCAGAATTATTTTTTGTTTTTGTGTTTAATTCGTAGAACTCCATTTAATTTTTTCAAAAATTTAATTTAAATTAAATTTAAAAATGTTATTATTAAGTTCTACAAGTTTTATAGATTTGTATTTTCGTTACAGCTGTTTCGGCTTATAAGGCCATTTTCATGCTGAACCTTAAGATAAATTTACCAAACAATGTGTCAAGATATCGACTTCACGACTGTGTACGTTATTTGGGCTATTTTTCGAGTTAAGACCCTTTTCCCGCCTACGAACGATATATCCCAACCAGGGCAAAATGAAGAATTTTTATCTTTTCCCATTCTTGTTTGGGAAGGTCATACTGTACTATTATTATAGTAAGTAATAAGAGGGGAATAAGACATGGTAAGATATAAGTAGATATAAATACATTGGGCACTTAGCCTTTGCATAAATTTCCATGTACATAATACGACAAAAGATATCCAACTACCCAAACATAGTGGGATTAGGGAATCCCAGATTGGGATATATCTAACGTGGTCAAGGGGTCAAAAAAGAGTTCTGGTTGGGAAGCAACTACCAAACTTTACATGTCAAGAAGTTTCTGGTCACCAAATACGACTAAAATCATTTCAAGCAACCAACGTTTCGATTTTTTCAACAGGGATATTTTTAGAATATCTCTAGTTCGGCAATTTGCTAAAATCTTTACTTCTTTACTTATATTATAAACGCGAAAGTTTGTATGGATGTATGTGTGTTCGTTACTCTTTCACGCAAAAACTACTGAATAGATTTTAATAAAACTTTACAATAATATAGCTCATACGTCAGAATAACATATATAAAACTAGTTATTTCAATATATTATAAATAATAATAATAAAAGAAAATGTCAAAATTTGAGAATGACATTTTGCAAAACAATCAAATTTAATTTAAATCAAAATTCTATTTTAGAAAATTGGTGAATTTATTTTAAGTACTTGCCTAATACTTTGAATCGAATCAAGAATTATAGATATTTTAAATAAATAGGTTAAGAATTTTGGTGTAAACATAGATGAGACCTAGGAAAAGAAAATAGGCTAATAGAAGTACTAATCCTGCGCAGACGAAGTCGCGGGCAGAAGCTTTTATTATATCATACTTAGCTAAAGTCCCAGGCGTTGCCCGAGCGTTGCGGAGATATTTTTTAATCAGATGTAGATAGTAACCTTTGAAGGTCAAGTAAGCAAAATTTAATCAATCTCGAAATAAAACTGTAAATTGTACATTTGTCTGACACTGTAGACTCTTTTTTTGTAAATACAGATAGAAGACTGAAATTCCCGGCGTTGTCTGGTCGTTTTTGCATAGTTTTTCGATGTTTCATGTGGACAGTGACCTTCCTCTTGTTTTAACGTGCAAAATTGAATCATTCTCGGAATAAAACTGTAGATTTCTCCTTTGTATATATATGTAGATAGATAAATATTATATTATCTTGTATCTGACACATGGATTGGAAAGCTTGGAAATTTAGAGCAACTGGAGGACCAAGAAAGGTATGAAAAGAAAATATACGACAAAAGTGAATAGTAAGTAGAACAAGTCCGGGACGACGGAGTAAATCCAATATTTGAATCCTACCGGGTGCGCCAGATGTAATGTTTGCCTTAATTACGTGCAATCACACTATGTTGGGGACTTCTCAACAAATCCTGGTTCGTCTTACTAACTGTTTATTTACGAAATACAATATAATTAGACCTACGCTAAAGCGACTAGTTTTTACTGACTGGTAGGTAAATCTGAGCCCGCAGAGTCCTACACTGCCGGCTATATCCAATCCTAGGAACAACTCTAATATCCCGCCATCTGACGGAAACTAGTGAAAGCATTATGACTACTGCCATCTATCGCTAAACCACTGAACCTATTTGTCAATATATTACAGATTACGTCAAAAGTCAGAATAACAAAATAGTATCTGTACATGAGTCGATGTATGCATGTACATAAAAGGGAGAGAAAAATGAGTGTGTGTTAAGAGCGATTACCAGCGGCTGAGGATGAAAGTTTAAAATTGTTTGCAACTGTACAGGGAGGTTCCGATGAGAAAGATCGATTATTCCCCACATCAATTTTTTAAAATTACAATTTAATATCGATTTATTTCATTCAAAACTTGCTTTAATGTATACCTACATTCAAGTACGCTATAAAGATGCTCAAAACGCACGATGATAAATTATCAAATATCGTGTACTTCTTGTAAGTATTTTTTGATCATAATTTTTAAGGTTTTTCAATAAAGTCTAAACAAAATAAGTGTGTAAAATTTTTTTTAATATTTTATTTTGTATAAGACCTTAAATAAATAGAAAAACTGAGGTATTTTTGTCACAAAACACGTTCTCAGATTTATTTTTTAATGATTTTAATTTAACTAAATATAAATTTCTGAAAACTGTGTTTACTAGATTATGAATTGATTTATTTTGTTGTATAATTATATGATTTGAAATTTGTGTTTTTTTGATTGAACAAATCTGCCAACAACCAACGGTATAAACTTAGTATATTAAAAATAAACTTTGTTTTTTAAATTTTAAAAAGTGCGTTTACCAGATAAAATAATCTTTCAAAATAAATTAATGTTTTTTTGTAAAAAATGTCAATACGTCTAGAATTTGATTTAAAAGGGACTAATTTTCGGTATTCTCTGGTAATACCCTCTTAAGAGGGTGGTGCGTGGATTTGCATCATTTCCACCTCTGCGGAGAAACGGTCACTAAAATAAGGTTTTTCAGGCTAAATAAATGTCATTATTTCCAAATTTATCTGTGCTGCCATTAATATCATGTATGCAAAATTTTCAAGAGATAACATTTGTTTTTCTAGATTTAAATTGGCCTGGAATCGAATTTATGCAAAATCACACGTATTTTATTTTATCTGTCCAGTTTAAAATGTACGCGGGCCTCTCCATGACATTGGTATATTCAGAGGTCAGATAAAAAATTCTATCGGATCGTTATACAAAAATAACAGCTAAATATGACAGAATCTGTGACTATCCATTACAGTTATGTTACACGATTCTCTCAAATATCGTTGGTTAGTAGATGAGTGGAAAAAGGAGGTGGGTAAAAATGTCCTTACATCTATTTAACTAACTTCTTATTTTTTTAAAGTTTGGGCCCATATTCAAAAAATGATTTATTTACATCTAGTATGAAAAAATCATCCCATAAAAACACAAGTTTTTTTTTACAATACATATCTATTTAGTTTTTTTTTTATTTGACTACGGTTTGCACCTTCCTTTCCAGTAATCGGAATGTTGATCCTTGCCGAAATTCAATTTTTAAAAGCGACATTTATTTCGTATTTAAGGTGCTTTAATTTGTTAGAATTTAAGAAAAAATCGTATATGTCTGCGTGTGTGTGTGTGCGTGATTGTTACCAAATGGAATGCATTGTTAACAGCAACGAGTCTATCTGCAAAGTTTCAGCTAGATCGGATGTCGGGAAGTGGGTTAATTTCCACTTCCAAGATCCCACGATATTCAAACATTCATTCATTCAATCAAGAAAACAAAAGTAAAATTCAATTAGATTTATTTCAAAATAAAAATTGTTATATTTTCTTTACTTCTTTTTACTGAGAAAGATTGCGTGATTTTACAATTCGTGATTTCTTAATTTTAGTTTAGAGAAAGTTATTTTGATAAAATAATAAATTTATTCATGTCAATAAAAGTTTATCGTTTTGAATATTTCTTTCATCGTGTGAATAACCTTATTATTGAATATTTTTATCATTTTGTGAAAAATTTATTTTTAATAATAAATTTATATACAAATAAAATTAATACTAAGAATACGAGTGTGCTTTAGACCACACGAAAGAAGTAAATACTTCTTTTGTAATTTAATCTAATTTTCTTTCTGGCATCGAATAAAACAATTCCAATCATCAGTGTATAAGAATCTATATTGAAGATTCGTTTAGATTGTCGTCTGACCAATCATCGTGACTAATCAGTCGTTTCAATGCACTAAGTTCGCACACTCTAAACGAAAATTTGATTAATTTTATTATGGGAATTACGCTTAGAATGGGATTGTTGATTTAATTCTTACAAAGTTTAAATAAAACTTTTTTGATGCGGATTTTAGTTAGAGAGCGACGTTAATTCACATTTGCAGCAGGAAATTAAAAAAATTCCAATCGAAAAATGTGAGAAACAACAACACAACTATTGTCAGCATAAATGCCAGCACCCATTCCAAACGTCATTACTATGGATTTGAGCACTGTTGTTACGATTAGATTTTAAGGAATCAACCTCAAAATTAATTTAAATTTTTTGTATTTCTTGGGCATTAACTATGTAACAATTTCTAGACATTTTGTTTTGAAGAGTTTTAATTTTCGATGTACTATCGTTACTTAAATTTTAATTTTTATGCTACCGGTTTCGACACATCCGTGTCATTCACTAGCAAACTTAAAACTAAACTTAAAATTTAAAACAAGTACAGAAATGAATTAGATATTATTAGGTGGGGGTGGTGGGAGGGGTGATTTTGGGGGAAGGGGAGAACAGTGGGCGGGGTCAATATCACACGGGAACAAAGTCAAAAGGGGAGATTTGCAGGGTGCTATTATTTTGTTAACTAAATTAATTTTTGATTTAATTTTTTTGTTTATTTCTAAAGTTTCTAAAGCGCACAAGTTAAAGTATGAATTTATATTTATATGTTTAAATTTGGTTTTTTCTTTGTTGAAGCTATGGCCTGTCTCTATTAAATGATTGGCGAATTCAGAATAGTTATTATTTCGTAAACAGAGTTCATGTTCCCTGATTCTAGTTCTAAAATTTCTAGTAGTCATTCCTACGTACTGGGCGTCGCAATCATTACATTCCAAAGTGTATATCCCGTTTTTTTCGAATTTATTAGAGACATCCAACGCTTTCAAAAGACCCTACAAAGAAGTTTCAAGAAGACGTCAAGAAGACAATCAAGAGCTGCCCTTTAATATGCGGTACACCAAAATATAATAATCTTGTATCAACCAATCCTCAGCCACCTAAGCTGTATGGTTTAGCGAAGCTTCACAAACAATGCATCCCCATCAGACCAGTTTTTCCGGCATATTCTAGCCCCAATTATAATATATGTTCTAAATTTGTATCCTTGTTTAAATCCAATAATTTATTCAGATCTGATCACTCAATTAAAAACAGTTTGGAATTAATCAATAAAATCAAAGATTTAGACATACTTAGCAACAGTAAATTAGTGTCTTTTGACGTTGTTAATCTTTTTCTTAGCATTCCAACTATCGAATGTAAAAACCTAATTATAAACATTTTAAATAATTCCCATTTAGATCCTACTATTGTGAAGGAAATGTCCACATTACTAGAAATTTGCATTAATCAAAACTACTTCACCTTTAATGATAAATTATACAAACAATATAATGGTCTGGCGATGGGTAATCCCACTTCTCCTTTGTTTGCTGAAATATTTATGAATTCTTTGGAAAACAAACTATTCGATTGTGGACTTTCCCTTTTATCTAATGTATTTGTGTGGTATCGATTTGTTGATGATATCTTTGTAATTTGGTCGGGTAGCAACAGACAATTAGAAAATTTTCTCACTTTCATTAATAGCCTACATCAAAATATAAAATTTACACTGGAACATAATGATAACAACAGTTTGAACTTCTTAGACTTAAATATTAATTTAGAAAATAATAAGTGTGTATTTAATATTTATAGAAAACCTACACACACTGACTGTGTTATACCATCAACTTCACTTCATCCCATATCTCACAAACTTGCTTCCTTCAAATCAATGATTCATCGTGCTATTAATGTCCCTTTAAGCAATGATAATTATAATAATGAAATTAACATTATAAAACAAATAGGCCTAAACAATGGTTATAAACCTGAAATAATTAATCGCTTAGTTAATAAGAAACAAACAAAATTTTTAACAAAAAAGTACATTTATAGTGGCAATAATAACAACGAACCTGGTAAAAACTTAATATATAAAAAACTTCTTTTTACAGGCGACTTATCTTTAAAAATATCCCGCATATTACCAGATCACATTTCTCCAGCCATCTATACTAATTCTAAAATAAAAAAATTAATTAATAACAAGGATGTTTCTAATAAATTCGAAAAAAACGGGATATACACTTTGGAATGTAATGATTGCGACGCCCAGTACGTAGGAATGACTACTAGAAATTTTAGAACTAGAATCAGGGAACATGAACTCTGTTTACGAAATAATAACTATTCTGAATTCGCCAATCATTTAATAGAGACAGGCCATAGCTTCAACAAAGAAAAAACCAAATTTAAACATATAAATATAAATTCATACTTTAACTTGTGCGCTTTAGAAACTTTAGAAATAAACAAAAAAATTAAATCAAAAATTAATTTAGTTAACAAAATAATAGCACCCTGCAAATCTCCCCTTTTGACTTTGTTCCCGTGTGATATTGACCCCGCCCACTGTTCTCCCCTTCCCCCAAAATCACCCCTCCCACCACCCCCACCTAATAATATCTAATTCATTTCTGTACTTGTTTTAAATTTTAAGTTTAGTTTTAAGTTTGCTAGTGAATGACACGGATGTGTCGAAACCGGTAGCATAAAAATTAAAATTTAAGTAACGATAGTACATTGAAAATTAATTTAAATTTATTATCGTTCGCCTCCGTAACGTTCGTAACGCCCGATATTACGCCTCTCGTAATGCTGTAATTTCCGTAACGCATTCACCAGTTTACCCCTCAAGTCAAGAGTGCGCAAAGAAATATTTAATTAAAAAATTACCCAAAATAATGTTAAAGCGGTCTACATATCGGCTGCGAACAGCCCGACATATCGGGCTGTTAGCAGCTGGCTAAAAATCGAAGGTTGGAGGTTGTCTCCTATTTCTTTTTTCCTCATGCGAACATTGCGAACCCGTAACATTCTGTTTCACGTTGCCTTTTGTCTCTAGCGGTCTACACACCACGCTGCGAACAACCCGAAATATTTACACAGCAAATTAAATATCACCATCTCATTTCCTTAAATGAGATATTGAATTTGTTGTGTAATAAAACAGACAGAAGGCAACGTGAAGCAGAATGTTACGGGTTCGCATGAGGAAAAAAGAGACAGGAGACAACCTCCAACGTTCGATTTTTAGCCAGCTGCAAATCAAATTCGTATGTGTAACAAAGATGTGAGCCAATATTTTAATCCTTCTAAATATGATTATAATTCTCAGCTCCATAAATACGATTTATCGGAAATTAATGTTAACCCTTGGGAAAGTAACATAGTTTGCTCAGTTTGTTCTACAACTACGCCTTTAGAAACATATTTGGCTTCAGCGTATTTATTTATAATTAGTTTGCTAAGATTAAGGATGGTGTCTATTTCGCAAAGTAAATAGATCAAGTGAATATTACGAGGGAATTAATGCCAATAAAGTTTGGAATAATTATTACAAACTTATAAGGCTTTACAAATAAACGATACTTAGATTCAGGTATCCCAATCAGAGTTAAGTCGAACACAGTAGATTCTCACACATGTGAACAGTATGTTTAAAATTCTAATCGATTTCAAAAAAGAAAAAACCAGTTAAGATGAAAAAAAAAACATTTATAAAAGATCACACCATAAAACAAAAAATCGCCCTCCTTCCACACTGACACACAAGTATTCGTACGATATAAGTATCTTGTTGACTACCACCATGCATCTCCGCGGAGTCGGTTGATTGTCCTGCACGGAGGACATTTTGTAAATTCGTCGGCGACGCCCACGAATTTATTTATTTATTTATTGGTAAGAGACAAACAGCTTACATATAAAATATAAAGATATATATATACATACATGTTAAATGAAATCCAGCCAAGAAAGTCTCCTATATCAAAGGTGATTGAAGATGGAGTTTCATTACATATTAAAATTAATTTTAGGTGAGGAGGGGAGGAAGAGGAATATAGGATGAGGATAGGAGATGCTCCGGATACATTCCATACTCTTGACTTAATTTTCAATCGCAGATGTTACTTCTAATCGATATTTGTGAAGTGTAATTGCTAAAAATGTCTATATTTTGAAATGTTGTGTTATATTGTGCACATTTACGGGGAATTGGTGATTTTTTTCTAAAGTTAGTTCTATATGTAGGCAAATTAAACAAATAGGATTGCCGTGTTGATCTTGCCAGTCAGACAGTTTATAAAAATGCTTGTGACGAAGAATAACAAGTGACAGGATATAAAAATTCGTAGTTACAACAACTTTCCGGTTGTGAGATTGGCTATGAGGTTATATAAGGGCCCACATAAATTTTGTATACTACTTCATTAGTAATTGATCTCACATTACGGAGAACAAATCAAAACATTTTATTGGCGCGGGAGACAATGTCACATACATGTAGAGAGAGATTTGCCAATTCACGCCAAGGTCCCTCATCTCATTTTTGCGTATGAATGTATTTTTGTTCATGTGGCAGGGGTAACAGTAATGTATATATGGATCATGTAAATGTGACAACACTGCATTTCTGGATGTTAAATTGTTTAGTTCCAATCATTTAACAAGATAATCAAGATCATTACGCAGAATGATGTAATCGATGTGACCTTTCAACGCTATGAAAAGTTTGATATCATCAGCGAAGAAGACATATTTTGAGTGTTTAGTGGTCTTACCAATATCGTTAATGAAAAAAAGAAAGAGGAGGGGTTCTAGGTTTGATCCCTGAGGCATCCCGCAGTTGACATTCTTGACAAAGATGGTTTCTGTAACTGACATATACATGAAACCGAGGTCATTTTATATTTTTATATCATGGTGGTCTTCAGAAATTTGTATCTATCACATCGACGTATAGCAAATTTTCAACGGACCCGACTCAAGTTGAATAAACCATTTTCAGCTATGAAATAAAAACTCCAATTGAGACAACATTGTGCAAAAAATTAACAAGCCAGAGTTCGGAGGCTCTACAAATAATTTTGCAAGAAAGGAGAGGGTGGGAATGGTTATATACCCCCCTGGGAGGCTACGTCCGCTCATTCATATTTATTATTCCCTCCGGATGTTTTCGGATTCAGTTCCAAGTCACCCGTGCATAATATACTCCTATCTGATGTCCCCACTCTATTGTGGATACTTTAAAAATTCCAAAATGGTAATGTGCTATTGATTAAAAATGCCCCGATTTATTTTAATGTTTTTTTAAAGGAAGACAAACATTCCGGAGTTCGATTCATCTGACAAAATTTTGATTATTCCTCCTACTGCAATGACTAAGGACTTTGATAGGGCAGGAATTTGCAACACAACGAATATTTTCAATTTGTCAATTTATTTATGAACATGTCAATATCATTTGAGCTTTGAGTGCATTAAAAACTCATTTGTAATTAAAACGAAAAATAATCAATCCCTTTTCATCAAGGGACAGACCGTTACAAAACACTGCCTTTGCACGTATACCTTGCTTGAATCTTGTTCATATTTTGTCTTAAACATATCTACTCTTCTGTTATTCCAGCTTTAACATGACTTGGCCCAAGAATTTTGATTCACTTGTTCAACCTATGTCTACCTCAAGCGTCCCCGACTTCTTCATTTATTTACGTTTGCTCATAATTATAATGTGTTGCTAAAAATCAGATGGAGTTAATATTCTGGGGTGCTTAAACATGTACAAAAGATCTTATTCTTATTCGGTTGAACGAGGGTCTTCTTTTACTTGCATGATGTCCTCTCGATTTAGAGGTGGGCTATCTACATCAGCGAAAACTTCATGATTCAATCAAATGACACAAGAACTTTGAATTAAATGCTCAGTTACTAACCACGTAGGTATCGATAAAATTATTCTACTATGAGTGTTGATAAGTCTTTGTCTACAACGCCTTTAGCTGGATTATGTTTTTTTTTAGAAATTATCACTTTTTGTGGTGTAACTAAGGTGTAAGTATATTTTCGCATCTATTGACCATTAGATGAAGAATCTCTGTGGTTGTTTTTCTGTCCAGGGTATTTTGAGGATGCATCTATCAATTTACTCATCAAAATATTTACAATCGTACTTTGTGTTTCTGGAAACCTGTAATTGTTAAAAAATTAAAATGACTGGAAACCTGTATTCAAATAATGCAACATTTTTGCTTGTCGGTATTGTGCTATGTGTTATAATTTCTTTTGCTATTTTTCCGTGTTAGGGAGAGTTCGTGTAACGCAGACCACCTGATTCCCCGATAACCATCTGTTTTGAGGAAAGTGCATAGGTATATCGAATATTTCTTTTTAGCAAACTATATTTAGGAAGTATGTTTACGAGAGATGGGAAGGCTGATAGGGATATTGAAAGAAGGGTGAATGCAGGTAACTCCATTAATGGAGGATTGAACGCCGTTGGAGCCATCCAAAAGTTGTCCACAGAAGCGAAGCTAGAAGTCCACAATGGAGTACTGTTACCTACCCTGCTGTATGGCAGTGAAGCATGGAACTGGCAGAGAAAGGATTAAAGTAGACTGCATGCTGTAGAAATGAGATCCCTGAGGCGTATGCGTGGTAAAACCATGTATGATCGTGTGAGGAATGTGGAGATCCGAAAAGAATGCAAGGCTGATGTGAGCGTAATGAGTAAGACTAAGAAAGGGATGCTTAGATGGTTTGAGCATGATGAGCGAATGAATGAAGAAAGGAGTGTAAAGAGAATTTATGACGCGAATGTGAATGGTAGAAGAAGCCCAATGAAGACGTGGTACGATCAAGTGAATCAGATACTTGAGTCGGGCCATGTCAAGAGTCAGAATAATAGTATTAGTCTGAGTATGTATGAGAAGAAGTATGAATGTGAATGAGGCAAGGAGTATGTGCAAAAACCGAGTTGTTTGGCGGTCCGACCTCTCTGCCTACCCCTGCGGGGAAATGGCGTGATGGTTAGTTGGTTAGTTAGTTAGTTAGCAAACTAACGATGCGTCAACTTTTTGTTATCTTATTACTGAAATAAAAAAAATAATGCTTCCAAATATACAGATTTTTCAACTTCAGTATATAATCTAAAACGCTATGTTCTGAAAATCTTTGTCTTGAAAATTGAATAACACCGTAGAATCGAGGATCCTTTAAATAACAATCTAGTTTGAGCGACCTTGAATAGCGATCTTCGAAGAGCAAACAAGAACGAAGAAACTTCGGAGATGCAAAGTGAGGTTAGATAAGTCAGCTTCGATTCAGGTACGGAAAATGCATTTTTCCGGGAATACGTAACTAGATTATGCATAAAAGAAGTTTGGAACAAAGCCGCGAGGTGACGCCTTGGAAGAAAAATTCTACCCGAGGATTTTAAAATAAATTTCGCGAAGTTTTAAGTGATTTTGTTTTATTAACATGTTAATTAAAAGAAGATGTAATTTTTTATGACGTCCATTGGGCCGCTCCAGGTAAAATCAAGGAAATTGGCCATCTACTAACATGTGATGGACAATTATTATGTGTCTTATTAGAAATAATGTTATAATTTTTATTAAGGGGGTCTTCTAGTCTAGATACACAAATTTCGGGCGTTAAAAAAAACGAAGAATATTTTTAACATCCATTTTTTATAAGAGGGCACACATTAATTACGTGAGCAGTTAAAAAAAAAATTTCGACCCCTCCCCCCCTTGGTGAGGTTAAGTGAGATTTAGTGGGACCCCCCCCCCCTTACGTGAGATTTTATTCTTACTCTCGAAATAAATGTTTTTCATAATAGCCATTTATTCAGCGGGCAAAATGGGACACTTCAAAAGAAGTGAAACAATTATTTTTTTTATTATCTCTATAATAATATATACTCTTTTAAAATTGACGTGCGATTTTTACTGACCCCCCCTTGATATAATGAGATTTGGTGAGATTTTACTGGACCCCCCTCCCATATTTTTTGCTCACTTTATTAATGTATGCCCCCTAATTTGCTTATTTATATTTTAAGAACACTTACAATTAAACAGAATTTTTTATTTATTTAAAACTCGAAAAATAATAGCTTGGTAAAGTGTGGGATAAAAAAAAGAGAGAGATGTCCTGGTGTGCATAATTGAAACTCTTCTAGTCATCTGAAAAAAAAATCGAACGGATTCTTAATCAGTAAAAAATATCGCTATTGCCGGAACCTCGGAAAATTATGAACAATTTTTTTTCACAAAATGGCACCGTTTGAAAAAAAAACAAGTTTAATCAAAATCAAAAAACAAATTTAGCAGAGAAGGAGTGAATTTAGCAGAGAAGACAGAAGAGAAAGGATTTAGCAGAGAAGGAGTGAATTGAGGTTAGAAAAAAAGTCAATTTGGCATCATTCTCATGTAATTCCTTGGCGGCGACAAATGCCCTACAAATATAATTTACTAGCTTCTCCCCGCGACTTCGTCTGCGCAGGATTAGTATCTTTTTGTAGGTTCCATATATGTTTATACCAAAATTCTTAACCTATTTATTTAAAATATCTATAATTCTTGATTCGATTCAAGGGTAAGTACTTCAAATAAATTCAAATAAATTTATTAGAAATAACACTCTTGTGCGGTATATATATACCGTATATATAAGTATATACATATATTTCAAAATTTCAAAAAATACAATCGTTGGGAAAGTGGTGAGTCCCCTCTAATGTCCGGCTGACGAAAGATATCTTTGAGAAGGGGCAGTGAGTCAAACAGTTTTGGGAACTCTGTGAAGATTGTTATAAAGATAGTTAAATTTGAATGAACCTGTTTTTGACGATATTGAAAACATCCAAATATTTCAGTGTTGCATCATTTCGTCATGAATGCAGCATTCCCACATGGTGAAATGACGTGTAAAACTTTGTCACTGGTGGAGGAACTTGGGTTCTTGTGTATCAATGTAAAAAACATATGTTCTATATGTAATATGTAGGTACAGTTGAGGTGTGTTGAGACAAAGAATTTATTTGAATTTATTTGAATTTATTAGTATCTTTTTGTAGGTTCCATATATGTTTATACCAAAATTCTTAACCTATTTATTTAAAATATCTATAATTCTTGATTCGATTCAAGGGTAAGTACTTCAAATAAATTCACAAATTTAATTATTTTCTAAAATAGAATTTTGGTTTTACAATCATTGTTTTTCAAAACGCCATTCTCAAATTTTGACATTTTCTATTAAACAGTAATTATTATATGTAATACATGGAAAATAGCAAGCTTTGGGTATAAATTATAGCCTATATGTTATTCTGATGTATGAGCTATATTATTGTAAAGTTTCATTAAAGTCCATTCAGTGGTTTTGCGTGAAAGAGTAACAAACATACATACATACATCCATACAAACTTTCACGTTTATAATATTAGTAACATTTCGTTGTGTCGGTGAACCCAAAATCTTCTTTAAAGTCGATTTTTACGCTTGTAAAGATAAAGAAGAACGATATTGTAGTCTTCGTAACTACAGTCACTTGACATCGTATTAAATCCACGGCTGCATTTGAGAAAATGTTAAGTTAAGTACATTTCGGATAGCGCCGTCTACAGAAACAAGCAATAAAGAGTAGTATTATAGTAGAATGTATGTGATTGCGTCAAAGTCACGTAGCTTGTAAGTATCTCCACGTAAGAAGGGTCTAACACTTGGCACTTCCTAATGCTAATTTTATAAATATGATAATGGTTATTCTTCTTCTTCGTGTGCCCTAGCAGGTCCCCCCGACGTTGCGATCACTCTTGGTGAATATGTCTATATCTTGCGCTGCCCAGAAGAGCTCCTCCACACTTCTAAAACCTGTCCACCCTCGTACACTTAGTAGCCAAGACATTTGTATTCTACCAGGCCCTCGGCTACCCTCTATCTTATCTTTTAGTATTAATTGGAGCAAGTGATATTTCTCCCCTCGAAGTATGTTACCCAGTTATGAAATTTTACTCACTTTTACTAATGTGAGCCATTCTCTATCTGCTCTAGCCCGCCTGAGAATTTCTGTATTGGTGATCATGTCGGTCCATGGGACTTTGAGCATTCTGCGGTGAAACCACATTTCAAAAGCCTCTAACCTGTTCATGGTATTTAATTTCAAAGTCCATGTCTCACACCCATACAGAAGTCAATGGTTATTCCTTTGACCTATTCCGTATTTGTTCCGAAAACAATTCATTAAATTTTGTTAAACTTAAACCCATAACAGAGGTCCATTCAGCATCACAACTGAGTAATATTGTGTATTTCTTGCAATAATATCGCTCAAATTGAGAATAACGTCTTTTAATAGAAGATTCAAAGTCCCTCGCTAGAATAAATCGCATTATGATGCTGGAGGCAATTTTACTCCATGAATTATTTCATTTCCTTTGATGTAATATTTTGAGAACTCCGTAAAGGGAATGCCATTATTCCTGGGAAGCAAGCAATTGGATATAATCAAAGTAATAATGATTCTTCAACGGGATGGAATACGGAAATCTTGGGTTGACGACAAGTTTAATCCATCTCAAAAAGTAACGGCCGATATTTCCAACTTTTCGATCGATCAATTTGAGTCTCTGATCAGGTAAGTACTTTTTATCGCCTGGTTCATTTTTTGGTCGGAGAGTTGCGTTGGGAAGAGCTTTTTTGTATATTTGATGAGTGTTGAGCCAAAATTTCGGCTCAACAGTTGATCAGTAAGGTTGGGAACATCGGCCGTTAGGGTTAGATTTGAGATGGACAGAATCGTCTTCATTGCGGTTAACGTATGCGACATATGCCGCATACAATAAATACCGCACATCAGTTCTAACTGCTGTCGGGAGCCAGTGGGACTATGGCTTCCCAAATTGGGGTATGTTGTGAGGCTGAAGGGAAGTGAAGGAGGTAGGGAAGAGGAGAGTTTGGAGGTACCCGGCTCTTCAGATCTGGTCCGTTCAAAAAATGAAGAAAGTCATTAGTATATTATGTATATTAGCGCCACCCGGGACGCCCTGAGGAAAATAATTTCAATAAAGGCCTATGTCATCTTAGGAGATGCTGTGTGTCTGACTATGGTTTTTACGACTCATTTTATATCCTTTGCTATCGAATACTATCGTTATATCTTCTTTAAACTTCAGCCTTAATCGTCACCACGACTTGTCTAAGATACCATACGGCAGAACAGATGTTCTAGCACAACATAACAAGATAAGAATAATGGTGCTAATTAATGAAATTTCTCAAACAGTGATGAATTTTATTACCATTCTAATCATTAAAGAAGAAGATTATGTTAATGAATCTAAATGAAATGAAAAAATATATTCCGACGTTTTTTTTTTTTACATTAGGTTCACACAGGAGGCCCTGAGGAAAATAATTTCCCTCAGGGCCTATGTCATCTTTGGGGATGCTGTGTGGAGGGTATTTTTTAAGGAAAGGAAGTTCTGGGAAGGAAAAAAGGTATGAGGGTTGGGTAGGAATCTGGGGTTAAGTGTGTCTAGATCATCCGCTGCCAAGACCTTAACCCATGAACCCTGGCACCCCTACTAAGTCACCAAACGTAGCGAACCACTTGGGGTGACCTATGGCAGAGGTGTTGGTTATCCAGTAAATGGTTCCCGGGGTGGCGGTACCCATTCCCGCCTCCCAAATTGTTTACTGAACGACGACGGTATAAAAAGGCAATACACATACGTTCCTTATCACAATAATGCTGCAGCTCTTTCTTACACATTAAATAATATTGAGACAAAAATGAGACACACAATTCGCGGATGTCTGTTTCCTCCGAAGGAAAAAATTGTAGGTACTTTGGAGGAAACATGGTCGTATGTTTATTGCCTTTTTTGTATAGTCGCCGTTCCGTAAACGTTTGAATATTAAAAGCGACTAATCGAACCCAAGATCCATGTCTTATTGATTGATTTTTTTTGTGTTATTTTATCTATCGATCTCATATTTGTTTATTATTCAGAGAAATTAAATTTATCAGAGATTTTTCTATGCTCTCTTTCCCCATTGTATAAATAAAGATAAAAGAATTTTTCATGAAAAAAGTAAAGAGTAAGTACAGCATTGTTTCGTACAATCTCGGGTTAAGTGAAGTGATAGCACATGCCGTAGATGAAGACAACGAATATGATGAGGGTGTATAATGAGACAATGGCGGCTCGTGTATTATCTACGGAAGATATTTCACACGGATGGGTTTTTGTCGTGGGTTAATAATATGAAGTGGCATTACACGGATAGCGTAATGGATACAGAAAAGATATGAAATTGTGTTGAAGATCTTGAAATTTCCGCTAACATCACTATCCTTAGCGTTTTTCAACTGCGGAATATAATATTTTGATCATTTGTTTAGCGCCGTTTTCGCGAGAAAATCACCCTAAGGGTCGAGGCAAACAATATGACTGAATTAATAAATAAAGATCTAAATATCCTGTTTTTACCTTTGACCCATCCTGTTTTTACTTTATATAAATTGCCTGTGTCAGTTAGACATTAGCGGTGAAGTTATTTGCTTTGCGGATGATACTGTTCTTGTTTTCACTTCTGACTCCTGGACAAATGTATATAAAAAAGCTGCTGAAGGAATCAACCGGATTAAAAATTGGCTAGACAATAACCTGCTAACACTAAATATAGACAAAACAAAGTACATGACATTTAGTATAGATCCCAGACGACAACCAAGACTCGATGAAAACTTAACCATACACGACTGCACATCTAAAAAAAACTGCCAATGCAACCCACTAGCGCGGACTCAGACAATCAAATACTTAGGCATTTACATTGACAACTATTTCAGGTGGACAGAACAAATAAATAAAACAGCGGGTAAAGTCAGAAAACTTATATATCTTTTTAAAAACATTCGAAACATAATGCCAATGAAGACTTTAAAAACTATATACTACGCGTTAGGCCAATCGGTTATCACCCACGGTATGATTGGTTGGGGTGGTGCTGCTAAGACTATCATGGACCCTCTCGTCAAAGCGCAAAAAGCCTTAATTAAAGTTATCACAAAAAAACCTTATAGATTATCTACAATACAGTTATTTAAGGACTTCGCAGTACTGAACATACAGCAACTGTACATCAAAATTATATCTATACATTACCAAAAAGACAAGCTAAACCAACATACTGTGTAATGGTTTGATTTTATAACTATTATTTAGTAATACTTTAATGACAATTTTATGTAAAGTCAATGGTAATGCCTGTGTGCATTTATTATGTATGAGTTCCAAATTATAGGCAGAGCAAAGAGACAACTATTGAATAAAAGAAGGTTAAGATTAACATCAATATAAATTTATTATTTTATAAATATCAAGGAATGTTAAATTAAGGAATTAATTAATCTACAGGGCGTGGCATTTGCTCGAAGAAGACAAATGATGGTCATATACTGAATAATGTCACATAAATTATGAATTTACATCTACTGAATTTAAGAGGTCAAAATTAAGAAACTAAGTTAAAGAAATATAAGTTGAGCGCCATCTTGTCTTTGAATGAACAAGAAAACATTATTTAAGTTAATTTAAAAGGAATTAAACCATAAATAAAATGAAGCTAAATCTACGTTACGAAATTGCGAAGTGCGCAGTGCGAAGTGCGAAGTGCGAAGTCTGAAGTCTCCATAGCGCCGGCTTCCGTTCCCATTCCAAGTGCTCGTAGGTGTGTCTCTTTCAGGATGCCAAATTCAAACTGATTCATAATTGCTTGTGCCGCTCGCCTCTCCCGGTTCTGGCGATCACGTGGTGGATAGTAGTGATGTGCATATCAGTAGCGGTAGGGGTGTACTTTCTAAATCGCTACATTACCCCCTTTCCATGGAAAACATTTCCAGTAGGAAATGTAGGCCCCACGTTGGGCGCCAATGTGATGGTTAATTTTTATCTATTATAGTCATACTTTAATGGCAATTTTATGTAAAGTCAATGGTAATGCCTGTGTGCATTTATTATGTATGAGTTCCAAATTATAGGCAGAGCAAAGAGACAACTATTGAATAAAAGAAGGTTAAGATTAACATCAATATAAATTTATTATTTTATAAATATCAAGGAATGTTAAATTAAGGAATTAATTAATCTACAGGGCGTGGCATTTGCTCGAAGAAGACAAATGATGGTCATATTCTGAATAATGTCACATAAATTATGAATTTACATCTACTGAATTTAAGAGGTCAAAATTAAGAAACTAAGTTAGGAAATATAAGTTGAGCGCCATCTTGTCTTTGAATGAACAAGAAAACATTTTTAAGTTAATTTAAAGGAATTAAACCATAATTAAAATGAAGCTAAATCTACGTTACGAAATTGCGAAGTGCGCAGTGCGAAGTGCGAAGTCTGAAGTCTCCATAGCGCCGGCTTCCGTTCTCATTCCCAGTGCCCGTAGGTGTGTCTCTTTCAGGATGCCAAATTCAAACTGATTCATAATTGCTTGTGCCGCTCGCCTCTCCCGGTTCTGGCGATCACGTGGTGGATAGTAGTGATGTGCATATCAGTAGCGGTAGGGGTGTACTTTCTAAATCGCTACAACTGTACAACACAACTACTGTACAAGACATAGACATCAACACATGACTCCGAAGATAAATACCACCTATGGACAAAGACATTACCGTAATCTGGCTCCAAAACTTTCAAATTTAATTGAAAAAGACATTAAAGACATTCACCTGATAAAAAGCGTAAATCTAAAACACAAAATACGTACATGGATTGTAAACAAGGGCATTATATACTGCGGACATATGATAACTTCTTCAATATAATAGCTACCTGTATTAAATTTTATCTCTCTTTTTTTTCAAATAATTTAAGTTCTTAATATCATCTCTTCTCCATTTTTTCTTTTCTTTTCTATTTCTCTTATTAATTTTCATTTTATGTTTATTTTTCAAAATTCTATTTTTAATTAATAATTTATTTTATTCTTTCTTTTGAAAATGATATAAAAAATATTAAATTACTGCCACCTCGGAACAGGCTCAGCCTAGTGAGGTGGCATATACCTAAAAGAATGTACATAACATGTATTTTTTGGTTAATAAATAATAAAAAATAATAAAATACAATAGGGTATTTTCACAAAGGATGAATTCTGTTGAAAATATATGGAATATTTAAAGATCATTTTTCTGATTTTAATCATCGTAGGTACTAAACATGTTTGTTTATTACGTTTTCATTCAAATTTATTCATTTTAAAAACGCTCAAAAACCTACAAAACCAAAATGGCCCGTGGTTGCCAATCATGCTTCGTACGTACGTCATCAAACAAAGAAAGTAGAACAGTCGGAAATTTTTCAAGAACGGGCGACTCTTGTGACGTCACACGTCGAATATGCCGTTTTGGCGGGATTACAAAAATGGGCATTTTAGAATCGCTGTAGAAAATTTATTCGTCAACATAAAAATAAAATAAAAATTCCATAATAATCGTAATTTTTTTAAGCAATCAAAAACGTGAAAATATCTTATTAGGGAATATTATCCATTGAAAAGATTAAGGACGCCTGTGTGTGCCGAAAATGAGTCCGATTTTTTAGAATTATTTCTGATGAAAAACGAATTTCTTATTTTTTTACAATTGTTCCAGCAGGAGGCCCTGAAAAAAAATTTCCCTCAGGACCTATGTCATTTTTGTGAGTGCTGTATGGAGGGTGTTTTTAGTGAAAGGAAGGTCTGGGAAGAAAAAAGGTATGAGGGGTACATATGAATCCATCCTTCCCATTGCGATGCAAGGCGATAGGTCGAGAGAGAACGGTTGGAGATATCTAGTTTAGCTATCCTTCAACCAGTCTCTCCTCGATCCGGTCCGCACGCAGAAGTTGGGTAAACGCATTTGCCACCAAGACCTAGCGAATCATTTGGGGTGACCTATGGCAGGGGTGTTGAACAGTTATTTGGCCTGTCTCGGGTCTAGTGATATCGGCTACATATATTTCTTCTGATTGGTTTAGATCAGATGTATTCTCAATATCTTTCATCGCAAATGATAATATATTGTTTGCTTTATAAGATTATATAATAATATCCACATAATTTGGGCAAATAATACGTCTCCTTTAATGTTATTTACTTGTTCCTCTTTATTGTACATACCTATATATTCAGAGAGACGTATTGAAATGCGTAATAAAGAAGTAATATTCTGTCATAAACTTCATAAGAACATAATATCAATTCTCAACCGCTGTTTAATATATATATATATAACTGAAAAACTGAAATAGTGGAACACTTATTATACAGTTTTAAAATTTTTTTTTAAAATTTTTTATTAAGTTAAAAGAAATATACATATTTCGCTTTGTTAACTTAAAACATTGATACAAATAAAATTAATAATGATGGTTTACTACCTAACACCAAGTAACACATTATTTTAAGTGAGAACATTTTGGTTTTGCTCATTAATTTTGAGAGCAAACATTTTTTTTTAAATATATTTATTTTATTTTCAGGAAGGAGATTATATATGTTTATTGGTGCTCATGTACTTGTGATGTTTTCATAAATGTAGTATTTGTGTGTATAAAGTCATTTTGAATTTTGTAGATTAATGAGCATATGTTGTATTCGTACAGTTTTCTGACTTTCATTAAGTTAGTTTCTTTGTATACTCTTTTGGTGGGGGTATCTGGTCTATAATTAAAAAGTTTTTTTATAACTTTGTTCTGAATTATTTGAATTTCGTTTAAGAATGTGATATTTGTGTTTCCCCATATTTCTGTGAGGTAATTAAGATAAGAATGATTTAAACTAAAGTTTACAGTTTGATAATGCCTTCAGAAAGCGAAATAGCTGTCACGCGTAATAATAATTACATAAAAAAACTGTTTTTGAAAAAATCTAAATTGAAGATTCGTTTGGATTGTTACCGATCATCATGACAAATCAGTCGTTCCAATGCACTGAGTTCGCACACTCTAAACAAAAATTTGATTACATTTATTATGGGAATTACGCTTAGAAAGGGATTGTTGATTTAATTATTACAAAGTTTAAAATAAAACTTTTTTGATGCGGATTCTAGTTAGAGAGCGACGTTTATTCACATTTGCAGCAGGAAATTTAAAAAAAAAATCAATCGAAAAATTGCTAGTTATTAGTTAGATTTTAACGTTTAGAAGGTGAGAAACAACAACACAACTAATGTCAACATAAATAAATGCCAGCACCCATTCCAAACGTTATTGCTATGGATTTGAGCACTGTTTTTACGATTACACTGTGAGGAATGAACCTCAAAATTAATTAAAAGTTATTATCGTTCGCCTCCGTAACGTTCGTAACGCCCGATATTACGCCTCTCGTAACGCTGTAATTTCCGTAACGCATTCGCCAGTTTACCCCTCAAGTCAAGCGTGCGTAAAGAAGAATTTACATTTTAAACATGTTAACATTTTTTCTGAAAAGTTTGAAAGATGTCGTTTCCTGCAACGAAATTTCATGTATTTTTACAAATGTAAGCAAGTATCACGTTAATTCAAGTATGCTGAGTACAGAACTACAATTTGTTTTTGAAAATGTCGAATAGTACCGAAGATAATATTACAATTTTCAGTTATGTGAAAATCTGTAATTGGATTTTATTTTTATTATTAAGTTTTTTGTAATAGATGTAAATAATCTGTTGATTTTCCTAAATAAATAAATATAACCAGTCAAAGTGTTGATATTTGCGGACGGCCAAAAAGCTTGTTACATCACGGTATTTGGGCGGCAGTACTGCAACAATAACATTTGAATTGTGTTGTTGTGCTGAATCGTGTCTCGCGTTGCTTTGCATTGCGTACGTCGCGAGACACCATTGCATACGTTTTACCCAAGTGATCTTCGAAAGCTGACAACTTTGTCAGCTTTGGAGATGGAGATATCATGTATTATGCAGGGAATAAAAGGACGTACCCGAGAGATTTTACCCAGCGATTCCTGAGCATATTTGGAGTAATAAATGTCTTTGTCATTTTGTTGTCCGATGATTTTTCCAGCCAAATTTTTTTTTCGATCACACCTCGCTACTGATCCCATAGCTATTGGAAATACCGCGTCACGATGGGTTTGAGTGAAACATGCGCGGTTTCATGCATGCGGCATGCCGCTAGAATGAGACACAAGGCTTATCAAGGCGCGCTAGAATATGTAAGCGCTTCTCTAGAAACAAACTCAGTTGCGACGCGTGGTGGAAAAATATTTTTAATGTTTTTATTAGAAAATAAATGTCATCGGACAGCAAAATGACAAACACATTTTTTACTCAAAATGTGCTTGCAATGGTTTTCAACTTTCAAGTGACTAGTAGGTACGTATAATACGAGAACCTTTCGTAGATTCAAATAACACGGCAAATGGAGTCCCCTCGGGCCTCCACACCTATTTTGTTGGAAAGTCAGAATATTTCCGCTTTGATTAAAGGTATTTTTGAAGTCGATTTTAGGTATGAAATTAGTTAATAACGCAGACAAATTAAAACAATATATTGCCTTTTGACGACATTGTTACATATAAATTTCTCTGAGACTCCCCCCTTCTTAATTTCTTTTGGAATCTAATATCAGTTGCCCTATTCTATTATTTTTATATGTTACATTATTATCTCCTTCACTCTCTTGTACTTGTACTTGTTTTAAACAGCTCCATTGTCGTGTGAGATGATGATGAATGTTCTGTAATATCTTTTTCTTTCGGAATATAATATTTATCAAGATCCCGAAAAATATTTTGAGAGAACAGAAGATACGTAGCCTTATTTTGATAAATGGTCTAAACTTGGCAATTTCATTATGAAACAAATAATAATATGATGATTTATTTTGAAAGCACGCATAATAAACAATATATATATTTTTAAATTAAATGGGTAGAGATATTCCTAATGTATCATTTTGTTTTATAAAAAAAACTAGCACGGAGCCGTGAAATTTCAACAAAAACTGTAAGTATTTATTAAAAAAATATTTTCCTCAAGTTAAAATTATTTTGTTGCATCCGATCCATAATTCAATTCCTACGAGGAATTGCTTGGAAATTAGGACTTGAAAGAGGCGAGTACTCATACACGGAGAAAAATGTTATTCTAAAATATGATCATTATATTCGTAAAAACGGTTAAAAACGGGACTGAAGTTCTTACGAACAAATTAACTGTTTTTCAATGTTTGTTGGCGGGAAAATGTAAGAATAATTTGTTGGTATACGTACGAAATTATACGTATACCAACAAATTATTCTTACATCTTCCCGCTGATAAACATTGTAACCCTTTTAATTTGTTCGTAAGAACTTCAGTCCCGTTTTTAACCGTTTTTACGAATAAAATTATCGTATTCTAGAATAAAATTTTTCTCCGTGTATGATGAAATTGAACAAACTTCAAACATTTCTTCTTTAGAAAAACGGAGAAAGGACTTTGATCTAATTTCCATGTTCAAAATTATCAATGGTATTACTGACACATCTGATTTGTAACAACTCATCCAGTTCAACATCCCTTCCCGTAGACTCCGAAATAATCAATTGCTGTTCCTCAATCAACATTCTACTAATTATGGATACCATTCTCCTTTGTCCAGAATGTCGAGACTTGTCAACGCAAGTCAAAGCATAGAATTTTTTGATGTAAGCCTAAATGACTTCAT
Source organism: Limnephilus auricula (assembly GCA_951813805.1). NCBI lineage: Eukaryota > Metazoa > Arthropoda > Insecta > Trichoptera > Limnephilidae > Limnephilus > Limnephilus auricula. Next base: position 10,079,684 of record OX638412.1, read on the forward strand.
GCAGTCGAAATGTGTACTTTTAAAAAGCCCATTAAATCCTTCTTCATGCTTTGACTTGTAGTTATCTTCTATTTGTACTTTTATATTATATTTTGTCATTGATCTTCTGTTATATGTGCTCTCCCCTTCACTGTCAACTCTGTTTGTAATTTCGTGTTATTACTATATTGTGAATGGACAATTTGTCCGTCAATAAAAAAAATAAAAATACTTTTTAGCAAATAGAGTAGTGGATGCATGGAACAAACATCCACGAAATGTCATCCATGCTACTAATGGAAACCAATATAAAGTTTAATTGGACCCTAATGGAGGAGTTATACTTGTCTGTCGTGACGTGACGTGATGTTCTCTGTCGTGATGTTCACGTCTATAAGTTGTGTTCTGACGCCTTATGACGATATTTTAAATCAATACAGTCGTAACTCTCGTCACTATACGGCACGTGGCACGCACACTAGCTAAGACGCGGCCGTCCCCACGCCCCTCACCTTCACCGCTCTGATGAAAATCGAGATCGCTTCTGACGCATCAGGACACGACACAACACACTGATATAATCGTCCCCATACTAAATGTATGAAACCGATACCGTTATGACGCGTCACGTCGCGTCACGTCAGACAAGTATAACTCCACCATTATTCGTGCAAGGCGGTGAGTCGAAGGAGCCCGGCTATAGAGGTCCAAAGGTCGCCGTCAACCAGTTTCAAAAAACTGCAAGACCTAGTCAAACCTTACCCCGATGATCCTGGAAATCATAAATGACTATCCGTTTATTTTGATATTTGTACGCGATGACGTTCAATTCGCTAATTTTCAGCGACTGACATCTCTTAACGCGGTTTACGTGGAAAAATGCGCAGTCATCTCTGACATTAGGAAAACTACTTTTAAGAGGAATATAAACGCCAGAAATATTTGACTTCTTACCCCTTGAGAACGCCGCGTGTTTTTGGTATTAACTGCACGAGGAAAGTAGCGCCAAAGTTGTTTTTATTTTTTTATGAATAATTTTACAAGATTGAAAAAAAAAATAGTCAATTGATGGAGTCAAAAATAATCTTAGCCATAAAGGGGTATTTTTTAAAAGTTGTTTCTTATAACTTCATATTTATCTAATGAAAAAAACAAATAATTTAGTACTTAACGCTTATATTCTTAATAAAGTAATTAATAATTTTATCTTAATCCCAAAAAATTGAAAAGGTAGGAAAAGCTTCAATGTATCCGTAGCATATTTTTCACATTCATAATGTAAGCCGATTCGTATTAAAGATAATTCTAAATAAATACATTTTTAATGATTTGGCGCATAACTTCTTCTCAAGAGTTGGTGTCTTAAGCGATTGACCAGCAGCTGAGAATAAAAGTTTTAAAATGCTTGCAACTGTACGGGGAGGTTCCAATGAAAAAGATCGATAATTCCCCGTATCAAATTTTTTTAAATAAAAAATTAATATCGATGTATTTCATTTTTTTTTAATAGAGAAACCTCACAAGAGACCCAACTGCTCCCTTCTGGAGCCAGTGAGACTATGGCATCCCCAATTGGAGTATGTAGTGAGGCTGAAGGTTAGTGGGGAAGGGAAGGAGATGGGGATGAGGAAGGTGGGAATGTACCTGGCTATTTAGATCTAGTCACTAAACACGGCTAAAGCCATTATTAAGCAACGTTTCAATTCTAAATGGTGGTCTTACACCAGGGCGATACTGAGAGTATCTTCCACTCTGGAACGTGCCGCAAATATAACATATATTATTTTTAATAATTAATTGTGAAATAACACAAATTAATCAAATTAAATTTATTTGCGCACGCCGGGTTCGAACCCACGACCTTCCGAATGGGAGTCAAGTATTCTTACCACTCGACCACGGACTAAAAACTTGCTTTAATATATATCTACCTACATTCAAATAAGCAATAAAAATGCTCAAAACGCACGATGATAAATTATTAAATATCGTGTACTTCGTATACCTAAGTTTTTTTGATCTTGTATTTATGATTTTTCAATAATGTCTAAACGAAATAAGTGTGTAAAAAAAATTTTAATATTTTAGTTTGTACGACCTTAAATAAATAGAAAAACTGAGGTATTTTTGTAACAAACACGTTCTCGGATTTATTTTTTAATGATTTTAATTGAAATAAAATCATTAACTTAAAACTGTGTTTAGTAGTATTGATTTATTTAGTTGTATGATGATATAAAATTTGTGTAGTTTAATAGAATCTATCGTTTGAAATTTGAACAAATCTGCCAACGACCAACGGTATATAAACCTTAGTATATTAAAAATACACTTAGTTTTTCAAAATTTTAAAACTGCGTTTATGTTTTTTTGTAAATAAGAGTCAATACGTCTAGAATTTGATTTAAAAATGACTAATTTCCGGTATTCTCTCGTAATACCCTCTTTAAAAAAATGCAGTATCTAGCTCGTTATGCGATACGGAATTCCGGAGACAATTGACAAAATGTATCATATATAGCCGATTTAACAAGCTGTCGCAAAATATATAGAAGAGGTTGTTTTCACCACACGTTACTGAGATCAACAATTTGCAATAGTCGACTATGTTTTCTCCCTCCTACCATACTGGCATATTCAACACTGGCATATTATATAGAGTTAATGCAAAAGAAACGTCTTTTCTCCCAGAAATAGACTGGTCCATTTATCTAGTCATTTGAAACAAAAGCCTTTAATTATTTAAGCCATTTCTTTCGGCCGCGCACTTAAATTTTAAAGTGAACACGAATTTCACATTATCCGTTGAAAGTTTTTCTCGAAAGCGAGTACCATTGGGAAGTTTTAAGCACACAATACCAAATTAATGTCTTCTCATCCCTACTATTTGAGCTTTACCGAACAAACACTTATAATTATTTGACAAATCACCGATAAAGTTAATGAAACATTTAAATTAATTTAAAAATATATTTTTTTAAAGTAAATACTTCTTTACGCACGCTTGACTTGAGGGATAAACTGGCGAATGCGTTACGGAAATTACAGCGTTACGAGAGGCGTAATATCGGGCGTTACGAACGTTATGGAGGCGAACGATAATAAATTTAAATTAATTTTGAGGTTCATTCCTTACAATCTAATCGTAACAACAGTGCTCAAATCCATAGTTTGGAAAGGGTTCTGGCATTTATGCTGACATAAGTTGTGTTGTTGTTTCTCACATTCTAAACGTTAAAATCTAACTAATAACTAGCAATTTTTCAACTGGAATTTTTTGAATTTCCTGCTGCAAATGTGAATAAACGTCGCTCTCTAACTAGAATCCGCATCAAAAAAGTTTTATTTAAAAATTTTATTTTAAATAAAATTATGTGCATTGAAACGACTGATTGTCACGATGATTGGTAACAATCCAAACGAATCTTCAATATAGATTCTTCGACACTGATATTTGGAATGGTTTTATTCGATGCCAGAAAGAAAATTAGATAGATTACTTAAGAAGTATTTACTTCAGTCGTGAGGTCTAAAGCACACTAGTATTTTTTTGTTATATTTTTGGCTGTCTATATTTTTTTTGGAAGTTCTAATAACATAATAGCCGTTTTAATGGTACATTTAAGATTCTTTTTTCAAATGTGAAATTGTTGTATTCATGGGGACTGTCTTATTCGTAGTTTTATAACATTATGGTACCTATCTACCTGAAGAAAGTTTAATAAAAAAATTATCGTTGAGATAATAGAGACGATTCATTGGACAATTTGTTTAACTCCGTATTTGAAATAAAAGAAGTTCAGCAGATAACATTTATGTTTTTTCTTAACCACTCGAGCGCTTTTTGCCACATTATGGCACTATTTTCAAAACCTCGGATTGCTTTGTTGCCAAAATGTGGCAAATTTTCAAATTTTTTTATTTATTAAAATGACTATATAATATATTGAACATTTAAAATATGACAAAATAAATATTCTCTAGATTCTTTAAAAATGTTTTAAAGTTAAAGATTTAATTATATTTTTTTTATAAATCCTACAAATATGTGACAATAGACCAAAGATGGGGGAATTAATTGGCTAGATAGAACTGTAATCAGTTTGTATGTCTCCATATTCAAATTCGGAGGTATGATTTTTTTAATGTGGGCGGAAAAATTTCCTTTAGCAATCCGAGAAAAAATATTTAAATTGCTCTGTCGCTCCAGTGGTTATAGTAAATTGCTCTGTCGCTCCAGTGGTTATAGTAAATTGCTCTGTCGCTCCAGTGATTATGGTAAATTGCTCTGTCGCTCCAGTGGTTACAGTAAATTGCTCTGTCGCTCCAGTGGTTATGGTAAATTGCTCTGTCGCTTCACTGGTTATAGTAAATTGCTCTGTCGCTCCAGTGGTTATAGTAAATTGCTCTGTCGCTCCAGTGGTTATAGTAAATTGCTCTGTCGCTCCAGTGGTTATAGTAAATTGCTCTGTCGCTTCACTGGTTATAGTAAATTTCTCAAGTCGATTTCTCATTGCTGAGGATCGTGACCCCTAATCCAATTTCCATGGTGGACAAGGCTCCTCCACTTCTCGCAGTCCTGCGCTACGTACACCGACGTACCAGATGCCAGTAATTCTTGGTAACTCTGCCGCATTGGTGACCTTCATCTACTTCTTCTGCCGTTCACTTTGCCAGTTACTATGAGTTTCTCCAAGTTGGAGTCCACGGCTTGGAGAACAACGCATTGAAAGTATGTTAAAACACTTCGTGGCAGATGCTTTATGCTTCTGGCTATCAATGAAATCCTGAGCATTTTTCTCCAGCGCCACAATTTCGAGGACACCTATGCGTTTTCTTTCGCTGGCTCGAAGTGTTAGGTTTTAAATAAATGTAAAGAAAATACTTTGTTTTAAGTCACTTTATTTTTATTTAACGTCTACCGGTTTCGGTACCTCCGTACCATAAACAGGACTGTTACAAAAATAATGTGTAAAAATACATAAGTACACATATATACATAATGTTGTGAAAGAAAGGGACAGTATACCAGAGTGGGACAGAGCGTCAGTTATTTGAGGAAGGATGCGATTGGTGGATAAGTGAAGACACGGGGAACAAACTTAAAATTGGACTTAAGGTTAAATTTAGTTGATAATTAATGATTTATTCTTTTGAATTTACTGTTTTTTTTTATTTCTAAGGCTTCCAAATTGTTAAGTCTTAAACCTGTTCCGTTCTTATGTAGGACTTTAATGTTAGGTTTTAGCTTGTGAAAAGCGGCAACAATATCGTCATCGTTAATTTCACGAATTTGTATAGGTAAAAGCATTGTGTGATGAAGAAGCTATAGAGGAAATATTGTCGCTAAATACTGATTGAAAATAATCTGCGAAACCTGCTGCGATTTCAGAATATCTGTTATATTGATTTTCATTAAAATACATGTGATTAAGTTTTTTTGTTTGTGATTTTATCGTTCGTGTAAGACCAAAATGGAGTGCGGTATGTTATAATACTATTCTCTGCCTCTCGTGTAAAGTCAGTGTAGGCCTGACCAATCAACTACTTTATTAATTTTCGTGATTTTTTAAGGTTTGTGAAGGCATGTTCGGATTTAGTTTTTTCCAAAGATAGTGCATTTTATGTGGTGAATGATCTCTCCAGTAAACCATTTTGTATATTGGTTATCATCACTGAGCATACGTGTGGATCTTTTTTTTAATAGAGATCGAAAATGTTATTGAGCTGCTCATAAAACAACAAATTTTTTTACATCTAGGCAGTCATAATGATTCCAGTCATGTTGTTCTAAAGCATTTCTAAGTGTATAATCTGAGCTTTCGTGGAAAATCCAACCCATGTTTACGTCTGGAGGCAATATGTCGGGTATTTTATGTAATTTTCAATGTGAATGAGAGTGAAGGGTGATTGATGTCTTCTTTGACTAGTGGAGAATCGTGGCGACCGACAACATTTTTAAGATTTATATTACTCAATACTAACATTATGTCATAAACATTATGTTATAAACAGTATTTAGTTGTGTTAGATTATAAAAAAAACACAAATATTAAAAAATAACACTTGGATTTTTCCCCGACGAGAAATCATTACAAATCACAGAAGATAATAATATTTTTTGATAATAATTTAGCACTTTCACTTATAATTTTGTCGTAAAATAATTGATATTGTTTCGATTTTGTGTTTGGATGAAAATATACTACATATACTTACATTTCGATGTGATAATTTCACCAATAGGTCTTCACCTTAGGTTTCCATGTAGTCTAGTCTTTCCGCGTGTGAGTGCCTGTCAGCTTGGAGGGCCAAGAGAGTCCCCCCTCTGCGACTGCCTCTATCCTCATTGTAGACACCACCACAGAAATATGTAATATGTGTACACACACAAATATGTATTCCACACCGTTAGAATTATGGGGAAAACCAACGTCCGGACGAATCTCAACATAGTGGGTCTTCGTTATGCCTCTCTCTATCTTTTGAATTTTGCTTAAAAAATGTAGGTGGAGTTTACAATTGTATGCAAAATTTTGGTTTTGATTTATTAAATAAGAGTAAAACGCAAACATTTTTGGATTCGAGGTTTACTATTCACACAACTACTAGCATAGAGAATATTTTAATTGAGGGGAATGCATTATTACACGGTGACAACACTGGTATTATTAGGGATGCAGGGTTTTTTAAAATATCGATAAAAATATATATCGAATTAAGTAGATATTGATCTATTGATATATCGGTATAGTGGTATATTTATCGATATTTATTCTTATTTTAAAAGCTTACAGAAATCCAATGTTGTTTTAGTTATATCAAACGTTTTATCAATTATGTATGTATATAATTTTGTATACTTACCTATGTGAATAAACACAAAATTTGGATAGGATTATTATAATGTGTTTTTTTTCATAAATTTATTTAAAACAAATTAATTCCAGTATTTTGTACGTTTTGTACCAGCTACCGAACTTAAAAATAGTAACTTTGACAGTCTGCTTCTTTGTAGCCGGTTTCCTTGGGTCTTTGCGGGTATTTTAATTTTGGGCGGGTTTTTTGATATTTCGATATGATATATTGAGTTTTTTCAATATTGATATGTCGATATCAGTGTATCGTCAATATCGATAAATATCGATATTTCTGGGGTTGATATATTGATATTTAACGATTTTCCGATATATCGTTCCATCCCTAGGTATTATTTGCAATTCTTTAAAAATATATATTTTTGTATTAAAAATATAGGTTTCTTATGAAAGGACCAGTTCAGATACAATTATCGCGTATTTCGAAAAGGGAAAGTTTACAAATTTGGAGAAAGTTGGGCTCTGTTCTTATAAAGACTGCATAAATCAATTCACGCCTAAGATTTAAGTATTAATGTAGTTATTTATGTGAAATTCTGAGTTTTGATGCGGGCGCTTAGAATGCTATTTATTTGGGGATTTACTTTGAAAAATTCCGTCGTAGGCTTTATAAACCAGAATAATGTAAACCACATTTCTGAAAACAAAGATTTAACGTCACAGAAATGTCAGTATAAAATACAAATAAATCATTAAAATACTAATTTTGGTTGTGATTTCATCTGTCTGTCTGTAACTTGGTACTTAAATATCTACTTAATTGTAAACCTTAATATCTCTTGTGTTATTTTCCCCAGGATCCATTTATTTAACCAACACCTCTGCGGTCACCCCGAGTGGTTCGCTATATTTGGTGACTTTGCAGAGTGCCCGAGTTCTTGGGGTGAGCATTGTCTAGGTCTTGGCGGCGGATGGTTTTTCCCACCTACTGCGTGGCAGGCCGGATCGAAAGTGAATGGTTGAGGGAGGAATGCCTTGTACCGCAGAGTGAGGGATGAATTCATACGTTCAACTTTCCTGATCACATTGTCCCCCGGATTCCTACCCAACCCTCATATTTTTTTTCCTTCCCAGAACTTCTTCTCCTTCGTTTCCATAAAAAGATTCACCACACAGCATCCCCAAAGATGAAATACCGTCTAAGAAAATGTAAAAAAAAACCAAATACTATTGAATCTCGGGCGAAGCCGGGTTTTGATTATTATTATAAGTAAACAATTTTTGTAAACATTACTAAATACTGCCTTCTTAACTGGGTTTTAATATTTTATTTTTAAATGTTTACGTGCTTGAAAGATGCTTTCAAAATATTACAAGTGTTTTTCAAAGGCTTTTCGGCCCGTATATTTTCGTTTTAAAAAATAACGTGGGATGTTTACAGACCCCATTTATTCCGTGAATTTGTGTTGTTTCAACAAAAATGAAATATCCGCCGTATTATGATGTTATTAAGGGATGTTTTGGGTTTGGTACTTTGTTCAGTTTTGTTTGACGAAAATAAAATAAGAATATTTTGATCATGATGTACATCGTGGTTTTCGTGAAAAAAATGTTTATTAATCGCCTACAATTCGAATTGCGACGTGCCCAAGTAATAAAAAATTTATCACAATAAATTAATGTAAATTATATATCATAACATATTTGCGAAGCATTACAGCGCGGAAGATACTCTCAGTATCACCCTGGTGAAATATCACCATTCAGAATCGAAACCGTGCTTGAAATTACTTTATCAGCTTGTTTTTCATGTTTGATAACCAGATCTGCATAGCCAGGTTCTTGCCAACCTTACTTCTTCCCTTCTCCTTCCCTTCCCCAGCCCTTCAACATTAGGATGTCACAGTCCCACTGGCTCCGATTGAGGGAGACCTAACTTAGAACTCTACACGGAGAAAAATGTTATTCTAAAATACGATCAATTTATTCGTAAAAACGGTTAAGAACGGGACTGAAGTTCTTACGAATAAATTAACAGTATTTCAATGTTTAATGGCGGGAAAATGTAAGAATAATTTTTTGGTATACGTACGAAATTACGTATACCAACAAATTATTCTTCCGTGTTCCTACCATTAAACATTGAAATCATGTTAATTTGTTCGTAAGAACTTCAGTCCCGTTTTTAACCTGGAACCTGTTGTTACGAATAAAATGATCGTATTTTAAAATAACATTTTTCTCCGTGTAGCCTTGCACCGCAGTGGAAGGGATGGATTTATACGTCAGTCACTCCTGGACACATTGACCTCAGAATCCCACCCACTTATCATCACCCTTTCCTTCCCAGAAAATCCTCTACTTCCTTTCTACTTAATAAGACCTTCCACATCCCCAAACATGACATAGATCCTGAAGGATTTCTTTCTCAGGACCTCCTGTGTGGAGCTAACGTAAAAAGAAAGTTTGGTCTCTTGTACGTGTGATTCACACAAATAAACCATTCTACTCTTTCTTAGCATATACACCACGTTCATACATACACGTGTCAAATATAGTCCTGGCGTTTCTTCCTACGTCCATCCGTTATTGACTGAGCGTAGCTAAGCCTCTTTGAAATCGATCGTTTTGCATTGCGTCTGTCTGTAAATTTGTTTTTTAAAATTATGGTACTTATCTACCTGCTTGAAGAATGTTTGAAAAAAAGAATTGTCGTTGAGTAAGCGACGTTCATTTGGACAAATTGTCAAATTGTCAATTGATAAAATATATATTGTTATGTTTAATGTGAAAACAGCACAAGCGTCCCAACTGCTCCCGTCTGGACACAATGAGACTATGACATTCCCAATCGGGGTATGTTGTTAGGCTATATATATTTGGGAAGGGTAGGAGAGGAAGTACCTGGCTATTCAGATCTGATCATCAAACATGGCTAAAACCAGTTTCATTTCTGAATGGCGGTCTTACACCGAGGCGATACTGAGAGTATCTTGAACTCTGGAACGTGCTGCTAACATGCTATATATTATTTTGTAAAATAACAAATATTAATTAAGTAAATTTTATTTGTGCACTCCGGGATTTGAACCCGCGACCTTCAGATTGCTAGTTGAGAACCTTAACCCTCGGCCACTGAGGACGTCATTTACTTATTTGAAAAAAAAGTTACATACAAAAAAATATGGTTTATAATTAAATAGCTATGTACATATCTTCAAACTTCGCAAAATCATTTTGTGGCGTCATTTTGAATTAAATTAAAAAATTACTTTGTATTAAACCACTATTATATAATCACAATTACCTACATGTTTCGAAACCGATGGTTTCTTTGTCAGGGTAGTAATGACATTAAATAACAAAAGAAACAAACAAGTATAAACTAAAAAAACAGACTAAAAAGAACTATGGACAAAAATATTATAGAGAGATGTGATTAATTAATTAAAAAATATCGTAAAAAACAATTATTTAAAATTACATATAAAAATTATTTTAGAATATGAAAAATTACATTAAATATATATATTATCAAAACATAATAAAGATGTTTAAACAACAAAAATAAATTATTTTAAATAAGTATTAAAAATAAAATAAATTTAAGAAATGGCTATTTAAAAAAATATTTGGTTATTAATAATATTTAATTCACTATTAACACTTTTTCTAATTTCAAAATTTTTTCTTTTGCTAATTGTAAATCTGTTGTGTTTGTGTGTAAAATTTTTAACCCTTTATTTATATCAAAAGAATGATTTGTTTCTAAAATGTGGTTAGCAAATTCAGAATAATTATTATTATTCAAACACCTTAGATGTTCCTTAACTCTGATATTAAAATTAAAAGTCTATCTAATATAAAAAAATTACAATCGTTACCAATTAATATTAGTTTATTAATTAATAATTTTAATTTATATAAAAAAGGGTTAAAAATTTTACACAATTTTACAACAGATTTACAATTAGCAAACTTAGAAATTTTAGAAATTAGAAAAAGTGTTAAGGGTATCTTACCGCAAGCGCAGCATAATTTGCGGTTTTTGATGCAGTTTTTAGAATATTTCTATATTGTTTATCAGAAAACAATATTATGTTTTGAACCAATAAATTATTCTTCTAAAAGATGAAATAACAAAACGTGTTAAAATGTTTAAAACTATTGTATAAAAAAATATTTACAGAACCTCTAAAAATAGCTTAAAGTTCGATTATATCATTTAATTCTAAATACAAAAGAATTATTAAAATATACTTTATCACCACAACAATGTTGTCTAAACGGCTGGACAATAACATTATTTTAAAAATCTTATACACATTGCTTAAATAAATAAAATACAGTTTTTCAATGTGATTACTTCACGCCATAATATAAACCAAGGCGCAAGCTGTTTTCCGTCAGTATGCGAGATGATTTCGAAGTGAGAGGTTGTCAAATTTTATAAACAAATGTGTTGGCGTAAAACGTAAATGTGTTGGCACATTAGAAAAGAGGTCATACTAAACGTTAGTTGTTATGTTATCATGTATTATTTCACAACGAAGATGACTTTTCTACTCGCATTCACAGTACTATTGCCGGCCGGTTTTACCAGCGGCATATAATATTCTAGGTGGTTCCTTCTAGGCCAGTGCAATTAGCGATCCGCGATCGGAATTACTCCGGTAGTCCCATTTTTTTTTATATGTTTTATATAGTCATCTCTTGATATAAAATCTGAGTTTTCGACCTTGGGGCACTTGAGCTTTCGCCGCCATTTTGAAAAAACAACCGGTTTCGCCCCAAAATCTAGTTTTTCGCAAATATCTCATTTCCAATACAAATATCGGCTAAAGTAGCTTAGTATGTTTAGTAGACCATAAAATTTTCTACAACTTTTATTTAAAAAAAAAAATCTATCTCTAATACATATCGAGATATGCAGTTGTAAAAATGTGTAAAAGTTTATAAAAACAGGTAAATTGCACGACTTGGTTTGGTTGTTTGTACATATCTTTTTTCCAGTACAATTTTGTGAAAAAATTACTGATATCAATTTTGTAGAGAATAAAATTTCATAATAGATGCATAATAGGTACACGTTAAACGTTTTTATCTCAATTAGGTATCCGGTTTCTAATACAAAAATAACCAAAAATTAGGTCAAAAACACCACTACTGCGTTGGATCCATAATGATTCTTTACATAACTGACATATTGCTGAAAAATTATTGAAAAAAATTAAGCACGACCCCATAAAACTTTGTGTAGTAAATATCCTCCATCAACTACGAGTATTTTACTGCTTCCCAGTTCTGTGTTATTTAGTAGAGGGTTGAACGATGTGTAAAATGTGGACTTGGTTCCTTTGCGCGTGCCTTCCTCTGAGAAAAGAGACAGTGGGGCAGGAGATAATTCATATTGGAAATATTCTTTAAGATCAATTTCAGACTTTTTGGCAATCCACATACGTTAATGGATGTATTGTCACAGTCACCCCCTTATTTTTAATGCTGCTGGTCACCGCCGCAAGGCTAATGGTGACAACTGCAGGGAACCAATTAGGGAGGGGGGGAAGAGTGGGTTAGAGGGAGGGAGGGAGCCAGTGAGACTATGGCACCCCCAATTGGGGTATGTTGTGAGGCTGAAGGTAAGTGGGGAAGTGAAGGAGATGGGGAAGAGGAAGGTGGGGAAGTACCTGACTATTCAGATCTAGTCACTTAACACGGCTAAAACCATTATTAAGCAATGTTTCAATTCTGAATGGTGGTCTTACGCCGGGGCGATACTGAGAGTATCTTCCACTCTGAAACGTGCCGCAAATATAGTATATATATTTTTTTATTAATTAATTGTGAAATAACAGAAATTAATCAAATAAAATTTATTTGCGCACGCCGGGTTCGAACCCGTGACTTTCCGATTGGGAGTCAAGAGTCTTACCATTCGACCACGGACGGCCGCCTTGCTTCTAGATTTAGCGATACTTTACCACCTCTACAATTATTACAGCAGGTAATTTATACACCGGTATATACCCGTCTATCAGTGGCGGTCCGTGAGGTTTCAGTGAGCTAGAGTGCTAGGTTTGAAAAAAAACGACGTTATTGATGTTGTTGTAGCTGAAAACGATTTTTTTTGTCAAAATTTCAACTTTTTGTATGAAGATCTTCAGTTGATAAAAAGTTGCATTTAAAAGTTGCTACCGTCTAGCAGTGTAGTTGATTGTATAGAATAATTTTTCAAACAAGTTTGATCGAAATCTGATAAGAACCATAAAATCTTGAGGTCCTTTTGCAACAAATAATGTTGCTATCGAAATTTACCAAAAACATGCACATTCAACTTAACAAACATAATAAGGAAGTTAAGTCCTATTTTTAATTTTTTTTTATCAACGTTCACAGGCAAACTTAAATACCACCTTTTTTTTTAACTTCGTTTTCATAATTAAATTAATTCTACAAATTTGAATTTTATTAAGCCCGCGAAAACGGCGGCAAGGCCATAATACCGTGCGCGCAGACTTCGTGACGTAATCCGGCCCTTGCGTGTGTGAAATATAAGGGAAAATCTTTACAAAACCGGGACACGCTTAATATGGACGAAAAAATAAATTAAAAAGTTGTAGTGGTTAGAAATTTACTAGTATTAATCAATTCAGTTATTGGAATTTCGAAAAAAGTGCATTTTAATGGTTATTTTTTAAATTTAAAAACACAAAATGTCATTTTTCAACGAAACTTGCAACAGTTCCTAACATAGCGGTCGGTGAAAAATAACATTTCGTGTTTTTATATTTAAAAAAATAACCATCAAAATGCATTGAAAATCCGGTAACTGAATTGATTAGTACTAGTAAATATCTAACTACTACAACTTTTAAAATTTATTGTTTTCGTCCGTATTAAGCGTGTCCCGGTTTTGTAAATATTTCCCTTACATTTCACACAAGCAAGGACCGGGTTACGTCACGGACTCTGCTGTGCTCTTGCCGCCGTTTTGGCGGGCTTTAATAAAATTCAAACTTGTAGAATTAATTAAATTATGAAAACTAACTTTAAAAAAAAATTAAAAAATACTGGTATTGAAGTTTGAATGTCATCTACATGAACATATTTTTTATAATTCAAAATATTTTTCACTCAACTTCCCTATTTTAAATATGCCCATTATTAAGCGTTTCATGTTCAACCCATACTCAAGGGTACCATCTAGTGCTCTGCTGCCGCTGCTCTCGAGTCGCCGCGTAGCAGTTTACTTCATACCTCTCCGCCCCGAAATATGATTTCGGTCATCGCAAATTCCCCCTTAATAGTAAATTAAATATTATTAATAACCAAATATTTGTTAGAAATAGCCATCTCTTAAATTTATTTTCTTATTAATACTTATATTTAAAATAATTTATTTTTGTTGTTTAAACATCTTTATTATGTTTTGATAATTTATATAATGTAATTTTTCTATTCTAAAATAATTTTTGTATTTAATTTTAAATAATTGTTTTTTACGATATTTTTTAATTAATTAATCATCTCTCTCTATAATATTTTTGTCCACAGTTCTTTTTAGTCTATACTTGTTTGTTTCTTTTGTTATTTAATGTCATTACTACCCCGACGAAGAAACCATCGGTTTCGAAACATGTAGGTAATTGTGTTAATACAAAGTTAGTTAGGTTTAATACAAAGTTATTTGTTTAATTTAATGTACATTTCTACTTAATATTATGATATCAACAGTAACTTTGGTTGTCATTTTTGTAAGAGAAAATTATAAACTTACTTTTTTGTACGCGAGGTCGACTGTTCACAGAAAAACTACAAAAACGTGTTTAAAAAGCGCGACGTAGAAAATGTACGTGATTCAGAATAAAATTAACGTTTTAAAGCAAAGAAATAACTGTTCCACATAAAACTGGAGCTTAAAATAAATTTTCTCTTTAGTAAAAATACATGAAACGGTTTTTATAGAGTTTCCATTTAGATTATTATGCCTCATTCTCTTTTAAGGCTCCGTTGGCATCAATAAAACGGAATCATTTTCTAGAATGGCAAATAACATCCCTATTAGGGTAATATACACTCGTTAGATATAACTCATTGCGTTTGATGGCAAAATTAGACGAAATGAACTGCTTTTTATTTGACTGTGTTTAGCTTTAGACATATATAATAAAACAAGGATAATGGATCAAATGCCATAATAATATTAATAATAATGGGATATTTTATATAGCGCTGTTTTTGTAAAAAAAATCACTCCAAGAGCGATGTAGCCCATTATTAACACAAATTACTTGTCATCATCGTTTGCTTTTTACTACTGCAAATCACATTTACGCAGAGTGGTGCCCCGCCTTTGTTTCACCTACACATCAAATACAAAATATTCATTGCAAATCCGCTTTGGTAGATATATATAAAAATAATTGTCTGTTAAAAATATTATACTATAAGTAGGTAAAAACACTTTTTCGAAATTACCAGTTTCATTTTGAAAATGGCACTTAAATTAACCCGAGTTACGCAGGACACACAGACAACATAAATTAGAGATATTATATTTAATTTATATTATAATTAAATTATATTATTATATTAAGAGGGCCTCCGACTACAAATTATGCCGCTACTTAAGGGGCCGAAGACCACCAGGTCTCCCGGCCAAGGGGAATCATTAAATATAGGGGAACAATTAAAATGGCCATCTCGTACAAGACCCCACTGAGAGACAGCCTGGGTTCTCATTGCCTCGCAAACTCTGGTCCGCCATCAATAGAATAAGGTGCTCCCATAGCCGTTGTGCCCATATGATGCATAGATGGGGCCTTAAAGAGTCGGCGATGTGCGAATGCGGTGCGGTGCAGACCACCGTACATGTGGTCAACGAATGCCCGCTCCATTCATTCCCCGGCGGGATTGATGAGGTCCACAGGGCGACGCCTGAGGCCCTGGACTGGCTCGCAGACCTAGATGTCCCCCTCTGACCCCCTTACCATACGAAAGAAGAATATTATTTAAATTATATTATAAAAATTATTTAAATAATATATATTTTTTTATTTTTTATTTTTTTATTTCTATATAATATTACAGTGATCACATAAAGTTATTAATATTTATACATAATAGCTAATAACATAATTTATGAACTTTTTGTTGTGTTGTGTGTAAGGTAGGTTAGTGGATGTGAAACTGTGGTTGGGTAATGTTGTATGTTTCGTGAACACCTCACTAGGAGAACCTGTGCTGAGGTGTTTACGTGGTTATGTTTAAGTGTGACAAGTATTTATGTGTTGTAGTAGAAAGTTTCTTCTTTATTTTTTTTTTAAATTAGTGATTATTTTAAACTGATTATTTATAAAACAAAATAATAAAAAAATATGTACTCATATATATATTTTAAGTGTGTATATAGTTGGTATATTCTCGAAAAATGTGTTTAGTTATTTTACATTTTTTTATACCTAGTTTGTTTACGTTTGGTTTGGAATTATTATGTTTTGAATGAAGTTAAAATCTTGATTATTATTGTATTATTTAAAATATATTATAAATAAATAATATTATATTTAAATTATCACTATACGGGCATGACTCGATTATGTTAGTTTAGAACATCACAAAAAAAAAAAAAAAATGAAAAAACTATTTTACTGGCTTTTCAAGAATTACATTATTTTAATCTGCAAACTAAATATTTTGTTCTGAAAATACTTTGTCAAGCAGTGTAAAAATTCATCCCGAATCCAATTAAAGTACCTACACTAACTCGGCGTCAACAATGTAAAACAAACATCACCCCTACAAATAATTTATCCCCGTTTTACGTTCCACTGGCAAAATGTGGTAACCCCAAGAGCACCCCCAGAGATTGTATATGGCTTCGGGCTTCTGGGAACGCCCTTGTCGTATTTTACCTAAACACCGCCACCAATTTATTGTGGAAGGTGTATCTGGCTTGGTATAAACCCTTTCAAACTATAACGTAAAAAACTTCCAGAAAGAAGAATAACTAAATGTTTAATACTATTACATAAAATACAGCATTAGAAAATTGATTGTCTTGAATTGCTTCAATTAATCAGCATCCATATACCTAAAAGATTTTGCCGACATTTTTTACACTTGGACCTTTTAAAAAATTTGAATTCAGATTTCTTGTTAAATTAGTGAAAATGTTATTTTCTTTTTTCTGGAATAAAAAACTTATTAAGGGCCGGTAGTGCCTGCCCAAAAAGAAGAAGGAGAGATAGGACAATACGAATGTTGGAGAGAGTTAATAATATTGAAAACGATAAATTTCAAGCGAAAATTGTGATAATATTTAATAAAACACGACTCGTTTAAAAAAGATCGAAAATCTCCTAGGGGTTGTGTTAAGTAACATTTAAAGAAACATTGTGAATTTTTTCATTCATATAACTTGTAAAATAACATAAACAAACGTGAAAATAATAATTTTCGGAGCATACTTTGCGATTTATTTCTATCGAGTGAATTTCAAATAATTACCGTTTCAGCGTGTGGAATGTATAGAAACTATCTTAAAGAATAACATATATATATATATATATATATAATATATTTAAAAGCTTAAAAACTTCAAACGTTTAAGGAAAATATGTGAGCAATCAGTAGAAACTCGGGATGCCCCCGCTTAACCCGTTTAATCACTGGAGACCATTTTTGTCCCAGCTCACAAAGGTCGCATAGAAATCGTTGTGTCTCCCTTACTATCATAGTGAGAAGTATGATCTAAACGGTACTGGAAAGAAAATACAACCCGCTTTATATTTAAATCTAAAAGTTAACCATAAAAAAATGTAAATGTACACCTTTATAAAACCAAAGTTTCCGATCGCAATTTGAAAAAAAATTATGAAAGTTTATGAATTTTTTAAGATTTTTTTTATATGAAACGACAAAAAGTGAGGTGGCAATAACGTTTATAATTCATTTGTCTAATGAAATAATATGTATGCGTTTTTATTTTTTTTTTACTATCGGTAACTTTATTTATTTATAAAAAAGTAAAGTGAGCCGTTTTTAAAACATTTTAAAGTTTTCATCCAAAATTTTTATATATAAAAAATTGTATAGTTATTTCTAGTAATACAATTTGAAAGCCTATTTTATTGCCTAACAGTTTTTAGTTGTGGGATACGTTAACAAATATTCCATATATTTGGATTTTATTGCAAGGCGGGAATATTTTTAGCCTCTGACAAAATACGCCAACTTTTTGAATTTTTGAACCAATGAACCAACCATAATTTTAACCAGCGAAACTGGAATGCATTGTATCTAAGACATATTTTTTTGTTTTAAAAATGTTGACTGAAAATAGGTAGGAACATTATTTACAGTATTATAATATACACGCTTTCAGTCCGATGTTATTCTTGCTATATTTGTGTTGCTTAAATTTGTTTTCGTTGAATCGACGCAGGTATAAACACCCACATCTGACAGTGAACAATTCGAGTTGTGAACTCGTAGAGAAATCGAGAAGTTAACGTTGCTAATCTGACTTTGAGAATATCCAAATGCCATCAATTGGCTGTCGCAAACACTCGCCTCTTGAAGTTAATTGCGTACGGTTTGTTTATATTGTCTTTATCTTCTATTCGCTTTAACAAATAAATGTTACGACTGAAGAAGTATTCTCGTGTCTAATACAACATG
This sequence comes from Limnephilus auricula, assembly GCA_951813805.1. Taxonomy (NCBI): domain Eukaryota; kingdom Metazoa; phylum Arthropoda; class Insecta; order Trichoptera; family Limnephilidae; genus Limnephilus; species Limnephilus auricula. Next base: position 10,098,163 of record OX638412.1, read on the forward strand.
TTGCATTTATTTGAAATTAAAATACAAGCACGTAAAACACGAAAATTATATTTTTAAATTCGGAGCTAGTGGGATTAACGTACTTCCTTACCAGCGGTGAAATGAATGAAAACGTATTACGAATTATATAATTTATATGGCCTATCTATGCACTTTTGCCATCTCATAGGTAGTTCATCGATCCCTTACTAAAAAAACCATTCGGACGGGAATCAATAAAATCTTTGAAGGCAGTTTGGACTGGTGCCCCATCGGAGTAGAATTTTTCCCTTCCAAGAAGTTATCCAAATTTCGAAAAAAATGGTAATCTGTTGGGACAAGGTCCGGAGAGTACGGTGGATGTCTTAGACATTCCAATTGAAGCTCCTCTAATTTGGTAGTCGTCTGTTGTGCAGTGTGTGGTCTAGCGTTATCATGAAGCAGCAGTGGCCTAGAGCGATTAACCAGCCTCAGTTGTTTAGCAGCTATCTTTTACATCATGGTTTGCAGTTGCTGACTATAGACATCTGCCGTAATCGTCTGGCCAGATTTATGAAAACTGTAGTGAACGACACCAGCACTAGTCCACCAAACGCTCACAAGTAACTTTTTTGGAGTCAATTTTCGCTTGGGGCATGGTTTGGCTGGTTCGGCAGGGTTCAGCCATTGCGATGAGCGCTTCCGATAATCGTACAGGATCCACTTTTCATCACAGGTAATGATTCGATTAAAAATCCCTTTATTTTTGTGCCGGTTGAGTAATGTAACGCAGCAGTCAACGCGAGTTTGTTGATTTGCTTCACTCAATTCGTGAGGTACCCACCTTTCAAGCTTTTTCACCTTCCCAAGTTGCCAGTACGGCAAAACACCAATTTCGTATGTAAGGACCTACTATAACAGTTTTATCACTAACACCGCAGCCTGCAGCTAACTCGGACGTGGTTTGCGATGGATCCACTTCCACAATAGCCTTCAATTCTTCATTATCAACTTTGGTCTCCGGCCGTCCACGGGGCTTGTTCTGCAGGTCGAAATTTCTAGAACGAAAACGTTGGAACCAAAAACGCACTGTGTTTTCTTTTGCGGCACCGTCGCCATACCCATCATTAATCCTTCGAGCCGTTTCTGCAGCACTGGTGCCACGGTGGAACTCGTACTCGTAAATAACGCGATATTTCAAGTTTTCCATTTTGTAAAGTAAGTGACGCAAAGAAAAAAAACAATTATGGAAAAAACAAATGAATCATAATTTTCGAAACACAAATACATGAGTAAATTGCTAAAATAATTTGAATTTAGAATTCTTAACCAAAGAGAAGATATTTGAGATCAAAGTTGCCAGTACGTCAAAACGCCAATTTCATATGTAAGGACCTAATATTATATTACGTCAAAATCAAAGTGGTGTTTTACAAAGTGTGTTTTTTCATTTAATATATAATGTCACACCACAAAGTATTTGCTTCCTTCGATAAAATCAAACACAATCACTTACACGAGTAGAATTGCAAATTGTATCAATTAAGATATTGTTCGGGTGGCTGCACGTGCAGTAACAACGGCAAACGATAATGAAAATTTAGAGGTGAATTACAATATCCATGTTTAGCTCTCAAAATCCCTCGATTCACAGCAATAAGCTCTGGTATTCAGAATTCTGTATTCAATGTTAACGGTGAAGGTGAGGGTGGGGTTGAAGTTGAGGGTGAGGGTGAGGGATGATAATCGTTAATGCTGATTGTTTGGCGGTATTGTTTTCGCTGTTCAAAAACGTCCGTCATCAGTGTAATGGCGCACCCCATTAGGCCTCCCGGTGCTTAAATTATGCAATCATTCACCGCCGTTTTGCTATACGAGTATGTTAGGAATACCGTATGCTATTTGCTGTATGCTGTATCTTCTGTATGCTGCATGTTGTATGCTTTATCCGTAGGTATATTGTACCGCTGGTTCGTAAGAAAAACGACAAACATATATCAAAGAGTGATGTGACTACCACAACACGGAGTAGTTGAAAAAACGACAAAAAAACTGTAATTTATAAAAATAATAAAAAACGAAAAAAATAAAAAATCGGGATACCAAATTTGTCCCAGAGGTCCTAAGCACACACGCTCGATAACGATCGATAGGATAACTATCGGTAACTTCTCATCGTTCCCTAGTATGACTACAGATCGCCAACGAATAAGTGACAGTTCACAATGACTAAGTGTCCTTAACATATTCGACATCAACTGTTGTTTGTACGTTTGCAATCTACAGTTGTCCTAGGGAACGATGAGAAGTTTATTTATTTATCGAGCGTGTGTGCTAGGGCCTCAGGTCGCATAAGTCTCATATGGTAACCGACGAGTTCATCGAATATCATTTCATCGAAAGCAAATTCATCGACAACGAGAGGTTAGGTTAGGTTAGCATAGGTTAGGTTAGATTAGGTTAGGTTAGGTTAGGTTAGGTTAGGTTAGGTTAGGTTAGGTTATATTAGGTTAGGTTAGGTTAGGTTAGGTTAGGTTAGGTTAGGTTAGGTTAGGTTAGGTTAGGTTAGGTTAGGTTAGGTTAGGTTAGGTTAGGTCATGTTAGGTTAGGTTAGGTCATGTTAGGTTAGGTTGAACTCGTTTTCGATGAACTCGCCGTGAACCGTCTCATATAAATCGTTGTATCTCCCTTACTGCCATGGTAAGTAATATGATCTAATATTCAAATCTTGAATTTAACCATAGAAAAATTAAAATGTGCACCTCTTTGAAACTAAGTTTTCCGACAGAAATTTGAGAAAAATATATGAAATTTCGAAAATTTTTCATTTCATTAGCATTATAAAATATGTGTGTAATTTTATTTTTCTTCGTTATCAAAAATTTTAGAGAAAACGTAAAGTGAGCCATTTTTAAAACTTTTTTATGATTGTATAGAAAATTTTAAGCAAGTCAAAAAAGTAAATTTTACAGGAGAGCGAAAACCAATGATGATTAATAAAACAAGCGGTACGGTCGAAAAGAGACCCTAGCGACATTTCACTAGAGATAGAGTGATCTAACATAAATACGGATTTCGTGGGGCATAGATAATCACAATCACGCCGTTCTTCCATGGAGCTACTTTCAAGCGACGCGATCGCCGCTCGTCTGTACCTTCTATGCTATAAACGCCCGTACGCGCAGTACTAGCAAAATAGTATGACAATTAGCGGCTAGCGGCGATTGAGTTGCTTGTAAGTGATGTTATAAAACAGACAATTTTGACTTACGACCCTTTTCTACGGGATGCACGGTATATTGTTTTTCACTACCATTTCTCCCATTTCTTTTTAAATCTCACCCCAGTTTACATGACGTAAATAGCCCGTATCACTAATGTAGAAGCGAGCGAGAGAAATCTCCTGCGGGAGATCTGATATTTTAAAGACCGGTTAAACTGCCCCCAATCTACCCCGCTTATACAAATGTAAGTATAAGTTACATCGCAATGGATACTGGTTTATATCTAGTAAATAGCAAAAACAACATTATACGAGACAGTTTGTGGCTCAGTGGTGTAAAGCTTCGGGTTAGCGCCCAGGAGTCACGGGATCAAGTCTTGTCGTTCATAATTGGTAAAGGAACAAATCACTGAGGAGTTAACAGTCTTATGGGCGTGTCTGTATGCCTGAAAAAAGGTCAATTTTCTTTGCTTTTGATAAAATTGTACTATGTGTCCGAAAATAGTCCAACTTTCTTTATTTTTGGTTGAATTGAACTATGTGCCCACAAAAAATGTTCAATTTTCTTTACTTTTGTTTGAATTAAACTTGTGACCGAAAAAAACCCAACTTTTTTTACTTTTGTTTCAATTGAACTTGTCACCGAAAAAAGTTCAACTTTCTTTACTTTTGTTTCAATTGAACTTGTCACCGAAAAAAGTTCAACTTTCATTACATTGGATTAAATTGAACTATATGTCCAAAAAAATCCAAACTTTTGGTTGAATTGAACTATGTGTCCAAAAAAAAAAAACTTTTGTTTCAAGTGAACTATGTGCCCGAAAAAAGATCAACATTCTTTACTTTTGATTTAATTGAACAATTTTTTCCTCTAAAAAAGTTCAACTTTCTTCACTTTTGGTTAAATTGATAAAATTATTTCATGACCTCATAATCAATTTAATTTTTTTTTTACATTAGCTCTGAACAGGAGGCCCCGGGTAAAATAATTTCCCTCAGGACCCATGTCGTTTTTGGGAATTCTGTGTGGAGGGTCTTTTTAGGGAAAGGAAGAAGAGGAAGATTTGGCCAGAAAAAAGTATAAGGGGTGGGTAGGAATCTGGGGGTCAGTATGTCCAGAAGTAACGGACGTATAAAACCACCCCTCCCGCAACCAGTCTCAACTGATTCACAGTTTTTTTTTTACATTAGATCCACACAGGAGGCCCTGTGGAAAAAAATTCCCCTCAGGGCCTATGTCATCTTTGGGGATGCTATGTGGAGAGTATTTTGAGGAAAGGAAGGAGAGGAAGTTCTGCGAAGGGAAAAGGTATGAGAGGTGGGTAGGAATCTGGGGGCGGTGTCTCTAGAAATGCCGAACATGTGAATCCATCCCTCCCACTGCGGTGCAAGGCGATGGTGGCGATGATCGGGAGAGACGAGGCATACACTGCCAGTCCCGGACAAACCTCACTATTGGTGGAAAGACGCATCCGCGTCACAAAAACCACATTCCTTTTTTTTTCATAAAATATTTTTGTATACAGTTTTTTTTACATGCTTTTCGCCTACCACACTAGACACATGTTCGTATAATGGTAGTATGTAGTAGTACTTGAACCCGAGCACCCTCCAAACTTAGCGAACAGCTTAACAAATAAATAGTTCCCGAGGCGGCGGAACCCACATCCGCCTTAAAAATCGTAAATTATTTATTTTTTTTAAACGCACCAGATTTTCAGGTCCGGGTTTTGTTTTTCCCATAGGAAAAACGAAACCCTTTCATACACTTTTCCATATAAATGATCATCTAGTAAATCCACGTTATGCAAGTGTATTATATAAATATAATTAATACAGAACAATACAAGAACAACATGTTAATCTACCAAACTATTAAACGGGAAAATAATTCACCGACTCCAGATATTTTCATATCAGAGGGTTTGGCTCGGTGGAATTCCTAATTTGACCGATAAATCCTACAGATCCCTCAATAAAAATATTTAAAAAATCGGATTGCCGGAGGACCTGGGTTCGTGTCCCAGATGTATCCGTATCTTTTTCTGATTTTTCTGTTTCGGATTTTCGATTGACTTTCGCTAATATTATCTTCATTAATTAAAATATTATAATTTGAGGTTTAACTCTTTAAGTTAAAAAGTTAAAAATAAAAATAAAAATATTTAAAAAATCTTTCGTTATCCTACATGTATTTAAAATGACTGATTTTTGCATTTTTATACACAAATTCTTTGACAAATCTAATATTCCAAAATTTTTATTTTATTATTATTATTATTTTCTCTTATTCTGATAGTATTGTTTATCGATCGTTCAGTTGATTAGGCGGACATCTCCAAATACAAAGTTTTGAGATAAAGAGGAAAGCAATAATGCTCACTTACATTATTTACACGTGTCTGTGTTTAACATATTAAAAATTCTATAAAATAACACCGGGAGGCATAACGCTCCACACATTAGTATGACGTTTTGAAATATCCTACTAGTGACCCAGAAAACATCAACATTCTGTTTAATTCACTACAAGTTTATCAGCATTATAATTGATTGGGAAGTGTTTATGAGGATACAATTTTAATTATATCTGCATACTCAACTGAAATATCGGATTTTCGGAGATGTCTGTCTAATCAAGTGGACGATCGGTATGTACGGTTTTGTGGCAATTATTAAGGGGCCAATTTATGAATGTGTATTAAGGGGCCAATTTATTAATGTGTATTAAGGGGCCAATTTATTAATGTGTAAAGGGGCCAATTTATGAATGTGTATTAAGGGGCCAATTTATTAATGTGTATTAAGGGGCCAATTTATTAATGTGTAAAGGGGCCAATTTATTAATGTGTATTAAGGGGCCAATTTATTAATATGTAAAGGTGCCAATTTATTAATGTGTATTAAGGGGCCAATTTATTAATGTGTATTAAGGGGCCAATGTAGAGGAAAGGAAGCATATTCGTAATACCATTTATATTTTAGGGTTCAGAAAATAAGATAAAAACGTTTTTATGAATAAAAGTCGATAAAAATGATAAGAAACTAATAGTTTATTATGAAACGGGAACAGAAATCCAATAAAATTATTACCGTGCTCTTGAAAAATAACAATTTAAAGAATGAGAAAAAATGTTTTTTTTTAAAAGTGAATGTAATTCGGAATAGTATATTTCAAAATATATTCTCTTTTAAAATTTTAGAATATAATAGTTTCTTTTAATTATTTGCAATAATCACAAACATACCTACTCTTTTGTTTCGCGTCCAGCACATTTATTGTGTACCCAGTTGTAAAATTAAATAAGAGTAGGTACTCAATAAAATGAATGTAATTTGGAATTTGCCACACACTCCGTATTCCAAATTAGCAACATATAACCTAAAATATCATTCTTATATCACATGTCAATGCATTATGAAATGCAAAAACGAAAGTCATACTATAAAAGTATAACTCTTTCTGATGTGATTTCATTTGTAATGTTATAAAAAATATTGAAATATGGGACGATTATATTGCATCAAAAATGAACGGAAAAAGTTTTAATATGAGCAACTTCACAAAATACGTCGGCATTCATCCACAGAAACAGAATAACTATTATTCCGACTGAAATCAGGGCTCATAGATGCGACGTTCAATAGTTATAATTATTTCTGTTATATTCCGCCACTCAAACCGAAGATAAGACGGTATTCCGAATTTCCAACAGTAATCCAAATAAGCTTCCTTTCCTCTATTAATGTGTATTAAGGGGCTAATTTATTAATGTGAATTAAGGGGCCAATTTATTAATGTGTATTAAGGGGCCAATTTATTAATGTGTGTTACGGGGCCAATTTATTAATGTGTATTAAGGGGCCAATTTATTAATGTGCTTTAAGGGGCCAATTTATTAATGTGTATTAAGGGGCCAATTTATTAATGTGTTTTACGGGGCCAATTTATTAATGTGTATTAAGGGGCCAATATATTAATGTGTAAAGGTGCCAATTTATTAATGTGTATTAAGGGGCCAGTATATTAATGTGTATTAAGGGGCCAATTTATTAATGTGTATTAAGGGGCAAAATTATTAATGTGTATTAAGGGGGTAATTTATTAATGTGTATTAAGGGGACAAATTATTAATGTGTATTAAGGGGCCAATTTATTAATGTGTATGTGCACCTATCCCCACATATTTGTTGGAAAAATAACTTCAAACGTTGGCTCTTAAATAAAAGCACACTGACCCCATACTTAAAATTTTTTACATTAATAGGTGCTTAAGTGCTTAATGCACTGTAAATATTTTTTAATGTACAAGAAAAACCATTAATACATATAAATCATTAATACCTTAATAAAAGGGCTCATCATTCTCCCAATTGATTTTTCCGCACTTAAAATTAACGAGTTATAAAAGATTTTATCCGTTTAACCCTTTCGGACCGTACGTATCATTGAAAATACAAATGTAAGAATATAAGAATATAATAATATAATATATAATATAAGAATAAAAAATACAAGAGGCTAGACTTTGAACCACACGCGGAACACAAGCGTCTGTCATTCTGTCACGCTCACAATAAGCTCACGCACACTTACAATACATGCGAATGCGAAATGTGCGAATGAGACAACGCTCAAATTTACCTACAGAAATCGCTCGAAAAGGGGTTTATGGAGAATACACTTTTCTACACCGAAACTTTCACGAAATTGAAATTTAAAAAAAATATATTTTTTAGAAAGAAGAAGCTACATGGGTAGTTTTTTTATAATTTTATAATTCTTTATGAGAGTTGAGTTAGCATCACTTTTTCCTTAAATAATATTTTTTGATAAATCGTACATGTTTGACAGTGAATGTTTACGTTAATACGAAACGCATCGAAAATTCGAAAACATACCGACATAGTTTTCACCCTCTAAAAGGCAGTATACAAAAAATATATTCATTTCGTGCAATTTTCGATGTAGAAAAGTGTTTTTTCCCGGGCGTCCTTTTTGTATGGGCCGAAAAGCGAAGTCTATTATCTTAAGCGCTGGGAATAACCAAAATAATTAGAAATTCGACAGTGAAAGACAACTTAGCAACAAATGTAATAAAACCCATAAAATTGAATAAAATCCTTGTAGATCACCTCTCTCCCCCTCCCTCATGCGTTATGCTCGGCGGTAAAGCTCGCCCATCTATCTATCATAGATTAAGAGGCAGTGTTGCTTTTTTGTTTAATTTAAATTTAATCATGCTGACCTGCTTTTTCTTTGTTTTCAAATATTCGTTTATGTATCTGTATGGAATGTGTGGGACTGCACTTACCTCCTACATACTGGAATAAAAACAATTATTATATTATTATTACATCTATCAGTGTTGCCAGCACTTTTCAATTTGAGATTTCTTATTTTTTATTCCTTGTTAATATCGGTTTGGCTATCAAAATTGCGGGAGTTACGCCGCTCGTTCCGATATTGTTAAATTATCGATTTCACTGAGCTAGATCTCCAAGGGTCTGAAAGGGTCAATCAACCACACGAAAATCCGTCAATATCGGACTATGTTTTATGTTTCATTAGGCCATCAACAGGCGTTGAATTTAACGATATTTCCTTAGAAAAGTGCTTTTTGATAGCGTGATCACGTTAAAATACATTATCACGTGTTCGCTACGAGTTTTAATCAGATGATTGAACACGCCTTTGTATTTTTATGCCAAATATTCTTTATGCTCTGTGTTTTAACGTTAATGATAATGGTTATTGGGTTTTAACCTTTGAGATAGAACTGAAAACTCTAATACACGTAAATATTCACACGTGTGTGGAAAATGCTTGATTTTAACGTATTAAGAGGCTAGACTTTGAACGACACGCGGAACACCCGCGACTCTCATTCTGTCCCGCTCACAATAAGCTCACGCACACTTACAATACATGCGAATGCGAAATGTGTGAATGAGACAACGCTCAAATTTACCTACAGAAATCGCTCGAAAAGGGGTTTATGGAGAATACACTTTTCTACACCGAAACTTTCACGAAATTGATAATTTAAAAAATATATATTTTTAAGAAAGAAGAAGCTACGTCGGTAGCTTTTTATAATTTTATAATTCTTTATGAGAGTTGAGTTAGCAGCACTTTTTCCTTAAATAATATTTTTTGATAAATCGTACATGTTTGACAGTGAATGTTTACGTTAATACGAAACGCATCGAAAATTCGAAAACATACCGACATAGTGTTCACCCTCTAGAAGGCAGTATAAAAAATATATATTCATTTTGTGCAATTTTCGATATAGAAAAGTGTTTTTTGTATGGGCCGAAAAGCGAAGTCTATCGTCTTAACAGTCGACATAATGAAAGGAAATAAATGTATGTAAAAAATAAACATCGCATCAATACGAGTATTTAGGATACTAAAGAAGAGTATAGAGGATTAGGTGAAGAGTATGGGTGCCACCGCCCCTGAAATAATTTATTGGATAACCAGCACCCTTGCCATAGGTTACCCCAAGTGATTCGCTACGATTGGTGACTTAGCAGGGATGCTCGGGTTCATGGGGTGAGGTTTTGCTCACTTACTGCATGGCGAACCGGATTGGGAGATGCTGAATGAGGGAACCTTACCTAGACCTCTCCAGAGCCGGACTCTCTCGACATATCGCCTTTCCGTGGGAGGGATGGATTTATACGTCCGTCACTCTTGGACACATTGCCAACTAGAATCCTATCGACCCCCCATACTTTTTTTCTTCCCAGAACCCTTTTCCTTCCTTTCTTTCCCTAAAAATATCCTCCCCACAGTATAACCAAAGATAACATAGGCACTGAGGGATTTTTAAATATTTAACATCCTTTTTTCTCCCCGCGTGTTCTTTCCTATTCGTCCCCGTTCCCCTTCTGCCACTTTTTACCCACCCTCGCCCCCTTTTCCCCTCCCGTGTTCCCTTTTTACCTTCTCAGCGTTCCCCCTCCCCTCTCCCGCCGTCCCTCCCTCACGAATTTCCCTTCCACCTTCACCGCCTTCCCCCTCCCTCCCGCTATCTACCTCTCCTTCATTCCCCTCCTCCCCTCCCGGATTCCCTCTCCCTCCTGCTTTTTTCCTTGCCGCTAAACTCAATAAAATACACTCATTTTTCAAACAACTCGCGTGTGCCCTATTGCGATTTTTTTGCAAATTTCACAACTACATAACTTACCAATATAGAAATATCGCTACATAGAAACCTTCACGGGGTATGTCCACAACAACTCACCAAATTTTTATCGCAATCGGATGAATAGTAAAGGAAATATCTCTAAATGTATCAAACGCGCCAACTGTCAAACGTATGCAGTTAAAATAGTCGTTAAGTTTTCATAAATTTTCAAATTTTAAAATCAAAGATGAATGAAATAAGTAAAGTCGTTCTGAAGTTATGGCGTGACAAAGGTAAATAGGGATTAATTTTTATTTATATAGACATAGATTTATTATATAATATAATTACCATAATAAATTTGTAAAAAGTATGAAGTTTGGTTGCGGGAGAGAACCAAATTAATTATTCACAATATAAGCCGTCGAATATTCTAATAGACTGATCTCATTTGGAAATCTCTCCCGTATAATCTATTTGCCGACATCACGACAATGCATTACCTATGCATTTCTACGAATGCATTTTAGATACTGTACAGTAGCGGTTCCTGCTATGAGGCAGGGGAGGCTGTGAATCTCCAAAAATAGAGAAGAAAAGTGAAAAAGATACAAGATACAAGTACGAACATACAAAAAATTAATTTAATAAAACTTTAATTTAAATGTTACAAATTTATAAATCAATTAAGTCTCAAAGTTAGTTCAATTTAAACATTACTCATTAATATTTTCGTATTTTATTAAGACTGGTTGTCTTTATATTATATAACTCATCACACTAATGGAAGGCAGTAAAAAAATGCGCTAATGAGGCAGAGATAAGGCCCGCCTCCGCGAGCCGCTTGTTTCATGTGGGCGAAAGGGAGCGGGGAAGTCACATTGAATCGAAATGAACTATAGCGTTGCGCTGTCACGTGTTGTTTAGTTTGAGGCGCGCCTCAATGAACGAACACTTCCGAAGTAGAACCGATCATTTACGATTACCACCAGCGCTAGGCTTTGTTTGGTTTTTTGATTATTTGTGATATAACGCGGTAGTTCCTACGTACGAAGCATAGCTATTTTGATTAATTTGGTAGGGTGAATTTGCAGTTGACGGTCTATCTTGTGTTTGCACGTTATTTCTATGGTTTGACGTTCAATTGTTTTTCTAAGTATAAATAATGTTTACTTTAAAAAATATTTGTGTCTCCACCGCCGCAAACCGCCACTGATAATGTACCATATTATATACCGGATTCCAAATGATCTACCTATACAGTAACAGCAAACTGATATAGGTTTATGATAGAAGTTTGTTGTGTTTCTATTTCTGGTTAAATCGATCAACAATTTTCAAATATTGAGTGTGATTGACTGTAAGTGAGTGAGAAGTCCTGTTTGAACTCCACTGTTTAGCATTTTGTTTGTCTGTAAATTTGTTTATATGTTCCGTTTTCAATTCAAGATCTTGGCCGATTTTACGGATCAGTAAAGATTATTTTTTCAAATGTGAAATCGTCGTATTTATTTGGAATCTTTTTATCGCAGTTTTTCATTGCTATGGTACCAACCTACACGAAGAAAGTTGGAAAAAAGAATGGTCATTGAGATAATGACGTTTAATTTCTTATTTGATTTTCAACTAATGAATACAATATTAGGGAAACTCAATCGATAATCTGAAACAGAAAAATCAGAAAAAGATACTAATATTGTCTCCATTAATTGAAGACAATTAATCGAGGTTTAACTCCATAAGTTAAAAATAAATATTTTTTTTCATTTAAAGGTAAGTATTTAATTTTATTTTAAGTTTGACGGTGGTCGAGGGGTAAGGCTCTCGACTAGCGATCCGGAGGTCGCAGGTTTTAATCCTGGCGCGTGCGAAAGTAAATTTCATTTGATTGATTTGTTTTTACAATTTAAACCTTTACCCCCTTACTCATAATCGTAGTATAACTAATACGCATCGTATTACGTCGTGACAGTGAAAAACTTAACTTATTATCACTGCGTGTTTATGGTTAAAACTATTTTAACCGCTTGGGCACATAAGCTTGTTTTCACGACAATTTAACGTAGGTAGACACAGGAATGACGTATGGCCCGGACCTGAGTTATTTTAACCAGGTTTAAGGCCAACTTTACAAAACCAAAGATGAGTCGGCGGATACCGCAATTATAAGTAAGTCAGTATCGCCGCGGTGTAGGACCGTCATTCAGAATTGAAAAGGTGCTTGAAATGTCTTAACCGAGTTTTGTGACTAGATCTGAATAGCAGGTACATCCTCATCTTCCTCCTCCTCCTCAACAGCCTTCGATAACTTCTCCTAATTGGGAATGCCATAGTCTCACTGGCTCCGTGCGGTTGAGAGCAGTTGGAACTCTTGTGCGGTATTCACATAAAAAAATACCTAGTTAAATAAAATATGATTTCTAATTCTATCTAATTCATAACATTGCATAAACGTGTTAATAATTATGAATATCCGTGTGGGTCACGTGGCCATGTTTTAATTGGCAAAGTTTGTAGCCTCGTTTGGCTGCCCATCGCAAGAGAGATAATTACAATCTGCTTTCATAGAGGGACACGAAGTACAGGGTACGCTGAAAAATCGATAAATTAATTGAAATAACTATTATGTTTATACACCGCACACAGCATTTTTTCTGTGCACGTCGGATGCCTTCTACCAGGAAAAGTATTAAGTTTATTGGCTTCAGATCCGTTGAAAATTTAATTTGTGGTTCTTTCCATGGTGGTGGAAAATGTCAATGTCACCCTGAGACAATTAAGACAAGAATACAAAATTCATCGAATATCGGAAGGCGTCCGTTGTGCGTTATCGTCTGTCATTGGCTTGTCTATGCCTGTCGTGTATTGATGACAGTTGGTGTGGATTAATTATCAACCTAAAAACACGAATTACTCTTTATTAGTTATTATAACTATTTATATATAAGCCTCATCAGTTTGTCCTAATATTTTATTGCCCGTACGTCGATTCCCAAATTTTATCGCGACTAACATCTCGTGGCAAACGCACCGTCATCTCTGTCTTTAGCGTAACTAGTAAAGAGTTGGTCTCTTAACACAAGCTCGTTAACGCGGCTTTCATTGGCTTTCAACGGTTTGACTATGTCGTGTATCAGTGTGGATTAAAAACCTAATTAAAAACATGAATTACTATTTGCCGTTCATAAATGACTATCAATCTGTCGGATTATTTTGATGTTTGTACGCGATGACTTTCGATTCGAAAATTGTTTTGCTCTTAACGAGGATTACGCGGCAAACATTCCGTCATCTCTAGATTTGACGTAACTACTTAAGAATTGGTGTCTTAACGCAAGCGCAGTATTTAGCTCGTTAGCCCGATACGGACTACCGCATTTAAGAAAACTGTAAAAAATTGTCGTGTACGGACGTTAACAGTCGCTAAGCTGTCGCAAAGTATACAGAATCGCCCATTGTATACCAACCATCTCTATAATATACTTCAGATAGAAAATAAGATTCGCTAATTTGTTTAGGTCAACGCTCAAAATCCAAGAGTTTTGTCTGCTTAAGATAAACGAGATACACTTTGAAATTCATTCAATATATATTTAATACATAATTAAATTTAAAAAATACCTACATTTAATAGATTTCGAAATACATTTAACGCTTTTTACAAATATGAAATATATTTAAGTTGCATTTTAAAGATTTTTTAAACATATTTCGTAAAAAATTGTGACTCTTAAGCACCTTAAAAGTTTAATGGCGGATGATTGCATCTCAGGACCCCAGAATATCTTTATTTATTTATTTATTAAACGCCCTTTTGGGCTTTTACATTTTAGTTAAATAGATGAGTATAACAGTTATTTAAAAAAATCTAAATTAAAACAATAAAGAAAGCATAATACAGTGAAAATAAAAGTAAAACAAAAGCATATACCTACAACAAAATATAACAATAAATGCATATAATAAAATTAGATACGTACGTAAAAAATGTAAGAAGTTTCACAAAAAAAAGATATTTAATATAGACAAAAATTTTAGATATTATAGACGTCTATTTATGTCTAAATATAAGAAAGAATTGAAATAAAAAATGTTTATACTGTTTTTAATGCGAAATATATCTCCCAGATCAGAATATTTATTTCCGAGACTGTGAAGTCTCGGTATCGGGGAATTTTGATAAGAGAGTGTCCTGGTGTTATTAAAATAAAAGAGTAGTAAATTTCGGCAAGATCTTTTAGGTATGTGGATATTGATTAATTGAAGCAATTCAGGACAGTCAATTTTGTAATGCAGTATTTTATGTAATCAGGACAGTCAATTTTGTAATGCAGTATTTTATGTAATACTTTTGAAATTAATGTTTCAAATAAAATTGATGATTTGTTTATAAACCTTACCTCCAAACGATTTTTTGTTATTTTCCAAAAAATTAACAGATAAAACATTCACCCGATTTATCATGACCAGATTTTTAAATAAACAAAATAAAATCATGAATTTGTGGCCAACCGGTACTGAAAGTGCAACGGAGCTGTTTTGCCCATCGTGGTTTGGGTCCGGGGAAAATCTATCCAAGACACGCGCCAGAAATTCCACATCGCAGCAGGTTGACTTGATTAATTTTCCGCGCTGGTCATCTCTCGGTGAAAATTATAAACAATCTAATTTTGCCATCAAGGGATGTAATTCTACAAAATAGTACTACTATTTCGTAGTTTCATCTTTAATATTTTTATGTATTTTATCGAATTAATAAAGTTTTAGTAATTCAGCCAATGAAGGGACAAATCGAACAAATTTGTTTTTGGGAGAGCCTGCGGGCCCAGAAAACCATTTTTTCCTCATTACCTATGAAATTAATCCAACATTTTAAAATATTAAAAATCTTTCTTGAACAGTTAAGTAATTGTATTGACTCGTCTGAAGTCCGGTCTAATGTAAACTGTCGATTGATTCAAATACACGCTGTTCGGAAATTCGTAGTGCAAGCGGGAAACTAGTGAATCTAAATTACATAGAGTTCACTAAAGTATGTGGATCTTGGCAGCGAATGCGTATGCCCATCTACTGCCTGGCAGGTTAGATCGCTAGAGACAGGTTGTGGGAGGTCTTTCGACCCCGCCAGACGGACTCTCAACTCATCGCCTCGCACCGTAGTTGGATGAATTCATACGTCCGTCACTTCTGCACACACACTGACACCAAGATTCATACTCACGTCACATACCCTTTCCTTCCCAGTACTTCTTCTCCTTCCTTTCCTTGATAAGATATTCCACACAGCATCCCTAAAATGACATAGGCCCCGATGGAAAAATATTTTGAGTATGGAGCTAAAAAAATGGAGAAACTCAAAAAACCATTTTTTTCTATCTGTAGCATTTGTTTATTATTTATTATATTATCTCGTATGTTTTTACTTGTTCGGCAACTAAATGGTTAAAAATTACAACTTTTGACTCAATTTACTTGAAAACGAAAGCTCGAATAAAAAAAAATGAATGCGTCTAACCTTCACGGCCGGTTGAAGTAAAACTTTTTTGAATAAAAACTTACATTTTTAGGTTGTTGATTTTTTCGTTTATAAATATTTATAGACGAAGGGTTAAAATTTTCCTGCGATTCAGCCATTTGGATTCTAAACAACACGATTTTTATTGTCACACTACTGCCACTTTTTACTCCAATAGCTAAAATTCACAAGAATCGGAGAGAAAAAAGGATTAATATTCACCGTAAAAAAATAATACAAATCAAAAGGTTCAACTAAAATCTCTAGTTAATTCATAATATAATAATCAACAAAACATAACAAAAACCTGTTGAACTTACCTTATACATTAGTAAACAAAAAAAAGGGTGACACCTGACAATTGAGTTTGCTTTTACGTTTTGTTATTCTTGGCTAGGCTTCATTTTGCCACACCTACGACGTTGATATGATGAAATATAAATTGAACGTCATTTCCGATTTAAAATGTTACTTCCGTCCAAAAAGATTTGAGTTACTCGTCGTAATGCCCGTCAAATGTGATGTAGATTACGAGTTTCTGGACACCGTTTAAACAAAATATAAAGATAGGGACGTTAGATCGGTATCCAATGTATACATACACTTCTTTGAACTATTTGGAACTAATAAAAGGAAGCATATATAAGCATGGCTCCTAAAATAAAATAGATGTATCTCTTGTTTCATAGGTTTTATGTGGTCAACATTAAAAGAATGACAAGACTAAAAAAAATTTATTAGATAAACTTCTTTGTCGTTTTCGTTCAAAATAATAAATATGTAACCTACACCATAAGCTCTGATTTATAGCTTCTGTGAAAATAAACCTGGCGTTTAACATGGACACCTAAATTTGTCAGGATAATAGGGGAGTCCTCGATAAATCCTGCCGATAAGGGTCAGTGGTCCAAATCTTTGACATCGTAGGGTTATAAAGGTGGAATAGGGTAGCAAGGTGTCGGATGACGGGGGTTTTGGCATTATAGGATCGGAGATGGACAGTGAGATATTGTCATTTTAATAATTGGCAGGTCACATTAAGATATTTGGCTTATAATTTGGATCGCAATAATGGTATTCAATTTTTCAAAACATATTTAATTTTTCATTTTATTATTCATCAACGCCCTAATACGCTTTTACATATTTTAACAGTTTTTGTGATTTAGTGTAAACAGATCAGGTAAAGGTTTAGATAATAGAAAAAAATACAAATATGGTATAACAAAAAGTAGGTGTAAAGGTGCAATTAAATATATGTTTTAATAATATAAATACATATAAGATAAAGAAAAAAAGAAACCGATTTAGATCTGCAGGTAGCATAAAATATAACATATTATTGACCAGCGGCTGAGAATAAAAGTTTAAAAATGCTTGCAACTGTACAGGGAGGTTCCAATGAGAAAGATCGGTATTCCTCGTATCAAATTTTTAAAATAAAAAAATTAATGTCGATTTATTTCATTAAAAACTTGCTTTAATATATACCAACATTCAAGTAAGCAATAAAAATGCTCAAAACGCACGATGATAAATTATTAAATATCGTATACTTCTTGTAAGTGTTTTGATCATAAGTATTTATGATTTTTCAATAATGTTTAAACAAAATAAGTGTGTAAAAAATTTTTAATATTTTAGTTCGTAAGACCTTAAATAAATAGAAAAACTGCTCAAAATCAAATTTTTGTCACAAAACACGTTCTCGGATTTATTTTTTTAATGATTTTAATTTAACTAAAATTAAATTTCTGAAAACTGTGTTGACTAGATTATGTATTGATTTATATTTTGTATGATTATATGATTTGAAATTTGTGTTGTTTAAAAGAAACGATCGTTTAAAAATTGAACAAATCTGCCAACGACCAACGGTATAACCTTAGTATATTAAAAATATACTTAGTTTTTAATATTTTTAAAACAATCTTTCGAAATCATTTTTTGTTTTTTTGTAAAAAAGAGTCAATACGTCTAGAATTTGATTTAAAAAAGACTAATTTCCAGAATTCTCTGGTAATACCCTTATAATACATAATTTACAAATGCAAAATACATATCAAGAAAGATAAAAACATTAGCAATACATTACCGCTTTACATAGCTCTAAAGTTAAAAATTTATTATAAAACAATTGTATAATCGTAAGAACTTTATTTTGTTTTATGAATTTAAATTCATAAAACTAATTTTGTGATATCTAATATGATACTTATATATATTTATCAGCTGTTATAAACATTTTGTCATTGTGTGGTGTATGTGGAATTGTATGTGGATTAAAAAAAATCCCTTCGTACATCCCCTACCTTAACCCGCATCACAATGCTGCCCAACTGGCTGGCGATATGGTTCCCCTTTCTTTACACTGAATTGACAGGGACGCTCTTGTGCTGATGTTGAAAGATCACCATTTAGAATAGAAATTTAAATGTTGCCTAAAAATGGCTTTAGTCGTGCTTAGCGACTAGAATAGACAGGTACTTCCCTACCTTCCTCTTACACATCTTCTCCCCCTTTCCGCGTAACTTCAGCCTGACACCATACCCCAATTGGGGATGATATAGTCTCACTGGCTCCGGACAGGAGCAGTTGGGATTTTTTTGAGGTATATACATAAAAAAAAACTAAAAAAAGAGACGTCACTTGAAATGGTTTAAGCCATGTTTGTTGTCCTAATCTGAATAGTCAAGTACAGCCTAACCTAGCCTACACCTTCTCTTATCTTTCCCTTCCCCACTCACTTCAGCCATTCCATATTGGGGATACCATTGGCTTTGTTCGGAATCAGATTTGTTCATTTTCCTTTGGGAAATCAACAGTTGAGTTTTATTATTTTATACATTAAACAAAAAATACAACTAATCGTACATGTATTTTATTAACCTCTTGAATGTCGAATAACATTCGCCCACATATAGCAGTTTTCCATAGAAATTTAATATGAGAGTATTCCGAGAGGCAAGAATTTTGAAATAAAAAGCAACGTCTGGAATGGTATACAGTTTCCTTAAACATAAGGTTAAAATCGCAATTTATTTTTTTACTTCTCATCTGTCATCCGGGCACCGGTGTCCGCGCTACAGATGTGTGGTTAAGAAATGAAAAGAAAGAAGGTGGATAGGAATCTGGGAGTAAATGTGTCCAGAAGTAATTGAAGTTTAGTAATTGACCCTTTTCTACTGCGGTGCAATGCGATGGATCGAGAGAGTTCGGGAGTAGGTGGGCAAACGAATTCGCCACCAAGATGTATAAAAACCTCACCTCATGAATCCGGGCACGCCTGCAATGTCACCAAACGTAGCGAACCACATAATGTGACCTATGGCAGGGGTGTTGGTTATGCAATATACGGTTACCGGGGCGGCGGTACTCGCCTCCCAAATTGGGAAGCATGTTTTAGCATGGCCATAAATTTTTAAATAAGTAAATTTAATGTCATCGTCGCAAGAAAGCAATATTTCTGTAACAGCCAAAAACCAAATTTTTCACCAGAGCCAAAAATTTTTCAGATTCATAACTTTTAAACCAGTGGTTACAGAAATGCCAGTTTTAAAATGTTTAGCTGATTTTATCAAATGGCAATATTTAAATCTTTTATAAGTGAAGAAGGACAATGTTTTTGGCGCTTACAGCAGTTGAATTTTTTTTTGTGTACGCCAAAAATGTTGTAAACACCGCTGCTAAACTGAAAACTAACTTCATTTTCAGCTGCATAAATTACTGTAAGCGCCAAAGTATATCAATATTAAAATTTTCAATAATTGTAAATGTGTGTCGTTATTCGTTATTTTTTTGGACTAAATTCGTTTCAACACTGTAACTTACAAATAACGATAACGCACGACATTTATAATTGTAGTGAACACACCAACTTATTCATAAAAGTGCTGACAAGTTGTAGTAAATGTCACGTGGTATTAGAAAGCAAACAAATAAAATGTAGTAACCGCCGCTTAAAATATAGTAACACTTAAATGCAATATTTTTTTTTTTTTTACATTAACTCCACACAGGAGGCCCTGAGGAAAATAATTTCCCTCAGGGCCTATGTCATCTTTGAAAATGCTATAACCACCAACCGAACGTGTAAGTGATTTTGTCGTTACTTTTCAAAATTGAATTTGGTCGTAAACGCCAAACGTAATAAAACACAACGGCTACTTTTTTCAACGTTGTACAGTTCTTATTTATCGTTTTAGAGTCACGGGACCCATATAGGATCGACGCAGAAAAACAACTCTTCAATATGGTATAAAAAGAGTATTTTCGTGGGTAGTGGCGGTTACAGCAGTACTTCTTTCCTGTGACGTTATATTTATTATCCAATTGTAGTTGATTTATTGTAAATGAACTGAATAAATGAAAACGAACGTTTTCGACTGCCGGTAAAATGAAACAATATTTTTTATAAAATTGCTAAAAGCGAACCATTTTCTGCTGTCACCTGGAGTTTAATAAACAACTTATCATTTGACATTATGACACTCGTGACTGTCACGGCCAACGATAGATACACAGATAGAAATATGGTGTAGGTGTTTTGGTGTGCCCAAAGAAGCTAAACTTATTCCAAACTTTCTACACTTTGGACTTCTGTTCAGGAAAGCGATTTTTGTGTTTGTGAACTGAATGTTTGAAGGCCTGTAACTTTTTTACTTACTGCAATAATTAAAAGGCTAGCCTTTCCACCACACGTGGAATACACGCGTCTGTCATTCTGTCCCGCTCACAATAAGCTCACACGCTTACTATACATGCGAAAGCGAAATGTGCAAATGGGACAACGCTCATATTTACCTACAGAAATCGCTCGAAAAAGGGTTTCGGGAGAAAACATTTTTCTTCACCTAAACTTTCACAAAATTGTAATTTAAAAAAAATATATATATATTTTCGAAAGAAGAAGCTATGTCGGTATGTTTTTAAAATTTTGTAATTCTTTATGAGAATTAAGATAGCAGCACGTTTTCTTTAAGTCATATTTTACGATAAATTATACATGTTTGACAGTGATGTTTACGTTACTACGAAACGCATCGAAAATTTAAAAACATACCGACATAGCTTTCACCTTCTAGAAGGCAATTTAAAAAAAAAAATCATTTCGTGCAATTTTCGATGTAGAAAAGTGTTTTTTCCCGAGCGACCTTTTTGTATGGGCCGAAAAGCGAAGTCTATCGTCATATATATATTTCATAATTTTATTTGCTTTTGGTCATAGTTAAGACAAATCTCAATTTATGAATACATTTTGGTTTATTCTCTAAAGTAAATTGGACTCCAGCGGTTTTGTAAATAGTTAAATCATTTAATATATATACTGTTTATTTGTTTATGTATTTCATTGTTTCAACCAATAAAGTAACGAAATACATTTTTTTGCACATTTAGCTCAAAACCGCCGGTTTATCGTTTAAGGAACAGGTACTCGTAAATAAATTAATCATTCATTATTATCAATATCGAAATTCTTTTTTGAATAGATCATTATGTTGGTCTAGGAGTCGAAATTGGCGAATTGTGCTTACTTTTAAATTGGTATGGACCACACTTCTGGAGATCATGTGTTCAGTGGTCCCGACTGTCATAAAATAAGTACTGTACTTACTTTAACAAATAAATGGATGAATGATATCCGTGAAACCATTATCACGATCTCATAAATATTATACAATAATGGCAAAAGAGCACGCCTAGCTTCTATAGACAATTGTTGTTTGAAGATAGATTGGTAGATGCTCTATCGCCTTGGTGTAAAACCACCATACAGAAATTGCTTGATGTAGCTGTAGCCGTGTTTGGTGACCAGATCTGAATAGCCAGGTACTTCTCCACCTTCTTATTTATCATCTCCTTCCCCTCCCCACTGCCTTTAGCCTCACAACATACACGGAGAAAAATGTCTAAAATACGATCATTTTATTCGTAAAAACGGTTAAAATCGGAACTGAAGCTCTTACGAACAAATTACAGGTTTTCAATACTTATTGGCGGGAACATATAAGAATAATTTTTTGTTATACGTAATTTCGTACGAATACCAACAAATTATTCTTATATTTTCTCGCCAATAATCATTGAAACACTGTTAATTTGTTCTTAAGAATTTCAGTCCCGTTTTTAACCGTTTTTACGAATAAAATGATCGTATTTAAGAATAACATTTTTCTCCGTGCACCTCAATTGGGGATGCCGTAGTCTCACTGGCTCAGGCGGTTGAGACCAGACTCTTCTGGTATTCTTATAAAAAAATAACATTATAAAATATTAGGTTAGGTTTAATTAGCCAGTTTTCCTGAGATTTGATTAGGTATGCGGATTTTTGTTGTATTTCATAAATTATCTTCAAAGTTAGCTTCTTAGAAGCTGAGATCACTTTACAGGGCCAGCAGATACTTTAATCGCACACACCTGCTGACCCTGAATAAATGGCGCCCAACTGATAAATTTTACAGCCACCTCTCGTCTGGACCTCAAAAAAACTTTAAAAAACCCTAGTCTGCGTAAAAACGGGCGGACCGTTTGATAGATTATCTTATAATTATTATAAGCAATAATTATTAGCTTGAAACACCCATCATTATAGAATAACCTCCCGAGAAAAGATACATGTCGCCGACGGGACTCGAACCCGCACCCCTTCGATTGCCGGTCGAGAGCTCTACCATTAAGAGGCTAGACTTTGAACGACACGCGGAACACCCGCGTCTGTCATTCTGTCCCGCTCACAATAAGCTCACGCACACTTACAATACATGCGAACGCGAAATGTGCGAATGAGACAACGCTCAAATTTACCTACAGAAATCGCTCGAAAAGGGGTTTATGGAGAATACACTTTTCTACACCCAAACATTCACGAAATTGAAATTTAAAAAAATATATATTTTTTAGAAAGAAGAAGCTACGTTGGTAGCTTTTTATAATTTTATAATTCTTTATGATAGTTGAGTTAGCAGCATTTTTTCTTTAAATAATATTTTTTGATAAATCGTACATGTTTGACAGTGAATGTTTACGTTAATACGAAACGCATCGAAAATTCCAAAACATACCGACATAGTTTTCACCCTCTAGAAGGCAGTATAAAAAAATATATTCATTTTGTGCAATTTTCGATGTAGAAAAGTGTTTTTTCCCGGGCGTTCTTTTTGTATGGGCCAAAAAGCGAAGTCTATCGTCTTAAGCTACGGCGCCTTATCTGTTATCCGCTAAATGTGTAAACTAGTGTTTAATTCAACAATTACCGCTTATTACATTTTTTCACCTGCAAACAACCAACTTTATTTTTATATGAGAAAGGCATGTAAGTGCTAACTCTCTCACTAGATGGCGTCGAGACATATTATGTCTACTTTTTTTTGGTGAAATAATTGAACTCGTCAAATATTGATTATTTTTAATTGATAAACTAATGTTTAATTAAGACAAGATTTTTTTATGCATAGCACAATTATCTTATCTTAACAAACGTAATGCAATATCTAGAGCCCAGTCCTTGTTCTATTTTGTTGTATTTCAATGGAAGATGCTCCGAGGAATTAGCGTCATTGATCCCATCGGCACTGATGCGTAGTCGGGAAACGCGTCAAACGCGAGCCCAACATTTGTGCACGGTTGACATTTGTCACATGATAACAGGTTTCCATTACTAGTTTTTAGCTTAACAGCTCAGCTGTGGATTGATCTACCGTATTCTATGTCTCTTCAAGATCCATGTTAACTCTTACATGTCCTCAAAAAGTCCCTCCACACAGCATCCTCAAATATGATATAGACCCTGAGGGAAATTATTTAACATTAAGCACTCGAGCGCACGGATTGCTTTGTTGCCAAAATATGGCAAATATTCACTAGATTCTTGAAAATGTTGGATGAAAAATGAAAAAGTTAACGATTTAATAATTTTTTTTATAAATCCTACGAATATGTGATAATAGACAAAAGATAGGTAAATTCATTGGCTATATAGAACTATAATCAGTCTGTATGTCTCCATATTTAAATTCGGAGGTATGATTTTTTTTAATGTGGGCGGAAAATTTTCCTTTAGCAATCAGAGTGAAAAGTTTTAAATTGCTCTGTCGCTCCAGTGGATAAAGAAAGTTCTATTTTATCCTTGTTCTGTTTTGTCTTAGAACCCACCAAGGCATAGAACTATGTTCAAACAAATAAATCTTTACAAAGCAACGAAGGTTCCAGACTGCATTGGATTTCGATAAACGCCCATTTGGGAACCGTCTATTATATCACTTACCGATCCATGGTTCAGAATGCTCCGAGTAACTCAACCGTCATGAACTTCGTTGAATAATTCACGTTGTTCTGTATAGTTTATAGTTCAATCGATGTACCATCGTTCTGTGCGGCACAGAACACTTGGCGAAGTTCTGGCAGGTTCTGTCTAGACTCTAACACAAGAATTTACGAAGTTTATCTGATGATTTGCATTTGTAAATTGCTTTATTTTATAACGATTAATCTTAATGTAGCTCATTTGTATTCAGAGGGTATTACCAGAGAATACCGGAGATTAGTCATTTTTAAATCAAATTCTAGACATATTGACTCTTTTTTACAAAAAAAAACATAAATTGATTTTGAAAGATTGTTATTTTATTTGGTACACGCAGTTTTAAAAATTTGAAAAACTAAGTGTATTTTTAGTATATTAAGGTTATACCGTTGGTCGTTGGCAGATTTGTTCAATTTTCAAATGATAGATTCTATTAAACAACACAAATTTCAAATCGTATAATAATACAACAAAATAATATAATACATAATCTAGTCAACACAGTTTTAAGAATTTTAATTTTAGTTAAATTAAAATAATTAAAGAATAAATCCGAGAACGTGTTTTGTGACAAAAATAGTTCAGTTTTACTATTTATTTAAGGTCTTACAAACTAAAATATTTTGCTTAGACATTATTACAAAATCATAAATACTTATGATAAAAAAATACTTACAAGAAGTACAAGATAATTAATAATTTATCATAGTGCGTTTTGAGCATTTTTATTTCTTACTTGAATGTAAATATATATTATAGCAAGTTTTGAATGAAATAAATCGGTGCGGTAGAGCATTCATCCGATAGCGATTTGTCGTGTACATGCCCTTGAAGGTTTCCATATATATTATAGTGCTAGTGAGCTCTAGCGTTATGAATTTATTTCCTGTACTATTTATCCGATTGTGATAAAACTTTTGTGAGTTGTTAAATGCACACCTTCGTAATTCCTTATACTCTACCTAAAGCATTACTCCGATTGCAAAGAAACTTTGGTGATTTGTTGTGCACATACCTGTAATGATTTCTATGTGTAGTGCTGAGCTCTGGCGTTATAAAAATATTTCCTATACCATTCATTCGATTGCGCTGAAACAATACGTGATTTGTTGTGGACACGCCCGCGAAGGATTCTATATACATTTTGTTACATTTTCCCTCCAATAAACATTGAAACCCTGTTAATTTGTTCCTAAGAACTTCAGTTAAACGAATAAAATGATCGTTTTATAGAATAACATTTTTCTCCGTGTAACTACCATCGAAGTATTCATGATTTCTTTTGTCCATTGGTGTGAAAATGAGCTATTCCCATTCAACGCCATTGTTAGCGATAAAATCAGCCTCGGAACTTGTTTTTTTATTTATTTTTTTTAGGATGTAGAAATAAACTTGACGCTGTGTAATTAATGATGTAAACACGGCGATAGTGATAAATGATCTGAAATTAGCTTTCTTATGTACTATTTTTGTTAACGACAAATTAATGGAATCAATCTCAATAAGCAAGTTATTCGTTTTGAGATGGCTAGTAGCACTTTTATTAAAATGTACCGAAAACTAGAATTAACAAAAATAATTATATTACCAATTAATCTATCAAATTATCTATCAAATAATGATTGATTTTGATGGGTTGAACGAAGAAATTATACGGGCTTGATTTTCACGATTCGATGAAAGGAAATTCGATGACATTTTTTTTTCTAATTTATTTTTTCAAAATCAAATCCAAAAAAATCTTTCACATGTCGTCACTGGTCACTCAGCTGAGTAACCGCGCTACCTCTCGCCCCGGCTCTAACTGTCCAAAACGTACTAACTTTTCATGATTTAAGATGAAAAAAAAAACAATCCAAAAAGTCATCGCAGACCAAAATTCCATTTACTGTTTTTACGTTTAAAGTAAGTAAAGTATAGAAACATATTTTAATTGCCATTTTCAAAATAAGAACTGTTTTGCCGAGAAATCAGACTATCCCGTGATTTTCCCAGGGGTCTCAGCTATTATTATTATTGTGATTGAGTTGTATTGTATCATGTACCCAAATTATTTTCATTTGATTAATTTGTGTTATTTCACAATGAATTAAATAAATATATTAAAAAGTATATTTGGGGCACGTTCCATAGAGGAAGATACTCTCAGTATCGCATTTAGAAGAAAGCTGTAAGACAACCATAAAGAACTAAAACGTTGCTTGAAATGGCTTCAGCCTTGTTTGGTGACCAGATCTACAGATAACTAAGTAACTTCTAATAATCCAACTTGAATAGGACACTTTCACGTAACTTCATTATTTACTTTAAATCGTTTAAATCTTTAATCTCATGTCACGAGTTATTCACAAAATCGAAAGAAATGGATAAAAATTCAATTATCGATTTAATGACCTCCATGTTTGAGTTATATAATTCCTTGACTTCGTATCCGGAGGACGCGGGTTCGAATCCGTGCGCGCGTAAGAAAATTTTATTGTATTAATTTGTCTTATTTCACAATGTATTCTTTAAAAATAAAACATATCATATTTGCGGCAGGCACCAGAGTTTAGATACTTCCAGCATCCAGTATTTTAGATACTTCAGTATCTGGAAAGACCACAATTAAGAATCGAAATATTGCTTGAAATAGCTTGAGTCGTGTTCGGTGACGGAGAATCGAATAGCCAGGCACTTTCTCACCTACCTTTTTAATAATTATGGCAATAATTGGATAATTTTAAGAGCGCCGATTTCATGAAAAATCACCTCCAGGGTGCTGTACAAATTAATACGATTTCTTAGGCTCTATGTACTTATCTAATTTTATTATTTATAAACGATTTTTTAATATTTTTTATTAATGACAATACACATTAAAATTAAAATACAATATTAAGTAAATTAAGAATACAAAGTGAAGTATTTTATCCTCAGTCTTCCTCACTAGGTTTTCCTGTTCCGAGGTGGACTGCAGGTTGTTTTATAATGTTGATCATGATTTCCTCATCATTCTTGCCTGCTTTTATTGGTTTCCACGAAATATAAATAAATAAAGCAAAAAGTGTATTATATAAAAGTTTATTATCTTGCATTATTTTAAAAAGTGTTTATGTTTATTATCTGTAGGTTGCGTTGGGGTTACTTAATAATTTTAATTAGTTCCTCATCTTCATGTTTAGTTAGCCATAATTTGATGTCCTTTTTAAACTTTTGTATATCCATGATTACAGAACATGTTTGCCTGGCAGGTCACTTCTGATAAATACATTTTCACATGGTATATTAAAGTTTTTCTATAGTATTTAAAGTTTTTCTATAGTATATTAAAGTTTTTCTATAGTATATTGAAGTTTTTCTATGGTATATTAAAGTTTATGCTTGAAGAAGCTACGATTATACACGCGGAAGACACTTTATTTAAAACACCTAACATTGCATGATGGACTTTACCATCGCCTTCCTTTTTCCTCTAACTTAAACCTCACAATTCCCTATTCTCACTGGTTCTAGGCGGTTAGGAGCAGTTGGGACTCTTGTGAATCCAAAAAAATATATTTGAAGTATTCACAAAAAACACGGACGGAATAATCTAACATCAGTATTTTCATCATACGAGAAAAAACCTAGTATATACGTCAGCGAAATATATGGATATTTTCCAGAACCACGTACGTACGCGTATGAATGTTGATAAAACAGTTTTCTGTAAATAGAGGTGGCAATCAGCTGTCAGATTTATGATACTCCGGTCAGAGGTGTAAATTCCCATCAGTATTCATGAGAGTCAGGCGAACGGGCGCGCTGGGTACGGCGTTTTTCAAAACTATCCCCGAAATAAGGGTCGGAATATTTCCTGCTTACGGGGACGTGCCGAAACTCTATGGTATGAATAAATTGGCTCAAAAACTTTGCGCTTACACGCAGAAAATGCTTGGTACCATATAAATTGGATATTGTGACAGTTGGGAAGTCAATTTTGGAAGCACAAACAGGTTTTAACAACAAAAACAGTAAACATTCAGAAAATAGGGATACGTTATATGAACTACTAATTTGATTTTAAATGCTGGCAATATTCGTTTAGTTGCCACACTGAAACACATGCGCTTTTCATGACAGAGCTGCCATTCTGTCTCGAGGGTCGTAAAAACATCGTTATTCGTACAAAACTACACGTTTCAAACTTTTCTGATAATTTCACTTTGTGACTTTGAGTGTTTAATAAAAGTAAAACTGTTTGAATAATCAATCTCTTTATTTAACCCTGCATCATGGAGGATGGGTCGAAATGACCCGCCATGTTTAAAAACGCTTGTGGGTTTCTCCTGACAAAGGAAAGGTTCTTCCGACACCGTTTAATTAAAATTTAAAGTGGTCTAAACCAAATTTACATATTTTTATTGCAAATTATGGCGAGCCACAAAGTTAATGCTTATTACGTATATGTAGTTTTTTTTTTCATTTAAACCTAAACTAGAAACGTATTTTAGGATCATAGGTTCTTGTAAATGGTCCACACATATACATATTCTGAACGACAGAGTAAGGAAACTAACATATATATTTAGATGTTTAAGAGATATTTTAAACGAAAAATAACTTAGAACCACATAATTTGCTTTCTGTCAATCAATTATACAATACGGCATCATGGGGTGGGGCAGTACATATACAAATCAAACACAAATAATTTACAAATCACAAAAATTAATAATAAAAAACATTTAAAAAAAACCATATACATATTCGTCAGAACTCTTATTCAAACAATTTAAGGTCAGAAAATTAAGCGCATTATACTTCTACCATGCAACATTACAAATTTATAAAGATAATATTCAAAATAAAGCTGCACCATTTAAAAATAACAAAAATCTTAGACAGACTTCAATACTTCCAACGTGTAAAAAAACATGTAAAAAAACAATAGGACAGTTACATCATACATATCTCGGAGTAAGTTTTTTTAATTCATTACCAGAAAAAATTTGAAAGATGAATACTACTAATATAAAAGAATTTAAAACTCACCTGAAAAATTATACTGAAAACTTTAACAGAATCATGTCAAATAAAACCAATGTAATAACACCCCCCCATACACACAAGCCCTGCTTATTTATGGAGGTACATCAAATACATATTTTATGTAATTAATCACTGAAAAAAATAATATGTATATATATATATTTTGGGTTAAATACGAGAAGAAAAAACTATCCTTAAAATGATAACGTTGACATTAATAACAATGGCCGCCAAGTGAACAATAGATTTTAATTTTGAGGAAATACATAACTAATAAAATACAATTTTTTCAATTTCTGGAAACTAAAATACTTAGTTATTATTATCTAGCTGATACAAAGGGTTTTTAAAATAACATGTGTCCCTATTTACCCAAAAAATGTTAAGAAACAAGTTTTTTTCTGCACCGTAAGGTCCTTCTTCTATAGAGATACTCAAGTCCCCGATTTTTGTGTTGTGCACAAAAATCGCAAATATCCTGTCACGTGCAGTCCGTACAACGGAAAAAATGTTTTTTTGATTGACAGCGGCCAGTGCAAATCACCAAAACTCCGATTTCAAAAAGATCACCCGTTTTAACCGTTCCAGACTTCTTTTTTAGGGTTTTCTTGAAATTACGAGTCTATATCAAGCTTTAGATCCTTGAAGCCCTCAGAGAGAATATCCGTCAAGAATGCGTGAACCTATCGCCGGAAGGATGATAAAAAATGCCACAAGTCGGGCCCGTATGGTCACAACTCTGGCGGCAGCCACTTAGCCGATATTATTTTTTCGACTTAATGCAAAAAAAATTAGGAGATCAAATAAACACAATCCAAAAGCAAAATAATTTTTTTTATTCATCAAAAAAATGACAGCCAAAAACATTGAGTGACAACTTTTGCGCCATCCTGAATATTTAATAATAAATGTGGGAGATTTGCGGTGCAGACGAGTTTATAAAATGACGGCAAAGCGTTGCCACTCAGGCGCATGTTGCAAAATGTGTCTGTGCACGAATCTCTGCGCAGATGTATGGCGGTAATCCCAAAAGATACTTGAATCGTTGAGTATCGGATACTCGACTGTTTCTGTGGAAGCACCGCCTTTGTTTTGTTTGGCCGTGCGCCCCTTTACATACGAAACTGAAATTTAGACTTGATGACAAAATATAAAACTCTAAAAAGTAGGAGAGACATTACGGATATGACTTACTTACACAAAGTCTTGAATGGTCATATTGGTTGTCCAACTCTTTTGTCATCAATTAATATTAGAGTCCCGAGTAAGAAAACTAGGGACAAGTCATTGTTTCATGTCGAAATTGCTTCAACTAGTCTCAGGCAAAATTCTTTCTTATTGAGAACTTGCAATAATTATAACAAAAAATGTATCGATGCTGATATCGTGTCGTGTACTTTAAGCTCTTTCAAACATATAGTTAATGGAGCTTTATAATAACCAATTCATTACTAAATACTCGTAGATTAATTCATTGTAACCAAACTAAAAAATTGATACCATACTTTTTCATGTATTTTTTGTATTTGAAATTTAAAAAGAATGTAATACGTATATGTCTTTATTCGTACAACATATTTTACAATTTTCTTTTTTGTGAGTACTATCATTAAACTTTTATTTTACTAAGTGCTAAAAAAAATAGTTAATAATTATTGACTTTTTTATTTATTATTTGGGCATGTTGTGAACATTTGTTATTGAATTGTAACCTAATTATTAAACTCTATTGTTTTCTTTAATGCATGCAATGTTATTAATCTGTAAATGTTCCAAATAAAATAAAATAAAACTTTTACTTCAAGATTGATACACTTAAAACTAGAAGTAAATTGACTGATCTAATATGTTTACATAAAATCATTCACGGCGATCTTGATACTACACTATTCTTAGAAATAAATGTCCCCAATTCCCATTGTTTAAGACGCCATAACATTTTTCACCTGAATACATTTAAAAATAATATCGCCTACTTTAGCCCTCTGACCCAAATGTGTCGACTATATAACAAGACAGAATGTGCTGGAGTAGATAATTTGTACAGATTCAAAAAAAAAGATTCTGGCGCTGTTAAAAAATGTTTAACTAATTACATTTTGTCAATTGTCTCTCTATGCATGCCTCTCGTGCTTCATATGTCTCTTGCCTCTCATTGCAATACGTCTTACTTGAGTGAGCTTGTATATAATTTTGAATTTTTATTTGTGATGTTCTGTTTTTCTATTTTTATGTATCTGTATTTAAACCTATGTAATTGTAGATTTTTTGTATTTTTATGTCCCTATTTGTACAATAACTGAGTTTTTGCAACTGGATTGTTCTCACGTAAGTGCGAACATCTGTAAAAACACAGTATACATAAATAAAACCCAGAAATATAAAAAAAATTATATTCAATTGGTATGTGGTAGAGGAGGAGGTGTTCCAATTTTGGTACGGTAGGCTAATAGGCATCGAACAAGTTTCTTTACATTATTATTCAATTGCTTATTAGGGCTCCAAAACCTGACTTTTTCTGAAAGAAAGTGATGACGAATGCAACCAAATAGGCAAAATTTACATACAACCCCCAGTAAAGGGCGAATGCTGACCTCATTAATATCGTTAGAATTAAAAAAAGTTACCGGGGCCACAGTTTCAAAATTAAGCATTTTTGAAATATTTGGAAAATAAAACGATCTTCAAAATGACTTTAGGCGTGTTTAGTGACTGGCTCTGAATGGCCAAGTACTTCTTAACCTTTTCTTTCCTGTCTACGTCTACTTTCTACTCTATGCCAAATCATCACCATTAACATATGTTAAATTGGGATGCTATAGCCCAAAGTATTTTCGGGTAGTTGGTACTCTTGTGTGGTATTCATATTTAAAATAAAAAACGGAAGAAATTATTTATGTAACTTG
This sequence comes from Limnephilus auricula, assembly GCA_951813805.1. Lineage (NCBI taxonomy): Eukaryota > Metazoa > Arthropoda > Insecta > Trichoptera > Limnephilidae > Limnephilus > Limnephilus auricula. Next base: position 10,130,219 of record OX638412.1, read on the forward strand.
ACTGCTACTAATCCCTAATTTGTGTATACGATACTATACACAAATTCAAGGATAATATCAAGAAGAATACTGTGTTTTTACTTTTGTCGTCAGAATAACACTTGCTTTAAGACGTGCGAACACCTCAACACAGGCCCTCCCAGTGAGGTGTTCACAAAATGCTGCTACTAACCTTTTTACATACCGTTTTACGTCCAGTTACTGAATATTAACATTTTTTGTACTATTATGTAAATCACTGTAATCATTTTTTGTAAAATATGTGTTCAAGAATAAAAAAAACAAATATAAAAATAAAACGCTGAGACCTTAAAACGGTCGTTCTGTTTAATAGCTTTACAATTTTCAAGAGTTTTTGCAGATCAGTTTTGACAGTTTTTCTTATTTTTTTATTGTCAAAAAACTTTAATGAAGATTTGGCCTGAAAATGTCATTCGAAAGAACTGCGAAAAAATCCAATCAGAGAAAAATTATCTTCCTCGGCTTTCTAGTACAAAGAACGGGATGATTAGTGGGCTTGCCTTCTCGTTCCAATTATTAGTGGGCTAGTTGCAGAGGTTGCAAATGAGCCCCATAGTATGCAAGATTACCCCTTATGCCAAGGATAGGAGGGGGGAAATTGCATTGAAAATGAATCAAGTTGCTGTTGACTGCAGGGTGGAAATTTTTTGACCTTTGTGGATGTTTATGGATGTTTGAGAACATACAAAATTTTGTCCAAATGGACAATTTTTTGTCCAAATGATCACAATTTGGTTCAAATGGATGATTAATACAATATATACCTACCGACTGTAATATCTGTGGCTTGCCTCAAAAAGGGCCAATATAAGTTGTTTTTAAATTAACAAATACTAAGATTTAACCACTTTTATAGTTTAAAAAACCAACATGCTTTTTTAACATCAGGGTTTACTTAAAAACTAAAAAAAAACTTTTTAATTAAACCCAAAGATTATCACTACATTTGCGCAGATAATGTTATTCTTCTGCAGACGTCACAAAACGACTTTAGCGAAAGTATTTTCAGCAAACCACTTCAATACACATTGTCAATGGCGTAAGAAAATTGACAATTTATAATATTAATACACTAACACACGTCGTACACAATCGCCCCACGTACCAGATAGAAGCGGCAGTGCTGCCATCTCTTATTTTCAAATAGTAAAACTGTTGAAGTTTTCAAATTTTTTTATTGGTAGTGCTCGTTTTTATTAATATTATTGTTGATTTGGAAGATATTGGCAAATTATCTATTTTTACTTAACTTATATTCTATGTTGCCTAATTTTTTTAAACTTTTACATTTTATGTAACCTATATTTTTTTTCATAAATTTTATGTTACCTGTATTTTGTCAACTCTTTATTTTCATTGCAACTGAAAAAATGGCGTTTAAATAAATAGATAAATCAATATGATGACCCTATTACATCGCTTTTATAGACAAATATTGTTGAAATTCATTTGATCTATTAATATAACTGATCTGAAAGGTGATTCTGTATCTTTTATCCACTGGAGCGATTCAGGTCAAAATTTGGACCGCTTTTATTTTTCTGCGATTGATATCGGTCCAAAATTGGACCACATTTTACGAACCTACAAATATGAGATAAACGGTTAAATGTTAGTGGATTATTTATCTTTGAACAAAAGTAAACATTTTATAGGTTTCAAATCGAATGGCCAAATAAATAAAAAAACTGAACACCAATCGTTATCTTTTGTGTTATGACAGCGTTATGAGACAAAAAGGCAAAATTCGTCCTATATCGCGTCCGTCATCGACTGTCAAACTTCTGTGATTTTCTATGGCTTGTCTATTCCTGTCGTGTTATAAATGGATTAATTACCTACTTAAAAACACGTATTACTATTTATAGTTATTAAAACGGCTTAAATATCACCCTAATATCAGTTTATAAATGACTACCTGTTCGTCGTATTATATTGATGTTTGTACGCGATGACATTCAATCCGCAAATTTTCCCGTGACTAACGAGGATTATCAAAGGATTATCTAAGGCGTTAGCGTAACTACTTTTAAGAGTTGTTGTCTTAATACAAACGCAGTATTTAGCTCGTTAGCGCGATACGGAATGCTTTATTAACCCGCCATTGATGTAATATGTCTGTGAGACCGGATGTTTAAAAAAAATCGAATAACTTTATTCTTTATTCCGTTATTGTTTTTTTTTGCAATTTTGAGTAGCTGTTGCATAACACGTCCCTCACCACCAGTTCATGATGAAATTGCTTACTGAACACACATTGTGTATTTGTTTTTACTAACCGGTCCGTGAGACCATGCGTCACCGTGTATGTAAGTAAAATAATCAAGGATTAATTTTTTATTATTTGCGTATTTTACCTAGTTTATTTTTTAAAATTATTATTCTATTATGTTATACATATATATGTATATTTGATGGAAAAAAAAATCAGAAAAAAGAAGTACTCTTGCCATAAATGTCAACATAGTGCCGTATTGCAGCAGCTGTTTACCCGAAGAAATTTAGTTTTTTGATGTATTTTTTTGTAATTTTTTGTTAGAAAGGATACTAATTTTTGTTTATTTTGTAAAAGTTACGAATCTCAAAAGACTAAAAAATGTTATTTTCTTTTATAAATATGTGATTTTTTTTTTTTTTTTTTAAATTTAAAAAAATGTATTTCTAAAAACATTGTTATTTTTAAAGCTCTAACTAAAAAATGTTGTGAACTTTAATATTGAATTAAAAGAGCTTAAACTGATTAAATATCTTTGTTTTGTTGTCAAAGAGCATAAATTATAAAAAAAAATGAACTATTAGTAACACGTTTTGAAAAATCTTCAGTTGAAAACCCCGGTGCGTGAGACCGGCTTACAGTGGGCTGAAAATACCCTTTCATAGACATAGAGACTTCAATTTTCATTACTCTTTTTTTGGCTAGAAATGGATTCTGCTGATCATTACTATGCTATAAAATTTCGTATGAAGCAATTGCGTGTACAAATGAAGGAGTTATAATTTTTTAAAGAAAAAATTGTATGGCACTGACATTAAAAATGAGGCTATCTCTGAATCATAAGGTTGGCCATTACATCCTTACACACAGATATACTACTATTTTTTTGTATTTTTTTGACATACTTCGTTTTGTGGCGCAACTTGCGCGTTTTTTTTAAATCCTCAATGTTGAAAAAAAAACCTTTTTTTATGTTGATGATTCATTTTTATGCAAAATTTTGGTTTATAGTGTCAATAAAATATTTTAAACTAGACAAAGCATACTCGTAAATATCATATGTAAAGCATTTAAGCATTAAAATTAATCATCAACACAAAAAGTTTTTTTTTCAACTTTGAGGATTTAAAAAAAACGCGCAAGTTGCGCCACAAAACGAAGTATGTCAAAAAAATACAAAAAAATAGTAGTATATCTGTGTGTAAGGATGTAATGGCCAAACTTAAGATTCCAGAGATAACCTCATTTTTAATGTCAGTGCCATACAAATTTTTCTTTAAAAAATTATAACTCCTTCATTTGTACACGCAATTGCTTCATACGAAATTTTATAGCATAGTAATGATCAGCAGAATCTATTTCTAGCCAAAAAAAGACCCTTGAAAATTCAAGTCTCTATGTCTATGAAAGGCAATTTACGGCCCACTGTGCGGCGTCACCATTGATCAAAGTAAAATTTGCATCACCATTGGCGGGTTAAGAAAACTATCCTATACTGCCGATTTAACACGCGTTACACTGTCGCAAAACATACAGGATCACCATTGAGAGCTTTTCTTATAACGTCATCTCCCATCTTTTCCATCTCTCCCCCCTCGATCTAAGTTTGTCGCCTGGAGCCCTCTTTAGCTGTATGTCTATACTGTGAAATAATTCCATTCGAATTCCACGTAATGAAGAGGAAACAGTGGAAGTTCGTTAGTGGAACGTTTTGCGGAACTTCGTTAGCCTCGAAGCCTCGGAACCTGAACCTCAACGGGTGACGCAATTATTCAGCAAGTCAAATATTAAATTATAAAGTACAACTTGGAGCTTAATCACGGGTGTTTCTGATTACGGCTTAGGTAAATCGAATTATGAAAAGTACAAGTTTTGATTTATATTCGTAAGTTAGTTTTTGCTTTGCGTACAGTTTGACAGTGAACAAAAAGGGCCTTACTAATAAACGTGTTTTAAATTTTACACACCTGATTAAAAGCCATTAACGTTTGGTATATGGTTTTTCATAAGTTTTTATAAGGTCCTGGATGTAATTCCTAGATGCGACCGTATCTATTTATGTTATTTTTTATTCAAAATTTTGGTTCTAGAGTCGATAATATTGTCATCAATCAAATATCACATATTTCAAATTGAGGTTCTACTATTTAATGTTTCCAGTAAAAAAATAATATTATATATTTTGTAGAAACAAATATTAAAATATAAGGAAAAATACCATATCGAAAAAAAAACAAAATACATGTTTAAACCACATTAGAACTAAAAAATAAATATTAAATGATAACCATTGGAGCGACACAGCAATTTAAAACTTTTTCTCGGATTGCTAAAGTAAATTTTTCCGCTCATATTAAAAAAAATCATACCTCCTAATTTGAATATGCAGACATACAACCTGATTATAGTTCTATATAGCCAATGAGTTCACCTAACTTTTGTCTATTATCAGATATTCGTAGGATTTATAAAAAAACATTATTAAATCGTTAACTTTAAAACATTTTCAAGAATCTAGAGAATATTTGCCATATTTTGGCAACAAAGCAAGCCGTGGTTTTGGAAATAGTGCCATATTGTGGCAAAAAGCGCTCGAGTGATTTAAAGAGATATTTTAAATAAATATAAATAAAAATCAAAATTACCTTTTTCCTTTCCTCTCCTCCCTTTCCTAAAAAGAACCCTACACTCAGCAAACCCAAAGATGACATAGGCCCTGAGGGGAATTAATTCTTCAAGGCCTCCTTTTTTTTCATATTTTTTTAATTTTATCCAATAATTGTAAACCATTGTTTGTTGCTAACCCTTGTGTAAAAATGGGATCCATTATTAAAGCCCTTTAAATAAATAATTTTTATGTGAATGTTTTAGGATTAATTTTTGCTCCATTTATGTTATCCTGTTTCCCTCAACCCAATTCAAACCTGTATTAATTTTCGCAAACATGAATTTACCGATCAATAAACAAGTTGTACAGTCTTGTTAATTATCCAAAGATTTCCCAAGAGAATCTGACGATGTATTAAAGTTCTATAGAATATGACATAAACTCACCTTACACACTACCTGTTCATATTTTTGCCGTACGGGCCAAAACCTTATAGCTACTGCAAAATTTATTGGCTGAGCGTATCTGAATCTGTTTCAACTCGAGCAATTTGCATTTCGTCTCCCTGTACATTTTTTTGTGCGTTCTATTTCCGTTTCAAGATAGTGGCCGTTTTGATGGTTCGTCACGTTTATTTGAACTTTTTATTTGCAATTTTCCTTATTATTATAGTACCTACCTATAGAAAAAATGTTGGCAAAAAGAATTTTCATTGAGATAGTGAGATTTATTTGAACAAATTATATCATTTCTTATTTGAAATGCATGGTTTAAAATTAAGTTTTTAAGTACCTACCTACTAAGAAATATAATTTGGTTCTAAGAGGATATTTGGAATTTTGTTTTATTAAATACGTAGAATAATAAATAACACAAGAAGTGCCTTGTGGGTGTTTGTGATATTATAAGCCCAATTCCGGCCCATATTTCCATACAAAACTGTGTTTCAGCATGATTACGAAATTTAAATGGGATGGCGATATACAATTTCAGGCAAGTGTAAGAGAGGCAGATCGCGTGCTAAACAATTAACTAATTAGCAACTAAAATAAAAATAAATAGTCTAATTTCATACAGTGGTTAAGGAGGTATTAACGTTTTCCGGAAGGCTCTGCAAATTATATTCAAGGGGGAGTGGGGAGGGAAACATAAGGGTGAAAACCGGGGACTTTTTTGTGAATACACGTCTAAAGGTGTTTTATCATCTGTGAAAAATTCAGCTTCCGGGAAATTAGTTCCGACATTGGGTGCTTTTTCCCTTCACTGACTATAAGTGAGTGTCACAATTTTTTCCATTCAAATTTGTACGGAAGGAATTTCTAGTATTATATTCTTTATTCCAAGGTTAATGAAGAGAAAATTATAAAAATAAAATTTTTAAAGCGAGGTTTACTATTCACGGAACTGTTAGTAACATATTTATTTAATTTCTACGGTAAAATATACCATAAACAGTAGTTACATGACACAAATAGAACCATGAGAAAGTATTAACAATCATTTTAAATAAAGAGTAACAAATTAGCTGAGGCATTTGATTGTGAAATGACATCAGAGATATGAGCAAGAGATTCAAATATATCCGAATTCTGTAGTATAAATAAGGTAAACTTAGATTGAATTAATATTGATCGAAAATATAAGATAGCATAGCCCTCTTGTACCTACTTTCCGTGCAGTTAAATATATCCGCTACATCAGCGTATCTATTACTAACTGCATGCAACCTAGGTACAAGCGAGTTTTTGGAATACTCAGTCCTGGTGTTGTTGCATTTAAACAGGGCTTTAGAACGAGTAGCTCTCGTAGGTATATGAAATTCGATGAGGTTAGTTAAATCGGGACTGTCTATATTACCATTTACAATTTTGAACATAAATATTAAGTCGAATATAATTCTTCGGTCCGAGATTTTTAATAAATTTAATTCTTTATGTTTTCAATGGGAATACCGAGTTTGAAATTAATGTATCTTAGGAATTTATGTTGAATTTTTTCGATGGAGTCTGAATGTAATTTATAATAGGGGACCAGATCGAGGTCGGAGATTATGATCTTATATTCACACGATCAAGTGAATTCAATACTTTAATTGGTCATCTCAAGAATCCGAAAAGCAGTAGAGTATGTATGTGGCGATGTGTGAATGTGAATGATGTAAGAAACGTGTACCAAGGCAGATCTGTGTGGCTGTCCATCGTCTTTATTTATCACTCTAGAGAATTGCCATTATTATTACTTTGTTAGCTAATTAGTAATATTATAGATGTTACCGGAAATGTATACAATTCGGAAGCTATTTAGGAAATGTATGAAATATTGTTTTAAAAATTATTTAATACATACATATCCTAGGAGATGTATACATTTCCTAGGAATTGTATCTAATTCCAATATCGTATTAGGAAATGCATAAAAAGAATGCTTTCTGTATGTTTTATTTATAGCTCTGTTTTTCATGAGTTGCACAATCCTCAAACCCTCACTCCTTGTGTCTTGCATCCACGTGGTCAACATATTTTAGATATCCCGATTTGCTCTTTCCACACTCCCCTGACTTTGCGAATGCCTGGGTTTACCTAACCTAATCTAACCTAACCTGACTGTTTACGCGGCACTAGCGCGATCGCCTGTTCAGACGATGCAATACCCTCCCCTCGCCCGCTATCCCCGCGTACCCATTAATGTCTTAAATGTTTTACATTTCCAATTGCTGTTTAGGGAATATATAGATTATCTAGGAAATGTGTCTAATATAATTTATTTCACACATTTCCAGGCGATTTTAGGAACTACATACATTTCCTAGGAATTGAATACAATGACGGATTACACACATTTCCGTTAACATACACAAAAAAGGTAGTGACTAATGCGACAAACTTGCAATTCCAAAGACTGGCGCCTTCAATTATACCAGGAGTAAATTTTTATAAATTGTAGCTTTCTCGCATTTTCCTTTGATCATACCCATACAATATTTTTATAAAATATGTTACTTGTAATGTTTCACAACCAAAGAAAAACATTTTTTTATTCTAAAATTTGTAGATATTTAACCTAAAAACCATATTTTCTCAACTGTGTATTAACTGAGTCTAGTTTTTTAACTGTTAATTCATGGTGGAATTCCATTGTATTAGATATGAAATTAAACAATTTTTTTCACTTTGTTCCACTTGTTTATTTACACCAGGACCGGTTTCGTCCTACTACGGACATTTTCAGACTATATAAATTCCGTAGCATAAGAAATTCAACTACCAGTCTGAAAATGTCCATAGTAGGACGAAACCGGTCCTGGTGTAAATAAAGAAGTGGAACAAAGTGAAAAAAATTGTTTAATTTCATATCTAATGTGTATTAACTTTTTATAACAATAGCTGATAACAAAAAACAATTATTGTTAATATTACAATATACTTAATCAGGAGTACATATCAAATGAAGGAATCCATATTACCTTAAGACTCTAAGTAGACCCCAATAGACTGAAAAACTGGATCAATTTTCTTAAGTTATATATATAAAAGTGAATTAAAAATATATGTGGAAGAAATAAAGTGAAATTTTATTTTAATTATAAAAACATGAAAATTAGAGTAACTATTTAAGTAGGCAATTATTTAAACAAAAAGTGAATCACAATATAAAAAAAATTCATCGATTAATAAACCAATCAATTTTTTTAATATCATTGTTTTTGACTAAAAGTTTTTATCGATTGACTGATCACATATACAACGAAATAAAAATTTTACCGATTGGCGACAAATGCAGAAAATGTCGAATTTCATGTTATTTTTGCTGTGCATTTTTAAGCGGTATTGTCGCGACAAATAAACGTTAATTTGGGGACAAATGGACCATTAAACTATTAAGCCATTTTCAACGAATAAAAGTGTAATAAATAAATATGATAACAAAGTGATTTTCGTAAAATATAAACAGTAATTCCAATAATTGTGGCAGACATTTTTTTCTGTCTGGAAAATAATTAATTGGACGAGAAGTTCTTACGGCCAAGCAATAAATAATAATTAATTGATGATTGAATTATTGGCGAAATGGTTTGGACGTAGACATAAAAGTCCATGACTTGTGTGTTAATTGTGACAAACGACTCGCTCAGTGCGAAGGAAATGGGTTTTATGCCCCCCTAAGTAACTCTATATAACTATATCTTCTTTTAAAACAACATGTGAGAATAGTACGTGCCAACACTTCTTAATACCAAAAAATTCGCGTAAAAATGACAATGTATAAATGAATTGACTGACCAAATAATAAAGAAGAAAAAGTTTTACGAAGAGAAAAGAACACTTATATATTTGCATAGCCCATTAAAACTTTAAACTTCTAACAACCAGTGATTTAGCCCAATTAAGCTCAAAAGTTTCGTATAAATTAAAAGTAAGACTAAGTATTTAATATAACACGATTTTCCAATTATTTGCACTAAATACTCTGTTAAAAGCTGAATATTTTTTCAAATTAAAATTATTTATGATTATTCAATCTAAAAATTATGACCAAATAATAATAGTAGGCAAATTATCTTTTAAAAATGTTTTATAAAAAATATCAAAAAATGGTTAAAAAATTTAAAAAGTTTTCTTAAATATTCTCGGGTGTCGCCAAAATAACGCTTTTTCAATTCTTCCAAGCACAAAAGTCATCTGTAAAGTGTCGCCAAATTACCGGTTCCATTATATAGGAAAAAAAACAAAATATACCACAAACTATATCAACATAACGCCATATCAAAATAAATATCAAATGTAAACGAAAATTATATCAAAAGTGTCATATTCTTACAATACTTCAAAATAAATTTTAATAAATTAAAAACAGTATTAGTAAAAGCTGAACTGCTTTATAAATTTACAAAGAATTACTAAACTGACGTTTCATTTATAAATATTTTCGCCGTATTAACGCAAATCGTGTTTCTAACCAACAAAAGTGTTCTAAAGCGTACTAAAAGTAACGCTAATAATATTTGTAGCTATGTCTAACGTAATTGCTTAAAAAACGTATATCGAAATAAACCAAATTATTGTATTATTATTTATCAAAACTGTAGAAAAAAACTCTTCTCTTAATTTTTTTGGAACCATGTGATCATAATATGAACATAAACAAACTCTGCAAAGCAAATTAAAAATATTTTCTTTAAAAAGTGTTTATAATTTTTAAAAGTGTCGCAAAGATAACGCAACATGCTAAAACCGCTTAAAACTTGGAGCCTCAACATTATAACGCTTCACTAAATCATTTTATAAATAAGAAACGAATTCTAAGAAGTTATTTTAAATTACTAGTTATAACAAAAATATAAAGTGTCGCCAAAATAACGCATCGCACTTCTAAACGTGAAGCTACAGTAACGATTCGCTAAATCATTTTATAAACAAAACAAGAAACAGATTATTTTAAATTAATCAAGTGTCACTAAAATAAATAAACGTATAAGTGTCGCCAAAATAACGCTTCGCATTTCTGAAACGTTAAAGTGTCGCCAAAATAACGCTTTGCCAATAACAGTTGTCGCCGAGTTAACGCAATGAGTTCCGGGATGATTCGGGACGCGGGAGCGCCTGTGGCCCCCGTAGCTGTCATTTCGGGGACCGAAGGAGAAATGGACGCCCTTCTTCTGGGAAGAACGGGGGTGAGGCAAATTGATCACTATAGAAACGTATGTACAGACCAAATGGTATATCCAATGGATGATTATTTTTATCTTTATAAGGTAGAAAGTAGAAATATTATGTTTTGAATGTTTTTAAGGTTTTTTCCGAAGGCATCCGTCGTTGAGTGGGATCCTTGGGTACGAATCCGGTAGCCGAGGGTTCAAATCCCGGCGTGCCCACGTAATTTGTATTTGACTTTTTTTTGTATTTCACAATTTATACTTTTAGAATAGTGCATATTTTTAGAAATTAGCTGCATATTCCAGAGTTTTAGATGCTTTCAGTATCGCCCTCATGAAAAAAGACCAATCAGAATCGAAATGTTTGGTGACCAGACAGGTACTTTCTTGCTTTTCTCAGCCCCATCTCCTTTCCCACGACCTCCAGCTCCACAACATACCTCATTTGTGAATGCCACAGTGTCACTGGCTCCAGACTGTAGGGAGCAGATGGGACTATTGTGCGGTACTCGCATGAAAAGAGCGTTATTTCAACTAAACTGTCATTATTTACAAGAAAGAAGGAGAGGTATTTAAGTTTATTTAGGAAATATGCCGTTACATTGATAGATTTTTTTATTTTATTAATTTTACATTTAATAGTAAATATAATACGAGTAAAATCCAGATAAGTTCGATTTACGATATGACCTTAAAATTATTAGAATTATGCGAAATATTTTCCATTGTAACATAATATAACAAGATAATATCAACAAATTGTTGATTCGGTTCAATGAAAATAGACTATACTTAGGTAAATATCTCAAAATGTCAATTAGTCAGATTTTCTCGAATAAAAAACCCAGTAATCTATAATTATAATATTGATATCAGAGACATTCACACAAATTAAAGACAGGCGTCAC